>JAANER010000004.1:2772172-4158259 GCA_019702505.1 Alternaria panax
TGAATGAATGAACGAACTCAAGTCTCGACGCCCACGAAGTAGGCTATGCGCAGAGGTTGAACGACAGAGCCATAGCCGTATTGGATGAGCTACAGTGTATCGTAGATCATTATTGTAGGGACGATAGAAATTGTGCTGTATTTACCCGACGTTCACTTGAAGATTCAGTGTGGAGACAGGGCATAGTGTGATTTATCTTCAAGCGATCTAGAGCGGTACTTGTAATATGGCGACAGTCCTCTCAAACTTGAAAAGAGCAGAACAAAGGATGGAAAGTACATAATTCGATATACGCAAACACGTAGACCGAGTGGAGAGCACTAAGGTCTGGTTTCCGAGTTAGCTGCGCTATGCGCATGGATCAAGGCAAGCAACCTCAATAATTGTTACTGGTATCAAAAGATCCGCCATGCTTCAAGAGCTGGTCCGACCGCTCTGCTGCCTGATTCAATCGCGATGTAGCCTGCAAGTGAATTGGTAATTTGACCATCTGAGTAACAAATTACAGTGAATATTATCTATGCCTCTGCACCGTTCCGCTTCCTCATATATAGCAGTCTTGTTTCCTTTAGTTTGTTCAGTTCGGCAGGCACTCCCACCCTACACCAATCTGCAACTTTGACCTGAACGCTTGAGACTATCGTGGTACGACAAAGACACGAAAAATCATCACTCACCAGTCATTATACCACATTTGTAACTGTTTGTAGTGGATTCTGCACGATTTAGTTCGTTGGGACACCGCGCAACTCTTCCCAAACACGTCCAGATCCAAGCCAGTATCGACGTCATGGAAAAGATGCACGAAGGTGATGACATCCCCATGTACTCAGCTTCCGCTCGCAAACAGCTTCTTTCTGGTGGCACCATTGATATCCGAAAAAAAAAAGAAGTCTTCGAGATCATCGGCGTTGTCCCGAAACTCGCCCTTATTGTTATCTTAGAGTTATTTCATCACTATTTAGTCGCGCATCCTGAAGCTACCGCCATATGCTTGACTCAGAAACACGTCGAAGACCGGGCTGTGGCATGTCTTGTGCAGTGGATCAATGCCCTCACCCGTACTTCGGACAAGAAACTCGGTGCTCCTATTCCTGTCCGGTATTGATGAAGCAGACCATTTGTTCACCATCCAGATCCGCTATGCAGCATAAACGCTCGGTATGGAATTATACATTCATCACTTCAACCGCACTTATAGGGAGAGCCTCCGTCAACGCGTGCCTTCACCAGACGAGGTTAAGATTTCGCAACGAGTGTCCAAGAACAACGGCAATGACGATATGATCGATGCGACGGGTGAGTGTCTGGCTTATCTTCGTCGTGTGGGTAAGTTCTCCGCATCTCAGCTTGCAGGGGTCCAGCAGAAACTGGAGGGAAATTTTAAGATCGGCAAGGCAGTTGAAGAAGCGGATAAAAATGCTAAGGTTACGTGCGGTGGCTATTCTGCTTAGGGTTGAATTGAAAGTTTCTCACTATTCATGGCGACGTTAGACGACAAGGAGCTGGGGAATGCGAGGAGTGTTTTCACGTGTAAATACGGAATCGTAGATTAACTGCCATCGAGCTTGCCTCTACAGGTGGTGAATACGTCTGTCCTTCTTGTTGGCATATATGTCCAAAGGATTTTGTTGTGTAGATGGAACATCTGAACATGCACAGAATGCATAATTCAATCATTACTGAGGAACATGCTTGCACCAAACCACAGATGGTAGATGCGTGCTGTACAGTCTTTCGTGTGTGAACTGGTGTTACTGGTGAATACGTTGCGTACCTAGGTAGTTCTTCGGCTGCCGCAGATATGCTCGACCGCTCGCGATCGGAGGGGACTCCGGCGACAGATCGTGGAGTGCATGTTGCATCTGTTTGACATGCATCGTCTCCTTTCTTTAGGACATTAGAATTACTATTATTACTCCTTGCACAGCCACTAACTTGAGAAGAGCAGGTTGGTGATTATGACGGGTTCAAAGTATGTTTAGTCGGAATGGTGGTGTTGCTATTGATAGCTCTTCTTGTAGCGGGGCTCTGCTGGTCGCTCCGTTTGGGCCCCACTAAACTTCATGCACCCGCGGATAGCCCCATTGGCGGCGATAGTCAACACAAGCGCCGGCACCCGTGTTGAGATGGCGACGTTCCGAAGACGGCTGCAGCGCTTCTCGAGACAGGAGAGGTGATGAGGTTGAAAGAATCGGACCAGGCCGGTGTGCGGGTGGGGTATGTGTTGGGTCGCACACGCTGGATCTTGGTGCAACCCACGATGCACCAGGTATAGACATGTTGGTGGCGGTCGTGAGTGTCTCTAGCTTTGGCTGCATGTCTCTCGTAGCTTCTCGAGCAAGCAGGAGGATCTAACGTCAGCCAAGATGCACCTTCGGCCCTAGGGCTTTTCTCGCGTACGCACAAGGATAGTCAGTCGAAGAATGTATTCGAGCCCATACGTTGCCCTGATCTCAATAGTAAGCCCTAAGGCAGTTGCCATAGGCTGGACAAACTATTGATTCCGGGGAGCAGCTGCTGTAGTCGGGAATGCACTCGTATGCGGGTCAAAGTCAGTCGAGTAGTTACTGGCGGCAATGTAGACGCAGCACCAACCAACGCATCATCTAAGACGCTCGAGCGATGGCCTTCCACACCATGAGTGGAAGATGAAACACAGCTAGGGGCCATCCACAAGAAGAACAAGCTCAGCGCTTGCGGGAATGCTCAACGACACGCCTTGCATCTTGTCTCGTAGCATCTTGCCGACATCAAGGTACTGGCGAATTAGGTCTCCATTCACGCCGCAACACTCTGACAGTCCTCTGCGCACCTTCGCCATCGCCGACATTTGTTCTGATCCGTTTCATCCTTTATTGGCTACGCGCCGGCAGTTCCTTGTTACTAGTCCACGCGTCAAACGAAGGCTGGAGAGGCTCTTTCGAACCGCTGGACATTGGCCTAGTCCTTTTGTCGGCAAGCCTCGCGCGCACGCGCCTAGTTGCTCTCCACCACCGTCTCGACCCCTCCAGCACGCTCGAGTCTGGAAACCCCAAAGACCCGCTGCCTTTGTCACCCCTGGCAGCCCCCGTCACCCGCCTGGTCTTGGGAGAGCTATCTTTTAGCCCCCCGAGAGCCGTCTCCTGACAAAGCCCTACCCGCACTTCCCAGTCGCGCCTGCCGCCTGTCGAGCCGCACCTGCCTGTGACCCGTGGCCCAACGTCACTCCTGCCTGAACTCGAGCGGCCTCATACTTGACCACACCTCACCTCCCAGCACACCTCGCCTCGAGACATCGCCCGCGCAGAAGACAGTCAGCGCAATTTGGCTTACGGCAGCGACCCACTCTGTTGGGATCCGAGACAACCAGAGTGCAACCCCAACACCACTCACGCCCCCTCGTTATTTCCGGAGCCAGCATCGGCTGAGAGTCTGTGACAGGAAACAACGTAGATGCAGTCGTTCAACAACGGGCCTTCGCCTCAACCACAGCAGAACATGTCGTCGCCTGCTCCCCTCTTGCGACCACCCATCCCCGGCGCGCGCCCAGGGAGGAGAGGCCCACCACAGCTTGGTCTCTCCATACCCCCATCCCCGAACGCACGCCCTGTCACCAATGGCGCGAGCGACGGAATACCCACGCTGAACGCACCACAGCCCCGCCAGATGCCCAAGCTAAGCGTAGTAACTCCTATGGGCAGCAACAACGCACCACACGAGGGGAGGAACCCGCGAGCCTTGCCGCCGCTCCACATAGGGACGGGTCTGTCAGCATCAGGCTCGAGCGATGCGAGCGCACACTCGAGATCAGGCAGCTTCGGCGAAGTACAAGCAAATGGGTCAGCATCTTCATACCATGCAGCGCTAGGTTTTCCTGGACTGCAGAAAGCCACAGATCCCATCTCGGCGATATCACAGGGCGGAAGCGAGGGCGCACCTTCAATGGAGCGGGCAAATAGTAGCCAGCCACTACCAGACCTGGACGCCATGGCTGCAGAGAAGGGCCGACCATTAGAGGTGGACGATCTAGACGACGCCGCATGGAGAGCGGCGAGCGCACGAGGAATGATCGAAGAGAAAGGCAGCTTGGGCGAAGGTGCTGGTGGTGCTGTCACAAAGTGCATACTCAAAGGCGGAAAGACCACATTTGCTTTGAAGGTATTTGTTGCCGTATTCCCCATCTTTCACTTGGCTAATTCGGCTTCAGATCATCACAACCAATCCCGACCCCGATGTCAAGAAGCAAATCGTGCGAGAGCTTTCTTTCAACAAGAACTGTGCCAGCGACCACATCTGTCGTTACTACGGTGCATTCATGGACGACAGCACAGGGACTATCAGCATCGCTATGGAGTTCTGCGAAGGCGGATCACTCGATGCGGTATACCGCGAGGTCAAGAAGCTAGGAGGCCGAACAGGCGAGAAAGTGCTTGGCAAGGTCGCTGAGGGCGTGCTGAATGGACTCACATATCTTCACTCTCATCGCATCATCCACCGGGATATCAAGCCCAGCAATATTCTGCTATGCCGCAACGGCCAGGTGAAGTTGTGCGATTTTGGTGTGTCCGGAGAGTTCGGAACCAAGGGAGACGCCAACACGTTCATTGGAACGTCGTACTACATGGCACCCGAGCGCATCACTGGACAAAGTTATACCATCACCAGTGATGTTTGGAGCTTGGGTGTGACTTTGCTAGAAGTTGCGCAGCATCGCTTCCCATTCCCGGCTGACGGAACTGAGATGAACCCCCGCGCTGGGTTGATTGACCTCCTCACCTACATTGTTCGGCAACCCATTCCCAAGCTCAAAGACGAGCCCGAGAATGGTATCAAGTGGACAGAGAACTTCAAATACTTCATTGAATGCTGGTATGTATCTTTGTTGCATAATCTTGGACTGCTGCTAACTTTTTCCAGTCTTGAGAAGGACTGTCCTCGAAGAGCCACCCCCTGGCGGATGCTCGAACATCCATGGATGGTCGAAATGAAATCCAAAAAGGTCAACATGGCGCACTTCCTCAAACAAGTTTGGGACTGGAAAGATTAAGCGCGCCTGGATCCAATTGCGAACACCGTTATGACATATGATCACCTTGCTGTTGACGTTGGCGTCACATAGTGTTGCGACATTTACGGTCTTCTATTAGCCTCGAGCGGCTCAATTTGTACCTTCAATCAACACTCTTGGTCGCATGCTGGGCATCAGACCATGATTGCCTACACGGACAGTAACCGTGCGTGGGAACACAATTTTGGACTTGTAGTGCGGACTGCAACTATCATAAAACTTGGAGAATTTCTTGGCTAAGCAAGGAATGGGGCGCGAGTTCGATGAGCGCTGTGTGGAGACCATTGGCATTGACGGCGTCTGAGCGGCTCATATTGCATACAGCAACCTTTTGCGGAAACATGATATATGTACGACTGAATGTTAAGAATCAAATCTGCGGAGAATCTTGATGCACAGATCACGGCACTACCGATTTTTGAGGACGTGACGAAAGACCGTGTAACTCAGCAAGCCCGAGCAGAGCACCATTCGTCCGGTGTGTAGAAGAGCAAAACCTCCATGTTGGTACGAGCTCGTTTCAGCATGTAGTGAGTGGATGCTCCATGGGGCTTAGCGTAAGATCCGGTCCGACGCAGCTCCGATTGCTCATAGCCCGCGAGGCTTGGAGTCATATCAAATAATTTACGCCGCTACAACTATCGCTCCGCCAGCCGATTGAGAGAGTAACGAGTCGCCAAAACTCTCTCTATTGCACGCATCCCCGTGCACGACTACTGTGACCACGCCAGCCGCCAAGAAGCGCGCCTTACACCCAGCCTACCCCTCCAAAATACCCCTCCATCGCACACGAGGGTCGCGCCAAAGTCGCCCGTAGGCCAAACGATCCGCCAAAATGCCGACAATTGGGGTAGACAAGGCGGCTCTCTTCAAGGAGCTAGGCAAAGAGTACACCTACGAGGAGTTCGACGACCTATGTTTCCAATTCGGCATTGAGTTGGACGAGGACACGAGCCTAAGCACCAAGCCAGAAGATCAGGCGCAACCACCGCAACTCAAGATCGAGATTCCAGCAAATCGATATGACATGCTATGCTTCGAAGGCATTGCCATGAACTTGAAGGTCTTCCTTGGCAAACAGAAGCTGCCCAATTGGGCCGTCACTTCTCCCAAGGGAAGAGAGCTTGAGGTGCTTGACATCAAGCCTGAGGTATGACGATTGATGCAAGTAGAAGACTTGCGCTGACAACACCGTATGCAGACCAAGCAAATACGAGAGCTCTGCTCAGGTGTCATACTCCGGGGTATCACCTTCACGAAAGAACGATACGAGTCCTTCATCGCGTTACAAGACAAGTTACATTCCAATCTGGCGCGTCAGCGGACGCTGGTATCCATCGGAACACACGATCTAGACAGTAAGAGGCACTACACGTTTGCCTTGGGACGGTCTCTAACAAAACGTAGCAATCAAGGGCCCTTTCTCGTACGAAGCGCTACCGCCGGAGCAGATCAAGTTCATACCTCTTAACCAGGACAAGGAGATGAATGCAAAGGAACTCATGGAGTTCTATGAGGTCAGTAGTCATCTGATGCTCCTACAAACTGCATACTGACCTCAAGCAGAAAGACAAACACCTTGGGCGTTTCTTGCACATCATTCGCGACTCGCCAGTCTACCCCGTAATCTACGACTCAAACCGCACTGTCCTCTCGCTACCGCCTATTATCAACAGCAATCACAGCAAGATTACACTTGACACGAAGAACGTCTTCATCGAAATCACCGCGACCGACAAGACCAAGGTCGAGATCGTCAACCACATGCTCGTTGCCATGTTCGCTGGTTACGCCGAGTCAATCGAACCTATCAAGATAAATTCACCTCACAATGGAGAGTCAAGAGAGTCGCCCGATCTCTCACCACGGCAGATGCAGGTTGAGGTCGACTACCTGAACCAGGTCACTGGTCTAGGTTTCTCGCCTAAGGAAATCTCTGAACTTTTGTCGAAAATGGGTCATGACGTTTCTCCATCACAATCTGACAAGAACATTCTCGACGTTTCTGTACCCATCACACGAGCGGACGTCCTCCATCAAGCCGATATCATGGAAGATTATGCAATCGCCTACGGCTTCAACAGACTGCCGCGAGTATACCCCAACAAAACTGCTGCTGTCTCAGCACCATTACCGGTCAACAAGCTCAGTGATATCGTCCGGATAGAGTCTGCGTCCTCTGGGTGGACCGAAGTCATGCCTCTCATTCTATGCTCACACGAAGAGAACTTTGAGTGGTTGAATCGGAAGGACGACGGCAAGACGGCTGTCAAGCTCGCCAACCCCAAGACCGCGGAGTACCAGCTTGTTCGGACATCACTATTACCAGGTCTCCTCAAGACGATCAACTCTAACAAGCATCACTCAGTACCGATGAAGATATTCGAAGTCAGCGATATTGGTCTTGTAGATCTGGAGCAGGAGAGGAAGAGCAGGAACGAGCGACACTTCGCTGCCGCTTTCATGGGCAAGACAAGTGGCTTCGAACAAGTACATGGTCTGCTGGACAGGCTGATGCTTATGCTTCGTTCAGTTTTCCTTACAAGGGAAGATGGACTCAAGAACGAACAGCTGCAAGGTTACTGGATAGAAGAAGTCGATGGTAAGTGGGCACTATTGGGATTTGGGAGTTGTGCAGTTATGCTGACTGATTGTAGATCCGACCTTCCTTGCTGGACACTCGGCGGCTATTAAGCTCAACCTCGACGGCAAGAACCACACCATTGGTGTCTTTGGTATCTTGCACCCGAGTGTGCTCCAGAAGTTTGAGTTGCCGTAAGTTCATCCCAGACGATGCCGAAGCAAGATACTGATGAAGGGATAGATACCCCGTTAGTACGTTGGAATTCAATCTGGAAGTCTTCTTGTGAGATACCTGCCACATCTGCCCTCGGTGCAGAGTCCTAGGGCGATCTTTTTTGGCGCAATAGATCCCTGGATCCCACACCCGAACCGACACGATACGGCCTGCCACTTTCACATACTGGACTGACACTATACGAAACACCCCGTTTGGAATCTTTCCATGATAGCAAAAATGCCAAATTTATCGGCTCAGGGTAGGGTGCCGCAAGATCCTATCATTATCGGCAAGATGCAGCATCGTAGACAATGCCGTATTAGCCGTCTAGTTAAAAGCCCGACTATGATACATCTGCAAAACCTTGCGTAGTGCCGTACTTCGTCTCGATACATATCCGATAGTGATTCTCTTAATGTGTGGGGAAGCCTGCAAATCACTAGTCTACGCATGGTGATGTAATCCATGTTGAATCTAAATATCGAATAGAGCGAATGTCTCCGACGCTTCACCTCTCTGTATCTAGTATGTTGTTGCAAGAATGATTGAGGAGGCCTGCAAAGATATCCGCGCAAAGCTTGTTGACCTGTGCAGATTCCAACATCAAGCGTTGGAGTGAAGTGCCGATTACCCGTACGGCTCGCGTCGTTTCTGGCAGGGAGTTGACTTGAGATGTCACTATGCATACCACCGACTGGTGTCTGAGCGAATCAACGTTCGCGACCGCGCATAGTCAGGGACTTCACATTGGTCTGGTAGGGATCCAAGCAGCATCCAGGGCCGAAGCATTTAAGCAAGCGTGTTCAAGCGGAGGGCTTATCAAAGGCAAAGAGCCCCGAGATTAGATGGCACGCGCTAGGAAAAATAGAGTGCAATTACAAAACTCTCTACAAATGTATGAAGAAAAAGCTTTAAAGAATAAATATTTATGAACATTCTTATAACTAGAAGTGTAAAGAATTTCTTACTCTATATTCCTAGTGTTTAAGATATTATTGTTCTCTTATCATTATTATTCTCTTATTCTGGTAAGAAGAGTAGAAGTAGAGAGTAAGCCCTTTTCTTTCGGCAGCGGGAATAGCTCAGTGCACAGTTGATGTAAGATGTACTAGTTTTTACAAGAAACTCGTTTTAAAGCTAACCTGTACCTAAACAGAACCTTAGGATAGTTCCCAAGGGCGTTTATGCCGTATGCGCTGCCTACCTTCCGGACTTCAAACGGTTGTGCCGACATAGCATTATCCTTCTTATCTAGCATATAGCTTTACTAGACGTTCGTGTCAATAGATATACCTCCTATTTCAAGATTTTGGCTAAATGTTGTCTTAGTACATTACGACCGATGTTGAGGGATATAGTGTGTATCTATATATACGGAGTCCTTTTCTGATTGCACAGCCTATACACACCTATTTGAGTATCTGTACCAGCTTCAGTATCTCCATAAGAATACCTTTCTACGATCAGCATTCCCATATCTTTTGAACACTCAGATATTACTCCTCGCGTAGTGCACTCATAAGCATGGAGCCCCGATTGCAGTCTAGAACCGAAGAAGACTGAGTCTTTGTTCCCCAGCCCCTTCGCACCGTTAGTAGCTACCCCGTAGATCGAGATTGGCGAATCTTGCTATCTTGAGCGGCGCTAACCTCGGAGTTGTCTTCCACGAAGAGCGCCATCGCGGCCTTGCACCCCAGATGATGAACCATGACCTCCATAACATCAAAAATGCTCAATCATTACGACATGCAGGCTCTCATCTCAACAATCATGTTATTGATTTCCACATGTTTCCTAACATCGCCAACATCCTCAAATCAGCTCACACTACAGTCCTTACCTCAGCACCAGTTACTCCTGCATCGGAGATCACCATGGCAAACCACTCGATAACGCACATCGTGCTCTTCAAATACCGGCAGGATATATCATGGTCGGATTTAGAAAGCCACTTCAAGTCTTTCATGGCACTACAACATAAATCGCTGAATCGTCATACTGGTAAGCCGCTCATACAGTCGCTTAAAGCCTGCTAGAACAGATCATGGAAACCTTTCTCGAAAGGTATGACACATGGTTTCATGCTCTAATTTTGGAATCAAGCAGATCTGCATTACTACTTTACCGCCGAACCTGTCCACAAGGTCTTCTCTGAAGCGGCGAAGCCGCTCATTGAGGATAGCTTGGTGATCGATACCAAAGATGGAGTGCTCTTTGGATCGCCAGCCGAACACCCATTCACAAGAAGGGATGGTGTAAGAAAAGGATCATGTCATTGCGAGAGTATCCACTGAACTGCGAAGCTCGAATGTGCGAAGCATGTGCTTTACCATTGCTCGACGTGCCAAAAGCTCGGTGGCGGACCGTACTCATGCAACCAAAACATCCCGAAAGAAGAGTTGCAAATCATCTCTGACGAAGAATATATTAGGTAATATCGATGTAAGGGTGCTAGCGGTATGTCAGTTTAGCGCTTTCGGTGAGGGGGAGCGCTGACTGGGTATAGGCAAATTCGTGCGGTGCTACTTTTGCAAGATTTGCACGAACCATATCTATCATCATCTATACTTCATGCCGAGTAAGATCATTTTCCGTACTCTCTTTCTAGAAGGTGGCGAGAATATGCCCGCGACTGGTGAAATCTTTGGAGAGGGACGGCTGGCCTGGGTGCAGGAACTTTCGGAGCAGCTGTGAATGGTGAAACAGGAAGGGAATTGGGCAGGTGTAGAAGAGGCCGCAAGGATGATGACAGCAGGGTCATAGTGCTAAAGGTGCGTTAAGCTTCGAGGTCTGTCCAATAGTTGTGTAATAAGAGACAAAGGAACAGATTCGAGAAGACTCGTATTAGATACAGGGCGACCAGGATCGGTATATTGTGATCGTCCGAGAGCAGAGCGGATGTAAAGTCTAAGCCAAATGGAAACCTAACGCGGCATAAAGTGCTTTATCATATGAGACAAACAACATTCTCCCCAAAGAATTCATCAATCAACGGAACAACTATTTTACCTAGTATACCTGAAGTACTTTGGCTGCTCATTTATGATGTTTAGCTCATCGTTAATGGAGAGGCGAAAGATTATGAGTGCTTCCATTAGATTTTTTAATCATGTAAGCGAGAAGAGTTGGAAAAAAGTACCATTTGGGTGACTGGAACATGCGTATGCACCTTTTTGAACTTTCCTCAAGCTTCCTTTGGATATTCACGATGATTTTAATCGCTGGCTTACCCTAGTCTAAGTCTGCTGCATTAGCAACTGTTAATCTGATAGACGTGCTAGTTGTAAAGTGCGGGTACAACGCCGTCGAGTTACATTGTATGCATCGCGGTAAAAGTGCATTTCCTAAACAGCTTGTTTCACTGTATACAGCAATATATACTGCACTAGCAATACGGCTAGGCAGTGAGTGAGTAGAACTCCTTAATGTTTCATAGCAGATTCCGGGGCATTTGTTCGCCAGTCGTACTAATTGAATCCTTTTCCTGTCTATTATCCACCGTCCACGCTACTGTCTTCGTGATCATCATCGGATCTCCGTGTTCCGTATTTTTTATCGGAATTTGCTTCTCTTGGCACGGTATGTTGGTCAATTCCATTTCATCGATCTCCCCAAACGTGCTATGCGTCCTTGCAGTCCTCGTGAAGCGTTTCGACCGACCGTCTCCCCTAGAGCCGACTGTGGGGTACATGTACCCCCGATTGCTTGATTCGTCCGCGTTCTTCAGCGAAGGAATACAGCAGCTGAGAATGTACTTGATTGTCGGGCCACATGCCCCAATGATTGCGAGCCCAGATTCGATGTTTGAAAGGGCATAGCCGACCTGGTATGATCCATCTTCTGTGGCCTCTTTCAGTACGAAGACTTTGACAAGGACACTCGTGCGCACCGCGCCGACCACGGTGACTAAAATTCCAAAAGATAAAAATGCGATGACCATTAGCTTGCGACCCAGTGGCATCTTCAGATCGTGCAGTATCCATGAAGGCATGAGCAGGATTAGGACGTCAGTCGTGAGCACGATTGAGGAAGTGCTGACAGTGTATGCGCCAGCATCAACGCACTTTCCTTGCACACTTGGATCCCAATACTTGGGAATTGGGTTGCACTGCAGAATACAGGCAAGAGGTGCCGCAACGGCGAAGCATCCGTTTATAATGAGTGTCCCCCATAGACAACGATTTATCCATCTGTTTTGCGATCGCAGTTTGATGAGTGTCATCAAAAAGGAGACCTTGACTAAGGCAAGGATGGGATTGTAGATGATCGAGTTGGCGTAGTTCCACTACGGGGTATATTTAGAATCATGTATGCTAGACGGACGGGATTTATTTGACGTACCTTCATCATTGCGATCGGATCAACTGCGCCATCCGGGATGTCGCGAGTGTGGTAGCCATAGTAGCTGGTGAGAATATCTATCGTGTCTCGTTAGCTATACATAAAGATGCATTGCAGATATCGCGTGCGGGATATGGGTAGGTATACTTACAACCGCAGGTTGTGAATGAGAGAACGAGATTCAGGAGCTATATGATAGTACATGTATTAATAAAGACTAAAACGGCGACGATTCGAACAGTAATTTACAGTTGCAATGATCAACAGTGTATCTTCTAAAGAATTTGTGAGTGAGGATATATCTTCAGCCAGTAAACAAACTCACCAACACCCAATTTTCCCCCTTTGAGCCTTATCACAACACGTACGGACACTACCGAAACGCAGCATACGCTTGGAAAGACCGCCAAAAATAGGTTCACTGGCTGTAGGCCTTTGTTCGACATAGTTGGTGTATGTGCATACAAAAGATGCGCGTAGGGAAAGTTGAAGCATGTATAACGAACACTAACGTCGGATAGTATCTCGGAACGGTCCTTCTTGCGACAAGGATTCTGAAATTTCACATCTCGCGTTTTGCTCACCAGGACGCCCCTAGGAGAGAGAGTGAGCCAATTTCTAAGCCGTTGTGGTTGGTTGATGCAGCAGTGAGCGGCTCATAGATTCCTTCATCCTGGTGTCTCTATGATCCTGCGCCACGGCATAGAAAATGAACTTCGACTGCGATCGCTTGTCGGGAATTCTTCCGAAGGAAGCTTGGCAAAGGATGCTTATAGAGCTGTTGCAATATCCAATCATGAATCTGGATCAAAGTTGGTGGCGTTCTCTCGATACCTAGGTACCCCTTGGTATTCTCCGCGGATGCAACTGCAGAAAGTTACGGTGAACGACAGGCGATCCTTCGCTCCGGCCACTTAAGGCGAAAACAAGTTGTGACAAGCGTAATAGGACGCTTCGTGTTGTCTCCATGGCATCCTGATCTCTATTTGGTAAGAAATGCCTTTGTACGAACTGCATACGAGACATATATTGACTTCGTTTGCACACCTCTTGATAACCTAGGTATGGTTTCTAATCCAGATACCAAGGGTACGCAACTACGGTTTCCTCGAGAACAGGCGAAGCTGTCCAATAAGCCGCCTGTTGGCGATCTTTGCTTCAAATACCATCCATCGATGTGTCCTGCAGCTGGCGAAGCTAAGATTATTGTGGGGCGCAAGGTGGTTGAGAACCCTGAGCCAAATCCTTCTTCGCTTAAGATCTGTCAATCTCCGAATCGTAAAGATATGCAGAAGCCGATGTTCCCAACGTACCTTCCTCATGTGTTTACGGCTAAACGCGAATCCTGGAAGAGATCTAGTACCTCCATTGGTGGAGTAGCCGCCACTGAGCGGGCGGGCCGTAGGGGAAGAGGGATATTGTGCGACGGACGGCAACTACGCTCGGGCGCCCTGTACGAGTAATGTAAGTACAACGACCTGCATACTGTTGCATACAGCGCAACAATCCTTCCGATATTTGCCTCTCAGTCATCACTTGACATGTGGTTCGATGTGTGGTTCTCATACAAATTCTTTGGCCTAGCGCCACGTGGGAATGTATTCACTTATTAGAGACATTTCGTGTAGACAAGATTTGCTTTTTTACCGACAACACTTTCTCTTTTGTTCAGTTACAGTCCTTCCGTCATGTCTACACGTGGGTATTTGTTATTTCTTGCTGCAAACGCTATCGGTGCCCTTGGTAGCCCTGTCGCCGTTCGCGATGTTGAACCTGCAGCTGCTACAGTCTCTGCACAATCACCTGCTGGCGTTGCTCTCTTTACCCAGGAGGCAGTTCAATTGACCGATGAGGCCTTGAAGACGGCAGATAGTCAAATCAGCGAGGTCGATGTGGCTACGCTTTTCGGCTTCGACGGTGGCAACGGGACAAAGGCTGCTGCAAAGCGTGCACTCCGCAGTGGTCAATGCAAAGCCTTTCCGGGCGATTCAAACTACCCGAAAGAGTGGGTGTGGTCTGTCTTTGACCTCTTGCTTGGAGGAGCACTCATCAAGACTACTCCTATCGCTGCGCCTTGCTACAAGAAATCAGCTTGGAACGACTACGATGAGGCAAAATGCGCGGACATCTCATCCAGATTCACCACAGCGGATCTGCAGTAAGTCAGCTCCTGTATGTACCACATAGCACTGTCAACTGACGTTCACATCCAGTACGAGTGACCCAACCTCAATGATGTGGCCGCTTTTCCAGGGCCGCACATGTATGCCTACAAACGAGGCTAATGGCACCTGTACGCTTGGTGGCTACGCCTCCTACTCTATCGATGTTGGAAACGTTGCTCATGTGCAGCTTGGCGTCAACTTTGCTCGCAACACAAACCTCAGGTTAACAGTGAAAAATACTGGCCATGATTATATTGGAAAGTCGTCGGGCGCAGGTGCGCTCAGTCTGTGGACACACAATCTCAAAGACATCCGATTTATCAAAAACTACAAATCGGCTAAATACAACGGCCCAGCTTTTAAAGCTGGTGCGGGTGTCCAAGGGTTTGAGATTCTGGAAGCTGCTCGCGACCACGATGTCACTGTCCTGGCTGGTATCTGTGAGGTAAGTTCGTATGGGCATAAGATAAAACAGATGGGCGTTTACTAACATTGGAACATAGACTGTCGGATGGAGTGGTGGCTATGTCGCCGGAGGTGGCCACTCGCCACTCGCCTCCATCTACGGCATGGCTGCTGACCAAGTTCTCGCCTATGAGGTTGTCACCGCCGACGGACGCTTCGTGACTGCCTCTGACTCTGTTAATTCTGACCTCTTCTGGGCCCTTCGCGGCGGAGGAGGTGGAACCTTCGGTGTTGTTACCTCTGTCATCGCCAAAGCCCACCCCAGAATTCAGGTCACCAAGTCTGTCTTCTCTTACCAGGCTCCGGTCAATGACTCTGCCAATTTCTGGAAGGGCGTCAACGCGTACATGAAGCGCTTCCCTGAGTTCACCGATGCCGGTACCTATTCATACTTTTGGATCTGGAACTACGGTACCTCTCTCGACTTCCAGATGACTCCGTTTTTTGCACCAAATCATACCATTGAGTCTTTCAACGCGCTGACCAAAGACTACTTTGATGACCTCAAGTCGTTCAACATCTCGGTAACTCCCAACACTACTTATTACGAGGACTTTTACTCCGCCAACAAAGGATCATGGGGCGCAGACACTCTTGGTGTGACAAACATTCGTCAAGCTACCCGTCTTTTCCCCAAGAGCCTTTGGGAAACCGAGGCGAAATTCGATTCCTTTTACACCACGATCAAGGACACCGTGATGAATGGCCACACCGTTGGTGGCTACCACATGGCTCCGGGAAATCCCTCAAACATCGACAATGCTGTCAACGAAGCATGGCGTAACACCCAATCCTTCCTCATCACCGCCAACCTGATCCCTGAAGATGCGACAGCAGCTCAAGTCGCAGAAGCTTCTGACTACCTCACCTACGATATCATGGACTCATGGCGCACAATTGCTCCTGCTTCTCAAGGTGGCGGTGTCTACCTCAATGAGGCGGATATCCAGGAGCCAAATTGGCAAACCGACTTCTATGGTGCGAAGCACTACCCCAAGCTTCTCGCTATCAAGGAAAAGTGGGATCCCAAGAGTGTTTTTTACGCTACCACAGCGGTTGGCAGTGAGGAGTGGGTTGTTAGAGATGGTGACCAAGGCACTCAAACTCAGAACGGTCGCTTATGCCGTGTGTAATTCTGCGGCTTGCTGTATGCCCATCGACCACCAGTAAAGCCCTGTTGAATAAGAGATGTCGTCGATGTTACCAATAATATAATCCTTGACAAGTACCGCTTAGAACCATATCTTTTCATCCTAGACATTTCATACTTTGATTTTATTCCTTGTCGCTTCGCCATTGCCACCTTTACCTTCACCGCAGAACCACATAGCATGATTTGATAGCCCGTCCCATGACTTCAATGACACAAAACTGTTGCGCCGCAACTAGTCGCAAGGAAGGGGTGCCCCGGTCAGGCGGACAAGGAAGATTCGGAGTCCGCACCGTAGTGGTCGACGAAGTGGAGCTCCAGAATCCTTCGGATCCCACGACGACCCGACCGTAACAATGGCACTGACGGCTTGTGGAACAACTGGATCTTGCCGCCAGAGGAGGGTTTAGGATCCTCCTTGCTTGAAAATACTGGCAGTTCCGACCGAGAAGACGCTTGAATCTGGGCTTTGCGCGTATAGTCGAGCTGCTTGACGTGATCCAGAGGTTCGTGTTGAAAATCCCTATGAGTAACCCGGGCCCTACATGATTAGCACAAACGATGAGGACTTACAAGACAACAAAAGTGTATGGTGACAGTAACGGTTATAGGTCGCAGATTATCGCCGTCGAAAGAAACCTCTCCAAAGCAATAAGATGGTTGCCAAGAAAGGTTTGCTCTAGGCTATATGCCAATCGTCCAAGAATCTGTCCGAGTGCTCACGTCTGAGCCTTACGTGCAAACGCTGAAGCTCAAAGCAGCATTTTTTTTCAATTTGTTGTTAATCCCTAAGGATCGAGAAGCGCGTGAGCGAAGGATTCCAGAAGCCCACAATAGAACCTATGGTAGCCAAGTATTTAGGGTTTCGGAAGGAAGACATCACTGCTGTAAGCATCGTATCGCGGAACCTTGGGAAGTCAGTTTCTAATTGGGAACCTATAGCGGAAGTGAGCACAGAGCACTTAGACATCGACGCGAGTAGAAGGTCTGTGTGGGATCGAACTTCGGAGTTACTTCAACCTTTCGCCTCGTTTGCTGTGCAGCGCATAACCTGCATTCTCAGACATTGGGGCCAGTTTGGGCTGGACGCAGTAGTAACGCTGCAAACCGGAAGCCTCGATAGCAGGCTTTTTGCAACGCGCTTGTTTCGTGCGCTGTCAAAATGTACCATGACGACTTTCGACTGACCAGTTGATATTACATGAACCGGATGTTCTGGAAAGCCTCCGCATCCTTCCACAATCCACCTAAAACGCTGAATGCCCGCCAGCCATCTGCTTTTCGCAGTAAGAAGGGGGCCTTGAACGACAATACCTCTGGTATTTTTTACGGTGCCTTCGTCTACTTTGAGAAACTGCGTATCAAGGAAGAAAAATCCAAGAGCAAGAAGAGGCAAGAGATGGAAGAGATGCATGCCAAAGATGGCGATTTAGATACGAAGCACATGCAGGGCAGGCTCCTGACGGTGGTGGGGGATTCTTGGCACCATGATGCTTACGGGAGTGCCATTCTCAACGGGGGGGGGGGGGGGGGGGGGGGGGGGGTTCTGCTTTGAGAGCCCAGATGGATACGTGCTTTGCTCCCTAATAGATGTGTTCGATGTCGCAGTATTAAACTGGTATGTACAGATGACGCCCAACGTATATGGGGGCCGGATGAATCCCAACGCCATAAACGCCCATGCTTGGATGTGTGAAGCCGCCGTGGTAGTGTAAAGAGCTCATAATGTTGCTGCTGCCTCAACAGCTCCAGCCAGCTTGAACGTCTTGGGACTCGAAAAAACGATTTCGACAGGGTACTTCCATGACATGAACTTGGCCCATCCTAGCATAAGGTTAGCAACCTGCAGTGCATCCGTTTCCTAGATATTGAAGATGACGTACCCCAATACGCAGCCTTCCTGCCAAAGTATTTGCCCAGATATGGCACCATGACCATGGTCAACAGCAGCTCTAGTTGTTGCAACGACTCTTTCCATTCCCTGTCCGCATCCGACAGGTATTCTTCTTCGTCGGCTTCGGAGCTCGTTGCAGAGGACGGTAATGAATCGACCTCGTCGGGAGAGTCTGGCTCGACGAAGCTCTCGCTGTTGCTCATCGACATGGCAACGGTGGTGTTGAGCGAATTGTAAGACGGCGTGCCCGTTGTGGCTCGACTGGCAGGCTACTGTAGCAGCATTGGCGAAAGCAATGGGGTCGCGACGGTCAGTAGAGTAGGCGCGTTCAGCCAATGAGCGGAGGTGGGGCTTAGCGGCAGCCGGCACGTGACGCAAATCTTGGCTCGCAGCGTTCGACTCACACCTGTGGTTGCGGCGAAGTTTAAGGTGACCGCCCGCTCGCCTTGTTCTTCGACCCACCACCCCTACATAATACAACCTACTCCGAATCCGTAGCACTACACTACACCTGCTCCACTGAAGATCGAAACCGAGACCACAACCGCAATCATGGCTGATACTGTACGTCATTCAACCCCACGTCCGCTGTCGAAATATCCTGTGCACGCGTGGTGGGCAAGCTGCACGTCAGCTGCCTAGTTTGCACTCTCCCGCATTCTCCACAAAGAGCGACTTGCTAACAGATTTCTGTCAAGGCCGATCTCCCTGACCGCAAACCCCGCAAGTCGGTTCAGTTCTCCGAGGGCGCTACCATTGTCGACAGCAACGGCGACGTTACAGAGTCACTAGAGATGAACGGCGGCAAGGACTCTGCCGAGGGCCACTCGTCTGGCGGTGGTAAGGCAGCCTGCATATTGGCAACAGACAAGTCGCTGACAAGTAGGGCTATAGGCGACGACAAGGAGGTCGAAGAGGTCACCGACATGTTCGCTGATCTGGCAAAGAAGGTATGGGCGCAGAAAACAACGTCGCCGTTAACAGAGGGTTAACAGAAGCACAGAAGAAGAAGAAGTCAAGCAAGAAGAAGGAAGGTGAGGAAGAGGATGGCGCAGAGGGCGACTTCGCCGCACTGAAGAAAAAGAAGAAGTCCAGCAAGAAGAAGGTTGAAGACGACTTCGAGGCCAAGCTCGCTGCCGCTGGTGGAGACAAGCCCGAAGGCGAGGAGGAGGTTGCTGCCCCCGAACCCGAAGTGCAAGAGGGCGACATGATGAAGGGCACCGGCATCTGGCAACACGACTCGACGACTCCCATCTCGTACAATCTCCTCCTGAATCGCTTCTTCACACTCCTCCACGCGCAACATCCCGACCTTGCCAGCTCGGGCACAAAGAGCTACAAGATCCCGCCCCCGCAGTGTATGCGCGAAGGCAACAAGAAGACTGTTTTCGCCAACCTTGCCGAGATCTGCAAGCGAATGAAGCGCTCCGACGAGCACGTTGCCCAGTTCTTGTTCGCTGAACTGGGTACGAGCGGTTCGTTTGCCGACCAGAAGCGGTTGGTCATCAAGGGTCGTTTCCAGCAGAAGCAACTCGAGAACGTGCTCAGACGGTACATTGTCGAATACGTGACGTGCAAGACATGCCGTTCGCCCGACACGGATCTGTCCAAGGGTGAGAACCGTCTCAACTTCGTGACTTGCAACAGCTGCGGATCAAGACGTTCAGTACAGGCCATCAAGACTGGTTTCTCTGCCCAGATTGGAAAGAGGCGGAGAATGGTGGGTTAGAGGGTTTGTGTTATACGCTTTACGATGTTCAATGTTATGCATGGCTTGGGCTGGATTTCGTCGATAAGCGGGCGCTACGGCTGTTGCTGTTATGACGCTTGTTCAGCGGATGGAAAAAGGTCATGATCACGAAGGATTCAGAGCAATGTCTGTGGGATGGTTCATGTACATTTGAGATGAGTCGAAAAGATACAGCCTGATAGATGTGCAACGGAAAGGTGCTCATTAGGTGTTGTGTGACGTTGGATAGTTGAGAACAGACTAGGATTTGAGGTCATGGTGGGCGCTTGCATGCCGTCCGCAACTCGGACCCTGATCGCTTGCAGCTCCCCTGCATCATGGATGCACACAAGCTTGTTTGTTTCTGTCGCCTTCACATGCGCCCATGGAAAATGGCTCCCCGCGCATGGAGCACTTTAAGCTATTCACTTGCTCACCCGTCGCACAGCCTTGGCACATGGCCCCGAGCGACAGGTGCGGGGCGTTGATTCGGCGGCTCGAGAGACCCCGCCTAGCCAACAGCTGCGCGCTGAAGGCTGAGCAGCTTGACCAAGGAAGACAGCAACGGGGGCGCGCGGTTAAAACGTCCATACCGCATGTGGTGCTGATGCTTCCGTAGACTAATCCAATCCTCTCTCCTCTCTCCTCTCTCCGCCTCCTCCCTCTTCCTGTAGTTGTGCGCGTGTACTGCCAACATCTGCTCGTGCGCGCTCTTCCGGCTAACTGCCATAGTCGCGTCGACTTGGTCTCTGCAATATCGGGAGCTTGAACATGTCGGGATACCAGGGAACACCGCCACCAGGTGGGAATTACTACCCTCGTGAGTCGCACGTCGCAATGCATGGGGACATGGACTGACACGATACAGCTCCGCCAGGTACCTGCCCTCGCATCCTCCCGTCACACATCGAGCCTTTCCTCTCCAGCCTGCCGATGCCACAACGCTTCCATTCCCGAACACCAGCCTAACACACACCAGACCAGCAGTCCCAACAGCAGTACTTCGCGCCCCCTTCAGGTGGCCAATCCTATCCACCTCCACCCACATCCCCTCCCGCGCACCAGCAACAACACTATCCCCCTCCACCAGCCAGTAACCCCAACCCACAACCACAGTACCCGCCGCCGCCTGAGAAACAACAATATGCGCCACCGCCCGAGCAACAACACTTCCCGCCGCCAGGCCAAGCACAATCGCCGCCCCCACATCAACAACCCCTACATCAACAGCCCCCACAACACCAGCAGCAGCCCATGAGCCCTGGCTTTGGCGGATTTCCTGGTGGAAGTCCAAGTGCAAGCCCATACCGCGATGGCAAGTCGGGCTATCCTGCCGAGAAGACAGGACACCCAGGCATGGGACAGCCGCAAATGAGCCAGCAAACCATACCACAGCAGCCGCAATACGTAGGCCAAGCAGCGCATACAGGCCCCGCAAGTGCCTCAGCAGACGACGTAGGAACCTTCAACGGAGGAAGTTATCGTGTTAGCCACCGAGATACGAACTCCATTCTTACGGTGCAATTAGCGATTGGATGTCCATTTACCGCGAAACCTGGTACGTCTTCCAACACATGTCCCATATTTAGCTGTTGCTGCGCCCAAGGAACGCGGAAGAACGACTGTCTAACATGGGACCTTAGGCGCAATGATAGCAATGTCCCCCACCATGACGCTGAAAGGCAACCTGAAATTCTCCCTTAAGAAAGCACTCATCGGCGGCGACATGAGCAAATCTACCTACACCGGCCCCGGTGAACTTCTCCTCGCTCCGCATTCCACCGGCGACATCACCATAATCAAGCTTGGTGGAAAAGAACAGTGGTCGGTGGGCCGCGACGCCTTTCTGGCCTGTACACAAGGTATCGTGACCGAGTACAAGAGCCAGGGCATTGGAAAAGCCATGTTCAGTGGTGAAGGACTGTTCGTGTACAAGATCAGCGGTACAGGTGTACTTTGGGTGACGAGCTTCGGCGCGATCATTAGGAAGGATGTAAGTTCAGTCCTTTCCCATAGCAGATTCGATGGCTTGCTGACATTATCTTAATTTAGCTCGCAGCCAACGAGAAGTACATTATTGACAACGGACACTTGGTCGCGTGGAACTGCAAATATGTTCTTGAGCGTGTCGCTAGTGGGGGTATCATCAGCAATATGACGGCTGGCGAGGGGCTTGTGTGCAAGTTTACGGGGCCAGGGACTGTTTTTATGCAGACGAGGAATGCGGCAGCGTTTGGGCAGTGGCTGGCGGCCAATTCTGCGGCTCCCTAGTCGCGAGCTTAGAAGACAAACATGACACAGTAGGGCAGATTTGGACAGCAGGGAAGAATGAGTGATACCACTACCATACGCAGTGGTCTAGGAACACGGGAGTAGGTTGACCACTATCACACCTCCCTCTCCTCACAGCCCGAAGACTCACTTCGGCACAGCTACATTTTGTACCCCCTCCACCCTCTGAACAGCCCCAAATCTCTTCCTTCCTTGATCAAAGACTGCATAAACGCCCTTCAGCCACGTATCCCCAAGAATATCAAACTCGCTTTTCCCGCGTGATTGAATCCCTCCATACTGCATATCCGCCCCACATTTCGCAAACCCAAAATCTTCTTTCTGTACTTCAAACACCTTGTCACCGACTGCAAGTGCCAGAGTAGGAAGATCAGAGACTTTTGTCGCGATGGGGAAGGTCCAGCCTTGGTGCGCTTTATCGTACACAGCGCCGGGAATAGCGCTATATATCTTCTCACAGAGTGTGTCGTCGAGGAGGGCCAAGGTGGTTCCTGTATCAGCGATTGCAGTATTTCCGGCCGGTCGTTGGACAGTCTCGCCATTGAGGGTAGCAGTTGGAGACGAGAACTGCCAGAAGCCTTTTGATGGGTCGATGGGTACATAATGTGGTTCTGAGACGCCACACTGCGAAAGCACTTGTTCGTCGATGTACCCAAACGTGTAGAAGGATTCGCCGTGGTCAATGTCGTTTTTGTCGCGCCAGGAGCCGAGGTAACAGGTGAAGAGTTCTTGGGAGGAAGGAATGTCAGATTGGAGGATCATCTGTACATTTGGTGAGTCTGGAGTGGTAAAAAAAAAAAAAAAAACTTAGTCGGAGGACAGGATCACTGACTTGTTCTACGGGTGTCGCAACTTTTTTCGGTTTGACAGTGTTGATATGACCAAATGCCAGACCTAACAGTCCATCGCCTGCACCAGAAGTAAATTGCGGGCTGAGTTTACTCGCAAGTTCAATGGCCTGGCCCTCGACGCAGAGGCCACCAAGGGTAACATTGTCGGTGCCGACTGTACCCGAAGCCGTAGATCCTATACAAAGTGGTCAGTCAACCAGGTCTCTCCAACGAAAAAAAAAAAAAAAAAAAGCAGTCAGAAAGCATTGAAGGAAGTCACTGAAGAGTAGGAACATGACTTACCATCACCATACCTGATCCTCCAGCTCGCCCCGTCCATCTTCTTGAATGTCTTGCTAGCCTTCGCGTCGAAGATGTTGTGTTTACTTTTGACCCCAGCTACCTTTGTCTCCCTATCCAGCTCCGTAGACCACAACTAAAGATCCGAACTGCCCGTATCAAAATGCAGATTTATGATTTGAGGCGGAGTTCCAATCTCCACCGGACATGTGTAAAGTGCGTCGTTTTGCTGATCTTCTGCTTTGACTTGGCCCACTTTGTCGTCTTCGACTTTTCGCAACACGGGTGTCGTGGCTTTCTTGTCTTTGGGCTTGAAGAGATTCTTCAGGTTCTTGGTTGCGACGTCGACCACTTGGAAGGGGCCTTCGGTTGTCGGTGCGAAGTCGTATTTTTGGAGGATGCTGG
The DNA here is from genome assembly GCA_019702505.1 of Alternaria panax. Classification (NCBI taxonomy): domain Eukaryota; kingdom Fungi; phylum Ascomycota; class Dothideomycetes; order Pleosporales; family Pleosporaceae; genus Alternaria; species Alternaria panax. The sequence goes on from JAANER010000004.1 coordinate 2,795,594, forward strand.
CGTATTGGTTCATGCCAGCGCGTTTGCAGGCCGGGTTGGGGATGATGGAGATGCGTTTGAGGTTCGACATTGTTGTTGTGGGGAGGCGGAAGTAGATTGTGTTGTTCGAATTAGTATTGAAGAGAAGTAGTATAGATGTTGAGACGTCGTTACAGGTAGGTTCGCACGGAAATCACCTCCAGAGTGTAACAATAGTACAAGGGTGTTTGGGGGGACAGAGCGTAAACGAAGGAGTGGTTGATGATATACGTAGCCATGTGCCCACCACCTGCCAGTCTCATGGTACGCAGAAAGATAACTGCCACATATAGCGACCGGCTCTTGCTTGCAGGTATTATAAATGTCTACCCAGACTACGACATTTACTCTCAATCGAAACTGGTCTTCTTGCCTTGCGACTCCACGATAGCCTGACTTGCTCTTGGAGCATTTGAATGCGCTGCACCACTCTTGATGGTTCTTGGGTCAACCTTCCGCTTAAACTCTCGCCCATCATTGCTTTCTCCTCTGTCTTGCCTGCCGCTCCTGTCCTCTCTGCCACCTCTGCCACCCCTACCTCCCCTGCCTCCACCTCTTTGACCTCCTCCATCGCCAAAGTTCTTCCACCGGTCCGGATTGACTCCATCTACAGGCTCAGCTTTGCCGAATCGTTTGCCGTACCTCGTTTTTCCGTCCTCAGCAAACTCACGGCGCAACTCTCTGCCCATGAGTTTATTGACTAGCCATTTCCTTTGCTTCACAGGTTTCTTGGTACCTTCCTCGTCACTGCTCTCATCCCTGTCCTTCTTGCTTTTGAACGCAGATGGATCTTTGAACACGAAGCCCTTGACCGCTGCCGTTGCAGCTTCAACATCGCTAAATGTAACCCAAGCATATCCCTTGCACTTGCCCGAATCTTCAAATGTCGCCATGTGGATGTTGTTGATCTCTCCACACGGAGCATAGTGTGCCTCAAGGTCCTCCTTCGTGACATCAAAAGAGAGGTTGCCGACGAAGATGCGCTTGTTTGGAGGATGGCTCGGTTTGGCACCCTTGCTTTCCTGACTCTCGTCCGTTTTGGGCTTGTCCGGGCGTCCATCAAAGCTCTTCGCGTTCTTGATGAGCAGCGCGCGTCCGTCCATTTTTGTCTCCGTCAATGCAATCGCCGAGTACATTGCCAATTCTGTGGAGAAATCAACGTATGCGAAGCCTTTATTCATGGGCTTAGTGGTCCAGTTGGCGGGGGTCGGCTTCGTAGGCGGAGGCATGTGAACGCGTGTTATTTGCTCGCTCGCAATCTCAGTATTGTCGGCCAAGAACTTTCGCAGCGTCTCCTTGGTGGCGGACCATGGCAAGTTGCCAATCCAAACGCCATATGCCGAACGCTGTGCAGCTGTATCCCCATCTTCTTTCACCGCCCCATCCGTGTTCGCGACCGTCTCTGCGCCATCTTTGTCGGCGGCAGGTGTCGGGTTTAGTTTCGCCTTCTTTGCTTTACGAGCGGCCTTCTTCGATGCGGGTTCGGGAAGACTAATATCGATCTCGAGCTCTTCGGGCAGTATCTCACGCTTGCGCTTCTTCGCTGGTGTCTCTGCTTCATCTTCGGTGCCATCAGCCTCTGCGACCCCATCGTTCGGCTCGGCTTTCGTGTGCTTCTTCTCTTTCTTTTCCTTTTTCTGCTTCTTCTTTTCGCGGCGCTCGTCTTTTGAGACAGTGGCGACGTCACTTGCGGATAGCATCTCTGTATCTTTCGACATTGTAGCGTGGATGGTGATGTTGTGTACCAGTACTTCCAGTCTCGAACTTTTTTCTGGGGCACTTTTTCGCTAGCGCAAGCCTGCGCATATAGACCATGGGCTTAGTCATGCTCCACCCGAAGAACATCAAGATCTCACCTGCGCGATTGTATCGCATCGGCAATGAACTATGTTGGCGTCACAATATCACAAGCACGAGCGTGTTCAAGAAGACTCCAATTGATTTACTACACATATAGAAGACACTTAGAGAGTAAAGAAAGATCAAATTGAGCCAAGGTAGGAGAGCCGTAACCTAGGCAGGAGGCCACATGACACCCCGCTCAAGTGTCCCGTCGAGGTGTATCGAAGCGCGCACCAGCGCCTTCTGTGTGTAGGGAGTGTTGATTTGTTGCCATGTTTGCCCAGTTACACTCCTTTTGACGCCCCATAAACCAGAAATCCGAACGCTTTAGACACCAACCCAGAGCACTTCGCTTACCTTTGTGCTGACAAAGGATCTAGCTCACTAACAGTGCTGCTTGGCCCGCTTACGCCATCTCTTCGTCGCTGGCATCGAGGATGTCATACTCCTCGTCGGTCATGAAACCGTCGTCAGACATCAGGGCAACACTTTCAGCATCCTCGAAGAACTCGTCATCAGAAGCAACGGTGACGGTACGAGCAACTGTGCTCTTCTCAGATGTCGGAGACATGGGCTGAGCAATAGTAGAAGACTCATAGGTGCTTGACTCGGGAGACTCCTTGTCTAGCTGAGGGAAGATCATGCCGGAAGCGAGAGGCTCAGATGCGTGCTGCTTCTCTTCAACAGGTAGTTCGGTAACTGGCTCCTCAGGCTTAATCTCAGCCTTGGATGAGGCAGCCGGCTCCTGATTAATAGTGGCAAGGGCAGCCTCGTGTTCCTTGCGACGGTTCGCTTCCTCATGCACCTTGCGACGGCCCTCTAGGAGACGTTCCATAGCAGCTTTGCGCACACGCTGGACACGCTCCATCTTCTGTTGGTCCAACTGCTGTTGCAAAGAGTGGTGCGCATCCTTCATCTTCTGCAGGTTCATTTGCTGTTGCTGAGTGTGTTGTACATGCTTCATCCTCTCAGCCCTAGCCTGTAGGAGGCGCTCGTAAAGAGGGTTTGATCGAGGAGCAACCTCGAACGTAGTAGCTGAACCTGAGGTAGGAGTGGGGATGCTCTGGACCGGCGCGGGAGGAGGAATCGCTGGCGGAGCTGTCACAGGAGATGGCACGCCAACGACGGCGATGTCACACCACAAACGGTGACCAAAAGGCATACCCTCAGGAGTCTTCAAGCGCCAGTAAGAGATGGCAGTGCCCTCACGTTGGGGTGCCTTCATAAGAACACGGAACTGGGCCTCCTCGCCAGCCTCAACAGTGTGTCCAAGTATGTTGCTTTCGCTGGCCTCTGCAAGGTCAGTGTGGCTCAAGGGACGGGTGTTGTCAATGTTGAGCATGTTGTCGCCACCAACGTGTCGGACACTGCATCCTCGCGGCCAAGCGTTGGGGCCTGGGTTGCGCAGAGTCCAAACCTGAACGAACTGGTGGCCTGCACAGATCTTGGAACCATCAATGACGGTATCCCGAATGAAGTGTGCGTCAAGGCCCTCGGTGGTGGTATCCGACCTAGGAATTTGAATAGCCTCAGTCTTGACTGGCACCGTCGGCTGGATAGACTCAACAGGCTTCTCTTGCACCGGCTCTACAGAATCGACGAGCAGATCACGGATGGCAATCTTCTCCTTCTTGACTTGAGGCTCTGCTGAGGGCTTCATGTCAACAATGGTCTGGACCTGGGTCGCAGCATTAGTAGAAGGAGCGACAGGAGTAGTCTCAGTCGAAGTAGATCGCCTGTCAGCCATGCGATCGCCAAGTCTAGCGATGGACTTGCGCTGCTTATCATCGTTGAGAGTTGTGACGCTAACGCTGCGTACAGGTGTCTGGAACTTGATGAGCGGGTGAGTGTGGTTGTGCTTGTTGCTGGGATGAGCCTCGCAATTCTGGCAGAAGTCGGTGTCGTGACAGACTGCACACTTGTAGCGGATGCCGTCAATGTATGACAGATTCTCCTTATCCTTGCAGAGAGGACCGTCACAGTAGATACCATAGTGGCGGTTGGCGGTATTCATAGGCTCAGCCAAAGGCTCATAGATAGGTACGAAGCGGTGACGCGGGTGGATGAACTTTGCGTTCTTGAGGCAGTCAGAGCAGTAGTCCCAGTCCGGGCAGTTCAAGCACTTGTGGCGTACACCGTAGATGAACTTGTCGCAGCCATCGCAGACAGCGTTGTGACGAACGTTCCTACCGGAGTTGCAGAGGAAATCCGCCAGAGTAGGCAGGACGGTCTCGGACGTGGCAGGCTTGAAGGTATGGCCGGGATGGTGACCATGCTTATTGCTGACATGGCAAGTCAAGCAAAGGTCGTAATCGTCGCAGGAGACGCAGGTAACAAACTCCTTCTCGGGGAGAACAGTAACACAGCAGTTGCAGGTGCGAGTTGGCTCCTGTTCGTAGGAAACAGACTGCTTCTCATCGGTAAATGCTCCTGGAATCTCCTGCTGCTGGGGCTCCTCGGCCTTGACTTTGGGTGCAATGCGCTCGGTAGTGCTGTTGACGACGCTGCCGTTCTTGACGAAGCGCTTGACCATCCAGTGTCCGCTTCCAGGGCAGTGAATGCCGTTATCTACGCAGGCAGGGCAAAGATCGTAGTCGCCACCATCGCATACGCTGCAGTGGAAGTGCTCGTCCTCCATAGGCTCGTTGCAGTTGTTGCAGTAGACGACCCACGAGGTGCACACATTGCTCGGCTTGGGGCGGAACGCAAGACCCGAGTTGTAGTTGGCAGTTGCGAGGTTGTTGAAGAAGCCTGTTGTCGGCATTAGCTGCATGTTGTATGACGTGGCACGTTCGCGTTTGTGCTTACTCTGACGAGCAGTGAAGGCCTGCGGTACAGGAGCCTCACCGTCAACGTCGGCCGTCTTTGGCGGCGAAACAGGGCTGGAAGCCTCCTTCTTCTCCGTGTCTGGCGAGCGGGCAATAACGGGAGAGATGGGCGCATTCGCCTGGGGAGTGAGAGTGTCCGAGCTCATGCGGTGGATGGAGGGCGCGCAACCTGGGAGCGTGTGGGGCGGCATCTGCACGGGTGCGGGCGCAGGCACGGGCTCTTCGCCAGGAACGGTGGCTCTCAGACGCAGCTTGAGCTTCGCCTTTGCAGCGCGGAAGAGTGTCTTGTAGACCTGGGGCTTGTCGGCGTCCAGAGTGACATACGAGGCGGCCGAGTCGGAGTAGCGCTCGAAAACGACTTGCTCTGCAGCTTGGAGCTGAAGGATGCTTCGGAGCTAAACATGACATGGAGTTAGCACGGGTGTTGTTGAGCGCGTTGGGTCGTATGTCCAGGCGGCCGCATCGAAGGCCTGAACATGATGACCCTGGGGTCGTGGGCAGTGACGCACCTTGTCGGGCAGCACGTGGGCGCCGAGATCTTTCAGAGGCAGCTTGAACTTGTTCGTCTGGCCGCGGAACAGGACCTTGACCACGATGGGCGTCTCCAGGGTCACGGGGACGTTGTTAGCCGCCGCCATGATGGGCGAGCGAGGCTGACGATGAGGGTGAGAGTGGTCGTCAGAGCGACTGCAGCTAGCTTGCCGCCGCGGTGTGGGAGATGGAGAGATGCAGCAACGGCAGTGTGGTTGTTGCTGTCGAGCCTGGTTGATGGAGCTGAGTGGGAGGCGGAGGTGGAGCAGGTGAGACGGCGGAGCAGCTGGACGTGTAATGGTAGCTGCCTAAGAAGTGGGGTCAGTGCGTTAGCGGACGCCGGGGCGTGCGCCAGCCCTCTCGTACACCGGATTTCCAATGCTCGCGTTGCCGTGAGCGCGAGAGGCAGATGTCGGCTTCGTAGCTACATTCACGCGTGAGCTGGCGGGCTGGCAGCCACTCTGGCTTGTGTCACGGCACTCTTGGATGCTGTTCCTCGCGTTTGGCGGCTTGGAGTCGGCTGGCCTGTGCCCTTTGAGCTGGCGAGTGGTCCGCTACCGCGAAAGGCAGCCCGACACGTCGTCCGCCGGTGAGGAGCCGCGAGGAATCCGCCGATTACTATTGCCCTTATCCACCCATGCAGCGTGCAGCATCCAAAGAGGCTCTTGCTCAAGATGGTGACGTGATGGTTCAGCCGCACGTGATGATCGAGCGCATCCGTAAGCCAGGTGATCACCCATGATAACGTTTCACACAAGCGATAAGACAGCGCTAGCAGCGGCTCCCGGGCAGCTCGACAACGGCCGAAAGAGGCCGGCATGTCTTGGTTCGCCTCACTAAACATGTACGAAGACACAACACCGCAGGTATCGCACATGTTTCCCACACCATGGCTCCACGCATCTTCCGACTCTGCCATTGGTAGCTTTGTTTCCACTTGCATTCCGTGCCCAGGTGGCGAAGCGCGGCCATTGTGAGGCGCCTGTATGGAGAATCCAATACCGGCATATTTCTACACACTTTCTCTGCCATTTTCAACACTACCTATGCTAATGACCGACAAAATAGACTACCAGCGGGAACTTATACACGCATCTGTCCATGAGGACTATTGGTCTCAATGCTGTGCATTCGGCACTTCTGCGGTAGGTAAGAGGACAGGCACGTATTATTCACGTGGTTGTTGCATAGCACAAGGGATAAAACCTCTAGCTAAGGCGCGTTCCTGACGCGTTTCCGACGGGACACAGGATCGCAATGCAAAGACAGACTGCTGACTACTAGAACACATCTTTCATCATCCTTGAAGCCTACCATAAGGCAGGCTCTCATAGGCTATGTACCACGTATACAGATCCCAACATCTGGGCTATCAATCACATCAGTCCCTCAGTCTGATTCCTATCCTACTTCCTCCCTTCTACCATGATAATATGATACCCCTCACTGGTCTTCACCTCGCCAATCTTTGGGCTGCCCGTCGTACTAGGCTCCAATTCATATGCCACCTTCTCAAAATCCTGCATTAAGCTCCCTCTGACTTTCCAGCCTAAGCTACCACCCTGCCTCGCTTTGTCCTCACTCATCTCCCTGGCTACTTCATCAAATTTCGCACCGCTGCGTAGTTTCTCCAGCGCTTCTTCTTTCCTGGAGTGCTTTTCACAGAGTATGTGCCGTACATTGATCGAAGTTGCTGGCTTGAGTTTTCCGCCTGAGCCTTTTCCCCCCTCGGTTTTACCGTTACCGCTTTCGTCTTTGTCTTTGCCCTTGCCTTTGTTTTTAGGCGCCATCTTGGGATAGGGACGCGCGGGCGATGCTAAGGAGGATTTGGGGATGTTGCGGTTGCGATTGAGACGTTGATTAGATGTCTTGGTGAGCAAGGGCTAGATTTTGTTGAGATCGGATTGGTCATCTATCGTCTGGAGGTGCTTGCAGTATGGTGAGGTTATGCGCGTAGGAAGCTTGGATAATCAAAGTGTATCGGAGCTTTGAGCTCTGCTGCGGGGCGGTCTCATGCATCTCAGTGGGGTGGCGCCTAGTCACGACAAGGATAACCTGGCTGGACACGAGCACTAGATCATGGTGCAGTTGGAAACGACCAAACAGTTCTATTCCATTGTACTTGTATTGTATTGATTTCATGATTGTGCACATGAGTCCTCATTCCCCGAGCTCCTGAGCTCATCACGGCCTGCTCTCGACTCCCGTCACATTCTACATAAAATGTTGACCAGTGTAGATTTCCCGCACATGTTTTTGTTCTTCGTACCGCGTGGTACGGCGGAGCGCGGCGCGGCGATGCAGGCTTGATTTTATCGGATTAAATATACAATCAGGGAGCCCTGATGCTCTCGCCGTTTCATCCGTTTCCGTTGACGATTACACGGGGCGCCGTTCCGTTGACACCGTTCTGTGCGAGTACAATGTCCATGAAGCTTTTCCGAGGCTTCTGCTTCTTCTCCGGCTGCTCGTCGTTGTCGACCAGCTGTATTCGCCGTCTTTTGCACTCGGCGCGCATATCGTGGAGCAGTGGTCGTAGGCTATCGACCTTCTCGACTTCGTCGTGAAGGTGCGATTCTTCCACCCAGTACAGGCCTTCCATGGCAGAAAATTGATTCTTGGCTTCTTTGATGCTATCCTGGATCTTGGCGTAGTCAAAATCCGGGGTACCTTCCATGGGAAAACGGAAATCCTGTGCTAAGAGGGCTACGTCGTATTGACGAAGGATGGCATCTCGTTGTGCACGGCTTACAGGAATACGCGACCAATCAGAGTAAGGAGTGCTGAGGTACGCTAGATCGAGTTCTGGAAGCCCAAGTATACCGACCGCCTGAAAGGAACAGATATACGTCTTGTTGGGTATGGCATGCGAGTCACGGAGATCCTCTGCAGTCGCATAAAACAGTGGGAGGAACACTGCCGACACACCGAGCTCTTCCCCAGAGAAATGAAGCGGTCGGTTCGTGCCTAGTTCGCAGGCCCGCCGTAGGGCTCGTGGAAGCCTGGATATGCGGTCCTGACGCGCGAACAATTCCTTCTGGCGTTTCTCTTCCTGGTCAGCTCGACGCTGAGTCTCCTGCTCTTCTCGTATGCGGGCAGCCTCGGCTTCATCTGCTTGCCGCTTGGTCTCTGCTTCGGCTTCGGCCTTCTTCCTTGCTTCCTCAATCTCTTGAGCCTTACGAGCTGCCTCCTCATCTTCCTTCTTCTTCGCCTCAGCATCAGCTGCGGCTTCTGCGGCTTTGCGTTTGGCTTCAGCATGCAGCTTCTGTTCCTCTAGACGACGTGCGCGTTCGACTTCCGGGGTCGCTATCCTTTCGGGAGGCACGGGCGTAGACTTGGCCGACGCGGTTGGCGTTCTCTTTACACTAACATCATCTGTTGATGCATCAGATAACTTCCTTTTCCTGAGTTTGTCTTCGACAGTCTTGTATTTGATCTTGTTCTTTACGACTTTGCGCTCATCTGGAGAATCAATCTCAGGTGTTGGCTTGGCACTGAGAGGTCTTGCTGTTTTTGTGCGAATCTTGGCTGGATGCTTCGTGGCATGGTCCTCGTCACTCTCGTCTGAATGTGCATGATCTGGTTGTTTAGATTCGTTATCGTCCGATCGTACTTTCACTGGCTTCTTGACTGGCTTCGCCTCCTCGCCTTCACTATAGGATCGCTGCTTGATCTTTCGGGTGGGCGGTCGCACGTCTTCTTCGCTCTCATCTTCTGATGAATCGTCGGATACAACTCGCTTTCTTCTCTGGTCTTCCCTGGTTGCCTTTTCCTTCCCAGACATTAGTCGTCGAGACTTCTGGGGAGCAGCGGGCCCTGTCGTTGATTTTACCAGATGCGCACGTTTCGGCTCAACACGCGGAGAAGAAGACCGTTCTCTTCGTGGCGACGCCTTTCTCTTCATGCGGTTCGCGGAGGCGTTTGGAGCTTCTCGTTTGACTCTTCGAGGGCTCCGATGCGTTGCTTGATACTCTTCACAGGCGCGTTTCAACATATCCCTCTCTTCCTCCCATTTCGGACCATGGCGCTCCTCGGAGATCTCGTAGTACGTCTTGTTCTCTTTATTTCTGCGAGTGGGATTGAAGTTGTCTTGCTCAAGAAGCAGTTGTATAATCTTGAGATATCCTCGCCCTATAGCAACTGTCATGGGCGTTTCTGGATGCTTGGACGGGTCGGGATCGGCCTTGAGGCCACTCGCTAGGAGGATACTGAGAATGTCGTAGTGTCCACCTCTTGCCGCTGCAACGCCACATGTAATGTTCGGCTTAATGTTACTGTTGATCAACTCTCCAACTGCAAGGATGTCACCATCACCGGCTTTCTCGATCAGTGTTTCCACGTTGAATTCGTTGTACAGCAAGCGCGATGCAGTCTTGGCCTGCTTTTGAGTGCGTTCGTGGTCGTTGCTGGATGTGTCTACCCGCCTCCTCATCGCTTCTCGGAGTTCTTTCTCAATCTCTTCTGCGTCTTCATCCTCTTGGTCCAGCACATCGATTGCACGCTGCCCCTTTTTGTTCGAGTGGTGCGGATTAACCTGCCCTTCGTTCAGCAGCAATCTGACTACGTCCAAGTGCGAGTTCTCTACTGCGTCGATGAGAGGAGTGTCCCGATCGTGACTCTCGCAGTCTGTACGACAGCCTTTGCTGATCAGGTATCGAACGACAGGTGCCCAACCGTGCAACGAGGCCTTTTGTAATGGCGCGATTCCAGCATAGTCTGGCTGATCCAGTTCGTCGGGGGCTTCTTCAAAGGCTTCCTTGACTGCATCAAGATCGCCCTTTTCGCTTTCTCGAGCAAGTCGCGTTGCGCCGAACCGATCAACTTTTCGCTGTGGCATGGTGCGTGCAGGTGAGGTCAGCGCACGGTGTGTAGAGCGCTTGACTCGGGCGTGTTGGAGATGCGGTGCGGAAGTGGGTTGGGGCGATGTTGAGTGATCTGAACTCGATCCCGACCAGTGCTCTTCTGTTGACAGAGCGAGATTGGTGACCTCGCGACGCTTGCGGCCCGCGATACCTGTGACGGCAGACTGGGTCGATTGCGAACGCTTGTGTGGACGGCCAAAACCTGAGGTGCCAGGTGAATTGGGCGGGCGCGCGTCTTTCAAGCCCTCTGTCCTGGCTTTTTGTCGCGGTGGCTCAAAGACTTTGGGGAACGAGTCATCGCGCAGCTTGCGCTTGCGATTTTCGAAAGTCGACGCGCTGCGGCCGCGGGTGGTGGCGTATGCGGGAGAGAGGGCGGATCGGACAGGTGATTTGGCCGAGTCGTTTGGGCTGGCGTCCTTGGTGTGTCGAGAGGCCGTGCGGCTGCTGGGTGAAGTGGGAACTGGACTCTTTGCATCGCGCTCAGGGGCGTGCTTGACGCCATTGATCTTGACAGGATTGTCGTTGCTCGAGCGGCGACGGCCGTTGAGCTGGGGAGAATGCGCCCGCGATTCTTCCTTGATGGAGCGCAGCCGTGATGCATCGTCGTTGTTCTCGTCATCGTCGATGCGCTCCGTCTTGATCAGCTTGCTCTCGACAGTATCCTCGTCGCGTGACAAGACGACCGTCTCAGCCTCGGACTCGCCTTCGGCATCCTGGTCTTCGTCGTGGGCTGGCTTAGGTGCTGGGCGCGGCGAGGGCGGACTATGAGGGCGGTCGTGATGGAAGGGCTTTGGGGCAGGGGGTACGTTTAGGACCGGGTCGGCATTACTGGTCATTACGCTGGGACAGGACACTCGAGTTCCTGCCTCATGCTGGCTTGCAGAGCAAGGGACGGAAGGTGCACGGCGGAGGCCTTTGCAGCACGATGGGCGCGGGCGGCAACAACAACAACAGGGCGCTTGGCTGCTGGAGGAGCTTCAAGGGATGTCGTGGTCGGGGGTGGGTGATGAAGGCGCGTTGTGAGGTGTAGTGGAGGTCGAGCGAGCGACACGGAGAAGAGAGCTGAGAGGCTTGCCAGTAGCAGGCAGTGCTCCACCATTCACCGGCCTGCACCATCCATGGAGGGCATGGGTCCAAAGACGGCCCCGTCGCGACAGAAGGCAACCCTGCCCTCGCCTTGTGCTCGCCGCCAGCAAGCTGTCGCACATGGTGAGCGACAGACAGCGCGACATGACTATTACAGGGCACTGTGGTCGAGACGGCCGATGGTGCGTGGCTCCATGTTCTGTCAGTCGGCCTCTCCCACTCACACGAAGCGGTCCTGTCCTGGCCGTGCCGTGTTCCTCGTGGCTGGCCATCCCAGCCGAAACAGGTCTCCCAAGGTTCCAAGCTGCCGCTAAAACGGCCTTTGCCGCGTTATTTAGCCCTCGTCATCTCCTGCCAGCCCATTTGTTTGGTTCACTCGGCCTTAGCCTGAACCACTGAGGAGATTGGGCCCCGTAGCACGTGATTCACTAATCGAACAAGCGGTCAGCACCAGCCAAGCCTCCATCATCTTGCCGTCACCAGCCCCCAAGCCATCTGCACCCTCTCCAATACCATCCCGTCATGACCTCGCTGTCGCTGTCGCGGGAGCACCTGCATCCGGCAGCTCTGCTGCGCGCCTTCTATCTTGCGGCATCACTTCTTGTATCGCGACACCGCTCAGTCGCGCCTGCAACCTCACTAATCAGCGTGCTTACTAGATCCTCGCCATCCAGGCCGTTCCTGCCCTGCGCTCTCGCTTTCTCGCCTATGGCTCTCGTGTCACCAGCCTGAGCGGGAGGAAGGAGCTGCCCGTTCAGCAGCAGTCGGCTCTCACCCGCGCCCTCGACTACGCTACCTCGCTGCAGGTTCCCCACAACTACTTCACCCATTTCTACATGACGTCGGTGCTCTGCTCGCTGTTCTGGGCATGGAGGCTACGCGTGTGGGAAGCTGGTGGCCAGCAGCAGATGGTCTGGGCCCTCCTGCTGCTCCAGGGCCTGCGCCGCATGCTCGAGTCCTACGCATACACTTCAACGAGCAAGAGCCGAATGTGGTTCGCCCACTGGCTACTCGGTCTCCTCTTCTACATCACCATCAACATGGCCATCTGGGTTGAGACACCCAGCAACACTGCCGGCAACTGGGCTCTCGTGCCGGGTGTCATCACAGCCCAGATGCTGCAACACTCCTACCACAGCTACCTCTATCGCCTCCGCACCCAAAGCAACGGCTACCAGCTTCCATCGCATGCTGTGTTTCCCAATCTCCTCTGCCCGCACTATACCTGCGAGATCGCCATCTACGCGTTGCTGTCGCTCCTTGCAGCTCCAGAGGGTAGCTGGCTTAACTGGACACTGATCTGTGCAACTGTATTCGTCGCTACAAACTTAGGGGTGACGGCGGTAGGTACGAAGGAGTGGTACGTGGAGAAATTCGGTGCCGATAAGGTAGGTCCGCGGAAGAGAATGGTCCCTGGTATCTGGTGAAGCAGTACCTCGCTCGCAGAGGAGAACATCACGTTCAACTCATCATAAGAACAGTCTGCAGGTACACTAATCCGGCTTTGCTCAATCCTACCACGCTGTGCCCTCGAGTTCTGCAATTGCAGCCTCCTTCGCTACTCGTGGCGTATTCCTGATCCTCCACTCCCTACAGCCTAAAATTGCCTTTCTCCGTAGCGATGACGACAGACGGAATGGGGTTGGCACTACCCGCGTCGTCTTCGCCTTTGGACCCTTTGTGCGGGGTATCTTGCAGCGAAGTGCCCCACTCTAGATGGTTGTCTTGGGCATTTAACCCTATCTAGCAGATCGTCCTGCACTCCATCGTGCAGTTTCGTTGGTGGCTTGCTTAATGACATGGTAGTTATTGACTGGGTACTATCGAAATAAAAGCCAGGCCAATGCGCAGTTTACGGTCCAAATTCCATCATCCACTGTTCCTCCATTTCGCAACATGTCTCAATCCGAAGTACCGAAAGATCTCCCTGAGATGGAGTACCGCTTCATGGGTAAGAGCGGACTGCAGATCTCTGCCATCTCGCTTGGTGGTTGGCTCACTTACGGAGGACACGTCGGCGATGACAACACATTCGCCTGTCTCAAAGCAGCCTTTGATGCTGGGATCAACTTCTTCGATTGCGCTGAAGGCTACGCAAAGGGCGAGTCGGAGAAGGTCATGGGCCGCGCTATCAAACATTTCAATTGGAACAGGAATGATATTGTCGTCTCCACCAAGGTACTCCAGCCTCAACGGAATCTTTGAAGATAGTGTATTAAATTATATAGATCTACTGGGGTACTCACAACTCCGCCCTTCCGTCGCCGCGCAACAAGATCAACAACCTCGGGTTGTCAAGAAAGCATCTGATTGAAGCCACGGAAGCCTCACTCCAACGCCTACAGCTAAGCTACGTGGATATCCTGTACGCACATCGTCCGGATCGCTACACGCCTATCGAGGAGACAGTGCGCGCTTTCAACTACCTAATTGACACTGGCAAAACCTTTTACTGGGGAACATCTGAATGGCTAGCATCCGAAATCGAAGAAGCGTGGGCTGTGGCCGACCGTCTCGGTCTCATTGGTCCTATTGTCGAACAGCCAGGCTACTCACTCCTTCGTCGAGACAAGGTCGACCAAGAATTCAAAGACGCCAACCTCTACGCACGTCGTGGTCTCGGTCTCACCATTTTCTCTCCACTCCAAGGTGGCTTTCTCACAGGAAAGTATGTAGAGGGCGTCCCTGACGACTCGCGTCTCCGCCAGTCCGACGATCCTTACATTCAATCCGTTATCAAAACTGTCGGTAGCGACGCGTGGAACCAGCAGCAGGATAAGATCAAGAAGCTCATGGGTGTCGCAAAGAAGCTTAATACTGACGTTGCTACCCTATCCATGGCATGGGTTCTGTCCAACAAGAATGTCTCGAGTGCTATTACCGGCGCGTCAAGGCCGGAGCAGATATATCAGACTGTCAAGGCGGTCGATGTATACAGGAAATTGACAAAAGAGAACCTGGATGAGATTGAACAGGTCATGGGAAGCAAGCCTGCAGAGCTTACTATGAGATTCGGATAGAGTTGTTGCTGCAGGGAAGGCCCTCGCCTGGAGAAAGTAGTTGTCTTGCACCACTCGCTTCAATCTCCAATGAACTGTTCTCGCAAGTTCATAAAACAATTTTCGCTCAAGTATTGCATACACCTTTGCCTATGTAGAAACACAGAAATGTGCAGAGAATTACGTCGGAATAACAGCGCCGTGCTAAATCATACGAGAAGTGGCTTTCGAAAGATCGAACAAGTGTTGTGGAGGACTTCCCCATTCTGTTCCTATTCCTTCGTGGCAACCTTGGAAGACCTCGGGAGGCTACGGTAGCCATGTCACATGTTCTCGCGTCTTGGTCCGTGCCACGTTTGCCTAAATCAACAGGCTGCATCATTTCATGGAGCGACAACAAACATTTCCTCACCGCTTGCTATTACTTTTCTACAGTCTTCTCACCGTTGGAACGCGTTCCCCATCGTCACGAGCAGAAGATTTGTTCCTCTCAGGAGGATAGGATTGCAACGTCCCAGAGTTGACGGCACGCGACGCTAGTTGCCAAACGCGAAACGCGCAAAAAAGCGTCTGACAACACGACTATGGCGGGTAAAGAGGCGACAGTGTACATACTTGATCTAGGGCGGTCAATGGGCGAGAAGAGACATGGCCGCGATCAGACCGACCTTGATTGGGCATTGGAGTATGTGTGGGACAAGATCACAAGTACCGTAAGTCGACGTTCATTTGACGATTTAGTATGTTTATGCGCGGTGATGCTACAGTTCTTTCTCAAATATGGTTTGCATTAATGAATTAACAGAATCATAGGTTGCCACAGGCAGGAAGAGCGCGTTGATGAGTGTCATTGGCTGCCGAACGGACGAAACTGATCTTGCTGGAATTATAGAAGAGGGTGAGGGGTATGAAAATATCAAAGTGTTCTCAGAATTAAAGCCGTAGGTGCCATGGTGGTCAAGGTATTGCGCTTGCTGATAGACGTTAGATACCTACTGGGCGATATCCGAATGCTGCAAGAACAACTCAAGCCAGGCAAAATGGACGATGGAGACTGTGAGTGGCAGACATCTGTGACCTTTCTTATTATTGACAACCAAAGTACTCTCCGCCCTTGCGGTAGCTGTTCACATGATCGACAACGCAACAAAAGGGACAAAAGGCAACCCGTTAAAGTACGATCGCAGGGTCATCATCGTAACTGACGGTCGCGGCCAAATGGACACTGAAGACCTAGATGAGCTGGCTATGAAGGTGATGGAACCAGATGCTCCATTCGAGGTTGTCCTGCTTGGTTTAGACTTTGACGACCCTGACGTAGGCTATACCGAAGAGGGGAAGGAGTCTCTAAAGGTATGAGAGATGAACGCCGAGGCTTGAGTTGAGTGTGACTGACTGGATTCAGGCGAAAAATGAGCAGGTATTGAGAAAATTTGTAGAGGGTTGCAACGGCAATTTCGGTACACTTGCGACAGCTATCGACCAGCTTCACACCCCTCGCCTAAAGGACACCCGGCCTGTCCAAAGCTACAGAGGCTCACTTACACTAGGAGATACTAGCAAGTATGAGGCCACTATCACTATCGACGTTGAGCGATATCCATGTACCATGATTGCGAAGCCACCCACAGCAAGTACGTTCGCAGTGCGGGCAGATCCTGCTGGCGCATCTGGTCTAAGCGTGGAGTCTTCGGCGACTATAGTTGGTGAGGACCACCCAATGACAGATTTATCAGCGGTTCACAATCAGCGCCTCTACCAGGTAGACAACCTGAACGAGCCGGGCTTGAAGAAGCCAGTCGAGCTTGATGAGCTAGAGCGCGGTTATGAATACGGCAGAACAGCGGTGCACATTTCGGAATCTGACATGAACGTCGTGAAGTTGGAAACCCAGCAGGCTCTGGAGTTGGTGGGCTTCGTCAGGGGTGAGGAGTTTGATCGTTATCTTCCCTTGAGTCGTGCCAGCTTCATTGTGTCGCAGAAGGCCAACCCGCAAGCTCAGCTCGCTTTATCATCGTTTGTTCACGCTCTCTACGAAGCCGATTGCTATGCGGTTGCACGGCTGGTAGCGAAGGATCTAAAGCCTCCAGTGTTGCTGCTACTTGTCCCGCGGATAGAGCTGGATTGGGAGGCTCTGGTTGACGTTGAACTACCTTTCGAAGAAGATATGAGACGATACAAGTTCCCGCCATTGGATCGTAAACTCACAGTTAATGGTAAGACCATCACTGAGCATAAAGATCTGCCGACAGATGAACTCCTCAATGCCATGAGCCACTACGTTGATGCGATGGACTTGTCGACTTTTGGCCGTGACCAAGACGGCAACGAGGAAGAGTACGCGAAACCAGAAGATACATTCTCCCCACTTGTCCACCGTATCCTTCAGATCATTAAATGGCGGGCGACACATCCCAATCCCGCCTTACCTATGCCAGACCCGCCGGAGATCCTGATGAAATACTCACAGCCACCAGCAGAGCTCATCGCGGCGGCGGAAAAGCAATTAAATACCGTCAAGAAGGCAGCAGATGTCAAGAAAGTTCCGCCAAAGGTCAAAGGTCGCGGCAAACGGCAACGGACACATCGCGATAAACCTCTTTCAGGCCTCGATGTTGACGAACTCCTCGGCAACCCCAAGCGCGTCAAGATCGAAGCCAATAACCTCATACCCTCGTTCAAGCAAGCTCTTGCCGCCTCTGACGACCTGGACACCATCCAGGAAGCCGTCGAGGGTGTTGCGAAGGAAGTCCGCAATCTCGTCAGCAGCAGTGTCGGTGACAACGCCTATGGACGGGCACTTGAAGCTATTCGCGTCATGCGGGAGGAGCTCACCGAGCTTGAGGAACCAGAGATGTACAACACGTTCGTAGTGCAACTGAAGGAGGATATTCTTGGAGGGAAATTGAATGGCAACCGCCGAGACATGTGGTGGAAGATAAAAGGAAATCGGTACGGACTTGTTGATTCGAAGAAAAGTTACGTCAGCTCTGTGACGGAAGATGAAGCCAGGAGATTCTACGAGATTTGACGGGCTGCGCCATCAAGATCAATAGGTCAGCAGTATTGCCGACAACGAGAGCATGATCGCAAGCACCAGTATATTTGTGCCTCAAGCTGTTCACACATTTGCTGCTTCTTTGCGTCGCTGAACACCATAAATTTAAAGGAGTGCAAACTCGACAGCCAGAATTGCACATGTCGTGTTGTGGAACTTGGGCCTCTCGCAGGTGGCTAGCGTGCCTGCTTGGGGAGCGTTGTTTCGTCTTGGGTTCCCTCGCACACCATCACTCGCAGCTCGCCAGGCGCAACTATGTCCACGCTCAGCTTCCACCAATATCGTTGGAGAAAGCCACCAATAATCATTATGGCTGCTTTTGCGCGCTTGTAATGGCTAGGAGCTGCCAGGGGGCTGGCTGAGAAGTTTGCAGTGCGATGCGGCTGACTGCCGCCCCATGCTTGTTCGCTGCAGCAATCCCGTGCGATCATAGGTAGAACTCCGACTGACATCAGATGATGAGCCTCACACATGCCGAACCCCACTGGCAGAATCCGTGACTCAGCCCTATGGGCTGAAGTTCAGCTGTGACGCCAGGGCGGCCGTTCCGAGGGCGTTGACCGGCTTTCTAAGAACCGCCTGGAAACTCCATATTTTAAACCCCTTCACTCCTTCAGCATCTATCCTCAGGCTCTCTGACTCCGGAAAACGAGTTAGTGATGCACGTTGTATGCGAGAACAAGTCGCAACTCCTTCGACCATGCACAGTCATGGAGCCTTCAACGCCACAATACTCATACTCACCTGCCTCTCCCAGGACCCGAATTTCCCGACCACAGTACGCCTCCGTACCCTCCAGAACGAGTGACGAGTCCTCAGAAATCAGGTGCGATATTTCACCGGGATTTGAACAAGACATGAACGACCAAGGCCTAAGGATCCAGATGATACCCATGGCATCACCAAAATCACCAAGCTCTGCGCATTGGCGGCAGAATACCAGTGATAGAAAGCATGAAACGTCTTCCTCTTCTTCTTCTTCTTCTTCTTCTCCTTCTTCTGCATTCTCTCCTCAGCCACGGCTGCCATATTCCAGAACACCAGACACGCTGTATTCGTTTGGATCTGGTATCTCAAGAGCGCGAACAGATCCTATGACCGAGAGGCTCATTGCGCATCGGGCGACTCAATCAACAAGATGGCAAATACACTGGCGTATACCGTTACTCATGGGCTTTGCTTTCCTTATGGGCCTCGTCTTTGCGCTCCTTCAGCACTTTTTGTATACCTTTCTGCACCACAGGCGGGAAGACGATGAAGACAAGAAGTTCCGGTGGGTTTTATACGGGCGCGCATTGGCATACCTCTCAAAAGTCGCTTTTGGGGCATGTGTGGTGCTCGTCTTCCGGCAGCGCATGTGGAGAGCTTTCAGGGACCAGGCGTTGACTGTGCTGTCTATTGACCAGATATTTGGTGCGATAGAAGATCCTTCACTCTTTGGGAACTGGGAAGCTGTATCGGGTGCACCACTTCTGTGTGTCATCGCCATGGTCAGTAACTCTATGTATACAAGCCACATATGAACATACACTAACTGCGAACCTGCAACTGCAGGTCGTCTGGTTGATCCCGCTGGCAACAATCATCTTTTCACCTGGCGCGCTAACCTTTGGAACCTTTCTCGACAGCGAAACACTCGATCTCACCGTTCCTACGCTCAACTTTTCAGCAGAGTCCACAAAAGATTGGCGACACCCGGTCCAGATGGAGGATGGAGGCAACAAGAGATCGATGATGTACTACAATACTACCGATCTCGCTGCCACGACTGCAGGATGGTTTGATTATTACGATCAGCCTTCGGCAGAGCTAAGGCGCATTGCGCTTCTACTAGCATACAGCAATATGGACCATCCAAACACCAGGCAGGGTGCCCGGCAAGAGGCTTGTGGAGGATCCTACAATTGCACGTACGAACAAAGCTTCGTTGGGCCAAGCTACCAATGTGAAGAGTTGGCAAGCAATATTAACGACACGGAAAGATTGGACAATCTAGGTGCGCCTTTCAACATGAGCATTTTAGCACCGCAAGGAAGCTACGTGTACTATGCGGAAGTCGACAAGGGCGCATACTCTCGTCCTCAAGCAGCTGAATTCAAAGCGGGCAACGGCGGAATACCTGTCGGCGGAGCTCCGGTAGACCTAGGTATTTTCAAGTCGGAACCCGTGCTGTGGATCGGTTACGCGTTCAATTCGACAAAAGAGTTACCAAAAGACGATCCACTCGCGATCAACTGGACACATCGCTATGATTCACGTATCATCCGCTGCACACATATGGAGACTAGATACACAGTCAGATGGAACTTCACCGAGCCTTTCTTTAATTCAACAGTCAAGTTAAAACACCAAGCGCCTATCGTTAACACTAGCTTTCCGCGAGGAATAGACGGCAGGGCAAATTACACTCTTATGCCTGAGCCTGCGAACAACTACATCAACCCACGAGACGATGTGGGTCTTTACAAGAGAATTGCTGCATATCATGCAATTGGCGACATGTTCAGGGACTTTCTGCGCGGACATATCGATATCTCGGCACCAAACCCAGGACCATACTACACGCAAGTCCATTCGAACATCACAATGACGCGACTAGTGCAGAAGAACAGCGAGCCCAAGAATAATTTGACGGCTGAGATTGAAGCCTTTTATTCAGATATGGTGCTCTCATTACTATCAGTGCCAGAGATGCTCGCTGTAGCTGAGGAAAAGCTCGCGGTGAATCGATCGCGGCTCCGATCCTCTTTCGTCTACGTACCTGAACGACTATGGCAATGTTACGCGCCAGTTATCTTTACTACTCTTCTCATACTAATGTTCGGCGCTGTAACGATCTGGCAAGATGGGACAACATTCTCGACTGGCTTCTCTCGCATACTGGTTACTACTCGCAACACCACGTTAGATGATATCAGTCGTGGCGCGTGTCTGGGCAATGATCCCTTCCCAACGGAATTGATGCACACTAGACTCCAATTTGGTGTTCTTTCCGATGGCGAAGAAGACTTCCTACGAGACGATGGTTATCAGGGTAGCGGTGGCTCTCAAGACATACATCACTGCGCTTTCGGCGTCGCCTCTGAAATTGCACCTATCGTCAGAGGTGCGCCATATGCAGGTCTGAAGCAGTGAAGGAGCGGAGCAAAGGTAAAATAGGTAAATTTGTAGGTCGAATAGGCACATGTGTGCTCAACAAGCTCTGTCATGTGAGAAATGGATCAAACTGACACCGATACTTGCTTCTCTGCCCAACTCAGCATATTCCAATAACCCCATTGACTGGTATATCAATACTCGTCGTGTAACTTGCCGCATCACTAAGCAGATACACATAGGCGCCACCCAATTCCTCTACGCTCGCCAGCCTCGGCATACCACCATAGTACTTGAGTTGTTGTTCCCAATCTGGCTGCTGCTCAACCCAATACGTCATTGCCGTCTTGACGAGACCGGGCGACACGGAGTTCACGCGGATCTCGTATTGTGCCCATTCCATAGCGAGCGTATGCGTCATATTGCGGATACCGGCTTTACTCGCTCCGTAAGGTGCAGAAGGCACGCGCTATGAAGGCAGTCAGCACATCAAGAGTACGCCAGCACCTTGAGAGTTGTGAAGAGAGCAGAGAGAAGAATCACATACCTTATTAGGTCGATAACTCGCCATACTCGCTGTGAACACTATACTCCCCTTGACCCCCTGCTTGATAAACGCTCTCGCCGCACACCTCGCGGAGTAAAAGCTTCCGTATAGGTTCACACCCCACAACTGGTCGATCTCTTCGGTTGTAAAGTCTAACGCGGGTTTATGCTTGGTCCGTCCTGCGTTGCACACCATTCCATGGAGGGCACCCGCTTCTGACAAGACTTCATCAACGGCGGCTTGGATGGAATCTTCCTTTGTTACGTCGGCTTGTAGCGCGAAGAGTTGGCCGGGGTATTTGGCGGAGAGGGCGGCAAAGTCATCGCCCGTATCGCCGATGTCGAGCGAATAAACCTTTGAACAACCGTTAGATAGGCAACTGTCTGCTATTCCTAGGCCGATGCCTGGAGTGGGTCTATTAGAAGAGAATGTTGGAGTACAGGCTGTACGTGCCTCTGTTTGCGCCGGTGATGGCGACAATTTTGCCTCCGAGTTGTATCCTTTTGACTGGCGCGGTCTCTGATGCTGATGCCATTTTCGGTGTGGTATCTCCGTGTCGCGTAGTTGGGATGCGATGTAGTATTCGGAAAGATGTAGTTTGCACAAATGACCTTCTTTGTTTCTTGTTCTTTTCCAATATCACACGTCCTTTTCTCCATACTTATACCCGTTCCCTGTCCCCATACTCCACGATTTACCCCAGAGTACATCGAATCGTGACAGTGGTGACTTGTAGTCTTGCCCCACAAAAAGCGTCGTGACGAGCCGGACATCTGCACGGGTGATTCGTACCTCTGGCACCGTCTCGAGGCACATACTGCATTTGGGTTAGATGGAAACTTCGGCAAACCTGCCCCTCAAAACGCGATACCACAATGCCTTCACCAAAAAGCCGGACAATCCTTGTGTCCCATTGCATTTGTTAAATTGCTTTTTGTCGATTTTGCGTGGGCACTCTAATTGAATACGACGGTCTTCTGACCGTTCAAAAACACTCTCTTCTCGCTCCACCACTTGACCGCTGCAGCCAATACTTGACTCTCAACATTACTTCCCTCCTCCACCAACTCCTTGGGGCTCAACGCATGATCGACTCTTGCCACGCGCTGTTCAATGATCGGTCCCTCGTCCAAATCGGCCGTAACGAAATGTGCAGTGGCACCAATAATCTTGACACCGCGCTCATAAGCCTGATGGTACGGTTTTGCGCCCTTGAAAGAAGGCAAGAACGAGTGATGGATGTTGATGATCCTGCCAGACATTTCTGTGCACAGGCGAGGCGAAAGGACTTGCATGTAGCGGGCGAGAACCACAAGATCGATGTTGTGTTGTTTGATCAGATCCAGTATCTGCGTCTCCTGTTTCTCCTTTGTATCCTTGGTTACGGGTAGGTGGTGAAATTCAATCCCGTTGTTCTTTGCTAGTTCAGCAAACTCGGGGTGGTTCGATACAATGATTGGTACATCGACTTTGAGTTGACCGGACTTGACGCGAAATAATAAGTCGTTAAGGCAATGGCCGATCTTGGATACCATAATAAGGATCTTGGGCTTTGAGTCCACCCGCTGGATCTGGTATGTCATACTCATGTCCGAGGCGAGCTTCTTCATGCTATCTTGTAGCGCGGAGACGTCAAGTGAGTGTCCGAAATGGACGCGCATGAAAAAGGTCTTGGAATCTGGGTCGGAGAACTGCTGTAGGTCCAGAATTGTGAGGTTTTCCTTTGCTAAGAGACCGGTGACGGCGTACACAATGCCTGCCTTGTCGGGGCATGACAGAGTAAGGTAGTGGTCGTCGCCTGCCATCTTGGATGTTGAGATCCGTTCTGTGGAGCCGGTTTGTTGAAGTCGGGGTACTGAGGTAGCTATGAAACGTCTGTTCAAATTCAGTGATGACTGTTTGGTCGAAAATTTAGGAACAAGGTTTTGCCGGTTTCGGAAAGCGTCGTTTGGTGGGTATATGGACTGTCGGGCCGCAAATGCGCGTGTTGATGTGTGGAGTAACCGTGTGCAGGTGCGTGCCGGACGTAGAAGCATTGTATGACAATCTGATCTCTTTCTGCAAAGACTGAGCGCGAAAAGGCGTTTTCTCGATGCCGTGCTAGAATCTCTGCGGCTTAGGTATAGTTGCCGGAATCGGCCGGCGATCTAGCCCTGTCGCTTACCAGTCGATTCGCGAGCAGTTTGCGTACCAGTATACGCTTAGGCAAAACTCTCCATGTTAACGCACACACGGTGCAGATAGATACCTAGGTAGGCAAACCGTACCAACGCTTTATGAAATCACCTCAATTGACTATGCCCAGGTGTAGTTGACAATGCGCATGATCAATCTCGACGAGATACGCACCCTTTTCCAGCGATGCGCACAGTTCAAGATAGCATGCTACACAGCAGAGACTAAGCGCTGATCAACTACGAGGTTGCGGGGCATTTCCAATGAAAGCTAGGGCCGAACCTGTGGTCATTACACCTTCAGAAGCCAACAGTCGGAGCTCATTCCCTCCTGCTGGCGTTTTGGGCCGTGCTGGTGTCCTAATAACCGTGTCGAACTAGGCCATATTTCCACGAGGATGAGAATTTCGCGCGCGGGCTATCAGGCTTGAGATCTATCGGGCAACGGTAATTGGTTTCCGTACATGCAGATATGATTACCTCTTGTTCTCAGGCACATCGAACTTCTCGCGACCCCTAGCGAAATAATCTACCATCACAACCAAGAGAAACCCGATCAGGATTACCAGGGCGTACTTCATGAAGTAGGTACCTAGGACAGTGCCAACTACAGGTACCTGTGCTTCCGTTGTTCACTACCTCTGCGACATATTCTAGAAAATCTAAATGAAGAAGGTAACGGATTGCCGAGATCGTGCTGTATAAGACGCATTTGAGTTTCTCTACATTTTTTTACGTGCCTTGACGACGAGGTCGTTTCCTCTCCGAAGCCTTGTCGTTACCGGTTGAAGTCAAGCGTGTGAATTTTCCAACCCAAACGACCTTTCATATCCTAGAACACTTCTACGAGGAACTAACTTACTTCCAATACAAGTCCAAACTTGACATTTGCGGCGAGGCGTGAATTAAGACTGTCGTATGCTACCCCAACAAGGTTTTCAACCCACCAAACCGTTAGGGGCCCTCGCGTCGACCGGCTTTCTTATTTAAGAGGGTTTCCGGTCCTCGGTTGGGCGAGTTTACAACCAGGAAATATTATCAAGGGCAAGCTGAAGCCTTTCTTGGTGATGGTGTTCGTATTGTTGTTGGTTGCATATATTTGAATGATTCCGGCGATGCTTTGACCGCATATGGCACTGCATATATCACTGAAAGCACGCTATGGAACGACAGCTACACCATATCAGGTCATGGCACAGTGTTCTGGAACCGTAGCGGTATCATAACGACTGGAGGCCCTGTCTCTCGAACGCACACACCCCAAAGCGTCCATGGCAACGTCTTACTATACTGCACTTTCATCGGCGGGCTGGATAGCAGTATGCTCGCCTGTCTACCCGAAAAAACTGGCGGGGTTGCACACGATTGGCCGTATGCGGAAATGGTGCTGCTGAATACTCAGATTGTGGGTATTTCGCCTGAAGCCTGGGGCCCAGTACGAGAATCGCCTCTTGATGCCTCGCATGTACAGTTCCGGGAGTACAATACAAAAGATGCCGATGGGAAACCAATAGACTATTCATAGCGGCTGAATGTATCGTGAAAGTTGACATCACTGGCAGACGATGCGATCGTGCAGCAGTATGCATCTCCTGTATTCGTGCTCGAAGGCTGGAACCCAATTTTGATGTAGTACCCAGAATGAGTGTAAGCCCATTTACACCTTAATCGCGAGATGGCTATAATGCTAGTATTCAGGTGGGTTGTGGCGCCACTGTTTACTTCGCGCAGTGTTTCTCGACTGATTGCAGTGAGTAAAACCGTCTGTGAAAACTGCTTGTCAACCAAAGCGAGGTTCCTGATTCATTGGATTACTATACCGCGGCTAGTTTGACGACGAGCGGGTATCCGGGTGAAAAGATCCGAGATATCTCGACATCCACCTTTATCAAAATAAGCAAGCGTCAAGGAGAGCATACCGACGCGCTCCCACAGTGTAGGGTTGGACTGAGGTACTTTCCACAATTGTCGATAACGTCTCGTTTGACAGACGAAGTGTCGAACTTCTGTCGAGTAATCGAACTCGAGACTGACACCCAGGATGCGAAAGGTAGCTGTTTGCCGCCCAAAAAATACTGGCCCTTGTGGCATTGATAAGATCACTCATATCAGCAACGCATTCGCGATCGGGAGGCAGGCGCCAACTGACTGTACCGTTCCAGCCAGCCCACGTCCACGAAGACAGATGGGTACGTCGTGTGCAAGCCTCTGGTATGAACATGACGTGGTTTGGGCTTGTGCGGCGATACCATGACGATACCGATAAAGCAAAGGTGATTTGGGCGATGGCTGCGCTTCCAACAATGTCGCCTGTCCATGAGGGGATTCCTTGAAACAGGTATAGTGATTTGGTTTGCTCGTACATTCCAACAATATCCCGGACTACCGTTTGGTGCGCGTAGTCAGTATATGTTTCTCATGCAGTTCGTACAGGATCATTGCTTACAGGCTGGCAAAGCATCAGTGTCGTGTGTCAGGCGTCTCTTACTAAATTCACGCATATGATCCGCAAGCCCTCGCAGTTGCGCCCTAACGTTGGTCTCTTTAACAACTGGCAACCCTTAGTCCAACCGGTATTACTCATCGTTGGAGATGATAGCATCATCTTGGTGCGCACTGCTACCTCCACTGAAAGCACCTCCTTTGAATATGCCAGTAAGCAGGAAGTCAACCAAAAGACTTTCGGGGTCGTCTTTGTGGCTTGCGGGTGTGTGGAACAGCGTCATGTCTGCGCTCTCGTGAGAGGCCATACTGAGACATTCCCAGTAGATCTGATGCTCAGTGAAGACTATGCAACGATTAGAGAGCACGCCTTCTTGGTAGGTCCAGCCACGAGTCCAATACTGCGACTGCATTACTTCTCACCGCGAGTTAGGGAGTATTGACAAAAGTAAGCTTCCGCTGTCGACATAGCGCTTTCGTTATGACCTGCGAGGGGTCGAACGTACCCCAGGGAGACCATGACTAGCACCACTTCCTATTGCTACTACGATGGTGAAATTCACTGCTTCGTATATTGTCGTCATCCTTGGCATCAGGTAACCTTTCTCGTCTAGGTCCGACTGATTGATGCAACTTCGATCCACCCATAGACAAATGAAGTCAAGTTTGCGTGTGACCTCGACTGCGTCCATGACCGTCGCTGGCCACGTCTCCAGATCGGCAGGAGTTGATCCCCAAACATGACTTGGAGCTGCAATATGTTGTTCCCCATGGCTTCTCCTCCACTCCCGAAGGACTTTTGGAACAATCGATTAGACGAAAGCCTCGGGTGATAGGCTCGTACGATGCGCGTTGCTTGCATGCGTCACCATGCTCGCTGCGACATATATCGAGCTACATTTGTACCTGCCCAAAATCAAATATGGGGGGAAATTTCCTAGCCCCCAAAAGATCCTGTTCACTGTTTTCGCCAGATGGCTGGCGAAAGATAACTCCTACAGCGGGAATCTCGTAATCAAGCCAGGTGACATCGTGCGCTGTTGACGGAATCGACTCAAAATCAGGTACGACAGCCATGAAAACTCTGTCGTAACGAGTTCGAAGGTCGAGCCAACTCTTCTATTTCCTGGTTTCTTCCAATCGAGCTGCATGGAAGATCCATGCATCGCTGCTAGGAAATGCCAGTAGCTTGTGGCGCTCATGTTCATCTGGCTGAGCCCTGACGGATTGAAGCAAGTTACATAATGGACACCCTGATAAGCCAGATAGCCAGGTGCCGAATTGATGTACCAAATAAGCATTGTTGTAAAAATGTCTTCCATCATAGGCTTCGTGTATCTGGACGAGTTCCGATGTGCTAAGCTTCCCCCTTTTGTAATGGCTGGTAGGCTTCATCGAAACTCAAATCGATATCGATCGTTTGAGAAGCTACACACAGCGGTGACGTTTTGTCGTTGACTGTTCGACAGCGTTTGCTTCCGAGGAACTCCATATCATCCTCGGAATTAAACTTTCGTCTTCGTTTTCCCATCTGATTCGATGCTATGGCAGTCATTGTGTGGTAGAAGGATCACGACTCCCCAACAAGATGTGTGATAGTAACAGTGTCCCTATTGCTGAAGGTGCGGTTGTATTCCCTACAAAAGGTTATGAAACAGTGGATTTGTCTTATATCTATCGTTGTAGAACCTGTCCTCGTAATGACACAGCTGAATGCAGGTCGCTCGGGCGATGTCCAGCACAGCCTCGTTGCCTGAAACCAGCATTAGCGCCGCCACCGGTGTACCCAGCCAACCTGAACGAATTAGAAATGACGCTGGTTTTCTTCACCAATTTACCGCTTTGCACACTAATGCCTGATGGGGAGGTTCTGCGAACTTCCACCCGATGCAAATTCCGCACAGCGAGGCGCTTGTATCCGAGTGCAAATGCAAAAGCGGTTTTCTACCAGCACGCTTTCGGCTCACTTCCGACCATAAGAGTGGCGATGCTTTTCTTCAGTCCGGCTGATTGTTTACTTGCTTTCCACCTGAACTACAATCTTCCCCTTCGCTCTGCCTGTCCTAAGTTTCTCATATGCTTTGGGTACACCGTCGAATGTAAAGACTTCGTCCATGACAGGCCTCACTTTGCCATCTGCGACAAAGTTGCTTAGCTTGATGAAATCTTCGTAATTTGTAGAAGCAAGGCCGAATGAGAACGGTCGTTGTCCGCCTCCAAGCCACGTGGGTATTAGAAACCGGAACGCGAGATCATAGATGAAGGGCAAGCTGACTTGCGACCCAATCTGGACGTACTTCGCTCCAGACTTTGTAAAGAATGGAGATTTCCAGTAGAGCTCGAACTGGTGGCCAACATTGTCGAGGACCATGTCGTAGTGCTTTGAGCTGTTTGCGAGAAGGGTGGGAACATCGTTTTCGCGATAGTCGATCACTTCATCGGCTCCTAGATCTTTGCATAGTTGAGTATTGGAGCCTGTAAGAGAATTAGAAGAAGCGCTACCGTCACAAACGTGGTATGTTTACCTGAGCAAGTCGTAGTAACATGGCATCCTAAAGCTTTGGCAATCTGAATTGCAAATGTACCCGTACCTCCTGAGCCACCGTTAATCAGCACTCTGTCACCAGCTCTGACATTTGGCGCAAGACATTGATACGTGACAAGTCCACAAACTCCTAGCGTTGCTGCTTCCTTTGCTGACACACCATCAGGTATCGGCACAGTCTAACGGGTGCGTGTACGAAGTCAGTGTGTGTGTCACATGCAGTCCGTACAGGGGCATCTCTTACCCCGGCTTTCGAACCGACAATGTACTCCCCGAGCGTACCAAACTGTTGCTTTGGCTCGAGCTTGCCGAATACCATCTGCCCAACCTTGACAACGCAGTCCGATCCTACTTGAACAACTCTTCCAGCAAAATCAAGCCCGGGCGTTGCTGGTTTCGGGATAGCCATTCGTCCAACTATTAATAGCTCTGCTAGCTTGTAATCGACAGGGTTGAGAGCGGCAGCGTGTACTTGGATAAGACACTCTCCAGCTGCAAGTGGCCGCTTAGATGTTGGCAGAGGGACTGAATCATTGAGCTTTATCGCTTCCTCAAGCGTGGTACCACATGTCGACCATTGCCATGCTCTCATCGTTGCTGGTAGGCTCATTGTTTCCGTTCCGGTGGTGGCGGTCTGCGACATGGTTTGAGTAAGATTTGATAATCTGTCAAGAGGTGAATATTTGAGAGGAACTGGAAACACTCGAAATTTGGTGCGACATCATATACCATTATGCGGTGGCTGGTCGTCAACCAAGGCCATGAGCACTATTCGGGTCCCCGCACGGGGAAGCTGTAAAGCGACCATAGTCTACGGTACGCGTTATGGAAGCTACGATCGTCCACACAACACAAACATGAGGGAGTAGACGGAGACAAGTCAGATTATCTGTGTTGCGCAACGAAACCGATTTGGGATGAGAGAAAAAAGGTGAGAAGATATGGGTACAGCGTTCGAGACTCGCCGCCACTAGCGCCGGACGTCGCACTTCCGCTGGCTGCTCCTCACCTAACCGTGCGTCTTACTGTGATGATGAGCATCTACTGGTCGCGCCAGAATGAATTGTCTTCGCCAATGACATGTTGCTCGTCGTCGGACGCACTCTCTCTGGCAATGCTATACGCTTCCTATGTGCGTTAGCATTAGCAATACGACCTTGGAACTCTTCCACTTTCGACCGTTTTATCTCCCCAGCTGCATATTTCGCAAACACAATACTGATAGATAGTGCCGGTTCGTCTTCTACTAGATTAACATATTAGCGTTCGGCGTCGTGATCCACCACTTTCTCATGTCCCTCGTCGCACTCTGGTATCTCTCCTTTCTCGAGATCGCTGATGGCTTCCTCGTTTGTGACGTAGCCGTCTCCTCTAGCTTTCTTTCGCATGCCCTCGTTCAGTGCTGGTGTTGTTCTCTTAAGGCCGCACACATCACGTGGTCACTCTTGTCTCCCCTTTCAACAATGGCACCAAAGCGTGCAAGCGCACCCTTTGTTGTTCTTCACTTGTTCATGCCTCCATTTCTTGGGTGCCTCAGGGCCCTTACTGACCCACGTTCGCTCATCTACCGTCAGTACATTGTCATACCTCGCATGCAGCCGGTTCCGGATTATGAAATCAAGGGTTTCTGGTAGCAGTTGGTAATTGTTCTTTATGATCCACGTCTCTAGTATGTACTAGCTAGACGATTCTGCTCCGCGACTCTCAGGTCAATATGCTCTCTCAGCAAAGCAAGTCAATTGCTGCCGTAGCCCATTGTGGTAGTCGAGAGGTAGTAGGGCAAAATTGGATTAGTGGAAATGCCACATGGATACTACGTGGCAGCCTCAGAATACTTCTAAGTATAGCTGTGTACTAGGCGATCTACCAGCATGCTCAGGATCACGGATATGCTAGAGTTGTTACACGGCGGCGTTGACAGGATGGATGGAGACTCTTGAGGCTTAAATATACTGCTATCTTTCTTTCGAATCAAGGTGTCGTGGAGGTACCCAGGTGGATGGGCCGGTGAAAGAGAAGCGTCAGGTGGGCGCGTGGCTGGACCAGACCATCCATGGATGGGGCGAGCGGCTAGCGTCATGTCCGTGCCCAGGCTTGACATCAACCATCATCGATCTTGCTGGTAACGAAGCTGCACATATCCTCACCGTACCTGCGCCATAAACGCAGCACACTGGTCTTCCTACTCCGCTAAGCCCATCTGAACCTAGATATCTGCGTTGCATTCCCTCTACTACCTCGGCCTGCCATCCGCGCGCGACCTACTCCGCACCGCCTCGAAGCACCGAGCTTCGCGCCTCGAATCGACCGCGCATTACCTAGTACTCCCACTCTACACATACATTACACAAAATGGCGTCAAGGAAGAAGGTTCTCCTCAAGGTACTGCAGCTCTGGACCGAGTATGCACTCGATGACTAACGCGCGCAGGTCATTATCCTTGGAGACAGTGGGGTCGGCAAGACGAGCTTGATGAATCAATATGTACGGTCAACCTATCTTGAGCAGTGCACGATGCGAGCGGCAGCTTGAGACCACGGACTGGGCTTATACAGTGTCTACAGGTCAACAAGAAGTTCAGCGCAAGCTACAAAGCCACCATTGGTGCCGATTTCCTGACCAAGGAAGTACTGGTCGACGACAGGCTAGTAACGATGCAGGTGTGTACATCCTGGACCGAGCAAATGGCTCCAGCTGATTTTGGGTAGCTCTGGGACACTGCCGGTCAGGAACGCTTCCAATCGCTTGGTGTCGCCTTCTACCGTGGTGCCGACTGTTGCGTGCTCGTATACGACGTGAACAACTCGAAGAGTTTCGACACTCTCGACAGCTGGAGGGATGAGTTTCTCGTTCAAGCTAGCCCGATGGACCCAGAGAGCTTTCCGTTTGTAGGTCCTCGTGGATAGATGAACAAGGCCTCTGGACTGACGGAGACAGGTCGTAATTGGCAACAAGATCGACGTTGAGGAGAGCAAAAGGATGGTGAGTGTATCCAACAGCCGTCAGAGGCTATAATTTAACACGGATAGATATCATCTAAGCGCGCCATGGCGTTCTGCCAATCGAAGGGCGGCATCCCCTACTTCGAGACCAGTGCTAAAGAGGCCATCAACGTCGAGCAAGCCTTTGAAGGTGAGTCAGATTCGATATCACTCCGAGACTCAGGTTTTGGGAGCTAATATCTGTAGTTATCGCACGACAAGCCCTAGCACAAGAGGACGTGGGTGACTTCAGCAACGACTTCCCCGAGACTATTCCAATCGACCTCAAGGGCAACGAAGGCGGTTGCGCATGCTAGTGTATGCCATCACGAAATAAGCGTCGTTCATGAGAGCCGACAGTGGACCCCCATCTGCCGCAATGCCGTCTTGCATCTGGAGTTCGCATGGAGTTTGGTGTTGAGCATGCTCTCTGTGCGGGAGCACCTCCTTTTTCTGTAATCTGTCATCAAGGATGGGTTTATCATTGCCTGGTCATATAGTCGTCTACCAATATAGTATGCATAAATGAACCATATACTTCTTCTACCCAGAGTGGCTTGTCCGCACCGTGTGATGACGTTTGTGCTACGGCCAGGTGGCTAAAGCGGCACCGCCACGCTTGCCGGCGTCTTGAGACACGAGGGCACATGAAACCCCGAAGCGACCCTCCGGAACTTTGGCACATCGTTATCGAGTGTCCGCGTGTCACGCCGAACCACTCCGTGCCACCAGACTCTCCATCTTCACCTTCAGATTTCTTCGACGGACGATTAGTTTCATGAGCGCTCGCATCCACTTCCATGCCTCGACACGTACCCCGACCGTGAGCCCGCTTATCGCCGAAGACCCTCCTTGACCGACCTACCCTACGTAACCTACGATTATTTCCACTGCTTCCTTTCAACATGATACCCAGAAGAGAAGAGGATGTTGAGACGACGCCGCTCAGTCCACGCGTTAGCGACGTCTCCGACGAAAGCGCGTACTTGCGCGGGGAAGACTACCTCGAGAGCCCAGCAAGCGAGGCCAGTCAGTGGGCCGAGGGAGAGAAGAGGGGAGCTTGGACGAGCAAAGTGAGACACGCAGTAGGAATAGCACTACTACTTGCGACTGTATTCCTATGGACAGCTAGTAATTTCCTCGCGAGTGTACGTATCTCATCTCCTGGATTGTGGTAGTAAGCGCGTAGCTGACCAGCACACAGACGATATTCGCAGACAACTCATACTCGAAACCTTACTTTGTAACCTACGTAAACACGACCTTCTTCATTATACCGCTTTTCCCCATGTTCGTCCACCACCTATGGGTTGATCGTCACCGTCCGAATAGCGCGCGGCAACACCACCAACCCATCCTGGCACACGTCCGCGACCTCCTACAACGGCGAGCGGGCAAGTGGAAACTGCTGCGCGACGACGAATCCGCATCGTCGTCTTCGTCCTCGAATAAATTGCGCAATGACGAGGCAGCAGAAGTCCTCTTATCATCCTCCCTCCACGGCCCCCAGAGCTTCGGCACTGGGAAGAATGGAGAACAGGACATGGACGAAGGCATGACCTTGAAAGACACGGCAAAGCTGGCCTTGGAGTTCTGTTTTCTCTGGTTCCTGGCCAATTACTTTGCAGCTGCTTGTCTGGAATACACAACCGTCGCCAGCTCGACCATCCTCTCTTCCACGTCCTCAATCTGGACATTGCTCCTCGGATCCATAATGCGCGTCGAGCGATTCACGCTGCTCAAACTCATCGGTGTACTCGCTTCTCTTGGCGGCGTGGCCCTCATCTCCATGGTCGACGTATCTGGCGAAACAGATGAGAACCGAGGCTCCTTTCCGCATAAAACACCAAAAGAACTAGCCATCGGCGACGTGATGGCGTTTGTATCTGCCGTGCTATATGGCTTCTACACTGTCTTCATGAAGGCGCGGATTGGCGATGAAACAAGAGTCAACATGCCCCTCTTCTTCGGTCTCGTTGGATTGGCTAATGTCCTGCTGCTGTGGCCCGGCTTCATCATTCTGCATCTGACGGGTATCGAACCCTTTGAACTGCCACCTACATCCCGCATCCTCAACATTGTACTCATCAATAGCGCCTCGTCCCTTATATCGGACTTTTGCTGGGCGTACGCTATGCTGCTTACTTCTCCGCTGATTGTTACCGTTGGTCTTAGTCTGACGATTCCGTGCAGTCTTGTCGGACAAATGTTGTTGGATGCACAGTATGCATCAGCTTTGTATTGGGTCGGTGCGGCCATCATGGTGCTTTCGTTTCTGTTTATCAATCACGAGGACCGGAAAGATGAGGCAGAGGGATTACAGGGCGCGGATGATGCTGTGACAGAGGTGCAGAGGAGCTTTCAGAGTCTGAGACAGAGTCTGAGTCGAAGAAATTCGACGACGGAAGTTTGATGCCGAAGCGTCTGATCTTAGATGCCTTGGTTACATGTTCGACCTCTTGGTACGCAACAACGACGTTTTCCAGTTTTTAGCCAAATACCATAGTCATTGTTATTGGTTTCATGGGGTATCACAATGCAAGTCATAGCACTACCACTCACTCATTTCCGTCCACCGTCCATTTTCTTCGAGTACCCGTTCCGCCCATATTTCCCCTTGCCTTTTGAGTTCCACTTGTTTCCACCACCCCTGTAGCTCTTCTCCCGGTCACTGTCCTTCCTGCTTTCCATCAATTCCTTCTTTCTTACCTCCCAGCTCTCATCGTCATCTAGTTCCTCGACTTCCCAACTCTCTTTCTCCATAAACTCTTCAAGTTGCTTCTGGAGCTGAGGCTCCCACTTCGATGCATCTTCCAGGTCACTGTATTCCAAAACGTTCTGGCCAAGCGTGTAGTCACCCTGACGAGAGCGGATAAGAGAGGACATTAAGCCGAGAGAGTTACAGGCTAGACCGAGATCGTGGCAAAGAGAGCGCACGTAGAAACCAGAGGTTACAGTCATACGAAGACGGGCTGCTGGAGGCTGCGGGATTGAGGCGGATGTAGCTGCGGATGCGGTAGTGCTGGTAGCTTCAACGTCGATTTTCTGGGTGGTCGTTGAGGAGTCTTCTGTTGCTTCCGCTTGCTCTACGGATGCCGCAGCCTTCTCTTCTGTTGGCACTGGTGCTTCGACACTGACTCCCATGGCGTTGTTCTTGGCAGAGGCTCCCTCAGTAGGCACATCTTCTGTTGGTAAAGCGCCGGACATGGCATGCTCAAAATCCGTCTTAAGTATTTTCGGCTGCTGCCCTGCGCCCTCGACATGGTCATTCTCTGGTGACCGTGATCGCTTTCGCCCTCTTCTTGCCGCTGTATCGGAGTAGACTTTCGCATCTTCTTTCCGAACGCCCATCAGCTTCTTTGCGCCCTCCATTTCAGCGCCATCCACCTCCTCTTTCGGCCAGGCAAAGTCATGACTTCCTGGTTCTAACCACTCAATGAGCTCCAGCTCTTCAACTTCCACCGGCCGCGCAGCCACCTCTGGTATGTCCTTGCCCTCTCTCGCGTATTCGTACATCTTTTTGCCGTCCACTTTCAGCGCAGAGAAAACACTCGGCTTTTGCATAATTTTGCCGCGGAACTGCGCCAGCTTCTCCTCGACCAGCTCCTTGGTGACATGCTCGTAGCCCGCCTTGCTCACGACCTTGCCCACAGCGTCGTAGCTGTCAGTTGCCGCGCCAAACAGCACCACGCACTCGTACGTTTTTGTGCACTCGAGAAAGCGTTGCAGGCACTTGGTACCCTTGCCCATACCGACGATCAGCACACCAGTAGCCATTGGATCGAGTGTGCCGCCATGACCGAGCTTAGCCTTGATGTTCTTGAGGAACTTCGGCTTGGCGTCCGCGACGATGAGGGAGCGTCTCTGGGCTTCGAGCCAGGGTGCGAAGAGAGGCGAGCGGGAGAAATGGTCTTGAAGGTCGCGCAAGACGCCGGCGGATGAGGCCCACTGCGGTTTGTTGATAGCAAAGATGCCCTCGAGCACCTTGCGACTTTCTCGCGGCGGAGTAGTCATGGTTGCACGCTTGATCAAGGACACGACTGACATCAGCGGGCTGGAGCAACCTTGAGGAAGGGACGCCCAAGCTCTGGCTGGGCAAAATATTCGGAACGACCTCGGAACATACGAAGGAGCTCGTATTTGCCGGATTGCACCTATCCCTGAAAATGTACCCTAAAGGTATACACTATCACTTCTCTCCTCAAGTTGCAATGTAAAAATTCTACCTGTACCTTTAGGGTTAGCTTTACCATGGTATCATATGGTGAGCTCCCGAGGTCCTCTGTTCGCGCTAAACTGAAGGCGCGCTAGCGGGCGATCGTTTCACAGCTGCTTGCAGCCGTTCTATGGTTCGCGCCTTCACCTTCACTAGTATAAATAACACACAATCGTCTTTTCTCTTTCAACACCATTCGCTATAACTAACTATCATTGAAACATGGGCGACAA
Organism: Alternaria panax; assembly: GCA_019702505.1. Taxonomy (NCBI): domain Eukaryota; kingdom Fungi; phylum Ascomycota; class Dothideomycetes; order Pleosporales; family Pleosporaceae; genus Alternaria; species Alternaria panax. The sequence goes on from JAANER010000004.1 coordinate 2,831,052, forward strand.
CAACAAGGCCCTTGAAGATCTCGCAAAGTCCACTACCGACGACTTTTACGAGTTGCTAGGTGTAGCCTTCGATGCGTCAGAAGCTACGATCAGGAAGGCTTATCGGCAGGCTTCGATACGATACCATCCGGATAAGAACCCCGACGACAAAGATGCCGCCGACCGCTTCATCCGCCTAGGATGGGCACGCGATATCCTCATAGACGAGAAGCTCAAGGGCGAATATGACCGTGTGCGTACCAGGCGGCGCGAGAAGGCGTTGCAGGACGAGCTACTAGATGGTCGGCGACGCAAGATGAAGGAAGACCTAGAGAGAAGGGAACGAGAGGCACCCAACTCGAAGAGGAAGAGGACGGAGGAAATGATCGAGCTCGAGAGGATCGAGCAAGACGGCAGGAGGCTGAGAAAGAAATTTATGGAGCGCAGGGAAGAGGAACGCAAAAAGCTGGATGAGACGAGCTTCACCGCTATCGACAAGAGCCCCAGGCCGCAAGCACCCGAGCCTGCAGAGTCCGCAGAAATCGATCGTACAGTCAAGATCCAGTTTCAGCGAAAAGGCGAGACCATAGCGTGGGACAAGGACAAGATGTCCAGCATGTTTGCGAAATATGGCAAAATCGACATCATCGTCACGGGCAAAGACAGGAATATTCGACCTTCCGGAGAGAAGCACCGCAAGACATTCTCCACCTTCTTCATCACATATACGCTTCATGATTACGCGCATGCCGCGGTCTTCAATGGAAAGCGCGACTATCCATGGCTCGAGTCTATATCCTGGGTAATTAGACCTTCATCACCCGTCTCCACACCCGCATCCACACCGAGGAATAAGTCTAGGAGACCATCGTTTGGGTCTGATATAGGGAAGGGTATAGGAAGCACTCGATTTGGAACACCAAGATTCTCCTTCAGTCCAAAGACGCCGAGCTTAGAAGAAGTCACCATGATAAAGTTGAAGCAAGCAGAGAAGAAACGGTTGGAAGAACAGATACGCAAGCAGGAGGCTGCTGAGGAAGCTGAGGAAGCCGCTGAGGAAGCCGAGGAAGCTGCATTATGATGATACGACCCGGGGAGCCATTGTTCGGTTTCAAGATACCCATTGTTAGTGTGTTTTCATTCACCACAGTCTATCAACACATTTTGTGTACAAATGAACTCTTTCCATTCTAATTCTACCTTCATGTAGGAACAGGTACCTTGAAGGTATCTGCTGTACTCCTTGACATAATACTTCTAGAGAAACACAAGTGTATATCTTTAGAGTACGTTTTGTAAAACACAGGCTACTTTTAGCATCTGAAGGCACCTAGCTATGATGAAGCTCGTTTTTTCTAAGTTGTGCCCCATACGAAAGCCCACCGTATAGGTATACACTATGAGTTTTAAAATAGCTTATTAACTTAAATGAGCTTGTATACATCTAGGGTACATCTTAATAAGAACGAGCTTCTTCGTAGTCAAGGGTGCCGAATGACGCAAGTATTTCAGCTATCGATAACACACGTGCTATTGACCCTGAACGCGCTGGATCACCTTCTCACACTTCGCGCCCGTATCGCAGGATCCCCACTTCTTTCACCCGCGCCCGCCCTGTGAATCTCTATCCATTGCGTAATATCGCAGCATGCAACACATTTTGCACCGGACCTCAAGATGCCTACTCCAGAGTCTGAGATACTGAGGCCACTCGACGCCTCCAACACCAATTCCGACGACTGGGAGATCTTTGTCTTGAGCGATGCGCGAATCGTCTTCGAGAGCAATGGCAAACCTGCAAGTCTTCTTGCTGCATATGCGGACACACCGCTCAAGGTGCAAGGACGATTGGATATTCCTGCGCGCAACCAGCTAAAATACCGTATGTGAGGCTAGATGGCTTCTATACGCGACAATCAAGGAAGCCGCTTTGGCTAACGCAATCACAGTCTTGAAGAAACCGTACAAGCCCACGGAAATTGAATTACGAAATGTAACGCGCTTCTCCTACGGCGAAATGACCGACGGCGCATACGTGATCTGGGCGCAAGGCAACGCGGGCTGGTTCGAGATACGGCCGGCGGCGCACTACAGTCCAATACACGACGAGATGGTCCAGGCGGTGGAACTTCTATACTTCGTCACCGACATATACAGCGAGTCGCGAAAGAAGAGTAGTGGGCCCAGTGCGGAATTGGTCTTCCAAGAGGTTTGTACAAGTCAAGAACGTGCAAGATTCGAGCAAGGTGAATGCTGACACGACTTAGTACGCAGAGGATGAGCGCTTTCCTTGCCAGGACGTAGCCATGGCTGAGAGCATTTTCGACCATCATCACTATTTTCTTATGATGTGCTTCCTGAACAAAGCCCAAGGACTGAGCTGGAGTAACACACCTTTGTATCAACGTTTTAGGCGCAAATTCCCGGCAAGTAATACCTGAATGAGTGTGTAGTCTCAATCTAATGTAAGCGCAGAAAGACTTCGACAACTGCAAAGCACGCGTCGAGGGACGCTATTCGCAAATCCAGCCTGAACGTTCAGCACGACCACCAAAACCTGCGTCTGTACCCGCACCAGCTTCAAAGCTAGCACAAACAAATGCACCAGCACAGAAGACTCACGGGAGGACTGCGACACCAAAACAGGTGGAAGCGCCAAAGAAAGACGATAATTGGTGGGAGGCAGCAGCACTCTTCGAATTCATGCAGAAAGCAGTGAACCAACGGGTTCTACGCGCGGGACGGAACCAAATCACGGTGGATCGAGTCGCAGAACTCGTAGTTAGGAGATACGAGATTGAGGATGCAGAGGTTGCAAAGAACGTGCTTCTAGTACATGCACAGAACTTGTGCTATATGATGGACCATCCCCGGCGGAAGGCCATACAGTTCTTTGCTTCCGAACCAATCTACCAAGAACTAACAGCCGGGCATGACCTATCTGCGGCCGAACAAAGACGGGCTGAAGATGTGGAGCTGAAACCACGGAGAGATCACGGAACTCTCAGAGATGGTGAGAACGAATCTTCAGATACATCTGATGAAGAAGAAGGCGTGATAACAACACCTGTACGCAGACCGTCAGGTAGGCGGAAGCAAGGCCGGTTATCTGTGCTACGACCTAAGAGCGGAACGTATTCTGGCAAGAACAAAGGGATCAGTATCAAGCCAGGCAGACAGAAAGGAGGGAAGGGGAAAGCGCCTGTACCAGCAAGTGATGATTCAGAAGCCGAGCAAAGCGACGAGGAATCGAGTAGTGAGGAAAACGAGGGAATCGACACATCCACCCAAGCCCCATCACCAGGCCGTGAGAAGAGAAAATTAGATGACACAGATGCGGACCAAGAAGAGGAGGGTCGGCGGAAACGCACCACCAGTGCATCTGCAGCTCCCGATTCTCCACCTACAACTGACGGCTCGGACTCGGAAGAAGCCACCGCTGTGCCACCTCTGCCACTCCGTTACCGACCATCCAACTTCCCTCTGCATGCTAGACCAGCATCATCACCATCGGCGAGTACCCAACCAATAGTATCCCCACCAATAATATCAACTCCCTTACCAACATACGAGCCAAATGGCCCTCGCGACTCGTGGATCTGCAGCTTCGATGGCTGCACCCAGAAAATCTACGGATGCAGTAAAGAGTTGGGTAGACAATTGATCACAGAGCATTTGGAGGATCACAGCAGAGGGCGGGAGAAGGTTGTGGGTATTCTTTGGAGAGAACAGGATAGGTTGAATCTGCCAGTTAGGTTAGTCGAGACGTTTTGATACTATGGCATGGAGACTAACGATATGACAGCAACTTGATCAAGAAAATCCGTGAGATGAACGAGGCATCTACGCCGCTGTTTCCAATGCTTGGTGCTCCGACAACGGCGGTGCAGCCTATACAAAGACCCGTGTAAATCCATCAATTGAACTATTAATACCCGATTTGCTTGCATAAGGAACACGCACATTGTTCAATAGCGTAATGTTGACAATGCTCTTTTCTTTGTTTTTTCTCATGTATTCCTAAACCTCCTTCTCTTGAAAATCTCATCGTCTGCTTCATCGAGGCTGTCCAACCTCCTCTTCGTCTTTCTACTGCTCTCCTTTTCGTTCTTCCCCTCGACACTTTTAATCCCATCACAGCCCTCAACACTCTCCTTGACCTCCCCCACACTGTTCACATAGCCCACCTCAGCGTCGTATTCCTCCCATATCGGACTTGTAACTTCGTACACCTTGCCTGTGCCAGCTTTAACATGCCATTTCGGGTGTGGGAAGGGTAACGCGTATATGGGGGTGCGGAGGTAGGATTCGGGATATGAAACATCTGCCATGTGCGCTAGTTGGGATGAGGGGTGACTACTAGAGTGCAGGATACGTGGTGCTTCTGTTGGAAAGAGAAACTGATTATGTAGTATGGGGGATGGGTGTTGTATGGTGAGTTGATCGCAAGAAGTCGAATCATGGTGCAATGGGGTGGTCATGCTGTTTCCAACTTGTGCCATTTGGTACTGAGGACGAAATGTCTGTGAAGAGAGTTTGGTGAAGATGACAGAACATATGATGAGGCGATGTGTTCCGGTAACGACAATAGATACGTGTCTAAATACGAATTGGAATATGCTTCCAGGATCGACTCGGCTCTAGCTCTTTGTTGGCCGGATTCGGGCGAGGAGCATGTAACATGATAGCGCGTAACAAAGGAGAAAACCATGCTCTGGAATGCAGAGAAGACAGCAGGGCGAGAAGTTTTGATTTTGTTGGCAGATGTGACTCTGCTTTATACACTGATTGTTTTGAAGACGTTGAACCCAGATCCACCTGTAGCCATGATGGCGCCCGGGATTTGCGGGTGCCAATGAGCCTCCTTGATCTGCTCCATATAGTGCACGAACAGCAGTTGAGGTGGTACATCTTGCACGCCTGCTGTGTACCTGCTCTCTTCATCGTCGAGTTCGACAGCCAGATCCCACAGAGTAAGAGTGTTGTCACCAGCGCAAACAAGGACAATACTGTCATCTGTAGGATGCCACTCAACTGAGGTGATTTGCTCCTTGTGGAAAGTGTACGATGCAACTGGGGAAGGCTTCTTGTCGTTTGACATATCTGTAGAGGGCTTCCATTGCCGCAGGTCCCAGACTGCCCACTCGCCATCGTCTGCACCGGTAGCGAGAAGATGTGCAGTCTGATGCGACCAACTCAGCACGTTGACGTCTGTCTTTGAGGCTTGCACGCTGAGTACTGGCTTCCGTGACTTTGACCGCGCGTCCCAGATCTTGACTGTGCCATCGCTTGATGCGGAGGAGAAAACATGTTTTTCAGTCGGTGACCACTGGAGCTCCTCGACTGAGCCACTATGGCCGGTATACGGAGTAGTATCTGTGACGAAGCCTCCACCCTGTGTCCGTGTTGTCGCAAAGATCTTTCCAGCACAGTCACCCGTCAAGAGCTTGCCCTCTGGTATAATTGGCGACCAATCAAGCGCGTAGCCCTCGTTGGATCCATGGGCACGAATTGTGCAGACAGGCTTGTTTTGTGTGGGCGAGATGGTGGTACCGGGGGTATCGAAGGCTGTGAGGTGGGGGGTAACGTCGTGGACCAGGACCTGTCCTGACTCTGTCATGGCAGCGGTTAGGGTTGTAGGAGGCTGTGCGGATGTTGCCTGTGGTGTTTGGTGTGCGCGTATGCGGTTGGTGCAGCTCGTCAAGGGTATTGATTTGGTCTCGAGGATAGGATCTGAGGCCTCGTCGTCTGATTCCTCGTCGTCGTCCTCTTCATCATCCTTCTCCATGCGCGACAGACTGCTCATCTTCATGACCATGATCTGGTTCTCCTTGTCCCTGCCTCGCGCTGCTTGTGTGCCAGCCACAGAGTAGACGGTTGCGGGGTATGTTTTGCGGTCTGCGCCTAGGCTGTCGGGTACGATGTCGCATGATAGACAGGGCCATGGCGCTTCGAGCGCATGGAGCATCTCATATGTAGAAAGATCGGGGTTCAACGTCTCGCCTGGCGACAGTTTGTGTCGGCCAGGAATGAAGGTATCTTGGTCAACGTCCATACCACCTGGCGACGTTAGTGGATGGCTCCAAGAAGCGGCATTCCCGCAACCTACTCTCACGCTCTTCGGCCTCGCGCTCCTCGTCCGGACGTCCGTCTACACCGGCCTCTAGGATCTCGTCCTCGCTCTCGAACTCATCCTCGAATTCATCCTCAAAGTCGCCCACGTCGTTGTGCGGGTCAATCTCCATGGGCCGGTCTCCATTTTTGATCGCCTCCTGCTCCTGCGCCGAGTCTGCGGGTCGTTTCGCCATGGTGTGCAGGTGCGTGCTGAGTGCTTCGGGTGTCGTGGACGCAAGTCGCAAAAAAAGGTCCCGCCGAATGTTTTTTGAGGCTTATCGATCGGCGTATCGGGCGCTAGTCGGCATCCCCCTCTTACTGTGTACTGTTAGAGGGAAACACAGCGCTACCCCAGTCCAATCGCATCGCGCACCTCGCAGGTCAACAAGACAAAGGCCGCGCCCATAATCCAGAGCCCTCCCCTGAAGTTGGCGTAGCATTGTGCGAGCAGAAGGGTCGCCAAGAAAGAAGAAAACACACGCTCCGCTCGCGTTCACCGTCTCGACGCGTGCCAGGGCGCTTCCAGCTCAAGTCACGGACGGCGGGGCCACTGAGACACCGCAACTATGGAGCCAGAATACTCGAGTCAGGAAGCGGCGCAGCCAGCCTTTGCTCCTGCCGTGGAAGTCGCGCCCGAGCAGCTGCAGCCCGAGCCCATACAGCCCGCGCCCGCGCCCGTCCAAGGGGACCAGGAGGCGCAGAAGCACATGGACCAGACCATGGACGGCGCCGACGACAGCATGAGCTCCACCATCACCGCCTCGACTGTCACGCCGCTCCCCGACCTCAGCCAAAACACCAGCCTCAACAACAGCCCCAACCCCTACGAGCAGCCCCACCGCCCGTCCACGTCGTACTCGGACACGGCCTACCAGTACACCACACACAACGGCTCGCGCTTCAACACATCCTCGGACGCCGACACTCCCCCGCGACATGGCTACTACGACGCCAGCAAAGAGACACACATGGGCCAGTCGCATTCGCGGCCGAGCTCGCAGATGGGACGCTACCCGACCTCCGAGGGCAACACGCGCTCAAACTCGTACCAGGAGCAGTCTCGGAGCGCACAACAACAACAGCAGCAGCAGCAGCAGGAGGCGGCCAAGAATGCCAGCGTCGTCATCAAGGTCGGCATGGTTGGAGACGCGCAAATTGGAAAGACCAGTCTGATGGTCAAGTACGTCGAGGGCAGCTGGGACGAAGACTACATCCAAACACTCGGTGCGTTACACAAGCATGTGTCACAGGGCGCGAATTCTAACAGCTCCAGGCGTCAACTTCATGGAAAAGACCATCTCGATTCGAAACACCGAGATTACCTTTTCCATCTGGGATCTGGGTGGTCAGCGCGAATTCGTCAACATGTTGCCGCTAGTCTGCAACGACGCCGTCGCCATACTCTTCATGTTCGACTTGACACGAAAAAGCACGTTGAACTCCATCAAGGAGTGGTACCGACAGGGCCGCGGCTTCAACAAGACTGCCATCCCGTTTCTGGTCGGCACAAAGTACGATCACTTTGTCAACTTCCCCCGAGAAGAACAGGAAGAGATTTCCAACCAGGTACACATCACCCGCCAAGGCTATGGATAGCACTAGACTAACAATGCGCAGGCTAAACGATTTGCGCGAGCAATGAAAGCCAGTCTAATCTTCAGCTCGACTAGTCATAGTATCAACGTGCAGAAGGTGAGAGGTCGCTGTTTCAATCGCCGGCCCTGCGCTAACGTCAGCTCAGATCTTCAAGATAGTGCTATCAAAGGCCTTTGACCTCAAGTGCACCATTCCTGAGATAGAAAACATCGGCGAACCCCTACTCCTCTACCAAGCCGTCTAGTCGCCGGACCGTAGAGACGGTAGAGTCAGACCCAGAACAGAGGGAACACGTATGAACCTATCTGAGGGTCAGATTGGGCACGTCTTCTACCGGAACGTTACCATGAGCGAATGATTTTCATGACTGTTTTGCCTGGGATTGCATGGCTCGGCGATTGGAGCAAGGTGCTAAGATACATGGTTGGTACAAAACCGGCGTTCTTCTGCTTTGTATATGCGGAAGTGATTGTATGATTCGGACAGCAAGGCCTCGGCCGGGGCGCACGTCCAGCGCCAGGAGCGCGCAAGAGACGCAGCCTCACAGCAAACATCGTAGTGTAATAACTAGTAGTTGGAATTGACCATGCCTTGCCGCCGTGTACGTGACTCCATGTAGCATCCACGTCCAGGTCCAGGGAGCGGCAAGTTTAGGCGAATGACGTAAGCTTCCGCAGCTAAAAAGTTACCCATCCCAGCATGCGATACCAATCATCAAAGCTTCAATACCACGCCCACAAATCTCGCCCAAAACACAAACAAGACAACGCGATCGACATACAGGGTGCGAACCAATTGATACACTAGATATCGAAACCAACCTACTACTTTGCGACTAGAGCCGTACGAGACACCCAACAACAACGACTTTTCTGAGCTCACGCGCAACGAGACACCCGCCACCCATTACCACCACCATAATGGCGCTCCCTTCAGTAGCGCTTCCAGGACAATTGCTCGGCAGTGTCGAAAAATACAGTCCCGGCCCAGGGACACACATCCACAACTCACACATCTACGCCTCAATAGCTGGACCCGTCTTCTCCTCACCGTCGCACCCTACCACGAACACGTCCTCCAAATCCACCAAACTCGCGCCACTCCTCTCTATAATGCGCCCGCCCACCTCCACTGACCCCGGAATTCTCGGTCCCAGCTCTGGCGGTGGCGTACCACTCCTCCCCACTGTCAACAGCACAGTCCTAGTCCGCATAACACGTCTTGGCCCACGCTTCGCCAGCGCAGAGATACTTGTCATCGATGATGCTGTTTGCCGCGAAGCATTCTTAGCACAGATCCGACGTGAAGACATCCGGGCTACAGAGAAGGATAAGATAAAGATTGAAGAGAGTTTCCGAGTTGGTGACTTGGTTAGAGGCACGGTCATTAGTCTGGGAGACAGTGGAAACTACTACGTTGCTACTGATAGGAATGAATTCGGTGTTGTCTTGGCGAGAAGTGAAGAGGGCAGGGTCATGCATCCGGTTAGTTGGAAGGAGTTTAGGGATCCAGTGAGTGGGAAGGCGGAGGCGAGGAAGGCAGCTAAGCCGTTTTAATGCAAGCTGTGGTCGATGGAGAAGAATGTAGAGAAATGAGAGGCTTTAGCGTGTTACGACGACGACGGCAATCGCCTTTGAGATACCCATGAGGTGGAATTTTGAGCAAGACTAAGCGTCTTTGGCATGGAAGAAAGAACGCTTCATAGAACTGTGATGGTTATTCATTCCCCAGAAGAAGGGAAGAAACTCGAATAGACTTGTATCCCAGGAACCTACAGATATTGGAAGAAATCGTTGTTCCAACCAAGGCCTTCATCTCCTGTTACTGGCAGCCGCACATCTCTTCACCAACGAAATCCATCACCTTTGATAAAATCAAAACGCAGTCATGTCCAAACACATGGAGCCCCACCACGATCTGGAAGCATGCAGCTGCATCAGCAGTGACGCAGACGGAAAGAGCCGTTGTAGCTATATATATATATACATTTTCCTTCCTCAGACGTGGCGAAAATAGCAACGATGCAAAACCAGGCCCTCTGTAGCGATTGATGTGACAAACTTTCGGTACCTGCATCGTGACGTGTAGCATGTATGCAGGCACAATCACACTTGACACATGTTGCATGACTCGGGGCCAACACATCAACACGGATATAGCGGGACATGGCAAGGCATCGAGGGGCACCGAGAACGTCAAGGTCAAGATGAGGATCGAGTTGCAGTACCCATACGAGTCAAACGCAGAAATCAACACATTGCTGTGTTTGGAAAGAAGAACGTACTACGATACGACAACGCTCGCTATCCGCCTTGAACGTGTTTAGAATGAAGCAGCAGGTGCTCGCTGTGGGATTTCTCTCCACATGGACATCCTTTTAGAAGAATAATATCATCTCAAATCACCCATCTTTATCCCTTCGTCCACCTCTGAATCCACCCTTTTTCTTTCAACAATATCCCCATAAAATCGCAGCCTATGCTCCCAAGGCATGAATGTAAATGGTACAAAGTGGTACAAGTGCCGTGAATGCGCCGAAACTCCGATCATGCTGTGGGTGCGCTAATTGCGTTGGATGAGCGAATGTCGTCAAACATGCCACGCAAGATGTTGTATAGATGGCATCTTGTATGATGCCCGGTCGCGTATCGGTACTCAGAGAACAGATCCTCCTTCCATACGTGCTGCGGCGATGCTGCTCACAACAGCATCGCTCATTCGACCGCAATATCGCAGTAAGCCGTTCTCAGTAATACCCGTAGTTTTACAATGCCAACCCCCCCCTCAGGCAGTAATTCTTTCCTACCCAGTAGCGTAGTAGTCGTCTACAAAACGCCTCCAGGTAATGGTGTCCCTCTGTTCTGATTGCCCCATCCAAAGCTCTCTGTCTGCGGATTTACAGGGCGTACATCGTTTCCGCCCACAGTGCTCACGTGGCCTTCTTGCGGTGCTGCGTGCTTTCTAAGCATGAACATGGGTTTCCGGCCTTCCTTGTCAAGCTGTTTAAATAATATCAGCGGCCTCTCGTTGAGTCCTAGACATCGCTCTTGGTCGCCATGTACAATATACAAGGCATACTGCCGCCAATCCGCCGTGATGTTGTATTTCTTGAGCGCAACTGGGAGCACCTTGTGACACGGGTCGTCGATGGATACTCGGAACGATTTGAATATTTCGACTTGCGGGTTCGTAGACGGGGTGGATGCGGGATTGGATGTAGAGGCGTTCATGGAGCTTGAGCCACCAGAAAGTGGTGGGTCGCGGTCGCGGTCGCGATCGCGATCGTCAGGGTTGGGTGTCGGTGCAGCATTGTTTCGCATCGGGCGTGACGACAGTGGTGCGGGCGTAGCGCGGGGATCGCGATTGCGGTCGGATACAGCAGTCGAGTCTGAGTTCCAAGTGTTGGTTTGACTCCACCCGGAGTTTCCATCGTGGTCATGCCCACTTCGGGGTATTTCGCGATTGTACTGGCGGCCCTGGCCTTGGTTGTATGCGGGGGATGTTGGGGAGTGCTGCGCAATGGAGTTGGGCGACAGTTGCGGGCCACCACCGAGAGATGCTGTAAGGTGTGAGGAGGCTGCCACGGCTGCTGCTGAAGGATCCAAAGAAGAATGATCGACAAGAGCACGATGTTCTTGGATGGTTGGAGAGGGGTTCTTTGGCGCGGATCCAAGGAAGAGCTTCTTGGTGGAGAACTTACGCGACAGACTGCTTCCACCAGATCTCTCTTGGGTTGCAGGTGGCGATGTGACAGCGTGGTCGTGGGGAGTGGGCAAGGGTTGGTTGTCCTTGAGCATGCGCACAAGTGGCAGGATCTCCTCGCGCAGCCGCTTGTTTTCGTCCATGACCCTGCTGAGGTCTTCTCTGAGATGGCGCAGCTCCGACTCAGCCGTGTGTATGCGCTCGTCGCGCGCCTGGACGACGCGAATAACCTTGGCGAAGTCGTCTTGGGTTGGCGGTGCTTCCTGTGCCGACGTGTCGGCAGCTGGGGGAGTGATTAGAGGCAGAAAGGCAGGGTGAAAAGGGTGGACTCACACAGCGGGACGTAGTCGTCCGGGTCCATGGACACATTCTGGCGTATCTTGATGTCGTAGACGGCCTTGAGAATGGTCAGGCGGTGGCCGACACTGCCGACACCCAGCTCCTTGAGCTCAGCGTGCTGCAGGGCGGCCAGGACGTCGCCGGTGATGCCCTCGTCTAGAAACAAAGGATTAGCGATTAGCACACAAGAGGCAGCACGGGCGCGGGCGCGGTGCGACCTACTAGCAAAGGTGTCCGAGTACTGCTCCAGGCCCAGGTCGGCGATGAAGTCGGCCGTCTGGTCTTCGTTCCACTCCATGATGTGCCCCGTCGGGCTGCTCTTGCTGTCGCGCGAATGGGTGAAGGTGGTGGGCGTGTGTTCGGTGCTCAGCGGGCCTGAGCTCGTGGGGGAGCTCTCGTACTCGGCGGGGAGGGTCGGGCTGGATATGCCCTGGCGCTCGAACTCGTCATCGGCATCCGAGTCGTCGTGGTACTTGGTCGTGTAGGCCATGGTGGCGGTGACGTCGACGGCCGGGCAGCGTCTCGGAGGGTTGGCAGAGGGTGGAGTGAGGTGGTGCTGCCAAGCCCTCTCAGCAAGCTCGTCGAGGGGACGGCGTCGGTGTTATCGATGGCGATGTAGGGCGGGCGTGGCGTCGTGGATAGGGCACCCTGTCTGAGACGAAGCGAGATTGAGCCGGCGTGTTTCGTCGCCAGCGGGCGCAGGTCGGGTGTGCTGGGCCTGGTCTCAGATACACAGCGAGCGGGCGGGGAGGGCGACGGTCGTGCCAGGCGGCCAGCCGTGGCCGTGGCTAAGCGCCTTGTCGTCGAGGCCTGATGGGGGAGCGCGTGTCGTCGGGGGCTGCGATGGTCCTTGCAGCCGCCTTGTGGCTATGTCTGGGAGAGACAGCAGTCGTGTGATGCACCGGCGCAGACGAGACGGACGAGACGGACGAGACAGACGTGCCAGCGCGCGCGAGGGAGCAGAGTCGGGACGGCAACGTAAACTGGGTCGCCTGCCTCTGCATGCCAGTGCCAATACCGTCCGACAGGCGGCTAGCAGGGCCCCCGAAGCCAAAGCGGGAAAGAGGTCCGTGCGTGCCATACTACCAGCGTGGAGCCAATATTGCGATAAAGGATGCAGGTACCGGGCTCAGACTCGCAGCTCCCACCACCTGGCTCTGCCATTCTTGACCCGTCACGAGCCCGCAACGGCACCCGGTGAACCACGCACATGCGTCGCAGCGATCTTCACCGCCAACGTTGAACTAGGCCAGTCGGTGCCGCCATCTGCCCGAATACGGCTACCCCGACCGGTCGTTTAGGACGCTGCATCTCCAATTACGACATCCGGGTCCCTCCAAGCCTCAAAGCACAATCCCACGTGCGCCCAGCTCCCCGTCGTCTACGCGAACACGATCGCCCACTACTTCAGTATAAGGTAGCTCGCCCGGTATTGAAAAACTTTAGACCAACATCCTCCTTTTGCCTCTTCTCCTCTCCTCGCCTCCGCAACCCGACGACCCACAAACTCGGAGCCATGTCTCAATCCATCAGCCTGACAACGACCCAGGCCCAGTCTGGTATATCCCAGCATCTGCGGAATAACATCTACTCGGCCCTACTCTCCGGCGACGGCATCCGCAATATTGAATCCACTCTGGACGAATCTCTGCGCGCCTCTGGCTTCAAAGACGCCCTGAGAGCCTACATTACCGATCTCTTCCGCTCAGGCCAAGCTACCACCTGCGAGGAGGCCCGAGATCTGGCCATGCACAAGATCAGGGAGCAGACGCGCGGTCTGGCTGCTGATTCCAACGAAGCAAACGGAACAAACGGAACGACAAATGGAAACGGGGAAATCGGCGATGATGTAGACTTGAAGATACCCAAATCCGCAATCGACGCCGGTGCAAAGACGGTCATGAAGGAGTTGAGCAAGGTGTGCGAAATCACATTCGAAGACGACAAGTGAACATGCCCACTCTCCTGAGTAATTCGCCTTGTAGAGTACAGCAGCACCGGAAACCAGTTTGCCAGAAGCCGATGCGTTGACCAAGGAAATCCAAGAACAAGAGCTTGACGCATGGCAGTATCAACGGCACAGTAGCCGACATGTTTCCAACAATGATGATGATGCTCCTCGCGTCTTGCCACGAGAGAGAGAGAGATGCTAACATGACCTTGTCGCATCTACCATAGATACCACCACGCCACTTCATATCAGACATGTTGAGGTCTTGTCAGCTGAGTGGTAATAGTAGCAGACCAGCAACGTAGAGCAAAATTTCAATCGATAGCATGCATTCTCATTCAGGCCATTGGTTCGTGAAAGATACTACGGATATCTCGTCAAAGCGCTGGCAATTACGCGCACCTCCATCTATCTATGAGGCGTCGATAGCCCCTCATGCCATGTGATGACAAAAAGAATCCCATCCGTTATGATTCTGTACCCACTCGTTCCAGCCATGGGCTGCAACTTTCTAGTTGTACAGATCCTCATCCTCACCACCAGCACCGAATGTGTTTTGCTCGCCACCGCCCGCTGCGTTCTCAGCGTCGGGGAAGCGGAAGAAGCTTGAGCCGCCCGAGTTCTTCATTGATTGTGCAAAGGCCTCGTATCGGCGGATCTCGACGTCGGTAACCGAACGACGAGCAGAGCGCATGGCCTCCTCGAAGTGGGCTTTGGTCAGCACAGGTACTGGGTCCTCCTCGTCAACCTCCATGTCGACATCTTCACCAGCAGCCTCGCGAGCCTTGCGGCGCTCGATATCAATCGCAATAGATTGCTTGATGGCGAGCTTGACAGCACGCTGCGTGACGAAACCAAGATCGGCACCAGAGAATCCATGCGTGTTCTGGGCGATGAAATCGATGTTGACGTCCTCAGCAACAGGAGTCTTGCGGAGCTGAGCCTTGATGATGCTGACACGCGAGGCCAGATCAGGTAGAGGAACGTAGACGAGTGTGTCGAGACGCCCAGGACGGCACAGAGCGTTGTCGAGCTGCTCCGGTCGGTTGGTAGCACCGATGACGAAGACGTTCTTCTTTGATGTCATACCGTCCATCTCAGTCAGAAGCTGATTGACGACACGGTCAGACGCACCGCCAGCATCTCCTTGAGATCCACCACGCGACTTGGCAATCGAGTCCAACTCATCAAGGAAGACGACGCAAGGTGCCGCGGCACGAGCCTTGTCGAAGATGTCACGGATGTTGCTCTCAGACTCACCGAACCACATGGAGAGCAGCTCAGGACCCTTGATGGAGATGAAGTTGGCCGCGCACTCGTTGGCAACAGCCTTGGCAAGAAGCGTCTTACCAGTACCAGGAGGACCGTAAAAGAGCACACCTCGCGATGGAGACATGCCGAACTTGAGGAACTTGTCCGGGTGGTCAACTGGGTACTGCACGGACTCAATGAGCTCGCGCTTGACTTCCTCCAGACCACCAATGTCCTCCCACCGAACGTTGGGAACCTCAACAACGGCAACTTCACGAAGCGCGGATGGGTTAGATACACCAAGAGCGAAGCGGAAGTTCTCCATGGTTACGCCCAGCGAGTCGAGAACCTCAGCATCAATGGTATCCTCGTCCAGATCGATGAGATCCATCTTCTCACGAATCTGCTGCATAGCAGCCTCGGAACAGAGTGACGCCAAGTCCGAACCGACATAACCGTGAGTCTCGGCAGCAATGGTCTGCAGGTCGACATCGTCACCAAGCTTCATGTTCTTGGTGTGGATCTGCATAATCTCGAGACGGCCGGTAGGGTCGGGAATACCGATGTCGACTTCTCGGTCGAAACGTCCGAAACGGCGGAGAGCGGGGTCGATGGAATTGGGTCGGTTGGTGGCAGCCATGACAACGACGTTGGAGCGGGCCTTCATACCATCCATCAGAGTGAGCAGTTGCGAGACGACACGGCGCTCAACTTCGCCGTTGGTCTTGTCACGCTTGGGCGCGATCGAATCGATCTCGTCGATGAAGATGATCGCTGGGGAGTTCTTCTCGGCCTCCTCGAAAGCCTTTCGCAGATTTGACTCTGACTCACCAGCCATCTTGGACATGATCTCGGGACCGTTGATCAAGAAGAAGAAAGCACCGGTCTCGTTGGCAACGGCACGTGCCATCAGCGTCTTACCAGTACCGGGAGGACCGTACATGAGAATACCACGTGGGGGCTTGATACCAATGGACTTGAACAACTGAGGATGCCTCAGTGGCAGCTCAACCAGCTCTCGGATCTGTGCCATCTGCTTCCTGCAGCCACCAATGTCGTCGTAGCCGACCTCGTTGAGGTTGCCCTCCTCGTCCTCGCGCTGGATGGGCTCACCCTCGCAGTGGATGACGGTATCTTGTGCAACGATACCAAACTCTGGGGGGTCAACCTCGACGACCTTGAACTCTACTTGTCGCATACCACCGCGGGCTGTGAAAGTGTCGCCTTGACGAACCGGTCGGTAAGCTTCGCGGAAGTATGGGGCAAGGAAAACGTCGAACAGCGATCCGGTGATGCCCTCGACAGTGTCGGCGATGGGAAGGACTGCGATGCGCTTGGCCTGCAGAAATGGTTAGCCGTGGAATGGACATATCCGGTAGTGGGAATACATACGTATTTGATGTCGGGGCACGGGTGGATGGTAATAACATCACCGTGCTTGACACGCAGGTTGTGGCGAACGACACGGTTTATCCGCGCCGAGCCGTCATCGAGGTCGTCGTCTGCGAGCACGATGAGGACAGTGTCCTTCCGCTTCTTGCCCTTGACGAGGACTGTGTCACCACGGAAGAGCTGTAGAGTCTCCATGGTGTTGTTTGAGAGGGCGATGATCGAGTTGTCATCGTTGACGGCGTCGGTGACACTAGAAGAGTCAACAGAAGTTCCCCAGGTGGATTTCTGGGGTACCTACATCAGGGAGTTTGGCTTCTTCTTCTTCTTGAGGATGGCAGTCGCGGTCTCATCGTTCTGTGGCGGGTCAGTAAGGGCAGTCGCAGTCGCAGGAAGGCGTTTGGGGATGTCTACATCCTTGGGCTCGGCGCCATCGGGGTTCCTGAGATGCAGTTAGTCGCTGCCGCAAGTGCAAATGCGGTGGCAATCAGCGTACTTTGAAAGATCCACCTTGGGCTTGGAGTGGTCTGGTTCAGCCGACATCTTGCTGATGTGTCTCTATGTGTTTCTGCGAAGTTGCTTTTCCGGTGCAAAGAGAGACAGGAGGGCTTGCAGCGCGGATGAGGGGGGGTGTGAGTGGTGTGGGGGGGTAAGATGGAGGTGATGCGTGTCCGGTGCTTGGGGCGTCGTGGTTTAAGTAAGTTGGAGCTTGAACAGTCGGTGATCTCACTGCTCGAGCTAGCTTGATGTTGCCTTGGGGTCCGTGCTCCTTCCGCCGCAACATTGGAAGTTGCTGGAAACGCTTAGACAAGCCGACCTAGCAAGAAACACTGTGTCCCTTCCACTGCGAATTGCTTGCCGCCCCCCTCACAAACCCCCAGACGCGTCCAATCACCGCCCGTTTGTGCCACAACCCGCGACTCCAGCGTGAGACCGGCGTTGTTACGCGTCCGACTGGAGCCTGCTGCAGCCCCATCCTACGCCACCAGAGGGTGCGCCAAGAGAGATGCTCCATATCGGCCCTTCGTCAGTGCGCGATAAGTAAACCTACATGTCCGCCACGTACTCGTAGAACACGTCCTACATGCATCTCGCGCTTCCACCAACACTCACCCATGCTGTTAGCATTCGGTACACAGAAAACCGAGCCTGACAGTAGCCAAAGCAAAAACACTTGTTGTTTCACCTTGCGGTGCTTCTTTCCAGTGCAATTGTTTATCGATAAGACATCTTGCGGTTCCGGTCTTACCTGGCTGCTTCGTAGTTCTCGTCATGCTAGCCAAATTGCGCCATCAGCTGGTACCAAACTTGGCGACTTCTTTTACACTGCTATAGAACGATACAACGAGTACAAACCTGGCTGGAAATGAGCAGAGAACCTGACAAGTCGCCTATAGTTAGCATCAGACGTCATTACTTTCACTTCCGCGACTACGCATTTTGTTTGCTCCTATAGTAGAGAGCAGATTATTCTACCATCTCGTACTTTGTTCAGGAATTGAATTGGAGCTTTTTGATGACGTCGATAGTCACATCTTTTGCTTCTCGAATGCTCGCGAGGAACGGATATAGTTGCAGAGATATCCAGGCAACGTGACGTCTTATCTTTCTACGCTACATCTATCTACGCATCCTGCTGTTGCATTTCCACAGAAGCCGCACATGCCTTCTTCTCCATCTCGCGCAAGCAAGGCGCTTCAAACATGTTGCCGTACAGCATGTTCTTCGCAGTACCGACAGCGACTAATAGCCAGAGAAGTACAACACTGACACCAAGCACTGTACCTAGAACCCTGAAGAATCCGGAGGGAAGTTCCTGTCCTATGGTAGTCGTAGACATTGCGAAGACACCGATGGGAAAGGTGAAGCCCCACCAGCCCATGTTAAAAGGGAACTTGTTTCGACTAATCGACGCGATGGCGAAGAACAACCATACTAGGCCAAAGCCGAAAAGTGTTATAGCGGTCATCCAGCCTAGTACGTAGAGGACCTCTCCAGCCATCGGATGCAACGTGTTTGTCTCCGGGAAGGTCTTCGAAGCTTGGATGCCGAGTTTCAAAGCCGCATATCCGCCCTGACCTAATCGGTGCGTGTATGAAGTCAGTATGTCTCACATGCAGTTCGCACGGGGACATATCTTACCCATGGGGCCGAGGGGCAGAAACACACTGACGATGACCTCCTGGGATGGAAGGTTATGAATGGCGAGACGGTGGAAGTACATAACCATTACTACCAGTGCGAGAGGCATGCCCATGCCGTAGAGCACATAGCTCGTGACTATGGTGACAAGGGCATGGTTCGGGTCAGGTAGTACCGAAGCCACTACGCCGCCAGAAGCTGCTGCAACTATACAAGCCACAATGGGCAGAAGCCAGGCTGCTGTCATCGTCTCATGGCGATTATGATGTTTGGTCATCCTGTGGGTATATTAATTGGTGCTGTTTTCCCATTTCTCGCGACGACACAGCTATCAAGGCTAGACTCGCCACTCAAAGAGATAAACCTGGACAAACATACATCTGGAAAGGTAGCCAAAGGCAGCAGGCAATGCTCAGCGCGACGTCGAGCCACCACATTCCCCATACAATGTATGGTGTTGAGCCACGCCAAGCTGGTACGCAAACAGCAGCGAACATGTTGATGATGGTAGCAAATCCCATGGGTATTGTGCCCAGAAAGAGCGACTGTGCTGGGTGTTGAAGCATCAGAATCCATGTTGCGGGATACAGTGCGTATCTGAGGATAGAGATCAGGAGTATGATGGAGAATGTAACGATGTTCAGGGTAAAAAACGCGATACTGAGAGCTCTCAGCGAGCTTTGAAAGCCAGGGTAGAGCTCGGAGAAAGTATGTAACAGAATCGCTACAATGCCGGTACCCATCGTGACGGCAAACTAGAGCTTTGTTATTTTCGCATAATTGATGGAATTCAGCACCTTGCGATGTTACGAACCCATGAAGGTGTAAAGTTTTGAACGACGCGTCGCCAACCTCGACGGTCCGCTGGAATCAACCACTTAGGCAGTGTCTGGCCATTCGAATGCGTTGCTCGACCACTACACGCCTCATTTGATCTTTGGTGAGCCTTCCACTGTATCACACACAAGGTCGACATTTTTTTATGATTTGACGAATGAGTCGAGCATGAAACCTTGGAAGAGACAAACTCGAAATGATTGACGATGAAAGAATCAGAACAAGCACAGCAAGGGGCTCTCTTTACTTATACAAACACTCTTAGCTTGGAGTCATCGCAATCGATGACTAGACTCTCTTTTTTCAAGATAGGCCGCATTTTCGTATAGATCTGCTGATTGTCCAGCTTACACAGACCATGACGCCGGACCCTCGGCGATGGCCCGAATCTCATTACGTCAAAGTCCATAACTTCAAGATATGGCAACGGCGTGCAAGCAGAACATGGTGTTAAAGGGTAATGATTTGTATACAGGATTGTATGATGATTGCGTGATGGATGATTGCTAAAGATTGAAGCAGGAAGCACTTGTTGTAGTCTCTGAGTCTAGCTTACTTGAGTTTAGACTGGGGTGCGGCGTTGCCTCACGGGCCTGTTCCTGGTCTTCGCGTCCGAGACTCGATCTACCTTGTCCTGCTTCGCAGCGCTCCGCAGCGCTCCGCAGTGCGAAGCCGTACTCGTGGTCAAGCTGCTTCCGCTATCAACAGCATGCATCTGTTTGCCTCTTGACACAACACCAGATGCTCGGTTTGATAATGGTAATGTGGTAAGAGTGTTGCTGACGTTACTTTTACGGGCCTACATCCTGACCGGCAACATACTGCCCGTGAGTTCGGTACTTAATTTGCGGGGCGATAGGGGCCGCATCTCTCCTGCTTCCCTTCTTCAACCGATCCGTTTTCACGTAGCACAGGATGTACATCGTTATGGGAGCCATCAGGTGAGACTTTTTCCTTGTGTGATTTCTAGGTATTGTACATTGCGAGCTAATAAATCTCACGAAGCTTGCGGGTTGAATGTCGCCAATGCTACTCTGTATTCCTTTCAGACGAAGAGCTAGAATTACACGAGCAGGTCTCACATAACACCTGTACCAATTGCGATCGCAAGTTTCCGAACTGGCCAATGCTCAAGGCCCATTGCCGCGAACTCCGGTGTGCTCACGTCTGTGAAGGGTGTGATGGTATTTGGAACACCGCTGCCGCCTTCAGACAGCATAAAGAAGCGTTCAATGTGTGCAAAATATGCCAACGGCACTTCGATACACCCTCGAACCTTATCCACGTAAACCAACGCCAGATCCTCCTAATGATACAACCAAAACTGATTATTTATGTGCAGCATGAACTGACGCATCGTGAGCCTGTGTACGACTGCCTCGCATGCCCACGCCAATTCACTACCTACAGCGGAATGATCATCCACCTTGAATCTGGTGCTTGTGCTTCTCGTATTGATGCATACGACCTGGCAATTACGACTGCGACATGCTTCCAAGGGGCCAAATTCTTCATTCACAAGTCGGAGCAAGAGGCCATCAGACAAGGTATCGACCTGTTGCAAATACTTCGCGAGAAAGGATGTTGCACGCTTGTCTTTCGTTGTCCTACATGCAACCACATGTTTTCGAGGTTATCGGGCATGTTCATGCATGTTGAGTCGCCTGCTTGTTCCCAGAAACTGGGCGAAGGTGCAGTTGGCAAGCTGCAAACGTGGCTATTCAATTCTCATTTCCAAAATTGACCTTCACGAAATAAAGACTCTCGCTCGTCTCGAAGCATTAGAAGTTCCAGAAGTGTATATAAAGTACATCAACAGTACTCCGCGGACGTCCATGTTCAACACACATCCGGTCGATTGGTCGCCCTTGTTATCGCGCTATGTATAGGGCTATATCTCCTGGATCGCTAGCTACCTTTTACCCAGGGTCATATATTTTTCTTCGTTACAACCATCTCTACTGCACACATGGTCCTTCCGAGGATAACATACGCAAAGGTCACACCATCCAGAAAGACACACAGAATTGTTGATGCGTTTGGCATTACCCTTCAATAGTGCTATCATAACACTTCTAACATATGCAAACTCGAGTCGGTAGTGTTGATGTTCGCATTTGCCATCATTATCCTCTTTTGATCCAGATCGAAAACAATATACGCTCCCTGCATAAACGGGGCGCCCAGACTTGCCGTGTCGTCTCCATCCGAGGGAAACATTGGTAGAAAACACCGAGTCGTACCCGAGGACGTGTCGCGAACAAGCATTGCGAACAAGGGAGTGCTGACCTTCGCTTGGTCGTTGTTGAAGCCGAACGAAAGGCTTTCTCCGCGAGAGCCAAGATCGCACGGCACACTGCCCAGCTGGCCAGTCTGATCATCAAATGTCGTGCCTACAGCCATAGCCATAGCGCGGAGCGAGGCCGATGGGACGTTCAGTGCGGGGTTTCCAGTGTCGATCAACACTGGAGGTAGGCCGCCTCGTGGTGATAAATCGACGTTGGATTTCGATGAAGACGAGTTGCCACCCACAAGTTGCATAGAGCTAAAGTCAATCACAAACT
Source organism: Alternaria panax (assembly GCA_019702505.1). NCBI lineage: Eukaryota > Fungi > Ascomycota > Dothideomycetes > Pleosporales > Pleosporaceae > Alternaria > Alternaria panax. Next base: position 2,852,916 of record JAANER010000004.1, read on the forward strand.
GTGAAGCAACCCCGTTGTTGTTCAGCAGGAGTGAGCCTGCGTCTTGGAGCGGAGCTCTGAATTTTGCGGTGTCAACGCCGCCAAACACAATAGAGCCTTCCGGACTGCCTGTCGAGAACAATGTGTCAGTATGGCGCTTATGAGAGCAGTGACCAGCGACCAAAACTTACGGAAGTCATTCATGTAGATGCCATAAACATTAGCATCGATCACACCAGCAGCCTTGAGATTGGCCGGTATGTTCTGGTAGGATGGTTGAACCACTTCATTCTCAACAGGACCGATACCGAAGATGGGGAACAGTGGGTTTCCAGGGGGCAGCGAACCTTGCTCGATAACACCAAGCTGTGAACCAGACACGGTTTGATTCACAAGCGTTAACGTCGTCTTGACAAACCCACCTTGAAACGCAGCACCATTGGCGAAATCGGTGTTGAGCTCTGTATTGATATCTGCGATGGTGGTATCGCGATCTGTATCGAATGAACCAGTGACGAAAGGTGTACCAGAGCATTGCTGCTGTTTATCTTGGCAGATTCTGCTACCAGTCCTTGGAATCACGAGGTCGCTACTTCCCGTGTCCAGGATTGCCATTATGGGCTGTGGTGGTGTACCGACTCCTATCGAAACAAGAGGGATGAACGGACCCGCGTCATCGATAGTAGAGTGCTTTATCGGCATCGACATGAGCTTGGGTGTTTGCGCCTGCGCAATGTGTCCGATGGCAACACATGATATGTACAAGATGACGGTATTGAATCGAGGAAACATGATGAAATAATTGAGACGCAAACGCTGACGAAGGAACTTAATTGACCGTACTGGAGAAGACTTGGTGTTGAGGTTTGATCGTCCTTACCTTGGTGGACTACCTGTTCTTATAAAACCAATTTTCCGGATACCGGATACCTCGTGAGCTATTCTGATCCCTAAACCAATCTACATGCAACTGAAGAGCCGTCTTCACGATATGGCATACCTTGCATAGAACCGGTCCGATACCACGGCTAAAAACGTCCCGGATTGTAACACGTATATGGCTTGTTTGAAATATTGTCTCGGTTTCCATCTCGAAACACCCCGCGGTATTCGCTACTTCAAGTAGGCGAGCGAACAAACAGGCAAAAAAAGAAATTTCTCCCCACCATGAGTCGAACAAGGGACCTTCTGATTACAGCGGATATTACAGTCAGACGCTCTAAACCAACTGAGCTACGGGGAGTACTTTCTGAATGGAAAATTGCCACATAAATCAATTTATATTGACTATTATTTTTATCAATGCTTGAACAGAGGTCGACATAGATTCAAGTGGGGTCTTTCCAGTTCGTTCAACTAATCTACTTAGTGTTGCTCTGAGCCGAGTAACGATTGCGAGTCAGCATCCTCACCCCAGGTCATTTTTCGCGTTCTTGCGCTTGTCATAGAATCCGGGTGTTGGTGCTTGGTACGATTGCCACAGTTGTTAGGCTCAGGTCGAGCAACACAGAAGCGAGTAATTCTACATAGCATATGTCGCTACAGTACAATCGGCACAACTTGCCTGTGCGACCAATCTACAAACACATCTGCTATCTGCGACGGGACAGCTAGCCCCGCCATACAGCCTCAAGCACGCACATAAAGCTCAACGGATCGGCTTCGACCCTGACAACATCATACCTCTCATCAGCCTGCCTAAAGATATCTTTCCATGCTTCGACCGGTCTCTCCTTCGCACTGAACAAGGCCATCATTCTAAGATCGGTGGCTGTGCCGAAGCCTTGTATGCTCCTCGGAAGTTCCTCATCGCTCGGCGCCTGTTTAGCCACATAGTCGATGAACAGAACGCGCGCTCCAGGCCTGAGTGCAGGTCGAAGTGCCTGCAGTATCTTCACCGATTCGACGTCAGGCCAGTCGTGTAAGATCCACTTGAGAATATAGATGTCTGCTTGTACTGGCTGCGGATCGAAAAGATTGTGCGTGTGGAACGAGACGCGCGATTTCAGGTCGGATGGAAATTCCTTCTCGAAGACTGGGGCGACTTCGGGGAGATCCTGAACGATGATCTTGAGGTTGGGGAACTTGGTTGCGAGGACGGCGTCGTCATGGCCAGCTGAACCACCGAGCTGATGGTTGTTAGTGTCAGGATGAGGACGAGTTTTGAGTTCACTCACGTCAACGACTGTGACTTCACCTTCAGCCTTCCAGTCAACTGCTTCGAGTACTATGCTCTCGGTGTGGAAAAGGTCCTTGATGTAGGCCATGAACTTTACAAAGTTCCTCTGTCGCCATCCTTTCTTGTCACCTTCGCCATCGTTCTCAATGAAGTCCCAATTGGTTTCATAGTCACCCCATACTTCACCGCCGGAGTGACAAAGCCTGAAAGCATTCTCTCTTATATTCTGAGTTAACTCAGCTTTTCCCTGCGAGAAGCGACGTAAAGCTTCAGGGAGCAAAAACATTGGAGGACCCGTTTCGTCTAGCACCATTTGCACGAGTGCAGACAAGCCAGAATCTTTTGCTAAAGCAGCAGATCTTGATGTGTGTTTGACTGATGTTGCTGTAGGCGAAGATTTTGTGAAGAAGCGCATAGTGACAGCATGGTCGATGACTCGGCTGATGGCCTCAAGAGGAAGCCTTGTATGCCTCGCTATGTCCTGAAAGGTCGCCTCGCCATCAACTGGCACCGCACCCCAGAAGTCAAATTGGTTGAGGACGTTCAAGCATGCCGTATCTGGAATGGCCATGTGTACATAGTTGTATACACTCTCGCTTGGTCCTTGGCTCAGAATCCACATGTCTTTTAACGCATCTTCAAGGAGTTGTCGGGTCATGAAGATGTCTCCCGGAAGTTTCTCGTACTTGATCGGACTGTCAGCCTCAAGAGTGACTGGTGTCACTTTTTCAGCTTCCAGCTGCTTGGTCATCTTAGCGGCCAGCTCGCTGATTTGGGCCGCTAGGCTGTTGAGCGTCGCGATTTCATGTTGTTGAATGGAGCCCATATTGTCGAACTGTAATCAGAGATTGGGAATTCGGAGGCCTGAAGTTAGTAGAGGGGTGGGTGCATCCAGGCTGAGGAGCAAACATGGCCGCTATATATCACACCCCACCAGGACTGAGGTAGGAACTCTCCGTCATCGGGGTGGGAAGAATCCGGCACACGCTTTGCACTATAGTATTTTCTCGGCATGCTCTGCATCTCAGGCTCAGACATACTAACTAACTAAGAACGATCGCAAGACTGCAGAGGATTGGGCGCATAATTGGCGCGATCTGTGTCCGGAAGCATGCACTTTTATGGCATGATGCTGTTGCGGTGGCATGGCGAGTGGGACGATGATGCTGCAACAGCGCTAATCTGATCATCTTATCAATCTGATAAGATTTTCACTGTCCGTTGACCTGGGCGCCAAGGCAAGGTGCTTTCCCAGCTGCCGCTTTAAGGCAACTTCCCATGTGATATGACGTCAGGGTGGGATGAAATACGAGTGATTCGAGTCACATTGCAATGTCTGGTAAATGTATAGCCACTAAATACCGAGCTGCAGTGGAGCGCAAAGAATATGTGTGTATCGCTGTGTGGTGGCAGTTGGACTCAGCTGTGAAGCCAAGGACAGGCCACATGAGCACCAAGCGAAGCCCAAGGCACGAAGATTTTGGTCGACTAAAAGAGAGGTTACACAAGTGGGAGCGATTCGCGTACTGTATCCTAGCACAGTGCCCGTACGTAGTAGATTTATCGGTTTGTCGCTTCTGAAGCCTTACTATGCATACTTCTCACTGGCTTCGGCATGGCAGATCACGATAGAAAGCGAATGCGAGATAATAAGAGGCATGTATCGTATTTCTCATTCGAGTGCGAGCGTCTAACACTACGACTCAATGATCATATCTCAGCTCATGCAAGTCTTCTAGGAAACCCGTCTCAAACTCCGCGGCGCTATGCAAGCACAAATGCATCAACCTCCAATTAAACATTTTATCCATAGAAATATAGTGAAATGAGCATCCTACTTTCTTGCAATAAGCTTGCTGAGACCACTCTTCTTCTTGCCATCCTTCTCTTTCTGATCCTCCTCCTTTTCCCGCGCATCCTCGGCGGCGCGCTCGTCCTTTGTTGGCACTCTAGGTTGATCTGCGAAGCGAATACCAGGCGTGCGTGGCGCAGGTGAGAGTGTCTTCCGGCTGGGCTCAGCAGCGCGCGAGTGCGAGTGCGTTCCACGGCCAGTTTCGAGTGGGTCACCAGTCTCCTCGTCTTCGGAATCGGATTCGGGGGAATTGTCCTTGCCCACACCGAGGGCACCTAGACGACGCCTGCGCTCTGCCGCTGTTTCGCCTTCAAATCCTTCTTCTGGCTGGTGCGATGACGGTAATATAGCGGAACCGCCTGAAGTTTCAGCAGGAATATTCTCTGCCGCCAAGCGACGTCGGCGCTGTGCGGCAGTCTCACCACCCTGATCACTGGGTCGGTTCTCGAGATCCTGGCGTACAGAGTGGAAGGGGACGTGTTGGTCATTGCTGTCCACTAGTGTTAAACCTTCAGGGCCGCGAGGTTGGCCTTCTTCTCTAGCTGCTGGCGATTCAATCTTATGTAGTTCGGCCCCGCCCTCTTCGCCAAGAACTGGAGGGACATTTGCTTGTACTGAAGCTGCCCGGCGACGCTGTTCGGCAGTATGGTCCTTGGCATCTTGGTGTGCGGCATCTTTAACGGCTTCGGGGGCATCGCTAGCCTGCACAAACTTCGCCCTGTCTTTGGGATTCATCTGCGACATTTGCTGGATGAACTCAAGCTTGCTCATTCTTCGACCACCGGCTGTCACGGTGAAGCGAAGCAGATCGTCGTCTTCCTGCTCTTTTGCTGCGGCTTCCGCTGCTTTCTGCTTCTTCTTGTTGTTGGCCGTTTGAGTGCCAGATGGACCGGCCTGCTGAGCTGGTACACCCATGTGGGTTCCCATTCGCTTTAGACTCTGAACGGCACGACTCGATGTCTCCACCATAGATTGGCCACGGAGGTTTGCAGGCCGACCATCCTTTCCTTTCTTTGGAGCAGCCGGTATGTCATACTTCTTCAAGACTTCACCATCTTCATCCTCTACAATAATGGTATTACCATATTGGTATGCTAAGGCGGGTCCGTTCTTGTGGCCTGGTTTCTGCGCTAGCTTCTCTGCCTTTGGAGGATCTGTGGCCTTTTCCTTTTGACCATGGCCCTTGTAGCTTTGCATTCGGTTGCGCCAGGTTTTGTGGGGATGTTCAATTGCGTTCTCAATGCGACCAGGTGCTTCTTCGAGCGCGCCGCCATGCTCGTCTTGCGATACGCCCCCATGAACATGCTTTGAGCGCATAAGCTCTTGCGCCCTCTCCTTGTCGTGTCTTTGCCTCTCAGCACCGTGCTCACCATGACTATCTCTTACGCCGAGAACATTTCCTTCCATATCCTCAATGACAGTCTCATGGCCTTCCTGATATATCTCTTCTTCTGGTATCCGACTCTTCATCTTCTCTTTATCACTTGACGAACTGTCGCTAGAGATGGCCATCGTATCAGCAAAGGTACCAGTGTCTTCAAGCTCTGCTGGTGATGTCGTTTCTGCCTTCTCTTCATCACGCCTGTTAGGAGCAATAGCGGACTGCGAGATTGGTCCACCTGGACCTCGACCAGCATCCCAACGCCTGCCTCGGTTCGTAGGCTTTACAGAGTTGCTGTCCTCTTCCTTCTGACGACGCAGGAAGCTGCTACCAAACCCAGCTGTCGCAAGTTCTGACTTTTCATCCATGGAAGATTCTGAGGGGCGCCGAGCCATAGAAGATCTGGAGCGTGACTGAATGCGGGGAAGGCGGTCCATCCAGCCGGGCCCGTTTTCGTTCGCTTGAGTGTACGACATGGAGATTGTCAGTGTATTGATGCGTTTTCCAAGGGTGAAGACGGCGATGGAACTTCCATGAACAATGATGCTGACAATGACCAAAAAACATGTAATAGGCCATATCATCTCGATGATGTTCAAGTGCTCGAATCCTTCCTCGGGTAGTACGGCCAGCGGAGTTGTGCTTTCAGTCTCCAATTCAGCTCTGGCGAGAATCGCAACGAACAGGCCACCAACGCCAATGGGTCCAAAATGTCCCGCAAAAGACGCCTCTCGCCAGGTCTTGAGGTCGGGAATGACAGGTTTGAGCATCAGCATGATCGGAATGCGACGGAAGAAAAGTACCAGGATACCAAGCACTACCAAACGCCATGGCGACATTCCGATAAGTGGTGCATTGAATAGCTCCCAGGGAATAATGGATCCAAAGTAGACGAAGAAAGCCAAGTTGATCAGCAGATCAATAACGTTGGATACGTGAGATTCCTCAGTTTTCTCCAAGAACCATCCGTCGTTGGAGAAGCCTACGCCACAAGCGAAGCCCACAAGCAAGTCATCCATACCTAACAAGGCTCCGGAACCAGCGCAGAACAAGGCCAGCACAAAGTAGAAGACGAGGAAACTCTCTCGATCGATAAGGTCTTTCTCGTGCGCCCATCGGATAGCGCGACGCGCAATGTATCCAACAACGACTCCATAGAAGGCGCCGAAGATGCACTCGTAGAGGATGGTGTAGCAAAACCAATGATAGGCGACGGCGTTGGCGTCTGGTCGGTAGCGGATCAAGTAGATGGCCAAATACACAAAGGGGAACGCCATGCCATCGTTGCAGCCAGATTCACAGGAGAGCAAGTCTCGAAGATGCTTGGGTACTCGCTTGGCGAACTTGCCTTTGCCGACGACGGAGGATGCTAAGACAGGATCTGTAGCAGTGACGCAAGCTGCAACGCAGAGACTGTCGAGCCAACTGAGATGGGAGTGGAACAGGCCCCAGATGAACAGGCTAGTTATCAGCCAGCCAAAGGTCATGACTGGCAGTAGGAGTGCTACGACCGACCTCCAATGCTTCTCCATGTATGCACGAGGCAACTCAACACCGACGGCAAAACATTGCACGACGAGGACAATGCGTGAAAACTCCAGGGTGATCAAGTCAACATTACCCCACGTGGACGGATCTATGAGGTTGGCGGCATGTGGACCGAATATGATACCACATATTGTCGCGACAGTGGCTTCACCAATGTACAGACGCTCCTTAATGACAGAGGAGCACAGCATGAACAGACTGGTGAAGCCTCCAAGGATCAGGTAAACCAGATGCGGCTTTGTGATGGAGAGATGGTCCCACGCCATTGTGGCGTTTAGATGGTACCTGTCCCTGTGTGTTGTGGTGTCCGTCTCACTGTCCCCCGAGCGTATGAGAAGCCGATGTGCAAGGTACGAAAGGCGGTTCGGCGCATGCGCTGGCTGAGGTAGACGGAGAAGGGTCTCGCGGGCGAAAAGTGGTTATGTGGAGAGAATTCTGGCACCGGGGCCGCGCTGTCGAGAGAATCGGGCAAAGGAAGAGAAAGATGGTAGCGATACCGAATGCATGTATATGGGGATCCGCCCAGACGCCGGTCCAACACAGCCCTGTGCGGCGAATGAGGGTGATGGCAACCCAGCGGGGCCGTGGAGAGAAAGAGAGAGGGTGCTCCGCCTTTGCTGTCGCGCGCCTTTTGAAGTGGCTAATTAGTGAATGTCGTGGGAGGAACAACAAACCTCAAGCGGAATGCTTACGAGGTCTAAGTGTCGCTCGGCAGCCTCATCCGAAAGCTTGGATGGTGCGCGTAGGAGCCGGGTATTAGCCAGAGTTGAGCACTCAATGGTCGTGCGCAGATTGGAAGAACAAAGGCACGTTTCCGATCAAGCCACTTGAGTTGCTAGGGCGCAGCGTCGTCGTCGTCGTCGTCGTCGTCGGGGCTCTTCAGCTCGACTGGAAAACGAGCGTAAGAAACAGAGATTAGAATGCGATTATCTCTCTTCCATGCTAAAGTTCTTGGTACTTGGCAATGACGTTGGCTCCGGGGTAGAATAAAACTGGCCTAATCCGACACCACTAAATCCAACAGCCACACCTCTACACCAGCTTGGCTTCCAAAACGTGCCCGAGGAAACTGCCGCTACATGAACAAGTATCGTAGACGGCAATCTCGCAAAGGCCGTTGAGAGACAGTCGAAATCGCCGCATCTGCTGTCGAAGCAACGGCTGAGGGCGGAGCACAGTTGGCTCCGATAGGCCGCGCTACGAGCCGTCCTAGCCTTGGAACTGTTGTGCCCAAGCCTTGAACATGTTCGTTCTCGCTTTCCGTGGACAACCTCTCTACCTCATGCATCGTCCTTGTCGGAGGCAGGCCACATGACAGAGCCCTCTGCACCTTGCCTATCACATGATGCTTCTGCATGCAGGGCGCTGCACCGTCTCTGCAGGAAGGCAGATCCGCCGACATCAGTCAAGCAAACCGCGTCAATGTGGTTGGCTCGATAGCACGACTCAGGGAGCCCTGGGCGTTCAAGAGTCACCGACTATCGCCAAGTCAGTGTCCGGTGAGGGCACATGGTGCCCTCGCAAATAGCCGCTACGCAGAGATTTTCCGGCAGGGAGTTGGTGAGCACCGCAGCCGCTATAGGCGGTGTAAATCAGTGTCAAGATGAGCTCAAGGTTGGAAGCCGGGGCAGCTGCGGTTTTTGTACATGTTGCATGAGTGTGGAGTGCAGGTGAGAGAAGACGACGTCATCAAACGTCTCTACAAGATATCGATACCCCAAAATTGCAGGGCAAGCATCCATACAGGGCCCCAATGCGAAGAGAAGGTGGGCGATGGAAGATGCTAGGTGCTAGGAAGCCACATTTTTGCAACACCACGCACCCCCGGCAATAAGCTTCCCAACTGCGATGCAACCCCAGCGATTCGCCAAAGATGCCCTCCCAGCAAGTATTCGTTTGCGCAAATTCCACCAAGTCCGCGAATATGCTTTGTCAACTGATACGCGCAAGGCCTCGGCGACATCCGCTAAAGTTCTTACTACCATTCCTCTTCCCGGTTTTATCTTTTCCCATACATGCACATGTCCAAGCTCAGTAACTGAACATCACGTTCGACGTCATGGTAGTACTCGACCTGGAAGTCCGCATGAAACAACCCCTGCCCATCAAAAACCTGTCAAGATCTAAAAAGGTCCGATAGACGCGTCTCACCATCGCAAGCCGTTTGTCCACGCGATTGTAGTACCGCATAGGAATGGAACACGATCCGGAAGCAGATGAGCTGGTTGGGCAGCAATGCCACACCAAGACGACCGCCCAGAAGAATTTGCCCGATAAACACAACCGGGCGAGCATGCATTGAAGCAACTAAATTATACTGAAAGACCAACTGGATCATTAGCAAAATTGATGCAGAATATGCTCATTAAGTAGGAGCTCAGCAACATAGGCTAGGAACTCGTAGAGGCAGTCGATCACCTCAGACATCCATCTACTTTTACCCTACACAGTCCAAACCGCCCAAGCCCCAGCAACACAACAACATCCCCAGCAACACCCACGTCTAATTTCACCGAGATATTTCCCCTGATCTCTTCTCTACAATCTCCACATACGTCACTCGAGCAACCAGGTTAGTCGAGACCGCCGTTATGTGTAGTGCACAAGGTCAGCCTGACATGGAAGGGCAGAGGGTAGGACCTGGTCTTTGCAGTCTGTAGAATATGGTATGCCTAGCACGATGTAGAGGGCTGACCTTGCAGCAAGGGCGATGTGGCTCGTGTTGAATGGTTAGATATCGACGCTTGACTCGAGATCGTTGACGGGGTTTGTGCGGGCGCCTAGCACGGACGTTGTGGTTTAAACGTGGTTGGCGTTGCGGAAGTGTGATGTGGTGCTTATGCGTTGATGGATTGTTACACGTATCGCCTTCGGATCAGGAGAGATGGGCTTTGGGGCTGTGGAGAAGGAGTTGCGCGAGATCTGTAAGTTAGCATCGCATCAAATCTAACTATACTACTTGCTCACAATACCAAAGACTAGTATTCCGGTTCTCACAAACGTCATGTGGCGCAACCTGTTTCTTTCATGTCTTGACATTTGTTACACACCAAGAAGAACGGTCCAGATGCCAAGTTTGGGGTGGTTTGGTATCAACAGATATGTACGTCCGTAGTATTTACAACCTACATGGTCGACTAGATATGATAATTACGGCAAGCGAAAGCGCGGGCTCCTGTATACCAAGGACCACCCATCTAACATGAAGTTGCGCCCATGAAACGACTAAGCGCGCCAGCTCAGCAAAGGAACATCCCAGTGAATCCTGTACCCAAACATGCGAAAATGCCCAAAGGCGAACCATGCAATAGTAAAGAGATAGCGCTGCATGTTTTCCTCATGCTCCGTGTATCCATGGTGAAAAGACCCTATATTCCCCAGGCGATGAATGCACAGACCGCCTGAAAGCGAAAGGAGAAACATTGTAAATGTAAGTAAAAGTGTATATGCATGAACAGGAAAGAAAGCGTAACACATGACGTCATGAGAGCATTCTGATGCTCGATCAATGGCCGACGGGTAACCAAGTTCTGCGCTCGTCCATACTCCTGTTGGTGCGACCTCCTGGCGTCAGGGGGATTTCGACGCGCGCTCGATCGTTACGCTCCGGATCGCTGTCCGAATCGTATGCGTCCGACAAGCGGGAGAAATAGTCGGCTAACCCACTCGTGGGCGATGCAATGGTTTCGTAAAGAGGAGGTGGGGTCTCCACGGGAGGTGGTGGTTCTATCTCGGAGAATGCAGGTGGGTTGAATGAGGGTACGCGCATAAGATGAATAGGTCGTTGCACTGTAGAGTCGTTTGGCCCGCCAATATGTGCTGCTTGCGGACGAGTAAGCGTCGGTGTTGGTGTTGGTATCACTGTGTCCGAGTTCCCTCTTGAACGGCCAATCGAACTTAGAGTTGGAACAAAGCCAGTCGGAGAGTTGCGCCGGGCTGGTGCATTGGGACATCCGCACTCGGGCACGCGCGTGCCACTCAGAGCAGGTTCAGGAGACGAGTATGCTGGTAGCGCTGTATTCGCTTGCGTAGCTTGACACGAAAGGATGTGGAAGGGAGAGTCGATGGAGATTTCAAAATGCCTTCTCTTAGACGGGTCAGTGGCGTCCGGTTTCGAAAGGCGCATGACAAGCTAGGACATTGTTAGTGTGTGTGACACTGAAACCTGAGATTGAACGTACCTTGATCCAGTGATGTACCTGAATGTTCTGATACGTAGTGTCGAAGTGAAGCTTTGACGACTTGTCTTTCTCTTTGAGGTTGTGGCAGCTCGGCAGCTGTACATTGAACTCCATCTCTGTGGGACCAATGTTGGCGTCGCCTCCAAGATCACCCAAGAGATTTGTGGGGTCTTGCACCGGCACATCCTCACCTCTGGAAGCAGCAGCTCGCTGGTCGTATGGAACACCACCTCCAGATACTATACGCATTGTGCTACCGGGAAAGGTACTAGTTGGCGGACCGTCTGCGCGTTTCTCGAACAACTGGACTTTGCGGACAGGCTCCATTCGATGGACTCGCTTGTTGTTACAGAAGTATTCGACATTCTCGGTGACGAACACCTTGATGCGATGACATTGCACCTTTGCGAGTGGGGTCAGTTTGAAAGCAATGGGAACCTGTGCACCGAGTGGGAAGGATTTGCCAGAGATGACGATGTCGTAGTGTAATTGGTCTTCCCAGCTCCGGCTGATCGCGATAGGCTCAACTTGCTCCAGTGACCCCTCTGATGGTGCGCGGATCAGGGTGACTTCCTTTGTTCCGACGAGGTTTGTACGGAAGGCGCCAGCGCGTTCGACAGTAGCTTCCAGCTCATACTTGACGGAACCAAGGTCGACATCGATGGTCTCGGGAAGGTGGCTGTCCAGTGGTAGCTCAAAGTTGTACATGTACTCTCCAGGATTGAAAGTCCTGTAGCCCTTTTGTGCTACTGAGGGACCGCCTCCAGGGGTGTCGCCTTTACCGAAGCTTCGCGATTGGTTGACTTGTAGCGATAGCCGTTTTGCCTCTTTTGACGTTAGGTTGAGCGAAGAGTTGTTTGGCGATGCAGTCAATCCACCAGAGCCCTTGTAAAGCTCCACGTGATCGGCACCAGTGCCATTCTCGGCGTTGGGGAATTGAGAGTTGAAGAATGGCCAGGTATGGCTCATTAGAGTATCCACCTCTTCGAACTCGACCTTCTTCGGGGGTATACCTATTCAAGGTTAGTTTTGGATTAGGATATGGTTGACGAGCGTACCTTCTGGCCACTTGGTTGTCGCTTTCCCTCTGAACTTGAGCGTGACAGCCTTGAGTTTTGAGGGCTTGGTGATCTTCAAACATAATGTTCCACGGAGCATGGCCGTGCTTCGCTCTGCGTGCTCAGCTTGCTCGAATCCCCGTAGAAACAAAACGGGCTCTGTCAGTTGCACGTTGACACTGACACCACCACCTGAAGCCACCGGCTTCTCCTCTGGCACACTCTTTACATTGGTAATGATGCTTTTTGCAGATGCGCGGCCAGAAGACCAATGTGACTCGGCGACTGATGGTCTGGGCAAACCTGGTGCAGCCAACGCGCCTCCAACTGCGCCCACGGCGCCACTGCCAGAGTTCCTCGTAAGCGACCTCATGGTGGCGGTCTGCGAACCCGGAACCGAGGCAACCGAGTTGCGATTGCTGCTGGCGGTGCTTGTTGACGATCGAGGCGTGGGAATATCTGTGGTTTCGGTGTTTGAGGAAAAATGGGTGTCGATGAACGAGCGTAGAAAACGTTTGGCGCTGTCGCGTGGGACCGCCAGCTTTTCTGTAAAGTACGACTTGCTAGTCGTTCGACGCCTCTGGACACGGAGTAGAGTCGGATCAGGACCGACGTGTGCGATGTGAATGCGGTGCGGTCTGCGATTGCGACCTGCAAAGATGCCGCGGTAGGTTCGTGGGGGACAGTCCAAGTGGTCGGGGAGGTATCGTAATCGGCCACGTTCAGAGTAGACTGTATGGTACTCTGGCATAGCGACGAGGCGTTAGTGAGGTCAAGTGCAGGCCGAGGGAAGGATCAAGGTGTTGGGCAAAGGCATGCAGCGTGCAGAGTCTTATACAGGATGTAATTGTCCAAGTTGAGAACAATTTGACTTGTGCAACTCGACAGAGTCATGAGAGGGGTACAAAGGCTACTTGAGCCAGGTAACCCAGCCAAGTTCCTTGTGGATGGTTTGGGAAGGGAGGTTGAGGTTGGGCGCTACCAGACAAAGGGCCCGAACGCGGTGAAGGGGGAGATGAGACAAGGACTCACAGTGGTGGACAGGGTATCAGAATGTTTGGTGAGGCTACCTAGCTAATGATGTGCAAATGCGATCAGCACGACAGACGGGTGTAGTGCTGTGGAGCGGTGAGGTCGCCGGTGGGTCGGAAGCGTGCGGGAATACCCTGTTTGGAGCGACTGCGCTGGCGACGAGGGGAGGTATTTTGGCAGGACAACAACGGCGAGTAGCAGGGAGTCGCGCGTGTTTTGAAGTGAGTTGCAGCTAGCCAGCCTGCAAGCATGTTACGAGGGCGCGAGCATGTCAGACTAAGCCGGTGCAGGGACGGCCAAAGTGTACCGGCGTCGAGTGCAGGGAACAAGACGGATGACGCGGACGGTGTGCAGAGCTGGTGGTCGGCGGGGTCGCAGCAGCTGGGGTGGTTGATTTGCGAGGTGGTTAGCAGACCTGGCCAAGTGGAGAAGGCAGCGGTGCTAGATGGGGCAGGGCGGCGTTGATGCGGACGTCAAGCAAGTGCAGGCACATGTGCAGCGCACCAGGCGAGTATTCCCGCAGCGGGTATATCAAGTGCGAGCTGCTAAGAGAGCGCCATGGCAGCGTAGCTTGCGCGGACGGAGGCGCGGATGCATTACATCATGTCGCGCACCACGAGTGTGCAAGACTCGATACAGGGGTCGCATCTCAAAGGGCATCTGCTAAGACAGGCTTCTAGACCCGTTGGCGGATAGCGACCGGCCACGGCATGCCCGGCACGGTGCTCTGATCGACGACGACTGGCATGAGATTGCATCTATGGACGCGTGCGTGGGGAGTGACGGGATCGCTTCGACTCCAAGCTCCCATAGCCACGCTGGCCCTGGGCAACGCGCAATCTGTCCAGCACAAGACCGCCGGGCGAGTTCCTGTGCCTTGATTCTGCAGCTCGGGAGACTGCAACCACACAAACAGGGCGCCAGTGCGCTGCATTCCACCATGGCCCAAAACAAAACAGCATGCCCAGTCGCGTAGTGATCAGCGCCTGGGGGTCTGAATCTGGAGTTGCAGCAATTGCGAGTGGGTACACGGGCGCGCAGAACAGGGCGGGCTGCCAACTCAGCCGCCCGCAAGCCCAAGGCCAGGAACGAAGCAGTCGTCATTCTGGCTGCGGTGGAGCCTCGGGAGTGGGGGAGAAAGCTTTTTTTTTTTCGTGGCATGTGGCGAGCATCAGATCATCTGGGGGAGTTCCGATGTGGGAAGGAGTAGCGAGGCACAGCGGCATGTAGGGCTTCCACCGCCAGAAGCGTGCACGTGACCGCGTCCGCGCGCTTCCCCGCAACGCGTGCAGGACGAGGCTGAGCCCCGACGCGCTCTCGTCGGCGTTGCGCACACGACACTGCGACTTTTGCGTGTGTTATGGATGCAAACCATGGAGGCTACGGTGCGCCCGACACTGCCGCCCTGCTCTGGCGATGCTTGCTGACACAATCTAGGGACAGGCCACTTGCCCCTGGCCGGCGCCATCCTCTGCTGCACCTCCATCGCCCCCGAGCAGCGCGTACGTCTGCCCCCGATCCTCATGCATCGCCCGCTCTGACAGCCACACAGGCCAAACTCGCCGCCGTCGGCGCGCAGATGGGCGCGACCATCAAGCTCGACCTCACCTCGGACGTGACCCATCTCATCGTCGGCAGCACCGACAGCGCCAAATACCGCTATGTCGCCAAGTCCCGCGACGATGTCAAGGTCCTGTCCCCCGCATGGCTCGAGGCGCTGCGCGAGGTGTGGATGGCGGGCGACGACATAGTGGACATGGCCGCGCTGGAGGACGAGCACCGCATGCCTACCCTCGCGGGGCTGAAGATATGCCTCACAGGCTTCGACAACCGTACCTCGCCCGCCCTACACACACGCGACCATGCTGACCAAGACAGCTGAGCAACGAAAGAGCATCCAGGAGACTGTCGACGCCAACGGAGCCGAGTACCACGGCGACCTCACCAAGTCCGTCACCCACCTCATCGCCGCCGCGCCGTCGGGCAAGAAGTACGAGCACGCCCTGAACTGGCGCATGAAGATTGTGTCGCTGGAATGGCTCCATCAGAGTCTGGAGAGGGGCATGGTGCTGGACGAGGCCCTCTACAACCCCACCATGCCCGTTGAAGAACGAGGCAAAGGTGCTTGGGATCGCAAACTGCCCGCCTCGCCTGCCCTGGGCAAGCGCCCACGCGACGCAGAACCAAGCCAAGCCCTGAACCCCTTCCGCAGGAAGCTGCGTCGCTCAGCGAGCACCAAGGTGGGCAGCCAGAGTGACGCCTTCTGGGCGGGTGTCACAGCACCCAGTTTCGAGCGACAGCTAGACGAGGACGAGTGGACAGAGGACACTGTTACTAAGCCAGACAGTACGCGCACAAGCACTCGTACACACACCCCAGCAGCGTCCATTTCTGACAACCATGCGCTTACCGAAGCGCAACTTGATGACCATGCAGACAGTCATGAACCCTCTTTGCCACCGCAATCCAACGGCGCGTCCCAACGTGATGGCATTTTTGAGTGTCGCATCGTATGCACCCATGGCTTTGATGCAGAAAAGGTTGGTCATTCTCCATCTCGGCTTCTAGACCTTCCTGACGTCCCCGCTAGACAAGCATTTTGCGGCAGCATCTGGAGAGCAATGGCGCGCACGTAATGCGCGCGGATCATCTCAACAATGCCTCCTCCGAAGATCTACGGAGAGGCTACTTTGTAATACCACATGACGTTGAGGTCGATTTGACGGCACTTCCGGAGCGTGCCGGCTCACACCTCAGTCTAGTCACTAACTGGTGGGTCGAGCGCTGCCTCTATGGAAAACGTCTAGTAGACCCCACGGATGATGTGCTGAGCCGACCATTCGAAAAGCTTAGTATCAGTGGTAAGTTCGCGCATCACGGTTGTTTCATTGGCCGCTGACGTAGCCAGGGTTCTCCGGCCTGACTATCAACTCCACGGGCTTTTCCGGCATCGAGCTGCTGCATGTGACTAAAGTCGTCACGCTCATGGGTACGGCACCTGCTCCGCTTCCATTGAAATGGTCTGACAAGCTTGACAGGCGCCTCGTACGACGAACAGCTATCTGCAAAGACCTCGGTTGTGATCTGCAACCCTCCTATCGTAAACACCCCGAAACTCAAATTCGCTACGGACAAGCGGATACCCGCAGTCCACACGAGATGGCTTTGGGACTGTCTGCGTAGCGGCCGACTGCAGTCGTATGTCGAGTATCAGGTGAACAGGCCAGCACCGCCCCATCCACAAAAGACAAAGCAGAAACCTCAGCTCCAGGATAGCGCGCTTACTGCCCCGTTTTCTGAAGAGGAAAGTCTGGAGCTGCGCCAGAAGAAGCATCAGCCCACCAAGATCGTGACAAAACCCAAGCGCCAACAACGGCTACAACAGCCTGGTGCCCTTGCTCTCGCTCAATCAGCAGATGCCGCGCCTGCGTCAATGACAGGCTCGGTGACCAATTTCAACAATGATGCTAACAATACAGCTTATGATGGCGATGAGTCTGCCACACATGGATTGGATGGCGCAGGATCGTACTCCCTCAAGGAGACCAGCGCCAATTTCCTGCGCCGCCCATCAACAGGTTCAAACACATCGCAATCATTTGCACGACCGCGGAGCTCATCCGCCGAGTCCCTCATAGCTCCCGCACCTCGCAAGCCAAAGCTTGGTCAGAGTAACACTGCCCCAGATTGCGTGGTTCCTGATCCGGAACCCGACTCAGTGATTCCGGCGGATGCCGAACCGCCGGATCCACAGGAAGCATCAAAAGCAAAAGAGTCAATAAAGGAACCCGAACCAGAAGAAAAGGATTACTCTAGCATATTAGCTCAGCTCCGCGCGAACCGCAAAGCTGCGCCAACGTCAGTTGATCAAGCTCCCGGAAAGAGCCGTCAAAGACGGCAATTAGGTCGTGCCACGTCTACGCGGTCGAACGCGTCGGCCGGTGACGACTCGGGAAATTTAATGGCCGAGGAAGAGGATGAGAATACGGTGCTTGTGGAAGAGTACCAGCCTAGTCAGGAACTGGGTTGGGACTCTCCGGGTGCGGCGAAAGCGAGAGAACAGATGATCAGGAGGTTGGGAGGAACCGTACAAGACAAGAGCGTCGCGGTTGAAGGTATTGGGGTTGTGAAGGATGTAGGAGGTACAACAGGGAGGGCGAGCAGGAAGAGGAGAGGATGAAGACCTTTTGCCGTATATAACGATGTGCTCTATGTGCGAGGTTTTTTTTTTTTGGATTCTCTGCATGGCATGGCGCAAGGCATGGCGCAAAGCATAGCGAGGTGTTTTTGGTTTACACAAAGGGCATAGCGTGGCGTTTGTAATATCACTATCAATATCATAGATCTTGTCATATCCCATATGTCACCTTCAACCTCCTCTCTAGATGCCCTTTGGCCGTAATTACGTCCTCGCCCATACCATCCTCTCTCAGCCCCAACCTCTTTCTCTGACTTCTCAACTCTTCTTCCCCTTTGTTGCCAAACCGCTCAATCACTGGACTAGGCACAGCATCCAACCTCGCCTCGTCCAGCGGATGACAGAAATATGCCATGCTATACCTCTCTTGTCCACCCTCAAATGTCACGCGATGGACAGTTGATTTCAACATGCCCTTGGTCCAATAACACAACAGGTCGCCTATGTTTACTAGAATAGGAGGGTATTGGTTGGCGGATGGCGAGGGATCCACAGGCACGGCTGTCCAGCCTGAAGACGTAGACAATTCGAGACCCGGTTGGCCTGGGAGTCGGAAGAGAAGGGTAAGACTACCATAGTCCGAGTGTGCGCCCGCGCGGATGCTGGTTTCGCCTTGTTTGGGCTCTTTTCCTTGGGACAAGGTTGACGGGTAGTATAGCATGCGGAAGATGGTGCCGGATGGGCCAAGGGATTGATCGTGTCTGGTACTGAAGTAATGGGGATCAGGGATTTGTAGGGCTGAGTTGAGCAGTGAGAGGATGTTTGTGCAGAGGAGGTGGCACGATGATTGAAAACGCGATATCAGCTGGGACGATTCGTGGAGCGGTGATGGGAGGGGCTGGAGGGCTGGGACAGCGGGTCCGATGTTGAAAGCTTCTTTGGGGTCGCCTTGCTGTTGTTGCTTGTGTCAAAATCATGGCTCGTTGCATCGGGTGATGGACGGGTACCTTTTGGCCTTCCGGGTCAAGTGACTCTCCTTGCATTTGAACCCAACCACGATTTGTGCCTAGATGTAGGTGTACGAAGTCAGCGTAGGTCTCACACGCAGTTCGTACAGGGATATATTTCTTACCACCAGCCTTTTCAGAGTGGATTGCGTATTCAGACTTGTGCTCTTTGGAGGTGGCAAAAAAGTCTTTGGACTATCTTGATCAATGATTTCATTGTGCAACGTGTGCTTGGGATGACCTACCAACTTGAACATGTTATCGATGTCTTGTGGTGGAATGGTCACGCCGTCATTCTTGATATAGAGAAAGCCATGCGTAGAAGCGGCGTCCAGCACCTGCTGAGCGACTTCCTCGGACGGTCTAGAGATGTCAATCACTGGTATGGCGCCTCGGTCATTTTCGGGAGCAGCCATGTTGAGTGATTGCAAATGTTACGTGTGAGAGTTTGGAGATGAGACAGGTGAGGGGCAGAGATGGATTATGCACTAGGTGAGCGACGAACAGGACAAAATCAGGTACCATGTGTATTCAGACGCAGAACACGTGGTTTCGAGTGCCCTCCAAGGTTGTCCGTCCTCGCATTACCTTGGGTATGTACTCGGCACAACTCCGTCTGTTCGTATGCCCTAATGGCTGTACCTGAGCTAGCGCCCGGCTGATCAGGGATTCGGTAGTCGCCAAGACGTGGAGCTGCGTCGGAGCTTCCAATTTACTGCCCCAAACCCCCGCAACCACATCCACAACTTCACTACTCGTCGTCGCTACAGCATTCACCACAGACGACCCTCACTATATTACTTTGAGGCGTCACCCTGCTCTTGTTCACTCATTATCACCCCACATCGA
This sequence comes from Alternaria panax, assembly GCA_019702505.1. NCBI lineage: Eukaryota > Fungi > Ascomycota > Dothideomycetes > Pleosporales > Pleosporaceae > Alternaria > Alternaria panax. Next base: position 2,872,120 of record JAANER010000004.1, read on the forward strand.
TACAGCCGCGACGCCCAATTCCACGCGACTGGCACCATGATCCGCGACTTCGTGCAATGGACGGCCGCATTCGGCGAGACAGGCGAGCTCGAACAGCTGCGCAACTGTCGCGTAGGCATCGAAGCTGCTGAATATCTGAACCAGCGCATCCTCAACCACCCCCGCGCAAAGGAACCGCTTGTCCCCGCACTAGGAGGCCTCCCGCTGGCCCTGACACAGCACATCGAAGACGACCTAGCCCACTTCCGCAGCTTCGACATCGAGCCCTACTTCGTCTTCAGCGGGCTGGACATCACAAAGCAGGAAGACCCGTTCCGACAGAAGATGGAGGAAGCAGCCGTCAACATCAATGCGTGGACTTTGTACGACAGCCACGAGGCCGAAGCCTCGGTCGCCAAATTCGGACAATCAAGTACGGCTACCGCTGTGGCGCGACTGTATACCATACTGACTCTTCGTAGCATACGTCACGCCCGAAGACCTCTTCCGTGCGCTACAGTCTACCCTGACCGAACAGAACATTCGCTGGACAGTTGCACCGTACAGCGCATGGGCTCAGGTTAGTAGATGCTGGCTAATCAACGGCAGTGGCTAATTGTGTCTAGTTGGCATATCTTGAGAAACACGAATACGTCCACGCCATCGCCGGATCGTCTGACATCCTCATCTTCGAAAGTGCCAAAATCATCACGTCTTGGGACTTCGAATCCCGACAGTTCAGCTTTATTCGCCGAGAGAAATGCGTAGCCGACCTGTCCAAGTTTGTCGGCGCTCCAAACATCTCAGACGACATCTTCCTCGACACATGCATACTTGCCGGCACGCCCTTCCTCCCAACCCACCCCATTCTCGATGCGCCGAACAGGGCTGAGCTGATCAAGCCGTACAGCGCCATCAAGACCATTATGAGCAACGGACAGTCTGGATACTCTGTCGTTGTCAACAACAACGATGTTCCTCCGGCAGGGAAAGAATATGTCACGCGATACCAGAAAGCACGCTTAGCCGTGAAGAATCACCCTGTCTACACAGAAGAAGGAAAGGTCGAGCCCCAAAACTCTGGGTCCATGCCCAACGACGCTGGACAATATTTGGGACAGAGACTTCCCGATGAGATCCTCCACTACATGTCAAAAGGTCTCATCAATCCACGTATTCTCCAGTGGCGCACTACCTGTCAAGTATTCGAAGTCCCTCCTATGGATGGTGGCAATTCTCCAGAGTACAAGGAACTCGTCAGCTCCAAGCTCATTCCGCTGCGAACACCGGTCGTCAACCTTCTGTCTAGCTCCTTGCATAACTGGTACCGACATCAATCTCTCCATCAGACACATTGGTATTCTCCTGTAGAACCTAACGGAAAACGACCGTCCACAACAATTCCTGTCGAGAAGCCATCAGAAGCACAGGCTCCTTTGATTGTTGACACCTGGAACGTAAAGGAAACTACATTCAAGGATGTTATCGCGCAGTACAAGGTTAGTAGAGCTGTAATTCAGCCATTGAGGTAGTACTAACACTCGCAACAGGATTGCGGAACTCTTGGTGCAGCCATTCTATCACTACAAAACCCTGACTTCGTTACCAAATCGGTCGCTCAGAAGGACCCTACGAGTCCCCTTTCATCTACTTCCGAAATATCGTACAACTCAATATGGCGATTCCTCGCTCTACGGGAGTACGTTGATACAAAGACTCATAGTTTGACACCTTGGGGTAACGTCCTTGTCTCTGTCATTGAAGGTCTGAAGGGCAGGAAAGAGCACGAAGAAGCTGCGGTGATTGCGGTTGAGCTGATACGCATGGGCCTCTTGACCTCCGACATCGACATGTTCTCTGCGTACAACGGCGCACCAATGCGTGGTAGCAGTAAGTGCAACAGGGCTGACGGGAATTTGCACAACTGACAGCTGCACAGCGAAAGACAAGAACTCAAACATGCTAGTGTCTCGCGTTGCTGGTCTAGGTATCCTTCACCACCGCCCGATTGGTTTCACCGGCCCTCTCAGTCAGCATCTGCTCGGTTACAACTCCATCATCAATGTCGTTCGCCAGGCGCTCCGAGACCTTGTCGAGGTAGCAGCTACACAAATGTTCTGTACTGGTTGCTGCAATCGGAACGCTGATATACCAGTCATTGCAATGAAGTTAGTAGTCCAACCTACCACCCCTGTCTGTTGTACTGACAAATCCAAGACTGCCCTTCCTCCTCCCCAACAACTGTGCACTCAGTATAGCTGTGAAGTCATACCTCGATGAACTTCTCAGCAATGATGCTGATCCAACTGCCCCCGAAACTAAAGGACGCGTTATTGAAACCGCATCATCACGCTACTTCCCGCAATCGCTTAACCTTCCCGGTGATCTCAAGTCAGCATTCTCACTGTGGGACGCGATATGTGCCGGTGTCAAGTCTTCAAGCAACTCGACAATACCAGAAGCGACCAGGCAGCTATGGGCGGAGACAGATAGTTGGCTCGCTGAACGGCGGTAGAACCGCAAACTTCACCCCCGTGTAGGCCTAGAAACGGGAAGACATGCTTTTAACTTGAGCCATTACTCCACGAGAGCCCAAGAAAATCGGTTCCTCGCAGTTACGGGTGCCTTGAGAGGTATGGAGTCCTGGTACGCCGCATACGAAAACAAAGGGGACGATATGCGTTCCGTTGGCAAGCTCCTCAAAGCAGTCGATAGATTAATGGACCGCCATCACGGAAGACAGAGAAGTCGCGTCCATAGACGTAGTCTGTGATACCGTAGAAATTACCATACTCAAGCTTCGTCTTACTCTTCAAGTTCAAGTTCAAGTTCAAGTCCTGCTCAGGAAACAGGAGAAACTTGCTTAGGCTATTCAAGACGAAGGCTATGTTGGTCAAGTTGTGTTGCATCACAGCTCAGGCAAAAGATATCGACGGGCTACAATCTTATATCTACACTAGTCGAAAACACAAAAGTCATCCAATGATCATTATCCTCACTTCCTCATCAATGCGAAAACCTGAAGTCCAGCCTCTTCATCCCTTCATCCTTGGTGTTGATAACATAGTCCTCTTGCTCCTCCTTTGTCATAGCATTCCACTGCCCTTCTCTCACTTTGTTCCTCCATATGTAAAACGCCTTCACACCGTAGAACAAGAACACGTTGTATACACAGATACCAAGCAGTATCTTGTTCCCCCTGCGATACAACGGCTGGTCGTCATCGCGATAAATATTCGTTGCAATGATATTGCCAGACTGCACAAACATGTTGTAAAAAGCCGCGGAGACGGCACGCGTACGAACAGAGTTTGAATTCTTCGCATTCCAGCTTACGAGAATAGCATGGCAGTATGGGTAGGAGAGGAGACCGGTGAGCAGTGCATAACGGACCCAGGGATTTGCGCCTGCGGGCAGGACAACGAGGGCAAGGAGCCAGGGGAAGATCCAAATGTTTGACAAACTTGATATCATGGATCGTTCTTTGAACTTTTCCGATAGCCAGGTGACGACGAGGAGTTGGACTGCATAGAGGAATTGGCTGGGTATGGCGAGTAAGTTGGCTTTGAATACGGAGAAGCCGAGTTGGCGTAGGATATAGGAGAGATAGTTTGAGGCTGGATTTGGCGGGATGTAGGCGGTTAGGCCGATGATGTAGAGGGGCCATTGCTCCCAGTCGCAGGCAGCTTTCCAAAGCAGCGGGAGGCCGACTGCTTGGCGGTTGTTCATGTCGCCTTTTGAGGGATCGTCGCGGAGGACGCGATTCACGAGAATGTACTCTTCGTGTTCGGTGAACCAGCCGTTCTTGCCGCGGAACCAGTGTTTGGTTTGACAAGCACCGGGGGGCATGAGACCAAAGGAGAAGATGCCGATAATTAGTGTCAGGGCGCCTTCGATCAAGAACCTGTCCATGTTAGGATCGACACGAGCCTGAGAGCAATATGCACAAAACTCACAGGTATTGCCAGCCACCCCAGCCATTGAGCCCTCGCATCTGCAGTATACCCGCTGCAAGCAACGACCCAAGAATGTTGCAGGTGCTCAAAGCAGTCCAGAACCATGCTAGCCGATACGGAAGTTCATTCGACTTGTAAAAGTACGTTAACCAGAGGACGATATCTGGGATGAAGCCGCCCATTAGCAGACCTAGGATGCACCGGATGACGAAATAGTGGGCCTTGGTTTTCATGGCACACTGCGCGGCGCTGACGATGGACCATACGCAAATGATCGTTGGGATCCATCTATTGTGGCGTTAGTACTTGGGGTTTGATGGAGAGACGGGCAGGCAAAGTGAACTTACCGATCAGCACCAAGTTTCTTGCTAATCAGGCCACTGGGTAGCTCTGCAAATAGAAAAGAAGCGAGGAAGATCTAACCTAGCGTCAACTGGTGTTCTGGATGTGCTATTCCGTATGAAGCTTACAGTTTGGCCGTAGTTGTAGTCATTGGTATTCATGCCTTCGATTCCGTTAGCATTTAGTGAGTACCTTCGCATGTAGCACAACCCACCCAGATCTTTAAGCAAATTGTCCGAGATCGCTCGATTAATATTTCTGCGGTTCAGTTCCATCGATATGAACATAACCCATGCCCAGAGTGCTATTCGCCAATCGAGCTGCGACGAGCATATCAGTCCTGTCCTGATTCCGTAATCTAACTTTCTTTGCTCACCCTTTTGACGAGACGTTTCTCTTCTTCGGCTTCCCATGTATACTTTGGGTCGAACCGATGACGTCCTTCGTACTCAGCATTCTCGTATATTTGCCGCCAATACTGAGCTGTGGCTGGATCACTGAATGGATGTTCTTCGAATGTGCTTTGATGTGATGGCGTTGCTAAATTGGAGGCATGTGACGACCCTGAGTCTGATGCGTGAGTGATGGGGACCTGCTTTTCTACTGGCGTAAATGCAGCCATGGCTACCAATAATGGAGAGTAACGGTATTCGTCTCGTGATTGCGATTAATCTAGCTAAGACCAATCTGTCGGTACTGATCTCTGAGTGTACCTGGAGAGCGTTATAAGAGCGCTAGATGCTCATACGCAGATATTGCCTCTGCAGATGATGCAACTCTGGGTGCGATTGACAACATGCGCTAAAGACAAAGCTCTTACCACTCAGACAAGGCTCTGAAAGCCGAGAAGCTTAGTTTTAAAGGCCGTAGATAAGGAATGTGGTTTGTGCGATAGAGATGCGATCTCCAGGATCGCATACCAGGTTAGCTACCGGCAGTGTGTAGATGCCCGAAGATAGACATCGTAGGTGATCTGACATTGTACTCCAATACAGCCCGCTTACTCCACGTCTGAAATCGAACAACAAATTTCAATGGTTGCATGCAATTTCTCAGTTGAGTGGAGCGCAGGCAAAGAACGGCCTGACAAAACAGCCGTATGCGAAAGGTCAATCGCATGATAGGACGCACTTGGATACTGCTTTAGGACAACAACAGATTCCAACCATCCACAGAACGGTCGTTCATCGAATGCATGCCGGACCCATGCTGGCATGTTTACTCCGAGAAGCATACTCTTGGCTCGGCGGGCTTGGCATGAATGCGACCAGAAGGCGCGAATCGTCATCTACAAGGGTCAAGATCAGTCTTTTTGTGAGAGGCCCGTCTTTGATCGCCAATAGATAGCCTGTCAAGAATGCCATGCATCGTAGCGAGGTACCTAGGTATGTCGTGAGAATGGCGGCAATGTCGTCAGTCACTGCCGGCACCGCCCACGCATCGTCTCCAGTATCAAACTTATATACCTTGGCAGTCAGTTTATCTGGTTAATGTTTGGACGCGTCTCGGTTTCCGGAACTCGCGGTGTTGATGCTGAGGATCAAACGCAGAAGATAACCTTGGAACCGAAGGAGGCTGGGAGTTCACTACACGGACGTCACATCGCGTCGCGTCGCGTCTAGACCCATACATTCTCACTTTTCGTTGGAGAAAGCTTGACGGAACAGTCTCCATCCATCGAATACTACTTCTCTTCCGTCGAAATCGCCAGATGCTTGGATACGACCTCTTGCAGCGCATTATTTCCGGGTTAATGCCACTACTAGTCATGAAAGCCTGCCAAGCAGCACGCCATCCTGCCCCTACATGTCGTAGCCTCAACCCCGCAACGCCGTGTCCATATCACGCATCATGGGAGATAGTGATTGCAGTAGGCGAGTACAGGCATCATCAAATCTGTGCCGAAAGCGATTGCACCATACTATCCATGCAATGATGCGATGATGCTAATCTGCAAATCGAGAAGCTGCTGTTGATCAGACCGTCCATGATAATGCGCCTAGTATCAGCCAGCGTGGCGAACAAGGGCAGGCAATAAGTGTAGCGTGAATCTGCTAGGGTTCCAAATGTGGATGTCATCGTAGAAATCGCATTCAAACATCGCCTGCCATGGCCACAGGCACCTTGACCATCACTTCTACGGAGAGCAATGGCACTACAGCACAGCCTGGATACCCACGCGAACCTCTGAAGCCAAAGGGTGTACTAGATGCATACAAATCTTTTGAAGTCACGCCAGTCATCGGCCGCGAGTTTGTCGATGTGAACCTGAAAGAATGGTTGCGCGCACCAAACTCCGATGATTTGATACGCGATCTTGCAATCACAAGTAAGCATCACTCTATCTGTTCACAATGTGCCACAGCCAACAGAGCGAACAGTCTCTCAGCGTGGTGTTGTCTACTTTCGCAAGCAGGATGACTTGACCGATGAGCTTCAGAAAGAGCTGGCCCAACGCCTCGGCGAGCTCTCCGGTAAACCAGAAACATCCAAGCTGCACATCCATCCTGTTAGAAATGCCGGAAATCGTCTTGGAGGCAACGATAATGAGATCAGTGTCATCAGCTCAGATTTGGCAAAGCAGCTCTTCAAGGAGAGGTCACAGAGCGGCAAAAGTGGCTGGCACAGCGACATCAGCTTCGAACCAATACCAAGCGACTATGCGATCCTGAGGATGACTCAGCTCCCAAAATCAGGAGGAGGTGAGTTCTGCAATTAACCAAGTCTCAGGGCTGTTGCTGAAGTTTCTTAGATACTCTTTGGGCCTCCGGTTACGACCTCTACGACCGCCTCTCAAAACCATACCAAAAGTTCTTCGAATCTCTCACAGCGACATATGCACAGCCAGATTTTAACCGCGCGGCCAAAGAAAACAACTTCCCTGTTTACACTGCGGCGCGAGGCGCACCGGAAAACACTGGTGACTCTCTGACCGCTGTCCATCCCTGCGTCCGCACAAACCCCGTCACGGGATGGAAGTCTCTTTACAGTGTTGGGCACCACGTTCAGCGTATCAACGAGCTAAGTGCAGAAGAATCTAAGCGTACTATAGATTGGTTTTTACAACTCATCACCGAGAACCACGATCTGCAGATTAGACATAGGTGGCAGAACCCGAATGACGTGGCGATCTGGGATAACAGGAGCGTGCTACACACGGCGACGTATGATACCGACGGTCAGGGACCGAGGAAGGGATTCAGGGTCGTCAGCTTGGGTGAACGACCATATCTGGATCCAGAAAGTACGAGTAGGCTGGAAGCGTTAAGGCTGGCGGAGGGACAGTAGTGTACAATATGCGCAAGATCTGCATCTTCGACAGGTCATCCAAAGAGGCTGAAGCATTCCTGAGCCAATCGAGAGATGTGAGGAGAGAAGCCGAGCACATCTTTTCGTAGGCTGCTACAATCACGTGATATCACATGCACCTTGCTGCCTTGTCCCTACATTCGCCCAATCTTCCGTTCCACCGCCTACATAAACACCCATTTTCCTCCCTATTCAGTTCTTCATACTTACCCGTCAGGGTCGGCGAGCACATGTTTTCGCATAGGCCGGCTCAGATCAGCTGCATGGCACCGTTGTGGGACTGGTCTTGTCTGATGGCTCCATGTGGGCGGTCTCTGGCATAATTTTTGATGGCTTTTTCATTGGTTTCTCGCACTGTGGTGGGAGGACTGAGGAAGAATTGATGAGCTTTGGAGGTCGCAGATGAAGATCTTATCTCAGAAGTCGCCGCGTGAATCACAACAGATTGCACTTTCTGAGTTGAAGGTTTTAACGCCTCCTAGAACTCTTCGTGTACGATAAGCAACCCACGTCTTTGGTAACCTACGCTGCGCGACACGCTCTGAGAGCGAAGTTTCAGCTTCTGAGATAGCGATGAGCTCACAAACGCTGCCATATCGAGGTATATCTTCGTTCCTGTCGCAAATCAAGACAAGATTGGACACCATTTTCTCACCATCGCACAAAGCCATCACCATGTAATTTGTCTTGTTGCAAGACACCGTGCACCTAAGTGTCAGCTTCGCGCATGAAGCGAGGCAGCGAAGAATAGGGGTAGGTGATTTTCGTCTCTTCTGAACCTGCATCTTGGGTGATGGACAAACAATCCACACACAAATAACGTTTGTCTAAAAGCATTGCGATTGAGGACGAGGACACTCGCGGGACAGGTGCTGGCAGTGGGCTGGACTCGTCACTGATTAAAGACGAATCATCCCAACTAAGATCCAAGGGTGCGTGGGAAGCTGATAGATTTCCATTAAGCAAGTTAAGTGCCGAAAGTAGGTGGCGTTTTCGCAATGGAAGTGACTGGCACGTGGGGTCGCAGACTTTCTGTGCCTCATACCAAAAGCGGGCTTGTTGCCTGGTCAGTTTGCGGATGAGCAGCGTCAAGCGTCTCTCGTGAGTATGGACATGGGTGTATTGTTGGTTCGCCGTCACGAGCGGTGGCAGCTCGAACCTTGACAGAAAAGGGCGACCGATAAGTACTTAACGACTTTGTCTTCTTCGTCGGCGGCATGCGTGGCTAAGCACACGAAGTTTGGTCATCGTAAGTGCTGCTTATGTCACATTTGTGCTTGATCCGACTTCAGAAGAACTGGAATCCATTCCACCATATGTATCCAAGCACCGCGGCCGCGCTGGCGGCCGCAAAAGGCAGACTCATCTCCACAACGCTCCAGATCCAGAGTGTGCCAACTGGAGGCGCCGACTTCATTACATAGAAATACCCATGCTTGTTGCCCGAGTACACCAAGTAGCACCCGGCTGCTATAGAACCTCCGAAGAATATGGCGTTTCGGAGTAGGGGGAATCGATGGGAGAGGTCGACGTGGGTGAGGTAGACAGCTAGCAAGAATATGGGCCACGCTGCCAGTGCTCGCCACATGATCTCGTTCCAGAGTATGTCCTCCCGGTATTGGCTGTACACGAGGACGTCGAGCGTGAGGTGGAGTGCTGCCATGGAGACGGAGTAGAGGATCGAGTCCCCGAGGGGACCGACTGGGGGATCGTCGTCGGGCGAGGTCGAGGCCGAGGCCGACGTTACTGGCACTTTGACAACTCGGGTCCTGCCGTTCGCCTTGTCTAGTTCTCTCTGCCTCTCTTCAGCCAAGTCGAACAGTGTCTTGCCCGTGGGCTTGGAGAAGTCGGGATGCTTCAGAATCATCTCGACGCCGTCCTCATCGATTTCGTTGGTAGGCCGGAAGCCGCTTCCAGCACCGTTCGTGCTTGCTTTGGATCCCTTCGCGCGTCGCTCTTTCCTGTTGCCGGCGGACATGGTGGTAGGGTCAAGGGGCTGTGAGGGTCGGGTTGGACACGTCGCGTGTCGTGTCGGCTCCTGAGAATGTCGAAGATGACGTGGGTCAAAGCTCGTTCCCGGCCCTCGATGGCGGCCAATGCGAACGCGCTACTCCCCTTGACATGAGCTTGTAGACAGCAATCACGATTCCAATATACTCGTCGCGTACCCTGTATGCGACCCCCGACGATGAACTGGACTGTCTGGGCGTCGGTGCCCGTCCTTATCTTCGTCTTCTGGATGTACACCAGCACTCTTGGCGCATCGTTCCCCACACTACAGAACAAACGCATACTACTGCTGATAGCGCATCCTGACGATGAGGCCATGTTCTTTGCGCCGACCCTCCTGGCACTGACGCGTCCAGAGAGAGGAAACCACGTCAAGATACTCTGCTTGAGCAGCGGTACGGCATACACAGAGCCCGCGTACTGTTAAACGCAATGACTAATCTCACGTGCACAACAGGCGATGCCGATGGTCTTGGCGAGATACGCAAGAAAGAGCTGGTCGAGAGCGGGCTGCAGCTAGGAATCGGAAGCAAGGAGGACATTCTTGTTGTGGAAGACAGGTACGCTCTCCGTTGCAACGCTGCATGGCTGCGACATGCTGACCATTGCCCAGGAACTTCCCAGATTCCATGACAGTGACATGGCACCCTCGTCTAATCTCCAACCTGCTCACCACCGCCTTTGCTCCGAACATGACGTCAATCTCCTCCAAGGAGGCACCGCAGGCGACTGTCGACGTTATAATTACTTTCGACGCACACGGCGTCTCTGACCACCCCAATCACAAATCGCTCCATGACGGAGCGCATACGTTCTTGAAGGCCCTCATGCACCGACACAGCGGGTGGGAGTGCCCTATCAAGCTGTACACCCTCACCACCACGTCCATATTCCGTAAATATCTTAGCTTGCTGGACGCGCCGGCTACAATCATTGGCGCAATCAGCCGGAAGAAGGAGCTCGGAGGCTTTCCAACTCCACTCTTGTTCGTCAGCTCACCGGTCGGTTACAGGACTGCCCAGAAAGCCATGACCACGGCACACAAGAGTCAGATGCGCTGGTTCCGTTGGGGCTGGATTTCCCTGTCGCGCTACATGGTGCTCAACGACTTGAAGAAGGAGTAATCGCCGCGGTATTGAGAAAGCTGTGTGAAATACATCACGACTATCGACGTCTTCTTGGCTCGGGTTCCAGTTATCGTCATGAGCCGATGAATTGCCACATATGCGTTTTGGCGAAGGCAAACAGACAAAGAACACCTCAACGTAATTTCCGGACCCTGAATTCGTGTAACATACCAAATAAGGCAATTGGCGGAACACGGCACCGATGCCGCGGCGAAAAGGCTCCACCGTTCGTCGTGTCTGAGGAACATACGGATGCGCGGGTTTGGAGGTCCGTGTGACTGTTGACGTGCGTCTTGCATTACACAAGGGGCGTAAATTCTGAATCTGCTCGCAGCCTTCTCAATCTCCCAACTTTGGCATGCGTTGTAGCACATCTTGCCCTTGCGATACCCATAAGTATTGCACGCTCTCTTGACACAGCGCAGAGAGACCGCGGCTTGCGTTCTCAGCTCGCGTCCTGCGCATATTACGCAGCAGGCAGCAAAGTGCCGGTGAAGAGATTTACAACCGCCTCAAGGTGCCAATCGTAAGCCAGGCGCATATCTCTCAAATAACCTCAACTGACGTGTTGGTCTCAGAAGAATCGCACTCGAAGGCCCATCCAATGCGCATAAGGCCTGCTTACCATGTCTTCTCCGCCCATATTTCGCCTGCCCGTTGAGCTCCACCTCGAAATAGTCAGTCTTCTCGACCTGAGTAACAAGGTCAACCTGGCTTTTACTGCTCGCTATTTCAGATCCATCATTCCCCCACCGACGCATGTCGAACTCCTGGCCGCCGAAGGAACTACCTGGGCAAAAGCTAAACAACTGTATACCTGCAAAAGCTGCATCTGCCTTTACCACTGGAAAAACTTCGCCGATGACATGAGGAAAGGAAAGTGGTGTCGAAGCGGCACACAGGCACATGCAAGATTCTGTCTCAAATGCGGGGTAAGCGATGCGCTGTACGCCCCAGGCACACTACTTACGATTTGCAATCGGGTCAATGTGCTCTGCAGTTTCTGCGGAGTCCTCACAGATCAGATTGGCGATCGTAATGGTAGGTGCGCTGGTTGTTCTCCGGGCCCGTCGCGCAATCACAACTGTGACTACTTCAACAACGATGATGATGATGATGACGAGTGGAGGCCAGAACGTGCATCTGATCGAAACCATCTACGAGACATGTACGACTGGCCTGAAGAGGGACGCCTTCACAGATACTAAGACCTTGAGCTTTCCCAGCGACCGTGGACAGGTAGTTGCTGTTGGTTGCAGCCGGAAACAGTCACATCCCTACGCAGCAAGCTGGAAGATTTTACGGCCACGATACTCCTCCTACATGATATCACCATCCCATGAGGACCAACATCACTGTAATCTGGTCGTGGTTTTCATCTTTACGTTTGCCGCTGTGTTCACCAATAGACCGTTCGCAGATGCTTCATCACCGTACCACGTCATGGCTACGGTCGCTATTCACATGTGTGCTATAGTTCTTAAGGTGTTAAACACAGGTTCCAGATCCATATCTTTTCAGCTCAAAGATCCACGCTCAAACTACCAGGAAGAAATAAAGGTCCCTAAAGTACACGAGGTTACTGGTTGCTCTTCGCCTACATATCGGTTTTCAGATCTTGCACAAGCTTATCCGCAATACACTGGATATGCCGAAACTAGTGAAGCCCGCCCCTACATCTGCCTCGCCAACAGCCTCAGGCTCTGCAGCCCAACGACCCCAGACTCTGGGGCGACGCATCTCCTCAAGCTTTACTACATTTCTGACAGCCTTTCCCATACAAAGGACAAAGCCGCCACCCAGTTCTTCTCTGAGATCGAGCACGGCTCTCGGAGAGGGTGTGCTTGTTCAACGATCCATTGCTGGCGCTGATCCACAGGTTGTCCAACCATTGCCAGCCATTCGAGTACAAGTCCCGTCTCTCTGCGAACCTAGCCGACCTTGTCCCTATGATTCTAGTGTTTATCATTCCTTTCCCAGTGTCGAACGCTCACGCTGCAACTTCTGCGGAATGCGACCCCCAAAGTCACCTTCCAGCGAGCCATGCAATGAATGTCGGTCCCGAAGCGCACTCTCTCACGTGAGATCAGTCTTTGGGCGAAAGCCGGCTCTGGAGGTTGGAAAGGCAGCAACAGTTCAAAGCCCGTCTCTTCCACATCACAGTCCGTCATCTGAAGAGAGCCCGCGCATAGTGCCTCCCGAAATCGTAGCGAAAAGGACAGGAAACCCTCCAAGGACGGCAGCACTACCTGTTCCAAGATCTGGTGCTGTAAACAACAGTATGAATCCGCCTCCTGAACAGCGTATTTTGCAGGCGTCAGAGCATATAACTGCTAATGTGGGTGCGGACGTTCCTCGACGGCGGAAAAGTGCTCTTGAGTACAACAATGTAAGGCCAATAAGCCCTAAGCTACATTATCACCGTGGCTTACCCAACTCAAAGGATCACCCTTACGTTCTTCGGAGTGAAATGTCTCAGCATCTAGACGCGATTCGTGCTGGCGAACCAAGCCCACTACTTGACTTTGCCCACGCAGCGCGTCTCAAAAAAGCTCCAGGTCGGACGACAGACTTCTCTGAGACGGTCTTCTATGGCCAGAAATTTTCAGCAGCTTTCACTAATACTCCAGAGCAACGTCAATCGCTGCAACCACCGCGTAGTAATTTCGTCGTCGAGGGATACTTGGACACTGGCGGACATGTTGTTGTTGAGCGTCCGCGTCCCGAGCAGCAAGCTAGTATCGACGCACAGTTGTATGGTAGGAACGGATACCCCAGACGCTCACCAGAGCAAGTACAGCGAAACTCACGAGCGTCAAGGCGATCAGGCAATAGCCGTCATCAAACGAGACGAACACAATCGAGAGCGAAGTCTAGTACAGACGATCAGAGATCCAACTTTCAGGAAGGTCCTGATGAGCACGATATGACAGGATTGCGAGGGGGTAGTGGAGGAAAGGAACAGGCACATGTTGGTGGCTGTGGTCTCATACTCAAACAACTGCTACTTACTTGTCACAGGCCCAGTCATGGCTATGCCACCGACTCGGACAGCGACGAGAACTTACCACCAGCGAAAACTCGGAATCCGGCCGAAGTTGCAAGGGCTCTGAGGATGACTCATGGTACATCGCGTCTTCCCAAAGGTATTTAAAGATGTAACAGAAGTCAAGAGACACAAAGGACGGGCAGATCCGCGGCTGGCAGCGGACGTTTTACTGTTGCACCACTATGACGCACAGCAAGTCTCGCAGCGACCCAACCCCAGCCTCGCTCTCTATTCTCCCATAAATCAGCATTTGTTCATCGCACGGTTCCTGCAGTCAATGGTCCTGCCTCATCTACGAACGTTGCGGTACACCCTATAACACGTCCACATCTCATCAGCCTTAGAGGCGGCACTGGTTCGCCATCTGCTTTACGAGACCATGAACGCCTCTCACCAACGCTATTCTGGTTAGCAGGTGGCCGGGGCAGACCAATTACCACTGCTGATTGGAAGAGTCAGAAGCCTGAGAAGAGAATTGGCGGGTTGCTCGGCATGGCTCTCTACGGGCTGGACGCCGGTAGTGAGTACAGGAAGCATAAAAACACGAGATATAGCGGCTCCGGCGCTAGTACCTTGCGAAACATGCCAGTGATGCCTAAAGCAAATAAATCCGTCAAGAGAGAGAAGGCGGCGAGCGTGAAGTCAAGCAAGACTCATTCTAGATCTTCAATCTCATCAAACAGGAGTACAAAGAGTCAGAACAGCCAGTCCCCAAAGTTGAACAAATCCGCCACCTCAGCTAGCGGAGTACAAAGAGAGGCACTCTTGGATCCGATATCTGAAGAGGCTGCTACTGCCACACCAGCGCCAGCAGCAGACCCTAACCCAACTGGTGCTGCAGCCGCAGGAGATCAGCCAGCAGACATCCCAGAGCAGAACGCACCTCCTCTCGAAGATGCACAGAGGGAGGCTGAGGGTGCTGATCTTCCAGGCGAGGCATTAGCTCCAACAGAAGATGAGAGCGCTGGACGCGCAGCAGCAGAAGGAAGTGGTAGAGCGAATATATGAATGACGAAGGGCTGGAGGATGCGTATGCCCAGGCTCATGATTACGTAGAAAGATTGGCACCATAGTTGAGTGCTGCTGTGTCATTGCTAGCGCAGCTTCAAAATAGTGGGGATGATAGCCACAATATCCATGTATATCGTATTTCGTAGCTGCACTTCTGTTTTCCAATGCTGCCGTGAACGCCCCGACTAATTTAAATCACCATTGTATCGTACACTCTCTCCCATTCACTGTCTAGCTCATCAATCCATGGACTTGCTCACCACTAAGCGTAGTTTTCGCCGCAGGTCTCTTCCCTGCAACCTTCTTAGACGTAGGCGCACTTGTCCTCCTACCACCGGCCGCAGGCCTACTCGTACCTCCACCTCCATTTCCACTCCTCTGAGCCTCAACAGCAGCCTCATGTTCAATCTTACTTACCGCCCTCGTAATCGCCATACTATACCCACCAATCCACTCACTCCAGCTCTGCTTTCCATCGCTGTTGTCGACGGCGACCTCCATGGTCGAACTCATGCTCCTTTTCGGTTTTGGAGTAGTAGCAGAAGAAGACTTGGAAGCAGGAACTTTGGTGGTCTTGGTGCCGGACTGCTGCTGTGAAGACGAAGCGTTGTTCTCAGCGCGTAGAGTAGCAGCAGCGCGTCGTTGCTCGAGAAAAGATCGTGCTACATTTTGAGCGGCGGACACGCCTGACTTGATCGTCTTGACATCTTCGAGATTGACGTTTGCGGGGATAGGAATGCGGTAACTACCTGATAGGGTGACTTGTCTGTCTGGGCCGGCGCCACTTGATGCACCCCTATCGATCTCCTCAACATACTCTGTTCTGCCACTCGTGGCTCCTCTTGTGCGCGGATGGAAGTGTTCTAGGTCCTGTCTGGCTACCTCCAGTTCGCCTTCGAGACGCACGAGCTCTTCATCTGCTTCATCCTCTTCATCGTCGTCAAGTTCCTGAACCCTGGCATTGCTGTCTTGTGCTGCTGTGGTGCTAAGCGTGGGTATCTGTGCTGCGGATGAAGTTTTTCGACCTTTTCCTCGTCGGCGAGGTGAGTGGCCGGGTCGGGAGTCGGAGATAGCACCTGCTTTGTAGAGCTCTTCGACTTTAGCCTCTAAGCCCCTAACACGGGACTTCAGTGCTTCGAGCTCAGAGGGTGATGGTACATCTGCTTGATTTTTGTTCGTAGCGGTAGACTTTGCAGTATCCGTAGATGTTGACGTGGGCTCCTTGTTCAACTTTCTAGGTTTCTTTTTCTGTGTCTTCAATGCCGCTGCATTAACGTCATCGGTACTTGGTGTCGCTATAGCCTTCTTTGTTGACGCAGCCGGAACTTTTGCTGAAGGCTCTTTTGGTAACACTACTCCGCCTGCTGATCCTGCTCTTCCCTGTTCAGTCTGGCTTGTGGTACCGGCCTTTCTGGACCGTGCCTGTTTGATCGGCGTCGCAGTTGTTGCGTTGGGTCCCGGCGACGATGGGTTGGCTGCCATTGTATCGAAAAGGCTCCTTTTATGTGAGCATATGAATACTTAGTGTCGGTTCTTAAGTATCACGCCTCGTGTCGAAGGTAGGTTCGTGGTTGATCCTTCTGATGCTGGAATCTGGAACGATAGGTGTCAAAGTCCTAGATCGACAAATTGGAACAAAGTACTATATGCATCGTGCGATATGAAAAGGAACGTGATAGCGTAGGTCAATCGACGGCAAAGCAAGATATCGAAGTTGGACACAAGCTGAGCACATCTGACGTATTGTGGCGCGCGTACCGGGATCTTGCATCCTGAACCCTGTCCGCGGCACGTCAACGGCGATCAGCTACGCGTTAACATGGCTAGAACTTGTGGATTACCGACTTTGCGCTCTGCGACTCACCCTCTTCAAGGAAAAGACTAGGCATTTCTCATTAAGCTCTGAGGCTCTATTGGCCTACTCCAATAGAACACGTGAACTTTTGAAAATGCTACACTACTACCAGACTTCTATCAAAAACCCAAATACACATCATGGTCTCAAGCTGCATAACCGTAACCGTGTGTCAAATGTTTGAGTGTGGATACTTTCAAAATTCGTGCCGCAGTTAAATACATGCCTGTGCATATGATACCTCTAGTTCCGTAGCACAAATCCGTCAAAACAAAAGCTTGGCCGAGCCACAACAACAGACACACGTGCGAGAGGAGATGATCGAAAATATGGCATATCCTATGTTTACCGAGTCCGGAAGGTCTAGGAGGAAGACCGATACTTTTGGAGACGAGCAGTGCCGAGGAATGGCATCGTAACAGGGCATGCAGAAAGAAGCTCATGAAAGGTTCCAAGTCCAGCCACGGACGCCTTGCAACTCGCGCTCGAATGAACAGGGCCGTAGAAAAGGCGATGATTGAGCAGGAAAGCAGCAACATCGGAGAACCGTCGAATGAAAACAGCTGTGACAAATAGCACAAGCCCAGAAATACAAGGGACGCCACCACGCCGTCAAATATGCGTTGCGATCATCCTGGATACAGTGTCGGGGCAAAGTTCAGCCACTGGGTACGCCCACCTAGGACGCAATGGCACGAGCCGGGGCACCTCCACCTCCCCGACGATTGTTCTTAACGTTCTTCGTGGGCTTTGTGACAGTGCTCCAGCCGTCGTCATCCATAGCCTCGGTAGTAGTGCCCTCAGGTGCCGCGGGTGTACTGGACTTCCGCCTCCATGAACCCTGTTCAGCCTTTGGTGGGTCACGAGTAATCTCTTGCGGCTTGACATCCTTGTCGTGCACGATCTCTCCTTCAGCATCCTCGTCTTGGCCAGCAGAGTTGCCCTCGTCAACCCGTTGGAGAATCTCGAAGTTGGACTTGGGCTTCTCCTCGGTGCCGTTCTCTTCCTTCTTCGTCGGCGTTGGCTGCGCCGAGTCCTTGGGCGCTGGCTTCTCCGCAGCCTCCTTGGCCTTCTTCTCTTCGCGAGCTTTGTCGTCTGCCTCCTTCTTCTGGCGTATTGCAAGCTGCCTCTTCTCCTCGATCTCTTTCTCACGAGCAGCAGTGTCGATGGGACGTGCAGCACCGAACGGGTTGGGCTTATCTGAAGGAGTGGAGGCCTCCTGAGCTGCTGGAGCCTCGGAGACTGTTCGCTTGGCCAGGTTCAAGCGAGGGCGGCCGGCCGGTGCAGCAGGCTGCGGCGCTGGCGATGATGGTGTGCTAGCGTCGGGTGTAGATGTGGGCGACTTGACAGCAGGCGCATCGGGGCGCATCTTGGACCGCCACTGGTTGTCGGCGTCCGCAGCAGTGGGTTGCCTCTCGAACTGCGGTCGCTCCTGGAACTCACGGCGCGGCCCGCGAGAGCCTTCGGTACCTTGGCCCTCACCCCAAGCTGGAGACTGCCTGCGTCCCTCGCGGGGTCCTCCCTCAAAGCCGCCTCGCGCACGTCCGCCTTCACTGGGAGCAGATGCGGCTGGCGAGAGGGGTCCTCGGCGCTCCCAGTTGCCAAAGTCGCGGGGCTTGCCGTCGCCCTCGAATGGAGGTGGGCGGCGGCGTTCACCTCGCTCGCTGCCAGCGTCAGATCCAGCGTCGAAGCCACGATCACGGCCCGAGCCGAAGCCGCCGCGTCCAGAGCTGCTGCGCTGGCCGGGGAGATCGGGAAGGGGCCCTTTTCGGGTCCAGTCTGTGATGTCTCGGGCTTCTGGGCGGTCCTTGGCTGCAAGAAGGTCAGTTTTTTGCTTCCACGCGTATGTAATGGGAATGCAACGTACGTGGTTCAGCGACGCTAACACGGATATTCCTGCCCTGGAAAGATGTGCCGGACAGGTCAAGAGCCTTCTTCAGTCCATCGACGCTGCCAAACTCGACGTATCCAAAACCCTTGGGCTTGCGGTCCAATTTGTCCTCGACAATGCGTACATTGGTCACCTCGCAGTCGGCGAAGAAGTCGTTTACATCACCCTCGGTGGCATCGAAGGAGAGGTTGCCCAGGTGGGCGGTGTACGGGGGCTTGGAGGGCATGGGGAGAGCCTCACGAGTTGCGAATCCACGGTCGGCTATGGAATTGTTAGCATGTGCAAAGTCGTGTAGAGAAGCTATTCTCACCAAAGCTGCCTGCGCGGTCAGCACCGAAGCCGCTGCCGCCGCCAGAGCCGAAGGTAGGCCTGTCGCCTCCATAACCAGAGCTTCTACTGGCACCTGCACATATGTAAGTCTACCGTTGGTTGCGTCTTCGCGCTGCGAGTGTTGGTGGGGTGTATTTACCAACGCCTGCAAATGTTAGCATGTCGAGCCGCTCGGGAAGCACTGTGCGTGTCACTCACCAGGCATCGGCGCATCCTCCATCTCGTCGGCCCATGATCCCAGCGCTGCATTCTGTCAGTCGTCTGCGCCCTCGAGGGCAGGTGGGCGGGGCATACATTGGTCTGCCAGGAAGTCCCCGAGGGCCATCTTCTGCTGTTCCTTCTTCTTGGGCGCTGCACACGACTGGTCAGCCATGGCCGTCTTGTTTTGGGCGGAGTCTAGAGCGGGGCAAAAAAGCCGGCTCGAACGACGCCTGCAATTTGCGCAACTCACCCATGATTGCGGTTTTGCAGACTCGGCGCGTAGAAATTCCGCACGCTGTCTGGTTTGGGCTTGGAGAGCGTGTGTTACTCTCGGGCTGGGTGGTAGGTGGTTGCGGGGTCTGTCGTGGTGGAGTTCTTCTTTCCCGAACGGAAATCTCAAGCTGTGCGTCCGTTGGGCCTCGCTTAGTCATCGTATTTCTCTTGCAACCACGGCATTACGAACGCCGAGCCCTGAAGTGTCGCTACCCGAATCCGATCCAGCACCTTCACACGCCGCATCGCATAAATGAATGAGCGATGAAAGCAAATCATGACCCAGAGCAGGTCACGGAGCCCCTCGAGGTTGCCAGGCAAGCAGCATTGGTTGGTGGAGCCTCAGGTATGCACATGGTCTTTTCATCGTTTCATGTCATTTCACCCTCATGCTTCAATTCACTTCTGCACGTGGCTTGACAACTTTTTTTTTCATACTCTGCCTGCATCTAACATGATCTAGCAATCCCCGGCACTGTGATTGGTGCCTTCTACGGTACACTGCGCACACAAACTCCGGTTCTCTTCTCCATTGTCTCCGGGGCGCAGTGGTTCGCCATTGGCAGCACATTCTGGGGTATTCGCACGTCTATCCTCAACCACGCTGGCCTATTTAACTGGTGGAATATCACTCGAGGCGCGCCTTCCTACCCTCGCAATGACCTCAACCCGACCACTTCCGACAAGGTTCGCGCGTCAGCCATTGCTGGTGGCCTGACTGGCTTCAATCTTGGACTTTTATTTCGTGGCCCTCGAAATGTTATCCCAGGTACCATCATGTTCACATTGTTTGGCTGGGCGGGACAACATGGGTATCACTACCTTGATGCCAGGAACTCTAGCGAGCTCCGGGAACAAGCCGAACTGAGAGCGCGGGGCGAGGACAGGCCCAAAGAGAATTTTATGCACAAGATTGCAACGAGCAAGTGGAGCCCCATGCAAGTCTTGACCGACGACGACTACGAGAATATGATGCAGGAAAAGCTTTTACGCGTCGAAGCCCAGATTGCGGTAATCGACGACAAGATTGATGCATTCAGAAAGCAGGCGTTCGAGTTGGAAACGAAGCGGAAGATGAGAGAGATGCAAGAGCAGGGGCAAGACCCCAAGTGAGAGGATGACTGACTAGCCATGACCATTGTCGAATCGAGATATGGATCGCGTTCTGTAAGATATTTTCCGTGTCTCTTTTATCTGTGAAACTCAAGTGTTGATATCTTTTTTTTTCTTTTGCATCACAAGTGATCTGCTTTCGAGTTATGACAGCAGGAGGGTCGTGTGAGGGCGTAAGCTTAGCAGGTTGCACATCTTTTCCAAATCCAAAAGCTTGTCTCACTCGCCTTTCCTCTTACTCTTGTTGATCGACGTTTGTACGTATATGTTTTACTTTCAGATTTCATATCCTCCTACTACGATTCGACGTCTCTGATGTACGGCTTTTCACGAATAAAATCATTTCCCGAAGTGTCAAGGAATATGCGAGTCCTTATACCTCGATTGCCCCGTAGCTGACGGTAAGTACATTAACAGTACTCACGTATTACCATCGCTGTTCGAACAAATAGCGCTGCCTTAATCCAATCTTGAAGACTCCTCAATAGTGCTAAGCCACCATCTCTATCAAGCACTGCGGAGGCCTCCCGCGAGCTTGTCATCATTCTCATCACCATCACTCTCGCTTCGCAACATCGTTCCGACTCTCCGCCATCGCACAGAGATCGAAATGTGCAAACGCCACGCCCCGCACGCTCAGGCTCTATGCTGCCTTTCACCAAACCCGCCTTCACCCTGCTCCGAACCTCACCCCACGCTCCCAACTTTCTCTCTCTACACATGGGAACCAAATTCCAAACCTTCCATCAACAAGTTACTTTGGCTGAGTTTCGCAAGGAACGACCAAGAAGTCGAGTCTGCAACCACAATATTAACGACTCCAAGGAACCTTGGTTAATCGTTCCATACCGAAGCTCACCTAAGGTCACTTGTTCGAACCGCTCTGCCCCCAGTAACATCCAGACACTAGGTGGATACAACAGAGAATTAATGTCCGGAAACGAAAAACAGCTCTTCAAAGGGTCTAGTCAGACGTCGCCTTATCTCACCTGAAGGGATAAGGTGCTTTTTTGCTCTTTTTATTCACACTCTATCGTCTTTTCCTACCCTGATTATGTCTTTCTTTTCTCTATGTTTATCTGCCTAATAAGATAAAGAACAAGAAGTACGCAAACCACTATTCTTCTGTCTCTAATATAGACAAACACTGTGCTTGCAAGTAATGATGTTGCCTCTCTTGCACAGCTGCCTGCTTCGCAAAGCTCGCTTCAGGTCTAGCTATTACAAGCGATGACTTAGTGAAGTATATAACAGGTTTATGCATAACAGTAATTACACTAAAAAGGTATCAAACAGCTAAAGAGAGGAAGGTGTATGCAAGAAGGATATTGAAAGCAAACTATCACATGCAGAAATAGTTGTCTAGCGACACAATGCATGACAAAGACTGGGAAATGCATTATCTAGTGCCACCGCTTTAAACCTTGTTTTATGTCTTTGGACTACATTATCTACTGCTTAACGTCGATCGGCTTACCGCCCTGCTCTCCACTCTTTAAACAGCTCTCAATAATCTCCAAGTCCTTCAACGCCTCCTCAGGACTCTGCATCTCATTCCTTTTTCCTTGCTCCAGACTCTCTGCCCAAGCCTTAATTTCCTGATTCACACCGTTGCCTTCGTCTGGAAACTCTTTAGTCTCCGGATCTTTTCCGTCTTTGGTGATGGTGACCTTGCCACGAGCACAGTGTACTGAGCCCTTTTCGCAAGCAACGAGGTATTCAGACCCTGTGTCGGTCGTACCGAAGCAGATAGACAGAGTACCAGACGAACCGTTGTCGAGCTGCATAGTAGCGTTAAGAGTATCAATTGGCGGAAGATGCTTCTGGAGCTGTGCCGTGAATGCGCTGACCTTCTTAACTTTCTGACCACCACCTTGTAGCAGAAGACGAGTGGCAGCCACAAAGTGCACGCCGCCGTCGAGCACGAAACCACCTTGATAGTCCGGCTTCTTACGCCATTCTGTCTCATAGTACTTGCTGCCTGCCTGTACCATAGCAGCAACGCGCACGCGGAAGGTAAGAACACGACCTAAGGACGCAATCTGCTCTGAACCCCAGACGTAGGAGTCGATGAATCGGAAGTTTTCTGCTACGGTGTAGGTCGCAGACGTATTAGAAGAGTCCTGAGTCCATGAGAGTAATTCTTGAGCAGTGGCTAGGTCTTTCGCGATAGGCTTCTCTGCG
This sequence comes from Alternaria panax, assembly GCA_019702505.1. Lineage (NCBI taxonomy): Eukaryota > Fungi > Ascomycota > Dothideomycetes > Pleosporales > Pleosporaceae > Alternaria > Alternaria panax. The sequence goes on from JAANER010000004.1 coordinate 2,894,750, forward strand.
AACACATGTTTGCCCGCTGCGAGGGCTTTCTTAATATAGTCTGGCTGGACTAGGATTGGCAGTCTGAGTTGTACTGTGTGAGCAGATCATGCTCTATGCCCTGACATGTGGTATACGCACGCGATGACTACACCTTTTATATCATCCCTCTTCAGTAGATCTTCGAACTTTTTGCCATCTTGGTCGTCGCTGTAGAGGTCGACATCAGATAGCTTCTCAGACAGGGCTTTTGCCGATTTGAGCGATCGCGAGTAAACTGCTTTCAGATGCAATGACGGAGTATCTTGAATGGCGGGTAAGTGCTCTTCTTTGGCGAAGATGCCACTGCCGACGATGGCTATTCCGATAACCATGCTGATGGAAGTCCTGGGAGTTGATGACACAGGAAGCTCTGGAGAATTTTGAACAGCTCACTCTTCCCAACATATATCTTCCTGTAGACGGCTGTACTGCGGTTAAATGGCAATCGAAGTGGAAGATGTAGTGCTTTCTTCCAATAGCAACTACGCCATGGCCCGTTGCGGGGTACATGTCGCTGCCCCACGATGGGAATGACGTCGGGCACCATACTAAATAGAGTCAAGGGCGACAGGTCCACGAATTCCCGGCCTTGTCGCAGTCGGCTCTCTTAACAACATCGCCTTCCAGCCACGCCCGACGCGTATCTGTCCAGCATTATTGTACGATCGACGCGACGTTAACGCATAACGCGTCGCGCATTGGACACGCGATCATCACGCATGCTTTCTTCGGCAGTTGACGCGAAACGCGAAGAACTCTTTACCCAAGCACGAACGCGCAAGCTATGCTGACAACAATTGCAGTGCTACCTGAGACTATGAGTGCCTTCGCGATACTTTTCAAACACTCGTGCACTCCACTTGCCGGCTGAGAGGTACTGAACTCGGAACGTGGGGGCAACTGTATCATTCGATCGAACACCGTGAACGCGCCATCGGATTTGCTAATCAACCTTCAGCATGCGATGACATAAAATGTCCTCAACACATCACGCATTGACGCGCTACATAGGCGCATGGAAATGCTGGCAATTTTGCTTCTGACAGGATGGCGACGTCTTCAAAGCAACTTGTACTGTTTGGCATGCGTTCCCAACCAACCAGCAACTCCACTGTAAACTTGCTGCCAGCTAAGCGCGATCACTATGTCAGGCACCAGACTATTACATTTATGAACTCATCCGTTGTGGTTCTGGATTGGCCCTGTGCATGCCTGGGAAGTTCCGACATACTGAAACATACCGTGTTGGACGTCGCGTTCAGCTAGGCCCGGTCATGCTTCGGCAGACGCCCCCATGTAAGGCGTTGATCGACGGGTATGGTTGGTATAGGGCTTTGTCTCGAATGCTTCAGCGAGGTTTCGATAGTATCAGGCTACCCATGATACTCCCGATGTTGTGCCTGAGCAATGTGGTGATAAAAAGGTTGACCCAAAGGACTACTCATCCAGAGCTGGCCTCGTCCTACTGTCCATTGCTATTCGCTGTACATTCTTCATATCCTCTTTTTTAACGCAGCGCGTTCGAAAAGACTGCCGGCAGTCTATTAAGTTTCTTCCACTGTCATTGTCATTCTTATCTTTACACGCAAGCGATCACAGTGTCACCAAGATGGGTTTCGGGATTCTAGAAGACCGCCATATGGCAGCTCCTCCAGGGACGTCTACCATCAATGTCTCCGCGTCTGCTCTAGACTCTAAGGTCGACTCGAGCGAACTCAAGCGCGATGGCGACATCATCCTGCAGCCACAACCTTCGAGCAGCCCCAACGATCCGCTCAATTGGTCACCTAGCAGGAAGGAGTGCATAATGATTCTTCTCGCTTTCAGTTCGGGTGTGACAACATCGCTTGGACCAATGGTGACGCCTGCTCTTCCGCTCATTGCTATGAAATACAACGTCAGCATCGACATGGTAGCGAGTCTTGTCATTGGATTCCTTGCCTTCTGGATCGGATTTACTACATTCTTTACAGCTGCTGGAGCAAATATTTGGGGCAAGCGTCCATTCTTCATCATCTCCACTGTGATTCTCCTTATAACAAACATCTGGGGATTCTTCACCAAGGTGTGTGTGTGTGTCAGAAGACGAGCTAGATTGTTCTTTGTTGACGACAAGTAGTCCTTCATTTCTCTCGCTGTTATGCGAGTTATTCAGGGTATCGCATCAGCGCCTCTGGAGACGCTCGTCACATCCACAGTATCTGACATGTACTTCATACATCAGCGCGGTACACGCATCGCAGTCTGGGGTTGTATGCTGGCTTCTGGTGTGCTTCTTGGGTATATGCTTATGTATCTTGTTCCTTGTGTAAACGTACTGACCCCTGATCAGGCAAACAATCGCCGGTGCCATCATCCAGAACATCTCTTTCGAAGCGACTTTTGGTATCTCGGCCTTAATATTTATCCCTATCTTGATCGGCATGTACTTCTTCGTCGTTGAAACCACTTACTACGGCCCCCGACCTACGATGGACAAGCTCGGAGTCGACGAGAAACACAAATCCCTTTTCGAGCTCGAAGATGAAAGGGAGCCGTATCGCAGCCAACTAGCGTTGTTCCGTGGCCGCTTATCACCAGAGTCATTCTGGAAGAACGCCTGGAAGCCAGTGCCACTTATCGCCTTCCCAGCAGTACTGTTCAGTACAATCGTTTACGGGTCTTACTTTGTGAGCCAAGATTTCAAAATTTCTCGTGAAGCATGTACTGATTCTGTACGTAGACCTGGCTGCTCACTATCTCCGTCCTCTCCGTCAACATCTTCTCCGCACCGCCGTACTCGCTGAATCCGGCACAAGTCGGTCTTACTAACTTACCTCTTCTTGGGGTAGCACTGATCGGCTCACCTTTCTCCGGCTGGATAGCCGATGCTCTTGCCAAGTTCATGGCTCGTCGCAATAACGGTATTTTCGAGCCCGAATTCCGCCTAACCCTCATGATACCCGCCACCATCTTCGCTACAATCGGCTTTCTCGGCTTCGGCATAAGCGTCTCGGCCGGCTATCCTATCGTCTGGCCCTTGATCTTCATGTCCATTCACTCGCTCTCCGTACCGTTCGCCTCGACAGCCAGTTTGACCTATGTTATTGACTGCCATCCTAAAGATGCGAATCAGGCCTTTGTGACAATCAACTTTACGAAAGCAGTGTTTACGTTTATTGCGACGACGTATGCGAACGGTATCATGGCGAACATCGGCCCGCGCGCTGTCTTTGACGGGATCACGATCATCAACCTGGGGATTTGTGCGCTAACTATCCCAGCGTACGTACTTGGAAAGAGGTTTAGGAGTCTGGTTGCGCGGAGCTCGTTTGGTAAGAAGCTATCAGGATAGAAATTGAGAGATCGGTATCGCACCTGGGACCGCAGCAGAGTGGCTTGAGATGAATGATGAAGAAAGGCGCAGTTTTATGAATACCCACAGTCGTTATAATTTTGAGTTTTACAATTGTAGTGAGTTCACGATACAATAGACCAAGCTTCGTGCCATCTGGGCACGCTGACCCACTACGAATTGATCCAAGAACAACCTGACGATGAGGATACACATGGTGACTTGTGATGCATGCGGTATCGCCGCCTACTCTGCACTAGAAAGAGCATTACGTTGTAGTTAGAACAAGCGTGCGAGGCCAAGTGAGTTATTTTTTATATATTCAAAAGAGATTTGTGGCTATCGTCAATCTATGTCATTCCGAAGAGTCCAAAACGCCATGCTCAACTATTGTAGTCCTTATCGCAAACATCTCAAACGTTTCCTAACGTGAATGTGTACGCACGCACTGCACTCCATGATGGTCCGACATGAAGCCTTTGCTCCCGCGAAACCTCTAAACAATATCGCTGCCTTCTTCGTCGCTCGACTGACAACCGGTGTCGTAAGGCACATATCCATATTCCGGCGCTCGGGTCTCAGCAAACTTCATCCGCGTGTCCCAAGCGAAGCTGGCAACTTGGCAAATGTGCTGGGCTTGATTTGGCGATCCGTAGGTAGGGTATACTGGTACAGTCTGTATTTGTTCAAAAATGACAATACACCGATGCACCATCAGTTCGTGACTCTCCTCGCACTCCCTTCTCCCTCTCTGGCCCCTGGTCTTTGCGACAGCATCTGCGCCATGGACTGCGAAGCGTTCGAAGATGAGGTCGTGTATCGAGGGCTCAGCGGTAACGTCAGACTGGCTCTTCTCGATGTCGAGATAGTGATGGGTGATGGCGCCGAGGCTGCGTTCTTGAGGAAGACGCGTGCAGGGGGGAATTGGCTGACTGGCGGCATTGTGGTTGTGCTAGAGTTGCTAGGATAACTTGTTGGTATAGTAACGGATGCTGTAAGTTGAATGTTGGTGGTGGTGACAGTGATGTTGTATTTAAATGCAAGGCTTGTTGGTCGATGTCGTTTATTTAGTAGTGAGATGTAAAGTTATCAGGTATTTGGTGTCTCCTCTCAGCTGATGAGTTATCCGTTAAAAGCCTCATCCTCGGCAGCGACCGACCATCTTATATGCCTCACGCAACCCAACTTGACTCACGTTACTAGACCCACACTAACCTTCTACCCTCGGAGTCACAAGCAAGTCGCCCACCCACGCAACCATCTAGTGCGCGTGTCCCAAACTCCGCCCGTGCCATGGCATGTGAAGCCCTTCCCGTTTCGAGCCAAGATCACCCCACGGCATCGTGAGCATCACGTCTTGCACATGCGGATCCGGACCTAATCGGCGGATAAACCTCTTTCAAAAGAGACGAATACGACCAACGCAGTGTAATCGTTATGCACGCAATCGTGGGTTGCTCCAGGTCCATTAGCTCCCGTTACCCCGGATGGGTTTTCCGTGTGCAACTACTGTGCAACAGTCATAGTGAGCCGACCCTCCACCCCAAACGACCGGAAAAGCAAAAAGGCCCGAGAGTCGCAGTCGCATGCATTTCTGTGCATGTACCTGTAACTTACACACCTACACATGTCGAGCAGCAGCCAAGGCGCCCAGGTGTGTGATGGCAGTTGATGCGTGTTTGAACTTTGTATGGTGATGGTGTGTGTGCTTGTTTGGAGACGAGAGGCTGCGACACGTCATGCACGTAGCTTAAAGTGCGGGGTGGGTTTCCGCTGGTCTCTTGTAGAACACTGGGCAGGGATGTGTCTGGTTTGATGGCTTCTAGTAGGCTTCCACCAAAAGTTTGGTCAAGTTCAGCCTGAGATGAAGGTTACGACGCGAGGTAAATTTCTGAGATCGGGGATGTGCATCTATCTGGATTCGGGAGATGCGTTTCTGGGCTGAGTGAGTTTACAAATTGCATGTACGACACATGCGACCAGATGGCGATGCGGGGCAGCTGTTAAACCACGGACAGGCTGAGTGAACGGTGTGGCATACGCTCTACAGTATTTCTTTTGCGCCTCGCACTAGCGTGGAGATGGAGGCGTAAGTCACGGCGCAGTACAGGTGGGCTACGCATGTAACTGCAAAGCAATGCATGTGAGAAGCGAGTGTTACGTCCGCGGGTATTAGAGAATGAGTGTTACCTGTAAGCTCAGCGTCTCGTCATTGTTGCGGTGTAGCAAGGTACTCTTAGGCTGCACCCACCACGCACGTTGAAGTGGATGATGAACGATTCGTTGTCAGAAAAATTGACATTTCTTTTTCCTAGTATACAGCATCGGCCAACTTTTAGACGTCGCGATATAGTACATTCAAATCGTTATACAAGCCTCAGGCGTCTAACGCAGGTGGCGCATCTTCAGCGCACGACTGCGTTCAAGCCTGGGATATGCAAGCACACGCACACCACGCGCATGCTAACATGCTACCCAAATGTCCCAACAAATTTGAATTTGAGCTCAGTAAGTCTAAGCTCGGGGCTTAGCACCGCTGCGAACGCGCTTGGCTTCTGGGCGCTGGAGGTGGGAGGCGGGAATCCAGCTCTCGTCGTAGGCCTTTGCGCCTGAAGTGACAGCGGGACCATCAGCACCGACGACGGCAACCTGGTCGGCGGGGTCGACCTTCTTGCTCTGGCCCGAGGACATCTTAGCGCGCTCACCACCCTTGCCGCGGCCCTTCTTCTGAGGGAAGAAAGTAGAGATCCAGGTGTTGTAGACGAAGAAGACGGTTCCACCGAAAGCGCCGAGGAGAACGAGGTAGAGGAAGATACTGGAGCGAACAAGTAAGTATAAGTGCTGAAGACAAGGAGTGCATAGAAAGCGTGCGCAGGATGAGGGTGCCTGGGTACATACATCTGAGGGTCGAGGAGGCTTGTAGGCGCCTCAACAATGCTGACAGTCTCGTTGTAAACGGGAACGGTGATGAGATTGTTCTTGCTGTCCTTCAGCACAGTCACGAGCTGAAGACGAAGGTCCTGGGGGTGCATCTCCGTGGTGAAGCTGTAGGGAACCGTCTCGTTGGCGCCGGCAGGAATCTCAATCGAGTAGCGCTGGCGGGTAAGGTTGCGAAGGATCTGAGACTGTCCTGCAACTTCCTGGATCAACGAGCCGCCGACAATGGTGACGCCAATAGGAGTGGGCTCATTGTTGACCACAGACAGACGCGCCTGTGTGGCTTGGCCGTTGATGAGCTTGACGCCGAAGATCTCAGACTGGGGGAAAGAGACAGAGACGGCGACGTTGACATTGGGAGTTTGAGGCTCGTCGACTGCTTGCTTCTCGGCCTGAGGACGCGACCGTTAGCCATCTGATGTCATGCTGTGTTGGAAAGTTCGGAGCTTACCGCGGGCTCAGCAGCAGTGCCGAGAGCTCGTAGGGAGAGCAAGAGTAGAGATGAAAACTTCCAATTGACCATGATGAAGGCGAACCAAGACGATGAGATGGGAGAGGAGGACGAGGAAGGGCGTGTGGGAACAGATGGGGTAATTCTAACGTGGCTTCTGGGAAGTGACGTCCGGGCGCAGCTTCCTCTTGGCGTCGGAGAACGGAACTAGAGCCGCGGCAGTGCGATGCCATCTCTACCGACACCTCACCTTGACAACCTCACGCAACAGTCTCATGTTGCCGACTTCCTGTCTGCTGCATCTCGATGCATACTGCCTCCTGTATAAGCCTGATCCATCACTTCGCTGCTCTCCACAGCGGCCCCTTCAAATACAGACCCCTCCCATTCGTACGCGCCGGGTCGCGTTACACATGGCATGGCATCCACGCCGCAAATGTGGCGCGCTCAATTCTAAGCGCAGCAGTGACCATTCATGTGTAGCTTGATATGATTATTTGCTCTGATCGCGTATACACCGCTTCGTGTGGAGTGGCCTCCCGCCGGCATTGCGCATTGCGCCTGCTTGCATCACATTATTAGATGTAGACTGACATTTCCCCCGTCTTCAGTGCCCTAAATGATGGTACGGTAACTCACCGTCACCAGCGATTGCCTATTCGAGCCTGATACTTTCCCTGTGAACCCTAGAAGGAGCGCTCAACTGTTCCCACAACTTCTTTTTTCTCACATTTACCTACTCTCTTCCCTCCCCTCACACGTGGTAACCTCTGCCACCCAAGTCTACCATTCAATCCTGCGCCTTGCTACTGAGCGCCCGCCAGTCGCCAAAAGCTCAAATCTGGCCGCTCGCTTTTCGAGATGTCGCCCTCGCTCAACGGCCATGGGTCTGCTAGCCCTGCTTCGTTTGGCTTCTCGGACGCCGACCTAGCAGCCTTCACCGGCCGTTTCGAGCATTTTCAGCAATTTGAAGAGGAAAAGACGCAATTTTTGGCGGTATGTTTGACGAGATACGTCAAGTCTAGCCCCCTCGAGGTGATCTGACTTGCAGAACAGGAGATGGTTACTCGTTACCAATATATGCACCAGCAGTACCAAACATTGACGATCGAACGCGAACGCGACCGCGCGTGGGTTATTGCATGGCAAAACGAGAAGGTGCAATATGAAAAGAAGCATAATCGCATGCTGCGAGAAATGGTAATTTTACTCCAATACACCTCAGCAACTATTCCAGTAGTAAACTAGGCGAATGGCTACTCGAGTCTGAGGAAGAAACTGACATCAGCTCTATAGTCCGACAACCCGTTCGTCATGGTACTCATCGACGGCGATGGCATGATTGTAGGGTCTTCTGTCCTGCGAGTCGGTGACTGCTCTGCTAATCAAAAGTCCAGTTTAGTGACAAATATCTTTGCGAAGGCGAACAAGGTGGCCGTTGCGCTGCTTTTGATCTCTCCGCTGCCGTTCAGGAATACGTTGACAACGATTGTAACGATATCCCCTACGGAGTCCGCATCGTGTGCCGCATTTATGCCAACGTGCGGGGCCTCGGTGATGTGCTTGTACGCAGAGGAGCCTACCAAGATTCTTTCGAGTTTGAGGAGTTTGTGCGCGGTTTCACGCGGGGCAAAATACTTTTCGACTTCATTGATGTCGGTGCGGGAAAAGATCGTGCTGACGAGAAGATCATAGGTGAGTGGTTTTGAAGTAGTTGCTCTTTATTACCCTTGGAAAGGCCTCTAGCCCGTACTAAAATCTGCAGAATCATGCAAGTTATACGGCCAGGACTATCATTGCCGTCGGATTCTCTTGGGTTGCTCGCACGACAACGGCTATGCACGAATGCTAGAGGAATGCTCCGATCGTCTTGAGCTGGTTAAAAAGGTCATTCTTCTCGAAGGCATCCCATTTGAGAAGGAGCTCGTCAACTTGCCCTACGATACAAAGAAATTCCCTGGGATCTTCCGCGACACCAAGATCATGGTTTGGGGTGCTCCTATGTACAGTGGCGGTCTTCCACCAGCATTTGTTCCCGCCCGCAGAGTCGATTCCAATGACAGCTCTAAGGCATCTATGTCATCGACAGGTCTCCCTAGCCGGTTTCCACCCCCAGCAAAGTCTCCAGTCATGGATAGCCCTTTGCCGAGCCGGGCCACAATGATGACACTGCCCAGAACGCCATCAACATCGACACTAGCCTCGGACGGTATGATTCCAGCAATCAAGCCGGTGCCACCGATGAACTGGGCCGCTAAGGCCGCTGCTCCACCGCCTTCTGTTATCCACTCCTCCCCCACATACAAGACCACCAACCGCGAGGAAGTCATCTCCCGCAATCGTGCCGGCCAACGCATTGACTCACGATGCAAGGACTACGACAAGATCGAAGTGGATCGCGTCAAGAAGATCAAGATGTGCAACGTCCATTTTCTGCGGAACGAGTGCCCTTACGAAACAACCTGCACACACCTGCACGCCTACGAGCCCACTCGCAGCGAGTTAGCTACTCTCCGTCTCGTCGCTCGCATGGCACCTTGCAGCAACGGTAGCGGTTGCCAGGACATTAGGTGAGAGATGCCCTTATACCGAATGCACATGAGACATAGACTGACCTCGTACACGCATGCTTTAGCTGTATCTATGGCCACTGTTGTCCGGCGCCCCATTACAAGACTCATTATGCCAAGGGCACGAAGAGCTGCATTTTCGGCGAATCGTGCAAGTTTCCGGTTGAGCTGCATGATATTGACACCAATGTCGTCAAGACCCTGGTTATTCGCTAGGACGAGCAAGGCAAGGTTCGGTGTCTGGGTGACGGAGTGATCACATCAGATCGCCGTAAGCCAACACAGAAACGGGAAATGCGTAGCAGAATCTCGGGCGCAGAAATTCCTGATGTGACCCAGTAGATTAGACAATGACAATCATGGCCACTGAATGTACATCCAACGGCTTTATGTATGTGAAAAGAGGTGTGTTGTTCCTGGCATGATTACGAAATGCGCAACAAGAAGGTCCGATCTACGTGTAGAAGTGTAGAGAGCCACCTGTGATCATGTCGCTTGCGCGTTGCTTATAGTCGAGCACCAACATGACAAGAGTATAGTGCCCAGATGTGTTTTAGATACGAGCACAGTTACAGGCTCATTCTCTCTTCCAGTCTTCAAACTCCTTATCCAGGTGTTGTTTCAGCGCCGCAAACTTATTCTTGAAGTTGCTCCCACATCGCCAGCACTTCATGTCCCAGCTGGGCCAGTTTCCAGGCTCAAACCTCTCGCTCCCTTCTTCTAGAGGGAACTCGTCTAATCGGACAAGGAAACTAGAGTTGAAGCTCAAGTAGTGCTTCTTATGTTTCATCCAGTCTGAATGCATGTCCCGACTGAAGATATGAATGTGTAGGTGGTTCATCGAGGGATGGGTGTGCACGCCTATGACAATATCTTTCGACCAGTTGCGACCGGGTGGGAGGAGGGCAGCTTGCTCCTCGGCTGGTGGTGGTGGGTCGGAGGAGCTCATTATTGCTTCGAGGGCCTCGCTGTAAGGTTTATCCGAAGCGCTGATGTCGCCATATTGACGTCGGAGTTCGTAGGCAGCGAGGTCTTTGAGCCGGGCGACGCGTCTTCGAACCTCAGTGAGGAAGGTGGAGTCTGTGGATAACGCATGGAGAGGATGTTGGTTGTAGTATTTGGGTTTTCGTGGGATGAGTAGGAGGTGTACGCTTGGTTATTGTTAGCATGCTGCGTTCGTTCAGTTGCTGGATAATCGGCACTCACCTTGCCTTCGGGTACTTGTCTGTTATCACTACAAAGTCGTCGTCGTAATCTAGTATCCTGTTCTCCGGGTTCGTTTCGGGACTCTCAATGTATACGCCCAATCCGTCCCGTGGGTCCCAGCGCTTGGCTACCTTTGTGGCCTTTTCTGTAAGGCCTGGGCCGTCTACGGCGGGTATGGTAAGAGGTTTTGGTTTCTTCGACTGTGCCATGAGTTCTGCAACTGCACCGTGAGTTAAGGCTACGCGTTGGACGTGTAGGTGACATGGCATAACACGTACATGCATTGGGACGCTTCGAAGAGGAAGGACCGACTGCAGGCTGAGGCTGGTTTGGCGTTTCTGTCCCGACTATCTCCTCCTTGGTGATTGCCTCGCAGTGGCTTGATTGGCCATTTTTGGTCCGACGCGACTTCTGGCAGCGCGGGAAGGTCTCGTATGTGTGTGCGAAGTTTGTATAGAAGGAACGCGAAACGGGCCGGCTGATCTGAGGCTCAAAGTAACTTGGCGCATCGGTAGTGAAGAGTGAGCGCAACGTGACAATGACGATGAGGCTCTGATGCGGTGGTCCAAGCGTACCGAGGCATCCCTGCAACCATCGGAATTTCGGATTGCGCATCGCCTTCGAGGGAAAGTTGCAGGAACTCACCATGGCTGCTGTCATAGCGTCTATCGCCGTGCCCATATATATTGGAGAGTGGTGGACTATCAAGCCCGGTGGTTGAGCCCTTTTCTTAGCGATTGCGCCCTTCTCACCGCCCACAAACCAAACGCACAACCCGATCTCTACCCTTCCGAGTCCAGCATACTTCTATGGAGGCTGAGAGGTTCGATCACTACATATATAACGCGAGAGATGCCAAAGAACGCCCATCCGCCCCGCAGCAAGCCCGCCAAGAAGACCGTTCCGCCTGAGGAAGACACATCATTTATCGTCTTCGGCGACGGCAAGGCCAAGAAGAAGAAGGGGGAGGCTTCTGGTGGAGACGCTACCCACAACGAAGGCAAGGGCAAAAGCAAGGCCGCAGCTGGAGGTGCTGAGGATGGACCCAAGAAGCCAGATACACGGACCCTGATCGCAGGTGCATCGTGGACAGGAAAGCTCCCAGTCAATCTACTGTCGGAACATTTTCAGAAGCAACAATGGAGCAAGCCTGACTACCGTATAGTGAGTAGTCGCACCAAGAGTGACAGAGCGTCGCTGATATTCGGCAGCGCAAAGATGGCGACCAGCACTTTGCTTATGCTGTGGTACTGTCCAGGATGAACCAGAAGACGCGAGAGGCGACCACCCTACCGCCCATCAAGATTCCCTCCGAACTCGAAGAACAGGCCCATCAGCCTACCGCCGTCGAAGCCCGCAACTTTGCTGCGGCCTATACCCTCTTCCGAGTCGCCAGCGCCAAGAATCTCCATATGATGCTTCCCCCGACGTACAAGGACCTTTGGAAAGGACAGTTCATGGACCTCAAGAAGAGAGATGAGCAGGAGGGGAAGGGGTGGATGTATGAAGCAGACCCCTTCTTTGGGTTTGCAGAGCGGGAGAAGGCGAGAGAGGCAGCGACCAAGGCGCGCGAGAAGAGGCAGAAGCAACAGGCAGAGTCCCAGAAGGCACACAACCAACAGCCTGGTGCGGTCATGCCAAACTCCAACGGTCCAGCTCCCAGCAGAAATTTGCTGAAAGGATGGGAGAGGGTACCCAAGATTGAGCTGGGGAAGAGGACGCGAAAGGAAGCGGAACGTCTGATCCGCCGGGACGCACTCTGGAACCCGAACGGTATCCAAATGGACACATCTGTTAAGAATCGACTAGTCGACGAGATAACTGAACTTGGCTTTCGAAGAAGTCATGTTGAGGAGGCTGCCGATATCTGCAAAGACCGAGAGGAGATCATTGAGTGGCTCCTCATCCATGTGCCTGAAGACGACCTGCCATCATGGTCGTTACCAGAAGGCTATGTGGCTGGTGTCAGTATGGCCAGCTCAAATCTCAAGCGCGAAGGCGCAGTGAAACGACTTGCTGCTGCCGGATATTCTGTAGATCTCTGCGAGGAGGCTTACGACAACCAAGGCAGTGATGAAAGGAAAGCCGCAGCTTTGCTGCAAGCCCGTCTACTACGACCGGACGAGGAAGACAGTACTATCTCGCAAGATCTAGCCGATCTATCGATGACTGCTGGCGAATCTGACCTGTCCCCCGAAGATGATCCTTGGGAGGTAGAAATGTCGTCACTTGAAGCCATATATGACCGTCTATTCTCACGTCCTGCTCCCGAATCTTGCCGCATCGAGCTGGATGTTAAGCAACAGGGGAAGAGGCTCATACTGCAGGTTAGAAAGCCTTTCGGTCTTTACCCCGCTGTTGTCCCTATCATAACCTTTGAAGCGGCTATTCCAGCTTACATCCGATTGAGTATCATCCGGAAAGCGCTCCTGCATGCCGAGGCCAACTTCATTGGTATGCCCATGATATACGACATTGTGGATTGGATCCAATCAAACGCTGGAGAAATCTTCCAGAACCCAGGAAGATTGACCGATGTATCATCTGGCCTCGCAGCAGCAGATCACTCGTCGGAGCAGCCAAATCACAAACGAAGAGCTAAGGGCAGACCCAGAAGGCCTATCGACTGGACACCTGCAACACCTACTAGTCAAACAATGCTGTCTGACTGGCAGGCCAAGCAGACTTCTCCAGCCCAGCAAAAGATGATGAAAGCTCGACAGTCACTTCCAGCTTGGAGATTGAGGGATAACATTGTTCGAACGGTCAACGACTGCAAGGTCACCATCATCTCAGGTGAAACTGGGTCGGGAAAATCGACCCAGTCCGTGCAATTCGTCCTCGATGACTTGATTCAACGACAGCTTGGTGCTGTTGCGAATATCATTTGTACTCAACCACGCAGGATATCTGCGCTTGGACTTGCCGATCGTGTGGCTGATGAGCGATGCTCTCAGGTTGGCGACGAGATTGGGTACACCATCCGTGGAGAGTCCAAACAAAAGCCTGGAGCCACTAAAATCACGTTCGTAACAACCGGTGTTCTCTTGAGGCGCCTCCAAACATCGGGTGGAGATGCCGACGATGTCGTCGCTGCACTAGCCGATGTTAGCCATGTTGTTGTTGATGAGGTGCATGAGCGCAGTTTGGATACTGACTTCTTACTTGTTCTACTACGTCAGATCTTACGAAAGCGAGAGGATCTCAAGGTCATATTGATGAGTGCCACTCTTGATGCTGCTGTCTTTGAAGCGTACTTCAAGGAGGTTGGGCCCGTGGGCCGTATTGAGATCGAGGGCCGCACTCATCCTGTGACTGACTACTACGTCGACGACGTTGTGCATTTCACTGGGTTCAAGGGGTATGGCATGGGCGATGAAGAGGCCTCTGAAGACAAGTCGTTTTCTGCAAACCTTCGGAGTATTGGCTTCGGAATCAACTACGACCTCATTGCGGAGACTGTTCGTCACATTGATCGTCAGCTCGGCGATAAGGATGGAGGTATTCTCATATTCCTTCCTGGTACCATGGAGATCGATCGCACACTCCAGGCGCTCAGTCAATTTGCAAACCTCCATGCATTGCCTCTACATGCGTCACTCATGCCTATCGAGCAAAAGCGTGTCTTCCCTCCGGCTCCTCACGGCAAGCGTAAGGTTATCGCATGTACCAACGTCGCAGAAACGTCGATTACGATTGAGGATATCGTTGCTGTCATCGATACGGGTAGGGTCAAAGAGACGAGCTACGACCCGCAAAATAACATGGTTCGCCTAGCCGAAACCTGGGCTTCCAGAGCGGCATGCAAGCAGCGACGAGGTCGAGCAGGCCGCGTCAGAGCAGGTGACTGCTACAAGCTGTATACACGTAATGCCGAAGCCAAGATGATGGAGCGGCCGGATCCTGAGATTCGACGCGTGCCATTGGAACAGATGTGTCTGTCTATCAAGGCGATGGGTGTGCATGATGTCTCAGGCTTCCTTGCTTCCGCGCTTACACCACCAGAGAGCACGGCAGTTGAGGGTGCGATCCGTTTACTATCGCAGATGGGTGCAATTACGGATGACGAACTTACTGCTCTTGGTCGACACATGTCCATGATCCCGGCTGATCTCCGTTTGGGCAAGCTTCTTGTCTACGGTGCAACATTCGGCTGTCTTGAAGCCGTATTGACGATCGCGGCTGTCCTGACTGCTCGCAGTCCGTTCATATCACCGCGAGAGCGAGATCAAGAAACCCGAAACGAGTTCGACCGCCTTCGCGCTTCTTTCTCAAACAATCAAGGAGACTTGCTTGTTGATCTACGAGCATACGAACAATGGTCTGCATTGCGTAGCAAGGGCATATCAACACGCGACCTCCGCTTCTGGTGTCAAGACAACCGCCTTTCACCCCAGACCATGTTCGACATTGCTTCCAACCGCACCCAATACCTTTCATCTCTAAAAGAAATCTCCTTCATCCCCACGCACTACTCCTCCGCCAACCCTTCCACGCACTCGTCGTACAACAAACATAACGCCAACGACGCGCTTCTGCGCGCTCTGATCGCTGGATCCTTCAACCCACAGATCGCACGCATCCAGCTTCCTGACAAGAAGTTTGCCGCTGGGATCGCTGGTGCCGTAGAACTCGATCCCTCAGCCCGTGAAATCAAGTACTTCAACCAAGAAAACGGGCGTGTCTTCGTCCATCCTTCTTCCACTCTCTTTGCCAGTCAAACATTCCCGCACAACGCAAGTTTTGTTGCCTATTTTAACAAGATGGCTACGAGTAAAGTGTTTGTCCGAGATATCACGCCTTTCAATGCATACAGCTTGTTGTTGTTCGCGGGTGAGATCAAGGTTGACACTCTTGGACGCGGACTAGTGGTAGATGAGTGGATACGGCTGAGGGGATGGGCGAGAATTGGTGTGTTGGTTAGTCGGTTGAGGGGCATGTTGGATAATGTCCTTGAAAGTATGGTGAAGGTACCTGGGAAGGGTGTTAATGGAAGGCAAAGCGAGGTTATTGACGTCGTTCGATGGATGGTTGAAAGGGATGGACTGGATGCTTAAACCATCTGTTTTGCTCTAGATGAAATTGGTAGGAAGTTTAGATTGCCTTGAACTAGTGGCATAGAGGAACATGATAGTCGTTCTAACTTTCTGCACTAGATACAGCCTATGCTGTACATCAGACACCCTAGTCTGCACCAGTCTTCTTTGTGCCATTCAAAACATGCGCCTATGTCGTCCTTTTTGGCCACAACGTCGGTCCTGCAGCCGTATAGTTTGTAATCTTGCTCCAAAACTCTGGTATCAGCACGCCCGTTGAGTTCCACTGATATCCGCCCGGGAACCTGATTGTCGGACCCAGAACACCCGCACCACTGCCTATGACATTGATCTGCGCGCAAGCAACGTAGAACTGGTAGTTGTCTGGCTTGTGTGCTGCATGGAGTGCGAGACCTTCTGCTCGGAGCAGGTACTCGCCTGGTGGTGTTTCAGGAGGAAGCTTGAAGTTGAAGGTTCGCGCATTGTGGGTTGCCCATTTGAGGATACCGTCGCTGGCGCCGTAGCTTGAGTTCAAGGAATAAGTCAAGCTGTAGATTTTTGGCCAGTCTCCTGAGCCATCGTACTCGGCCACAGGGCCTGGTGCCTTAGATAGGTAGATTTGTTGCGGCCCAGGGTGCCCGAAAGTATCCTTGACCGCGAAGCCTAGCATGTCGCCAGCAGCGACGATGTAGGTTTTGGTGTCAAGTGTGATGCCAGATTCGGCACCGGAGTTGCAGCGCATGTGTGTGGAGTTGACGTTTTGGAGAGGGTAGTTAGAATTGTTGGTTTTACGAACGAACTGGTAGGGTGAACCGATAATCTCGCCATTGACGATTATACGGTCGTAGTTCCAGTGTGCGAGACATGTTGATGCGCTTAGCAGAGGATAGAGTATTGAAGTGAAGAGCTTCATTGCAATCATTATGTTGAAACATACGATGGCTGTCTGTACCGATCTTATACTCTGTATTCGGGTATTTGGTCATGAGGCTCGGGATTTGTTGTGCCGACGTAGATGAGTATAGTTAGTGTTTCTGGTCAGGATCCGGGAATGCGTGTCGGTCCCTAGGATAATGCCAGGTTATTGATTGTTTTGCCGGTAATACTCGAGCACGTATATTGATGTTGACCTAGAGAGCAAATAAACACAACAGGGTCATTCTGCATAAATCCTTCGGGTTTCGTGAATTGTTTATCAGAATAGGCGATGGTTCGGAATACTGAAGAAAGACGACTGTAGATTGAAACGATGCTCTCAATCACCATTCGCGCCCATTGCAGCTTTAGGCAACGACCTTGTGCAGCCATAGCATATGTCTCTTCTGTTATGTGTAGATTCGAAGTCTTCGCCATCTTGCTGGTCACCGCCCCAGCCATGTATGCCGAATCGACCGCCAGGTACAGGCATGCTACATAGGCTGCATTTTGGGTCTGAAAGTGCATTGGATCGAGCCTCGAGCTTGCTTGTTGTGCGTACGACATTTGCAACAATACTCGGGAAGTTCTCTTCAACGGATTCGAAATACTGCGTCATGAGATCGTCAATAGTGGTATTCTTTGAGCTTGTCGATGCTTGCGTGGCGCCTGATGAAGTTTCATGAACAAGTGATGATAGTCCAGGGTCGGCCATGTTAATGTAGGATACCAACTCTTTCTTTAAGACGTCTCGAAGCGGGTAGTGGAAGTTGAGATCAAATGGCGATGATCCATCAGAAATTTGCCACGGCAAGGAGAACCCTCTGCCCTTCGCGGTCTCGGCAAGTGTCTTTTGAGCGAGTCTGGTGGTACTTTCACCCCAGAGAATACTCTCGCAACCGGTCAACTTGGCGTGTTCTACGATCAGCCTTGTTCGAAGGGTAGACAGCACGTCCGCACGAGCGGTTGCTGAGGTGAGTGAGTTGATCATGTGAACAAACTGCTCCTCAGGGCTCAAGGTTCCTGTTTCCTCGGCCTGTGGCACCAGAGACCGTATCGAGGCATCATCTGGGACCAGGCGAAATACATCGTGTAACGGCAGTGAGGCATACTGATGGTCCGGGTATTGTTCGCGAGCCTTGTTGAGTAGGTGTGCAGTGTGTACTTTTTGCTCCGGATCCTCGATGTATATCGCGCTGATCTCGAACCCGGTCCGTCCAGTCTTGGTCTTTTGCGTCTTCAAATGCAGATCCAGTATATGGAGGAGGGTTGTAGACGAGACACCAAATGACAGGGGCACTAAAATCCTACGTTGCTGCTCGGCTCCAAAATTCACGCGAAACGACTCCAAGCGCTTGATGCACTTTGTATGCACGTAGCGGGCAAAGCAGTCACTACACGCCTTTTAGCAAATTTCTCTTCCCCTCTAGGTGGCGTAGACTGACTGGCAAAGTGGCTCAGAGCGCACAACGAGGACTGAAATGTTGTCCTTGCATCGTCTGCAGGGCTCGTCAGAGGCGCCAGCAATGTGTTTGCCTGGCATGGTGAGGGTGCGTTGGGCAGGTTTCGGTGAAGGGACTTGGTAGGGCTGACTCGTCGACGGTTTCGGTGATAGTTGCCCATTGAAGGAAGGCTGTGCGGCTGCGCCACATTCTGAGGAGCGCGCTAAGAGCCCGGGAGGGCGGACTCGTAAGTGACGAACGCGCAAGCTAAACATCGACAACTAAACACCAGCCTCCACCCGTGAGCCGTCTTGGACCAACAATTGACGGAAAGACAATATCGCCGACTCGACCCGAACCGCATCCCCCCGCTTGAAGCGCCGCAAACTTCGAGCCGTCAGCTCCGCCAGCTGGCCTCACATCGCGGCAAGATGAAGGCACGGCTGCGCAACATCGCTCTACTGCTGTTGACTACTATAACAGCAGTAGCAGCGATGGATGTTACGCTATCCGACACGGAGACTCAAAAGTGCAGGTGCGACAAACATGTGGACCACCAGGTACATGGAGACAGCATGCTAACACAGAGTCCAGCGGCATGTATAGCAAGAAGTCGTGGGGAGGCAAGGTCGACCCCTTCATACTTGTCAAATTTATAAAAGACCCGAAGAAGAACGAGGGAGTCAAGGACCAGACTGTCAGTGTCGTGGTCTGGGAATGGAAAGACACTTTACTTCTGGGCGCACCTTCCGATTTGCCTGTGAACGATGTATGTGGGCATTCCATCCTGTCCGGGTGGTCGAACTGACAGGCCTCTCAGGAAAACCGCCACTACATTTGCGATGACGAATCAATCAAACTGAAACTCTGCAACGGCACGCACAAAGGCGAATGGGTACTCGCGGCAGACGTCGAGAACCTCTGGCAAATGCCCATCAGGACCGAAGCTATCGACCTGAACGACCCGAAAGCGATCAAATACCCGACCTCCACGGCAGAGACAAAGGTACCAATCAAGACGGGCTATTACTGTGTGGCTGCGAATGCCCAAGACAAGCAACTGCAATTCGAGGCTATTGTGACTTTCCGAAATGCCTATGGAGAGCTCCAAGCCGCCCAGATTGCAAAGCTACCCTTTTACGGCGGAATCACAATTGTATACTCTGTTGTGCTGGCGTTCTGGGGCTTCCTATACTTCCAGAACCGTCACGACATTCTTGCCGTCCAGAACTACATCACTGCTATCCTAGTATTCCTAGTTGTGGAAATGCTGATGACTTGGGGCTACTACGACTACCAAAACCGCCATGGTAACAACGTCGGCACCAAGGCCCTCATGATCGTCGTTGCCGTACTCAACGCTTTCCGTAACTCTTTCTCCTTCTTCCTGCTCCTGATCGTATGCATGGGATATGGTGTTGTCAAGCCTTCTCTTGGCAAGACAATGACCGTCGTCCGCTGGCTTGCTGTAGCCCACTTCGTCTTTGGCGTAATCTATGCTGTAGCTTCACTGACTGTTCGCCCCGATGACGCCGGACCTCTAGTTTTGCTGGTCATCCTCCCACTCTCAGCCACACTTACGGCATTTTACATCTGGACCCTGAATTCGCTAAACCTTACGATGAAGGACTTGATGGAGCGAAAGCAGCACGTCAAAGCCACCATGTATAAGAGGCTATGGTGGTGCATCTTGACGAGCATCGTTGTCATCTTCGGTTTCTTCTTCATCAACAGCTTCACTTTCGCCGGAGCTTCGACCCCCGACTTTGCGCCAACCCACTGGCAAACACGATGGTTCGTGCTTGATGGTTGGCTAAATCTCGTCTACTTGGCGGACGTATGTTTTGTTGCGTACATGTGGAGACCAACAGCAAACAACCGGAGATTCGCCATGAGTGATGAGGTACGTTCGTACAGCCGTACCTTTTATGCAATCTTACTGACGACTCTAGATTGCCCAAGACGACGAAGGTTTCGAGATCGCATCGCTCAGAGATTCTCTCGATGAGGAGGAGAGAGGCTCAGACCAGCCTCCATCCTACGACCCAGCGCAGAGGTCGAACAACAACGCGCGCGATGTATCGCCATTACCCGCACCACAAGCACAGAAGCCCATTGTTCCTCCCAGGGAGAGTCTTGATGGCGATACCATCTTTGCTGTAGGCGAGGACGATAAGTGGAGTAGTGACGAAAGTGATGAGAGTGACGAGAGTGACGACGAGTCAGGGCCGGCGAGCCCAAAAGAGGGCAACAGCGAGCGTGCAAGATTAACGGGTCGGAAGAACGACTAGGCGTTGGTTTGACGCGACCATACTTCGAGTGATTGAACAGCGGCATTGGATGACCGAGAACAATTTTCGAATTGGTAGCTTGGGCCCATGTTGTGTCTTATAGTTTCGGCGTTTTCAGCGTTTTCAGTAGTCCATCTGGTCGGAGGCATCAAATCTAGCATATTCGATCACATCTAGCTCTAATTCTAACTCCGCAAATGCCGAGGTATCTAGGACATGTCGTCAGAGCTCTTCCTTGTCCACCTCACCTCACACCAACAACTTGATCACTATTATGGCTACCTTGTCGCTGGGCGCACCACAACGGACGCCTAGATTTATATGCGATGCTTGCAGAACAAATTTGCGCTCTCTGCGTAGATCAGCTGTCGACACGTACCGAACATTTGGCACCGCGTCGTCTTCCAACGACAAAATCCCAACGCGACCGATAGCCCCTTCGCCCTTTCGCAATCGAGCCTACGTCCGACCGCTGCACATTGGAAATGCTCGTGGGCCGTTTTCGGGACGCCAATACTCCATGAAAACCTCTCTATCAGCTGCTGGCTCGGGGTTTGCAGCGCTTCCGCATCGCCGCCTCATCTCCCTTGCTGGCCCCGATACTGCGAAGTTCCTACAGGGGCTTATTACGAACAACGTTGACCCAAACCGTCAGTCGCCTTTCTACGCTGCTTTTCTCGATGCGCGCGGCAGGGTGTTGTGGGATGTCTTTGTGTGGGTGTGGCCAAAGTTAGTGGAAGAGAAGGAAAACTGGGCATGCTACGTTGAGGTTGATGAGAGCGAGTTGGACTCTCTCAAAAAACATCTGAAGAGGCACAAGCTCCGGAGCAAGGTGCAGATTGGGGATGTGAGTCCAAACGAGATACGCGTGTGGGCTGCTTGGGGCTCAGAAGTCGGGCAGCTAAGATCAGGAGGTCTAATCGCTGAAATGAGCGATCCACGCGGCCCAGAAATGCGTCGTTATCTCGCGAGCGCAGATACACCAACAGTAGTAGAAGGAGCTGAGCTAATGGACGTACGAGAATACCACCTCCAACGCTATAGAAACGGCATACCCGAAGGACCACAAGAGATACCAAGAGAGAGCGCATTGCCAATGGAGTGTAACATCGATCTCTGGCATGGTATAGACTTCAAGAAAGGCTGCTACGTTGGCCAGGAACTTACCATCCGCACAAAACACACTGGCATCGTACGGAAGCGCATCTTACCTGTTCGTATCGACAGCCTCGGCATACCGACTACCCTACCGCAGTACGGGACCGATATCAAGCAGCTAGATGAAAGCGGACACATTAAAAAGGGACGTGCAGCAGGGAAGTTCATCGCGGGCATTGGGGATGTGGGTCTTGCACTATGTCGATTGGAAAACATGACCAGTATGAAAATTAGTGCCGAAGGAGGGACGTGGAAGCCTGGAGTGGAGTTCGGGTGCGAGACAAATGAGGGTCTTGTCAAGGTTAAACCCATGTTGTACGATTGGTTCGTACTGAGGGAGGGAGAGCTTTGGGATAAGAATAGGTTAAGGCTATAGATATGGGATAAATAGGTTCCAATCCACAGACCTACGTGTTACTAATAAACACTTTTGCGTTTGACTTTCCTCGGCATTGCTCTTACAAGTTCTGGTGTTGACTGGCACGCCTTGTTTCCCGCGGACGGTGGGGCTGTGCAGTTGTGGCTTAGCTCATGTGGTCGGGAAAACGTCGCCTGCACCTGGCCGTTCCATGTCGTACTTGCGATATACCTGGGCAATACCCGTAGTCATAACTCTTAATCTTCTTCCGCTGTGCTTCGAATACTCCTTTACCTATTGTTCCTCTTGCGCGGCCAACGCCTTCGTATCCTAGCAACTCTGGTTAACATGGCCACCATACTACCCTCAAGTTCAACCGAACACCAATTCTCCATTTCAAGCATCATCTCAAAATTTCGATCGAAGAAAGGGACAAGCAACAAGAATTTGGATGCGCAATCCGTCCAAGATCTCTCACAGGAGACGCGACTGCCGCTGAAGCCCGCGCCGCTGCCTTTAGTCCTACCAGAACATCAACAAACCCTATCGAGACTTGGTTGGACCACCGTCACCTTTCCTGACCCTTCATCAGCACGAAAGTCTCCAGAAGTAGATGAACATCATGCGCCAGCGTTTGGACCTCATCCTCTTCAGACTGCGTACGAGCAGCTATTCGCAGCAAGTCAAGCTTTCTTCAACCAACCCGACAAGGAAAAGCAGCAATGGAAGCACAAACTTAGATCTGAAGAGGGCTGGTCCAAGATTCCTGGAGAAAAGGAGTTCATCACACTAAGGACTCTGGAGTATTGTCCAGAGGTCTTGAGAGGGCCCGCAAGGAGGTATTGGGATCTCATTGGTCAGCACTGTTCAAACACGTTGGGTAGAATCTCAACATCTCTTGGACTGCAGGACGGCGACGATGAGGGACTGAGGCAGTACGTCGGACCCTGCGGTTCATTGCAAGATTCAGATAAGAAGAAAACAGCAACGATGTTGCGTTTGTTCCGATATGAAGGCTGGGAAGCGAAAGTTGTGGCTGAGCCGCATGCTGATCTAGGACTGCTAAGTGTAGTAGTGGGTGATGTACCTGGCCTGGAAGTTTGGGATGGAGCCAACTGGTTCGCAGTGGAGAAAATAGTCGAGGGCTCTGGGAGAAAGGGAGCTACCATGCTCGCTGGACGGCAACTCGAACGACTCTCCAATGGAAGATATCCTGCCGGCGGTCATCGCGTTGTAGCTTATGGGACCCCGGAACCTTCTGAAAACCCTACCAACTTCATTGCACAGCCTTCTTCCACTACCTCCGCTTTCGCCGGCGACAAAAGATACCGGTTTTCGATCGTCTTCGTTCTCCGCGCTCATGAACCTGTCATCATCAAATCTGATTCCTTGGAGACTGAAGTCACCGGTAAATGGACCGAACCTATGAACGGTATTACCGCTGGTAAGTTTTACGAGAAGATTCGAGGCCAGCATTTCAACATCAATATCGATATTGATGAGAGGGAGAAGCAAAGAAACAAACTGAGCAACATTAAAGGAGGGAGGAAAAAAGAGAAGTGGAAGAGTTCGAAGGACGGCGTGGTGAGCAGTAGTTAGAGGTGTTCTACTGTATTTCAAACATGTCTGTATTACCTTTGATAGAATCAAATCATTTCATGCAAGCATACATTTGCTTGACCCAGCTGCTAGCAGAGGGGCTTACCGGATTTGGTCTAGTATTTCCCTGGAACATTGAATCTTCTCCGCCCTACGTACCAAGGTACTTTGCGTACATGCACTACCCGATGTTGACACTGAATCATCGCGTTTCATGAGAGGCTGTGCAGTTCATTTTGTCCCAATTTTTCGCGCTAATATCAGCTGACAGACACAGCATGTTGCATATCCAGGCAAGTTTAAGGCCAGCTGTAGACTTAGCCTCATCTTGTAGTGGGGTCGAAAGAGGCCGAGAACCTCACATCCACAACTCATCGATACCGGTCCAAGTCTTTGAAAATCGGCAGGAACACCGGGTAGTCGAACAGCGTTCATCGTATGAACATTTCAATTATGTTCTTTATCGATACTAAGACCCTGGCCCTGCACTTTCGGGATCATGCCGACCCAGATCAACGGTATGCCATCTTATCGCACGTATGGGGTCATACCAAGGACGAGGTGACTTACGAAGAGATGCTTATTCTGCCTCAAGACCGTCCAAAGTCTACGCTCGCAAAGCCAGGGTATCGGAAGATCGTCGAGACGTGCAGAATAGCTTCTTCGCCTCGATACAAACTGTCATATTTATGGTGCGATACTTGCTGCATCAACAAGTCTAGCAGTGCAGAACTTAGCGAAGCCATCAATTCCATGTTCAGATACTACAAAGAGGCTCGTGTGTGCTTTGCCTATCTTTTCGACGTCGCTGGAAGCGATTACTCGTTCAACGCGTCAAAATGGTTTTCTCGCGGCTGGACACTGCAGGAACTCATCGCACCGAAAGATCTCGTCTTCTACAGCAAAAAATGGGAGTTTCGAGGTACCAAAGCGAGCTTGGCCACACAGATTACGGAAATAACAGGAATTCCGGACAAGATCCTGAAGCACGAGATAGAGCTGAGCGAGGTACCAGTTGCTCAGCGCTTCTCGTGGGCATCTGAGCGCAATACTACCAGGGATGAGGATATGGCGTATAGTCTCCTCGGTCTATTTGACATCAATATGGCAATGCTTTACGGAGAAGGATCGAAAGCGTTCATCCGCCTGCAGGAACATATCCTCAGCGAATGCGCCGATGACTCGATCTTCCTTTGGAACGACCAATACTCGGATCAGCAGCTGACGGGTCTCCTTGCCCCCTCCCCGAGAAGTTTTCGACAAATGCGATCGATCACGCCTGAGCCGACAGTGCGACCGCGAGACTTCTATCTCACAAATCGTGGCATTCGTTTGAAACTTGGTCTTTCGTGGGATAACGATACTGGACTCGCTATATTACCAGTGAAACACTCCCTAGGTACCATCAGCAGACCTGTTGGTGTATATCTTAGGAGAGTCGGTCAGTAACTTCAATGTACCAACTACATGAGACAGGTACTGACTTCGTATGCCTATATTTAGGACCGGATCTGTTTGTTCGTGCGCAACCTCAAAAGTGCCCTACGGTAGAGACCGAAGTGATGTATACTGAGTTCACTGCAGTCAAATCGTTGACGCCACCTCAAGCCGCGATGATCATTGACAAAGTCATGCGAGTAGAAAAGCCCGCGGGTATCCGTGTCAGTCGAGTCGAACCCTATGGCCTATGGGATCCATCCGCAAAATGGCTGCACGCAACACACACCGGCGCCATCATCGGCTATTTGGAGTTCAAGGCGGAGTCATACCCCGTGTTTGCATTCGTATTCTTCTTCAGGAACAGCCATTGGTCAGCTACAGTGGTCGTTGGTGATCGGTGGGCCGATAGACGCAAGGAATTTCACAAGCATTACCACGATAACCTCGATGAGCTCCGGTATTTCGACACCATGGGCGATTCGAGGATGGCGAAGATTGATAAGATCAAACCGGATTCAAAAGTTTTGACACTGCATATGCGAGTTGCAAGGGGTACTGGGCGACCCCATCTGGAAATAAAGGAGGTTGATAGGAAGGGGGGCGCACATTGATATGCCGGTGTTTCTTTGAGAGCTGAGAGTCGTATAGCTTGGCGTACTGTCGTGGGTCATCAAGAGAACGAAGAAAATATTGAAATACGGCAAACATACAAACAGTCGTGCGAGGCGCGAGAGTCCAATGTTGTTCCAAGTTACAAACATCAACGGGAACAAACAAGGTGGGCGTATGAGCCACGATCACTGGTACAAGTAATCGTACTCCTTCTTCAACCTTCCAAATCCAATTTTCGGCTGGTACTCCTTGACCTTGTCAGCACTAAAGTCGTAGACGAAATAGTATCTCTGTGGGAACGCGGTACCGGATCCGGCAAAGAGTACCTGGCCGTGCAATGGGTATATACTCAAAATCACGCGATTCGGTGCCATAGCGTAAACATCGCATCTACCAAAGTAACCCCCCCAATGTTTCAATGGTCCAGTCCATCAGAGATGAACGTCGTATTCTACTCTAATCTTGTGATGTTCTGGAAAGCTTGAAGCCAGATGAAGTCTGCGGGCCGATGTAAGCTGATCTAAGAGAGAGGCGCGCTAGAGCCATGAAAAGTCTAGTTCCGAGCAGTCGGCCCGGACATGTGCACAAGTGGCGCTGCTTCGCACGGGTAGGGCTGGCTGGACATGTCCTCGTATGCACCGGATGCCAGATAATGACATTGGAGCTGAGCGCACCCGTTACTGCAAGATGTGCATGCGAGAACGTTACGTCGGAAAAAAAAAGAACTATGCTTCGTATAGCTCACTACTGGATGTTGACGGGGTGCGGGCGCAGCTAGTGCCTTTGGAACTTCCATGAGCACAAATCTCCAGATCCGCTTGTTCTTTTTACTACAATACGTGGGACCGCGTTTTGCTTCTCAACTCGTACATTTGACTTGCGCGTTGCAAACACCTTCCACAGCCTCTGGTAGTCTGGTAGTCTGGCAGTTGTCTCATTGGCTGGTTGGACCAAGATATACCTCGACTACACGATGGACTACACGCAGACGAGAGCGAGTGTTTGATGACAATTATTGCACGAATACACACTATACTCGACGAGGTTTACCGGTAGTGTCGCTCACAATCAAGCCACCAGAGGAGCCTCGATAGATCCAAGCCTTCCACATATCTGAGCTTGCAACACCTAGCATCTTCAAGAGATTGTTTGAAACTTGGCTCACCAATGCAAAAGCTAAATTTCGACCTACCAGTAGGTAATCATGCGTCAATAGCAAGCAGCTGGCCTTGGATACCCCCAACATGCTTGGAATGTCTGAAGCGCAAGACAGTGTGCAACGCAGCGTGTCTTGGTGTCGCAGGCTACCAAAGGCAATGAGGTTTGACAGTGTTCCAAGTTTGGTGTTTCATCGCTTGCGGAGTAATCGGAAGACGCCCGTAGCCTTGGGTTGGAAACGACCAGCCAGGTAGCCAAATGCGTGATGCCGTCAGTACAAGGAGAGAGACACGAGCAAGAGTTTGGCTGCAGACGCGGGCATACTCTGTATCCGCGGTGGCTGAAAAGGACCGAGCCGCATCTCCTTTTTGTGGTGAAGGCGGCCAGGAACAGGCTAGCGCGTGAGACGTTTCAGAACAAGGCAGGGGGCATGTGCTGGGCGAAGGACAAGCAGAGGACGGCAGACTCACTCACCCTCCTGGCCAGCTCGACGACCTCAGTACCCACGGCGTGCCCCTCACTGCCAGCGACATAGCCGTCGACACATTGCTTTTCCCCGTCCGTCTCGCGCTTCCGGCCGCGTCACTCGCATGCCCCCAGACACTCGCGCCCGACTCCCGCACCACGACCAGGCGCTCAGCCGCTCCTTGCTCGAACCACGCCCGACCAACGCATGCGACGCCCGCAACGCCTTCACCGGACCACGCACGCGATCCGCCGCCCTCTGCATTGCCTCCATTTCCACGGCAACTCGAGGCGCGCTACCACGTCCCTGCGCAAGTCGGCCCAGCCACCGATTGCGCCGCATCTCACCTAGCCATTCCTCCCTCGCGAGATCCCCAAACGCTCAACGCGCGCAGAGGCATGAGCTAGGATGACGCGACCCCACATCATCAGAGCAGGTACGCAGACACACGGCGAGGCTGCCATTGGAGGCGCGCCGGCTAATTCACGTGCGTAGACACCATCGACCTGCAGGACAAGACATCGCCGACGGCGAAGGACCACTCCCACCAGCCCCAGCACCCTGCGCCTCTTGGGATTGGCCCGGCAGCGCCCCATCAGCAGGCTGCCATACGACAGGCAGAGCAGGACCGCAACTCGGAGGAGGCGCGTCTGCAAGATGCATGGAGCGACGCTGGCGGCCAGCTGCGAGACGACCCCGGCTCCGATGACGACCGCACCGTCGTGAACAACGCCAGCGGACGGTCCGGCACGCGACAAGACGAGCAGGCTGAACGGCTGAACGGCAGCACATCCGGCGACAACGACGATGCCGACATGCAGGACGCCGACGAGGAGGACACGGACGACGACATGGACAAGATTTCGAGTTCGCCCTCGATAGACGATGGTGGGTATTCTCTACCTTTTCACTCCCCGGTCTGGCCGGCAAGGCAAGAGTCTCCGACTCCGCAGTCTTCGCCCATGCTCTCGACCATCGCTTCTTCTTCCCCGTTTACGAACACGCCTATTCATTTTCCTATTTCTGTCGCCAACGCTCCAAGACCGCTCAGTGTCCCAGCGTCCGACACATCTCCTACGTCGATTCCCATTTCTTTACCATTCCCTTTACGCACAGAGACCAAGTCAACGGAGCATCATCGTGGTGAGTATTCCTGGACAAGGGCCGCCACCGCACCGGATAACGGCGACAATCTACGCGCCGAGGTGGGTACAAGCCCGAGGACGAGACAACTGCGAGCAGTCCAACGCCGCATCGAGATGAGAGAAGACTCACAGGCATCACTAATGTCCGAACTGGACGAGGAGCAGGTCAAACGCGTCCTGGAACCAATTGATCGTACCCTCCTCGACACACCGGACGACCCCTTCCTAGACCCCACCCCAAGTCCGCCTCGAGCGACAAACGGCACCCTTCCACTTGAGCCTAGGCAAATCGAAGATGAAGAGGATCCCTGGACTACCGACAGTGATGCCGACTCCTGGGACGAGGATCTGGACCAAGACAACGATGATGCATCCAATGACGTCTCTTTCTCTGATGATGCCAGATTTATCGACTCAGGATGGGGAGGCGAATGCTTACGAGAAACAGAAGATATCGACTTCGAATTTGTCTACGCCCTGCACACATTCGTCGCGACCGTCGAGGGCCAGGCAAACGCGACAAAAGGTGACACGATGGTTTTACTCGACGACAGTAACAGCTACTGGTGGCTGGTACGAGTTGTCAAGGACAGCAGCATCGGTAGGTATTCGTCGCCAGGCCTTGAACTGTCTCTGACTAAACCTACAGGTTACTTGCCCGCCGAACACATCGAGACCCCAACAGAACGCCTAGCCCGCCTCAACAAGCACAGAAACATAGACCTCTCCGCAACTATGCTTGGTGACACTGCCGAAAAGTCCAAAAACCCACTCAAGAAGGCCATGCGACGAAGAAACGCCAAAACTGTACAATTCGCGCCGCCTACTTACGTCGAAGCCTCAGACTACGACTACTCATCTGATGAGGGCGAAGGCGAACTTTTCGGTGGCCCAGAGCCAAAGCAAATTCAACAGCAGCAAGCAGCAACGCAGGATGGCGATGCTGCTAACGAAGAGAACCTCGAAGTAGAACCGCTGAAGGTCAACGGTGCAAAGAAGGATGGTCAAACCGAGGGAGATGCACGAAGCTCAAGCGAGGAGTCTGTGAAACGAGTAGAAGATCGGGAAAGAGGAAGCGAGGACGCGGTAGATCGACCTTTGGATCCTAAAGTTTCTCGCAACGGCACGCTGCGCAACACAGACTCTTTCTTCAGAGACGAAAACACCGAGACACGCAAGATTACACTCACGCCCAACCTGCTTCGCGACGACTCGAGTACGTCGACTACCGGTTCTCGCGAGCGTGGGCCTAGTCTCGAGAGTCTGGAAAAGAATGGTTTCGCGGACAAAGTCAAAGACGACAAGAAGAAGAAAGAGAAGAAGTCGGGCATGCTCAGCGGACTCTTTAAGCGCAAGGATAGGAAGGGCAAAGGCGCACAAGATTCCATGGACAGCGACATTGAGAAGCCGGAAGAAGCGGATCGCAGCTCGCCACAATCAAAACCGTCGGACGAACTTGCTGAACGATCATCAGCTGAACAAGTGACAGCCCCGGCACCGCTGAGACAATTAAGCAAGCCCAAGGTGCACAGAAGTCACCGAGACGATTCACCGCAAAAGACAAAGGGCATCTTGAAAACTGAAAGCCCGACAGAGTTGAGCGCTGAGCCGGATCTTGAATTGGATGGACCTGACAACCAGCCGGCTGCGCAGCAATCTACCTCGACCATGCGTCTGGTATCACCTGAACAACACGAGGCAAGCAAGTCGTCGGTAGAAGAACAGACTTGGTCGCCAGACTCGGCATCCAACACTGCAAGCTCAAGAAACCCATTCAGTACCATGATGAAGCCTCAACAAGAAGGAGAAGTCAAGCGCGAGAAAGTCACAAAAGTGAAGCAGCGTGTGCAGTTGGATGACTTCGATTCGGATGAAAGCAGCGACCCTTTTGCGGACCCTGATGCTCAGGACAAGCCGGGAGAAACTGAGAACATGGAGTCTACTGGGCGCCTTTCCGAGTCGCCAGTTCACGTCTCCGCAGCGGATGCACAACCCTTGCAGAAAGGGGCCATCACCGACAGAGAAAAAGAGTCTGAATCTCACCACACACCAGGCTTGTCTACTGACAGCTCAAGCCAAGAAACCAGCTCACCTATATCAACGCCTACACCTGACGACAGCCCCATGAAGACCATTCCCGAGAACAACGCCCTTTCGTCCTTCAGGTCTGACAACACTTCATCACCCACGCATCATGCATCTGAACCTGCTGGTCCTCCACCTTCAAGGCCAGCGCCTATTCCTACCAAGGATCGCGAACCCTCCCCTCCTGTATCTTCTGAAAGCACAATGCTTCCTGCGTGGTCTGACGCTTCGCTTCGTGCCTATCTCGACGACGGTAGCGAGATCCGCGACATGCTCGTCGTTATCAACGATACTACCGGCGTTGTACCAGTCGGCCGTGACCATCCTCTCATGAAGGACTATCTCGCCGAAGAGACGAAGACCATGCAAGGCCTGAGTGGCGAACTAGACCGCTTGCTCAACGGGCTAATGGAGAAACGCATGAAGAGAGCAGGAAGCGGTGCTAGCACAGCGCGCAGCACAAGCGCCAACGGGAGTTTAAGGGCGGGGTCCAGGTACTAGATGCGCGCTTATTGTAAGTCGTATCTTTTTTTTGCGTTTTTCTTTTGGTATACCCTAGGGATTGCTTCTCTTTTCCCTTCACTGGCGTTTTTTAGGAATCGTGGCACGCATTATGTGGAAATGAAATCTTGGGAGACCTCTTGGGGGGGTTGTCGGCTGGGGATTACCTTCTTGTTCTCTTCTTATAACTTTTTTCTTCTCTTCTTACTGGCTCTTTCGCTTCTGTTGTGCGTTGCTCGCTCGCTGCGCGAACTGTATATTTTTTTTACAGGAAGCCCTGGTGGTGGCTGGTTCCCATCTTCACAACTGTCTCTAATACCCTCTTGATCGCTCTGCCATAGCGCTCGTTTCCTCTCGTTTCCCCTACTGGTATACTGGAAGTAGCTTTGTTACTATCTGCCGCATTGGTGCGCTTCTACCTTTCTTCGGGCGTGGCGTTGTATTGCTAGCATCTGTACGCAAAAACATATCCCCTGTGGGGGGTTTGCTATACGTATCCTCCGTGTATTCAGGTTTCGGTGAGTGAGAAAACCTCCTGTGTGGTGATGTGCGTCAAAGTCTTCATCTACAGACCGCGCCCGGTATTCTGCGCGGTTCCATGCAATGTTTTCACTTTCATCGTCAGTCACCGTCAAGTGTTTGTTTCGACTAAGCTCCCGCTGCAGTAAAGTCTCTTGTTTGGTCAGCGGATCTCATATGGTTTGCGACGCAGGCCGGTTCGTCACCTTCCCTTCCGCTAAGACATTTTTGCACAAGCACCTCTCCGATCCACTAGCTAGGACCTCTGCTGCCTAGTTTCAACATAATAGTCCATACGCCTACACGAGAAGAAGACATGGACGTCCACTGTCGCGAACCCGAACCACGTTACCTTCCGCACGTGTCCAACGCCGTCGAGAATTTCCTAAACGCCCCTTACGGAGCTCAGCTTATCGTACAATCCTTTGCCGCTTTGCTCATCCAACATGAAGCCAAAGAACAACGCTTTGTGTCCATGTCAATCTCCGACAAGTACCTAGACGTACACGCCGCAGTATCTGAGCTCCTCGACAGAGAGGCACTGTAGCTTCAGACTAGGATACAGGTCATGTGGCTTTTCTCTTGTATCTTCGACGTGAGCGATGCAGATGCGAATGTTGCGCAGACGGAGCTGGAGTCCAAAGAAGCGCTATGAGAAAAAGATAAAGGGTATACGACAATGACACGGGGCATCAAATAGCTCGTTGAATGCACACTTCTCCGACGGCCAGATGGCGTGCCTCGTTATGCCGAAACTAGGAATTTACTCTGGCAACTTCTCGCTCCACAGCCCAAAGTACGACAGTAGTAGCCCAAGGTGAAGAGATTGTGCAACAAACATGGGCAGCGACTTTTACAGCCTCGAGCCCATAAACAAGTTCTGGACAGCAAAGGCACAACAATCAGTGGCTGCACCAACTGGAGTGATGTCAGCAAGCCACGCCCAGGATATGCAGACCGCCGACGTATCGGACGCTTCGGATGATCCCAAGCAGGAAAACATGGGCGAGGAAACGCTACGCGATTGCTACGGCAAGGTCTATCTAGAAGCATACGGACCACATGTCCATCCATTGGACTATGCCGCTTGGGACTTGGACAGCCCTCAAGATCAGCGCTGCGTAGTGTGTCTTGAAGCTCATGGCTTCGTAAGCGTTAAAACGAGTGCTTGTGGTCATTACTTCCGTCTCGCATGCATCAAAGAATGGCTCAACCACACTTTGCCCGAATGCCAATCTCTCTCCGGAATGCCGGGCCAAGATCTGTGGGGGGCGACGGAAGGTCCAATTTGTGGGGTGGATGAACTAGAGTGAAGGTGGTGATGACAAGATAGAAAGTCACGGGTTATGACCTGGCTGGTGGAAGAGGGAAGGGGGGGTTTTTTTTTCGACGAAAGAGATGTCATATAGAGGAATATACCACACGTCCGCAGCGATGCAAATAAACTGGATATGCATGATCAATATAAAGCACTGATGGCGTAGTTCAGAGCGGACATGTGTCGTGATGTCTCGCAGTTCCTTCTGTATACTACGTACTTATACTTTCGTCACCTCTGTTTGCAACGCCTTCATAGGCTTCTCGTCAAACGCTGCAGCCTCAGCCTCCTCAAGTCGCAAACTTTGCGCAATGTTGTATAGCCTCGTCTTTTCTTCATGTGCAGTGCTATCACCAAAGACAGCGTCCATCTCTTCCAAGCTCTTACCTCTCGTTTCAGGGATCAAGAACCACGTAAATACAAATGCGATCAAAGCGAAAGCAGCGAAGAAGATGTATGTGCCAAAACCGATGGTCTCCAGCATATCCGGCGTGACTAGACCGATGATGAAGTTACACATCCAGGTAGATGATGTAGTGAGAGACATGGCCTTGGAGCGGTTACCGATGTTGTAAATCTCCGAGGGCAAGACCCAGCCAATTGGTGCCCATGAGTATGAGAAGTTGACATCATAAATGTAGATGAACGCAATGCCCGTCCAACCAGCTGCGGGGTGGTCTTTCAGTGTAGATCCGTAGCCGCCAATAACGCCGCCGACAATCAAAAGGGAGATGCAAGTACCCGCGGCACCACAAAGAAGGAGAGGACGCCGACCGACTTTGTCGATGAGGAAGAGCGCCGGGAGCGTAGATAGCGTGTTGACTATTCCATAGACACCCGTTGCGAGCAGACCAGTTGTTTTGCCAGAGAGACCCAACTGCGAGAATATCGTTGGTGCGTAATAGATGATCGCCTGATGGTTACGTCAGCTAGCCAGCTACGCCGAGCAATGCATGTGATTGATACGTACGTTACACCCAATGAACTGTTGGAAGAACATGACGCAGCATCCAATAGCCGTACGCTTGAAGGATGGCCAGGTAGAGAAGAGAGTCGAGTAGCCGGCAAGGTACAACGACACTCCGGACTTCCCGGGAAACTTCTCGCGGCTGTATTGTTCCTCGAACATAACTTCTGCTTTGATAGCGAGGTACTCTTTTTGCAGCAGCTCATCATCGGGGTTCGTGCGCCGAACTCGGGCGAGCGCTTGCATACCAGCTTCTTCGTTATCGCGCATGCAATAGTATCGAGGTGACTCGGGGAAGAAGAGCATGCCGATACCGAGGACGAGACCAGGAAAGATCTGTAGTGCGAAAGGAACGCGCCACGCGGCGTCGCTTTGTCCAGTGCAGCCGTTCGGGCCAACATCGTTTCTTGGATCAAAGGTACGCTCAGCCGCAGTGCCACCAGTATAGGGGATGTCAGGTGCACAGCGCACGCCTCCTATGTATTGCGTTCCAAATTCGAGCCAGTAAGACACCAGAATACCGAGTGTGATTGATAGCTGTTGGAGGACGACTAGAGTACCTCTGATGCCGGCAGTGGAGATCTCACTCATGTACATGGGTACGATCATGGTCAACATGCCAACGGCGAAACCAGCAATTGCGCGACCTTAGTGCGATTGTCAGCATAGATTTCTGTCATCGTTCTCAACGTGGTCCGTACCCGCAAAGGCCATCGGAATGTTCACTGCACCGGCTTGAAGTGCAGAGCCGATAGTGAAGATGACGACAGCTTGAATGATCGATCCTTTACGACCGAAGCGATCGGCTACTGGTCCATTGACGAGAGAACCGAACCAAGCGGCCAATAGCAACGTTGAGACGAACCAGCCCTTGAAAGAGCTATCTGTATATATTTTCGGAAAGGATGCGGCGAAAGACTCCATGGTCAGTACTCCAGAAACGACACCTTGATCGTAACCGAAAAGGAAGCCGCCGAGGGAAGCAAACTACACATGTTAGCTTAGAATGAGGACCGAAAAGATTCACTCCAGCTTACCGCGGATAGAGCAAGAAGGTATGGGTTTTGTCTTAACTCTTTGTATACACCGATCTTTGGCGCAGCGCCAGCGGCAGCAGCATCGTGAACCGAAGACATTTCTGCCGTTTACCTTGTGAGTATGCCAACGTCGAGTCCGAAGAATTGAGATCTAACATAAGGAGATAGCACCTCATGCTTAAATACCCTTGATGCACATCTCCAAACTTCATGAGTATAACTGGGATCGGACAGCTTCGGAGCACTGTCGTCCGACCCCACGATACTCCATGTTGTCTGCGCTATTAGCCGTATATGTGATGCGGGTTCCCCGCGTGCCCGCATGGTAGAGTTGCCTGATTCAGGTCTGGAAATTGGAGCTCCAGCATGACTTGTGCTCGGATGGTTGTGGTCCGAACTCCACAACGTGAACGTGATCTTTAGATCATGACGTAGCACCATGGAACTCTTCGCTTTCTGCTGAATCTATCATTCCGAACTTCGCCTGGAAATTTCCGCAGTTCATTGGGACTTCTGTCAAATCCATCTCAAAACAGTCGACAATGGCAGACGAAATCAGAAAGGACGCCTTACGTGCAGCCATACTTGATTTGGCCAAGCGCACGGAAAACCTTCTGTCTCGCCAAGCATCCGATCCCAGTTGTCGCATGCTTGTTGCGCTTGCAGGCGTGCCAGGCGCGGGAAAGTCCACGGTATCTGATGCGCTCATCACCGAGCTTGCTGCCCGAGGCAACAAAGATGTTGCTGTTATACCAATGGTAGGAACCGATTACGATGAACGATGAAGTCCCTCTAACGATCGGTAGGATGGCTTCCACTACACGCGGGAAATCTTGTCAACGTTTGAGGATGCCGAAGTAGCGTTCAAAAGACGTGGGGCGCCATTCACGTTCGATGCAAAAGGGTGCGTAGCTCTCGTCAAGGCACTGAAAAAAGCTCCTGTCACCAAAGAGGGTGAAGCCGACATTTGCATTACTGCACCCGGCTTTGACCATGCTGCCAAAGACCCCGTGCAAGAAGCTATCAAGATATCCTCTCGCACGCGACTTGTAATTGTCGAGGGTAATTATACGCTTTTGAGGCAAGATCCATGGAATCAGATTGCAGAAGTGTGTGACGAAAGGTTCGTGATATCTGTGAATGTAGCTCCGCAAGCGCATGCTAACGTTTTGTAGATGGTTTGTCGATGCGCCTGTAGAAACTGTCCGCACACGTCTAGCGCAGCGTCACCTTGCGGCTGGTATCGAGACTTCCATGTCAGCTGCTATTGCAAGAGCGGAAGAAAACGATATTCCAAACGGTGAACTCATACGGTCGTTGTTAGTCAAACCCGACGTGGTTATTGAGAATTGAGCGACTCCTGCCTTGCCAACAGATCTCCGTCTCAGAATCCGGATGTCGTAAAATCCCAATCAAAGGAGTTGAACAACTCATTGGACTCAATGGACCAGGGAAATGTACTCAAAGCATCTTTGTCCAGCTCCAGGTCTTGCAGTCCGCCTGCATTCAAGTCGCCGTCGGACACGACTTGGTCAAGAATAGCTACGCAACGTGCTGATAATGAATCTCCAACGAGCCGTTCACGAAAAGTGGTTCTAGCCAAGCGGACGTCTTCGTGCCAGGTCGCAGTTTCCTCGGCGCGTGGAAAGCTGATGATACATAGCGTTATTACGAGTGCCGCATGAAAGAGGAAGTACCTATAAACTCATCAGCTTCAAGATCCCCCTTGCTAGTTGAAATGATGAACTCACGTCGCATACCAGCCCTCAAGTCTATTCAACTCCTGCATCGCATACTGATGTATCGAGACAACTGTGGAATGCGCAGCTTCAAGACATATTCGTTTGCAGTCTTCTTGAGTCGATTGCGTAGCTTGATCTGGTATTTGGCCTCGCTCGGAGATCGCTCGGCGCAGCAGAATTTGTCGGAATATGATGATCTTAAGGTTCCAGAATCTCCACCATAGCCGAGACCGCGCGAACACATACCATTGAGCTGACGAGCTAGGCGATTGGGAAAGCTGAAAGTATGGAGGAACTGTATGTGTCCATGCATCCATAGAGCTGTTTAGAGCGAGCGCGGCCTCAGCGGACAGCCCAGGCTCGGCTAGTATTTTATTTGAGATGTGGTTCGTCTGCAAGTGGAAAGCACTCTGTGCTCTTAGCGAAGAGTAAATGGTAGGCTTGCCAACCTCAGTAGGGAGCGTTACGGTTTGTGGCGTGAGTGACTAGGACTGGTCAGTACCACAGCGTCTACGTAAGCTCCACCGAGCAGCCATACCTCATCATTGATGTTTAGTACCGAATGAACATCCATTGTCTCTTGGTCCGGTAGCATGATGGCACGATCAAAAGTCGTCGAGGCACCACTGTCAAAGATGTATAGGCCCCACCACACTCTACGTCTCGTCTCACGTTCGATCAGGGTAATGTTCCAGTGAGGGAGCTCCCTATGAAGTGCTAGACTTAGCGCTGTACGAACAGCGAGGCCTAGTAGGTTCCATCCCGTGTTTGGGCTATTGCGTTTCTGACTGAGGTTGCTCAAGAGTATAAGTGCTTGTACAGATGTCAGGCTGGCGGCTTCAAACACTGACTCCTCTTGACCCAATGTCAAGGCTCGACGGTATAGATAGTCTTCCAGGCCGATTTGGTCGTTGTTTAAAGTCCACGCACCAAGTGCTATAATTGCATGGGAGAGCATGTTCCACGACTTCTTTGAGGGTCGCGGAACAACCTCGTGGTATTGAGCACGAAAGGTTGCCTCGTGGACGAAGGGATAGACAACGTGATAGTTGGCAAAATAGGCATCGATCAAGCTCGATGATAGTTGCGTCGTAAGAGCTGCGTGTGAGATGTGTGATGACGCCAACACGTTTCGGAAAGAAGCAGACGGGGTCGCCAGATTCTGCGGAGGTCGAGCGACAGACTGATGCAGAAAGCCGGCCCAGTCAAGCAAGCATCGAAGGAAAACCACGCCAGAAGTCGAACCTAAGTTGATTTAGTTTCGCACGCCGACGTTTGAGTGAAGCGACTGACCAAGATAACCTACACCAGTTGGCTCAACCGAAAGGGCGGCCATGCCATCCGTCAACCCATCCACGTTGATGTCTTCTTCCTGCCAATTAAAGCCATCAACGTTGTTTGGTACAGCCTCAGGAAGTGCAGGCTCATGTGTACTTGAGTTAGTGCTGCCTTGTGGACTTGGAGCTACCTCAGGCGTTTGGGACTGTACGACTGATCGTGCGGTACTCGCCACGTTGGCAGATGACAATAGATCTTCGACATCGACACCGGGTAGTAATTGCGTAATGAGCAATTCCAAACTGTGCAGCCGCTTCTCTACGCCCGTCAGATATGCCCTTGTCAAGGGTGATCTAGCGACTTTGCCACTGTAATGGCAGTGCGAACCGCTATGGGCGCAGGAAGTGCAGATGGGCGCATCTTTCGAGCACTTCAACTTCTTCGCGCGGCAGCGATCGCATGAGAGGGCATCTCGTGGTCTTCGGTGCTCCATGCATGGAGCGTCTCTAGTGTAGCAGAGGTGGGGGCGGGATGCGGATGCAGAAGCATCGCGGCCAAGTGCAGCTCGAGCGCTGATCTATGCCGCCCTCGGCCCGAAAGGCCGCGCTACGCGTCGCTGAGTTTGCGACACCACGACTCCTGAACGACTGATCACCGGCTTCTTTTGCGCGAAGTTCGACGGTCATCTATCGCTTATTGTCTATAGATCGAATGCGCGACATGATGAGTCCAGGAGCATTCCCGAAGTCTGCTTACCTACGTAGGCAGAGTTTTGTTTACATTTCGCTTAGCCGGGTTACCGCGACGCTGTGTACGCAACGTCTTCAGTCATGACATGTTTGGGAACATTGACCAACGGCAACAGTCATGGATCAAATACAAACCGCATCTACATGCAAATCAAAGTCGCTTTTAGCGATTGCCCAAGCCGACGGTGTCTTCATGCTCTCG
This sequence comes from Alternaria panax, assembly GCA_019702505.1. Lineage (NCBI taxonomy): Eukaryota > Fungi > Ascomycota > Dothideomycetes > Pleosporales > Pleosporaceae > Alternaria > Alternaria panax. The sequence goes on from JAANER010000004.1 coordinate 2,933,287, forward strand.
AGAATTCGCCGTCCGCCGCCACTACTCAAGTCCCCAAAGCCAGTTCTCGAAGGCTTCGTCGTCCATTCCTATAGGAACCGCATTCTTTGCAGACTTCCACACCTTTGACATAAAGCCAAAGTCTGCATGGGAAGCTGGGTTGTCCATCATGCGCTTCATGTCGTTGGCGTCTTCACCATCTTCGCTTACACAAATGAGCAACGCCTTGTAGGCTCTCTCCGCGAATACACTCGCTCGTGCTCCATCGCTGTGCCAAATTCTCAGCTGTGCCGCATGACAGTAGGAAGCCGCTTCTACGACTTTAGCAGCGCCTTTGAATTCCTTGGGAGCATTAGTATTGAGCTTGCAGTGCTGTTGCGCAAGTTCAACCTACCTCGCTTGAGAGCTTCCGTATCCTACGAAGATCGAGCAATGTCTCTCCTGGATTGGACTTGGCGCGATCACATGTAGAAAAGACGTCTTGAAGACGGGTGATATACTCGCGACGCACGTCGTTGGCATTTTGGTCAAGGGCTGAGAGCGAGCAGACTTCGCACTTGCAGTCAAAGCCGAAATGTTGTTTGAGATAAGCTTGGCGAGTGCGAGTGCTTCCAGAATCAGTATAGCAGATAGTTATTTCCTCCCCAGCGTTGATAGTGCGAGTGGCATGAACGGTTCCCACGTCCAAAGAGTCGTTCCAGGAGTAATGGCTGTTTGGGAGACAGCTATGGTTGATCAAGCTGATGGTGGGGAAGACCGCAATGGGAGACGAATCGCTGCCACAAGGCAACGAATTGGTCTTGAAGATACCACCGAAGATATATTTGCCACCGTAGTTGTTATGGAGTGAGAGGTATTGTCGCTGCTGCTCTCTATTCAGTGCCTTCAAATCCTGTCTGAGACAATTCTCCAGTTCTGCATCGGGCATGTGGTCGGGGATCATGAGCAGTGGCTTCTTGGAGAGAACGCGGGTGCCTGCGGAGATGTCGGACCGAGCCATCAGGCCTCTTCCTTTTCCAGAGATATCTTGGATCTCGTAGGGTAAGGAGCTCATCTTGCTGGAGGAAATAGTAGCCAAGCTGACAGGAGCCTTTCGGATGTCGCTCTCTTCTCTGTATCTCTTATCGTTGAGATGGCTCTTGTCTCACTTCGATGAAAACGCTACTACGTAACTTGCAGGGTTGATGGCAAATTATCGATGTCTCAAAAGGAATAGGTCGCTCAAGAATAGTGGAGGAGGAGTAGATCACAAGTAAGAGAGATTCTGTATATGAGCCGAGGTGAAACCACAGTCTCATCACGTTGATGGGCGGCTTAGTTACCGCACGGAAGCTGAGATTCTCTCTCACCTGAGAATTACCGCATGGGTATCTATAGACTGTTGCGATAGAGTGAGCGATGACGATAGGGTACGGCAATACAGCGCTGTTGAATAATTAGAAGTGGTATTGCCAATGCATGTGTGTTCGCTATTTATATTGTGTACAACGTATGGATTTGTAAGTTCTGATGAGATTCTTTTCGACGTCAAAACCGTTACCTTGGATATGCGTTGTGTAACTCGCTCTGGGTATCAACTACCCGATAAGCATCTCCCATTCTTGAGTTGACGGATCAAACTAACTGGGACCGCCAGAGCCAATCTTCGAACTCGTATCCGCTCAAACCTTTAGGGACTGCACTCTTTCTCGTCCTCCATCTCTTGGAAGCCCCAAAGTTGCGGTGTGAGTCTGGATTTGTGCGGAAGTCTTTCATCCTCCGTGTCTCAGGGCTGTCGTCTCCTTCGCAAACCATCCGGGCGTCGTACGCTCTGCCTGCAAAGACGCTGGCTCGAGCTTGGTCGTTGTGCGTAATGGCGATCTGGAACGCGTCGTAATAGAGTCTTGCTTCCAACACGATGGCGCAACCTAGGAATTCCTCATCTAGAAGGCGTAACATTTCTCGACAGTCCGCCAAAGCCTGGACCTAAAAGACACAAAAGAAGTCAGTACCTGAATTAGACGACAAGCTGGTGCTCAGTCTGGGGAGCTACACATACTATCACTGGTCAGCGGAGTGTTTATGTGAGTGGATGCAGTCAATAGTATAGTACCTGGTGTGTTCATGACACGTGCTGAATTACCGATTTGCTTGTCGAGACGCTCAATAAGAGCTCGGCGAGCATCACTATCTTGCCTTTCCGACGGTGGAAGCGAGCATAGACTGCAGTCGCAGTCGAATCCGAACGAGTCTCTTAGATGAGTGCGCCGAGCTTCAAAAGCCTCAGACTTGATGTAGTCTATGGTGATCTCTTCTCCCGGTTTGATATCTCGAACAGCGTGTATGGTCTCGCTGTTTGTCATATCGTTCCAGCTATGGTGTGAATTAGAGGCGCAAGAGTGGTTAATCAGACAGATAATCGAATACACTCCGCCAACTTCCGATTCTGGTCCACAAGGTAGAGAGTTTGTTCTAAAGATACCAGAGAAGATATTGCCCGCAGGATAGTTGTTGTGGAGACTCAGGTACTGGCGTTGCTGGTTTTTGGAGAGAGCTTTGACTCTCATCAAGACGGCACTGTCTAACTTGTCTGCTCTGGAGGCCAGTGTGAAGATTGGCTTCTCACACAGAATTCGGGTCCCTTTTGGTATATTCACGGAAGCCACAAGGCCGTTTCCCTTGCCCGGTAGCGGCCGCGGTTCGTAGAGCGATGGCATTGGTTGGTCTGCTTGGGATGAAGGTATGCTAAGTGGCACGACGCAGTTGTGAAGGAGACAGCGCTGGATATGTATTAAGTAGGGGGTTCTGAAATTGTGTTGGTTCCTAGCAAACTGGGACGGCTTGCCTTTGTGCTGTGTAACCTACGTCATGTAGGATCGAATATCGATTGCTGCATTTGGGAGGTTTAGTTGTATATGCAAGAACTATATGCGCCTCTAGACACGTATCCATATTCCAGAGAACGAAGATTTGTCAGTACCATGACTTGCATGGTTAGGGTCGCGTTTGTCGCAGTCCTTGCCTGCGGGTACTAAGATAGACTACGCAATGTCAAAACAAACATCACCACTGACAGTGTTCGGCAATAAGAATGATTTTGAGACGCGAAATTCATAGGTGTGTAGTTCATTATCTGCAATCGCCATGCACGCCGGGCGAGAAGGTACTTAGGTACGGTAGCATGACATCAGCGATGGCGACCCTCGCTAAACCCCGACCTCATAGCACAACGAATGTACCTCCGAAGGAAATCCTTTGCAAGCTCTGGGTGCAGGAAGACTGGTTATGGTTCTGATTTCACACTGCATTTGCGTAATCTCACCGCGAGTTCTAGGCTGCATTCGCAACTCGGGCACGAGCTCGATTGCATGCGACTTCTTGACGTGACGACAAACGCAAAACAGCGGGACTTGTCAGGAGTAGCGAAACCCATTGAAAGCGCTGTTGTCCTATCAAAAATTAAGGGAGGTTTCTGTCCGGCCGTTTATTCCAAGAGCTTGGTGGTCACGTCGTCTCTTGAAAAGTGCAGCCGATCTTCTCTCTTCACCCAGATCTTACCGAGGAACCTCCATTCTCACTCTGTCGAGTCGGATCGCGAAACTTTGATTTCTACAGCCTCCCAATATCCGGGCTTTTGCCCCACTGGTCACGCCCTACCCCTCTTACTATAACAATCTTACGCCCATCACCCTTGCCTTGTCCTCAATTCGCAGTCTTCTTGAACTATCCCGTCACCGTAAGCTCAACCAGAAGAACACCAGTATGTTTCTCAAGACCATTCTTGTCGCTTCGGCGCTTCTGTTTTCAACCACCCATGCAGTCGCTCAAGCAACGGCACCCGACTTTACACCCGGCCGCTGTTCTTTCGACGCCGTCGTCTCTCAAGATTGCGACAACAACCAAATCATCACGTTCCTCGACGTATCACCTGTCTATGATGGCGCTGGTAACCAATTCATGGAGCAAACTGACTTCATTGACTTGACCGATGGACTTGGGCTGACTGCCGTGGTTGTCGGGAAAGAGCTGAAGATCGGCTTCGAGAGGGATAGTGTGAGCTGTGAGTGCTATTGCGGATTTAATGAGAGTCCTACCAGAATTGACGTGTAACAGTCCGCTATGGCGACGCTCACTGGCCCAACAAGCACAACAACGGCGAGTTTAGCTGCAGCACAAAGCCATGGGACGGCTCGCGGCTGGACTGTAACAATAATGATCGTATCCATCGAGTGCGTAGTCTCCCGCCCTCCCATGTGCTCTTACTGATTACTGTTGAAGTCCCAAGCTTTGAGCTGCAAATTTGATTGCGCGATCCCCAGCCCAAAGTCCTCCATGAAGCGCGTTCGCAACGAACCGCTCCCAGACATCCTAGCCTCCCCGCCGGAATCTGTCGCAAACGCCGATTCTGCAGCCAACTACGCGCCTGGCTTCTGCTCCTTCAAGCTCCAACTCTTCCAGCAGTGTCTTCACACGCCCTCTGAAGGCTGGCACAACCAGATGCTCGGCATGCTCTACAGTGTCGAAGACCAGAACCGCGTGATTGCTGCTACTTATCCCGAGGGTACCGGTCGTATCGACGGTCGTTCTGTGAGGCTTGGGGGTATGGGCGGATTGAAGGTGGCGTACAATCCGGAAGACAGGCAGGCATACTTCCAGTTTGAGCCCAAGGGCGGCTTCTGGAGCACTTTGACTCTGAGCACGCCAGACGCGGTGGGCATGTGTGATTGGAAGCCATGGACGCGCGACGAGACTGGTTGTGATGAGAAGCGGCAGAATGATCACCCGCGAGTAAATTCCTTGTAGTCTTCTGGTGGTATAATACTAACAGAGCTGCAGCTTTCGGACATGACGTGCGGTTTCTTCTGTTAGGAGCCGCCAACGAGTGCCATGGCATCCACGTTGAAGGATGGGAAGCGATGTTGCTAGTGGTGGCCAAGGTGGCCAAGGTGGCTGTTTGGATATGCTGGCATCAGTTTGGAGGGTACTCTGAAGGCACCTGTTTTCCTTTCAGGATCAACGAAACGAATACAACGGGTCCAGGCGTTGGATTCCTGCTGCCAGCCAAGGCGTGTTTCTACTCGTACAAACCGAGGCTTGTGGCTGTTCCCATCTCCAAGTACCTGCTTATGCATACGACATGCGTGGTCACAGCCTATTGCGCATTGGCCGGATTGGCATTTGCTGTGCCACGCGCAGAGTGCACGAGCGCATCGCATGGCGCGAGCAGCAGGCAGACGTGGCGCATCCCGACGGACTGCTCGCCCCTGACGTAAGCAGCGGGTTGGCCGGCTACCCGAACGCGTACCCCAGTGGTTTGTGGAGCGGCCGTCGAGCAGATTCGCGACTGTTACGTGGTGTTTAGGTGCAGGATTGGAGGAGCGGATGCGCCAGTCCGCAACAGCCCAAGCCCCCCGCGCTCGTGACCCGCCCCCGAGCACTCGCACGCCTCAGCAGCGTAAGCCAAAGCGCGACGATAACAAATCGCAGGGTCGCGGGCAGCCGTGCACAAACACCTTCCTGTAGGCGTTACGGTTGCGCAGAGCGTCCGCACAGTGCATGCAGGTACCGCGTCTCTGGACCTGAGGAGCCTCGGCGGCAGTGCAGCCCTTATCAGAGGCAGAGTCCGCCAGCTCTCAGCCGTCGCAAGCCGACCGCAACCCACCACCACCATGTCGACGGCGGGCTCCCATGCTTCTCCACCGCCGCGCACGCAGAATGCGCAGCACACGCGCACATACCAGGCCTGCATACCGTGCAGGCGCCGCAAGGTGCGATGCGGTACGTCCTGCTGTCCTGAGCGAGCCGCCGCGCAACTGCTGATGTGTATTGCTTGTGCCTGCAGACCTGGGCCCGGTAGACAACCCGCATGATCCGCCGTGCGTGCGGTGCCGCAGGGAGAGCAAGGAGTGCTTCTTCTCTGCCACGCGCCGCAAGCGCAAGGCCGACGGCGACGACGACTACGACGACGTCGACGACTACGAGGTGCGCAATGGCAGGAAGCGCCAGCGCTCCGACGGCCTGCCGGAGCCGCTCACCATCACCACGGCCAACGCCACGGCCAGCACGACGGCCTACATCTCGCAGCCTCTGACGCCGGGGGGCTCTGTCGGACGGTACGAGCCGCTGCGACGGCCCAACACGGCGGGCGGCCACCAGCACACGCCCAACGACGAGGACGACCAGAAGGTCAACAACGAGACGGTCGCGACGCTGCAGGCCGGCGAGGTCTACAGCGGCCACGATGCGCTGAACCTGCTCTTCGAGGCCGCCGGCATGAACAGCCACCAGCGCACCGGCAGCAGCTCCAGTCTGCAGCGCCCGACGCTCGCCAGCACGCCCGGCTCGCAGACCAACTTCGCCAGCCCCAGACCCCATACCTCGCACGCGCGCGGCCCTTCGCGGCCCACGGCCGAGCCGTCGGTAGACCCCGCCATACAGCAGCCCATGCCGCCGGGCCCCCCCAACGACGCTGCCTTTGCCGACGCCGTGAGAGCCTGGTCCAAGTTCCGCTTTGTGCGCGCCGGATGGCTCACCGCCAAGGAAGCCATCGCCTACATCGACTACTTCTACACCTTCCTGTCGCCGCTTACCCCGATTGTCGTGCCCGACTACCGCGACCATGCCTTCCACGCGAAGCTGCTCAAGGAGGAGCCCATGCTGGTCATCACTCTCCTGACCATCTCCGCGAGGTATTCGCAGCCCAGCGGGTCGAGCGGCGTGGGCGCGACATCTAGGTCCTACCTCATCCACGAGAAGCTATGGAAGTACCTGCAGGGTATGATAGACCGCATGATCTTCGGACAAGAGCAGTTCGGCGGCGGCTTCTGCGGCGCAGGTCAGCAGCCTGGCTCTGATGTGAATCCTCTATCGCGAAAGGGCCTCCGCACGCTCGGCACAGTTGAGAGTCTGATGCTGCTTACCGAGTGGCATCCCCGCGCACTACACTTCCCCCCCGGCGACGACGACGACGAGCTCGTTCTGCCCGACGACCCGTACGAGGCAGGTCCGAAAGCTGACATGTACAAAGGCGTGGGCGACAAGCGCATAGATAGCTGGCTAGAGCCGTGCTGGCGCAGTGACCGCATGTGCTGGATGCTGCTAGGCAACGCCATGACGCTCGCTTTCGAGATTGGTGTCTTCGATGAGACCAACGAGACCGAGTTCGAGGAGGCCAACCAGCATCTCTCACACGCAACCGTCAAGGCCTACTACCGGCGGAAGAACCACCTTCGCGACTTGCTCATCATCTATGTCACCCAGACCAGTGGCAGGCTAGGTCTTACGTCTATGCTCCCCAAGCTTGAGCGCGACGAGAACCTAGTTGGCGGCCCCTCACCACTCGAGCTGTACAAGGAGCGCATCAGTTGCATCAAAGCACCCCCGGCACAATTCGGTATGCGTTCAGATGGGCAGCGCCTTCCGCTCGAGTCCATTGCCACCCAGGAGCGCCATGCTGTTCAGGATCTTGTGCTCGACTTTTGGGCTCGCATCGCCAAGGTCATGGAGATGGGCAACCTGAAGCTGTTTTCTAATCGACGGAAAACAAGAGAGCTGCTCAAGACGGGAGGGTATGAGGAGATGCTCAAGTTTTTCCAAGGTCCCTTGGTAGAGTGGAGGAAGTGCTTCGATCGAGCACCCCAAGGTAACGATTTCACTGCGCTACTGTCACATACTTTGCCTAACAACTTGTAGTTCCGACGCAACTCCGCCACGTCCTCATCATCGAATTCGAGTACACGCGTGTATATCTCAACTCGCTCGCTCTCCAGGCAGTGGTAGAACGCTGCACACACAACACTCCACTACAAACACATGCCCAGCCCAATCGCATGAACGGACGCGCTACCAATGGCAACGGCAACGGCAACGGCAACGGCAACGGCAACGGCAACGGCAACGGCAACGGCAACGGCAACGGCAACGGCAACGGCAACGGCAACGGCAACGGTAACGGCAACGGCAACAGCAACGGCAACCCGAATGGCAACGACGACGGGGGCGCTATCCCCTTCAGCACACTCGTCAAGTGGTACGCCAACGATCGCCACTACATCAACGAAGTCATCGACGCTTCGCGCAGTGTGCTCAAAGTGGTGGTCGAAGGTTTGCACCCCGGTGGCTATCTGCGGCATGCGCCCGTACGGACATTCTTCCGCATTGTCAGCGTAGCCATCATTCTGCTCAAAACCTTTGCCCTGGGCGCGACTGAGGAAGACGTCGCTGTCAGTCTCAGTCTGCTGAGTGATTCTGTGGACGCTCTGCGAACGAGCATAGTCGATGATGTGCACGTCGGCAACCGCTTCGCCGATCTCGTCGAAACACTAACCCATCGAATCCGTTCGCGCTTCGTACGTCTTGCCGCAAACGGCTCGAGTGGTATCTCGCGAGCTGGTAGCAAGAGCCCCAACCAAGTACCACTGATGCCGCCGCCCGCTCCGCTTAACAACACCAACCATCTTGCACCGCCATATATGGGATCTCAGCAGACAGGTTTTTCAGGCACTGGTACCAGTGTACCTGGTTCCCCTAACATGGGCCTCAGTACAAGCGGCCGCGCAACACCACTCTGGGGCATTTCAGCCGAGCCTTACGATCCCAACAGCAACTCGATCAGCATTATGCCACCGCCTGGCAACTATCAGAACTTCCAGAACAACAGCACGAATAACTCGAACTCGAATGGCAACAACAACAACAACAACAACACCAACTGGAGTCAGTGGGCGAACAGTGGCGCGAGTTGGGGTGCAGGGCAAGATCAAGATTGGCTTGCGCTTCCGCTTGATCCTCTACTGGACCAGTGGGGTGCGGAGATCAATCAGACGGCTATGGGGCCGGATATCGGTGGTATGGATATGTTAGACATCTTGCTGAACATGGGCGGGCCGCCAGGTAGTGCTTAGGGTGCATGTGCCAAGGCATGGGGGTTGAGGAGTATGATTGGCTTTAATATGAGGAAAAGTATTGGGCTGTTGATCAGAAGAATACGTTGGATGATACGGGATTGACCATGGAGATGGATCATGGAAGATAATGGTGTATACACACACACACACAATACCCAGCCTCTAAGCTGTGGCTACGGTCCGCTTCCCTATTGGCTTCTGATCATATTGTCCTATTGGGCAAAGTACGTAGGGTTTGAACAAGAAAAGCACGGCGTCTGCTTTACTTGATACACATGACGTCTGATTCTCCTAGCGAATATCCAAATCAACATGTGATACCGAACATGTTGCACTCTCAACGAGACAAGGGTATTTTCCACGCCCAATCAAACTTTACAACGCCGTGTTTGGCGAACCTTGCTTTCTTGTTTTCTCTTCTCTTCTCTTTTGTTTTGTTTTCAGGTTGTGACTGTAGAACGTACACGCTGCTTTATCCTCGATTTTGACGGGGGGGTTCGAATACAGCTGGAGAGAAGCGAAGAGTATGGAATGATCGCCACGTGATTTGCATATAGAGCGGAGAGAGAAACTTGCAGAGAAGACTGAGTTTTTTTTTTTAAGCTATATTATATTTGTATCTCCATCCTTTCGAGCGACGTCATGCGACTTTGAATAATTGAAATTACGGCATATCGCTGTTCGTCATCATCATCATCATCATCATCAACGCCGTCAATGTATTCTCTTGTGTGAGATCCACCTCGGACTTGTTCCATCTCGTCTAGTACTTTTTGCCTCATACATCCCACACATTCACTACCTCTTCAACGTCTTCTGCTTCTCGGCATCAACAATCACCTTCTCACCCGCAACCCTCAGTCCCTTCCTCCTCCTAACCTTGTCCACATACCTCTTGGCGACATTCTCTCGATCCGCCAGCTCACCCAAGTCCTCGAGTTGATCTTCCGTAAACGGGACCCAGAAGGGGTCTTCGTCGAGCATTTCAAAGCCAGCGAAGCGCAACTGCGGACTAGCAGAGCCAGAACTGCGTTTTCGGATCTCGTCGCTGAAGCCAAAGGACTCGGCGACGGGGAGAAGCGCGTTGATGGTGAATGTTTGAGAACCGGTTGTGGAAGCAGAGGATGTGGAGGAGAGTGTTTCGGAGAGAATTGTGCCACGGCGGCGCGTCAGGACGGCGTAGACACGGCCGAGGACGTCGGTGGAGGCTTGGATCTCGCAGCTGTACATGGCAAGGAGCATGCGGGGTGACCAATCTAGGAAGCCTTGGTGGATTGATGAGCGCACGGCTTTGATGACTTCGCCAGTCAACCGACCGCGATCTTGTGCACTCTCATCGTCGGGAATGTTGAGAATAACGTCCTCGAGGAAGACGGCGATGCCTTGAACGGGCTCGGCGCAGCAGGGACCTTGCGCAGTGGCAAGCTGGAAGGCGTAGGAAATTGTAGAGGTGAAGGTGCGTGCGGATATGGTGCGGTCGGCGGGGTTGTCTGGGTCAGCGTCTGGGGAGGATGACTCGCGGAGTCTGCAAGAGGTTAGCAGTGAAGAGACGTTGGAGACAGGTATACATACGCTCTACCACAGATGCCGTCCTTGGTCGCATCGACCAGGATGTTCGGCCCTATCCTACGAGGTCCAAAGGCTGTGATCTTCTCAATTACGTCGGTCCAGATCTCTTTCTGTCCCTTGGCCTCGGCGAACGCCTCGTTGAGCTGCTTCTTGAACTCGTCGAAATTCAGGCTTTGTCCAATCTCGCGCTGTTCAGCCTCTTGTATACCATCGTCGTCAGCACCGTGGACGCGATGCTCCCCCTCGTCTTCGGCTCGTCGCTCCGAGTATAGCTTTTTGATCGCACCCGCGTTCTTGCCCAGGAATTCGGTCACGCTGGCTGGCAGTGGACGAACTCGTAAGCGAACAGAGACATGCTTGCTAGCAGTCTCGCCAACAACCGTTCCGCGCGGTAAATTGGGATCCTTGGGAGGGTTCATCTCGGTCGCGGCGACGATTGACTCTCGGTATGGTACGATGGGTTCACCAGCCTGGATTTCGCACTTGGCAAATCGCTCTTTGAGATCCTTCAAACATCGCTCAAGATGTAGCTCACCGGCCGTCAGGATAACATGCTCGCCACTTGGCAGCTGCTCGTACTCAGCACATGGATCGCTTTGAACAAGGAGCTTCAAGCCTTTGATCATCTTGTCTAGATCATATGGGTTCTCAGGTTCGAGTGCAACACGCACAATAGGTTCAGAACCCATCTGGATACCAGCAAGATTGGCCGATCCAGGAAGCTGGGAGCAGAGAGTGCCGGACTTTAGGATGTGGCCCTCAAGTCCACCAATGCCAAATACCACACCGGCAGGTACCGAGGTCAACGGCTCTAAACCACGACCCATCATCAGATATAGTGCAGTGATTTTAACCTTGTGCGGTTCCGGAGAGGCGTGCGGGTTTGCGGGGGTGAATTTAGGGCCAAGAACGTAGACTTCGTCGCCAACACTAAGAGTACCAGAGAAGATTCGCGCAAATCCGACGAGGTGTTCGGCTTCTACGTCCGGCTCTGGTGTCTCCTCTACAGGCGTTTCGGTTTCTCCAATAGCGGCAGAGCTTAGTGCATCTGTGACTCGACCGACATCAGCATCTTCGCCGTTGGCCATAGCCTGTTGCCGGGCAATCTCTGCCCTCTTCTTCCGCCCCATTTCTCTTGCCTCCTCAGCTGTTAGTGCGCCGCCTCTTCGCTTGTTTTGAGGCAGTTCGCTAGAAGGTATGGAGATCATCTTGCTGACGTAGGCTACGACTGGGTCGTCCTTGGAGGTCTTGAAGTTGATCATGGCGTCGCGCACTTCTGGTGCAACGTAGTCGGCACCTGGCGAGCTATCGATGATTTCGGGCATGCGTTCGGATTGCGCTTTGGAGGGTGCAGGCAGGTATTCGGTGACTGAGACTAGAAGGGCGGTTGATAGCGGCAGCCAAGCTGCGAAAAGTGCCATCAAGAGTGCGCGTGGATCGCGAGAGCGCATAATGTGTGCTGGCACGTTAAGGTTGAGTGACTTGGTGATCTTCTCGACCATGGCAGGGTCTCTGTAATGGAAAGGATAAGTATATTGCTATGATACATGCGGATAAATCAGGCAAGGAAAGGAAATCCACGCACCCCTTCCCGTTGTTACCTCCCGTAGTGGCCTCGTATACGGCCCACACATTGTCTAGGACGAGCTGGACGAACATGGGCTTAAGGTGGCGGCCCTTGAGGTGTTTGGAGCTGAGGACGCGCTTCGTCTTGGGGTCTAGGTAGAAGTCGCCCCAGAGTACCTTTTGGAGAATGGAGCGCTTGATGCCTAGCTTCTTCTCGTACAGACTGGCAAACTGTCTTACCGTAAATGCCCAGCCGTCGATGGCACTGCCGAAGATGACATTGTTCTTCTCGGGGGCGAAGTAGAGGTCCTCGTCATCCTTTTCCTCGTACTCGGCGGGCGTGCTCGTGGTGTCGACGCTTTCGCCGTTGTCTAGTACGGATGAGGATCGGGTTTCAGTATTCTCGGCTGCAGCGTTTAGCCTCTCTTCCATCTTCTCGCGCCATCGGAGGTCGTCCTCCATGCGCTCGCCTTGGTAGAAGCTGCCCATGACGGCGTTTACCTGCTCGAGCAGTTTGCTGAGATGTGTGTATGCCTCTCCGGGGCTCATTTTGAGTTCTGTGATTAGCCTGTCCATTTTGTTAACGACGAGCAGAGGCTTCAGCTTCTCTATCCACGCCTGGCGCAGCACTGTGACAGTCTGACTACACACGCCCTCTACGGCGTCTACAAGCACGACAGCGCCATCGCAGAGACGCGAGGCAGTCGAGACCTCGTAGCTGAAGTCTATGTGTCCGGGCGAGTCTATGAGGTTGATCAGGAACTCGCTGTGCTCTGGTTGTGCGTCGGGCGCGGACCGCCGCAGCAGGGAAAAGTACAGCGAGATGGCCGACGACTCCATGGTGATGCCGCGCAGCTGCTCGTCGGGGCGCGAGTCGAGGTAGCGGATCTTGCCGGCGAGCTTGGGGGAGATGATGCCATTGGTGGCGATGAGGGCGTCGGTGAGGGACGTCTTGCCATGGTCCTGGCGCATTCAGCACATGTCGGGTCCACGCGCGAAGTTCAGCCAACCTACCACGTGCGCGAGGATGCAGATGTTCCGGATGCCGTCGGCCGCCTGCTGCAGCGACACCAGCTTGTCGCTCGGGACGACAGGCATGCTGGCCGGGTGTGGTCGAGGCTGTCTGGGCGGGTGCCGCCGGTGGTGAGGTTGCAGATTTGCTGTGTGGGTTGGGGGGTCGAGGCGGCCTGCCAACGTCCCCGCCCGCCCGTCGTCGCCATGGCCCATTTTCTGGTGGCGGGCCAGCTGCAGCCAGACGTCAGACGCTGCCGACATGGCGACATGCAGCCTCGCATGCACCCGCGCATCGTCGGCGGCGCTTTGCTGGACGCGCTCTCCCACAACACGTCGGCCTGCCTGCCTGCCTGCCTGCCTGCCGGCCGGCCATGTCCTCGTAGCTGTGCGGTGTGCGCCCCATGCATTCCCCCTGTCGCCTCGCCTGCCGTCTGTCGATCTCCCATGGCCCTCGGGATATAAGCAGCGCGCTCGAGCACCGCAACGCCCCTATAGCCGCCTGCCTGCCTTCACCCACACCACCTGGCCCACGCGCCCGCCGTGAATGTGACGCCCACCGCCGACATGGCCGCGACCCTGGACCGCCAGCACACGCCCGCCAAACCCGTTGCGATGCGCCCTGCTGGCATCACGCTGGGCCCGCCCCATATACAGGACACCGAGACGACCGTCGCCGCCAGCACCGACATCATGTCGCCCGTCAACCAGGACGGCTGCTTCGAGTTCGACCGCATCATCAAGGCCGGCACCGCCGTCAAGCGCACGCGCAAGACAAAGGCACGCACCCACGCCGCCGACCAGCCTGTCCTGCCGTCTGCTAACACGTGCACAGCAGTGGAAGCCCGTCTACCTCGTCCTGCGCCCCAACTGCCTGTCCATCTACAAGGACCAGAACGAGACCAAGCTGCGCCACCAGATCAACCTCGCCGAGATCACCGCCGTCGCGCGCCAGCGCGACTCGAAGAAGAAGATGGACCACGTCCTGGGCATCTTCTCGCCCGCCCGCAACTACCACCTCGGCGCGTCGACGGACAGAGAGGCCCAGGAGTGGGTGCATCTCATACGCACCGAGGCCCGCATCGGCGAACACGAGGCTGACATGACCGCCATCAGCCCCACGGCCACCACGAAGACGTTTGCAGCCCTCGGCCGCGCAAACAGACAACACATCGTCTCGAGCTCCTCCGAGACAGAGCCGAGGCCCTCGAGCTCCATCGCCCCGGACAACATGCACAGCGCGCGACGCCCCTCGCAGGCCCTCAACTACTCGGGCGGCGAGCGCGCCTCCATCTCCGACTTGGACTTCTCCGACACCAACCCAGCCTCCAACAACTCACTGCCCCCGCGGACCCCACAACAGCAACGTAATGCGAGCCAGCAGAGCAACATCGGCGCCACTCCCGACCACGAGCGCGTCGTCTACCACGGCTGGCTCTACGTCCTCAAGTCCAAAGGCGGCGTGCGCCAGTGGAAGAAGATCTGGGTGGTGCTGCGACCAAAGTGCCTGGCCTTTTACAAAAACGACGATGAATACTCCGCCACCCACATCATCCCCTTCACCAGCATCATCGACGCCGTCGACATGGACCCAGTCTCGCGAAGCAAGCAATACTGCATGCAGGTCATATGCGAGGAGAAGAACTACAAATTCTGCGCTTCAGACGAAGACTCGCTAGCCAAATGGCTCGGCGCCTTCAAGAGCTTGCTGGCCAAGAACAAGGAAGCGCTTCCGACGCGCATACAGCAGCCAATGCCCAGCACCATCAACATACAACCAGCAACCCCGAGCTTCGCGCCCTCACCCATGGCGCCAGCGCAGCAGCCTCTTGCCATTAGATGACCCCTGCCGCCAGCGCAGCAGCCTCTTGCCATTAGACGACCCCTGCTTGCCATCCCCGACCCTCCTTCCAAACACCTATTGTACATACCCTGGCATCCGTATACCCTCCAAAATCTCGACCCTCCACCGCCACCACTAATCGCGCAAACGCTCTCTTGACTCCATCTCCTCATGATACCATTACGATTTACGACTTCAACCTTACCGCTGCCCATTCATGGGCCTGTTGATACCAGTTTGGATATTGCACCATGTTCCCTCGCAGATTATTCCCTTTGTCCACAGTCGTCATATCTAGTATCTAGTATGCAGTAGTAGTAAGCCTTGTAGTTAGCAGTCGCCCTTGATCTGGGCTTGAATTCAAATCCCTTGACGGTATTCGGTACAAACGGTGGTTTCGCAACCTGACCACTTTCATAACTCGTAATTCTCCCGAATTCGCGAGGGTATCATGTTGATAAATTTTCCGACACAAGGCACGGCATGACGGGACGGCACGTGTGCTCCACTGGCAGTCGCCATGGCTGGCCTGATCTGACGCTAGTGAGGAGCTGAACCCGTGGACTCGAAGCTTACCTAGGCACACTCACTTGCATATTTTAGCGTCTGACCTTCCACTCCACTCATCTCCAGCCGTCGCTCTAAACATATCATGTCTTCATCCTTTTTTATTTTTGACTTTGAAGCACCTTTCTTCTGCCCACACCAACCGGTCAATAGATGGAGAGCCAAGCCGAGGATCAGGAAGCCGCACAGCATCACTTTGGCCAGAACGAGGTTGAAACCAAAGGACAAGATGGAACTGAAACACGACCAGAGAGACTGACATCACAGAGCGACATGAGCGATCAAAGCAGGAACAACCAAGAAACAGTTGACTTCTTGCGCACGGCACGCCGCTCCGAGGATGATGAAGAACGCGTCGCTCCTGCTAGTGCGCGAAGATCAGACTATCTCCGGCAACCTCGACCCATCAATACACGCAAAAGTGACATGGAGAAGTCAGAAGTTGTTTACTTGTGCGACCATGAGGGCGCTCGCTATATTTTCCCGTTCGATCGACTGCCATCATATAAGGTGTGTGCATTCCGCGTCTTCCTACGCTTTTAACCAAAACGCTCGGTTTGATACGTCCCACAGGCTAGCAAAGAGCTTTGGAAAGAGGTGTATATGAACAACCTGAGCCAGAGCTACGGAGAACGACAGCGATACATTGATGACATCGTAGCCGGAAATTATAGGATGCAGACCATCGACGGTGCTACCATTCTGCCCAGTGCCTGGAATGCTATTGTTATACCGGATTCGACATATCAAATCAAATTTGACAATCATTCGCCGACCTATCCACCACCACCAAGTTCCAGGTCGTGGTCGTCATCACGGTCAAGTTTACTGAATGCCTCTCAGGTAGACCATAGGGATGATTCCGAGGCTGGAGGTGCGGTTACGTTGGAAGTTCTGCGTCCCGTTTCGCCAACACAAGCATCAGAAAGCGCCACCACTACAGAAGACGATTCCGCTGGGAGCTACACATCGGAAAGTGATGATGCATCTACTAAAAGCCTCGACTCACGGCCGCAGCCTCGTGATGTAGTAGCTCCGGTGGACAGTGAAGGTAACAAGCTCTCTTTCCAAGTCAAGACGAAGCAGCCAGCACATCTCGTTATGCCACACAATGGATCAGGAAGCCAAGAAGAGATCAAGGGTATGACAAGCGGGAACAAGGATGTGGCCGACAGCAAGGTTGAGACAAGACGAATTACCAAAGTACTGATGATTGAGACTGAGGGCCGAAACAAGCTTCAAATCTACACTTTACCAGGCCCGGAGAATAATTTGTTACAAGCGAGCGTCGCAACTACGTGGTACCACATCAGTGCCGCACAAGTCGACTTTGATCGCTACCGGAACGTTTGCCTTGGCATCCCGAGTCTCTCTGGTCGCTTGCAAGTCCTCACCCGAGAGATGTTGAGAAAACTGCAAAAGGAAAAGATCAGGCCATTCCTTGGCGGTAGATTCATTGAGCCCGGCACCGTTCTTCGAGCCGATGAGTCTGACCAAACCGACCCTCAATCAGTCATCTTCAGCTGCTTGCCTTATTTCGGCCTTGGTCAGGCAAAGGAGAAGCCTTCCGGTTTGAATCACCCTCTATTTCCGCCACGCACTCTGATGGAGTCTTTTTACCCATACGAACCAGTTCGTGAGCGAGATGGGGAACAATCGTACCGAAAATTTGGCAACAATCACTCGCACAAAATCATTCATGTTCCAACCCTTTGGATCATGAACATCGGATCTAGTGTTGTCGTCACATGCGGACATCAATCTCTGTCGGAGGTGATGGGAAGGTCGATCAATAGCGTTGAAGTAAACGTCAAACAGTTAGGCAAGCAAGACATGATGAAGAATGAGTTGACGGACGTTTATATCACCAGCCTCGACGGCCGCAGATTTGTATTTCCGATCAGCAGCTGCAAATCCTATTTTCAGCTGGAGGCAAAGGCTCTTGAGCTCAATTACACCACAGGAGATCGTTTGCTTGACAGGGATATCAAACTGGAACTTCAAACTCGAGATGGTAGTGCGAGAATTGGCCCCGGAGATTGGAAGAAGATTCTTACTCGCGCAGCCGATCTCATCAGGATCGACATCAGGGTTTCAAGCGACCAAGATGATCCTCGGCCAGGTGAAGATGCCTCGAATTCAAAGCAAGCAACAGCGGCTTTCTCCACACTCGTTCCACCTTTCTTCCACTGGCTACCATCAAAGACAAACGATCAGTTGAAGAGCGACACAAAGTTTGAAGCCACCAGTAGATTGGAGCCACAAGGATCCGCCGCCTGCTTGGAGCAAGTTGACAAAGCCATGACATCAAGAACCTTGACCCACCGTTACAATCCCATCGAATATGCTTTTGCATCAACTGACTATTACAAAGCCTTACCTGAGGCTAAGTACAGTGACGTTTGTACAAAGCAGAACGAGCTAGATGTACGCGCCAAGCGAGCAAGGCAACCAGTGTCTGGAATTACCTTCCATCAAGCAGTCGTTCGGACTCAAATCGTTGGCATCCTCGAACGTTCGGTCGAATTATTCGATGCTGTTCGTGCGACTCTGAAACTCTTCGAAAATGACTTGGATTGCAGCGCCATACTCCGGAAAGTTTGGGGTGCCTTGGAGAACATCTACAAGTATGTGATATCGATAGAGCGACGCGGATCCTTTGAGCCTGGTCACAAAAGTTACTCCGACCCCGAGTGGGAACACCCCGATCTGGTTGGTCGTTCCTGGTTCATTCGCACCTCCGCCAATCCTTGTTCAGTATCACTCCCAGATGCCGATGACAGAGTGAAGAAGTCAACCCACCAATGCAAGCGATGTAGAGGCATGAAATCGTTTGACAAGCCACAGGCTGCATTGGATCATGTTGAGCGACATGCAACAATGTCTTCGGATGTAACGCAGGCAGGTGCTGTGCCAAAACAGGAGAATTTCTCACGGAATATACCTATACATACAAGGCCATGCGACTGGGTAATCAATGACGCGCAACACAAGCGCGAACACACCAATGCCGGCGCTCTATCCATACTCAATCAAGCTTGTACAACTACAAAAGGTTTGTTGAACCAAGCAAGAGATCTTGCTGAAGGAGTCCAAGAAGAGGATGGGCGAATTTCCGCGCGATATAGCATGCCGCATGAATTTATAGAAGCATTTCGCAAGATGGTTGTGTTCTATCTAGCAAACGAGCGAGCGCTATTTGAGATTGGGGAGATCTACGAGCGGGATGCTCCATTTCTAGAGGATCTCAACGGACTTACATATTCGGAGACGGGTCTTGAGGTATTAGCAAGATTCGGAAAAGACGCACAACGATCGCTGCGCTTTACTCGGCTTGCCTTGTGCAAGATGGCCAGACCAGGATCCCCGCTCGAGATATCCAAGCATCTCTCTTTGGGACCGGAATTTCTATGCGCATGGCTGATGAGGAGGTTACTGGTGAAGCCTCTTGAGAGATCCAAAACTGTAGGCGACATGTTCCGCGAATATGTTTCTAGAATTGTAAGTGTACCTTCCTTCCATGCCAGACCAGCCTAGCGGAGCTTATGAGAGCATAGTCATGCATCAAAGGCAGCGCGGATGCCACAAAAGACTATCGCAGGTGAAGTTAACGCCGTCCAGCAATTCGAAGTGAACGACCGACCAAGCAAGCGCCTCCTCCGCACCATTAATCTGATTCAAGAAGAGTTGCAGGTCTTGATCTCAGTAAATACCTGGCAGACCAATCTCGTTCAGAACTATCTAAGTGTACTTGATGACTCTACGTATGGAACGGACATGCCATTTCGTCGAGGCATGTTTCCGTACGAACGCACCCTGGTCGATGCTTGTCTAGATCATCTCTCCTTGGCTCGAGAAGACTATTTGGATCTTATACGCCGCTGCGGCCCACTATCTGATCGTACGAAGCAGATAATCGAGATCAACGAAGAGGACCATGGCAAGGCAATCATGGTTTTCACAGTAGTTACAGTCATCTTCCTACCATTGTCATTTGTCACCAGCTATTTTGGCATGAATACAGCCGACATCAGGGACATGAATCAAGAGCAGAGCCTATTTTGGAGCGTGGCCATACCACTGACATTCGTAACTGTGGGCTCTTGCTTACTCATAGGATACAACGGTGAAGACATACGACACTCGATGGCGTCATTCTACCACAAAGCATTGGGAAGAGACCAGAACGCGACTGAGGCTGGCGGTATCAGCGTACCGCAGCGTAAACGTCCACTAGATTTCCAAAATGGATCTAGCAGCATCACAGAGTCTCTCAACGGCACTGCGGAAGCTGAATTCGCTAGTCCACTATCTGAGATATCTACAGGGGCTCACCATCTCGAGGCAGGTAGCGAGTGGTACAGCTCGCGCTACGAATTATCCCCTCGGTGGCACACATCATATGACCGCACATATGTTCCCCAAGTCCCAACACAGTCTTATGCTGAGCCGATATCCATATCACCACTAGAGGAGAAGTTGCTAGTGGTACAAGCGTGCCCACGCATCAAAGCGCAAGACCACACCAATGTTTACCAAGAGCGCGGAAACCCAACAATCAGAGAAAGGAGTCGCTTCGATGAAACTTATGCAGATCCAAGAGAGCGGTCTCGCCCCAATGAGTATTACGCCATGCAAGCAAGGCACAATTACCATGGTCTTCCGAGCGGCTTCCAACCATCATGTATCCCACCACCGCCACTACCAAGTGCGCAACGTGTCGCAACGCATAATGCTGCGACGACCTCCAATCGAAGGCTTTACGAAGAGGTCAAACAGACCAAGGATCATGGAGATGCATATCTATGGGTCAAAAAGTCGCGGCATCGAAGAAGAGGTAACGGGCGTTTAACACGAAGGGCGTCATCTGTGGGAACTGATGAGTAGAATGCGGCGGCCGCGATCTACTGACTTGGAAATTAATATTGGATAATAGATCGGACTATACATTGAGGTGGTAACCCAAGCATTCATACCTAGAGTTGACTGTTGAACAAGATTTGTGACCTGCAAAACCAACACTGTCCAGGAGTGTTGTACTTTGAGATAGAATACCGTCACATCCAAAGTAAATCAAAATGATACTAAAGCATCAATGCATTAACTATTACTACATGAAGACAGCAGTAGCGGCATAATAGCAATTTTGTTCAACCAAAGCCTTTTGACGGGATAAGGTCCGCCCCTGCAACTACCTCCGCATTACGAGCGCAATTATCCTCCATGTTCCATATTCCATCAAAAGCAAAAAAGAACAACCAAAAAATGCTGTTTGCTACTCATGTACGCGTGCGCTGTGGCGCAATCGTGGTATCATCCATGATCAAAAGGTAGGAAAGTCGTAATCATGACTCGCAGCCCCCAAGCATACCGGGTATCACTGGTCGACGTGCAAGCATCTAAGCGCGGCCCTGGAAGACAGGGTTCTGGTCGCCGAAGGTAGTGTTATACTCTCCGGGAACAGGCGCGCCAGCGGGGTGAGCGGGGTGAGCAGCAGAGCCGGTAGTGGTAGTGGGGTTGTTAAGACCAGTAGAGCCAAGGCCAGATGAGCCAACAGGGGCGCCGGTACCGGAAGTGTTGAAGGCATCATCAACTTGAGTGCCGAAGCCGTGGCTGCCGCCAGTTGTGGAAGGAATGCCACCGGACAGACCAGAGGCAGGAGCACCACCAGTCAAACCCTGACCGCCAGTAAGACCCTGGCCAGCGCCAAGACCACCGGCGTTGCTGTACTGACTATCGTACTGGTTTGCGGATGAGTTGAGACCTTGAGAGGCACCAAGGCCACGAGTCTCATCACCGGAGGTACCGTAGCCACCCGCACGACCGTGAGGCTTGCGAGTGACCTTGCCAACTTGAGGCAGGCTAGAGGTTTCCTTGGCAGAGCCGATGGAGAAGATAGGGCTCTCCCACCTGTCACCCTTGGCAGCAAGCTCCTTGTACTCGGTAGCCTTGGAAGAGATACCTCCGGGCAGGGAGATGTTCTTGAAGATGGAGTCGTGCTGAGTAACAGCCACGTTGACCTGGGTGTCGCTTGACTTCTCCTTGATCTGCTCCTTCTTCTGTTTGCCCTGCATAACGCGGTGCTGTACAGCCGAGGCGTAGCGCTGGTACATATTCTGGAGGTTCTGAGGGTCGGGGTTGCGCTTGGCCTCAGCCTCAGCGCGGTCCGCCTCAGTCTTGATGTCGAAGAGAATGCCGTCGAGCTGGTTGGCAGAGTCCTTGATCTGCTTCTCCAAGACCCTCTGGATGACAGGACGCATGACCTTAAGGAGAAGAGGCTTGAACATGTTGAAGAGGAGCTTGTGGTTGCTCTTCTTCATCTTGATCTGAAGATTCTTAATGTCAGATTCGACCTTGGTGACCTTGAAGAAGTGGGTCTGCGCGTGGTTTTCGCGGGCCTTGTCAGCAGTCTCCATCTCGACCTTGAAGCTGAAGCCAGAGCCGCCCATGAAGATGTCCATGACACCCTTGTCCGTGATGGACGGGAAGCCCTGCTTGCGCTTGATATAGTACGAGACGTCCCTGAGATCCATCTGCACACCTGAAACTGAGAGCATAACCTTGTTCTTGTTCTTGCTGGAGATGGACTTGCGTCCCCAGCGCCAATAGTTGTCCGAGCCGAACTCCAAAGAGTTGGGAGCAAGGTTGTCACCCTCGATGACAAGGTTCTCAACGACGGCGTCGACCATAGAGTCGCTGTATTCGATGCGCGGGATGGGTACGTAGCGGACGTTCTCGAAGATGGAAGGTAGAATGACATCGCTCAAGTCTTTAAGAAGGTGAGGCTTGAAGACAGTCTGGCCGTTCTCATCTTGGCCGAGGTCAAGGAAGAGCTTGTTAACAGACTGAGCGAATTGCTTGTTCTGCGGGTCAGCGTCGAACTGCTCGCCAATAAATTTGAACTCGTCGGCGATGCGGTCAGTGTGGCCTCGGTAGCGGCCACGGAGGAGGCGATGACCATCGTCGTAGATCTGGTTCCACTCCTGGTTGCTGCGGTCCTCCAAGATGAAGCCCTGCTGTTGGAGGGTCTTACGGATGAACTGGTTGATGCGAGTGAACCAGTTCTTCAGTTCAGGGTCCTGGTCGGCGTCTTTGTAGACCTGGTTGATGGACTCGATAAGGTCGTCGAACGAGGTGTTGTTAGCGAATCGCTCGAGCAGAGTCTTCAAGTTTGTCAGCCATTTGTTTTCGGAGAGGAACCCTAAATACGCACCTTGAGGTCAGCTTCAGCAGTGGTTAGGGCATCGTTCTGATGCGCACCTTGAACGGAGCCCTTGCCTTGCTGGCCTAGGTTCCTACCATGGCCAGAGTACTGCTCGGCGAGGCTGAGCAGGGTCTCGATGGCACGCTGGTAATCCTGGTGTCCCTGGATCTCGACTACCATCTTCTTAAGACGCCAGATGGTCTGCTCGCGGCGCTCCTCGGGCATTTTTCCCTTGAGGTAATTGTTCATCTGGTCACGACGAGCGCGAGCCATATTCTTATCCTCTTCCGAAGTGTTTGCGTCGACCTTCTGCTTGGCAGTCTCCAAAGCTCCACGGGCGTCGATACCAGTGCTCTGGCCAGTCTGGCCCTCATGGGCGCCGAGCTGGGCGGTATGTTGAGGATCGCGAGAACCATCTGGGTTGGCAGCCTGGTTGATGTCCTTGGCATGCTCCTTGAGGTCGCTCTTAGCCTCCTCCTTGTTCTTGTTTCCAAAGGGCAAACTGTTCTTGGCTTGGTTGCGGAGGTTCTCGCGGTTCAGGCCGGAGGTGTCGTGCCAGGTGTTGTCCTCAGCAGGCTCGTCTAGGCGGTTGAGACGGTCTTCTGAGGGCTTGACCTTGTTAGCGGTGTTTTGGGCGGCGTCGCCAGCCATGTCGCGGAGAAGGACAGTGGCGTCGGAGAGGAGCTTCCTGAACTGGCCATTGCTAATGATGAGGGTGCCGAGAGTCCGTAGACCGTCGAGGGCCTCGTTTCCATGCTGCCTTGCTGTGTCCTTATCAACAGGTGCGTTGGGGAGATTGGCGCTGTTGCCACCGAGGTGTTCTGCCTGCCAGATGAAGTCCTGGAGGAGGTTGCCCTCGTTCTTGGTGAGGAGCAGGATCTTTGCCTGCTCGATGACGTTCCTTAGGTCGGAGACCAGGTGCTGGCCCTCGCTCGATAGCTTCTTTGACGGTGAGTTGAGCGCCCTGTGTGCGAGCGCCGAGTTGAGCGCTACATCGATCTGCTGGTTAGAGGGGACCTTTCCATTGGAGAAGGCTAGAGGCGGTCAGTTGTGTTTACATTGTTTGTGCGACGCGTCAATGGCACGTGTTGACCTACCCTCGACGATGCCGTAAAGTTGCAGCTTGTTGTTAACGTCCTTCTCCTTCTGCTTCAAGTCCACCGGACCTGCGTGGTGTTAGTGATATTTGGAGGGCAAAGCGGGGTATGTATGCATACGGTTTACGGAACTCATGGTGTAGGACTGCTGCTGTGGGTATCAAGGTGGGGTATCAAAACGCAGGCGCAGAGCTGAAAACAGTGGGAGGTAGGGTGAATGGGTATTTCGAGGGAATGGGTATCAGAGTTGTGGGAGGGAAGGCGGGTGAGGGCAGAAGCAGCTTGTATTTGGGCTGGCTGGGTAACACGCGCGATTGCAGCAACTACGTCACTCCGTCGTAGCTTCCCGCTTGTGAAGAGTCTGGGCTTGGAACAGCGACCGACCACGACCAACTTGCTTGACCCCGCGACTACCGGCCATGATTTTCCCGCTGCCATGGATCGAATGCCGCGGAACACGCAGAGAGAGCAATGCGGCGGCCCAATCCCCTGATGGTGTGCCGGCCAATGCCACAGTTGTACACGCTTTGCCTAGGGCACGAGGCCAGCCGCGCCTGAACGAGGTCGCCCTGGTCTGCATGACGAGCGTACGGGTATGTTTGCGGGCTCGATCGGCGCCAGATTTCCCAAAGGATACCAAAACATGTGTCCCGGTTGCGTCATGGCTAATCGGGTCGTGCGCCACAATCTCGTTTCCGTCTTATGCGAAGTGTGGCGCCACCCCTTGTCTGCAAAATCTTCCCTGCTACTATCCGGAACTCTTTTCTGATCTGCCCGTTCTGCTTTCTGCCTCTGCAACGATGTTCTAGGAAAGTTGCAACGTATTCATCTACTGACCCCCTTTCTGTTTGTGGTGTTTTTATGCGCCACATGTGCAAATACCAAGCTTTCCTTGGCGCTACGCTAGGCGGCTGGCCCACTGCTAGCGCCAGTACCGCCGGCCACACCGCTTGCACGATGACGACGTCCATCTTCCGTTCACAACGTCCAATCTCGCGGGGTGCCAGCTCATTCGCCACCGATAGGCTTCAATGGGTCGTGCTGGCGCGTCGCTCTCATGTTCCCAAGGTCATGGACGCCACACACGCATCAAACGGCTTCCCTCCGAACACGTGAGGCTGGGAAACCGGGAAATGTTAGACAAGGCCAACCCTGGAAGCGCTCTCCCTTCAGATCTGCCCGCCCTGAACGATCCTACACACAGACTTCTCGACGTGCCTGTCTAGCATAAAGCGCAGATCAGCCGACGCACTAAGCCCGTCAGCCGCTGTCTGTGCCTCAACAGACATCGCTACCTCTTACCATGCGATAAAGATGCCATTATGATCCTGTCGCCCGTGCTCGGTACTTCCTCTCCTCGATCTTTACCCTCGCGATCGTCATCTACGCTATCAGACGGGTATGGCAGGTGCTCTCCTCTTCATTCAAGGCATTACTTCCGGCTGTGCCCACGAAGCAAGTAACTCTCATTCTCATCATCTCAGCCTTTCTGACAGCCCTGAACAGAAACCCTGGATGCAAGACCGCCATAATAGCCACCACTCCGAACATCAGCGCCGCATCGAAAACATACAAGTACGCCTCTGTCTGGTAAACCTTGCTCTCTGGCTTCTCCACGGACTCCGCCAGCCGGAATATACTCCGTACAACGACGAGCATACTAACGCCGTACAAAGCCCACATGTAGCGCTGCCATTTGACATGAGTACGAAGTGACGTGAATGTAGGTTGTTTGTTGAGTGTACAATGGAAAGCAACTGCCATCAAGATGAAGAAAGCGAACGCAGCCAACAGCGTACCCAGTCCCGCAATTACAACGGTGGTTTGTTACACGGGGTTAGGCTATACTTCTCTAAGCTCGGTCCGTACTAAGGCGAGATAGACTAAAGCGGTAAGTCGTGCGGTTTGTCTGGCGATTCGTGTAGAAAAGAGTTATCGAAGTTAACTAAAGGGGGTTTAAAGTCAATCCAATTCTATGTAAGATAGAATAACTAAGTATCAATCTGGGTAAGAGAAGAACTTATGAGAGTTGACCACAACGAGAGAAACAATCAAACCTTTCCATCCTTATATCCTCGTTGCTATGTCCTTTGCCATTCCGTCCATCCCTTCTTGGTAGGATGTTTGTGATGGCGCTGCCATCCCTTCTCGCCTTGCCATCCCGGATGGCTAGCCTTGGCGGGATGGCACATCACGTGACCGCAGGCCCCGCGATGATCATTACCTTCTGACGTGGACCTGGTTGACCTTCAACCCACACCTTCACGTCAAGGAGGGAATCCTTCGTGTTACTTGTAACATGGTTCCTGTTTTAACGCCCTCTGGGTCACCAGAAGTTGCATCGCAGAGCCCATAATCTGACATACGAACGAGCCAACGTCGATGATAACGTGAATCTTTGTCGTCCAACGTGGTTTCAATACAGCGTGGTGCGTAGCATCGAGAGCGCGAATAAGGCGACCGAGCGTCATGTAGGTGGTTGCTGCGAGAAGCGGCGCGGCCGCAAGAATGAGCATGAGTTGTATCAGATAAGGACTACCGTTTCGGATATCGGATGAGAACCATGCGCGACCGTAGTAGCCTACTGCTTCGCCTGTGATAATGGATATCAGTCAACAGTGTTCCGTGATGCAGAGGGTGCAGCTACAGACTTACGCAACCCAGAACGAACGGGATAAAAAACCAACTTCGCAATGGGATGAGCATTATGAGATGGGCCAAGCCACCGATCGCGAATAGTACCAGGAGCGCATAGCCAGCGGTTCTAGAAGGCGTGTAGCGGTAGAGATCGAAGTCAGCCTGGCCTCTAGGAATGAGGCTGTCAGACGCCATTTTCGAAATTGAGGTTGTTTACAGCGATTATACCGGCGTGATAAGCGAGGAAACTATAAACCACAGTAAAAATGTAAGGAAAGGGCAGGTGATAGCAAAGTGAATGACAATGTCTTTAGTTGGGCGTTACCGACGTTACTATATACTCCTTTTTCCAGAACACTTTATGTTTCTCGCATTCGACTCTTACGCTCTCTTGTCTCTCTCAAGCACTACTACAAGAGGCTCAGTGCCGTGCGGCATCTTCTCGGCCTGGTGTTCGGGAGTTTCGTGTTAGTCTGCGGGTCTCGTTGCGCAAGAGAACACGCGGTAATACGCCCCAATGCGCACAAGAATACGCCATTAAACGAGACCACTTACGGTTTCTTCGTTTGTTTTGAGAATACTCTGCTTCTACTATTCAAAATTTCTTCCATCTACATGAAGCTTATAAAGTCGGTCTCACATCTTCTGCCGTAGTAAGTTAGTCGGGATCTTTGCCTATCATTCATCATGCACATAGTACCTGCCGTGATGGGCGTCTTAGCTGCGCAATGTAGTCAGTGCTTCAGAGTCATTTGCCATTGTCTTTCACTAGCATTGTGAAGTAGAATGAACTCGCCGAGCTAGCAAAGTCATTGTTTAGAATAGCGTAGAAGAGAAACCACGGAAATGGTGAGTTATTGCATTGTTTGCGCTGTGTTATGATAAACTGAGGGTAACGCCAATTATGCTAAGCATATAGAATATGACTGAAGCAGTGTTTCGATTCGAACAAGGTATCCGGAATGCGATACACATACGACCATGAAGCATCGAGTGGCTAGACAGCCGGAATGCATATCGCAAATAGCTATAACATCACAAGAGCCTACATCGCTGCTTTCATACGGATGCAACACAGCTGAACCGGAGGTAGAAAATTACAACTGTAGCGACAAAGATTGGTATAGATATCTAGACCTTGGGGCAAAGTCCTGTAATATCTCTACAGCAGATTTGGATCTCTGCGGATGTGGAGAAGTGAAATTCAAAGGCAGACCATTCGGGAGTCTTACTAACCGTATTCATCCGATTTTCGCTATGAGTAATTGGCCTCTTGAGAACTTTGGTACAAAGAAGAGGACGCGGTGCAAGTTATGGAAGACTATCGAGCCAGCGCTTCGGTTGGCGTCGCAATTTCTTTTGAGCAAGCCCAGTCTAGCGTTCTTCCGTCGCTTGCGATTTGGCAAAGAAGGCCAACACGACAGTTACAAAGGGTGTGGTCGGAATTATATGCGTTACGAAGAGCCATCAGACGAAAGAACGAGGGAAAAAGAAGAGAGAGTGGTCATACAAGATCTCGAGAACATGGCTCAGCGCCTGAACTGTGTATTTGGCGTCTTCTCCGATGACGTGAGCGAGACTACCGACGATGGCCAAACACATGCCATAATGACTACATCCAAGGAACTATTTGGCAAAGAGATCTTCATCCGCGGCGACTATTCAAAGCTGCCGAGAGAGAGAGAGGACGCCCATTTCATTTTGGTAAATGAGGCGTACAGGGTATACGCGAATAACCAGAATCCAACGCCATGTGAATATTCACGCTTCGCTTTCAGTCTTGCCTTCTCCCTCGTGCATGAGACAGCTCACGCATACTATGTCAGGGATAAGTTGAATCAACCAGAAGAGTACTCCGAACCCTTTTGGTCTTTGGAACAGCAGAATTGTCAAGGTGAACTCGGCTGCGCAATAGAGACGGCAGTTTTCCGCGATACCATGGCGACTTTCATTCACCACGAGCACGGCGTCGAGATGCAGTGGGAGCCTGTTGTGTCCGAAATGGTCGGCTCGAGTATTGTTGTACAAGAGAGTCTTATTACTTGTCCCGTAAAGCCCAACTGGTTGAGACAGTTCTTGACACGGGGGTTCTGGAGACAGCTCGCAGAGAAGCCCTACAACGAGCAGGTGGTAGCCTTTTACATGCCAGAAGCGGAAGAGGCTCTAGTTAGAGATCCAGTAGACGGTTACGACCGGTGGGCAGTTCGGAAGGATAGCCAATTAGCAATGGCAAAGAAGAACTTCAAGATAGGAAACCAAAGAAGTGATATCAAGAGAGGACTAGCGAAGTTAGAGGTCATTGAGTTGTATGAGGCAGAAGACCGGAAGCTACTTTGGGAGAAAGTCAAGCGGCTAAAATGGGAGCAGGAAGCGCCATCCAAGTATATTCCAATAGTGGGAGAGATAGACCACAAGGGTTGGATGAGTCCATCTTCTGGAATTAGCATGGACGTCTTGAGTTCTTCGTTGGCTACAAGACTGAATTTACCCAGAAAGAGGGCTAGCAAGAAGCCCGCAGAAGGGTGTGATACAGAAATGCGAGACAAGGGTTTGAGTGCTACTGCCGATCCCGCGGTGTCGTCTACATTTGGCGAATGTAGCGGTGGCAAGAAGCGAAAGCGGGAACAGACTAGAGGGATTCAAAAGCTATTGAAAGACGATGATTGTATCGAACCCAAGGCATATGAGAAAAGAAAAAAGCTGAGTACAAGGCGGAATGCGGTGGTAATGTCTTCGTGCTGCGCTGTTCGAACATGCAAGCACCTTTAGTACCAACTCCAACTTGCAACGTATTAAAGCTGCATTACCCCAGTATGAAGAGCGAGGGTGAAAAAGCATACCTAAAAGATAGCAATAGCTCCCGGTGGGCTTCCGATGCCGCCCCTGACATGCAGTGGCGCACTGGTCAGAAAAAAGGTATACCGGCCCATCTCTTTGCACCTCTGACTAAGCTTCTCGAGGTCCCACATTTCGCCGATCGCGGTCCCCCAGTGGACAAGGAGCCATTCGTGAAGGCACCACCCGTCTTCCAACTTCGGCGGCCAGGCTTCGAAAGCAACAGTATCGCCAACAATGGCTGAGAAGTGGCGGTCGTAGAGCCAGCGGACGGTCTTCTCGTTGGCCTGGAGACCGATGGCGACAGTGTTTTCGCGCGTACCACTCTTGCGCTCTGCTTCGTTCGCATTGCTAGTATTGTCAGTCATGGTGGCAAAACGAGCATCTAATAAAACAACGTACTTGTGCCATCTCACGTAACCACTTCGTATCATCATAATATCGCCCTGCTTCAGCGTAGTGCCTTGCCACTTCAGCGTCTCTTCAATCTGCTCTATTGGAATCTCATGTCTCGATACCGCACTCGGCGCCTTTCCCTTCTTCTCTTCATACCAACTAAGCCAGTCACAGAGTACACCTCTTCCGACGATACCGCCTCTTTCACACCACTTGTGCGTACCGTTCGTGACGCTATTAGCTGCTTTCTTGTGTGAGAGACCGTTGTAGTACATGCCAGTCGCTTGATGCGCGAAATGCTTCAAACTATCCCACTGGGAGCCAGCTTGCGTATTGATGTGAAGTTCGTCATCATTGGCGCAGAAGTTGGAAAAATTGGCAAAGTCAATCTGCTTCTGCTCCAGTTCTTTGCGGTTGAAGCCGGGAAACTGGACGTTGTGAAGCTCCCAGTCAAGTTGGATGTGCTCGCCGGTGTTGATTTCCTTCGAAGCAGCTTTCACAACATCCGGAGTGAGAAGGTTGATAGCTGTCAAGCATTAGATGTGTGAATGGCACTTCATGTCGGGGCTATCTTACTTCCGACTTCGTCCTTCTCCCCGTCTTTGTCAAAGAACCCCCATATACTGCCCTGCGGCATATCTTTCACCTTCGGCAGGTCATCGAACGCTGGAAATACATAATCTTGTTTAGCCATTGTCAAGATCAGTATGGGTGATTCTTCTATCGCAGCTTCAGAAAGTTTACTATCAAAAGTTGCTATAGCGATGCTTTATGCAAGGAGCCTTGAACGCCGAGGTCAATCCTGGGACCCCGCATCCAGCATGAAGCCGCATCATGCGGAGCTCTTGGTCGCTACAGCTTCAATGACGTCGCAAGCGCTCATTTAGCGCCTTGCAGGTGAACCAATACAGAGCGAAAAGATGATGGTTGGTAGACGGACCCGCTTCCGAAAGGTGGGAATTTTGTCAATTGGCACTAACTTAGGTAATCCGTCCGTCCGATTTCGCCAAATTAAAGTCCAAATGCGACACACCAACGCCTTCAACTGACTGATCAAATTCGATATCGTCGTTGCAGAACCCACGTTCTTTGAATGTATACTATTTTAAACCATAACGCAGCATTCTTGTATGCCAAACTGCTGGCGGACTCGCTCATAGGATATGACTGCAGTCGGTGCTTCGGGTAGACTCATCACGCCGTCAGTAACAGGAGTAAGATACACAACAACAGATCCATGACCACCCTTCAAGATACAGTAGCCGTTGCAATTGCAGAAGGCGCCATACGTAGAAAGGAAGGACGCTCATCAACAACGGTTGCTCCTGACTCGAGTCATGAGAGGTTGCTTGACCATCTTAGGATACTGTTGCGAAGTGTGGATTACTATTCCTTGTCCTTCGTCTCAACAACGACCGCGAAGGAATGGCACGGGGATTGATTGCTTAAGCAGGCTTTCATGGCGGATAAAAGTGGGAAGGCATTGAAAAATTCAACCTTGTCCGCGCGTCTGACCTAAAATAGATTTTGTCATCCAAAACATAAGTTTCTAATCACTACCGAACCTTAGCCACCCTACTTATTTAACGAGAAAATTGTTTCTTCTCACAGCCCAACAGATAAATTACCTTCTTATGGCTTTTCCACTATATAGCCGGAAGAACAATACCCTACTCCATCTGATCGCACCCGAAATCGACTTTTCGAGGGCAAGCTCATCGCCTCCGTCATTTCTAGAAGCAGACGACTGGCAGACTTCGCTACGACTACCAAACAATTTCGTTTCTGTCCGAAAAGGAAAGAAGCTCACTCCAACGCCAGCAACGAGTATGAGGCTTGGGACTATACTGACAACTACAATAACGATTGACAGAAACCGTATGCGTACAGTACTTCTGATGGCGCACTGCTATCAGGATCGTAAAAGGAGAGCCATTGCAAGCTATAACTCAATATTCAGAACATGTTTGGATGTAGTTCCACCTCAGTAGCCGCGAAGAAGATGTTCTGCGACGTAATCCAATCCATCGGGCCTCTTTGACTGCCGCTATACGTGGTATCGCAAATCGATGATAACGGCAGGGGATATGTAGCCCTCGGCGAGTTCTTTGGCTCGCCAGAATTTCTCGATTCCTTCTGAGCGTATGCATAATATGCTTACTCTCCTCCTGGTGGCATACACGTAAGGAAGCTGTTATGCAAGAAGTAGATTCCCGAAAGCATCACCTTTGGCACATTGGCTTTTGAACTGTCACCTATAACGGAGTCGAGGTTGTTCTAGGACCGAGTCGGGACAGCGCATGCACGATAGGTTCTCAAAAGCTGTGAGTCAAGGTCTTTTTGCAGTAATTTCCATCAGTGATGAGGCACCTGAGTGTATGGGTATATGATGTGATGCGGAAGTTGTGAGTGGCTCGCTGCTCTGTTCTGCGTCATGGAGCAGAAAGCGTAGACTACATCTAGAAGATCGATGCGGTCATTGCGCATTAATGCTCTCGAGGTGCAGTCCTCGTACGGGTGCGAGATGGGGAAAAAACTACCCACCTCCAAGGATTCCAGTGAATGCACTAGCTTGGCCCGATTAGGGCATCCATAATTACGTGGGTTGCGACGTAGCAGGTCGAAGGACCCCTAGCATCATTGGATGCGGCATATATGACTGGGCTCAAGAGGCCTTCTGTCCCGTTCAGAGCGACAGTGGAGAGTGTAATCATCCTCCAGCCACACTTTCCGTGTTAGCCGGTGTTACGCCAGCCAAGCCTACCACTTGACCCCGCCAGCAGCTGAACCTGCTGTGGCTGTACTCCTCACATCTTTACCTACGTGCCACAACTATAACTTAAAATGACCGACCTCATATCAGGCATCTCCAAACTCAATCCGTTTTCGAAAAGAGAGATCGATGATGAAGAAAAGGGAGAATTTGTAGATGCGGGGACCGTAGCGGGCGGCGGCCATGCATCGCGGCAGTCGCACATCACCAAAGACAAACTGCGCGTGAGCGAAGCACTCAAGAACTTCCTCGTCAAAGAGGGCGTTTTGCAAGAGTCCGAAGCCGGCCTCAAGAGTGAAGAGCCAACTGCGGCGTTGAGAGAGCTGCTCGATAGAAGCCACATCAAGGTTCCGGCGGAGGTCATCAACAGGGACCATCCGCTTCCTGAATACTTCATCAGCTCATCGCACAACACCTATCTAATGGCGCATCAACTCTTTGGCGAGTCGCATGCCTCTGCTTACGAGATCGCGCTGCACACAGGATCTCGTTGCGTTGAGATTGACGCCTGGGACAACGACGATAACCAAGAAGAACCAAAAGTCACGCACGGTTATACGCTCGTCTCTAACATACCATTCCGCCAAGTATGTCAGACGATCCGCGATGTTGTCGACAAAGAAGCTGCCAACGAAAAGAATGCTGCACCCATCATGATCTCCTTGGAAAATCATTGCGGAGCGCATGGCCAGCTTCGCCTAGCGCAGATCATGCAAGAAGTACTTGGGCCCCGACTGCTCAGCAAGGCCATCCGTGACAAGGGCACACGCGAACAAGACGACCCTGGTAAACATGAGCATGTTACTCTTGCTGAGCTTGGAAATAAGGTGGCGGTCATTGTAGAGTACCATTTGCCCAATGAAGAGGAAAGTAGCAGTAGCGACTCGAGTTCTGACGAGGAGGAACAAAAGCAAGCCCATCATGAGTATGCAGAGAAGAAGAAGGCTACTAATGCTGGCACCATTATTCCCGAATTGGCTGAGCTCGGGGTGTATGCTCAGTCAGTAAAACCTGTCAACAACTCCTGGTTCGAAGCAGAGCTTGACAACGCGCCTCATCACCAGCTTGTCAACGTCTCGGAGTCAGGTCTGAGAGCCCACCTTCCTGCCAACAGCGCTAAGATCGCACGGCACAATGCGCACCACCTGATGCGCGTCTACCCCAAGGGAACCCGCATCTCTTCCAAAAATCTTGCACCAGTCCCATTCTGGGGTATTGGCGCCCAGATATGCGCTCTCAACTGGCAAACTTTTGGTGCGAGCTCGCAGATCAATGAAGCACTATTTGCCGGCTCTGGTGGCTATGTTCTGAAACCGGCGGCTCTTCGTGCGGGGGGCTCAGGCAACCTCAGTACTGGACGCCGGAAGAAACTTCGCCTACACGTTGCCGGTGCAACAGACGTTCCCTTGCCAGATGACCGCGACCATGATGACATCAAGCCTTACCTGACATGTACCCTCGTGCACCCTAACGACATGAACAATATGCCACCCAAACGCAAAACCGCCCCCTACAAGCCCCACAAATTGACCGGCTTCATGCACAAAGATAATTCGCCCCCCAACGATCCTGTTTGGAAGGATGTCCTAGAATGGGAGTTTGAAGACAACGAGCTGACCTTCCTGCGCTTATTGATCAAAAGCGACGACAGCTTCTCGCGCAACCCGATCTTCGCTGTCACAGCGGTAAGACTAATGTATGCTACGTCCGGATGGAACTTCATCAGAATGCTGGACTTGGGCGGTCATGAGACCACATGTACGCTGCTCGTCAGATTCGAACTTCTGGACATCTAGGAGTATTGGGCCGGCAGTGAGTATGAGAGTGATGAGCCGGACTGTAACAGAGGGTGGTTGTGTAAGGTTGCAAAGGTGCACGAGAAGTTGTGTGGTGATGGGGGAAGCTGCTGAATATCTCATGTTACTACAAACTCGCAGCTCTTGATTGACACCTAGCAAACAATGTCTCAGTGTATGGTTCTCCAACGATTTGTGCCATGCCTAGTTCCCTTCGGCGTCATCTTCTGCACGATTCTCCGAAACTTGCAGATCTCCGCAGATCGTTACTTTTCAGGCTTGGCTCTAGAATATGTATCCCCGTCCACTAATGCCCGTTGGTCTCCACCTTTTAAGTCATTCTCTAAACGCCAGAACACGAGCGTAAGCTTCTTGCTCCCGCGCCTAATCGAGACATGCTTCCGTTGCACTTCCACGCTCCAGTGCATTAGTCTTGCAGCTAGCTGACGATGTCAACGCCTACACCTTCATCGCAGGCAGCTCGTTCTTCGCCCCACTGACACATATCCCACGTTCATACTTGGTGAATACGAAATAATTCTTCATTGAACGACAATCACGCCGCAAAGATGCAGTACGTTAACGCAGCATGATAGGGCCGGCCCGTCGATGGATATGGTGGGGGCAACCATGTCGCTTATGCCCGTTGGTGCATCGCCATGCTTTCGGATAATTGACATTGTGGGTAGTGATCAACCGAGTGGAATGCGACGTGTACATACATAACCGAGGGATCTACTAATGCATGAACGAACACATCTGCGTGGTTGCTGGGGTACAGTATAAGGGTTGGGATTGTAAACCGAATGAGGGTTTGCTGCTGGCGCATGCACGTTCATGAACAGGCTTACATTTCCCGATGACCTGGCTGTGCGTGGTGCTATACTGCCGTCTATATTGATCTGCAATAGCGCAGAGATCGGGTGATGGAGCGGCAAAAGAGTAAAAGCAAAGTGGAGGATGGCACCGTGGCTCAGGCGAATGAGCCGGCGGAATTTCAGCTGACAGTGTCATCGGCGACAGCTCCGGGTGACAATGAGAATTTGCGACACGGTTTGTTACAAGTTATGCGATGAAGAAAGATCGCAAAGAACATCGAGATTCGTGAATGCGTGTGATAGTGACTTAGACCTTCTTCTCCCTACCTAGCTCTTCATTTTCGCACTCCGCGACATGACTTGATTTTTCTTCGTGGCCTCTCGAACGCATCTCCCGCCTTGGCGTCACTCCTTCCACTTCCAGGATGTGGTTTGGTATTACCACGCCCTCCTCGGTTCGATCGTAGTTTGTGTCTTGTATGTGATAGATGCCCAAGTAGTAGAAACTTGCGATTCCTACCACATAGAACAATAAAATACCACCGGCCTCGGCGATGAACGGTATTTTGATGCTGTCGAGACCAAAACAGATTGCTTCACCGGCTCCAAGCACGCCTCGAAAGACGCCAACGTAGTGCGTGAGCTTCTGGGGGGAATTCGTAAGAGCGCCAATCCAGTAGTAAACGATGTTATGCCACAATTGCGAGAACACCCAGTTGAGCATAAAAAGAAAGAATATCCAACCAAAATTTAGGTCGTCCCAGTCTATAGGGTTGGTGGGTGGATTGTTGCGATCGTAGTTTCGAGTTCGGATCTGAGTGACGTTAGCCTATAATGAGGAACGGTCGACATCTGTACATACCATCTCCCAAACCCACGCAGTAACTAGAGGAATGCAAACACCTGTCAAACCGATGAGTCCGCGCTTACGGCGGCCCCACCCGGGGTAGTCGAGAACGCATTGCAATACCCACCCTGCCGGTATCTGCATGACGACAGCGATGAACGAGAGCAGTGAGCGTGTGCGGAGGTTGTTATTGAAAGCTGCGAAAATGTGAGCGTTGGCTTGTGAACGTGTTTCAATGGCATACCATTCACCGATCCGCTGTACACTAGAAACCCTTCAGCTGGTAAGAATGCCGGCAACATCATGAGGAGAACGGGGTCCGTGAAGACGAGCAGATTTGTCCTGAGCTCTTCCCAAACTCCTCTTGGACGATCAACGGCGACCACGGAGCCATCGTCTCTCGTGAGCTTGTGTGGTCGAAGCAAGGCTAGGCATAGCAAGCCACCAACGACCATGATGGTTATGAAGGCGATGTACACTGATCGTGGAACACCAGCAACAGTATCCGAGTTCCTGTTTATGATTACTGGGATAATGCCACTAATGACGGACCCAAACGCTTGCATATTCATAAGTATCGTCGCGTAGGACCCTTTTTCTCTTTCCTCAGGATAGCCAGTTGCAACGTAGCCTGCAGTGATAAAGACCATTCCTGCACCGATGCCGATGATAGGACCGGCGGCGTAAGGGTAGCCTTTCTTGCCGGTCTCATCGTAGTACCAGAGAGATCCCACGTACACGGCGTAGGTTTGAACGCCGATGCACATCGTAAGACCAGGTCCAAGCTTGTTCAAGATGGAGCCACCGAAGGAGGAAGAGAAAAACCATACTAGAAGATGGTCAGTATGTGTCAACTGTGAGACTTGTGTACTATTGTGTACCTGCGCATAGTGTCGCATTGACAACCTGGACCACCTGCGCCGAATCCGGCTTCCCACCACCAGCTCCCAGAAGGTTAAGTGCAACGTAGATACCAGCAGAGGAACCAACACCGAGGCCAGCAATGAGCATCTGAACCCACGGTCCGTGGTAACGAAACTGAGGAATGTTCACGATCTCCATGTCTTTCGCAAACTCTCTCTAAAAAGCAACGCGACGCAAAGACGAGCAAGAACAGAGGATAGTAATGATGAATGCGGAGGTGAACATTACACTAACAAAGCGAAGGGCCGAGGCGTGGGAGCAATATAAACTTTGAGCCATCTGGAGCTGCGCCTTCCTGAGGACCCTGAGAATCAAGAGTGGGTGCACAGCACTAAGGACCAGCACAAGCTCACACCCTCAACACGAGGCAAGCAAGGGCAGGTCGCAACCTCCACCGATAGATAGCAGCATGTCAGAAGCTGCTAGGGTGCTGCCGCATGGCGTTCAGGGCCCATTGATCCGTCTGCTTCGTTTGGCAGTAATCGTCCTTAGTATCCTAGTGGCTTTGAAAGCTAGTGCGCAGTGTGCTTACCGACGAACCAAAACTTCGTGATAGCGGCAGGTCAGATGCTAGCGTCAGATTCCCTTACTGGGCTAGCTGACTCGCTAGGGGCGGGCTATCAACCCGCAATAGAGAGCTGGTGGCCTGGGCCAAGGAAAAAGAAATTAGAGGGCATTGGAGAACGCTGGCACCGTCCTGAATGCTGCACCTTGGGAGAACAGTCTCTGAAGGTGCTGCCCTTTTTCGGCCATTGGATAGAGCACAGGTTGCACTTGCTCCAGTAAATATATGACAGGCTCGGCAACGTTTGGAGAGGTTTGGGATGGGCTGAGTATGACGTTGCACGCAAGTGATTGGGGTTACTAACACTCTGAGGACTGCTCCACCATGGAGTACGCTACGCGGCCGCCGTCAGCAAAACTACGACACCGAGTGTACGGATCCGTTATCACGAAGGAACTCGTGTCCACTGCAATGGGATACCCCAGACGGCCCGTCCCTTTGGCTGCCGTTTCCTCAATCCCAGACCTGCCGACAGCTTACGTTGATGCGCTTGGTACCCATATAGCCCTTCCACTTCTTATAGACTTTCTCCTCAGCTGCTGTAGAGCCTGGGGTACCTGCCGGCCAATTTTCCAGGTAGGATGGGCATGTGCTTGGTATCGAACGCGCCATCGCGTGCCAGGCCCAACGAGCATCGCCGGTCAGATGCACAACATCGCCACTATGGACTCGGATGGCGACACTTCTAGGCGCATTCTCACTTTCTCCATCATCTTCCCCTCGCGCCATGATGAAGACACCGTCGCATCCGACGCTGAAACTTGCAAGCGCTCGCTGACACTGCTCGCTGACGTCGCGATGCACGGGCATAAAGTCTTTAGCTGAGTACATCAACACCACACCAGATTCGGGCTGAATATGGGGAAAGATACCAGTCACAAGCATTGACAAATCTGCTGGGAATGGCGTTGCATGCTTTGCATAACTGCGAGTCGGCCAATCGTATTGTTCGCCAAGCGTTAGCCAACGAAGCTTGGTGTACAAGAACTGCTCGTTGTTGAGAGGTTTCAGCTTGTCTTGGACCTTTGGCGTTAAACGGTCCTCCGGGGCTGACCGTTGACGTAGAAAAAAGCTACTGTCGAACCGCAGTCCGTCCGATGTGGGCTTCGGAGGATACGGGATATCGTAATCTGCCTGGAGGTTGATCTTATGGCATGGATCTGCCAGATCTCGGTGCATGAGACACGACGTAAACAGCACTTGCGTCTCAGGTGGGAGGAGTCCAGAAATGACTTGGAGGCCAGGGAAGTCGCGATGTTCAAAGATTTGCGCATCTTCCGCAGGTACAGAGAGTGGTTCGCCCCTTGCATATGCCTGGCAGGCAGCTTCAATCTGAGCTGCGGGGATGATGCCTGCAGGGCGCCAGATATCTTTACGCTCATCGCTAAACTGACCGCGTTTGCTGAGATCAAATATGTCTGGATCGGTATCTAGATCAGCTTTACGCATGCTTTGGTATCGCCAGTGTTCTTTCTGGATGAAATGTGGTGGTGTAGCATGCGTGTCATGATGCACCGAGCCCTTCTGCCATGGTGGTTAGCCAAACCCGTTCAGTCCGAAGGGGCGACATACGAACGCGCTCAGTGGCATCCGTGGACAGGTCCATCGCCGCGGTAGGATGATAGAAGACTCGTCGAACGTGGGGGCGGACGGGCACCTGAATTGATGGTTGTCTTCTCAATGAGACATATAGCCGACTCAGGACTCGCATCAACGGTGGTAAGAGTGTAGGAAGGTCGCAACTGAGATGCACAGAATGCTACCCAGGCTGCATAACTGGCATTGCGGGAAAGCTAGGCCCACGAAAAAGATTGAGCGATAGATGGCTCGTGCGTTGGCTTATCGATAAGCAACAGTGCAGAGCGCCTTCCGCATCTCCGCTCAAGCAATACCTTCAACACAATCGCTTCGATTATCATGCTCGACCCGCCTGTTGAGCACAACTTACTAATCGTATTTCGATATCATGGTCGGATTCAAGAGGCTCGCTTCCAAGTCTGCCAGGTATCTACATGCGTATGGCGAGAATGAACACATTCTTGGTGCATCGACTCACGCGGATGGAAATATTCTTGATCAACTTGATGGAGCGATCAGCGAGTGTATAAGTGTTGAAGTTTGTGCCGTCCTGCTGACGAACCTTTAGAACGCGAAAGATAACATAGCAGCGTGCTTGTGGTATCTTTGGACTGCTGAGCTAGGACGTGTGGGGCGATAGTTTGGGGACAGTATCAAGCTAACCTGTCGATTCATGGGTGTCAGCTGATAAAGGAAATATCTATCTAGGTTTCGAATCCGTCTAAGAACTGCTAGCCAACTGAGTGTTAACCATTCGAGAGGCGCTACGTGTTGTATAGTAAAGAACGTTTGTTGTGTCTATCACAGGATGCTTCAGTTCGATCCTCTAGCAAACACCAAGACTTTTCTAGGACTCCACTCCTATGCGTTACTCCCGTACTCCCTACCCAGTTACCGTGAGCTGAACGCCACCAAGTACACGGCTCACCACCTTTTGTCCGATCATGCAAAGATCTTCAAGAAGTGCTTTGCGCTACCGCATTGCGTTCGGCTGCCTCACATGCGCCGTCGCACCGCTCGTCGTCGTCATCGCTGGGTTTACTTCGTCCTCTTCTACCTCAATCGTTACGACGCAAGTACATGTCGGGACCGATGAATCGCCGGCCCGTGCCTGGAATATACTATCGATAGTATTGGACACGTACGGCCTCTCGAGAAGTTCGACAATACGTAATCTATTTGTGGATGCAAGACACGCTTCGTATATCTTGCGATGGCGTACACATCTTCTTCGGGACATGTCAAGCTGAACTATGCGATATCAGTACCTCATTAGTGAGCCAATCGATACTTAAAGGTACCTGAATCCATCGGAGCTCCGATGCGCTGACACTCCTCCTTGGTGGCCCACGTTCCAACACAGTTCAGGTTACTGCAATGAGTCTGCATAGCAATGACAGTGAGTCCGTTACCATTTACTTCGGCAGAAACAGCGCACTGAGCGGGTAACGATGAGGGTCGTACTCGGCCATCAGGCTGGATAGGACCACGAGTAGCAGCCGTTGTAGTCTCTGCTACCGGGGTTGAGGGAACCATATTGTTTATACAAGGTGCAGTTGGATTGGAAAGTAACTATGCGCTGCGCTTTAACAGTCGCGCGTAAGGCATTACTTATAGTTTGGCTGTTACGAGAACGACTGGGAGGCAACGGGTCAGTCTTTCTGTGTGAGACACATGCTCATTGCGCAGTTCTGGAACTGAACTACAGCTGGTAGCGCTGAGTCGGATGACTCGACTCTTTCATGCTCTCTTTTACCAGTACCCTAGCTGCATGTAGAAGGTTTTTAAGATCTCGCGGAAGCGGGAAACGCTCCGTTGTGGGCTCTTGACCGCATGAGGCAACAGCTGGCGGATGCCTGTCCGGGTATGAGATCGTGGCTGTGGATATATGAACCCAAGCAAACTGCTCAAACTGGAAGACCCACGACTGCGGCCCTCATCCCAAATTCCGCGGTCAAATCAGATAAAAGCATTGTGATGGCTACGACAGGTCCAGAAGTATGAGATCTTACCGCATGGTATCCTGCATCGGATGTAGCCTCGTTCAGGCGGTGGAACAAAGATGTCTGTGGGACGATTGTGAACAGCCTTGTTACGCATGGAGTAAGGGTCGGCGTCCCGAAGTTTACACACACTTTGGGGGGATGAGACAGGCCAAGCATGTACAGAACGGAGTAGTCGGAAAGCCTGGTGTTCACGGCATCTAGCCCGAGAAACCGGTCACCGGCAAGAAAGGTCGAACAGTAGAGTTACGCCAGGAGTTGAGCGGTGTTTACAACCCGAGACCGCCGATAATGCTCAGTTACCTGTCATCCTCATCTACTTTAAGATAACAAGTACTATCCGCTCGGAGTGCTAAAGAGTACTCAATCGGTCACCAAAGACTGATCCATAATTATTCTGTCCAAAATCGAAGATACGTGGTTTGAGTTAGTGAGAGACTGCCTCAGCCATATATGCGTCTCAGCCCGACGCTGATCGGTGTAGATGAGGAGCTTGGTAAGAGGATATCGAGGACAATTGCTAGGTGATGCACGGGACTCAGGGTTCTTGTCGTTCAAGTGGTAGACAGCCACATGCGTGCATA
This sequence comes from Alternaria panax, assembly GCA_019702505.1. NCBI lineage: Eukaryota > Fungi > Ascomycota > Dothideomycetes > Pleosporales > Pleosporaceae > Alternaria > Alternaria panax. Next base: position 2,974,764 of record JAANER010000004.1, read on the forward strand.
GGGACCCCGGGAGGGAAGCCGACGCCAAGATACCGCATGGGTGTGGGACATCATGCAAGATCCGCTCAGCCTTATTGGCCCAAAATGGAAGGAATGGGATGTTCGACCGCTTCCCCGCACAGTTTATGTGCGAGAATGTCACCACGTCTACATGGTGGCACTCGATTGGACACCGTTGTACCATTGCACAGCCTTGCAGACTCTCGAGGTCCGCGTGAGGCAGGAACAATCCAGCCGGTGCCCTAGACGTAGCTCAGCGTAAGTAATTTTCTCGAATCCTTCGACAGATGGTATCTCCAGAAGGAGTAAATCCGCGGAAATCACAGCAACAGCCGAGCGCATCTCAGTGCGCTTGAAGACGGAGAGACAGCTGTGTCTGTCAGCAGCCGAATGCTGATCACTCGAACTACTACAGGGCTAGTCTAGACATACTCCGTTACTCCCGATGGATGATAACGTAGACGATAATATGCGGAACAAAGTTGCGCACTACAGGAGCAGTGATGAAAAACTTGTAAAGTCGGCATTACTACGCACCATCTGGTCGTACGACCACGGTCGAGTGAGACAGCAAGGTCTCAATGACGTCACCGCATTACGCGCCTGGCTAAAATCTGCCTTTGATCGGCGGTTACAGGCTTCTAGAAGGCTCCTGTTATTGCAAGGCACCGATTCCCTAGGCCCACGCGACGATGAAGCGCTCAACATTGAGGCAAAATGGATTGCCATAGTAGCAGAAAACCATGCATCATTCTATGCTGGCGAAGAGTCAAGGACTTTTGCATCTGCAAGTCATCTGTTGCAACCGCAAGATGCGAGGGCTCAGCGCTTTCGCAGATGCACCTAAGCGCCCCCCTGCAGCTACGTGCATGAGGGTGTGCGTGCAGTTTATTTGGTTGGATATGGAAATGCCATGAGCTTGAAACCAGGCCTTGGTGCCCACCAGACGTTTTCCTCGTGTAGGTCTCTGAAACTTCCTATACTTCATGGTGTCTGTTCAATGCTCGGTAACAATAGGCCATCGTGCTGCAACGTGACAACTTGGACGACTTGCCCCTGACTACACGTCGCAACGGTGCGGATAACACAAATCTCTCGTGCCTACTGTGTGAACCATTCACCCATGAAGCACTTCTTATCCAGTCAAAACTTGCTAATAAATGGCCGGGGCCACAACCGCAACGCAGTGTGGAACCATGCTGACTCGCTTCTATTTATGTGGCTCCGCGGAGTGGTTTGTAAAGGACCATTACTAGCATAAACATGTTCGGTAACAGCTGGAGAGTAATTTCGTCTCTGATGTCGAGGAGGTCTAGCGTGTTAATCTCTTCTTAAAACTTAGTGTTTAAACTTGCAGCCTGTGTTGCAGCTGTTGCTATCTAGTCCAGTGAGTGTAGGCATACAAAGAAACGAGTAGTTCAGCTGACGGTCCTCCTTTCACACCGCCTTGATGTTGGCGAGGTACATGCTGTGAATGATTTCCCTCAGGCTGACAAGCACTGGAGGCTCTGGTGGGATATGTCTGCCGCGTGCTGTGGGGCTAAGTTTAGAAGTGAGGAAATGGGGTTGATACTGAAATACGAAGCCTTTCCGGGTGACTTGCATGGCACCCCCGTCGCAATAGTGGCGATCATCATACCACGACCCTGACCGTACCTCAATATTGATAAGCTTCTTATGGCCGACGCGAGCAAGACGACTCTCCTGTAGTGCTATACACCTCAAATTGGAGTAGTTGCATATTGAACTCGTGGTTAACGATGTGGGGGGCGGGGGAGAATTGCTCATGGCTGTCAGACCCGGAACCGATAAACGACCCAGGGAGCGCTCGCTAAATACCATGCCTGAACGCCGGTGCTTGAGTTCAGGGGTTACTTCTGAACAGCTCGAGCAAGCATTGCGATGCTGGCTTGGCAGAATGGGAGTCATGTCTGTCGTTCAACCGGACTTGAGGGAACCACGCAGGCCTGTAGGTTGTGATGTCCGCTTTGGTCGTAACACCTCAGTACTAGACGTTGGGGTGTTGTTGTTTGATGTAGTTCAGGGCTGCTACGAAGCCATGCAATCGCTTAGCATACTCAGACTAATGGCCAGTGGGTATTCAAGACATCGGCAGATGGCACGTAAACCGTAGTAGTACATTATACGATACAAAAGCAGCAACGGCAGCAACGGCACTACGACTGCGTAAAAAAAAAGAATAGAAAGACTCAGTGAGAGAGCAACGTCGCTTGAGTAACTTGCAACAACAGTCGTAAGCGACAAGATTGTGACATCAGAACTCGCCCCGAGGCAACCTATGCCACAATGGCAAATGCCGCGAGCAGAACATCTTCCCCACCGCCGATCTGCCTCAGTTTCATTGCCCTGAGGAATTGGTTGTTGCAGCAGCCCTAGAAGCTCGCACAATGGCCTCGATTTCAAGAGCCATATTGTCACGTCCGGCTCCTCTAGCAGATGCACATGTGCATCCCATACTCGCCGAAGAGCCGATACACCAGTCTTTTGTCAAGCCCAATGGTGGGGCGCTCTGAAGCATCTGACGATTGAAAGTCATCGGCTGAGAGCCAGTTTGCTGAGGACACGGTCTGAGGACGGCCGCATGGTACGGGCATGTCGCGTTTGAACGAAATCGTCGCGTTTCTGTCATGGTCGCAGGAGACAGGTCATGGTTGTAGAGTTTGAGCGAAAAGACATCATTTCTCCGGTAATTGTCCATGTTGGCGAAGTGATCGTGTTGCGATGAGCGGCTTAGGACGTGACACTAGATGTGGTCCCGAAAGTCAGCGTCTCTTCAAACGTAAATTGAGCAAAAGGGGTACTGGAACGTACCACAGAACGCAACAGCCTGTACTCCCAGTGATGGTTAGGCGATGACGAGTGTGAAGGATCTCACGAGTTTGGTGGTGATGTCGACATTGAGTTTACTGTTCACAGACTGGGGTCTTTTGTATTCTTGTCGTACTCATGTATCCGCAAGCCGGAGGCCGGTATACTTGCTTCGCGACGTGTCGATCTCTAGCTCTCCCATCTGCTGATGCCTTCTGATGATCCATTGCAGAAATATGAAGCATGAAACTCCACTAGTTCCCACCGGTTTAGTAAGAGCAGCAGTGAACTAAGGCATGTTACAAGGATGTAGTCTGCATAATTAGCATTTTATTCAGCTTGTTGAACTGTGCTGGGATCTGGTGGCGTTCTTGTTTCCAACGCTGATCTATGCGAAGAAGCTTATGTCTTCTGAGTTCTGCCACTCCTTGACAAGGCTTCCAGGTGCTATATGCATGAACACTGGGCCATGATCCCCATCATGGGGTTTAGGCGGAGGGAGACGCTGGACTATGCAGTCAGCAGTCAAAGCTCTTTGGTACAGGTAGACCATACACGAACTTCCGAGATCTCCGAGCATCTTGGGTTTCATGATGTGTATATTCAGCCGACAAAGGAGAATCTTAGGGACCAGGATGTTGCCCATAGGACTCAATGGCTCTATGGGGAAGATCATCGGTCAATCCAGGCACGCATGCGTGCAGAAGCTGACGTGCGTGTCACGTATCTTGAAGAGGTCGAAACGCAGGTTCCTGGCCAGCTTTTTCTTGCAGGGATTCGAGCATGATGAGTGCCAGACTACAGCCGTCCCGCTACCATGATTTGGCGGCGTGGGGAAATGAGTGTCTTGTGTACAACATATTTGCGCTAGATACGCATGTAAGATTTCCAAAAGACATGCAGAGTGGCGGTGTTAGATCATGCCTGTACATGCGATAATTTGCCCAAGATCATGTCGAGACTACGGCTAGGTTGCTGGCACTTTCTCGGTGTTGCCCGATCCGGAAAATACGTTTGCGTTCGAACGGTTCTGCAGCGACTCGGTGTTACCTTTAGAGACCAGTTGCGAAGCTATTAGGAGCTTAGCGATTCTAGTTCAGCGTTATAGCAGTATAGTACGTTCACCTGCAGACACTGCGCCCTGTGTCCAGGGGTCAGGCGGTAGGTGCAAGGAAAGGTAATGCAGGAACCAGTCTTTCTGAACCATACATCGTTGAGCTTGGAGCAGACAGGTCAAACTCTTGGCTGACCAAGGGTATAGGATAGACCTATGAATAGTCGTCTGATCTCGATGCTCAGCCGCGGCAGGTACATAATGTTCCTGCATCTGATTCTTGCTATGTAAGCTGCAGTGAATGCCCTAATCTGCTTAGGCGCCAGTGGTGTGCATCGGTTGCGCGTCGTATTCCAAACAGACTATTGGAAACAGACGCATGAAGAGGGGACGGAAGCCGTAGCAAGTGCTCGGTCCTGATGTGTATGCAAAAGCCATGCGCTATCCTCCTCAGGACTAAGCGGCGGATGCGTTGTCCTCGACTCCAGCAAATTACGAGGCAATTACCCTGGAAAACCGGTCCACCCATCCCCGAGGCAGAGTGTCGATCGCAGTAGTGAAACATGAGTTCGTGGTAATTATGGCGATATGGAAATGAAAGGTCTGGCTACCTACTCATTTCCCAAACTCAGCGATGCGTCGGCAACTTTTGTGCTTAGACTGACCGGGTCGCTGGAAACCGGAGTGTAATGAGGCAGAAGCTGTTGAGCTCGGTGGGTGCAAGGCGGCTGTGAGAGCTGTGGTGAGTCGAGGCTGCATTCTTGACGTGTTGGGTGCGCGCGCGCGTAGCTGATCGCATACGCGCAGTGCAAGTTCCGCAGCCTCGCCCGAGTGACGTATTTAGTAAGCGTAGGGCTTGGCAAGTTTGTGAAGGGATATAGCTCGTGGCTCAAGCTGGAAGCCAGGAGTAGACGTGATGAGTATTCGACAGTCGATGGATTCGCTGCTGTGTCTTGACGTGGGGAACCGCGATGTTTTCGTGATGCGCCATGAGGTCGGGACTTGCCGCTCCACGAGATCGGGCGCGGGGGAACCGAGGCCCCCTGTTAAGAATTGTTGGAAGCCTGCGATAGCCGCAGAGCTCGCTTTGCTGCCAATTCTGATGCTGCTGCGATTCCTGGAAACACTTCTCGTACCGGCTACGACACGATGAACGGGACGGAAGGCACCAATGGCAGCCCAGCAGGCCCCAGACTTCTTTGGGAGCACCCTTCTCCCCAGACGACACCCATGTACCAGTTCCTTCAATCTGTGAACAAGACACACGACTTGCGGCTTTCCAAATACTCGGAATTGCACGGATGGAGTATCAACAATGTGAACAAGTTCTGGCAAAGCGCCTGGGAGTTCGTGGGTATCAGGCACCAAGGAACCCCAACATCAGTCAGTCGCCGTGTGTCCACACACGTCACCTTTGCTTACAACCGATAGGCTGTAAACGAAGACGCGCCTATGTTTCCTCGGCCGGCTTTCTTCCCAGGAGCAACACTCAACTTCGCCGAGAACCTCCTTTTCCCCACCGCTGAAGTCGATCCCAGCTCACCCGCCGTCATTGCCGCAACAGAGACTACCAGGGAGACGGTGACATGGCAGGAGCTCAGGGACAGAGTAAAGCTGTGCCAAGCCGGCATGCTGCATCTGGGTCTCAAACAAGGCGATCGAGTGGCTGGCTATGTCGCAAACCATACAAGCGCGCTGGTAGCAATGCTGGCTGCGACGTCGCTGGGAGCAGTGTGGACAGCAGTCAGCCCAGATACAGGCGTCCACGCTGTGCTCGATAGACTACGCCAGATTGAGCCAGTCTTGCTCTTTGCAGACAATGCCGCGTTCTATAATGGCCGGAGCCATCCAGTACTGCCCAAGGTTGCCGAAATTGCGAGAGACCTGCCCTCCCTTCAAGCTGTTGTCATCTTTCCTACTGTAGCCTCAGTAGAGTTTGACGTGACCTCCATTCCTGTGCAATCTGGCAAAACTTACGATTACGCAACATTTACAAAACTGAGGCCAACGACAGAGCTTACTTTCGAGCAACTGCCGCCAGACCATCCCGTGTACATTTTGTATTCGAGTGGTACAACAGGCGCACCCAAGTGTATTGTCCATGGCGCCATTGGCACTTTGCTTCAACACAAGAAAGAGCACGTCATTCACTGCTCGATAACGCCTCGATCACGGCTCTTCTACTTCACAACATGTACCTGGATGATGTGGCATTGGTTGGTCAGCGGACTGGCATCAGGAGCTACGTTAGTGCTCTATGACGGTTCGCCGTTTCGCTACGTAGACAAGTCCGACCCGTCAACTTCCATTGCAGACGACCTAGCGATGCATCGTCTGATAGACGAGTTTGGCATCACCCACTTCGGCACATCTGCAAAGTACCTTTCCATTCTAGAGCAAAAGTCCGTCGATCCATCAGCTGCAGGACTTGTAATGGAAAAATTGGAGGCAATATATTCTACGGGGTCACCACTCGCCCCTTCGACCTTCTCCTATGTCTACTCCGCCTTCCCCTCGACTATCAACCTAGGCAGCATAACCGGCGGTACGGACATTATTTCATTGTTTGGCGCACCAAACCCACTTCTACCCGTTTACGAAGGCGAAATCCAGGGCGCTGGTCTAGGCATGGCAATCGCTGCGTATGACTACACAGGTGCCGATGTCTCAGCATCGGGTGAACCGGGCGACCTGGTTTGTACTAAACCCTTCATATGTCAACCAGTAGCGTTCTGGGGCCCAGAAGGCGAGTCGAAGTACTGGAAGTCATACTTTGACAAGTTCACGAACGAGGAGAAGCAGCCTATCTGGCACCACGGCGACTTTGTGCGCTTCAGCCCCGCGACGGGTGGACTGTGGATGCTCGGACGTAGTGATGGCATACTCAAACCTGCGGGCGTACGCTTTGGATCAGCTGAGATCTATAACGTGGTGCTTCAACATTTCCCCGAAGACGTAGCAGACGCGCTTTGCATTGGGCGCAGGAGAGAGACAGATACAGATGAGACTGTCGTACTCTTCCTGAAAATGGCAGAAGGCCGTCAAATCTCCGACAACCTTGTCGGGAAGATCAAAACAACGATCAAGCAAGCACTCAGTGCGCGCCATGTTCCAGCTGTCGTGGACGAGTGCCCGGAGATACCCGTTACTACCAACGGAAAAAAGGTAGAAGGGGCCGTCAAACAAATACTTTGCGGGCTCAACGTCAAGACCAGCGCGAGCGTAGCCAACGCCGAATGTCTAGAGTTTTACCGGGACTGGGCGGGGAGGCATTGATCATCCAGTCGAGGTGCCTTTGCGCTACATAGAACCATGTGCCACGCTTCTGGTCCACCTGTCATTTGTTTGTCGAGCTAGTAAAGCAGCGTCCAGCCGCTTATGGTGGTAATTTAGATGTCGTCCACGAGTCAGAGCCGCGTCTGGGAATCTCTGACTAGCAAGCCCCACTTCAGCTGCAACCAGGCCAGTCCGTCACACGTTGAATGCTGGGGCGTGAGCTTATTTCTACGACGTTGCTCAAGGCGCAGGCAAGAGGATAGCCTTAGCGAATGCTTTCATCCACAATTGACATCTCGTACCATGAGAACTACTCACAAGCTCACGCTTTTGCCTGATTTTACCGACCAATCCGATCACCGCCGCATCGCTTCCTTCTCGTTACAGCCATTGTTGCTTCTTCCAGAAGTTCTCGGCAATCATGTCATCGACTTTCGTATACAGCACATCAATGACACCTACCCCGGCCTCGAATGTAGCCTTAACAACGCCCATAGCACCTTCTGGATAGCGCACCAAGACAGCGATGGCACCGCCCTTTATAGCCACTCCGTCTCCCGTCCAGCCTCTTGTCATCACAAGGACATCGGAGGTATTGATGGTGTGTTCGGTGTTCGCAATATGATTGTGCGCGAGGAAGGCGATGTTTTCTGGTTCGGTGAGTCAGTGCCATAGGTGAGACAGGGGTCGGGCACATACGAGCTAGAATGAGGATTTTACGCTCAAGCTTAACTACCCGGCTGGTGGCTGCAACTTGGTCTTCGGGGTTGATCCCTGCATAACACTCGTTCCGGAAGGGGCGCACAAGGTCGTAGATGCGCTGTTCGAGTGCGTTCGCGGGCTGAGACGTCCCCCCCCCCCCGTAGGTACGTAGAAGGTGCTTGCTGTCTACAGGTAGCTTTGGGATAAGAAACAGCTTAGAATTGCAAAGTCTGTAGAAGATTGGAACGCCGAGACATTGTGGTTGCACATACAAACGTTGACTGAATAGTCTAGAGACTCACCCTCACCACTATTAGTACATGTTGTAGTGTGTCGAGATAGTCTCAGCTCCGCTTTTGTCGACACATCTCCATTCTTCATGCGCATGTCGGAGACTCTTGTCATCGCCCTCTATGTCTCCAAATCTTCCAACATTAGCACAGTTGCTACCTCCGCGCTTTCCTATCATGCTAAAATCCCCCCCCCCCCCCCCCCCCCCGCCTTTCACCTCTGGAAAGAAGATCGCCAGCGCTCTATCGCACTCCTCGGTCAAAAGTTCAACCATACCCTTCCCGCATTCTTTGCTTGTGTGACAGCGCATAACCGTGTGTGTATATCCCGTTCCGTTGGCGAACACACTCAAGGCGGATGATCCCCCCACACCTTTGATCATACATGACCAGTTTCGAGATCCAAAGGAGATTTCTGGTGCGACAATCGCCCTGCCGCAGGTGGACTGGATGTGTCGGAGGATGAAGGCAATGTTCTCTTCGCGCGTCGGTCAGATTGCGGTTAGGGCTAAAGTGGATCGGACAAGTACATACCACAGAGTATCATGAACAATCGTTCTTCTTGTAAGGATGACATGCTGTTGAGATGATTGTTGTAGTAGTCATTGCGGTAGGGTTGCAGAAGGTCGTAAAGTCGCTGTTCGAGAGATTCGGCAGCCATACTGGTTCGATTCATTGCGCAGGAATAGGAGGAATCGGATAGTGGAGCTGATGAATTAATCGGTATGGAGAGTTCGTTGCCTGTTATTACGATGGAAATAGTGGGCCCAGGGTGTTTACGCGCCAAGAGAGAGAAGTGTGCGTCACTGTCGGAATCTGGGATTGGTAGTGAAGTGCACGTGCACAACCCTGAGGCTTTCGAAACAAGTGTACATATTCGGTCTGATGCGCTCTCGTCTCCTGGGACTATACTGCGTGAGGTAATTCGTCCATGCTGTTATCATATCATCTTGAAGCCAATGTTGACAGCCCATTGTAGATGACCTGACACTAAGTTGCGGAAACGCTGATGGAAGCTCAGCTCAGCGCACTCAGTTTACAAGGCCCCTCCAAGCACATTCTAATTGACATGCCACCGTCAATCAAATAAATTCCTAGTACTTGAAGTCGCCATATCCATCGTTTCCCTCTTGCGCTAGGATATCTTTGATAGCTTTGTCCACTTTCTCTCCCAGTCCGACCACGACGTTTTGACCCCACTTTACCTGCTTCCACATCACGACTGTAAACTTTCCCGGGCCGTCGTGAATGCAGACCGTGGCCTTGTGGCCGACTTCACTGTTATTGGGTCCTCGGACGTCAATGACAGTTATCGAGATCTGAGAAGCGCGGACACTGGGACCGGCAGTGTATTTGACCAGGAAAGCGAGATTTCCTGTATGTAGTTGGTCATTTACTGAGTGTTGAAGGAAGAAAGAGGAGCTACTCACCAGCAATGGTCTCGACAATGTGGGAAGGAAGAGCATTGCGGCGGGGGTTGAGGTAGGCGAACATGTGCTGCAGTAGAGGGTCGCGGGTTGGAGTCGGAATCGCCATGCTTGAAAGGTGTATGGCGAGGATACCGAATGTCTTTGAGAGGAAATCAGCTGCGGTGTAAGGAGGGTCGAATGGATCGTGTCAGTCGGTCTGATGAGTTGGCAGCGATGCTAAACAAAAGTGGGGCCAGCGTCTACCTTCACCAATTAGACGTTAGGCGAATTCGGGATTAAGCCAATGTTGGTATAAATTTCGTGTGGTATCGTTATGATACCAATGTAATGCTAAGTCGCCTGTCGCAAGCACCCACCACCTACTGCTCGATGCTGCCTACCCAAGCGTATACAGTCGGAAAAATACAGTACCAAATACCAATGTTAATACACAATAGATCCACCTTATTACCTTCCAATGGTACCGTAAGATATATATGCAACACCGAATAAATACCCTTCCAGTCCCACACGCCAGCGCCTAGTCGCGACGCATTTTGACATCTACATTGCTCTTCATCTGCCTTCTTTGATCTTCACGCAATCAGAAAACGCAGGAAAGTTGCCTCTGAAGCTTGGGCCCAATGTCCAATTGTTCAAGTCACGGAGGTGCGTCTCGAAAGCTGGGTTGATGAGCCATTGATCGTCTTCCTTGGGTAGTGGGCCGATGGATGAGATACCAGCGGATGTGTTCGCAGCGGGGGGCTGTGGGGTTGAAGGGTCTTGCGGCGAGCCGGCATTTACATGTGTGGAGAAAGGCGAGGATACAGAGACGGACGAGGTCGTCGAGAGAGCGTGGGTGTGAACTTTTGAAGCTGGAAGGAGACAGTCACGAGGCTCATAAGGCCAGTTCAGCGAGATGGTAGTTGTAAACGGGATGAAGAAGTTCTCGAAAGATACGGGCGGTTGACTCGAGACGAGTCTATCGCGAAGGCGGGGCCTAAAGTGTGTTAGTCATGTTCTCTTCCCACACGGTTCGCATAGTAGCAAGTGGGTACGTACCAGGGGAGATGGTCGATCCACAATGCGTGAGCAGTAAAGAGTTGAGAAGGCCGTGGTGTTACCCAGTGCGGCAGCCGATCGTAGTTCTCCTGCGTAGGTTCGATTTGCCAGCGCATGATCAGGAACATGATGAAGACTACCGCAACCTGCTCTGGTCTGCCGCAGATGTCCGGGAATGTACGCAAGATGTCGGTGAAGAGCTTTGAAAGCGGATGCGCATCTACCACACGATCCGGATAGGCTAGTGAGGTGAAGTTTGGGTAGTGTGGTCCGACTAGTGTCTTCATGGGCACGCCCTCAGCAGCGCGATTTTGGCGGTCTTGGAGGAAGTCGAGCAATATGACGTCCAGAGGACATGTTGCCGGGAGGTTTCGAGGGAGCGTGAGGTGCGCGACCATGCTCGACGCATACATGGCATGCTGGCTGCTACTGACGTTGCTGGGCCGCGGCTGCTGCGGTGGGGGAAGATTCGGGTCGACGGCCCTCCGCTGCCCGTTGTCGAGTATGAACTCGACGCCCAGACGTTCGTCAAAGGGCATCTCTGTCTGCAGATGGGGCGTTCGCGACTGCTCGAAATGGGGGCCGGGGCTGCCATTGGAGTAGCGGCGCAAGTGGCTGTTGGGCGCGTCGTTGGGATACAGCCACGCTCTTCCTCCCTCTGTCACGCTCGGCGAATGCACGCCATTGTGGGGCGAGGCCGTGGACAGCTCATGCGAGGCGACGTGGAACTGCCGCGGTTCGGCGAGTTGCGCAGGCGCGTCGCGCTGCTGGTGAGGGTGGATGGGAAGGGGCGATCGTTCGGCCGCGGCTGCCAGTTCTGCACATGGTCAGCTTGCTTGCTTGCCAGGGAGGTTGTCTGCGTGCCGTTGAGACCGCCCGTCGCACGCAGGATGGGCTGGATAATGGTCAGGACGCTCTCCAGCCTCTTCCGGATGTCTGCGTTCTCCGCCTGGACCGCCTCCTTCTCGCGCAGCACGACTTGCAGGTCATGGTATGGCTGCTGGCTTTCCAGGTCCCGGATGCGCTGATTGAGGCGATCGATCTGGTTCTTGGTGCGCTCTCGGATGGCACGTTGAGCTTCGCGGTCGTTTGCGCGCTTGCGGGCAAGCTGTTCGGGCGTGAGATTCGCAACGCCACGCGAGTTGGGGCCGGTCCTGCGCTTTTTGTTGGGCTGACCATCGCCCGAACCGTCATCTCTAGGGGCCCCTTCGGGTGTGTCTGCCTCCGCCGGCGACGCCATGCTGATCATGGATGCGTGTGGGTTGCGATTCAGGAGGAGAATGGGCAGCCCCGGTGGCAGGATTTTCCCGAGTCATGAGCCGGGACACTACCGCAGCCATGAGTTTTGCCAGCTGCAGCCTAGAGCTGACGGGGCTTAGCGCGCGAGAGCCAAGCTGAACGATTGCGGGGACGACATGCGTGGGGGGTGCCAGCCTCGGGACGCGCATCGGATAATGCCCTCCGCATCTGCACCATGAGCCTGCATCTCCAGCTCGCTATGGGGTCGCGGCTTGCTTGTTGTTGATGCGGGTGCCTTGCTTCCATCGCACACACCACCACAGCACCATGGCAGATCAGAATGTAAACAAGCTGGGCATCGCTTCGGCCACTCTCAAAGCCGGTATGCTCTACGTCATCTTCTCAAAAACGCAGACTAATCTCGTCCACAGTGGGCTCTGCCCTCCAACGCTCCGTCACCTCGCCGTTCAAAGGCGAAAACGGGTCCAATACTTACTTTAAAGATGTTGTCTTTGCCATGTTCAGAACCAACTTGGGAAACCTCGACCTCGCGCAAGACCGGTACACGAACGGCGCATCATCAACGCCTACGTACATTCAGCATGCGCAGAAATACAAGTTTGTACCCGATAGCATCAAGCTGCCTAGTGGAACGCAGGCGCACTGGCTGGGCAGTAGGAGCGCGAAGAAGGTCTTCGTATACTTCAACGGCAAGATTGGACGCTTCATCGTGGGTAATATCCAATTAACATGAACAGGCGGTGGTTATGTGATGCCCTGTACTGCAGGCCATATGATATGGCTCGATGACTTCCAAAACTCTCTCGGCCCTGATGTGTCTGCGCTGCTCCTTGCATACGACCTTGCACCCGAAGCCAGATATCCGAGTCAGCTGAAGCAAGCAGTCGAGCTCCTCGATTACCTCGTGCACACAGAAGGTCGTGACCCTTCCGATCTGATATTAGGCGGCGACTCCGCTGGCGGCAACCTCGTACTCGGCCTGCTCTCGCACCTCGCACACCCACACCCCGAGATCGCGCCATTGTCCCTCTCATCAAGGATCCACGCCGTGCTGCTCATCTCACCGTGGTGTTCTTTGACACAAACCAACACACCATCATTCGTCACAAATGCGCAACGCGACATGTTTGACGCGCGAACCCTCTCTCGCTGGGCGACAGCCTTCTTAGGCTCCGACTCTCCATTCGCCGGCGATTTTTACAACGAGCCTGTTCTCGCAGCTCCAGAGTGGTGGGAGCCTGTTGCCGATGTTGTAGGAGAAGTCTTGATCTGGGCGGGCGATAACGAGATTCTCAAGGATGGCATCGAGGCGTTCGCAAAAAAATTCACGCAAGGCTTCGGAAGTAAAGGTGGACTGGTTACCACAGTTGTTACACGAAAAGCGTGCCACGGAGAGATGGTTGTAGAGCGAATGTTGGGATACAAGGGTGACTCAGGCACGGGAAGCCAAAAAGTGGTCGAAAGTTGGGTCAGAGCAAAGTTGTGATGATGAAAACTTGGAATGTCATAAACTTGCACTAAGAATTCACCTACCACGCACGATTGCGGTTATCGGCATTGTCACGCTTCATTTATGGTAGCTTTGCTTGCGTTGTGTGGTACTTTTCGGCTTTTAGTCTTATATGCAGGACAAAAGCCAAGGGCTAGAGATAGCATGCGCGAGTCCTTTGTAGGAGGAAAGTAGAGACGTTCTGTAATTGACCTTTCGAGAAGCTCAAGTCGCATAATCGTAAAGCATCTGAGTTCCTCAAAATCCTGCAAGAAGACGCGATAATTATGGTTATTCAGACCATAGACTACATGTGACATGAATCTAATATAGAATGGTACGGTGCGGCGTGTGGAGTATACGAGAATCCGAGGAAGGAGCCGACGAATCCAAGTAGCGCGATCGGGCCATCCGGAGACCGACCGTGGACCAACGTTGAACCACGACATCGGCTCCTTCGTATAGCTCCTCGAATCCTAAAAGTCGGTATCTCGGAGGCAGACTATTGTGTCAAGATCTATGATGATCACGTTCCTCTATTGTAATGTGGCTTCACGCCCCCGTAAGGCTCGCCGCGGAGCTGCTCTTAGTATCGTCGTGACGGCATCATTTCGCGCTGACCGCTCCGAATCCGATGCCTAGACCACTGTGCATGGCATCTCAGGCTGTGGCAACGAACAACAACCTGAAATCCTGCAGAAACCCCGCTAGGGGTGCGACGAGAAGCAATATGGACTACATGGTTATGACGCATTGTTTGGAGTGCGGGTGAGACCCAGGCTTGGAGGCGTCACCACACGCGTTGCATCAGCATTGATTCGTACATAAACTGCTGTGCTCAGGTTTTACATCAAAATCATTCAAATACCATCCGAATCCCACCCCAACGATGCCTTTCACTACTCAGCTCCGCACCATCTCTCGACCTTTCATCCAGCAATCACACCTCTTCAAACAAACTTCTGTCAGAATGTCTTCCACCAACCAGCACGGACAGGGTGCCTCGCACGCCACCGGACAGAGCGCCGTCCCCAAAAAGGTCCAGGAAACCGCCCCCAAGGGTCTTGAGGAGAGCCTGCCAGAGAGTGTAATTTTACAATGTTGTCAGTTGCGGTATGAAGCCTCTAATGTTGCCATAGGTCCACCCCACTGGCAGCAATCCCAACAGCCAGTCTACAAGCAAGACTCACGCTCTCAACGATGGTGAGGACTCCGTCGTACCTAAGAAGATCCAGGAGATCGTTCCGGAATCCGTCGAGCGAGGTAAGAGCTCTTTAGCTGTACATAGATGGCGCGACGCTGACAACGCTATAGCTCTGCCCAATTCTCTCCACAACACTGGTGACAAATAAGTGCGTTCTTCATTGTTAGGGATTGTTACCAGGCAAGTTGCTTTGTATCATAACAATAAACCAACGTTCAAATGTCTCCAAACGTGCATCTTCTGAGTTTGCCATGTGATGCGTCGGCTCCGAAAAATGGGAGCTACTTATATCGGATCATGTTCTAGAATCGTCGAAGCTTGTCAAACATGCATGATCATCTTTGGCAGGTGAAGGTACCCGTCAACTGGTGTGTACCTGACGCTAATGCGAAGCCGCGGTAAATATGACGTTAACGACGCCCCACCACCCCGCCGGATCTCTAGCCAGAGCTTTTCCCGGTAGCTATCACAACACCACGCCACTCTCCTCACGTGTAAGCAATCCATCATGGCGTCTGCAACAGCTGCCGATATCCAGGGACTATCACACCCGAGTCCAGAAGGCCTCAACACACCGGCCAGCACTCAATTTCCTCCCATCAACATCGGCACGCGCAACTCGGTACTCGCCCAAATTCAAGCCCGCGCAGTCGAGAGAAGCTTGAAGGATGCATACCCAGATCGAACCTTCAATATTTGCCCTGTTGTGGTACAGGGCGATAGGGACAAGATCACACCCCTGCAGCAATTGAGCCAAGGCGAGAACGCAAAAAGTCTATGGACAGGCGAACTGGAGAGCATGCTGGAGTCTGGCGATCTGGATATTATCGTGCACTGCTTGAAGGGTATGTGGTCGACCTCTCACACCAAAAGAGTGCAATGAGACAGGCTAACAGCCAGTGCAGATATGCCAACGCAACTGCCAGATCACCTTGAGATCGGTGCTATCCTCGAGCGTGAAGATCCTCGCGACGCCCTTCTGATCTCTCCTCGTTTGCCCCAAGAAACGACGTTAGCGACCCTTCCCCAAGGTGCCACCATCGGTACATCGTCTGTGCGACGAGCCGCTACACTAAGAAAGCTATACCCACATTTGAAGTTCGCCGACCTCAGAGGCAATGTAGGTACGAGACTAGCAAAGCTCGATGCTGAAGACTCACCATACTCGGCTATTATTCTCGCCGCCGCTGGCTTGAAGCGAATGGGGCTTGATAATAGAATCACGCAATATCTGAGTAGTACGAGCGGAGGCATGTTGCATGCCGTTGGCCAAGGTGCACTGGGGATTGAGATCAGGAAAGACGACAAGGCCATGAAGGAGATCATGAACAGTATCCGATGCGAGCGGACGACAAGAGCATGTTCGGCCGAGCGAGCGCTGCTACGCACTTTAGAAGGAGGTTGCAGCGTGCCTATTGGTGTTGAGACATCATGGAGAGGCGGCAAGGGCCTTGCTGTCGGTACCCAACCAGCAAAAGACTACGATAAGCATGGAAACGCGGTAGAAGAGGAAGAGCCCGATATAGATGACCAAGAGCTGGTGCTGAGTGCCATGGTAGTGAGTGTGGATGGCAAAGAATTCGTTGAGTACCAGGCAGCCCGAAAAGTCCGAACAGCAGAAGAGGCGGAAGAGATGGGGCGAGAGGTTGCGAAGGTCTTGATCGAGAAGGGTGCAGACAAGATACTGGAAAAGATCAATGTGGAGAAGCAGTGGGCAGCCAAGAAGCAGCTTGAGGAACTCAAGGCCAAGGCGGCCAGCTCATAGGCCAACCATCACAATGCGTAATAACTTACGAATCGATGGAGCATATGGTCACAGAACTGACAACATGATTTTAAGCTTCCTTGCTTTACTTCACTATGCAGCCCCAGCCACGACCCACTTGCGTACACGCAATCGCGTTGTGTATTCGAAGAAGAGCATAACCGACGTACCTGTCACGACCAACACTTATAGATATATGAATGCTAGCTCACAATACAGGGAATCCATCAATCTAAGGGTACGTTAGGTTGGTTGGAACAATCGTGAAGCGCAGAAACCATGCCTACATGACGAGTTTTTAGAAGACAAAATATCCTCTTCCTCATACCGACCCTCAAGTTCCAAAGTACAATTCTACAAGCGCCGCAGGAACATATCATCGCATACATCCATATTCTCGAAAGCAACAAGCCCAAACCCTCACACTCAAAGTTATATACCCAGAACCACATCTACCCACTTAGCTCTAGCTTCTACAGCGTTACTGAAGACATGTGTCAAAGACTGTGGACTCAGTACAAAGACTGCAACCACGAACACACCCAGATGGCACGAATTATACGCTGTCATCGTGTCGATGACGTCGTTCTCGCAACAGCTTGTGGTCATTACGAGAGAAAGAGGCGGACGATCAAATGTCCAGGCATGTGCGGTGGCTGTGCAAGGGCAGGGGTCTCGGCCGATGAAGGGTTCAAAGGAGGAAGGTGGGATGCCCGGTAAGACGGATAGAGACGATGCGTGGAGACGACTTACAGCAGGGGAAGAGATGTGAGCTAGGAGAGCCGGGCGGTTAGTTACTGAAATGTGTTCTAGGAAATGAGTATCAATGAGCAAAAGAACCCTCGAAACCCACTGCATCGTCATCTTATGTGCGTGCAACATGTTTGAGTGGATATATTTACGCCAATAAGTGGAGACACCACAAAGCATTCTTCGGAGCAACTTGTGAAGCAAGACTCGCTTACGATTTCCTACACTGGATGTGGTGTTCCTGAAATCGTATTGCTGTCTCAAAAAGATTAGGAGCATTTCTGATAGCCGCCAAGCCGCCAAGCCACTGATACACGTGATACCGCGTTCGACCTGGCCGTGATGAGCGTTGGCCCGCTCCGCCATGGGCATCTTATCTTAGGGTACGCGCGCTCTACATTGAGAGGGCAAATAGACGGATGAGCTCACTACAATCAGTTTATCTTCGTCTATCGAAGCATGTCAGGAGATCGTTCCGCTCCTGCAACTTGCCGAAGAGCATTATGTGAAACATGGAAGACCGTTATAGATCCAGTCGATGAAGCCGATTGGAGATTTCATGCTGTGACGCCAGCCAAAATAGCGAGGATGCGCAAAAGTTAGACATTACTACCCGGGCATCTTTCTCACTGTTCGTTACCACTGGCTAAATGTGCGACGCAGGTGAGTCGAATTGCAATCCTGTGGAGCGAGAAATCTTTCACCGCATTTGCAAGATACCTCCTCTGAACACCCGACTTGTGTTCGTGAGCGATAGAGCCAATGTTCCACCTAAACGTGGTCAACATGCTGGACGTCGGGTAGATCGCAAACAACGTGCGCTCTTGAACGAAATTCTAGAGGGGCTTGGACTTGCTTATATCGAAGCGCCCGGAGAAGCCGAAGCTGAGTGTTGTCGATTGCAGGCTCTTGGCTTGGTGGATGCTGTGTGGTCAACAGACTCCGACTGCCTGATGTTTGAGTGTACTTTCTGGATCCGCGATCATCGCATTGCTAGAAACCCGTCAAAAGGTAGTGACCACATGAGTGACACCAAGAGAGACTCGGAGCGAGTAAGAGTTGTCCGCGCCGAAAATCTCAAGAAGAAATGCCGACTGAATCGCCAGGGCTGTGTACTCATTGCCGTGCTCGCTGGTGGTGACTATAATGAGGGGGGCATTCCAGGATGCGGTTCTGACAAGGCTTTGAAAGCAGCACAGGCTAGTCTCGGTCTTAGTCTTTGCAAGACACGAAACCAGGACAAGTATAACCAATGGGCCGCCGGCACTGCTACTAACTTCTTCAAGAGGACGAAAATCAACATCACTGTCCCTTCCAAATTTGCCTCGATACAATCTCTTGCAGTTCTACAACCAACCCAAGACCCATTCCAATGATTGCCTTCGGAACCACGCCAGAAACAACATGGGCTTTGATCATCCACCACGTCAGACTCATCTGTACCTTACAGGTTGCCCGCCAATCAACATGTTCTGGACCAAGTACTTTAATCATGTTGGACCCATAGTTCTCTCTCGGAACCTCGCAGCCCAGAACGAGCCAATACCCAGGATGGCGCCTTACAGTCTAAGATTTACTAAGAAAAGATAAAAGACTGCAGAGGACGTTCCCTCCCAGAAGGTCGAATTCCTAGCGGTCGATATTACAGAATTGAGTCCAGAGGATTTGGCTGCATACAAAAACCAAAAGGACAAAACCAAAGGAAACCGACCCGAGAGCGAAAAGCCCAAGAGGGACAAAGAGCAGAAGGACAACGAGAGAGCATAACCTGACAAGGTATGCAACCATTGTGTGGTTTACGAAATGCCGGCATTCCCCTTATGCAAGGTCTTTCGTACGAACGATGCTGGATCTCCTCAGATACAGAGACAACCGCCCATGCTTGCAGTAACGGAGCCCAAGGGATCGCAACAAACACCAAAGCGAAAACACTCCGTGTACGATGAGCAGAACAAAAACAGTCCAGTCTCATTCAAGAAGATGTGTCAGCCCGAAAGCCCTGCAACCCCAGCCATGCGGCCATCTATCCTTCTATCCAACAAACCTGTATCTCCTCCGAAACATAACGAAGCCTTGGATACGCCATCCAAACACGCAATCCAACACCCACCATCAAGCTTCACCGAATCTCCCGCTGCGTCCTCAAAACCGTTGGAAGATTATGGCCTGCGTCTACCTCCACCACGAAAAGCCGGACCAACCCCGAGTGAAAAGTTTGCAATTCTTCCCGAGAAAGTCGCGAGGTCAACATGAAGCAAGCTCAGGAAAGGATTTGAGATGGATGGACATGCTTGTACTCTCCT
This sequence comes from Alternaria panax, assembly GCA_019702505.1. Classification (NCBI taxonomy): domain Eukaryota; kingdom Fungi; phylum Ascomycota; class Dothideomycetes; order Pleosporales; family Pleosporaceae; genus Alternaria; species Alternaria panax. The sequence goes on from JAANER010000004.1 coordinate 2,994,157, forward strand.
ACACACGCGTCAGTGGGGAGGACCTTTGCACGGAACACATTACTTGCCACTGGATGTACATGCTTGATAATCAAGAATCATCTAAAAAAAATGTTTGTAGTGCCATAAAAAGGACCGTGGGTATCATTGAATGAAAGAATCTACAAATGCACGGCCTACATGCTCAATCTCTATTGTTGTGGTTTGTACACCATACCTCCAGTCCTCGTGTAAGCATCTGTACTTGCCGGACCTGCCCACCGTCTACTAATTTCCTCTCTGTATTTGACTTCCCTCTCGTTCTGTGCCGTGACACAACAACAACAGCAACATCCTTTCAGCAGATCACTTCCAAAGCTGCCATCGAGCTTATACGCGCGCCGAATGCGTGTTCGTTGTAGCATGGGAAACAACCACCATAGTCCACACGACAGTCCCATGACCATGCAATGACCGTTTGTGGAGCTATGGCCGAGCATATCTGTGGGGTCTTTTTTTGCGGATTTCTGAGAAAGGCGGTACGAGGTGCGGCCGTAAAGAATGCAAGGGCAAAAGAGACCCGTCAGGCAGGTTGAAGGGTCCGGACTGCATGCGCAAAGACTGTTCGACCATTCTTTGGATTTCTCGAGCTCCATATTCGGATGCGAGATCTGGCCTGGTTGGTGTGCAGCAAAGTCCAGTCCGTTAGGACCATGTGCGGCATCTGGAGAGAAGACCGCATGGAAATTGTTGTTTTGGCCTGATGTGAAGCCATGCGGCGAGTAAGGCTCGTTCGGGTACGGGGATGTTCGATTCGCTGGAGATGTTGGATCGACTCGTGGTTGGTCTTTGTGCATCGAATTGGCAGAAATGGGGGTTATCGGCGTCTTGTGTGGTAGGGGCGAGGTCTGCTGCGTGGCTGACGGCGGTGTAGGAGGAATGGGAGGCATGGCATACGTCCGGATGTTGGTGTTGATAGGGGAAAGATTGCTCATCTGCCGCGCGTGTCTGCTTTGCTGTGTATCAACCTGCGGTATCTGCTGAGTAGGTTGTGGTTGTGGTGTCGGCGAGGCAAGCGAAGAGTGTTGTGCTTGCGTAGGATGCTGGGGCGAGACGGGAGAGAGGGGAGGTTTGACGTCCTGCGTGTAAGATGGCGGCATGTAAGCCGTTTGGGGCTGGGGCGGAATGACCGGAAGCTGCACATCCAGCATTGATTGGGGGCGCGGATCAATAGGCGTGTATCCCACAGGCGACGTTGGTAGTGATATCGGTATCGACTGCGGCATCGGAGGATCATTCGGCGAAGATGTATACACGAAGGCACGCATCTCTGCAGGTGTCTGCGCATAAGAGAAGTGCCTGGACGCATCTGTGCTGATTTGGGGTTGATGAGGCTGTATCGGCTGCTGATGTTGCTGATGTTGCTGGGGCTGATGCTGCGCAGTTTGCTGTTGCGACTGTGGGTAGGCCGGAGCTTCTTCCTCGAGAGGTTGCTGCCATGAGAACCTGTTGTGCTGTTGGAAAGTCATTTGAGGCCGAAGCTGTCGCTGATCCATAATGCGCGCTGGATCACAAAGAAGGTAGGTTCGCAATCGAGGCGTCTCTGACGGCGGAGACGATATATGGGCTATATCGTATGTGAAGCCGCTGTTGGCTTTGAGTGCAGAGTTAGCGGGAAGGTCCGGTGGCACAGTTGGTTATGGCTGTTCGAAGGCAAGCTGGAATGTGGATCGAGAGTAAATCGGGGGCCAGGAGGTCTGATATCAGGTCAAAGGCCTGCACGTCTAGTCGGTACATGCACAAGTACGAGGTCCAAAGAAAGCCAGCCCTGCATCAGAGCCGCCTTTCGCTCCGGTTGGCTCTTGGCCATGCCTCATGTCGTAGGCGAGCAGCATGGTGAATGCAGATTCGTAGAGCTCCCGCCGTAAGATGGCTCTCTTTTTAGACGTGCAGTGAGGCGCAGGCTTGGCCAATCGAGACGGGAGTTGGGGTGTGACCGTGTCGCGGAGCGAGATGGTGGGCGCTTACGGGTGGCTCGGCCCATGTGCTCAGACCAATCACAATGCCGCATCCTCCACTACGCGTTTCCGTGACCGCTGTTGGGTCCCATTGATGGACACGTTCTTGCATCTAGACAAGAGAGAGACTATTCATGACTGGAGACCATGCAGCTTGGGGTCAAGAAGCACAGCCTCAGTGGCGCAGACATAGCGGGCCGAAGTGTAAATTTGTTCCAGAGTGAACAACGCCATAACCTTGCACTACCGTCATACTATTGCGTTGGCAATGTACATATTACGGGCTAATGTCGTGGTCAGGTTTCTGAACATTTCTAGCGCTACTAGGAGACATTCACAGTATGAGCAAGCATGAGTAATTAATTGATCTGATTCGAGACTATACAAGGGCAGCGGGGTATGCGGTCGCCGTGGTGTGTTATAACAATCGAGGTGAACCAGATAGAGACGACGGTGGAATCTATGCCTCCTTGTCCTGTTGGGCCTTTCCACGCTCTTCTTTGTTCTCCGCACCAGGACGGTCAGTGGAGACGGTTCCCTGCAGCTTGGCGGTTTCGGCAACGCCCTCGCCCTTCTTGCTCTTCTCTGGCTGCTTGGATATCTGCGAGGTATGCTCGGTATTGTCGTTGGACAGTCCCTTTTGCTTGCCAGACATCTCGTTCTGACTCTTGGTCTCCTCTTTGCGGGGATCGGGCTGTGATGGTTAGCATGTCGTCTACGCTCAACATGTAACTATACTGACCTTGTCAGATACATCAGGAGACTGGGTGTCCTTCTCTTCGCTGTTCTCCTTGGTAGGCTTGGACGGGTTTTGCTGGTCGCTCTTTGGCTCCTCGTTGGATTCGTCCTTGGACTCTTCTTTAGCTTCCTTCTTGGATTCCTCCTCGGATTCTTCTTTGACTTCCTCCTCGGGCTCATCCTCCTTGTTCTCCTCGCCCGCGGTGGATCCGGTACCAGTCTTCAGGGCGCCGCCTTCGCCGTGTGGGTCGCCAAGGGGGTGGTGTTCAGCGCCGTGGTTCGTGTCTTGGGTTACGACGACATAGAGACCAAGAGTAGTGCCGACTGCAGCGGCGGCCATCCTGAAGAATTAGTTAGTGTCAAGTATGTAGTAAAGAGTCGATACCCCAACTAGACAATTTGGCTGCTTTACAAAAACGGAATAGTACTCCCACACACCCCATCGCTCGATTCAGAAGCCGTACACTGTTCCGACCGAGATACATGCCACACATCTACTCTCGCGCACACCGGAACCATTGGAAAGGAATTCGACCTACCATGGGACATCACTGCTCTTGGCCTCGCCCTCGGGACCGTGGCCGCTGGCATATGTTCTGCGTTGGACAGCTCGTTGCCATGGCTGGAGCTCGGCAGTGCGGATATACCTCGCTGGGCGGGCAGCGCGAGCTAATGAGGAGGCGCGTAGTGCGGAGGACCTGATGAAAGACATGGTGAAGCTGTAGATGGATCAATTGAAGCTCGTGAGAGGCAATTGATGGCAGACTCCGGGTTGCAATGCGCGCAGGAGGAAGATCACGTCAGGCTGTGAGAAATATCGGTACGTCACCGGAACAGTGCACAAGGTGGCCCCTGCTTCCAAGGTCTAGTTCCGCGTTGTTGCATCACGTGCAGTTCTCGACATGTCGAACCGAACACCTTCACAGGCTGAATGCATCAGGTTCCATGTATGCATCTAGGTGGCATTCGTGGCACTGGCGGGTTTGAACAGTGTCTCCAGTAAAATGGGCGGCAGCATCCATCTAGGTAGGTTTGCAGTGTGAACCACGTCGTAGCTGTCTAAACATTGCATGTAAAGCACGCATCTACGCGCTTTGCTGCAGACTTGCATAGCAAATATAGAACCGCAAAACAGTGTATACTCTCACCGTGTTGGGAAGCTCGAGGGACCCTGTAAAGGCATAGAGGCCGTGCGCAGGTTGGAGCTCTCGACAGCAACGCGCAGGCAACAATTGTCCAAAACCTTCCATCGTGCTCTACCTCTTCTTCCTCTTCTGCCAACGCGGCCACCGGTGCCTCCCCCTGCATAACAAAACCAAAGCTCTCTCACCGGTTTTCTCTTCTTCTCTCTCTTCCCCCCGCCTCTCCGTCGCGACTTGGGAGCTGCCCGGCAACACCAACCCCGCCATAGTTGCCCCACAGCACGCGCCCCCGACTGCGGGCTCACATTCGTGATACCAGCTGTACAAAGTGCTGCAAGCCTTCCAAACACCAGCCATGGCGCCCTCCTCGGTCCCCTCCAACCCGACCGCCCACAACGTAGCCCAGCTGCTTCCCCGATTCGCCGACGATGATCCCGACTTCCGCTTCATGGCCTTGAGCGACCTCCACGACATCCTCCAAGTAGCTCACCCTGGCCTACTCCTCCATGATGACGTTGTTTCGGCAAAGACGGTCGAGGGACTGCTCACAACACTCGTCGACACTAATGGCGAGGTCCAGAACCAAGCCCTCAAGTGTCTGGGGCCTTTCGTCAACAGGGTCAACGACAAGACGCTTCCTGTCATGATTGACAAGCTCTCTACTCTTCCCACAGGCGGCACGGTCGACCAGTCCATACCCGCCATGGCCCTGCGAGAAATCGTCATATCCCTCCCCCGACCTACCACCGGTGCTGCGCGGAGCAAATCGGTACTAGATGCATACAGCGCCATCAGCAGGGTCCTGATTCCGCGCCTGATCGGATACAACGTTATACCGCCAGCGCAGCAGGGCTTGACTCAGCCGCCCAAGGGCATGCTGCAGGACGATCTCGAAAAGGGTTCAGACAGCAATGCCCTCGATGTTCTCATCGAAGTCGGCCGCTGCTTCGGCTCCATGTTGCAGGATGTGGAGATCGAAGCCCTGCAGCAGATTACTTTCGCAATTCTCGAGAACGATCGCGCGAGCTCCATGATGAAGAAGAAGTCTGTCACAGCCATCTCGGTACTGGCCGGCTACTTTTCAGACCAGCTGCTGAGCAGTTTCCTGTCCAAGGTCATCGAACTCCTACGCGATCCGCATCTTACTCGCAGCAAGCGGAAGCTGTACATCACAATCCTAGGCTCCATAGCCCGCTCTATCCCGCGCAAGTTCGGTCCCTACCTGAAAACACTGGCGCCTTTTGTCCTTAGCGCGTTAAGCACACAAGAGCAAGACGAAGAGATGGACGTCTCGGACGACGAAGGCGAACGCGATCCTGAAATTGACGAGGTTCTGGAAGCCGCCCTTATTGCTCTAGATGGCTTCCTTGCCTCTTGCTCGCAAGACATGCGCATGTACACCGACGAAGCCATCGAAGCCGCAACACGCTACCTCAAATACGACCCGAACCTCGCGCAAGACGACGACGATGAAGAGGATATACAGAGTGATGAAGAGGACGCGTTGGAAGGAGACGACTTTGAGGAAGAGACAGGATACGATGACGACGAGGACGCGAGCTGGAAGGTTCGTAGGTGTGCAGCCAAGGTGTTGTACACTTTGATTTCCACAAGAAGCAATGGCGATCTTCTCGAAGATGGAACTCTTTACGATCGGATTGCGCCAGCGCTCATATCAAGGTTCAAGGAGCGGGAGGACAATGTCCGCCTGGAAGTCATGGCCACGCTATCCAACTTGATCAAGAAGTCGGGTGACGGCCCCTCGCCTGTCAAATTTGCCGATGAGACTCCTCAGAGCGGCATGATGCCTCCACCACCAAGCAAGAAGCGTCGTCGTCGTGGCAGCGATGCCAGTATGTTTGATCTGCAGGCTAGTTCATCTTTGTCGATGGGCTATGCTTCACCAGCACCAGCTGGTACGCCTCCAGTCGGCCCCCGGGCCAGCTTAGCCAGGCTCAGCTCGGATATTTTCAAGGGCATTGCGCAGCTTCTGAAACAGTCGACATGTCCGCTCACTACTAAGCAGGCATGTATCTCTCTAATCAAGGACATCGTTATCACTCAGCGTGGTGGTCTGGATGGTTACCTGAATCAACTCATCAACCCAGTAGTAGAAGCTGCAAAGGTTACCGGTGGCGCGACAAGCAGTGCTTCCGCCACCGCTAACAGTTTACGCACTCAAGCATTGCAGCTGATAGGAGCCATCGCCGACACTCACCCTTCCAAGTCCATCCAGCCGTACGTGGCGTCTATCATCGACGTGCTTCTTCGTGGGGTCATGGACAGGTACAGCAAGTTGTCTATAGAGGCTCTTGCAGCAACAGAACAGGTCATCAAGGCGCTTACTCCTCCCCGAGCAGCTGCATCTGGAACGGAGAACCAGCAACATCTGGAGCAACTATTTGATGCGTTATTGAACCGGATATCAGCGAACGATGCTGACGTGGAAGTTCGACGGAGTGCTATCCACGTTCTCGGACTGTTACTTGGTAGGAGCTCTGGGGATTCAGACCTCCTTTCATCGCAAAAGCGAACTTCTGGACTTGACCTTCTGGCGGATCGTCTAAAGAACGAGCTGACACGGCTGGCCGCCGTACGTGCTGTTGATTCAGTTGCCGCTCATACCAAGGCGCCAGATGAGTTGTCAGCCAAGTGGGTACAGACCGTCGCACTAGAACTGGCCGCTCAATTGCGGAAGGCTAGTCGTGTACTGCGCGGTGCCAGCCTGAGCGCTCTCCGCACTCTCGCACTGAACTCGCTGTCGCGAACCCAGCTCGATCGCCAGACCAAAGCGCAGGTGGTGGAGATGCTGCTACCGCTACTGAACGTTAGTGACCTTCACCTCCTGGGTCCGGCTCTCATCATCCTCGCTACATTCGTCAAGGATGATGCGCAAACTACCATGACACCCAGCCTCAATGATGCTCTCTGCCAAATAGCTCAGGACTCGATAAGCGGTACACCGTTGGATGCACTACTCAAGCTAGTACGTACCATTGGCGAGCAACGCGCTGGACAGGCCTTGATGCAAGCATTGCTACAACAAGTCGGCGTATCCGGGCATCCAGAGGTTGTAGGCAAGATTATCGGTAACCTGCTAGTATATGGAGGTGATAGTGTTGGCGTGAAGCTTGAGCAGTTCGTCACCGAGCTTGAGACTGCCCAGGATGACAAACGCAAATGTCTGGCTCTTGTTGTGCTTGGAGAGTCTGCGTTGCGTCTAGGCTCACAATCCACTGTTGATCCGAAGTTGTTCATCAATTATTTCTCTGCGGAGTCTGAGGACGTGCCGCTTGCGGCCGCTGTCGCACTTGGCCGGGCAGGTGCTGGAAGTGTCAGCAAGTATCTCCCCGTCATCCTGTCGACTATGGGACAGCCCTCTTCTCCGCAGTACCTCTTCCTGCACTCTATCAAGGAGATTCTTCAGCACGATGATACGGAGTCGGAGATCATCCCGTACGCGTCAACACTCTGGCAGAACCTCGTCGTTGCTTCTCAACTCGAGGACAACAAGGCGATCGGCGCAGAGTGTATCGGCAGACTTACCATCATCGATCCCAAGACGTATCTTCCTCAACTTCAGGTAAGGTTCCCTTGTTGTATGTGTTGTCAACAGCTAACAAGTGATATAGGCGTTCTTAGACGATCGCAAGGGAAGCTTACGCGCTATGGTCATTTCTGCTTTACGATACACCTTCACCGATACTGACGAAGCTTACGACGAGTACCTCAAACCCATCGTCGTACCTATGCTGGTACAAATGCTTAACGAGCCGGATCTTGAGAACCGTCGTCTAGCTCTCATGACGTTCAACTCTGCCATGCACAACAAACCCGACATCATCTTACCCGCACTAGACCAGCTACTACCACTGGCTATGAAGGAGACCGTCATCAAACCTGAGCTTATTCGCGAGGTGCAAATGGGCCCATTCAAGCTCAAGGTCGACGACGGCTTAGAGATCCGTAAGAGCGCATACGAGACTCTCTACGCTCTTCTCGAGAAGGCCTTTGCTCGACTATCGCCCATCGAGGTCTCAGACTTCTTCGATCGCATTGTCGCTGGTATCACCGATGAGCACGACATCCGGATCCTATGCAACCTCATGCTTACAAAGCTCATGGTTATTGCACCAGACCAGGTACGCTCGCGCCTGGATTCGCTTGCCGAGAATTTCCGTATCGTGCTTGCCGTCAAGCCAAAGGAGAACGCCGTCAAGCAGGAGATCGAAAAGATTCATGAAGGCGCCAAGGGTGTGCTCAAAGTTTCCATTCAGATTAACAAGCAGATGGGTACCGAGGCTGGTATAGGCCAGAACGACTCGCAGTTACGCGTCTGGGCGCAGTACTGGGATCAGATCCAGAAAGAGCATGAGAAGGGTCTCAAGGCTGTTGCAGAGGAACTAAAGGAGCGTGATCGTTAGTGGTGAACGCTACAAACGCTAAAAACGACCGACACGCCTGTTTCTCTACGCATCTTGATCAAGATTCCAATGAAATTTGCCCTTCTCCACATTTTTTGTATTAGGATAGATCTGCGCCAGGAACGGCCGATTACGCTCCTATTTACGAGTTTCGGATAGCAAAGACACTTCCATGGATCTAATGAGACATGAAGGGATCTTCGAATGCATCGCTTGCGAAGAGGATAAAAGCAGGGATTAGAGGAGCTATTTCGTAAGCGCATCGACGCAATGAATTCAAAAACATGATACCATCGTATTGATCTCGAGTAAGCTCCATCGAGCAGAGCGATGTAATGATATAAAAACAAGCTGACTTTCTATAAGTTGTACCCTGATTGAACTAAATCGCAAACCTTAACGGTATTTAATAGCCAGATTACAACTCAGAAAAGCCAAACTCCCCTTTAGCCTGACATGGTTGCTACAACTATAATCGACTATCTTGTGACACTCGCTCGCCAGAAACCACGTCCCTATTCTAGCTCCCCATATCGCATCGTCTCATTCATAGCATTACTCACATCTCTCTGTCATCCCCCACGCTCAAAATACCATGTCTTCCAAACACCCCAGCGCCAGCAGCGAGAAATGACCCCCAAAAACCGGCCTCGCAATGAATGGATAGTCAGTATAGCCTCCATTTCCCGTCGTCATGTAATGATCAGTAAGCGCCTTATCCGTAACCGTCTTATTGATTCACTTGGACAGCGAATTCACAACTAAAGCTCTCGTTTGTGGTTGACTTGCAGCTGCCGCCCACATCTCCCAATCGCTTTTAGTCCACAAGTGTCTGTTATCTAGAGGTACTCCATACTTCTGGGCGACAGTGGGGTAGAACGTCGATCCCATGACGAAGAGGGACTTGGGTATTGAGTGTAGGTTGAATAAGAGAGCTGAATAGATGTTATAGAGGATGCTGTAGGAAGAGGGCAGTTGATATGCCAGGAGGGTATGGGTGTGTGTGGGATCGATGGCTGAGGCGGCCCAGAAGTCGTAGTAGTCAAATGCCAAGGAAATGTGTCTGGCTGCTAGTGTTGTGTTACCGAGGGCTACGGCGATGCCACTCATTCAGTTCATGGCCACGATGCCTTTTATCGCGAGGTTGGTGTTCTTGCCAATGGGGTCGTTAAAATTATCTTGGGCCTGGTTCCTACAGGTCTACCCGCGGTCCTACAGTATATCTGTCCTACCTGTGGTGGTTTGATGCTCAGGATGTAGGCCCTTTTAATCAGGTAGATTGTCCATCGCTTGAGTATATCGAATTGCGTCGCCAGGCACTCCGTGTTGTTAGTAGCCATGAAGTACGAATAATTCAGGATGATCATGTTTGCGCTCTCTTCAACGGGCATTGCTTCCTCGCCATTTTCGTCTGGTATGCTTGAGCTGTGATAGCCTATAGCGTCTGGATAAAAGCAACCAACATCATGCATGGCATATCGTTTGTAATAAAGTCCTGATTCCTAGAACTCGAGGATGGGCTTGAGCAGCAAGCGGAGAAGCTCAGGATTCGCATACAGCCAGAAGGGCAGGGTAGAATAGATGATGTCAACGGTATTCACCTTTCCGTCTAGAGAGATTTCTCTCTGGAAGACGGTTGGTCCCGTAGTGTTGTCTGCAGATTCTGTGAGAATATTCGCGGCCAGAATCTGGCGGGAGGAAAGTGTGAGAATGGCATAGTACGATTCTTCTTCCGGCATAGAGGATACTTCTGCATTATTGCCCACTAATTTGTCCTCAGCATAGTAGATAGCAACGTCATGTCGAATCTGCATGGTCCAAACTTTGGCCTCTCTCGAAGTAGCCAAGTAGTCTTGGTAGTGCTTACGCATCATGTTGTTGATGATGAGATAACAATTGTCTGTTAGCCACCATGGCCGGAGCTCGACGTCCCCAGTGGCAGTACAGTAGTTTACAGCAAGCTCTTGGGTAGTACCAATGGTATATAACACCGATCCTGAATGGCTGGACGCGAAGCCATGGGAATAAGCGAACACAGGCACTCGATCATCTGGCCGTCGAGGCTGATCTTTATCGAAGGCATGATCCAGTTCGCCCTTGCGAACAAACTGCTATCGTGTAGCAGCTGCTAAATCATTGACGTAATCGAATTCTCTCGCTAGGCTAGGAGAAGAAACGTAGTGTAGCTTACCCCAATATGGTTCATCCTGGAGACCACGATCGAACCATGGAACCTGATCTAGGATCTCTGCTTCTATTCGAGCTGGTCAAACGTATACTAAGCATACGTTACGTCTGATGACTTACCAACAATACAATGTCTCGGGGGCTGCGGTGCCCTTGATTGGGTATTCGTACTCGCCGAAAGATTCACCAGGACAATCGACACCTCATCGCATCGTCGAATTGCCACTCGCAATGCGACTGGAATCTACGTCTGAATAGAGCTGTACATCATGCGGAATCCCATCGGTGACAACATATGCCACTTCCAGATAGCTAAGCGGAATACTACTCTTACAGAGATCTCGGGATAGAGTAGGAGAAAAGAACCGCGCTTCTACCTCCAAGGTCCCAGTGTTGAATGTAAAGTTGCTGTAGTGTGAATCATAGGATAAGCTTAGTGGTATCGCTGTGTGGAGGTCGTTGACGGAAGGCGAGTCTCCCATGTATTCGTAAGACGTTTCATCTGCACGTACGATGCCCGTCCACCCTATAGGTCTGCCGTTCCAGAAAGTAAGGTTTCGACTGTTAAGGGTATTGCCGCCTGAGGTCGTGCTCCAAGCGCTGGTGTATGGAGAACGGACTATGAGAGGAATTGAAGGTGGCCGCAGAGGCGAGTAGATTGATCTATATGTAGTAAGCAATGTTTGGTATGTAGTAATAGTAAAGCAGACCCTGGCTGTTGCGCGATTGCATTGGCTATCCCAAGCAGCAAGAAGACGGAGATGAACATATTTTAGGAGTTTGTTCAGCAGAAGGCCATACAGCTGCTATGGCTTGTTTAATATAACGAACCCGCTCCGGTACAGACGTCTGAACTCGTGTTCAATAGTGCGCAATACTTGTCGTGAGATGTTGAATCAAGCAATTGAATCGTTACCATGATGCGGCCTCTAGCAGCAAAGTATGTTGCGAGCCATGATTACGGGAAGTTGTGATAGCCTGAATGTCTATCTAGGTAGGTCTGTGAATACGTCGAGTCGTTCCAATGTGCTTGCGCTTAAGGGGCAAGGCATCTGTCTTTTTGATCAGATGTGCGGTAGTATTAAGGTTATAATTCCTCTGCAGCAATTTGAATGTGTTCAGACCCGTTACACATCTACTTCAGATCTCTCTCGCGTGATGATTATACAAGCTAGTAGAGCGCTATTACATACAGCAAATGACACTCATGAGCTTTTCATATTGTCTTCTTCAAGACGCATTGAGTACAGTGTATCTCGTACCATATTTCAGTAGGGTAATCCAGGCGTAACCTCCGGTCATCAGTCAGATGGACGCCCGCATTCGCGTGTGTCATCGCCTCGTGAGTGGAGCAATATCGATTGGTAACGACCCACGAAGCTTAGGCGGAAAGCATTCATTGAAACGGCGCGTCGAATGTCGTACTAGGTCAGAGGCGAAGCAGGAGGCATAGGCTGGAAACGGTTGGGTGCACTCTAGCGCGAGAGGTCTGGATCCGAAGCTTGGAACGTGTCATCCGCTCCAGCCTCCTCCGAGCTCCGTCATCTCCAGCCTTGGATATGTCCGCCACTGCATTACATCCATGCATCACAATGTGATTCTGACTGCAGCATGAAAATTTATAGTTCTATTCAGAGAACGTATTGTGTAATACCCAAAGTAAGCACTACGTGTGACAGCTTACAACGCCACCAATTAAGCTAAGTAGTCTGACCATACAAAGGCGTAAACAAGAAAGAGATGACTAAGTTCGTTGCGGCCTGACAGACGCGCGAATCTATATATGGCATAATCACCATCTAGTAACAGTGCAAGAGACATGAGTATTGAAAAGGCAGATACGGGCCATTCCAGAGTTCAGTCTTCAGCTCAGCACAGCAAACCTTGGCTACCCAAGCATACATCCACAGAACACTCAAACTGACAACATGGCTTCTAAATCTCTACACCAGCCAAAGCAGGCAACTACCTTACTCGAAGGCCAAGGAAAAGTCGATGTGTATGAAGCTACAGGTGGCGCCGTTACTGCTCAGTTCGCAGCACACAACCTCTCCCTTCTCCCACCCATATCCCCAAACGCCGTCATACTCGACAATGCATGTGGCGCCGGAACAGTCTCTCGCATAATCCTCTCTTCAAAAGCACTTTCTGGTGTCCAAATATACGCCACAGACATTGACCAGACATTTCTCAACGCGCTCCAATCAGATGTAGAGAAAAACTCCTGGCCAATTGATGTCTCGAATCAGAAGTCCGAGAATCTAATGTTTTCCGACGACTACTTCACTCACTCTATCAATAACATCGGCATTTTCTTTACTACCGACACCGGCCTCGATGGCGCCAAAGAAATCTACCGCACACTTCGACCCGGCGGCACTGCGGTGGTGAATTGCTGGGAAGACATCACCTGGCTCCCGCCCTTCGCGCTCGTCCATCAAGCCCTCCGTCCAGGAAAGCCCTACCCAGCACCTCCTATATCCTGGAAAGATGGGCGACAGATCCAGAACGTGATGCTCGAAGCAGGCTTCTCAAGGGAGAATATGAGGGTGGAAAAGAGCGAGGCTTGGGCAAAGACTACCGACATGAGAGATTGGGCAGAGAAGTCTTGGGCGTATTTGGGTAACATAGGCGGCTGGACGGAGACGGATGGCGAGAGATGGGAGGAAGCTGTCGATCTACTCATGAAGCATATTCTGGAACAGGATGGCACAAAGAAGGTTGGAGAGGAATTATGGATGAGGGCCAGTCAATGGGTGATTATTGCTAAGAAGTGAGCTTGGCCAGGATACGAGTACAGAATGTTCGTCTGCATCGCATAATCACGACGAGAGATAGCACAGGTTTAGTGGGACGAGGTAAGCTTGGGAGCTACGATGTCCAGGCATGTAGTGTAGAGTCACTAAATATGATGAAAATCAATTGATTATATTCCCAAACATGATCACCATCTGCATACACCACTTCCCCCGCCGTCCAATCCTCCGCCGTCAAATCTCCCACCTAGCTTCTAGGCGCAAGCTACGACTTGCCTCCTCCTATCACTGATAATCAAGTCGAGATCGTGAAGTCGGTTATTGGGCGAGTTAGGCGGACCACTAGGCGGTGGTGACGGTGTGGAAGGCTTAGGTCTCTTGTATGGATATTAGCTCAATTGTAATGTGAATTTGCATATGCTAAGAACTTACGGGCTGTAATTTGCTAGGCAAGCTGGCTGTGTCTGAACGTGGCGGTGAGGGGGGAGGAGTGGGAGGATTGAGGGGATCGGGGCTCTTTGCTAGACACGGAAGGGGCTGGTCGATGAGAGACATGTTTTGTATGTAGTTGGTGGTTTTTGATTTATTTGGGTGGAGAAAGTTGTTGCTTTTGCTGTAATAGATGCTGTAGCTGGATTGCAGTAGAAGATGTTGAGGTTGTTGAGGAAAGAAACTCTTGTCCGCATCAACGGCATCGTATATATACTCCTCTTACTGATTGAATGCCTTGTGTTCGTGTACCCTTGAAGCACGACAGCGTTCAAGCTATTCAAGGTGTGATACTGTGGCATGGGCAAAGCGACATCGCGATAGAGATTCTTCAATGAAGATCTCCAGATTGCAGAAGCAAGTGATTGACCAAACAGTCGACTCTCGCTCTTACGTGCAGGTTTGGGTACCGGAATAGCGACAAATGATCTTGATTGTCAGTGGAATTGCCGACCTGTTGGTTCATGCACCTTTATGAATTCACGTGCCTTGCAATACGATAATAGCATGATACCACACAACAAGGGAACGCGGTCAAGTCTCTTGTTGGGTATTGATAAGCTCACCACGATGAGCAGTAAACATTAAGTATGTTACATAGATATGTACACACGTGCAGTCGGACCTCGTTATTAACAAAGTAAGATCAGTCTCCCAGAGACCAAAGCCTGTCTAACGAAAAGTGGCATATCGAGCACCATCTGAAGCGACCACGAGAACCGGTGCTTGTCTATCGTCCAACATCGATACAAAAGATAATTATAAGGTGTAGCGAATGTATAGAGTAGGGGTATAACGTAGAACATATGGTAAGGTAACAGCGGACTGGCCGGGTATCAGAAAGAATGAAGAGGGTGAATATTCATGCAAAAGGCCCAAAAGATCAGATCGCTAAAGGGCGTGACAAAAGAAAAGCAAAAGACAAAGCAAAGAAGAAGCAAGAACGGCAATGCGAGAAGTGCGCAGTTCACGCCATCATCATGAGTCTTGTACCACGCTTCTGGAGATTTCGCGGTCTGTAATTGCCCGGACCTAGGTTACTCCTCGGGGGAGCTGCGGCACTTTGCGCATGTCGATCACAGTATCGCCGGCCAGCGACCTCAAAGTAACCATCGCGGAGGACGATGCGGCAGGTCGTGCACGTGAAACATCTGGGGTGAAACTTTTGGCGCAAGTCCGTTTCGAGATATTGGCCTTCGATGCCGCGGTTGCAGGCATTGCACAAAGATCCGTTGAGCTTGTGGTAGTGCTGTTCGCAGTATGGTGAGTTATCGAAGACGTAAAACTCTGCTGTCGGGAAGGGATCGGCACACGTTCTGCAGACAAAACAATGCTTGTGGTAGCGTCCAGTGAGGCGACCAGAAGAGTCCTTCACGGACTTCCCGATGATCGGTTCGGAGCACCCGCGACAGTTGCCTTTGCTAGCAGCTTTGGGTCGGCGCACCTCTTGCTGCTGAGGTTCGGGATCGGCCATATGTCTTGACGGGCTTACACTGACTTCCGCTGGGTCCTGTGGAGATTTCGGCTCTTTGTCGAGCGTGTCGCGTGGCATCGGCGCGCCCATTTGTATGGCGGGATCCATTGGCGACTCTGGATACCTTGCATATCCTCCGGGCGGAAATGTGTCCTGGCGATATCCCGGTGAGAGCGCACGCGGGTATGGCTCCGCACCATCAGGCCTCATGTAGCTTCGAGGTGCTCGAACAGGCCGTGCTTCGGCATAGGACTCTGGGCTTGCACTTCTTTCAACACTCTCTTCAACAATGTTGCCAGGACGACTAATCTTGGAAGTTTGGCGCGAGTGCGCAGCTTCCGACTCTGGCGGACTTGACCTCGAGCTTGCTACGCTTCGGTAGCCAGAGCTGGCGTATGAGTCATCCGAGAAGCCGGAGTCTGAAGGCGTGTGAAGCGCATTCAGGGACGCATCACCAAGCCCAGAAGCTGCTAGTGGCGGCGGACGTAAAGCGTGAGACGGCGCAAGGCCTCTTGGCATATCACTCTCTAAGCCACTTCGGCTTGAACCTCGAGAAGGGAACATGTTGTTCGAGAGAGACATGAACTCTGGAGGTTCCAGATCGGTCATATCATATGGTGGTAGATCTTTGTCTGACGGCCTCCTGGGCCTTGGTGGGGGTTCTCTTCTTTCCCTACTATTCTGTCGTGACGGATCTGTTCTTGCTAGGTTCTCCTGAGTTGCTTGAGAAGGCTTCGTAGATTCCTTCTGCAACTGGTCCAGGAAAGCATCAATACCTTCGGCCTGCTCGGATGTGGTTGCTAGCGGCGGCAAAGCACTGGCACCGCCCACGCCCGGCTTCGGGCGTGAAGGGAGGCCTATGCTGCGGTTGGAGTATGCCGAACTTCGTGACGCATTCGATGCTACAGACCCGCGCTGTTTCGGCATACTCTTGTTGCTCCCGATACTATCTTGTGTACCTGTCCTCCTATGGCCAAGTGATTGTCCCTCTTCCGCAAATGGTCTTGTTGCGCTCGCCGTGCTTGGCCTTCGATCTGCCGTACCGTCAAATGGTCCTGGCGCAATGCTATTCATACGCTTGGTCACGTTTTCTCCGCCATCGAAACGTGGGCTTAGTGGCGCAAAGAGAGGGCTCGGTTGAGCATAGTTTTGTTGGTAGGGCTCCAAGCGTTCTCGCGGTTGAGGTTTAGCACTTTTGGGAGTACCGTTCTTGGAGGGAAATCGTGGGAAGGCGGAGTCCAAGTTCGAGCTGTAATCAGGTGACGGAGGTGCCATCGATCGTGGAACCGGACTTGTTACACTGCGGTTCATCTTGAAAGGAGATTTTGGCGGTGCCAGGCCTGGAGAGCGACTTCTGGGGTCACTTCGGTTAGTCATTGGTGATGGTTCTAGCGGTTGAAATGGCTTATCTAGAAAAATCAGCAAGACGTCTACCCGTAATATTGATTTTCTGCTCTGCTTGCTTACTGGCTGCATTTGAATCGATTCGTGGAGGAGGAGGCATGCGACCCGATTGTGGTGGCCGCTCCGATCTACTGCTAAAAGTTGGTCCACCAAAAGTTGCTGCGCGATTGAGTTTCGGCGAGACTATAGAGGATGGAGATTCTGGAGAGACAGTTGAGGTGGGGGACATGGGCTCGGGAGCCATCGTTGCTAAAGATGATAAGCTTGCGTATATAGTAGTAGCCCGTATTGTACTCACCCGATGGGGGTGCCGTTGCGCAAACATGATCGGCTAGATGAAGGATATCAATGTCCACAGCGCAAGATGAACACTTGATAGTCGGAAGAGTGCTCATTCGTTCCATCTTGAGCCTATTTCCAGAGCTGGTTCGAGGAGGAAGTCCAAGGCCGTTCGTGCCTGGCCATGCAATGTAAGGCCGTTGACGTCCAGCGGTATTAGTTCGTAAGGCGATATTGAGGTTGGTGACATGAAGTGGGAGCAAGTCATGCGGCAGTCCTCGAGGACGGATGATAGATGGGCGCGCCGAGAAACAAAGCTGAACAGGGTTGTCCGATTCTCCGAAATGGTGTGGGTGGGCCTTACTGAATCAGGGGAAGCATGCGGGCATGGTTCCGAATTGGCTAGGATTCAGGGACGGCAGCGGGATAAAAGCTAGCGCCTCTGCGTCCTGCAGTTTAAGAGGCTGTTTAGCCCCACAATCGACACGCGCAATGTTGGGTATTTGGTGCTAATGAATTATGATCATGAGAGCGGTTATGACCGTGTCTGGGCGTTGGCCACACACAGCTCGCATCGCACAACAAGGCTGATCGACAATTATAGACAGGGGTCCAATGATGAGAGACAAACCGCACAGATCGCCTCCTTTGTGCATATCCTTCACGTAACTCGCGCGTCCCTGTATCGTGGCGCGGGAGGTCGAGCGAGTTGGTTTCCATGATTCGACAGGCGTGCGCACGGATCGACGGCTTGTACCTGGGCAACTCGTGTGGTTTCCTCTGTTCCAGCGGCGGCGACTTGCGATGAAACCGTGGTCAGCGACGGAGAGTCTCGGACGCAACAGCATCGCCGATACACGATGTCATGTCTGCGGACCGAAGTCAACAGAGTTGGCAAGCTCAAGGAGGTCGCAAGTCGCGGCTGCAACGCTGCCAGAACCGTGGAGCCAAGTCCTGCAACAGCGAGCAGGTGGCTCGAGGCTCCGGTCGCCTGCTGCCCATGCGCTATCAAGCCACCAGGGCCGGACATTACTCTTCGGCGTGATTGGCCATATCCGGCGTCGTTCTCGTCGGTCGATCTACGTTGCATCTAGCAATTATCCATGGTTTAGGCGCCCCTTTCGCTACGTCAACAGTTTCTCGTCCAACATCTTTCCATGTCGGTGTGGATGACGAGACAAAGTGCTTGATTTGTCGCAAGAGCCAGAAGTTTCAACCAGTCGGAGGCATACCACTGCGTCAACTGCCTGCCCCTGGAGGATGCCCCTCTCCCTGCCTACTTGTGCTGACATGGTTCCCATGGCGAACTGCAAGGCTGATTGGCGATCAGCAGACTTCACATGCAGGTTGCCGCATTCGTCGTCCCTGCAAGCGATCACAGGGTCTGATCCTCAATGTGTCTGCCATTACGGCTAATAGTATCGACAGTTGTTCGTGTCGTATAGGTATTTCACAAGTAAGCAGCAGCATCTGTCATATGTCAACAGTGCCTGTCTTACATGGCGGTTACTCCACAAAAATACGTTGCGGATGGTGTCGCGTGCCTTTCCTTCGTTCTGTAAACATTTTTGACGCAGAAAACGTGTCGAGTGCTGCCGTCGCGCTTGACTGACGACACCACTGTGTCTTGAAACAATCCGTGGCTCAGAAGTTCTCCCGCTGCCATGCCTGCCATTTCGAGAACAGACGTATTTTGCATTCTGCGTGAAAAGTCCTGAGACGTCGACTATTTGCCTAGGATTTCCCGAGGTCCCCTCTACGCAATTACGGAGCACGTGATGGCGGGGTACGTACCTGACAGATGTCCAGGTAGTACCTATCTAAACTGGTATCTCATAGGAGGAAATAATAAAATTCCACAGCGGTGCTCTCGAGGATGCGATGACAGCTGTCCATGCAATGCACCTTCGCTTGAGGCTCATAGAGCGCTCTCGTCCGGGTCGCTTACGCCGTCACCATGCCTACTGCGGTTGTTGTTGCTGCATGTTGGGATAGTGAGAAAAACAGTGGGGCATGGCGAGCATCGCGAACACCGCTGCTGCGCGCCCATTGGTATTGCACCTCCCGAAGAAGGCTACGGCGATATACATTAGTACCAAAAGTGGGGAGTAGGGAAGGTAAAGGCAAAGAAGCGGTGGGTGAACACGCTGTCCGGCAGCAGGCGGGAGCGATCGCGTACGATTATTGCTAAGTCAGCCGGGACACGGGGAGGCATTTATATCGCGACTTCTCTCCATGTTTCCGCACCCACCATAACACACAACCGATTGTAGATAACAGCCAACTGTCAAGCTTACAATCTCCCTCCCTACTATCAACCACACCTACATTTCCCCGGGCCATTGCCCAGCTGTCAAGACGTTTTCCAATCTCCTCAGCTCGTATGTGCCCCGCTATAACCCCATGGGGACTGTTGATACTGACATTTGACAGGATCCACAACCCATTCGCCGGCCGACGCACTTCTCCCTCTGGGGCAGCGTCGGATTTAGACTTCCGCAACTAAGTTCAACAACTCAAAAGAACTTAATTTGCAGCTATGGCACCTCACGCAGAAGACGGCGTCGGTCACGCGAATGGGTTCGATGTGAAGACGGCTCCCAAGGATCTCTTTGTTGTCAGCTCTCCTAACGTAGAGTATACCGAGGACACCATCAAGTCAAAGTACACTTACCGTACTACCGACGTTACCAAGAACGCCGACGGCAAGTATGTGGCCATTCCCAAGGAAACTCTCTACGACTTCAAGGTCGACCGCAAGATCCCCAAGACCGGTGTCATGCTGGTTGGCTGGGGCGGCAACAACGGCACTACGGTCACCGCTGGTATTATCGCGAACAAGCGAAACCTCGTTTGGGAGACCAAGGAGGGCAAGCGCGGCGCTAACTACTATGGTTCGGTCATCATGGGATCAACCACTAAGCTCGGCGTCGACAGCAAGACTGGTCAGGAAATCCACATTCCGTTCCATGACCTCCTGCCTATGGTTCACCCCAACGACCTCGTCGTTGGTGGGTGGGACATTAGCGGGATGAACCTTGCTGAAGCGATGGACCGCGCCAAGGTTCTGTCTCCGTCTTTGAAGTCCCTTGTGCGCAAGGAGATGGGCACCATGAAGCCCCTTCCTAGCATCTACTACCCGGACTTCATTGCTGCCAACCAGGAGGAGCGCGCCGACAATGTCCTCGAGGGTACCAAGGCCTCAATTGCCCATGTTGAGCAGATCCGCAAGGACATCCGGTGAGTTGAGACTTTCTGCACATCGTTCTTATTCTTGCTAATGATGATCAAGTGACTTCAAGACTGCCAACAATCTCGACAAGGTCATTGTGCAATGGACTGCTAACACTGAACGCTACGCCGACATCATCGAGGGTGTTAACGACACGGCGGACAACCTGATGAAGGCTATTGAGTCTGGTCACGAAGAGGTTTCTCCTTCCACCGTCTTTGCAGTTGCCTCGATCCTAGAGGGAGTTCCATTCATCAACGGCTCTCCCCAGAACACGTTCGTTCCTGGCGCTATCCAGCTCGCTGAGAAGCACAATGCCTTCATCGGAGGCGACGACTTCAAGTCTGGCCAGACCAAGATGAAGTCTGCTCTGGTTGACTTCATGATTAGCGCTGGTATCAAGCTCACTTCTATCGCCTCATACAACCACTTGGGCAACAATGACGGTATGAACCTCAGCTCTCAAAAGCAGTTCCGCTCCAAGGAGATTTCCAAATCCAACGTTGTCGATGACATGGTCGCTGCGAACAATGTCTTGTACAAGGACGGTGAGCACCCTGACCATTGCGTTGTCATCAAGTACATGCCTGCTGTCGGAGACGACAAGCGCGCTCTGGACGAGTACTACGCTGAGATCTTCCTTGACGGTCACCAGACCATCAGCCTGTTCAACGTCTGCGAGGATTCGCTCCTAGCTTCGCCTCTGATCATCGATCTGGTTCTCGTCGCTGAGATGATGACTCGTGTGCAGTGGAAGGCCCACAGTGCTGAAGGCAGCGATGCGAAGTTCAACAACTTCCACAGCGTACTCAGTGTCCTCAGCTACATGCTCAAGGCTCCTCTCACCCCTCCGGGCACACCTGTCGTCAACGCTCTTGCCAAGCAGCGCGCGGCTCTCACGAACATCTTCCGTGCCTGCGTCGGTCTCGAGCCGGAGAACGATATGACCTTGGAGCACAAGCTCTTCTAGATCAATGGACGGTGACAAGCCTCCAACGGGTCGATTGGAGCTGAACGGCGGCTTCTATCGCATGATACTCTAGAAGCACATGTGGCTCATGACAAGATTAGACCAACTCACTACTCTCTTTAAAGCAATGGAAAATATGTTTACTGCGATGTTAGCTGAGCTTCTGTGACCTGATGCTACCACCGTACTATGGTGACCGGTGCTTGCTTTCTAGCGCCGTTACTCGAATTACTCACACTGCAACGAAGCGTACTACTCTTTGTACATGCCAGAATAGGTAGAAATGTAGCCCCCAGGTTTGTGCGACTTCTTCATAGGGATCCAGGCAAATATCGCATCTCACTGATGCGGTAGGAACGCTCTTGCCCCGGGCCGAACCTCAACATCAGCTCCAACACTGCAGATACCTCCACGCCATCGACATGAACCTACGTAGAAGAGAATGCCTGCCTCATCGTTAGTTCAGTCTCACTTTTTATCATCACCGACAAAGCATAACGACGGCTTTACCACAGAAGAAGTGCATTCCGCTCTTACCTCATCAGGAGTGACTGCTGCAAGTGCATGGGCTGTATGGCACCTCACCCGGTCCTCATCCGCTCACCACTAATGCAACAGGAAGCCCGCTCTTGACTACAAAGAAGCTGACCTAGGCACAATCGAACCTGGCCCCTGTAACCTCGTGCTCATGGGCCGCATCGTCTACTTCAACGACCAAGCCAAGCCCAGCAAGTCGCACAAAGCAGCTCAAGGATGCATTAAAATCCTACTTACAGACGATACCGGAGTACTTACTGTACGCCTCTGGTATAACAGCACGCAGTATAGGCTCAAGTTAGGCCAGCTCCTCAGCGTGTGGACGGTACATATCTCGAATTCCTCCGAGTTCAACTCGCTGGCCCCGAATATTGCTCCTTTGTTTACAACCATCTTTCCCGAGGGCGAGAGAAACTGTCATGTTATGGTGCATGAGAATAGCGATGATGGGAAGAGGTTCAAGAGGCCATATGGTGTAAGGGAGGGTAGGCTGCTGACTGGACTGATGACGCTGAAAAGCTTCACTAATGGTGGATACGATGTCGAAGAGCCAAAGTTACTAGTATGCGTCAAGAGCATTGGAGCGCGGAAGAAGTGTGCGTTCGTTCTCTCTCCAATGCTTATCACCCATCTCTTTGCCTATGGCTTACTCATAACCAGACATGAACCGCAACGGCACAACCTCCGAACTCGTCTCCCTCGGCGTCTTCGACGACACATCCGATGGCCTACTCACTCTGTATTCCTCCATGTGCGACTCGGCCCCTCTCTTCGTTCCCTCAAAAACGGTCCTGCTCATCTCAAACCCCGGATGGCGTATCGAGAAAATGGCAAAACTCACACTCAGCGGTAATTCACGTATCGACATCGACCCAGACATGGGTGACGCGCGACGATTGAGAGCGCTGGCACAAAGACTGACGAAGAAAGAACATGTCAACCCGCCATTTCCCATTGCAGAGGATTTAGTTGTAGGGTTCGAGACTGCAGCTATAAGAGCGCTGTTTTCACTTGCGGACGTGGATGATGTCGCTCGTTCGCTCTTGAACAAAGGATCCAAGGAAACCGTCAGTGGTTACCTCAGCGTTATCATTACAGAGCTCAACATCGTCACGCCTTTTAAACGCAACATGCTCATGAGTAACGAATGCTGCGGGATTCCCATCTTCGCCAATAGCATCAAGATTGAGTGTAAGCAGTGTGGGAAGACGGTAGAATTGCGGATCAATCCTAGAATAGTAAGTGGGCTTCATTCCTCTCTCCAAACCTTCTCGTTCCATTACTGATATATTCTAGCTCGGTGCTCTCCTCGATGAAACCGGTCTGATCAGCTCTGGAAAACTCATTCTCTCGAATGCTGCATGGTCGCAACTCCTCGGCCGCACGCCAGAGCAACTCATGGACACCGCTATCGATGTCCTGCGCTATCTAGAACAGCGTCTGCTTTTCCTACGCATCACAATGGGGTTTGCGTTGAATCTAGAAGATGAGATTGGGCGGCTGGCTATATGGTGCGTTAAGAACTGAGAACGGTACTGAGGAGATGGATGTAAATATGGGAGTGAGCTGAGATCAGCAAGGTTAACGAGGTCTATGCATGATGTAAGAACCATAAGATGGTCATGTCTCAAGTAAGAAGTATGGCGCTTATGATTCTTAATCTACTTTCGCGGTGCTCAGTATTCTCTAGTGTATGTTCTGGCACTGTGCCTTGAGTGGGCGACTTGCCTCAGCGGTCCGGCGAGATGGTGTAATGGTATTCTTGCTTAAAAACACATACATGAGAAGCCAACAAATAGAAGGGTATATCATTCTCTCTCAATCAATCCCCACGCGCACTGAACACCGTACGAAAATGCGTGAATAGTATGTCTCTTGGACGAGGCGAAAGCGCCGATGAAAGCGCCACGTAGATCATTCTCATAACACGGTTCTGTCTGTCTGGATGCCAGTCCCTGTCCATTCCTGCCGGTAACTCATGTATTGAATTGCAACAATCGCTTGCATGTCTATTGTTCCCCGAGTACACCTGCAAGACCTCTCAGTATGTCGCCTACACCAATTCCCTCTGTGCCGACTCTTTCCTTTGCTTCCCGATCTCGCTCCTCTAGTCTCTTTGTCGCTGTCCCTAGCACACGATCCGCTACCCGTTCTGCTGTAGCGCGATACTGTTCGATCTTATGAACACCATCTGCGAAGAGGTCGATATGCGGTTCTAGCGAGTTGGCAAGTGATGTGAGATGTGATTGTAGTGCTGTGGGTGATGTGAATGTGAATGCTGATGACGGTGGTTGCGGTGAGGTCTGTGGTTGTGATATTTGGAGGGAGGAGATTATAGCGACTTGGTCGGGATCGAGGAGGGATGTATCAATGTCCGATAGTGTAGGTGCTGCAGTGGGTATTGAAGGTGCGGGTGGAGGAGGGTTGGCTTTCGATGCTGATGCAATGGCTTCCCATGCGGCTTTCTCATCTTCGAGGCTACTCCGCTGTTAGCATGGTGCGTTTCTGTAATGGGTAGACTTTAAGACATACCGTTTGACTTCCTCTTCCAGCTCCTCCAATTTAGCTTTGTTCATCTCGTTTTGGGGATTCGGCTTCTTGACCACAGGTGGTGGCGCTGTTTCTTCCTGCACAACAGTTAGTCCGGATTCTTGTCTTGCTGAAGCCAATCCACGTACCCTGCTGAACCAGTCCGAAAGCTCTGGTTTGCTTGCAAAGTCATCTATAAGCTCTTGCTGAATAGCTCGCGCAGCCATGATCGCGTTCGCGTTCTTGACGTCGCCCGATGGCTTCGCCGGGAGTGCTCGCGATCCGCACCATGTTAAAAGCTGCTTCATTCGCCGTGGTTCGGGTAGACTTTGCTCAATGTATTTGTAGAAATCTCGTACTTCGACCTCGGAATGTGGTAGCGCTGCGAATTTGTCAGTACCCATTAGCCATCGGAGACGCTTTTCCATGCCGTCAGGGGGTTTTGTCTGTGCATCGTGTTCAGACTCACCATTCGATTGTCCGCTGTCTATTAGCGAACTTGCTCTCCTCCCTCGCAAGCCTGTGCTACTCCTTCTGGACCCGTCCTTGTTGCCGCCCTTGCGCATCTCCTTGTTCCTCGTTATAACTGGGGTGTCGGCAAAAGGCAGCATGATCTTTTGGGCGTTGGGGTCGCGCTTCTTCGCGATCTGTATCTCATTGTGCCTCGGTGTTTGTACACCTGCATACGCACTCTTCGGCTCGGGCTGTACTTCTGGTGGGGGTGTAACCTGCTTCTTCCTTTCTTTCTCGACCGGTGCGGCTTTCTTCGTGCGGGGTTTTGTTGGAGGAGGCTCTGTGGACTTGGGTCGCACCTCTAGTTGTCTACTATCGGCAGATATGCGCGCTGATCGCCGTCGCCTTCCCGAGTCTGACGATTCTGGATCGGCTGCTGCGATTGACTGTTTCTTCTTGCGCGCAGCTGGTCTGGCGGATTGCGCTTCGACAGTTCGCGCTTGCTTCGTTGGTCTCTCCTCGGGGATTGGTTCTGGTGCCAGTACTGGCGCAGCCTGTGCCTTTGTAGTTCTCCGCGACGACGTGCGACGCGAAAATTGAAAGCCGTCGTCATCTTCGTCGTATGCAGCTGCCTTTGCTGTCTTCTTTGGCGCAGCTGTTGTCTTCTTGCTTGTCCCATTCACCTCGGCCTTTGCTCGTTTTGGCGCCGGCGCATCGTCGTCATCGAAGGCTTGTTTTGCGCTCCTTCGTCGCGTCGTCGGTCGGTTTGTGGCCATAGGGAGTGATTGGAGCGGTGGGCGCGCAAAGATAGTAGTCATGAGTCCAGTTGCTGCGTCAAGGGAGTTTCGGGGAGTTGATGTTCGGTCAAAGCGCGTGCATTGGCGCGACAAACGGACGAGCGCAGACAGGGCGGGCTACGCAGGATGTACGATGGTGGTTCGCGTGCGATGGGGTATATGCTTGCGCGGTCGGTACGCGGGCTCGTAATGATTTGTCGGTAATGCGAATATCCTTAGGCGACGGGCGTGGAGGGGAACGGTTGTCACTCGGGAGCAAGGAAGCTGGTGTGTGCACCTGCCGCCAGCATCATCAAAACAATGGTTTCGGGACTAGCGTGTTCACGTGAGGCATTAGCACACCCCTCATCAACGACCTTGGGAGCGTCCATCACTTGAGCTTGCGCATGAAGGCGAGAACCCATGTCTTCCTACGGAGAAAGATGATGTTGTAGGATGCGAGCCAGCTGCTCTGCATGTATGCAAAGGATACATCCTCTTAGACAGCCAAAGCAAAGCCGCTCAAAAACGCCAGAGAACAAGCGACTACCCATGCCGCTAATCCATATGCTCCCATAGCATCATAACCTTATTACTCCGGTTAGACACACGCCAGAACGATGTTGAATATCCAAGCCTGCCCATGTCCTTTTATGTATTCCTTTTCCTATGCACTGCAACGGAGTCTATTCTACATCCCAGCTCCAGGCATGGGTCCTTTCACGCCTGAAGGTGCCATGCTGCCCTCAATGCGGCGTTTCGCGTCCTGCTTCTCTTCATTGGTTGGGTTGGCTTTGCGCATGTCGGGGACGTAAGCAGGCCTGTTGGGGCTATGGCCGATAGACATGCCAACGCGAACCTATCAAGATCAGTAACACGAAGTGGTGGCAAAGATTGATGGGGACTTACAAGAGTCTCAAGGGCAGAATTTGAGTTGTCCACAAGGTCCTCATCGTACTTCATTTGACCAGGCTCAAAGAGAAGCAGCAACGTGCTTCCACCAAACTTGAAGTAGCCTAGCTCCTCGGCACGCTTGACGTGGTCCCCCTTCTTACGCGTGATGACAGTGCTGCCGACCATCATAGCGCCAATGCAGATGACCATAACACGGCCATGTGCGACAGAGTCAATGGGTACTACGACGCGCACATTCTCACCATATACGTCCAGAGCGGAGCGGATAGCCATTGGATTGACTGTATAGTATTCTCCCTCAATGGTTTTTGGTTCATCCATGACACCATCGACAGGAATGTGGAACCGATGGTAGTCTTGCGGTGCGAGTCGGAAAATACCAAGAGAACCTCCGTGGTAACGTTTCGCGTCTTCGGGGTATGCGTCACCGAGCAAACGCTCGACGGTAAAGTCACGACCCTTGACCCAGATGGCCTGTGCTGAGTCGATTGTATTGAAGACCACGGTTCGGCAGTCGGACGGAGAGACGATGACTCTAGGATCATCAGGTGCAGAGCACGGACGTGCACCCGGCTTCAATGCTCGGTAAAAGAACTCGTTGAAGTTCTTGAACTGGTCTGTTGGCAACAACACCTCGGACATGTCAAGCTGATGGAAGTTGATGAAGGGCAAGATCTCAGATGCTGATGCAGGGTCATCGTATTTCCTTCCCTGTTTGAAACTGAGCGACTTGAGCAATTTGCGGACTGTGGTGAGTTAGTATGAAGCATTCAGGACAACGGCACTTGACCACTTACTTCGCTTCTTCTCCATGTTGTTCGACTTGAGGCCCTTGTAGAGCAAGCGAATACCCAGACGTACGTAAACGCTCATGCGCTCCTCGTTGATCTGACCTGTAAGACGGTCTTGCACAAGGATGTTTGCCGAATTCGCGCCTAGTTTGTAGCCGCCGTACGAGATCTTAGTGATGACCTTGGAGTACCACTTTCGCTGTGCTTGACTTGAAGTAACGAAACCAGCCATGACAATGTTGTTGACTTGTCTCCAATCTTGACTCGCGCAGGTAGCAATGTGTGTAATGATGTTAGCATCAGACCTCTTGTTCAATTTTGGCTGATGGCAGATGGGACATTCTCGGATCTCAATGACATGTTCTTCTCCCTTCTCGTCCGCAAGATCGTCAATCTGGAGGTTGTCGCCTTCTTCGCCTTCTCTACCCAAAGTGTTTGTTTCAAGCACTGGAATGGAGGTGGTTGAGCTGTTTTGGTTGATGGGTGTAAGCATCCCAGATGCCAACGAGGGAGTCTGAGTGCCTGACGCGACCCCAGACCTCTGAGCATCTCTCGCCTCTGTGGCCTGCAGCTGATCTTCAAGGCAAATGACGGCTTCATCGAATGTAAGCAAAAGATCTCCGTTATGTGCATCCGCAAAACGATCGAAAAAGCTGTCGATGGTTGACTCGTGCAGGGTAGATCCAAGGGTATCGAGCATCGTGGTCAGCTCTACTTTATCGAGAAGGCCGCTTTCATCGGCATCGTACTGTTTGAGCATAGCTCTCCAGAACTGTTGCCGAAGAGCCTTGTAGGGGAGGTACTTTGCGCGGATGTAGAGGGTTGGGTTGTGTTTGTTGCCCCAGCGCTCTTTCTCTTTCAACTCCAACGGTAAAGTATACATTTTCAAATCCTCGTCATCAGCGGCGGATGGGTTGATGTTGACCTCGCCAGCTACAGCGAGATTGCCGTTGGAATCGGCTGCAGCATTGTTCGGGGTCAGAGAGCTGTTAGGCTCTTGCACAGAAAGTGAGCCTGTCGAGCTTTCCTTCTTCAGAGACGGCCGACCCAGACGAGACAGACTGTGAGTTGAAGCAGAGCGAGACATTGGGAGGCGGAAGCGGGACTTTTTTGAGTTGGTAGAGTCAGAAGGGGAGAGACCGGGAGAGTCTGATGGCTCGGGTAGCCTGTATAGGCCCGTCTCTGGGTCTTCTTGTGGGGCTGTAGAAACGGCCTTCTCGAGGGGAAAGTTGACGGTGCCAACATAGTCGTTGCCCGAGAACTTGTCCTTGTCGATGACAGTGAAGCTGACCGAATAGTTTGTCTCGTGTCGTAGAACCTGGAAGACGAGTTTCTCATCGAAGACGGGGTTCAGGTTATGACTGATGGTCTTGGTACGATACGTCTTCTTTCCGAGTGAAGTTACGACGAAAGGATCCATGTCGAAGGTAGTCCTGGTCACTGGAGATGTATTAGCTTGCGTATGAGTGCGCTAACAGGGGGAACTCACCGTTGCGCTGTGGCGGCAGGTCAGTACACTTCTGGATCTCGAGGAAGAGAACACCAGCAATATCGCCGGTGCTGGAGTATTCATAGCCGGTCTTGCCCTTGCCCTTTCTCCTTAGTCTGGCTAGCTTGAGCTTCTTCCTCCGCTTCTCCCTCTTCTCAGCCTTCTTTGATTCGTCCTGCGCCTCGTCCGAGCTCGACTCGTCGTCTTCGGCGTCGGTAGCGTTGCTGTCGCCGCGCATGAGGAGCTCGCCTTCGTCTTCGTCAGGGCTTGGTGTCTGTCCTGCGATAGCGAAGAACTTCTGCAGGATCTGCTCGGGTGTGGCGGCGAGGTTGACGGGGTCGATGAGGGAGAATTGGATTTGGATCTCGCCGGAGACGACAGACTTCTTCTTGCCTGGGCGCCGCGACTGCAGGGGGAACCATTGTGGCTCCTGCTGTGTGAGTCCGTTCTGGAACTGCTCCTCAAGTATGACGTCAAACTCGCCCATGTAGTCCTTCCCAAAACGGTCTCTGTCCCAGCAGACGACCTCGAGCAGGAGGCTCTGCTCGCCGAGGATGGGAAGTTCGAGCGTCTCGTTCCATTCCGGGTTCAGCTGCTTGCTTATGGTGGGCGTGGTGAATTTGTCGTCGCCGAGAGAGAGGACAAGGTACTGCGGACATGGTGGTTAGAGGGGCAATGGCGGCCGTAGCATGGCCGTAGAGGGACTCACGGGGTCAGAAGTGCCGCTCCGGTCTTTTGCAGCGAGGTCTCTGCCCTGCATTCATGTCAGCTGTAGCTCCTCCGCGGGGGAGAAGTGGGCGAGCGCACTTTGATGACGTTCGCCCTCAAGACCAGGCCGGGTGCGGGCTGCTCGGGCATGGCGCGTAGTTTGGGACTGCCCGTACGACTGGCGGGGACAGAGGTTGGGGTGGAATTGGGGTTGCTGGCGTAGCTGGTCTGCTGCTTGAGGCGGTGCGGAAGCGAGAGCTTGCTGGTAAATGTAGGTCGCGGCATGGTGGCAGGCTGCGCGTTCAATCGGAACCTGCTGGCCGGACCGCGGTAGCCAAGTGCCTAGGGATTGCTTGACGTCGCGCCGTCGGTTGGCAGAACGTGGCTCAACACATTCGAGAATGCACGTCAAGAGGGCGCAGGAGAGACAAAGGTGCAATGCGACGCGCGTGCTGGCGGCGGCCAGATGAAGAGTGAGTCCAGCCTGGGGGCCGCATAGCATACCTTAGCCCGGTACTTGGGCACGCGCAGGCAGCTGAGCGACGGCAGGCCCGCAATGTGTCTCTTGCGGCGCAGATAGGAGCAGCGCCTGCCGGGAACGCGGCGGGGCCCTGTGGATGCCTTTGTGGCCTGCGTGATCGACGGCTATGCTCGACCTCTATGCAAAGCTCCGGGACATGTGCAGCAAGCAAACACCGCCCTGTGCCAATTGCTGCATCTTGCCGCGACTCAGGCGCCTACAGTCAAAGCCGAGAACTGCGGCGACGCAACCCAACAAACGCGACAGTAAGCAGCCCTGCGCCCATCAGCGCAATACCAACCCCTCAGTCCTGCCCTGCCCTGCTAGCCATCCGAGCAACTGGCCGCAGCATATATAGTGACGCCGTCGAGCCTGTCACAGATCCCGCGAATGCCATCCCGTCCTGCCTGTCTCACTAACGCACCGCGCTGACAGATTCTGGGCCAACAACACGGCGTATGTATCGCGGATGCCTGTCTCGATTGAGATGCTCCGGAACTATGCTGGGCCACTATACTCGAGCTACTATTGGCAGCCTGCAGCTCTACGCGACCCGTCTTGTTACAAGAACCTCTAACCGCATCAACACTACCTTACTGTACTCCAAAGACCACCTTCCACCTTTGGCGGGGTACATAGCAACGAGTGGCATCGTGCACAGCCCTCGCATCGTTTCTTCCGCTTCTCTCGGAACAACTGAGCACCCCATCTTCCATGTACCACAGGGCACCCCAAAATGTACTGGCCATGTCGTCAGGCGGGAGCTCGTGCTCCAAACCTGTAACTTGTGCCACACCCATCGCAGTCCCTGATTTGCCAGGTTCCTGGCTGCTGTCACTTCAACTGCGAGCCTCAAGGGCTTTGCATGCCCTCAGACACGCCGTACCAAACTGCGACACGCAACAACAAAGGCCGAACCCACGTTGGTGCGGCCTTTGTTAGGTACAACACCGGCAGTCGCGATCCGCCAGCGCCGATGCCAGCGACGTCATGCCTCACCTACTCCACATGGCTCGTCCGCCCATCCGTTCCGTTGGCCGTGGCTGATGACGTGGCTAGTGATGTGGCTGACGTACTGAGTGGACTAGACTAAGTAGCCGAAGACCAGACACACTGCTGCAAGCCGAAAGTGAAAGCGTGGAAAACACTGGCGGCTTCTGCTTCATTACGGTTTGAAGCGTCTATACGGAACTATAGACGTGCAGTGGCGAACAACAACCAATCCAGCTCGCAAGTCGTTAGTCGAGCAGCTATTACATCAAGTACAATTCTGTCTTCTAACCAACATCTTTAGATGCTAACCACCAGAGCCATTTCGATGCCTCCGCACACAAAGGCTTCCTTGCCGAGTCTTAGCTTATATCTTTCTCTCTCTCGAGCGTATGTGTACTAAGCTTGCTCAGCTCTTCAGTCGCATCAACGGAAGATTGGACGGAGGCGGATTCTACTCCAGTTCCAGAGTCCGATTCTTCGTAGCGTCTTCGTAGTGTTGGGTGCCTCCGTACCAGCTGGCTCCCGGTATGTGACTGGTCTGTTGGTGGTAATGACCTATTGCCTGGAGTTCATTCTAGAAGTGCTGAGGTCGACGAAGCCGGAGACTGTCTACGTGCTTTCATCGCCTTGGTCCGTCAGCGAGACACCGCTCGCAGCAACCGGCATGCGTGGACCGTCGACAGCGCCAGATACGGGGCTCGATGTCATACCAGAAGAAGACAGTGATGCGACCAAGTCCTCGCGATCAAGGTCGACGCCACCTGCAGCAATGAACGATACGAAGCCAAGCGCCGGAGGCCATCTTCAAGGATTGAGGCAATGAGATATAACCCTAACCATCTTGGCGTATGGAATGAAAGTCATCACCATACCAATCAACATCAGCAAATCCTTAAGACGATCGAAAAGGCTTGCAAAGTTGAGGTATGCCGGCATCTTCCAGAACGCTGCGGAGCCAAAAACACCTAAGTCGGAAATACCAGCTAACCACTTTCGAGCGAGTTCTCTCAGCCTAGCGTGCGCTTCATATATATATACATGCATCATTCGGTTCATACTCTTACTATAGGCCTCAGGCTACGTTAGCCCTTGCCGACTTACTGAGGTCCCCCCAGCTAGATGTGGTTGTACGAAGTCAGCACATGTCTCACACACAGTTCGTACAAGGACACTTACCAAGCTCGTAAGCAAACTGCCAGAACATCGGTGATAGCTTCCTCACCAATATCAGTGTCGAACCCACCGTTCGACACATCCCGCGCTGCCGAAGCTCTCCAGAGCTACAAGCACCCGCCGGCATCTCGAGACCCCACCGGATATGCGAGCGACAGAGCCGGAGAGGGTTAACCGTGCCGCTGGAGCTACTACCTTCCATCATAACGGACCCGGAAGAGTTTCTATACACTTCCCTATCTCCTGTATTCGAGGAGTTTTCCCGGAGATATTGCGTCCTACTCCGCAGCCTGGTCTACTCGACTCCGCGTGGCCTTGTTACGGCTAGGTGGTTCGCCGGCGCTGGTGGACTCAGATCCTGATGTATACATATATATGTACGTATGTGTGTATATACGGAAAGAAGGTGTTGTATATAGCTGTAAGATGATATGGCACCCGTTGGGACGTACGAGGCGTTCATGTGAACACAGGCACCACCATTTCTGTCATCGTGATGATCGTAACTATTACCATCCAAAACCTGGTGGAAACTCACATGGCGGCGAGGAGATGTTCGTTCGAGAGTCTCTGTTGAGCTCTTTTGAAGACTCGAAAGAGCAACAGGCAATCTTCTGAGGATGCGGAGGCGTGATGAAGGGCCGTGGCTATATGCCGTCGTAGTAACTACGTGAGCTTTCATCTTTACAGTGCTGGTATCCATAGTTTGTAGGTGAGAAAGAGCATAAAAGGTGACAGAACCAGAAGCGGAGCCGCCCTAGGGCCACCATGTGTCTAAGACCATGAAGCAATGCCACGATGAACCCAGTGACAAAGTAGAATGCACACAGGTCGTGGACGTTTGGTGTTGCGCTGCTCGGATATGGTACATGCTGGCTTTCGCTTTCCGTCCGGAGTTGGGCGGCCAGACAGTGATAAGTTCTTTGTCGCTTTCAAAGTGGGAGGCGACGACCTGTATACGATGTCAGTACATATGCAAGCTGAGAAAAGAGGCGCACAGCCAACAAGAAATGAGATTGAACATCAAGAGGGGGGGAGGCATGGGGTATACGGGTTAGGAGATGCACTTACACTCTCTTCCTTGAGTCGATAGCCTTCTCAAGTCTGCACAAGCCATGGTAACAGCCTCGATGGGAACATGGGAGAACAAAAGAGAGAAATTGATGACACAGGTACTCGCATGTGTGCTCCAGCGTCAGATACATATGGAGGATTAATATGGCCCAACGTAGAATACAAAGAGGGCACATAAGCCCAATGCTCAGCACACGGGAGAAGAAAGTGATGACAACAGTAGTAACATGGGCCAGAACAGGGAACAGCGCATGTTCGCATTAGCCATGTCTGTCATGACTAGAGGTGGGCATGATGTAGTGAGGAGAAGCTCTATATACAACAAGCGAAAGTGCAAAACATAGGGGAAATGATAAGGCAAAAGAAGTAAAAGGAGGGAGACGAGACGTATATAGAAGTCAATTTACTCGCCATCTTTGCCTCGTTGTAAACATCGGACGACTGACTAAAATTTCAGCAGCAACCCGCGGAAATGCAGTCACTACCACCCGCTCACTGCTTGACCTAAGCAGCTTTCCGACGGAACATCTTCTGCCACGGGTATACGAAACAGATGTCAGGTCTCGAACCAGAAGGAAAAAGAAAATGCCAGCTCAGACGCCCTTACCGGGCATGAATGAGGTCGAGTGCCGTGACAAACACCATCAACTCGTGCGCGCCCACAGTGACTAAGAATATATCTCGCCGATCGCGACCACACCTACTCACCGCTCTGCGCCATTGTGATCAAGCAACAGCATGCTGAAACATTTCCCTCGGAGCGAGGCAGCTTTCCCCAGCCATCAATGGGAAAGCGGCCTTCAACAGTTCAATCATAGACGTCTGCCACTCGCCCTGTATGGGAATCTGGAAGTCGATCCGACATCTCCGCGCACGGGTCGAGGAAGAAGCAATGTGAATCGTCGCAAGTTGAGTTCACAGTGATAAATGTGTGAATGCGCACTGCTGGGATTTCCAGACGGCAATGTTGGAGGAGAGAGAAGAAATCGGGTTAGGACTGCGTTTTTGGATGATTCTGCATTAGAGTGCATCACGCTAACCGCATTCACTCAGCCACTTTCACCTTGTTCATCAACCTGCGCAAACACGTCGATCTTGGCCTCGTGAATGATTCTACTTCAAAAGAATGGGTACGTGAACCAACACATGTACATGCTCAACATAGATGACAGTCTGGTGTCGTCTGTTATACCCACTTATCAACGACGGTCCGTGACATGAGTGAGACCGACCGATCGGTCATACCACAGCGCCTTATCGTTACAATAACCGTAATCACGGTATCGCATCGCAGCGGGAAATGATCTGTGCCGCAATGCATGGCAACAGCAACCGAACCAACTCGTATTGGCGGCCCGAATAGTATGGAGAAGGGACACCAAAGTGTTCGACTTCCCCACACTTTGGGCTGGAATAGACACAGGAAACCATAGTGTCGGGTTGGTGAAGGTTGTTTATCTGTGTTGTATGGGTGTGCACGATGTTGGTCCACTTGCTTTGTCCGTAATTGTTCCGTCGAATTTGTCTTTGTTTCTTCCGGAGGCAAGGTTGCTCCCGCATCCTGGGACGATCATGCCATTGCAAGGCGTGTGAGCACTGGCAATCGGGTTGCGTTGGGACCGTTGCTGACAATCCGCTGACAATTCACTCGCATGGGCTTATAATCGTCGTAAGCCAGAAGCGATGATGAGTAAAGTTCATGAATCATGGATACAGACATTCAAGTTTGTAAAAGGAATTCATTATTTCACTACATATCTCACACATGCTGTATACATACAAAGGCAATCTGCCACACCGTAAGGGAAAGAAATGCAAGCAATGGTGATAATAGATAGACTCGAAAGAACAGGTTGTATTAGGAGAAAAAAAAACTTCTTTTGGGAGCCGCTGTGAACATACGCTTCGCTCACCTGTTGGAAGAATCTTTGTAGCAAGGGACATATTTCAATACCCAATCCCTCTGTGGGCCCAAGAAAACGTTAATGAAAGAGGATAAAAAGAGTCGCTTCGCTGATAGTGTTCCATGGCCTCCTCAGCCCGCCCGCAGGGTATCAAAGAGAGAGCGACCCGGGCCCAGAGCGAAGCCATTACTCGACGAAAGAAGCGCAAGCATACAAAGCAGTGTCCACAAACGCCTGTGTAGGACATGAGGCATGCAACCCGTGATGCAAGATCAGTTGGAACATGTTCGTTTATCCCACTGCCATTGCACTTATATCAAACCGCACAACCGAAGGTTCTCTTGAATAATAATGTCTACAAAATGTCAGCAAGATTCATGTGTATGAATTGTTGCACAAACGTACCGTTTACTGCCGCCATGACGAATCGGATTTGCATAGTGTCTGTGGCGCAGGTGAAATGGGTGTAAATCTGCTTGGTCTCGTGTTGGTTGAGCGAGACGAATCGGTTCAGGATGTAGTCGCAAGCGGCGGCGTAATCCGGACCGCCCTCGTAGTCGGGGAAGTAGTTCTTCATCGGACTGACGGGCAGCTTCTCCTTGAAGCGATCGATCTTGTTGAGGAACAGGATGATCGATGTCTTGACGAACCACCGCGAGTTACAGATGGAATCGAACAATGTGAGGGCTTCTTGCATACGGTTGACGGTTTCGTCTTCGAATAGCAGCTGGTCGTACTCGGAGATGGCGACCAGGAACAGGATGGTGGTAACGTTCTCGAAGCAGTGTATCCACTTCTTACGTTCTGATCGTTGACCACCGACGTCGAACATGCGGTAAGTGAGATCGCCGATGATGAAGGTCGTTTCGGTGATACCAGTCGTCTTGACACGCGATCGGAGCACGTCTTGGTCGTTGGGAATGTAGTCTGGCGCAGCGATGCGGTCGATGGAGTCGAAGTAGCTATGGCTGTTAGCAGTGGTTGCGCGCACGCGCGTGGCCAGAGTTGCTCACTATTTAGCAGAGTCGTTGAGCTGGTACTCGCGCGAGCGCTGGAAGCACTGTTGTACACCGGCATCCTTCCACAGGACTGAGATGGCATTTCCAACCTCCGGGGGCAGGCTGTCGCCCTCAATCTGTGCCGGCTGCATGAAGATGGTCTGGACGTGGTACTCGGCGCGCTGGTCGTCCAGCGGCAGCTCGAGCGACTCCATGGCCTCAAGGATGACGCGCATCGACTGCACTGTGTTGCTGAAGATGATCTCCTTGAACGACTCGCGCTCGTCGCGTGAGTAGCCACCCTCGTGGATGAGCTTCATTTGCTTGAGAATGGTCGACTTTCCGGATTCACCGGCTCCTGCACGCTGTTAGAGCTGGGTGACGTGACGGGCGTGGCACTACTGACCGAGAAGCAGCATCTTGATCTCGTTGCGCTGCATCATCTTGTCGCGCTTGAGCTGGTTCTCAATCTCCTCGTTCCGCTGCTTGCCCTCCTTCTCTTCTGTGCTCATGCCGCAACCCATGATGGCGATAGGCGACGGTGTCCGGGGGGTGATTATTAGGGTAAAGGTACGTAGTGTTGTTCCGTCGAGGCCGGCCAATGCGGAAATCTGGAGGGCGAGGTCAATAGGAGCTCAATGGCAGGCGGCGGTCATGCGAGTGCAAAAAGATTGGCGGGCTTGGCCGTGAGTGAGAGGACGGGAGGGTGGCGCTTGGGTCCCAGAGCAGGCGAGGCAGGCGCGACGGGGTCCTGGGGAGGGAGAGGCTCACCTGTTGTTACAAAGACTTACCCCCAGTGGCAGGAGTGAGGGTACAGCGGTCGGAAGGGGAAGAAGAAGGTGAAGGACGAGAGCGAAGGGATGGCTGGCGTATGGCAGACGACGAGGCTCGCTTCGCTCCGAGGTCTCAGGGTTGCTGCAAGGTCGGCTCCGGGGTGGATCGGCTGGGGGAAGGGACTTTGGCTGCGCGCTCGCCGACAACGTGTCGCGGCAAGAAACAAAGAGGCGGTGCAGAAAAGGGCCGCGGGTTGCACAGCAGCGACTGGATCGATGATGTGCCGGCAAGAGCGTCGATTGACGTTTGGAGAAGCAAAGAACGAGAGGCAAGTAAGAGGGCCTGATGAAGGCCGCGAAAGGAGAGGCGCTTGCCCCGATCCTGCGGTGCCATCCATGAAAGGAAGCAACGCCAGGTCTACTGCTAGTGCTAGCCGGGCCCGGGCCACCCTCCAGGGCTGCCACCAAACCCTCCGGCCTGGCCCTGTTGCGACGACCAGCATCGCTAACACGTCTTGCCGATTCCCCTTTGCTGGTTCGCGACTTCTGGACTGCCCGCTACCGTCGACATGGCTGGCCACTGACGGCTGCGCGTACGCATTCCCACACATGTTCACGTCCCTGCCCGCCTGTTCGCCCGCGCCTGGCACTCGTTCGCTCACCGTAACTTGTGATTTGCAATGGGCCTCTGGGCACAGCAGCTATTGCTGCACCTCTCCCGCCTCTGCTGCAGGTCCTGGCATCGCCCCCCTCAGCCTCCTTTGCACCGCGCAGTCCGACATGGAAGCGCTGTCGACAAGACGCCAGATGCGACTCCCGTAACTCCCGTCCCGCCTGAGTCTGACTAGTTGCGCTTCTAGAAGGTTTGTGGAAAATGAGCACCCATCGCAACAAGAGGGCCTGACGCTCGGAGCCGCACGCTTGGAACCCTGGAGCGTTTGGCCTCTCCCTCTCACTCGTCGTGTCTTGCATCTGCACGCAGCCACCTGGACTCGCACTGCCTCGTTCCATCTGCTGCTGTTCCACCCTCATCAGCAGCGCTCAAATGCTCCGTGTCACGCCGCTGCCAGCCACTCAGATTCCTCTGCGGCCACGCTCAGACCGGGGGGGCGATTTCCTCTATCCCCGATCCGGCCTAGCTCTGCAGAACGCGAACATTCGCCAAACCTCCGCCGCTCCTTCATCTCCCCGACTCGCGCGCTTCGGCCAATCATTGCGCCATCAGATTTTGGATTTTCCCAAGTATCCTCGCCTCGCCTTTCTGCCGTCGGAATCGGCTGGGGCAAGAGTCGTGCGTCCTGATCTTCCTGCCTCACGTCTGGGTGGATGCTGGATTTATGCCCGCTCTGGGGTACTCGGCATACTTATGAACGTGTTGCAGTTATAGCCAAAACTATACTCCTTCCGCTGCCGTCAATTACTCTAAAATCACTAATTTGGCCTCTGACCATGGCTCAGTCGTTCCGTGTTTATGCTGTCTCGACTAAAGACAAGCATCTTCCTGTCTCGATCCCCTCCTTCTAGGATGATGCATCAACAGTCACAACTCTTGTCTCAACCCTCTTGTCTTACGTATGGTCACGAGTCAGACGGACGGGAGGATCCACGAACGACACGTGGGAGCAATGGCCATCTATGATTTGAGTGCTGCTGAATAGGGGGACAGCTCATATACCGTGGCTACGCGAACAGGTGACTGTTGCTACACCTCGTCTGTAGGTTGCAACATCCTCCACGCTGTCTAATATCACACATTATTACTTCCATTCTTCCATAGATAGCAGAGCGCAGATATCTCCACCTCGTACGCGTGCAGGATTCTCATCTCCTGATGTCGTCGAGATCTGCGTCCTAAGGCGGAGCCAGCCTGTATTCGAGCTCTCTCGCCCGTGAGCTCCACCGACCTACGCAACATACAGTCGATGTTACTCGCTTCAGCGATGACATCTCCCCACTAAAAAGATGTTGCCTCGCATTTAGCCATCTTGAGGTCCGATTCCGGAAAATGCCGAAGAATATCCATATTTGCCGACCCGGAGGTCTTGATTCTCTAGACCTTTGAACGGAGTTACAAGTCATGTATACTGCACCAGTGACGGAGACTCGACTAATTGACTGTCTTTGTAAGTGATGACCTACCATGGTATGGGCATGATCTTGATGAATGCGAATGTAGAGCTGAAATGGCATCTAAACAAGAACAACAACAACCTCCTGCGTGTTGCTTAATTCTCGATACGAAAACCGGTAGTGCGTATGATCTCGGATAAGAATTCAATCAGTTGCTGCTGCTGTCACAAGGAAACAAAACGAAACACGACTGCCGACCGGCGAATGCGGCCGTCCGAACAGTACACAACATCGTCAGTCGAGTATCGCGTCACCTTTGCAAGCGTATGCTCACCAATGACGCGGGTCTCGGGTACTCACTAACGCTGGGCTGCAGCGTGTTTTCGTCCCATGTAATGCACGTAGGCCAAGGCTCGCTCTGGTGTTCTGCGTGAAGTTTACACAGGCGCCGTGCAACCACTGGCTGACGTGGTAGACTACAGTAACCGTGCACCCGATGATCATGGTCGCGGGTTGAGCACCCCAACAACAACAATATATTCAAAAAGATGAGGTTGTAGAGCCACCACAAATCGTAATAAAATTGCGCAAAGCTAGGATTATACTATATACAGGTCTGCGGAAGTTTTGACTTATTCAGATAATTTTTTGGAGGGCGTTATCGGTCGTTGCCGTCGACTACGCGGCGGAGCAGCTCGTGCAACCCTTGCGGCTCCCACCACAGCTGGAGCAACACCACCACGCTTTTGACGCTTTGTAGCTGGCGGATGAGGTTGTGAAGCCTTACGCTTACCCGATTGGGGCAATTTTATAGCTTTGGCAGCGTTGCGGAGGCTTCTACGGTGGTCTCTTTCGGCTTGCTCTGCAGCCCTCCGCTTTCTGCTCTCCTCCCAACCCTTCTCCCGCTTAACACGCTTTGCAGCTTTGAGTTGAAGATTACAATCGCGAGCTGCCTTCTTGATCTCAGCTTGCTTGGCTTTTTGAAGCTTTTCAAGCTCGGCTTGTTGTTGTTGTGATGCCCGACGATCGCGAGCTCGCTGTACACTCCTGGGCGACCACAGTTTGGCTCCCCCATAGTAAACCTCGTCCTCATCAAGCTGGAGAGTGAAGGACTGCTTTGGCCGCCTCTCCTTGATGGCTAGGGACTGCCTGAGGCCCCTAACCTCTTCACGGAGGATACTGTTTTGAGCTGAGATGTGGCACAAGCTTCGTTGAAGCTTCTTGACGTCCTTACTGCTCTGATCCTTTACCTCACGGCGTACAATTGATTTGAGCTTAAGCCAATCCTCTCCGGAGAGGACTGACTGGCTGCTGTCAGAATCTGAAGCCTCCTTGGCAAACTTCTTAAGTATAACGTCTGGGTTAGCTGGCTGTATACCGGTGGCTTCAAAAGACCTCTTAATGAGTGGAGGCTTGAATACAGAGCTCCAGGACCTCCAGAAGAGCGGGAAGAAGTCTCCTTTGGTCAAATTGAGTAACCCCTGGCTGTCCTGGAGGTATTCCATCAACTGAGTTGAGTAAGCTGTTGCAAGGGGTTTGAACATACAAACGTCGAGAGGTTGAAGCGTATGAGTAGCGTGAGGGGGTAATATAAACAAGAGGATCTTGTTGTCGTTACAATACTCAATAAACTCCATGGTTACGTGGGATCCGTGGCCGTCAAGGAGTAGTAATCGATACCCAGTTAAAGCATGCCGTCTGGTTTCTCTCTCAAACACCCCCTTGAGCCAAGCTAACCCAATATCGTTGTTGCTCCAGCCAGAGGGTGATGACGTAGTAAATACTGAGTGTTCTCCTGCTTGTACAGCTTCAACCCAGCTCGATTGAACAGCTCCGTTGGCTCCCTGGAAGATGAGTGTAGGACTCAAAGCGTTACCATCCGAACAAATACAAGCTATCACCGTTATCCACTCGCTGGAGCCATCTTCAAGTGCTTGCCTTGCCCCTTTTTGCTCGTAGAGTCTTCTGCTGAATATACGTTTTGTATTGCCAACCCGGCCAAGTTGAAATCCCTTTTCGTCCATATTGAATATATGGATGGGTTGTATGTTGTACTCCTCTATCTTTTCATGTAAAAGCTTGAAATACAAGTTGTACTTGGCCCATGAATCAGCTTTGGTACGTTCCTTGGCCATGGCTTTGCCCGAGCGAGAGATGAGATGGTTGGGATGCCGGCGGAGGAACCGGGAAACCCAGCTTTCGGAGACCGGCTTGCCAGCCAACTGACTGGCAAACTGTTGTATCATTGTTCTTGTAGGTGGCAAACGTCGTTCGGTAAGCGTTTCGATATATCGTACGAGCTCAGCTTCGTGTTGTGGGTGGAGGGAGAGCTGGCGCAAGCCATAGGTCTCAGTTTCGCCCTTGTGTCGTCTCATCAGCGTCATTCGTCCTACACCATACTTTTTCGCGATTGCTTGGTACGAGAATTCATCTCCTGGTTCACGCGATTCGATTTCTTCAATCGCTTCTTGAATCGGGTCCATATTGGTTGAGTTATGATGCGTTGAAGTTTTGTTGTTGTGGTGGTGGGGGTGCTCAACCGGTGACCATGATCATCGGGTGCACGGTTACTGTAGCTTGAACCCCAGCGCTTAGCGCACGATGCGAGCGCCTAGAATAGCATCTCTGCACCACCACATCCTCGAACCGACGACTCTCCAGTCAATCACATCCCTCCAACTCTGCGAGCGCTTACCATAGGTGTCAATGACCTCAAGATCCCGCTATCGTGGCGCTTCAGCGGTTGCACAGACAGGGCGCCGACATGGCGGCTGGTGAAGATGCCAATACATATTGTCAGCCTACCATCCCCCAATTGCCGATTCCTGGGTACATTAACAAAACCTCATGAGACAGGCGACGCGTTACGAATTTCCTTGAGTTTCTCTCCTTCAATTTCCTTGTTCATCTCGCTGCAGGTTCAGCGCTT
The DNA here is from genome assembly GCA_019702505.1 of Alternaria panax. Taxonomy (NCBI): domain Eukaryota; kingdom Fungi; phylum Ascomycota; class Dothideomycetes; order Pleosporales; family Pleosporaceae; genus Alternaria; species Alternaria panax. Next base: position 3,035,860 of record JAANER010000004.1, read on the forward strand.
CTTTGCATCATCCCTCATGTCTAGATCTCTTAGTGAGTAAACTCTTGTCATACGGCCTTGGATGATGTAGCTGACGCTGGCCCAGATACTGTACAACTATGCTTATGAGCCACTCCCCAAGACTATGGATCTCCTCAGTCTTCATAATATTAACTTCGCCAATGCTTGCAGCTCCTACTATCGCTTCCACACCAAGCTCTCTCCCAAAGGCGCTTCAGCAAAACGTACCTCTTTGTGCACAGTCATGTCTACAGGCTTCGCTGGACGAAAGATTCCCTGTAGCATGTTCCGGTCAAGAAAATCTCCAATGCCTTTGTTCTCGTTATAGTACTGTTGGAGAGTCGTTGGGTGAAGTGGCTCTAGGCTGCATATACCTCTCGTGCCCAATGGAAGATGCTCAATCATCACTCAGTTCGGCGTACGGAATCTGTCTGGGACAAAAGGATGCAGTCATGCCGACCAAGAGCGTTCTTACATACGTTATTACCAGCGCAACTCACACAATGTCACCCTCTCACGTCCAAGTGACGGCGACGAACACGCCGAAAACTACGTCTTCCTTGCAGACGCAGACAAGTTCCACACAGTCCGCTGTCGCCGATACTGTCTCGTCTTTCCCATCTGCCACTTCGTCGGCGACATCTACCTCTGTCCCAGTTACTGTGGCAGCAGAAGCTCCTGCCAGAATGACACCCGCGCAGATTGCTGGACTATCAGTGGCAGCGGTGGCAGCTTTTGTCATGGCTATCGGGCTCATGGCGCTAAGTGTGTGCTTGCGCAGACGAAAGGAGCGAAGGGTGGTTTTCGATACAGACGAAAAGGGTAAGCAGCTTTCGACACGGTTCTCGCACTACGTGCCAGTAGAGAATGATCTTGAGCCACCGAAGCAATTTCCTCTGGTGCCCCCACGAGCTCTCCGCAGAGGCAGCAAGCAGGGTCCAGCACGTCCAGCGCAACGCCTTGGAGTAGGAACTTCCAACGGTTCTTCCAATTCCTCATTGCCACTCGACCAGATAGGTTTAGCTATTAGTGCTGAGCTGGACGGAAAACCCCTGGTGCCTAGCATGGCCTCAAAGCCCCCCATCGCGCATCAACAAGTACCTACCACGACTCAGGTGTCTTTTAGACCTGTCAGTTCGATGACCCAGGAGACAGTCTTCGAAGAGGACGAGAGCTCATCGCACCGAAGATCTTCAATGCTGCTGCCCACGCCTCCAGTCCCAATACCTCCGATCCGTGCTCTGCAGCCTTCGAGGCCTGTACCAAACTTTGCCGCCAACAATCATCCGACAGGCCGCCGATCCGAGTTGTTCCTTGATATTCCCGTCCGCCATGAGAGACCTCAGCCGAAGCGCATTGTTGCAGGAGCGTTAGGTTCAAATGGTTCATCACAGTCTGTAACACGCCCACGCTTAGCACCGCCCTTCCAGGTGGCGTCTACAGCCACCTCTTATGAGTCCAAGGCTACGACTGCCAGCTCACGCGATGCAAGCACCTCTGGAGACATTATCGATTACTACTTCTCTAGCCACCGGAGCCGAGAGTCAACACCCAAAGCCAGTCCAGCGCGTATCATCCGACCAAAAGAGTCACCAAAAGCTGTGCAGATCAAGCCTAAGAAGTCACACAGCAGCACGTTGTCACGCTCTACATCGCATAATTCCACAAACTTGCGCGATTCTCTGACAAGTCAAACCTCATTTGAGACAACGAACGACAATGAGTCCACGCCTGAGGATGAAGACGAGGATAAGCAGCTTTCTGATGATAGCGCCAGCAACCAGAAACAGCTATCTCCTGTGGCTGAGTCACCAATCTCAAAGCTTCGATATCCAAACGTGCCGCGGGCATCGAACCAGCTCGTGCCGCGTAGCCCGAGGAGCTCACCACATCAGCAGAATTTCAGAAGTCCACGCAGAGCACCAGATCCATCGACGCTACTTCAAAAACGCAACAACGCTCTCCCCCCGCTCTTACTAGAGTCACGGCCTAGACTGAATAGTCCTCATCGAGACCCTTTTACGTCTCCGCCGCGCGTCACTAGCCCGCCACGCAAAGCTAGAACTCACATGCGAAGTAATAGCACTGAATCGTGGAGTACGACACCTGCCTCGAAAACGGGTATCGATAGGAAGAGTCGCGTGCAAAGCGGTACGTGGGGTAAAAGCCCAGTCATGTACGAAGAAGACGTCGTAAGACCGTTGAACGTGAGGAGGAAGAGAGACGAGATGTCTGAACTGAACATCGGCAGAGATGTAGATGTGGACTTTGACCGGGATGGTTTGAAAAGCCCTGTATGGGTGCCCCGACTTACACCAAGGAAGAAGGGCGAGGATTTGTTCTTGGAGGTAGGATGGGGGGATGGTGTGAGGGGGTGAGAAGATTTCGAGATGATATTCGATTCATGACTACATAACCCTTTTTCTTGTGTATAGATTTTTGTAATGATAAGGGGACGACGGGAAGGGTGGTGGAACTAGACACGACTGTCATTTTCCTTGCACGTTGTATAGTACGAGATAGATACCCACAGCGCTCATTTGTTCTTTTACGTAGGTTGAAATTGTAACAGGAGATCTTAACCAAGCCACACGATATTCGACCAATCTTCATTTTCCCTAGCCCGCATTAGTCTTCAAAGGGCCTTGGCGCAGAGGTTGAAAGTGTCGCAGTGGGCCAGTAGCACGGGACGCGCCATATAGTATTTATCCAGTTGCCCTGGCAGCCTAGTCTCACGTCGTCGCAGTCTTCTATTGCTCCAGCGCACCGGGGAATAACCAGGTTAAATGTCCGGCTCTAGTCCAGACATCAGTTTTGGGGGTTCTACGATTGAGCCTCACCTATTCAGCTGCGTTTCGGCCGCGGCGCCGATTCCGGCGTCGCGATAGGCGCCCGGAAGAACTCTGTTGCATCGTGTACTTGCGCGGCGGAAGTCGAGACAAGGGAATGAAGAGACGCTCCCTGCGCTACCGGGGCACTGTGATCCGTCACCTCCGTGATGCGGTCGTTCTCGGCGCATGGCGGATACAGAGGGAACAGAGACTGTTCAGGGCAAGAGGTTAGTAATAGACAGTCATTTGCAACAGCGCACGATAGCCAGGACTAGGCTCGCAAAACCTTGTCAGCATACGGCGTGGGCTTACTAAAAAGAAGCAGCAATTCGTGTCCGTGACTTGGACGGGTGGGATGTTGCATGTTATGGCACAAAGTGCGGCGACTGGTTGATGTAATCGGGCTTTGAGAGACCCCACTAAAACGTCCACTCTGGCATTATAGTTGAGGCAGGCATGACGCCTAGCCACCCCACTATAACTACAAAACCTAAACACGAGCACATCTGCGACACTTCTCTTCTCCAATCCTTTCCCCATCGACAGATTGCCCATCATGCCGTACGGAAAGACTGACGAGCTCGCCATCAACACCATCCGCACCCTAGCGGTATGTCCACTCCTCTTGTTGTTTTCTAATATCGCTGGCTGCCCCGCCACTATCAACAGCTACCCCGCTAGCAGTCCTCATCCCAACAAAAGCGGCAGCAGCTTGTCGGAGCCTGTTGGGGGTTGGTTGAGAGGTTCAATGGCTGACTTGAGTTTTCTGTAGGTCGATGCTACCTTCCAGGCAAACTCCGGCCATCCGGGTGCCCCTATGGGCATGGCCCCGGTTGCCCACGTCGTGTTCAACAAGTTCATGACCTTCAACCCTAAGAACCCCAAGTGGGTCAACCGCGACCGCTTCGTTCTCTCGTACGTACTTTTCTGTACTTTTCATACACACAATGGCAGCCCGATGGTGATAGCAGGCAGACGGGGGGCGATACGACTGTCATGAAGCAGTTCAGACGAGAAGTTGCGGATCTACGCGGCGACCACCGTCAAGAAAGTCTTACTTTTGCTTTCCCGGCCTTTTCCGGAGATCAAATCGCAGCTTCGTAGCTCAGCTTCAATTCTGCGCTAGTCGATTGCAGTGGCATGGGCGTGGCAGCCATGTGTATATCGTACGAGACTAGGAAGCTAACCTTGGGCGCTTAGCAACGGTCACGGATGCATGCTTCAGTATGCGCTGATCCACCTCTTCGGCTACGCCGTCAGCATCGATGATCTGAAGAACTTCCGTGTAAATCTTTTCAACAGCTGCGCCAGCCGTTAATACTAACTTCGCTACAGCAAGTCGACAGCATCACCCCTGGTCACCCCGAGTCCCACGACACCCCCGGTATCGAGGTCACCACTGGCCCTCTCGGTCAGGGTTTCGCCAATGCCGTCGGTCTCGCCATCGCTGAGAAGCACACCGCCGCTGTCTTCAACAAGCCCGGCTACGAGCTGATCAGCAACCACGTCTACATGTTCTTCGGCGATGGTTGCGCTATGGAGGGTATTGCCAGCGAGGCTGCCTCCACTGCCGGTCACTTGAAGCTCGGAAACCTCATTGCCATCTACGATGACAACCACATCTCCATTGGTAAGTTTTGCAGGCTATTCAGGAAGATTGAAATCTGACGTCATACAGACGGTGACACCAAGTGTGCTTTCACTGAGGATGTCTCGAAGCGATTCGAGTCCTACGGCTGGCACGTACAGCACGTCGAGGACGGTGACTCCGACCTCGAGGCCATCGAGAAGGCTATCGCTGAGGCCAAGAAGGTCACCGACAAGCCCTCGATGATCAAGCTCACCACCACCATCGGCTTCGGTTCCAAGCTCCAGGGTACCGGCGGTGTCCACGGCAACCCCCTCAAGGCCGACGACTGCAAGCAGGTCAAGGAGAAGTTCGGCTTCGACCCCGAGAAGATGTTCGCCGTTCCCCAGGAGGTCTACGACATGTACCACAAGCACGCCGCCGAGGGTGCCGCTGCTGAGGAGGAGTGGAACAAGCTCTTCCAGAAGTACGGCGAGGAGTACAAGGAGCTTCACGCCGACCTTTCCCGCCGATTGACTGGCGATCTCCCCGAGGGCTGGCAAAAGGCCCTCCCCACATACAAGCCCACCGACGCTGCCATTGCCTCAAGAAAGCTCTCCGAGAGCGTTCTCGAGGCTATTCACGATGTCGTGCCTGAGCTCCTCTCCGGTTCCGCCGATCTGACTGGATCCAATAACACCCGATGGAAGAAGGCCGTCGACTTCCAGCCTCCAGAGCTTGGCATTGGTGAGTGGTCTGGCCGATACCTGAGATACGGTGTTCGCGAGCACGCCATGGCTGCCATCATGAACGGCATGTCCGCATACGGCACTATCATCCCCGCCGGTGGTACTTTCCTGAACTTCGTTTCATACGCGGCCGGTGCCGTCCGTCTGTCCTCCCTCTCACACCAGCGCGTCATCTACGTCGCTACTCACGACTCCATCGGTCTCGGTGAGGATGGTCCCACCCACCAGCCTATCGAGACTCTTGCTCACTTCCGCGCGCTGCCCAACATGATGGTATGGCGCCCAGCCGACGGAAACGAGTGCTCTGCCGCTTACTACATGGCCCTTACCTCCAAGGGTACGCCATCCATCCTTGCCCTTACCCGTCAGAACCTCCCCCAGCTTGAGGGCTCAACACTGGAGAAGGCCATCAAGGGTGGTTACGTCGCTCTTGAGGACAAGGACGCTCAAATTACACTTGTTTCCACCGGTTCCGAGGTTTCTCTCTGCTTGGAGGCCGTCAAGACCCTCAAGGACCAGGGCATCACCGCCCGTGTTGCTTCCCTGCCTTGCTTCGAGGTCTTCGACGCGCAAGACAAGGACTACAAGATGTCGGTTATCCCTGCCGGTATCCCATCCCTTAGTGTTGAGGTCATGTCCACCATGGGCTGGGAGAAGTACTCGCATGAGCAGTTCGGTCTCAACCGCTTCGGTGCCTCCGGACCATACAAGGAGGTCTACAAGAAGTTCGAGTTCACCCCCGAGGGTATCGCCAAGCGTGCTAAGGCTACCATTGACTTCTACAAGGAGGTCAAGCCTCTTCGATCTCCCATCGACCGTGCGTTCCAGCAGCTTATCTAAGCGTTTGCGTAGCGTGAGACTTACTATGCGGAGGTGCTTGAGATTTTGGAGCATCGTCTCTAGCTTGTAATGAGTGATGATATGTAAGAAGCAGCAGCCTGCTTCATGGACAAGGGAAAAAATAACCCGAATAAATAGAATTTGATTCCCCCTTTGACTGCATGATGTTGGACACGGGAATCAACACCGAAGTTGCTTGTCTGTGAAAGGATAGTATGTTCTTGTCGCGAGATTCCGCATACTGTTTATTGATGAGAATCAAGTACTGTGCATCTGGCCCTTGACAGACTTCATGACATCTCCGAATGACCCCATCACTAGTCTCTTGTGCGCATTGGTCCCACTCTGTTTGTGGTCGTTACCGTCATGGTTCATTCGCTCAACATACTGTGCGCGCTGCAAACCAACAGATCCTAGCCCTTTCGACTCTAAGGCAGTGAGAGTGTTGGAAATCGTTGAGATGCAGTTCGCATGGCTCGATGAGTGGTATGGGATACAGTTGTGGTGTATTGTCGATGGGTGGGGAATTGGCGACTACTACGAGGTCGGCGCGCTCTCCTCCGAGCCCGCCGCAATCAACTTTTTGCGACATCATCGCCAGCATCACCACGCACAGCCATGATGTCCCAGACCGACGACAGCAACGCTACCAGTAGAAATCTCAGAAGACAGCCATCTTCGCACAGCATATTCTCCGTCCCAACTCCAATAAAACAGCTGTTCGACCGATTCCCACTCGTCACGTACCCCGTAAATGAGTTCCCACAACGCGCCCCGCAACATCACAGTGCTCACGTGCTGTATGTGTTCACTACAGACCAAGGAGTAGCACGAGGGGCGCCATCGCACAACCCAGCATGCTTGAAGTGGCAGGTTAGTATATGCTCCCACATTCTCTACCCCACCATCGAGCTCACACCATCACAGGCGTACCTCAAGTTCTCCAAGATACCCTTCCAAATCGCCTCCGCGAACAATCATGCCTCTCCCAGTGGCTCACTACCTTTCGTCATTCCATTGTCCTCGGATCCGTACAAGCGAACCCAACCTGTCCCTTCCAGCAAGCTGCAACGATGGGCCATGAACAACAGTGAAAAGGCAATAGAAGAGCCCGGAGACCTGCGATATGAAGCATATCTAAGTCTACTAGACCATCGGATACGGAGAGCTTGGGTTCGTTGACCAGAAAAGATACTCGACTCGTGGCTAACATCTCCCAGCTCTACACCATCTATCTCTCCCCGAACTTCACTACTATCGCCGAGCCCCTCTATATCCTCCCCAGCTCCCGCAATTCCTTGGTGCGCCTCGCCATATCCCGCGACCTACGTCTGGCAGCCGAGACCGAGCTCCTCAAGTTCTCCAGCATCATCAACGACGAGACGCTTTACAACCAGGCAGACGAAGCATTTGCCACGCTGGAGGCATTGCTAGGCAAAGACGATTGGTTTTTCGGCGCGCAGAGACCGGGTCTGTTCGATGCTAGTGTTTTTGCCTACACGCATCTGCTATTGGATGCGGGACTGGGCAAGGGTTGGGTGGACACGCGTTTGCGTGACGCGCTAATGGCGCGCAGACGCCTGGTCACGCATCGAGACCGCGTACTGGCTAGATATTTCGAGCAAGGGTCTTAAGTGCACAAAAGTACCCGTGAGCCGTAATCGAGTGCACGCTGTACGATTGTGCCATCTTGAACACCGCGAACAATCAACCATATATTAACGAAACGCGTAGTTTAGCTCGGTATGGGAGTAACGAATTCGTGCCAAGTTTAATCTGGACGTAACGGACGCCGCGGACATTTTAGCGCGTACCAGAACCCAACAGACCTCGGGATGCAGATATGACTCACGCTACGCGAAGCTGCACGACATATCGCCTGATTAGGCAATGCTGGATACATGTCGAACTCGCAGAGGGCGCACAGTAGAGTCATTGGCTAAAACAAATATCTATATAGACTTTCGTCAGGCACCCAATCTCGAAGACAGCATCAGGCCCCAGGAACTTTACCCCCCACCACGGCAAGTTCAATCGATCTCCGTCTGTCCTCGCCAAAAGAGATATCATCAGGTCCTCAAGAGCATCTTTGATCAACATGACGCAGCCAACATCCGTTGATATGACTTTCGACACTTCCCTCGTCGACATCAATCCGCCACCCAACGCCAATGCCTCATTCTCAACTACTGAATCGGATTCAACATTGGATGCTCAACAAGCAACCAAGCAGACTACGACTTCAAACAACCCCTCTGATTTAGTCCAACATATTCCAACTCAAGCCGCTTACGACCAATGGGCCTCTGTCTACGACATCGATGGCAACATGCTGCAAGCGATTGACGATCTGGAGCTTCAAACAGTCCTCCCAAAATTCTTGTCGCAGGCCCAGAACAGCATTGCCGCAGGAGAGAAGCTTTACGTCCTCGACTTGGGATGTGGGACTGGTCGAAATACAGGAAAGCTTGCACGCTATGACTGGGGTGGAAAGAGTGTGGAAGTAACTGGTCTGGATTTCTCGCAGGGCATGTTAAATGTCGCTACTAAGAAGCTTGCTCCGTCATTTGAGGGTCATGAAAAGGTGCGATTAAGACTGGAATGCTGCGACTGCTTCCCGACTGTCAACGATCCATCGACTTCCGCATTGCCTGCTGTCCAAAGCCTGCAACCGAGCCATGCAGTCATCTCCACCCTGGTCTTGGAGCACATTCCACTAAAGGACTACTTCAACACGCTCTTCGCGTTGCTCTTACCAGGCGGTACGGCGCTGGTGACCAACATGCATGCAGATATGGGGCGTGTCAGCCAAGCTGGCTTCGTCAATGCAGACGGTATCAAGGTCAGAGGAAGCAGCTACGTCTACACGGTTGAGGAGACTGCAACGGCAGCCAGAGCTGCTGGACTCGAGGCACTAAGTGTAAAGGAGCGAGAAATGAGAAAGGAGGATATTGAGGGAGGTGCTGTGGGCGAGAGAGGGTGGAAGTGGGTTGGTACGAAGGTCTGGTATGGGATGGTTTTCAGGAGGGTCTTGTGAGCTATTGTGAATCTACCAAATGGGATTGAATCATGCCCTTGATAATATTTTCACCGCTCAATAACCTTCACATACGACCACAGGTAAAGGAGTATACTGGATCCCGTTTGCTCTCCACACGTCAAGCCTTTGACCGGCGGACTAGTAGTTAGGTGGGTGACCACTAGCGAATCCCCGCTGTTGTATGTTTTTATTTTATGTTTTTGATCATGACACAAAGAAGATAATGATGACCCTTTAGTAACAATTCACTTTGGTATGTACAGATTACGATCTGCTGCTACTTTTCGGCGACCTAGTTCACCATGCCGGTTATGTGCAAGTATAGATTCTGATAGCTCAAGTCGAGAGTGATGTGCAGTCTGGAAATGAGTGCGAGCGGTAGGTATTAGGTATCGTCAATTATGATAACATAGTTCATAGTCTCATCAAGGACAGTAGTTGAGAGGTAGTTGCTTTTGGTCCTCATGCCTTCGCGCACTTTCGTCCATATTCTGTGTCGAGATCTTTGGCTCACTCCTGTGCAGCTCTACGAGATGAACTTCGTCATATGCCTTTCCAATGCCCTCCAAGTTAACATCTACAATTCTCATAACCGTCGTGTTGAACAAGCTTATGTCCAGCATGCTCTTGTTTGATCTACTTTTCTTTCTCGATAAGCGGTTGGGTGTGTCGTCATCGGCTGGAGTTCTATCGGAATTGTTCTCTGTTGTGCCGAAGCACTTGGGAAATATCTGAGCAAGAAGTCTTCGGAAGGCTGGAATCGATACGCATATGATACCCACGTTGATCTCAAGAATGGAGTACACGCCGGACATCAGATTGTCATACATGGGGTTCGTTGATGTGGCGTACTTGGCGACAGCGCCGAGGCGGATGCAGAACACCACGATAGTACTACAGCGATTCTGTTAATGTTCGAGATTATTGGCATGAACCAGGGATTAAATTCACATGCCACTAATGCCGAGGATCGCGCTCAGAAAGACCTTTTTTTTCGCAAGCTAAGTCTTAATGTTATCAGGCTCAGAATAGATATCGAGAAGATCGCGATATCGAGGCCGATGTTGAACGCGGCTGCTACGACGTAAAACGTGTTCTGGTTTATGTAGTACTCTGCCATCTTCGTGCCGTCCCACAAAGTCCAAACGACGGAAATAGGCTTACAAGCAAACGTCATCGTAAATCCGAGTGCAATGGTCCAGAGTGCTGAGACGAAGATGAAAGTCTATATGACTTTACGGGTATTCTCCGAAGGAAAGATGCGGAGGAAAAAAAAACAATAAGGCAAGCTTTGTGAGTCCACAGCAGAAGAAGTAAGATATTTAAGAGCAGTAGGTGAGCTGTCAAGTAGTCAGCGTAGTCATGTGCGCATCAAGAGTCCCAATCTTACACTCAAAACCTTGTAGATATTTCCATGGGAGACAACCCAAGTATCTTTCCCGAAACCAAGCTTTGGTGTGTAGCATTTTATCACTGTCACAGGAAGACAAGCTGCTTCGGCTGCTATCGCGAAAACATCGTCTAGTCCGAACAAGTCTTGGCTGATGGCGGAATAGGTGCGGACGCTGACGGCGGCGAGAGCAATGGAACCGGTCGTGATGCCGGTCAAGAATATGACGTTTGATCCGTCCCGTAAAGACCTCTCTCACATATGGCGGAGGTGATGTTAACAGCAGCTACAAAGGCTCGACAGTATGTTACATGGCGGTGCTACCACCGCCATAGGATTTCAGGTGCCCAGCGAAACAAAGATGGGGAGGCTTTCCAAAATGTGCATCCATCAATGTGGTCGTGGATCCCATTGGCTCACCGGTGCAAGCCACACATCCAGACGCTTGCCAGCCAGTAGTCTCGACATCTTGAAGGCCAAGAAGCGGTTCTGCAGCTTGGAGATTCCTACGCCCTGGGTGTAACCCGCCGACCACAATATGTGTCGTGTAATAGAGACGACGTTGAACGGACAGCGGGTATGGTCCAATCATTCGAATCGCACCCGATGAGGTCGTAACGACAGGCGCCATGGCAATTCCGTATATATACCCGGTTCAAAAGCCACTCGCAAAAACGGACTGGTGCAAACCGTGGCGACCGTAAGGACTAAACAGCCAACCGGATCTGTTCACGCAGACCAATGAGAAGGCGCATGCGGCATATCGAAGGATTGTTGGAGGTGTGTATTCACTCTTTAGTATATTGAAGAATGAACCAGGACTAGATGCGACATTGGAGCTCTTTCTTGAACGATTGAGTGGCTTCGCCGATAGCAACCAAGCGTTTGACTTTGGTCTTTGGCTCGAAATGTGAATTGAAGGTGACCGCCAGTAAAGTAAATGACTAACGTGCGAATTAGGTACTCATTTGACAGTGTTGGCGTCACTTTCTTTGGTCAAGCCTTTGGTTTTCTGTGCGACAGCATCGATTACAAAGGATACATTCACTCAGTCCATCTCGCAATGCCTTTCCTTACTCTTTTGACGGTCACCCCGTACTATGTATTACCGTTTCTGCTTCTTGTCGCTGTTTGTATTCCATGCTTACTGAAAGCTGTGCTGGCTGTAGAGGACATCAAGAAGACTGCAATCATAGAGACGAAGGCAGCCACCGAAAGAACACTCGAAGTGACGGGAAAAAGACTAGATTTACTCTCTCAGTTGCTAGAAATTGTGCAGGAAAGGGGAACAAAAGTGAATTATTCGCGCAGAGAAATTACGTCGGATATGTGGATCGCAATACATGTGTGGCCAGCTCAAGAGATCGAACATGATATACTGATAAACTACAGTATGGTCGGAGCCGATAGCACATGCATCTTTATGCGTTCTGTTTTCTACTTTCTGATGATGAATCCCGAGGAGCTCAAAAAAGCACGCGCGGAAGTCGATGCAGCCTTTGAGAATGGTATGCTTTCATGACCAGCGCAATACTGTTAGCTCGCTTCGCTTCCATACCTAGTGGCAACTGTCAGAGAAGCATTACGGCTATTCTCCCAGCTAAAGGCTCACGCTTTATGGCAAATACATTCCAGCGGGCTATACCGTTGGAATGAATCCAGCTCTCATTTCGCATGACACCGATGTGTATGGGAAAGATGCGCTTGAGTTTGTTCCTGAGCAATGGCTGCAGAGCAAGGACCGTACAAGACTAATAGATAAGACAATCTTCGGTTGGGGTGCTGGGACACGGACATGCGTCGGAAGGCCTGTGAGTTTCCCGCGATCGCATACTGCAGCAACACTGACGATACGCAGCTCGCTTTGACGCAGATCTACAAAGTAACTGCAGAAACCTTGCATCGTTTCGAGTTTGAGATGGCACATGACCAGCCGTGGAAGACGCACAACGCTTCTTTCAACGTCCATACTGGTGTTGAATGCAGGTTCAAGCGAAGAAGTTCGATCACAAAGTAGGCTGCTACAGTATCCGTGCACTCAATGCCCGCCGTCGGTCAATGCCCGGCCAACAACACAACAGCTTCATGAGTATTGCAGCTGTAACGCCTCAACAAATCGTAATAATATTGCGCAAAAGTGGGTTTATACTATATAATAGCCTGTGAAGACTTTGCGCTAGTCTAAATCTTTTTTTGGGCGGCGGATTGTACGCGTTCTGGTGGTTTTGGGTGGAACTGGCTGTGCGACTACCTGGGCTTCCCTAGACGCTGTACCACCCCTAACACGCTTTTGACGCTTTGTAGCTGGCGTATGAGATTGTGAAGCCTTGCGCTTACCCTTTTGGGAAAGTTTTATAAGCTTTTTGGTGTTGTTGATGAGCTGCTGGTGTTGTTTCTTGGCCTGTTTTGCAGCGTCCTCCACCCGCTTCTCCTCCCGACGTTTCTCAATCTCAACACGCCTCGCAGCTTTGATTTGAAGCTTGCAATCGCGAGCTGCCTTGTTGATCTCGGCTTGCTTGGCTTTTTGAAGCTTTTCAAGCTCAGCTTGTTGTTGTTGTGCTGCCCGACGATCCCGAGCTTGTTGCATCCTTTTGGGTGACCACACAATAGCTCCCCCGTTATACTCGTTATCCTCATCAAGCTGGAGAGTGTACGACGTCTTGGGACGGTTCTCTTTGATGGATAGAGCCCTCCTGAGGCCTTGTACCTCGTCGTGGAGGATCTGATTTTGAGCTGAGATGTGGCACAAGCTTCGTTGAAGCTTCTTGACGTCCTTACTACCCTGATCCTTCACCTCACGGCGTACGATTGACTTGAGCTTGAGCCAATCGCTCCCTGATAGTACTGAGTCGCTGCTGTCAGAATCTGAAGCTTCCTTAGCAAACTTCTGGAGTACAACGTCTAGGTTAGGTGGGTATACACCGGTGGCTTCAAACGACCTCTAAATGAGTTGAGGTTTGAATACAGAGGTCCAGGAGCTCCAGAAGAGCGGGAAGAAGTCTCCTTTAGTCAAATTGAGCAACCCCTGGCTGTCCTGGAGGAATTCAACCAACTGAGTTGAGTAAGCGTCCGCCAGGGGTTTGAACATACAAACGTCAAGCGGTTGAAGAGTATGAGTAGCGTGAGGAGGCAGTACAGCCAACAGGATCTTGTGTTCGTGGCAATACTCAATAAACTCCATGGTTACATGGGATCCGTGGCCGTCAAGGAGTAGTAATCGATACCCAGTTAAAGCGTATCGTCTGGTCTCTCGTTCAAACACCTCCTTGAGCCAAGCTAACCCAATATCGTTGTTGCTCCAGCCGGAGGGAGATGAGGTTACAAAGACTGAGTGCTCCCCTTCTGATATAGCTTCAACCCAGCTTGATTGAACAGCTCCGTTAGCTCCCTGGAAGATGAGTGTAGGACTTAGAGGTTTGCCATCAGAACAAATACAAGCCACAACGGTTATCCACTGGCTTGAGCCATCCTCAAGCGCTTGGCGTACCCCCTTTTGCTTGTAGAGAGCTTTAGAGAAGATACGCTTTGTTCTGCCAACTCGTCCAAGTTGAAACCCCTTTTCATCCATATTGAATATATGGGTTGGCGAGACGTTGTACTCCTCTATCTTTTGATGCAAAAGCTTGAAGTATAAGTTGTACTTGGCAGCTGAATCCGCTTTTACTCGTTGTTTTGTCAAACCGTTGTTCCAGCGAGAGATCAGATGATCGTCGTGTCGGTGGAGGAACCGGGTAACCCAGCTTTCTGAAACGTCTTTTCCAGCCAAACCAGAAGCAAAGCGTTGTATCATGGGCCTTGAAGGTGGCAAACGTCGTTCAGTAAGCGTCTTGCAGTAGTTTCTGAGTTCGATTTCGGTTTGTGGGTGTAGGGATCGATGGGGAAGCCCGCGCGGGCCAGTTACGCCTTGGTGTCTTCGAGCGAGCGTACGTCGATCAATATTGTATCGTCGCGCAACTTCTGTATACGTAAAATTATCTCCTGGCTCGCGCGATTCGATTTCTTCAATCGCTTCTTGAATCGGGTTCATATTGGTGGAGTTGTGACGCGTTGAAGGTTTGTTGTTGTGGTGGGGTGGCGGGCATTGACCGACGGCGGGCATTGAGTGCACGGATACTGTAGTGATTTTCGATCGTCGTCACATATGACAGGACCAGAACTTTGCATCAAAAGAGAGACGCGTATTTGTTCGCTACAATCCAACCAGAGCTCTAAGACTTATATCTGCCAGGATGAATCAATCCTATATACCGCGTGCTTTGAGAAACTTCTCTTCGTGGCGCTGAATACTCAAATTCTCGCACCAAACCGGTCGGTACTCTATCCCTCGATCCACATGAGAACCCAGCTCTAATGTCTTGATATACACGGGTTCATCAAAACCACTCCTCAATCCTGTCATGCCAACCCATAGTCCAGAGCTCTCTTAGCTGTCCAATTTGTATATAGCTACCTTCAAATGTCTACTTCCTCTTGTTAATACCTTGACCGTCCTTTTTGGCGCCCGACTTTGATCCTTTACCAGTCCTGAAAGCACTTTCACTAGCGAAATAAAACGCGTGTAAAACACAAATTGGGGATAATTCAGTCGAAGATGCACTGCAGTCGGCTTTTGATTCCTCAAGCAGAGTTGCAGGGTGTGCTGTTTTACCCGATTGCAAGTCATGATGACGTCAGCGTCTGTTCATGATCTGATGTGCATCTTCACAACCTGGCCATGCCAGAAGCCGAAATTGTTCCTGAACGGTGATTACAACCTGTGACTTCGACGACTCAATCGATTTAAAAACATTGCAAGCAACGACGGTTCGCGCATACAACCGGCTACGAGTTGAAGCCGCAAGTGCGGAATCACCATCACCCAGACAGCAATAAGACAACATGGACTCGCTTCCCGTAAACAACAAGACGGCTGGTGAGCCAGAAAGCACATATAACAACACACTTGAGACTGCTGCAGCAATGACCCAAGTAGGTCGATCGAGCCTCTATTGTAGTCACTTCATTGACTTGATCAGAATTTCGCTCCAGTCAAGAGGATATGCGCGCACCTGAACGCATTTCATGCATACGCCCACGATCCGAAGCGCGATGCGGTCGAAGCAAATCACTACTGTGCACACTTGAATGATGAAGTCCGCCAATGTATCCTCTACGACTCCCCTGAGAAAGGCGCACGAATCATCGGCATCGGTGAGCCATCCACTTGCCCAATCGCGCAACTCACTACTAAACCAACCTACAGAGTACATGGTCTCTCCCAAGCTCTACGAGACGCTCGATGCCGAGGAACAAAAGCTCTGGCACTCGCACGTCTTCGAAGTAAAATCCGGAATGCTAATTATGCCGCGTCCAATAGGGGTCCCAGAAGCTGCGTGGGAAGTAGCCGAGAACAAAGAAATGGAAGAAGTTGTCGAGTTGTACGGCAAGGTCTACCATCTCTGGCAGACTGACCGGGGCGACAAACTGCCGTTGGGCTCACCGCAGCTGATGACGAGTTATACGGCTGCGGATCAGATGCCGGATTTTGAGAAGAGAGTGAAGGAGAGGGATCAGAGGTTTGGTAGTGATTACCAGAGGAAGAAGGGAGTTCGAGAGTATATTGAGGTGCCGAAGATCCATGAGAATGCTGACGCGACGTGGGCGAAGGGGGGTGTCGGACACTAGATGAGGTGGTCGGATAGGAGAGAGGCGTTGGCGATATATTTACGCAGCGGGAGTACGCGAGGAACAGGGTGCCAGTAGTCGGTCGACGCGCAGCAGCAGAGTATGGGTTGGGGCGTAGGAACGATAGTATTCGCACAGCCTTGATTCCACGAATAATGGGGGTTCACCAACTCTTCCATGTTGTGTGCCCGTATGCTGTGTTGTGATCCTGCTTGCGACTATCGTTTCTTCACGGCCCGGTCGTGTTCTGCACCACCTCAATGCCTGCTGGTTCTTTCTTCTCACGCCCCATCAGTTTCCCGAGTACGTCCTTCTCCTTGTCACCATCTTCCACGTCGCTCGCGCTATCATCATCACTGTTCGCATTTGAGTCTTTCTCCTCGAGTACGCCTAATCCAAGGTCCTAGACACAGTCAGCAGCGTCTTGTGCAGCCCCAGCGAAAGATACCCACCATTTCGATGTACGGCTCACCCTCCTCATGTCCCTCGACAGAGTCTAAGCGCTTCAGCGTTCCGGCCCTTTTCTGTGCCTCCAATTCCTCATTTGCAGCCTTCAGTTGCGGCAAAAAGTCTTTTAGGAAGCCGCGAACATCCGGTCCTAGATCTTCGTCGCCCAACTTCATAATCGGCTTCTTTCCTCTATTCGCGCGCAAGTTTACAACGCCATCTTGTGATTTTGGCTCTTCAAGCTCCATGTCGGTATCCTCGCCATCGTCTTCTTCTTCCTCGCTGGAACTCTCGTCGCTGCTGGGTTCTTCGCTCGATTCGGACAGCTCGCTGTCGCTATCTGAGGTGCCGAAGTCGCTCGCGTTGGTCGTAGAGTCGTCTGCGGCACTTGTCGACGCAAGCGCTGAGTTGGACGACATGGAGGGCGGCGAAGATTCAGGTTCGTTGGAGAAGCGCACGCGTTTGCTGCGGTGCGCGACAGCCTCGTGGATGTATGGCGACGACATGTTACTCGGTATCCTTGGATATAAGCAATCTTAGTAGGGATGGTTGGAGGTCGTCTGCGCGTTTTGGAGTGGTTTACAACAGTCTGGGGGAAATGGTGGGCGAGATTGAAAGTTCCGGGCACATGGGCGCAGATCTCTCGCGGATTGGTACCGACGGGGCAGAGACCCTTGGGCTACGTCACCGCCTTCGCCAGCACACATGTCCTTACGGCCAGTACCGGACCAGATGTACAAATCTCACATGCCAGAGTGTGCATATAAATATGGTATGCCCCGTCGGATGCTCCACCGACAACGCATGCGGCTCTAGATTGGCCTGAGGCGGAAGCGACTCGTTGGTGTCAGCAGGGGTCGTGAAACGGCGTCTTGAAACGGAGTTAGAGCAGGCGCCTGCATGGCTGACTTGTGGTCTCTGAGGGGTTAAGCCTCTTAAAGGTCCAGCTGGCCTCATACATATCTGACCACACCTCTCCTTGTCGATCTGTACCATCTCACTGTTGTCCTGTCCGACTGTGCCTGTTTTTGCATCTCCAGTCTCTGTCCTTGCCAGAGTCGCTGGGTCGCTGCCCCACTTTGGACCGTCACCAATCTTCACCAAGAGTGTTGGAGAGTCGAGTGTCTTTACACGAGAAATTTGATATTGACTTTGGGTATGTATTGATTCTCTCATGCTTCCATCTTTTCGGTCTCGTCTGGTTGTGTTCCTTTTCCACAGCATCAAGACTCGTTCTCAGCCTTCAACATGCACCAATGTCAATCTCCTCTCAGTCCTGCAATCCATCACTTATCAGCCTTGCACATGAATTGCACGATTCTACTTCTCAGTTTTCCTTATTGAGAACCTGTCACCATCGCGGGCTCGCTGCTATTCTGCCAGTGTATTCATGTGGTCTGATCTTGTCAAACCCCACGCTGGACGCTGGTTGGTCCATCCATCTTCACCTCCCACGTTCACCTTCACCACGATGCTTTGCGCTCTTCAAGCGAGGCCCAGAGTAGAATTCTCTGCTATCATTCATCTTCACATATGGAGGGCTGGGGACAGAAGCATAAAAACTGTCCAATCGCTCGCCCTTGACATTTCCCCATCCATCACACTCCAGCTCTTCACAACCCTCTGCAAATTTGCAAAACACCCTCTATCAGCTTTCTACGTCTATTTCAAGACTCTGAGTCATAAGTCCTTTTCTCTGCATCATTCTGTCTCACACTACATTCACACCCTTCGCCATGACTACGAACGAGACCATTCGTATCATCGGCATGCTCAGGTCCTCTGCTGCTCACAACGCTGACCACGACAAGACCAGTGAACGGGAAGCTTTCTTCGCCTTAGCCAAAGAATCCAGCAAAAAGCTTAGGACTGCTGCAGCTGCGCGCAAGCCTCTCTCAGTCTCTCTCCTTGAGGGCCTCGTCCACGCGACCAAGCACGATTCGCCCTATTCCAGTGAGCCCCTGACGTACGATACCAAGGCCGGAATTGATCGCATACTCGTCGCTCTTAACAAAGCCATTTTCCGTGACGCTGCTGTTGCAATTCCGATTGTTCAGTTCAAAGACACTGCCCAGGACCTCGCCAACGAGAACAGCAAGCGCATCTTCACCGCGCGTTCCAACATCAAGGAACTCAAGCTCATCAGCAGCAATCTCGGCATCCCCGTCACATCTCCTACCATGGCTGGTCGCTTCCCGGTGCTCAGCACCTCGGACCTGCCCAAGGCATCGGCTGAAGAACAGTCCGCCACAGCGTCGCCTGCACGTGGCACCGCCATGCTCAACAATATCTTCAAGTCGGTGCGAGTTCCCGAGTTCCGCTTCAAGTGGATGTTTTGGGCAGAGAAGGGTCAGCAAGCTGCACCAAAGGACAAGGCGGCATCAGAAGAGTACCTCACCCGACCCAAGCCGCTTGGAGACCAGATTGTCTCGGTCAAGGAGTTCTACCAGCACTTCAACAACATCCCGGTAGAGAACCTGAAGCTGAGAGACTCGATACACCTCTTCCACCTTGGCGTGAAGCCGGTCTGGGAAGACCCACGGAATACGCGCGGCGGCGCATGGTACTTCAAAGTCAGCAAGGACCTGGCGGCCCAGTTCTGGCACGAGATGTGCCTGCTTGCTGTCGGTGACGTCTTGCAAGGGGCTGTCGAGACGAAGCGTGCCGGTAAGTCCTTCTGTGTAGATTTCTCTCACATTTCTTCAGTGCTGACAATCCAAAAGCCTTCAACGACGACATCTGCGGGATCTCGTACAGCGTTCGCTGGAACGCCGTACAGATCGCCGTTTGGAACCGAGATGCGGAGAACGAGAACGGCCGTGAGAAGCTTCTGGCGGTCATCCTCGATAAGCTGTCAGAGGAGCTCCGGCCGAAGAAGGAGGACAGCTACTGGTACAAGGCGCACAAGGAGCACAAGGGCTTCATTGAGCAGTAGTGAGCCGACCTTGTACCAGTAGCTGTCGCTCGGGTTGATATGGGTTTAGCAGCGGGGATGATGAGCGGGCTAGAAGTACATAGAAAGGCGTTGGGCCACACATATATGCATACCAGCATCGGCGTTGATGAATACATGCTTTCCAACATGCACAACGATCGCTCCTGCAGGCCGCTGACTGATTCCTGCTTGATCCGACAACCCCTCTTTCGTGACCTCCTCATCCGCCACGGCGCACCTGTTCCTGCTGTCAAAATACAGTCTAACATGTTGAGTGCTTCAATAGAGGTATCGCAAGTCGGCCGCACGTTCTGCTATTCCATCGATAGCGGTGGTGGGTTGCGCCAATCACAGGCATCGTTCGCCGCAGAAGCACAGACCAGTCAACTTCGTAGAAGCATCATGCACTTGTCACGATTCTCCGCATCTTGCCTGCTGCCGCCTCACCACATCAACCCCTCACACAGCGCCCACCATGGCCGCGATACCCACTTCTCTCTTCCGCTGGGTCGTCCCTGCCGCCATCGGCGCCAGTGTCGTGCAGAGCTCCCTCTACGACGTCAAGGGCGGAACCCGCGCCGTCATCTTCGACCGTCTGTCCGGAGTCAAGGAAAACGTCGTCAACGAGGGCACACATTTCTTGGTACCATGGCTGCAACGGGCAATTGTCTTCGATGTCAGGACCAGGCCGAGGAACATTAGCACAACGACGGGTAGCAAGGATCTGCAGATGGTTACGCTCACGCTGAGGGTGCTGCATCGCCCAGAGGTCAAGCAGCTGCCTAAGATCTACCAGGTATGTCTAATGCATTCCCCACGTGCACATGCGAGAAGCCCCAAGAAGCATGTTTAATGCGCCGGTAGAACCTCGGTCTCGACTACGACGAGCGTGTCCTCCCCTCCATCGGTAACGAGGTCCTAAAGGCCATCGTCGCCCAATTCGACGCCGCCGAGCTCATCACCCAGCGTGAGGCCGTCTCCAATCGCATCCGCACCGACCTGCTCAAGCGCGCCAATGAATTCAACATTGCTCTCGAGGACGTCTCCATTACGCACATGACTTTCGGGAAAGAGTTCACCAAGGCCGTCGAAGAGAAGCAAATCGCACAGCAGGAAGCCGAGCGCGCGCGCTTTATCGTGGAGAAGGCCGAGCAAGAGAGGCAAGCCAACGTTATCAGGGCTGAGGGTGAAGCCGAGGCTGCCGACACAATCTCAAAGGCAGTGGCAAAGAGTGGTGACGGTCTCGTGTTGATTAGGCGCATTGAGACACAGAAGGATATTGCGCAGATGCTGGCGAGGAACCCCAACATCAGCTATCTGCCTGGTGGTAACTCTGGTGGCGGCGGCGGCGGCTCAAGTGGTGGCAGCTTCTTGTTGGGCCTCAGGTCATGATCGCTTGAGGGTGTATGCGGCTGAAGGGACAGTGGAATGTGGACTAGAAAGAGCTGGACACAAGGCAAAAAATGCATAGCCAGCCTGGTTGCTGTACAATATACTGACATGAGCGATAACACTTCTCCACAAACAAAGTTACGGAGTCTCTTCTCATGTCTTTTTCTTTCTTTTCTCCTCACAAAACGACGCTTTCAGCCTCGGCACGTCGCCGTTCGCATGATCACCTGTGAAATGTCCCTACGTAGTATACTCTTCTGGAACCGTTCTGACATTGCCTAGGAATTGTATGTCGGAATGCTTAGCGCTCCATTACTCAGCATGGTTCGAGAACTGACAGCTTACACACAACTCTCACGGAACAAACCATCGATGAATGGAGGGAGGAGTGCGAGTTGGTTGCAGGAATTGAAATACTGCGCCTCGGGTCGTGTTTGACACGATGCTCGCCTGAGGCCTCTCAGGTTTCGGTAGCCAACTCTCCGCCCGAAGATTCAAAACTTGTTCATGCAATGCTTGTAGGAAACACGCTTCCGAAGCCGTTGAGGCCGCACGTAAAGGTTCGCACACTTGGTCTGCATTTGGACATTTGGACATCCGGATTTGAACTCGGTGCGAACATGTCGCGATGTTCCGGCGTAGAGATGTGGGGGTGTTTCGTGTGACGCCGGGTTATACACTGGGATGTCGTCCAGGCGGAGTGTGTCGACTCAATCAATAGCTATAGTTAGAGCTGGTGGATCACTGCTCCAATGTGCGAGGCGAAGTCCTGGAGGACAACGAGGATAACCGCACATTCTATGCCTGAACACCTTCTTCTTCAACGCCACTATCACGACCAACTCATGCTCTGGTCATTCCAACCCTGACCTCTTAGATCGAACATCTCCCACAATCACATCCAGCGATGAGACGTCACGCAGCATCCATGTTCCAGCTCGTTTCGGAAGGCGGCTGCACCATCGTGGCGGGGGAGCCTCGTTACATCCTGGTCGCAGATCCCGTCGAATCGGATCATAGGCGTCAAGCGATCAACGATACCTCCCGATAGTTTCTGAAAGTTCCGCATGAAGAAGACACCGGTTCTGGAGAAACACAGGCTTTGCTCAAGGCAGCGACAAAACAATGGCGGTCAAACGACCTCAACACGGCACATTCGTAGGTGCCTATCTGTAGAGCCCTTGTGTAGGACAGACAGAGCGGCTGCGCCACACCGTTGATACAATGCGTGACCTTGTCTTGAACAGGTTGGAGAAACGATAGGACGAGAAGGGTCGTGTTGGGCCTGGCGTTGGTGCCCCAGGCTGAGAAGCGGCAGGTTGTCGTGGCTGTGCACTTCAACAAGCTGTCAACCAGCGAATCACGCAGGGTGTGGCCATGGCAGCGTGGCTTGACACTCCCCTTTCACGAAGGCAGGCTCACCGGCAGGCGTTCTCAAGTCTGCTTCACCCTTGTATGTTCCAAGTATATACATACTAGCCATGAGCGCAAGAGGCGAAGGTTGCGTACACGTCTCTTCTTACGTCTTCGGACTGCCCGTCTCGCTTAGCAATGGCGATCCAACAACGCAGCAAGCAAACGAGCATCATCCTCACCTTTAGGATTCTTCAATTTGTCAAGCAGCTCCGTCGACGTGTCAAGCCGCGCGTGCTCGATGGCTCAATTGATGCGAACGCTCTTGGCGGCAGACTCTCGCCGAGCCTCCGAAGTATTACCAGCCGTTTATCGCAGATCGGCGTCCAGGATGCGAAGCAGTCGCGTCGTGTCGCCCATCGCATCTGCAAGAGTCAGCACAGGAATTTGGGACTGAAGCGATCGTCGCGCAAGCTGCAGACACCGGATTCGGCTGCTCCCGCAAGTCGAAACCTAGGGGATGAGGTGCAACAGTACGTTCACGTAAACTTTTGTTTAGTTTCAACTACTAAACCTGCGGCCCTAGTATGCTTCGCTCCCTCGACGGCAAGCTCCATGCCGCAGGAAACACCTTCTCGTCTATTGCGGGCAGCAGCAAACTCTTCCTCAAACACCACAATGCGCCGATCTTTGAGCCTTGTTCCCTGAACGAGACCATCCAGATCCTCGTGGCAGTACACGAAGCCATCAACGTGCTTGCGGAGTGTCGCCGGCAGTATGATGACGACTGGCTCTTGGCCCAAGGGCTTGACGCTGGACTGATCCTTGACGAGAACTTCATTGCCAACTATGAACATATGTTGCTGCGACTGCAGACAGACCTCATTGAGGCCTTGGCACAGAAGGTATTCAAGGAGCTGCTCCACGGCGATCACGACAAGAAGCAGCGCAAACTACTAGCATGGTTCACTGAATTCGTCGAGAAGCCGCAAGCTCTTAGCACCTTTCCATGGACCATCAAACCCTCGCTAGCTGTTCTTTGGGGAGTGTGCTGGATGTTTTATGAGAAATCTCTCGACGAACAGACGAATCGCAACAAAGACAGCGTGCGATACGAGGCACTGCTACAGAACCTCAATCTTCAGTGGGATACAGGTGCATCGTCAGACTGTACGTGTTGCATCTCTCTTCGCCCAATGAGGCTTCCTACTCAGGTGGACAGGTTGTTAAGGTTTGTGGCTGTCCAGTCGATCGGTGCTAACGCATTATAGACCTCAGCCTCGGCCGTGAGCTGATTGGCGCCCGGCCGCAGCATGCGACGTATGCGACAAACGTGAATGTGGGCCATGATCTGTTCCAGGCACGAAACACGGAAACCTGGGAGCCCGATCTGAGTTCGGATGGTCTTACAAGCAGGCTGCCAGTCTTGAGGGTTAGTCAGGCTGGAGGAGCGGAGCCATCGCCGCGACCAGGTAAGTGCCTAGTGTCCCGTGTCCGTTTGAGTTGAGTCACGAACGTCTACCTACCCTGGTTTCAGGCTGGAGTAATCCATACCTAGGTAGCTGTAGCTAACAGGTCCAAATCCAGATACTTATTATCGCCCTGCCGCCCAAGACTATCAGGCAGTTCCGCCCGTTAATTTTTATTTGCCTCAAGATCCAGGCATTGCTGCGCCACCTCTAACGGCCTTTCCGCATTTGGGCTCCGACCACCATAATTCTTGGCATCCTCAGTACCCGTTGCCACCTCAAGGCAGTCCGCGTCATCCGATCACATCTACTCAAGTTCCGAGAGTTAGAGTCATCGGAGCGGCGGAAAGCAATCTCTTTGCTCAGCCACAAACCGGCTTCGCGTCTCCTGGTATATATCGATCAAGTCGCCAGCCTGAGGCCCGGCAACAGTGCTTCAACCCCCAATTCTTCAACATTTACAATCAAGACATCATGACCGAGTTATCGCCAAACCTTACTCCTATGCAAGTCTCGCACGAGCACAAGCGGAATATTTCCATCAATTCACTCACCGACATGCCTACACCAGTTAGCATGAGCGGTCCTCGGTCCCCCTTGACATCTCCAACTGCTGTCGAACGATCAATCATAGTCACAAGCCCACCACGAAGTCATAGCCGGGGAATTTCCGTGGATTCCTCACAAGACGGCGATGATGACGGATCACTACGGAAGAACCACAGCTACAAACGCGCCGAAGAACCGCCGCGCAACGAAGACGGCAAGATAGTGTGCAAGTATCAAGATTGCCGTGGCACATCTTTCGACCGGAAATGTGAATGGAGGTGCGTAATTTCCGCTCCAGCCTTTGACAAAGACTCTTTACTGACTTTATCACAGCAAGCACATGGACAAACATGACCGACCTTACAAGTGTAACGTCAAGGGTTGCGAAAAGCTCCAGGGCTTCACTTACAGCGGCGGCCTGCTTCGTCATGAACGTGAAGTCCACAAGATGCATGGCGGTACCAAGAAGTCTCTCTTCTGCCCCTTCCACGACTGCAAACGCAGCTCAGGCGCCGGCTTCACACGGAAGGAAAACCTGGCTGAGCATGTCCGCCGCGTACACCGGAGAACATCAATGTCAGCAGACATGCATGGCTTGATAATCCGCCGCGACATGGTCAGGCGCGAGATGGAAGGTTCCCCTATCGCTGAGTCACGAGCATCGGAGTCACCTTACAACCGCCCCATGGAGTACCGTGAGGAAGAGGACTTGAGTCTTAAGCGCAAACGAGTAGGCTCTGACTCTGGTGTCTCGGACCGTGGCAACGACGAGATGCGCTCTGAAATCAAGCGTCTTCGACAAGAGAATGAGGAGAAGGACTTGCGACTGCGGCAGCTAGAGCAAGCTGTCATGGCTCTGCAGCAAAGTCACAGGTAATCGTGAGCTGAATTTGGGTTTCTTCACATTATTGGTGTTAAAGGTCATTGGGTACATCTTCACAGCGCACTTTCCTTGCCTCATTCTCTGTTTCATATCTAGTCGCTCACTGTACATACTACTGGAGCGTCTCCCTGTACTACTCTAAACTGTAATGTTTCCTTATCTCATACGCACTCATGGCATGGCTGGTACATGCTCATCTACGAAACGAAAGCAACGATATCAAAGACTGCGATGGTTTGGAAAGGGAAGGATGTGGAGAATAGGATTAGATGATACCTTACTCGAGTCTGAGAACGACAGAAAGAATATGCCACTCATAACCAGAAAACGATTCACAGACCAACTTCTTCCGGTTCTAACATTCTACGTGATCGTGGGGTTGAGGTTGACTTTGGCTTTCCGCCCCCAATAACGATTTGCACTCTAGCCTCGTTCGCAACGCCACCCCGTATGTGATGCCTAGCAGGATTGCCTTACCCGCGAAGTTTGCTAACAAAAGGGTGCGTGCGCTGGCTGCCTAGACAGACGTTCGCATATGCCCAGGCAACCGCGCCACTACCATGCTCGTGATGAGTAAAGTATCCGAGTACGAGCTACGACTGCACGGGATTACCTAGGTATAGCATGGCGTCATCATTAGATGTTGCAAGCTTCTTCGCTTTCACATCCGCGGCGTCCGGCTTATTGTCTCGTTCGGGTTTCTAATCTTATTACCTTCTTCTTCAATTAGTGATCCGACGGACTCCGAACAAACTTAATAGAGTTAACCGACATAGGCCAATCCCCAGTTCGCCTTCTCACTCATGTCACGTCCGAATATGAGCCTTGTAGCCACGTTTTACTGAACCATGTATTTACGGCAATGAAGTACGACTCCCACTCGGCCATCCTTTACCTAACGATGTCGTTGTCGTGGTTTGATTGGACGCCTGATGGAGCATGTGACAACGTGTTAGCGCGTTTGGTGGGACCTGTTAAGTGTCTTGATGCCTTGTGTGCCGTGTCTTGCCACTAGCAGGCAAATGGGTGGGCGGTTGAGATGGAAAGGTATGGAAACAGAACGGAAGATATTAAGATTAGTGACAAGTGTGGCGGTGCAGGCATGGATCGTGGCAAGGGTGCCAAATCGTGGCTTCGGTGCCTAGCGATGGCGATCATGTGCGTTGGACCTGCATGCGCGCGCGACACGCTCTACTCCAAAGGCTGCATCGTGGGTATTGACGCGACGTCATTGTTTCGGCGTCGCCTATGTCGTGATGTCTTCTACGGACTTGACGCCATGCTTTCATGAACCACAGTGGTATCATCGCAGCACGCGATTTTCGGTTCCGCGGTCTCGCGCATTGAGATGACGCTTCTCGATTGTGCCGCAGTCCGTCGCCCTTCGCGCCGCTGATTAAGGGTACACACCACACAACATTTTGCATCCTCTCCCGTGCTCACATGTGGGCTTTCGCCATCAACTGTGCACTCAAACTATGTCCATTAGACTTATTTAACTTCTATAGGAAAGAGTGGGAGGGCTTTGCAGCGGCTGGAATCTGAACAATATGCGTAGGTGCGAGCAGCGAGTGTATCACATGACTAAGGTGCAGTAAAAGTTCTGAATTGGAAATATATGTTATTCTCTCTAGAACTAAACGTCCTAGATAATAGGATCTCCGGGTATTGAGGTTTGCAATTTACCTAGGTATGTACAGGGCATCTATTAAAAGTAATCCTGTTTTTTTTTATTCTACTACTTCTACTGCGAGAAGCCAGGAGATTGTGCGGAAATACTCTACTGTAAACCAACATCTTCGTGGGACGGGCGCGGAATAAGGCCGAACTACCACTGCAGTCGAGTAACTTCAGGCTTACCCCGCGCTTTGCAACCTCATCGTTCGAACTTATCTCCGTTTATCTCGGAATCAGACCCGTTCTTACAACACCCTTCTGTGCTGGGATTCTCCCTATCGCATCTTATTCTGGTTATCTCGAAAATACGATCCACATGCGCATGTCTTCTTGCGTTTTTGCTCGCACTTTCACTCTAATCTGCTAGTTCCTTTACCCCGCGTCAGCATGGATCCTGTTAGTGTTATCTACCTGGCTATTTATCCAGGCCCAAATGTCGTGTAAGTAGATGCACTGTAATATTCCTTGTGGATAACTCAAAATCTTTTCATCTATTCTTAACGACTAAGCAGCTTTCAAACTAAACTGAATAGAAGAGATGTTGAAGTCTTCGATTGTCAAAGTTGCAGTCACGCAACATGAACCCGTGTGGTTGGATCTCGCCGCTACGGTGGACAAGACGTGTCAATTGATCACTGAGGCAGCAAGGGAAGATGCGAAATTGGTTGTTTTTCCCGAGGTCTGGGTCCCAGGATATCCGGCTTGGATATGGTCAGTGTTCTTATTTTCTTTCTCGAATTCCTACCTTTTTCTATCATTCTCATGACTATAGAGATGCTGAACAGCAACAGCAACCGTTTTGTAATTTACTAATATGGCGGAAATCAAAGCAGGCAGCGATCCATGGATGTAGAACTCGGAACTAAGTACATGAAGAACTCTCTATCATACGGCTCTCCCGAGATCGCCAGAATTTGCGCTGCAGCCCGCACAGCTCGTATCGCCGTAGTCCTCGGTTTCAGCGAAAACGACCACAACAGTCTATATATAGCGCAATGCATCATCAACACCTCGGGCACCATCGTGATGAAGCGACGCAAAATCAAACCCACGCATATGGAGCGCACCGTGTATGGGGACGGCGACGGTACCAGTCTCAACAACGTGGTGGAAGTCGAGGGCGTCGGGCGAGTTGGTGGACTGAATTGTTGGGAGCACATGCAACCGCTTCTCAAGTATCATACGAATAGCCAGCATGAGGAGATTCATGTTGCAGCGTGGCCGCCTATGCATCCGGCGGAGAAAGGGGTTGATCATAACGTGGCCTGGGGTATGAGTTCTGAAGGTATGTATGATAGTCTTGTTAACGATGCTACAAGCCGCTATTTTCTCCCCTCCCTTATCCAAGGTCCTTCCTCGCAGCAAATTCTCCCTCTCTCCTCTACCTTCTTCTTCACTCTTATGTAGAGGTACTAACTGATCATCTTTTCCCAGGCGCCAGTGCTCTTTCTCGTGTTCATGCCATAGAAGCTTCGACTTTCGTTCTATGTTGCCATCCTATCATCTCAGCTACTGGCATTGCTGCCCATCGTGTCGAAGGCAATCCGCTTTTCGGCCATATTGGCGGTGGCGACTCGGCTGTGTATGGGCCCGATGGACGGAGGATGACAGAGCCCATTGGTCTGGATGTAGAGGGTTTCGTGTTTGCCGAGTTGAATATGGATGAGTTGATTAGCATAAGACTGTTCGCGGATTCTGTGGGCCATTACTCCAGGCCCGACTTGCTTTGGCTGGGCGCAGATAGTAGGGAAAAGAAGCATGTTAAGAGGGAGGGCGAGGGTGGCAGTGCGGGAAGTGAGGCAAAGGAGAGAATTGCGCTCGAGGAAGACAGAGGGGAAGTGAGTTCGTGTGGAAAACAGGAAGATCTGAGGTAGAATCATGGGCAGCAATGAAAGCGAAGAATGTTTCTTCACGTTCATGTTCGTCGTGTTCCTTGCAGTCCTATGGCTATAAGTGGAGCTTTCTCGCTACCAAAGAATAATGCTCTTAAACAACCCCTTGTGTTCTGGTTTTAAAAGGCCATATAACTGGATACGGCTTCATCGCCTTACAAATCACGACCTCTCATTCCTACGCGGCTACGCCGCATCATATAGCACCGACATGGCTCACCGGAGGCGGAATTTCGTGCTATGGGTGGAGCCTATCTTGGACTGCGCCTGCGGCGAATAAAGAGGATAATCCAGACAAACGGATGCTTACTGTTCGAAATCTCTTCGAGGTATTGTGAGGTCACCAAAAAGAGTCAGAGAACGTTGAACACCTGAACATGCATAAGTTTATGTATGTCTGGACACAAATTTACTATCTACTGATACTACAAGGGTTTTATCCATCAGTAGCGCGCACCTAAACGTCTGTAACCAATTCCCTCGCCTCTCTCGACATCCGCTATCGTGGGCTTCTCGAAAGACACTCCAATCTCTGCCTTACCTTCTGCGACTGGTAGTGGCATCTGCCTCCAGGGATCTTGTATTCTGTTCGCACTCTCCAAAAAGCGGTCTTGCAGCGTCGTGTACCTAGTTATAGTAAGCTGCCCGTCTCGCCTCTTGAACTTCCCATCAATTGTAACATGCTTGATATCTCCTACGTTCGCATGTAGCATGATAGCAGCAATTAGGTCGGTCTAGCTAAGTACACTAGGAGCGCGGCTGTTCTATACCAGAAGATCTGATTTAGCTCCTGGCGCCAGAATACTAATTTAGGACTGCTAGAAGGAAAGCCTGATTGACGAATTTGGGGTTCTAGGCCGGAAGGTGGCGTCGATCAACGACTTCGCGGTAAAAGATCTTCCTGACGCTCTGAAGCTACAGTCGTGCCTACGTTAGGATATTTAACGAGAAGGTAAGATGCATGTTGATACCTAGAGCTTCCTGATATAGGATGAGGTGGCTGTTGGGGTGTAGGTGACCGTGATGCATCTCCGACTCTGGGGTGGTAGAGATGTAGTGGTTGTACTGACGCAGTAGTTGCGCATCTGTTGCGCTGTGATAGCTGGCATGTGCGAAGAGGATAGGAATAGAATGGTTGAGGAAGTCGAATCTGTCCAGGACTTTAGAGAAGCTTGGTGCGCCGTAGACGCCGCCGTTTTGTGTGGGTGGTGTGTTGGTTAAGCACCCTATTACGTGATTCATTCACTCACTTACTAGCGTCACCCTTCCTACTACATATATCTGGGGGCTTCTCCCTCTACATAGATCATTAATATAACTAAATCTTCTTTCCGTTTTACATGGTGACCACGGATAGGTTGTTTTCACTACCGCGAATCAGTCTTGTGCTTGTTTCTTAGGGTCGTATACTAACATCGCTAAGTTGAGGATAGTGCGCGTTTGGTTTCTGTCGTAGCTAGAGAAGCCATCGTAGGAGATAACTAGCTTTCCTTTAGGGGAGCTGTCAAAGCGCGTATCGTTGACTAGATACCGGAAGAGCTCAATTTGCCTATCGACTGTGAAGTTTACATAGTCTTGGGAGTAGTATGCCCTTTCAGTCCTAACACCGCTCTTAAATGTTGCGTTCCGCGCCGCCACAGCGTGCGCCGCAGACTATGTGCAATGCGGAAAGTCTAAAATGGTAGTGACGCCGCCATTTAGGGCCTCGTATAGGCCGACGAGCTGGCTAATGTACACATCTTTAGGCGTGAACTTCGTGTTGGCAGGCAAGTCGGTACCATATCGGTCAAAGTATCGCATAAGAGTGACGTTCGACCCCAGAGTCTTGAAGGCCGTCTGCCTACTATGGCGATGAGTGTCGATGAAGCCCGTGAAGATGATGTCGTTGGTAGCATCGACAACGTCCAATTCTGCTGGTAGAAAACCATTGTATGAAACAGAGAAAACAGCGGTTATAGTGTCATTCTTAACCAACACAGAGCCGTTTCGGACGATATCGAGGTAGTTGGCAGAATGATCCCAGCCAATTACTGTTCCACCCGTAAAGAGCGTTGCTGCTCTGTTGAGCGAAATGCACGATGCGAGCACAAGAAGAGGAATCTGCAATGCACCACCACAAAGCACCTTGAGTGAAATCCTCTGAACAGGACTTGCTCATCCTGTTCAAGCTGGACCGCACAACTTACACTTCATCATCTTTGCCATCTGATCTACTGTGTATTCGACCATATCGCATACACCGACCCTTGGTCGACGCGTGAAAAATGTTTACTGACGACATCAGTCGTGAACAGCTGATGACGTTCGGCCAAGACTGAGCTAGGGAAGAGCTTTGGATGAGAATCCTCACGATACATCCTTCGGCGGGCACGGAGCCGAATCGCTTAGGTAACCCGGGAGCAGTGGCCGGTGGAGATGTGACCACCTTGCAGTAATTTCCGCACAAGCCAGATGGCGGTCATCTTCCCCTAGTGCAAAGGTCACATGTGTTGCGCACAGGCCCTTCTGTTTTGTGTATAAATGCCGCCCTTCCCTCCTCATTAATTCTGCATACTTACCTTCTTGCGATGACCCAGCTCAAAGATTGGGTTCATCTAACAGTCTCGTCTGCATTGCACAGCGCGGTATGGGACTGTTACGAGCTTCCTTCGGGGATCTCGGCGGGGCAATTTTTGCTGGTCTGCTTTCGAGCTTTTCATTGATCACATCACTTCTGTGGTGGATTGAGGAAGAGTGCTTAGGGGTTGTTTTATCACCAACGGCAGCTGGCTTGATGCATGGGCAGACGCACAGCCTAGCCCCCTTAAATCGCTTGAGCTACGGCACCACCGCATATCGCAGCTATCTGACGGTGGACTAAGTCGAAGAGCCGCAAGGCACATGCTATGCTGATCCGAGAGAGCTTCATCTCCAGCATAGGCAAGTTTATCGTGGTTGGTGATCAGGCGGTCAAGAGAAATTGCGATAGACTTCTGCAAGCCCTTGTTGCAGCCCCCACAGTTCCGTTGGGCAGCCTCGTCGCGTTGCGTGATTAAATACTTTGCTTCTCTTCTGGTAACTCTGGGATGGACACGATTCCTCGGTGCCACAATTACATTGTACGGCTTTATATTAGCGAGCTGTGAGTCGGTACTGTGCCGGCAATCCTGCCACGTGCGCGAATTTGTCAAGGGTTGCTTGGAATGGCGCCGTTTTTCGGAGCTGCCACGTCAATTTTTCCCAAGCTTTACTATCTTTCTGTAGCCAACAAAGCTTTGACGAACGAGAAAAGTCTGCATATACGCGCGGTAGTATATATCAGATGCAGGTAGGATGGACAAAGCATCCAGAACTCCACGCGAGCGACTTTCTGTGGGCCCCCAGTGCTTGCGGATGCCGCGGCTGAGCACCAATCACGCCAGTACCTAGGTAGCCATCACGTTCCCAAGGTTGTACAAAACACTCCACACTTAGGCTGCCTGTATAATGTAAATTGTCATCTTTCGGCTCGTGCTTGGAACTCTTGGAAAATCTTCAAGACTGCGAACTGAGCTTAAGATTTAGATGCCAGGCCTCGATAATGTTCTTTCGAGATACGCAAAAAAAACAAGGCGAACACACCATGAGGGGCAGTACCCGACATGACGCCGAATTCCAGTTATCCCCGCACACCCGTTGGTCCACTGCGGCACCGGCAGTGCCGCGCATGATATGCTAGTATATAGATGTACTAGAGGTATCATGTTGAGTCTTGTCACTTGTGGCATCGAATGCATAAAGCTCTTTTTTGAATACATTCTATCGTAGTAGTCAGCCATGTCTCTGTCCACAGAAGTCATCCAGAATCTCAAGAAATCCGTCGACGCAGCCTGCGCGGATCCCAAGACATCTATCCCAGGGACCAGTATCGTAGTGGTGGGAAAAGATGGCAAAGAACTCTTCGCGCACGCCGCTGGTAAGAGGGGTGCTGCAAGCAGCGAAGACATGACGCTTGACAACGTGTTCTGGATTGCGTCTTGCACTAAGATGATCGCTGGGCTTGCTTGCATGCAGCTTGTTGAGCAAGGAAAGCTACATTTGGATGATGAAGAGGAGATGGAGAACTTGGTTCCGGAGTTGAAGGAGACCAAGGTGCTGCAGAAGGATGGTAGCCTGGTGGAGAAGAAACGAAAGATTACGCTGAGAATGCTCTTGTCGCATACTGGTACGAGCAAGTCCCGGAAGCTAGAGAGTCATGTTGCTGACTACGATGAACAGCTGGTTTCGGATACACGTTCTTCAACGAACAACTGCGCGACTTTTCGTCCCCAGACAGCTTTCATAACGAGTTCTCGGGCAAAGTCAAAGACATCCTTCAACCGCTGACCTTCCAACCGGGAGAGGGATGGCAATACGGTGTGAACATCGATTTCGCTGGTCTGGCTCTCGAGCGTAAGACCGGCATGTCTCTGAACGATTACTGCCTCAAAAACATTTTCGAGCCGTTGGGACTAAAAAACATTACCATGTTCCCTACCGAAGACATGAAGAAGCGGTTAGCGCATATGCACCAGCGAAACCACGATGGTAGTCTGGTAGAACGCGATCACCTCATGCTCAAGGTCTTGGGAGCCAAGAGCAATGAGATAAGCGACATACTCAATAGTGGAGGCGCAGGCGCTTTCGCAACACCGTCGGACTATACGCGTAGGTTACAAACACGCCCTTCACATCATAGCGGGCTAACGGCGTTTAGAAATCATTGCGACCTTGCTCAACGACGGTACATCGCCCAAAACCGGCGTCCAGTTGCTCAAGAAAGAGACAGTAGACCTCATGTTCACGAATCAGATTCCACAATTCCCCGACTTCGGTCGCCAGGGTATTCCAGCGGCCAAGCCCGATCTTACGAACCCTATTTCCGACGTATATCCTGTAGAAGGAAATCCACCTCAGGGATGGGGTCTGACATTCATGTTATCTAACGGAGGTCCGACTGGCCGATCCAAGAGTACTGGGTTCTGGGCCGGCCTGCCGAACTGCTGGTGGTGGTGTGACAGAGAGAAGGGAGTGGGCGGGATTGTATGTTGTCAGATTCTGCCGTTTGCCGATCCCAAGGTGCTTGGCTTGTGGTTCGACATAGAAACGCAGATCTACAAAGCCTTGGGAGCTTGATCAGATATCATGTTGGGTGGCTTTGCAGCCTTTGCTTGTGGAGTCGGCCCGTTTTGTTGTGTCGGATTCGGTCAGAGGGACATGATCGTCAGTGTTCTGATTTCCAGACCCGTGTCAAGTTGCATGACCATAGGCAATCGCTTTCCTTTCTCACTTGATATACTCTTGATGCAGCGTCGAAACCATAATGTTGGGCCTAGGAAGGCCTAAATTGGTTCGTGAGCATAGTACATATCTTTACCCCCACATGCTGTTAGCGTCACTTGTCATCTACAGACTTCAGGGATGTCCGTGGGTAATAGATAAGCCACGAACACACGACGAAAAGACATGCGATGAACCTGCAACTTCTGCTGATAGACGAATTGCTCTTTGTGGCGGTGAAGACGTTGAAACCATCCAAGGCTTCGCATGTGGGCTGATCCGATGCTCGTTTCACACAAGTTGCATTGGAGAAGGTTTCGGAACAGTCCGATCGCCAGCCAAGGGGCCAATTATAACATGATAGGGCGCAAGCTGAGAGAAGTAGCGCCTAGGTCAGACCGAAAGTCCGGTACAAACCATTCCGTGAGCTATCGGGACAACGTTGCGACACAACATCGAGGGCTGTTCTGGTGAGAATTGGGCGGTTGCAAGCAAGGAACACATGTTTGCAATGCATGCGATCGACGGAACCAGCCATGCAGCATGCTTAATCGTCAGTTATGAGCCGGACTGAAGCTTGCGTTGAGCATCATTATGCCCTGCCACGCGTTAGCCTTCCCCGCATTTCTCCATTGGGGTGTGGGCCCTAGCCGGTAACGCGGGGTGTGCATATCAGCAACGCACTTGTCTCTTTGCATCAAGCACACCTCTCATGTCTTTCCCTCTTTTTGCCGTACAATCCGAGCAGCAGCCATGAACTTCGTGGACGTGCAACCCAAGTCGTTCCTCGATTATGCCTGGACGTCGCCATCTTCGGCGGCGATGGCAGCCACCAAACCCTCCAAGACAAGTCGAAAACAGAACAGGTGCTGCGACCAATGTCGCAAAGGGAAGAGGGCGTGCGACGCGGCCATCCTGGAGGATACTCTTTTAGAAACGAGCAAATCTGGAGCAACCCCTACAGTGTTCCATTATAGTGGTGAGCCACGCCCTTTTCGATGGTAGCTCATACGTCAGCTAACCTGTCAGACGTTTATGGTCCACTAGCTTCGTGCAGTAATTGTGAGAAAACGAAGAAGAGCTGCACCTTCGAATGGCTGCGCTCACAACGCGTATCGCAAGCTTCGCAACCACCACAAACAGCTGCGCCGCCAGCAAAGAGGCGTCGCACGCGAAGCAATTCCACCAGCCGAGCACAAAAGCCAAATGTATCTTGCCAGTCTACCGCAAAAGCCAAATCGAAAGAGAACCGGCATACGAGCAACGATGAATTTCTCTCCCATACCCCACCCGTTGAACTGGGCGTGACTTTTGGAGACTTCCCGTGCGGTTCTTTCATGTTTACCGCCGATCCCATAATCGCCCTGTTCCATGAGCCATCGCAAACATTCGAGAAAGAAGGAGAGAGAGATGTATTGGAACTCGCTGGCGAGTTTGCCGAGGAAAACTGGACTCTGCTCGGTTGCGATTCCGGTAGAGGCTCGTCTCTGAAGACGACCTCGGAGGTTAGCGATGACAAGCCCGAACGCGACAGCCCTTCAGATTATCCAGACACCAGCAGTATAAGCATAAGCAAGCCACCTTCTACCATATCAGAAGGAACTGTCGCACGTACCAGTCAAAAAAGGCGTCGCTCCAGTTCCTCGGCATCAATCTCAAATGGTGCGCACTCTTACCCAGTAATATCATATGCCAGCGACGTTCTTTCATCGAGCAACAATGCGTACCTGACTGAAAGCTTGCTGAGGATCTATCATGATAGTTTCGAAAACGCACTTGCATGCTGGGTGACAGAAAGAACATGTCCCTACAGTGCAAAATCGGATACTCTGCTAGCCACGAACGCTAGGCCCGACTGGAATCGAATCTATCACCGAGTAGTTCGCCTCGATAGATTAGCATCCACCATCAGAGGACGCAAGCTTACTCAGACGGAAGACCGCGCAGCATCCAGGGCCTTGGACTTGGCGGTATTCTCCTTCGCTTCACAGTGGGCGCAGTCGAGTACCAGAAGCAGAATGAAGTACCCGTTCCATAGCACTTCAATTGATGGTGGTAGCAGCGTTTTCGATAGCGTAGAGGACGACTGCACACCGGCTGGCATGGACTTCGATCGCACGTTGCAGATATCAGCATGGCATGAGGCCCGTAACGCACTACAAAAGGCTGGTGAGGTGGAGTCTTTCCGAGTGGTACTCGCACAGATCATTTTCGCTTTGACACAAAGACCGGTTGAGACCGTCGATGGAATGCAAGACGCGCAGGACTCTGTTTCGAAGACGGAAGGAATGGAGACTGAGGCTTGTGCGAACGTATCGCGGGAAGGTACACCCATGCTTGCAACTGATCAGGATATGGACGACTGTGCAGACCTCATGTCGAAACTGGATCTTGCAATCGAGGCTGACGGACCACCTGTACATCTCGAATCAGGTCTCCGACTCATTCACTCTTTGAGATCACGCATGACCATGTCCAGAGAAGCACGGCGCAGCAACTCTGCACGGCAACGACGCTCGCCAGTTGTGCGATTCGAAGACGCGGATCGTGCAACAGTGGATCTCTTGTTCTGGTTGGGCGTTATGTTCGACACGCTGTCAGCAGCGATGCACAAACGACCATTGGTGGTATCGGATGAAGACAGCGATGTAGTGCTTAGTGAAAGCATGCAAATCGAGCACTCGGTCCAACAAGCAGTAACACCTTCCTCGACCGACGAAGGCGACGGACTCTGGGATGAGTATTTGTTCGCCCGACAACAACAGAACCCAGAGCATGTGCCCATGAGATGGCTGTGCTCATTCGATGAAGCTGCAACCGCGCTGTGTGATGCAGCTCCCGTCAAGGTATTACTGTTTAGGCGAGTTTGCCGGATTCAGACACTCCTCACGAGAAACGCACAGGGTGCCAAGGTTGAAGAGGCTGTCAATTCGGCGATGGACGTGTGCAAACACTGGGATGCGCTGTACGCACCCTTCATCCGGGACTGTATCCAGAACCACGATCAGCTTCCACCACGGGTCCAGTCGTGGTACGTTTGCGTTACTGGCCACTGGCACCTGGCGACGCTCCTCCTTGCAGACTTGATGGAAGTGGTAGATGAATCGGAGCTTGGACTGGAAGAAGCGACACAGCAACGGAATCTAACCGCCTTCATCGCGAAGTTCCGTGAGAACAACTGTCGGGTACTATCCGACCTAGCGAGCTGCGCGTGCCCACGAGAAGACGCATCATTCCCACAGTCCCGCGAATTTCATTTTGCAGTGAACGAAGGCGCACTGCTGACAGAACCATGGACTGTGGTGTTGATTCGCGCATTCGCTAAGGCGGGTGTTTTGTTGCTAGAGTCAGACACGCTATTACCGTCTGACCTAGATCGGGAGGATGCTTTCCAACGAGCTGATGCTTGTATTAAGGCGTTGTGGTTTTTGGGTAGAAAGTCCGACATGGCTCTTTCGGCGGCGAATATCTTGGGAGAGGCGTTGAAGCAGCGACGAAAAAGCGCGCAGGACAGGGTTAGCGACATGAGCGTCTTCTTGGAGAGTGAGCTGTGGCATGATTTGGAAGGGGCGTTCGAGGTGGACTGCGAACTATAGCCAGCCACAATGCACTATTTCTGTGACATGACACGCGGTTTGACGACATGAAGTGAACGTCGGAAGAGGCTGGCGGGGTGCTGTCAAGGATTTAGTGAGTACTGAGATGGGGAGGGCGCTCGGACTGCAGATGCAAACCACGTGTTTTCGCGTTGGCCGGATCGGAACATGGAAGGAGTGATGGGAGATTGTACGACGGTCGGTTGCAGCACACCGTGTCTCACGCCTTCTTCTTCTTCTTCTTCTTCTTCTTCTTCTTCTTCTTCTTCTTCTTCTTCTTCTGCTGCTGCTGCTGCTGCTACGACTAGACGGTAGATCGCTCTACAATAACTTGCCATACAATACACTCGTCCATCTTCCTTTTCTAGCAGTTGCCCAACCACTTCCCACGGTCACGCCGATCGCGCTAAGACGCGTACAACGGCCGGCTGTTCGAGCCTCGTCTTCCCCACACCCACGTCATGGGCCTTACAGCGTATGCTTCCAGATCACACCAGCCCTCGAGTCTCTACTGATACCAGCATAGCTTGTGGGACACGATTAAGAAGCACGAAGCGAGCGTACCGGTTGCGCAGCTTGCCGAAGAACACCACCAGCAGCATGGCAGGCCACTCCGCATTGCTGTCGATGAGGCCGATTGGCGCTTCAACAACCTCACGGTACAGCAGGTGTACACCATCCGGGAGAGTGAGTGCTACACGCAGCATTCCTTCCCTCGCTGACCCGGCCAGCCTCCAACGAGTATGCTTTCCAAGGCATCGAGAAAGCCATGTTCTACCGCATCTGCCGCCTCCTCACCCTGAACATCCAGCTCATATTCGTCTTCGACGGCCCCGGCCGACCATGGAAGCGAGGTAAACGAGGAGGAGGGCGGATCAACTACGAAGAGCAGCGTTTACTCAAAGAGATGCTTCAATACTTCGGGATTCCATACCATGAAGCACCGGGAGAGGCAGAGGCAGAGTGCGCTCGTCTGCAGATTCTGGGTCTGGTCGACGCTGTTTGGTCACAAGACTCCGACTGCATCATGTTTGGCTGCACTCTCTGGCTACGGGACCATCGCATCGCGAAAGAAAAGGGCACCACGGACAGGTCCAAAGAGAACACCAAGAAGAATGGGGAATACGCCAACGTCGTACGAGCATGCGACTTGGAGGAGAAATATGGCCTAGACCGAGGTGGCCTAGTGTTGTTTGCAATGCTCGTCGGCGGTGATTACGACGTGAAAGGCCTACCCCAGTGTGGACCGTCCCTAGCTCTGCAGGCGGTCAAGCAAGGGCTTGGTCGACGACTGATTGCATGTCGAGATCAAGCCGACTGCGGCTTTTGGGTTGTAGAGCTCGCCATGTTCCTTGAGAGGAGTGCTCGTGGGCGCAGCATCGACATCCCGTCAGGCTTCCCGGACTTCAAAACCTTGCAGAAGTACTACAAACCAAAGGTCACGAGCGACGAAGATCTTCTCAAGACATCACGGCTCAACCTTGACTACGTTAGTCCCATCCAGGAACTGAAGTTACTCACGCTCACCAGCGAGCGCTTTAACATATGGGGACGTCTGTATATGAACTGGGTCGGACCTGTACTATTGACACGATGCCTAACCACTAGAGATTCG
The DNA here is from genome assembly GCA_019702505.1 of Alternaria panax. Taxonomy (NCBI): domain Eukaryota; kingdom Fungi; phylum Ascomycota; class Dothideomycetes; order Pleosporales; family Pleosporaceae; genus Alternaria; species Alternaria panax. The sequence goes on from JAANER010000004.1 coordinate 3,075,026, forward strand.
TCTCTACCTCTCGAAATAGTTCACCACATCAAGCTCACAAAACAACGAGCGAAGCAGACCGACAATGAGCCACCAATGCGTACTTTCGAACGCAAGCTAACTTTCTCCCCCTTTGGCGTCACTTCCTTAGGTCGAGCTGATTTTGAGGGAGATCGGTTAGGACACTGGAATGGAGACAAAGAGACCATGTTTGACCCAAACCATCGCGTAGAATGTGAGTTCCCGGAGTACTGGCTGCGTAAAGTTCTTCCGCCGGACATACTAGACCCACCTCCTCCAGCACCAAAGCGTACGCCTAAATGTAAGCGACCGACAGATGAATTTGAGGAAGAACTCGGCGTGTCAAGCACAGCTAAGCGGAGACGTCAGAACAAAAGGGATAATATTCCCGCTGGTAGAGCTCCTCGCGGATGCACCGCGAGGAAGTCAAAAGGACCAGCCTCTGTTGTCAGGTCTCGAAATATGCCCCTGACGCCGACTGCACAAAACATCCTCCAGTGCATTGAGCTGTCCGAATCTGATGACGAGGGTGAACTTTCCCTACCGACCAATCCTCGTCCTAAGGAACTTCCGCCGAATCAAGTACAAGCATCTCATATCATTGATCTTGGCTCACCTGAGCCATCAGACCAAGAAAGCGATTTGCTTGTCTCTGATGCATATCGAGATCCCACAGCAAACGTATGGCCGCTGGACATGTCAGACGAAGAGAACGAAGAGCTGCAGCTAGCTTTGCGCCTAAGCATGCAAGACCAAGGCGTTATGATTGCCCCAACACACGGTCCTTCTGGCTCGTCATCTTCCAGTCGGGGTAGATATGAAAGCATTTTTGCGATGAGGGAAGCAGGTAGGGATGTGTTAGGCACCTCTGTTCCCGCTTGGTCGCTTGATCAAACAACTAGTACCGTTATACCATCGAGAGCTTCTCAAACTCCCTGTAGCCGACTAGAAAACGGTGAACCGCACGTTTCGAACACGCCAATGAGGGGTGTTCATGCAAGTCTCACAAGAAGAGAACCTGTTGATATACCCGATTGGTCGTGCCCTCTACCGCCGGCTGCTGTTCCATCAAGGCCCGCGATGTCGTCTTCCGGACCTAGCACCAAAGACCATATCCATGCAATCACTGTAGCTTCTCCCGCTGAGATCCGCGCTGCTCGGCTTCGACACTTCGAAGCGTTATCTCCTTGTCCCCTTCAGAATACAAACGACCCCCGCATTCTTGCTGCCATGAAAAACAAACGACCGACAAGTACTTATCATATACCGCTGGGCGTCGAGTGTATCGACCTGACGGACGACTGAGCGGCAGGTCAAGGCTGGCGAGTGACATCTATATACATCATATATCTACTACATTCACTATCGGTACTGTAACTGATCTATCTTGAGCTTCACCGAGTGTGAACGAGAGGCGAAAGATTGTGATGGCTCTCCTTCATCAGCACCCTTCTAACGCAGCTCATGACCCTACTCACTATCAGTTGCAACTCGGACCATGGAGTATAAATGAGCTATTTCCCCGGCAATCCGAATGCTTCAGCACAACCAGAGCTCTCAACCGTCGATCGTATATCCACGCATTTCAGTTGAGGATGGACTCAATCCCTATTGTTTACGAAGATGTTGTTGAACGCGTTCTCAACGTCGCTACGCCCATGGAAGCGCCAAAGGATGAGCCGATATGCTTCGTCTGTCATCGAGAGTATGGAAGCGTTGGCTCAGGCATGGAAACTCACCTAGATTTCCTTAGCCAACTACCAGGCGCATATAGAAAGACGTTCGCTGAGCAGACTGTCAAAGCCACCCGGACACCATGTGGGCATATATTCTGTCTTTTCTGCTTGAGCGCATGGTTCAAGCGCATGAGAGCATGCTCTTGCCCTCTGTGTCGCAAGCCCATGGAGATTCCCTTTCTTTTTGAAGTAGAGAATACAGATGATGGTCTGCTCAATGTCGGCTATCGGGGCCTCTCCCTAGCCCTCCATGTTTCAACGCCTTCCGCACAGGAGACTTATCGAATCCTCAACCTGCAGACTCGAGAGCTGCTCACCACCATCGAGACGATGCCCTTTGAGTGGAACACAAGAGCTCTGGTTCATGACTTGCCCATCTTTATGGTCACCATTGCTCGTCGCTTCTATTACCAATCGATGAGATCAGAGGAAGGATCCCGAGTACCTAAAGATCTTACATATATGAAGCGACACAACCCTGTCGATCTTGTAAGGGTAGAACCGCGGTTCGATGACCTCAAGTCTCTCGCACGCTTCGACACACCACTCGCTAAGCACGAAGATGCTCTCAAGTTGTATCGGCTCCTCTACGACGGCATCGAAGATCTCAAGAGTAGCATTGGTGACGAACACGGTCGATGCAGCGACTGGAAGGGCCCAGCACGGATGTTGATGTACAATTCCGTTCAAGAAAAGATGCCGGGGGGTAATGGAGGTGTAAGCCAGAGGCGTTGGTGGGCGTATGTGGAGTGCGTGATCAAGGCGGTGTTCGTCTGGCAAGCTTACTGCTACCGCGTACGGACGCTAGTGTTCCAGCGCATCGGACAGATGAATATCGCTGCGGCAGGGGTAGAGGAAGGTGTTCAGGCGTACATGATAGGCTAGAAGGAGCTTCACGATGCAAGATTATATTTGCGGATGTCGAGAGGCCAGAGGCTTACAGCTGTCTGTACGAAAATAGCCTTCACAATGTAGAGAGGAACAGCATGCTTGCATTTGTCCTTTGTTGGTTTTGATTCACATTCTTGTGAACACAGGTTCATTTGTGACGCAATTGCATCTTGATTGCAGGTACCGTACAAATCTCGAGTCTCTGCTCGAACAAGCCTACATTTTGTACCTGTTCCACACCACGTTCTCGTACGCACAACGTCATAACAAGAACACCCGTAGTATTATGCATGTGCGTATTAATACTGTTCTGCGTAGCGCGGGACCGTGATTGTCGTAGGATGTAAAGCCGGCGCAACCATCTCGGCGTGAACAACTTTCGCGAATCAGTCTGACAACTCTAGCCAAAATGCGGATACAACAAACTCACTACCCGTGTGATGCATGGATGTCTTTCCAAGCAGGTGCAAAATCCTGCGCCAATACCAATGCGGGATATTCAGCACACTGCTTCGGCTCATCGCGGCAGTCCATTCCCAGCAGCACCGCTTCCACCACTACCTCGACTCCCAGAATTCTCACTGCTCCCGTTGCCTGCCCTAACACCCGTCCTCGCGCCCGGCTGTCTCGCCAGCGCCAACACAACCGGCTCCTCTCTTCCCTGTCCAACCATTCCACTGCCACCAGCTGCGACGGCACTTCCGCTTCCACTCCCGCCTCCAACGCCCATGGGACCCCGTCGCAACAGTTCATCTAGTCCCAAGTCGCGCCATGTGGGCTCCTTCTTCGTCTGTGTCGCTCGCTGTATGCCGAATGCGGCGTGCTGGTCGGGCACAATATCATCTTCGTCTTCGGGGTTTACGGGCTGGAGGTGTGGGGGGATGTAAATGTCTTCGGGCGTGAGTTGCGACGAGGTAAGATTCGTGAATTGTTCGAGGAGGTCGGCGTGATGCGACGAGTGCATGTGCAGGTAGGTTGCTGTAGAATCGCGCGTCTGCGGCGAGTTAGTCTGGGTGTTGAATACACGGCGTGGAGACGCTACGTTACCATTTTGAGAATGTGGCTATGATTTGAGAGGGTTGAACGAGGTGTGCGTAGGATTAGTGTCAGGTTATTGTTGTCCTGTTGTTTGATTCAACTCGTTGTTTGGTGGGCGCGAACGCGGAATGAGGCCGCGTTAGGACTGAATGGCGTGCTAGCCATATGCGGCTGCCATTGGGGATTACCCATTTGCCTTTTCAACCTCACTTCATCCCTTGATGCCTCTGTGCTCTCTACATCCCGCGGGCAGCTGCTAGTCTTTGTCTGTTCTAGAGCAAAGCATCGGGCGATGAATAGGCCGCCACGTATCCTACACCCCCTTACGGCCGTTGCGAATAACTAGCCATCGAACTGTTTGCCTAGTACCAGATGCACAGTTTCCGGATCGAGGCCTACGCTCTTGGTCTCGGCAATGACGAGGCACAAGTTATCTACAGGAGCTCGATGACTGACACAGGTTCCAAAGTGTGGATATCTGGTGAGATCGAGAGTGCTCGGGTGTGATACGAGTGACTTACTGATCAATTGGTTCTTGTCTTCGACCGACATGTCTGTTTTGATGTTCATAAGCTCATCAAGGCTGACACGGAGCGGATCGTTTGAGTTTGGAGATGATTAAGTGCCGAACATTTTTCTTCCACTATATCTGGGTAATGAGAAGAGGTGCAATCAAGATGGTGTTTTGGCCTTCTTATACTAAATTCAGTTTGCTACACTACACAGGTAGATGCTAGCAATCTTTTGCGGCTACTAGGTACCTGGGTATCAACAATACAATCCGATTACACAAAACGTGGAAACTTTTCGTGATTGTAGTACTCTCAAGGATAATCATTCTCGGTGTTGCGTGGATCAGCCCTCAGCCCGACCAGACCGCATCTCCCAACGCACGCGCATGGAGCTTCTCCTAAGGTGGAGTGCTGGAAATGATCACTTCGTTAAAGTGCTCCTTCCGCACATCGCACTTCCGACTCGTGCGACACGAAAGTTGTGTCGTTAAGGAAACTGCAAAGGCGATGTTCTCGCGTCTCATGTGCGGGCATTCAACCGGCCCCGAAGCTAGCCCTCCCCACATGAACCATTCTCCCGGCTCATCGATTCATCAAACAACGGTAACAGCTCCAAGCCTCACTGGCCTTTATGCATCCCCAAGACGATCTAGATGCACGCGCAACGTAGCCGCCAAGCACCCAGCATGTTTCAGCAGCAGGGGTTTTGGAGATCCTTCTATCGTGAAACGTGGCTTCCAATTTCGCGCGAGTAATTCCTCCGACGTCGAAGATGTTGAAAGTCTGGCTTCCTTGACCCTTTGTTCTCATTCGGCATCGTTCATTGTTCAAAAGAAGAGGATCTTAGAGTAAAGAGCTTGGAAAAATGGTCACAGCAATATGGCCGCGGCGACGGCATCTACCTGCTTATGTCGCCCTCTCCACGCTTCTATGCGCATCGACTGCTAGGGCGGAATTGTTCTACACGGCGCGCAGCCCTGCGATCCAGGATGGCCTCATCAACAAACCTGCAACAACATGTCCGGTCGCTCAGGATGGCGTCACGACCGATACCTTTCCGTGGACGCACAATCCTACGTGTGTGGACGTCGTGATGCCAAACGAGGAAAATGAAGCCACGGGAGCACAGGGTCATGAAACGTTTTGCACGTACACCAACGCAAATTATAACAATGGCCGCGGTGTCAGCTTCGTAGTTTCCCCAGAGGTTGCGGCTAGTGTCACGATGGAAACATTTGGTATAAGTATAGGTGGCATGGAGGGCGCGGTTGGTGAAGAGATGGGTATGTGGGAGGTCAAATATGCCGGCGAGAAAGGAAAAGGGTTATTTGCGAAGAAAGACATTGCTGGAATATTCCCAGGCGAGAGTTTGATTGTGCAGACACCGGTGCTGTTCGTCGCTAGACAGCTGGCGGAGACCGAAGAAAGACCACAGCTCGTGTTGAAGCAGGCGGTCGAGCAGTTGCCGGCAAAAACTAGGGCGATGATCAAGAAGTTGGACGTCAATATGGACGGCACTATCGAGGATATTGTCCTGACGAACGGCATTCGTATGAAATGGCCATGGGTTGATGAGGTTCCAGAGCTGTTGGCGGTTGTTCCTGAGGCTGCTGTAAGTCGTGAATGATAAGTTTCCTACCAGTCTTCTTTCTGACTCCGATACAGCGCATCAATCACGCGTGCCGGCCAAACACCTTATGGCGCTTCGACGATCACACTCTCTCTTTCGAAGTTGTCGCTCTCAGAGACATCAAGCCTGGCGAAGAGATCACACGAAGCTGTAAGTCATCGTCGATTACGCAACCAACAAAGCCATGACTAATCTCTTTGCAGATGGCTACGAAAAACGTCCTCGCAGCCGCCGCGTCAAGACCCTGATGGCCAACTTTGGCTTCCGTTGCGCATGCCCTCTATGCACCGCAGACGACGATACAGTAATGGAATCCAACGACCGCCTCTCCGAGATCAAAGCCCTGAAATCTGTTTTGCCCACTGATGAAAAAGACTCACCGCAACTCCTTGGTCTCCTTCCCAAACTCATCGAACAACTGGAGGAAGAAGAGCTTTTCGCTGATCTACCCGAGTATGAAGAGATTCTGGCGTATACATGGAGTAGTTTTGGTATTGAAGATCGGGCGAAGCACTGGGCGGAGAGGGCGCAAAAGCACTGGGCTATTGTGGCGGGCAAGGAGAGTTGGGAGCAGAGGAGGTGTGGGGAGTTGGCAGGAAATGTGAGGGGCCATAGTACTTGGATGACTTGGGAGGGAGATCCTTGGGAGGGTGTTGGAGAGGGACATCCATGGGACGAGAAGGAAGGAGAGGGACATGAGCATGGCCACGAGCATTGAGCGATGACGTAGTTGTTGTCGAGAAGAGAAGGTGGACTCGCGTCAAGGAGGATGGAGTATACTCATCGCTTCTCGCTTCAATATGCGTCACCTAGGAACCTTTGAGCAATTGTTAAAATGTATCATTTCGACATCATCTCACTCATCGAAGAAATTTCTTTCCCCATGGGCATGATCCACTCTCCAAACAAGCATCTCGTTTTCCGTCGCGCCCCATCCTCCTTCTTCAGCAGCCTTCTTCGCACTACCATCCAACGCCCTCATCACCCCTTCATCCGGTGCCCCAGCGAACTCGTGCATAGCCAGCCAAGTGGAAGGCTCAGGATGTGGTTCATCCGTGGTCGACAGCCCCTTGAGAGCACGAGATTGCGCATTGGTCCTTGCATAGAGGAGCCTGAAGCGCAGCGTACGTATGTACTGTGGTATCTGTCCGAGGGCGGATGTTTGCTATCCACGAATCAACTCTAATATCAAGTAAAAACAACGTGGGTAACACGTTACCTTTTGGAAGAATGCAGCGACCTCATCTTCTGCCATCTGCTTCTCCGGTCTGATACCCGATGTAATCATGTAATTCGATTCCCCTCCGTTCCCCTCCTTCCTCTTAGTCGTCGCACCTACAAAGCCTAGGTAACTGACATCCATATCCGCCAAATCATAAATCACTCCACTGCCCGGAAGCTTGCTACTTCTGAAGCCAATCTGCTTAAACTCGTCACCTAACGTGAAGGCCAGATCCTCCATTGGGTAGCAGGCCAAGAAAGGCTTCGGATTCTGTGCATCGCCGATAGGAGAGGCCTTGTGAATATCGACGTAGCGGAATGCAGAGTGAATGCTAGATGTAGAAACTACTTCGGGGATATGCTCGTCGTCATACCAGGATAGAAATGTAGGCTCGGTGAGTAAGTCGTGGGCCGAGGGGGAGATGCGGGAGCGGACGAAGAGGATGCCTGGGCCATGGATTGCGGAAGTGGACATGTTGCTGTGTTTTGGTTGAATATAGGAAGATGAGGGGAAGCGACCCGGTGTTTGAGTTGTCGTGTTGCAGCGTAGTGTGAGGTGTAGTGAGAGCCAAATGCAAAGGAAATAGTCAAGGCTGTGCAGTATCGGAAATGTATTACCGGACTGTAGCTAAGCATTACCCCGCCTGCATTCATTCGCTATCATTGATTTGATCCCATACCGAGGGTCGCTCTATCATGTCTTGGCGTTCACCATACTGACGGATGATATGGGTGTTGCACATAAGCTGTCAAGCGGGACCTCTCCCACTCATCACCCATCAACGACTTTCTTACATGGTCGTATGGTCAGTCTATCCCATCGCTCATCTAGAACGGTCTGCAGGTATGCTACTTCCCCGAGGAGCGTCTGACATAGTCAATTCTGCAAACGGTGGTGGCGACATGCACGTCGGAATGGGCAAGAAAATCGTAGGCGTCCAAATGCTTCTCGGCAGATAGGTATCTCGGTAACAAACGGCACTACAGCTTACGATGAATGGTACTGGCTCTACACAAGGTCCTCGCTGCCTGTTCCCATGATCTGGCCAAGTCTTGTGTGCGACTAGCATGCGTGGCTGATAGGCCTTGTGTTGTGCCACAACTCGGCAGTGCTGGAGTCGTGGTCACACATCACAACTTCGGCTTCTCTGTCAACAGCCTTTCTAGGCCGGCTTTCAGCTGAGAAGTCATGCCATCCTTCCCAGGTCGCCGGCTTTCGCGGTCGACGAAGACGTGGATGAACTCGCCAACGGCCTTGACCTCCTCTTGGCCCCTTTCGAAGACGGCGATTTCGTATGTCACAGAGCTTTTGCCAAGCTTGTTGACCCGCAACGCGAGGTCTACGACGGCGGGGAAGCCGACTGGGGCGAGGTAATCACAGTGCGAGTGGACGACAAGGCCGATTTGTGGTGAGGTGGGTGGATGCAACGAGCCGTGTTGTATGAGGTACGTGTTGACTACAGAGTCGAAGCTGCTCGTGGTTAGTGGGTGGTGTGTAGGGCAGGAGGGAGACGCACAGATAGTAGTAGGCGCTGTTGTTCATGTGATGGTACATGTCGTTGTCGCTCCTTCGGGCTGTCAGCAGCGACCCAGGCGCAGAGCGGGGAGACGCACCATCTCGTCCTATACTCGAGCTGGAACTTGTAGTCGCCTCGTCGACGCGACTTCAATGCCTGGAGAGCCATGTTGCATTTCTGTTGTTGTCCGTGTTGAGCGACGACGCGTCTCGAGATGTGAAGACGGCGGGCTGCGTGCCCAGCGTCACACGTCTGCCTCGGCTTGCGCAACATTTCTCCCACACGCACCTCAACCCCTCGGCCCCGCGATCCTGGCGCCCTCTCCGCGCATCCTCGCATACCTCGCCTCCAAGGGACGCTTGCCCGCGCCCAAGACACGCACAGGCTCACCCTCCATGGCCCTAGTGCCCTCGCCGCCGCGCGACAAATACCCGCCCCTGCCAGACGACAAGTTCCCCTGGAAGGAGCCGCCGGCCGTCGCAATCACGCCCTGCGATCCCTGGCCGCCGCCGTACTACCTCGAACACGGCCTGCGCAAGGTCACGCCCTACCACTTCACCTACAACACCTTCTGCAAGCAAAGATGGCGGGGGAGAGAAATTCTCGACATCTTCGCTAGCGAGTTCCGCGACCGCCCAGCCGAGTACTACCAGAGAGCCATCGAAGAGGGCCGAGTCGCCCTCAATGGGCAGCCAGTGCCGAGCACCAGGACAATAGTGAAGAACGGCGATGTCATCTCGCACACTCTCCACCGACACGAGCCCCCGTGTACCGCGCAGCCCATCGGCATCGTGCACGAGGACGACAACATGATCGTCATCAACAAGCCCGCGGGCATGCCAGTCCATCCCGCCGGCCGCTACAACTTCAACTCCATCATCGAGATCATGAGGGCTGACCGTGGCTATGGCTGGAACCCGCTACCGTGCAACCGGCTGGACAGGTTGACTAGTGGTATCATGTTCATCGGCAAGCACAAGCAGGCGGCAGAGGAACTGAGTGCACAGATCAGAGGCAGGACGGTCAAGAAGGAGTATATCACGCGGGTCGTGGGCGAGTTCCCAGAAGGAGAGATACTCTGTGAGAAGCCTATCCTGCAGATCAGTCCGAAGCTCGGCCTGAACCGCGTACGTGCAAACGGCAAGGAAGCAAAGACGGTCTTCAAGAGGTTGGCATACTACCCGCCAAAACACGACGCGAACACAAATCAGGGGAAAGAGCAAGATGCAGGCCCCGATGGCCAGCCATGGAAGAAGCTCCGCGGCTACTCCATCGTGCGCTGCATGCCAGTGACAGGCCGCACCCACCAGTTGCGCGTCCACCTCCAGTTTCTCGGTCATCCCATATCGAACGACCCCATATACGCCAACCAGCGCGTCTTCGGCCCCGCCCTCGGCCGCGGTCAATCCGAAGACGAAGACGACGAAGACATCATGGCCCGCCTCTCGCGCATGGGCAAGGAGGAAGTCGCCGACGCCGTCGCATACCACGATGAGATGGTCAACGCCTACAACAAGAAGAAAGCAGAACGGATGACAGGAGAAAAGTGCAAGATATGCGATACCGATTTGTACAGCGATCCAGGTACGCATGAGTTGGGTATCTACCTGCACGCGCGTCGATACAGGTGCGAAGAAGGAAAGTGGGACTATGAGACTGGTTTGCCCGACTGGGCGCTGCCACCACCTGGATACCAAGGGCCTACTGAAAGCACCCAAGAGTCTGATCCATTGGCTGTGGATCTGAAGAAGCTGGGTTTGGAGGACGAACCGAGCACAGAGGCACAAACGAACGGCTCCAAGGAGGCAAAGCCAGCAGCTTCATCAGAGGAACCCACGGCTGTCAGCACAACCACTTGAGTGTCGAAGCGTTGCATATTGCTCCATTGAAGATATTTTGAGAAAATAGAAATTCTGAGATACCCATCAATATATTCTTACTAGCCGTCCATTCGTTCTCGTTACCAGTCGTGGGGATTCCGCTTGGAACAGCCCATCTCACTGCTTCCGTATGAGCGGACCTCATCTTCGTCTTCTATCTCGTCGTCTTCTTCCTCATCCTCCCCCTCACCCTCCCCCTCTTCGTCCCCCTCTACTTCATCCTCGTAATCATCACCGTCAATACTACTCATCTCAGGTGTGCCCTCTCTCTCCTTCAATTGCGCTTTCAAACCCTCCAGTATAGAACCTAGCCTTGCTTTTAGATCCGGATTCCAAACCTTGCTAATCTGGCCCTCCATCTCCTGGATCTTGCTCCTTAACTCTTCCGCCACCTTATCTTCCTCGTCATCCTCTTCGTCATCGTCGACAGAAGCGCCAGGACCGTCTTCGACTTGAATCTTGCCGCCAAACGCTGCTGCAAACCCGCTGGCAACCTTTCGATTAGGAATCGCAAAGATGATGTGTTCGATGGTCGGAAACGTTTCGACAACCATCAACGGCGACTTGCTACTCTTCTTTCCGGCGGATGCTAACGGCAAAGGACCAGCACTCAAAACCTTTGCAAAAGCTTCCGCAATGTCATTTACTGGATTTCCATAAGCTCCGACGCCCCAAGCCCCCAATACCAAACTCCTCACTCCCTTTTGTTCTGCAATCCTCAATACCCCCCTAATCTTCGCTTCAACCATCTCTCTATCCTTCTTGCTCAACCTCTTCTCTTCGTCTTCTTCTTCTCCTTCTAATTCAGGAAATCGCAGCATCCCCGCACTGATAACGTCAACATACCAGCGTTCAGTAGGAGGAAGCTCACCTGCGCTGTCGCCAAGTGGAAGGGCAGAGCGGAAGACGAGTACGTCGTGGGTGTAGATAGCACCGTATTCTGGGAGGCGGTAGTAGGATTCTTTGAGGGAAGGTAGTAGCGTTGTGCGTGCGCAGAGGGATTCTTCGGCCGACGTGGCGCCTGTTAGAACGCCACCGCCTGGGCGGAGAGGCGAGGCCATATTCAAGATACATGGATTTGGTTGCTTCTTCGATGACTGCTTCGATGTTGGGATCGTGGTGTCGTTGTACATCGACGGGTGGGCGAGCATATGTGCAGCTGTCAGGCTATCCGTTGCTACGATACGTGTACTGCGTTGTTTCCTGGGCGGACTAGGTGGTAGTATTGCAGTGTTGTTCAGGTCGAGGTTCGATAGTCCTTCGTCGAGAGAATCATTTCGTCTCCTGCCTTTCGCCTTTCCTCTTCCTTTACCAGTATCCTTCCCTACATCGCCACTCTTCCCACCATTCCTTCCATCCACATTCTCTTCTTCATTCCTCGCAACTTTGGCCTTTCGTCTCCCTTGTCCCTTCCTCTTCACATATTCCATCTCTTCGCCAGCCTCAACACGTGCACTATCCCTACTCCTGCTCTCCTGCCCCGTCGCCCCGATTGGTCCAGGGTTCGAAATAAGCTCACTTCCGTCCGCACCTCTTCTAGCTCTTGAGTTTGAAGCCAAGATTGCTGGAACAACTTTGTTCACAATATGACGCGCCTGTTTGGCTCGGATATCTTTGCGTACGGCGGGTGGCGCTAGACCCTGAGATTTTTCTGTACGACCCATGACTTTGTGGCCACGTACGTGATTCTGATTGTCTGGTTCAAAAAGTGGAAACCCTTGTCATGAGTGACACGAGAGGCGATTGAATAGCTGGGGACGGTATTGTTGACCTCAGTGTTATTCGCGAGTACTATGTTGGATGGTTTGGTCGGTTGAGACTATGACGTTTCGGGCGGGTCTGGCGCTAGTGGAGCGGTTACCTCCCGAGGTCTCGGTCGATGAGTAACTAGCTTCTTGCTTTGTACATCTCCCACTATTATCCACTGCGGGTTGAATATCCTGAAAACTCCACATACATGACCCGCCTTTTCGCTCTCGTAACGTCCCCCAGCTGGGTGGCAATATCGAAACCCGCTCATACCGCTAGATCGCAAGTATGGACTCAAGAACTTAGGTGGTTGTCGATATCTTCACGATAATGGTGGTGCTAAAGGCACTCATTAGCTTCTTCGTTTGGACTACGCTGAGCTAAAGTGACGCGCATATGACTCCAGTCAGGTCAGCCCGGAAGTTGATACCACATTTGCAGCTCGCCCCGAGCTATGTATAGATTTAAACATTGGATAGCCTTGAAAGAAAATCAGACGAACTTTTCTTATATCAGTGTACCAGAAAATCAGGGTTTACTTTTGGTTTTCTAAGGGATATACGATCTTCTCTCCCGGATGTTGAGTAAGGTCCAGATTGTGCTATGGCGACCGCGGTCGTTCAAGGGGCCCATTCGTTCCCATCCGCGGCGACTTCTTTTTTTGTTGCTCGACAAGCGGTTAGAGCCCAAAAGTTAGTGGGCTTATCACAAGGCGGGTACAACACTGACCCTTCTTGTTCTTTCCAAGGCGGTATCGCGACTGCGGAACATGAATTAAGAGGGCACGATGTGGAGCAGCACTTGTAATGAAGCATAGTTGCGTTAGTCTGCTGCCATTCTCAATGTCCTAGCAGTTTCTCCTGCCTCTTCTTGCAAGTACTTAGTACCGTGCTACTTCCCTTTTCTTTCAAACACATTCACCAATACTCACCACAGATACATCCCGTATCAAGATAAGATAGGATGTTCTCCCTTTATCTTCTCTTCGGACTTGCGATGGCGTTTTCGCGCATCGTCTTCGGCTCAGCCCCTGTTCCGGGCCACTTTCCTGTCCAGTCGCTTTGCGACTCTCTTTCCTTGGGGCATGGTACCCCAATCTTCCCTGACACCCCAGAGGCTTTCCAAGCCTATGCTCCCTTCGCGAATGATGCATTGGCTGCCACTACACCTACTGGTTACGTTCAGTCGTACGCCAATCTCCTCACTACGTACAATGCGCCTTCGCAGTTTGTCCATTACGTATCGATGGATGAGTACAACGTCGACCAGTGTAAGTGACACTTTGTTCCGAGAACAATCATGTTGACAAGTAGTATCTCGCTTGAATGGTCTTACTAACTGTCTTCAGGTGCCAATGCTTGTGACAACGATGCTGAATGCAACGCCTTCACCATTTTCTTCGAGCGTCAGCCTATCGTTTCGCCTGCATCCAAATTGTGCCCGAACCCCCATTCCACAACCCTCATCAGTAAGTATCTTTGTGTGGAGAGCGTGTGATACATACACTAACTTTGTCTTCCCTTGCTCTGTAGAGTGTGACTTGTGGTCTGGCACCATTCTGCCCGACATCGCCATCAACCACGGACAACTGCGTGAGCAGTTCCACGTCGTCATGGCCGGCTCCAATGCCTACGTCAAGGACATCAACGGCACTATGCCCTCGGTCCCTGCTGGCTTCGCAATCGAGGAGTATTCCAAGGGTGCTGCTATCGAAGCACCCCTTGACTGCAACGGCAAGGACACTTACATGGGACTGGAGCACTGGTCTGACAGCCGCTTCGAAACTCAGAGGTGTATCGATGTATGCAAGAAGACGCACGATGCTGCACGCCAATGCCGCTTCGTCAACACGTACATGCAACGTCGGAACAACGTCCCCACCACGCAGCACTGCGCCATGTTCTCCGACTACTGGCCCATAGAGTAAGCTAAATCCGATCGCACTAGCAACCTGGCTTCCACTAATCACATTGCAGGTACGCTACAAACATTGGCCAGCATCGTGGTAGCGTTGACATCTCCAGCACGGATTCCTACGGGTAAACTCTTCTTCCCTCGAACCCACTTCCATACCCGGCAAACCATGCTAACTCACCATTCATAGTATCCGCGACATCTCTGCTGACTTCTCCGCCTGACTGCCCGTTGGTGACTCTGCTCCTGCTGCCTCCAGTCTGGAATCTACTCTTGCGACCCGCACCATCCTTTCCAATCCCCTTGCCGACACGGAAGGCAAGGCAGCCACCACCTTGGCGACCCGTACCCGTCTCTTCGCCGTTACCGAAACGCCTTCTTCCTCGGATTCATTCACCTACCCGGGCATCGCTCCGGAGACCTTCTCAGACTGGGATCCCGTCCTCGAGACGGCTACTTATGTGGAGCACCAGCTCGTTGTCCCCACCGGCGTCCCTGTAGTCACCGATGTGCCTGATTTTGCAGAGGCGTTGTCTACCATTGCTACCAGGCATTTGTAGGATAATCCACTGGAGAAGGCGTAATGCCAAGATGGGCGTGACCAGAGTCTGCCTGGTACAGTAATTTTTAATCATCAGGTTGTTAAACTAGTTCAAGTACCAAGATTGCCCTCAGAACTTAGCTAGACCAGACAAAGATGATTTTTTTTTTAAAAAAAAACCCCCCATACCCATGTCCCTTTCGAGGTGAAGTCGTTATTATTGTATCATGCCCTGCTCTCCCTCTCTTCGTCACTCCGCTCATCCGTCAATCTACTGATTTGACTAATCGTACTCATACGATCCAGCAGCTCAGGCCTCTCTGCGTCCCTTGCATTCCCCGCCGTCAGCGCACTCTTATCGCGACTTGTCCAAAAGAGCCAACTCTGACCATTGTACACGGCAAGAGGGTTACTAGAGCGCGCTCCGGTTTCATGGTCTGCAGCAGCGGTGGGAGGTTCCTTGAGAGGTGACGAGGCTTCTGAGTACGAGGTGCTTCGTAAAGATGTGGTGGTGCGGTCCATGGATACGGAGGTCTTGGGCGTACCCGTTGGTCTGGTGTCGAAGGTGTCATTTGTTTTGATA
Source organism: Alternaria panax (assembly GCA_019702505.1). Lineage (NCBI taxonomy): Eukaryota > Fungi > Ascomycota > Dothideomycetes > Pleosporales > Pleosporaceae > Alternaria > Alternaria panax. Next base: position 3,090,238 of record JAANER010000004.1, read on the forward strand.
GGGTGTAGAACGGGAGATCCATGGGATGTTGCGTGGAAGCTGGTGGCGGCTAACGACTTTCGAGGTGAAGCGCTACGGTGGGGAAGAGAGTTGGTTGAGTCAAGACTACCGTGCGATATGCCTTGTCGCCATGTCATGATGCGGTCGTTCGGTGGTTGTGTAGACACGCTGTCTCGCCGTGATCGACTAGTGCGCGAAATTATACTGCTAGGTCGTCCGATGCCTGAAGCTCTCTTCACGGATGCAGTGTCCCATTGCTCGCTCATCCGTATACGCTTTTGATGGGCGCAATCTTGTCTGAACACCTTCAGTGCCCCAGTGTAGTCTGCTGTAACGATGATGTTGCCGCCTCGGTGTGCCGAGCGCTCAATATATGCTGGACTTCCTCTAGCTTTTTTCAAGTGGGCGTCCGTGGGCGCAGGCGTTGGACGTGCGGATCCCGCCTCCGTGGGTGCTCTCGATGAGATGACAGATTCAGCTTTCGACACAAGTGTGACCGGCGGTGGATTACAGAGGTCGAAGATGGGATCTTCCGAGGCGCTGAGCAGCTGCCTAGTTTGAATAGGCGCGATGACAGTGCACGTCGTAATCGAATTATGAGCTTCGAACATTTCCACTGGACGCTGGTTTCTTTTGTCGCCTTCGACGGTGCACGTCGTTGACCAAATGTATGTTTTCCGATCCTCACTTCCACAGATGATATGCCCACTACTATCAGCAAAGGTTGCCCGGATCTGGCTGCAGTTGTTTTCGTGACCGCGAAACTTCATCTCCAGAGTTTTATCCTTCATGTTGTAGATGCGTAACCTCGAATCATTGCTCGACACCAGTAGCTTGATCTCGCCGCTCTCACTTCCCGGAGGCCAATACGTCGCTTGTATTCCTGTGATTTTGCTGCCTTTTGCATTCTGTCCGCGTGTCGATTTTACATGAAGCTGGGCCTGCCACTTCAATCCTTCTGTGTCGTAAAACATGCAGAGACCACCAAGTGTACCAGCTATACATGTCTTTCCGTCGGGTGTAAATGCCACCGATGTAATCATGTCCGGAACAGTGACTGAGAACGCCACGCTCTTATCAGGAATGCTCCAGAGTCGCAACTTTGCATCGAGGGATCCGGCGAGGAAGAATCGGTCGTCGGTAGGATGGAATTGAATTGAAGGAACGAAATCGGAGTGTTTGAATGTACACAGGTTCTCGTCTCGGCTCACATGCCATAGACGTACCGTCTTGTCCATGGATGAGGATAGCAGGAAGTTATTCTACAGTTGTCAGCACACATACACAAACGCATCAAGCAAGTCTAACATGCCTTGCTCCAAGTCAAATCCAAAATGGTCGATGTATGTCCCTGATACTCACGAACGGGATTCTGATGGAAGACTGGTGCACTGAGGTGCTTGGCCTCTCCATTGTCAGCGTTCTCGTGCGCGCGGCGTCCTTCCGAGCTCTCGATTACGGCCCACACCCTGATAACCCTATCTTGCCCACCAACAGCAAGATATCTTCCGTCTTTACTGAACTCGACCGCCCAGATAGGGTTCTGTGTAGCTGCCGACCCAGACTGGGGTGCAGGATTTGATCCAGCCGCAGGCGGACTCTTCTTATCTGACCCAGAACGCAACTCTTGCGCCAGGAACAGACGGTCAAACTCCTTCTCCTTCTTGAACTTGGTCCTCACTTTAATGTATGCCGGCGGATGTGGTATCCTCGGACTGAAGCTAAGGTTGTCGACATAGAGCTGAGCGTCCATACCCTCCAATCGCAGATCGTCTGGCTCGGAGCCATTTTCGCTTGCGCCGTCGACTGTGCTGCTCTTCTTTTTGTTGCCTCCGATGAAGCGACTAAGAAATGAAACCTTCCTAGAAATCAAGTCAGCCGTGATGTACTCCGCCTCAGGCTAACGTGGGCGATGCATGTTCAGGCCAACCAGAGGAATAAGCGAATACCCAATCTCTATACGCAGGTCCGGGGACCTTGATACGAGGTACGCGCTAATCCTTGGCTAGTAGCCACATGACATTCGACATGCCCTGTAGTAAGAGCAGAGTATAGGCACCTACTTTTTGTCTGCCTTGCCCCCGCTTGTATCGCGTGGCGTCTCTCCACTCAGCTTCTTGTCTGTGTTTGCGTCGTCGGGCGAGGTCGGTGATTGGCTCGCCAGGGGCTCGGTGTTTTGCGATCGTAACTTCTGTGCAGCCGGCGACGTATTCGTTCTCTGGAGGATTTGCTATACGATGATGCGCGATTAGCGTCCATCCCCGCGTGTCGAACTTTATCTGTACATACTTGCGAGAGCGGGTCTATGGGCGTTTCGGACAGTCTCGTTCCATCGCCAACGTATCCGTTTGGTGAATCGCTCGTCGGTTGCGCGGAGGGTGAGGTGGGGCTTCGAAGCTTTGCGACGAGCTTTTTGTTGGACAACGGGCCTATGAATCCTGGAGTAAGCATCCGCAGACTTTCTGGTTGACTTGACAAAGCATTGGGTGTTGATGTGCGACATACCGTCTATTGTCGCCGACGGTCCATTCTCCTGGTTCTGAAAAGAGCCTCTGCCAGCGACAGGTGGGTCTGTCACCTTAATCTTGGGAAGCATGTCTGCCATATTGACATGTCACAAAGCGACATGGATCTACCGCGTCGCCGCCTTGATCGTACTTGACAGCGCTGGGTGACTATGCGGGTCTGTATGCTGCGAATTCGTTCGGTGGGTATTCATGTAATGCGCACACTACACTACAGCGATGAGAGTCGGACTTTGTTGCGGAGGGTCGCGGATGTTTACGAGCTAGCGTTTTGTTGTCTGGTGCACCAGACTGAACGCATATGCAGGGACGTTATTGCCAAATTCCCCATGTCGCGTAATTGGTCCGGAGCAACTAATCACGGTGTTGATAAGCTGAAGATGGCGCAAAAGTGGCCAGCTTGCTTGTCGAGATCCCGTAACATGGCAGCCGAGGATGCGCCTCACGCATGGCTGACGTCATAGCATCGTACCTGAACGAATCCTTGCTTGTCTGGGCGGCGCGTAACGTCTGCAAGGGGATACGGGTGCATGGGATTTGTCTTGGGACCTAGTGAACATTTCATGCAGGAGATGCATCATGTTAGGGCCGAGGGGTGCAGGCTTAAGAAAAAGCTTGGTTGATCAAGCACATGCTGTCGCGTGGCGTGCCGGACCGAACATGCGCGCGATGTGCACAAGCGAAACCATTACGAGAGGCAAGCCTTGTAGGAGACATGTAAATGAGACGAGCGTATGTGAAAAATATGTATTCGTGATTGATTATTCAAAGTGATAAAGGTCGTTGATCCCGTCGCTACCGCATTCCGTAGCTATCCTACCGCGTCACTCATCCAAGAGGCCCATTCCGGCTAACTAGCAACGCCATGACTCCAAAATGCGAAGAGTGGTTACTTCATCAATGCAAGGGGGTATGCGAACGAAGACATCAGGCACCCGTGCCAAACCCAACCGTTCAACGTGTTGTACAAAAACCAAATGGCAGATAGATTGCGAAAAGAAGAGTTGGCGACGCATCTAAAAGTCCTCGTCGAAGCAGAAGTCACCAGACTGGCCTTGCGGCTCAGGTGCAGGTGCCGCGCCCTCCTTCTGCTGCTCGTGCTTCTTTGTGCTAGCCATGACACCTGCCTTCTGGTAGTCGCCAACGCGCTTCTCGAAGAAGTTGGTCTTGCCAGCCAGCGAGATGTTCTCCATGAAGTCGAAGGGGTTGGTAGCGTGGTAGACCTTGACGTTGCCAAGAGCCAAAAGCAGGCGGTCGGCAACAAACTCGATGTACTGGCACATTAGAGTGGCGTTCATGCCGAGCAGAGCGCATGGCAGCGCATCGCTCAAGAACTCCTGCTCGATCTCGACGGCCTCGGTGATGATAGCCCTAACAGACTCCGGGGTGGGCTTGTTCTCAAGAAGAGAGAAGAGGAGGCAAGCGAAGTCGGTGTGCATGCCCTCGTCACGGGAGATGAGCTCGTTTGAAAATGTAAGACCTGGCATGAGACCACGCTTCTTGAGCCAGAAGATGGAGGCAAAGGAACCGCTGAAGAAGATACCCTCAACAGCAGCGAAAGCAACAAGGCGGTTGGCAAAAGTGGAGTTCTTGTCGGAGATCCATCGCAGGGCCCAGTCGGCCTTCTTGCGGATGCAGGGGATGTTGTCAATGGCGTTGAAGAGATATCTGCGCTGCTTGGGCTCGCTAATATATGTGTCGATGAGCAGAGAGTAGGTCTCAGAGTGGACGTTCTCCATCATGATCTGGAAACCGTAGAAGCATCGTGCCTCGGGAATTTGTACTTCGCTCGAGAATCGCTCCACGAGGTTCTCGTTGACAATGCCATCGGAGGCTGCGAAGAAGGCGAGGACATGCGAGATGAAGAAGCGCTCGTCGTCGTTGAGGCGCTTGTTCCAGTCGTGGAGATCCTTGGAGAGGTCAATCTCCTCTGCAGTCCAGAAGGAAGCCTCGGCCTTCTTATACATCTGCCAGACCTATATTGAACATGTGATTAGCAAAGTCCGGGATGAGAGCGTGTTTGACGCGTCTGGGCACGCGTAAAGCACGTGGGAAGACCGAATGGTAGAGCTTACATCATGGTACTTGATAGGGAAGAGGACAAAGCGTCCAGGATTTTCTTGAAGAATAGGCTCAGTAGCCTCCTCCTCCTTGATCGTAGGCGCGACGGTAGGCTTGGCCTCTTCAAGGCCGTCCTCGAAGTCATCTGGGATGCCGACGATGGGCTTGAAAGTGTTCTCTTTCTCGACCGGCGAGAAGTCAAGCTTCCTTGCGGGTGAGTCATTCATCTTGAGTGAGTCAATTGCAGATGCAATCTATTAACGCGTTAGTATGGACGCGTCGCGCAGGGTACAAGTACCGAAAGAATCGCGACATACCTGCTTGGAAGGCGTAGACTCGACGGCAGACATTGTGGGGTGAAGATTAGGTTGGAGCGTCGTATTGTGTAAAGAAAGACGAGTGTGTAGTCAAGAATACTCGTAAAGACGCTGATGTGAAGATGGGGCTGGATGTGGTGTGTAGAGAGAAAGAGCAGACGCGACTTCACTATAAATCCGCGTCTTGACGCTAACACGTGACTGGGCGATCGGGTCTAGCCAGCCACTAACGCGCCGTGCTCGCGAAAAGACGCTATGATCTCATCCATGCGCGCCCTGGATCACCATGTCTATTCTGCCCTGCGAGCACTCAATTACATTCCTTGTGTGCCTAGTATACATGATTGACTGCACGCATTCCAATGACACCCATATCGTTGTCTTTCCGTCTGTTGTTCGTTGAAAACGGCCCTCAACGTCGCCCGTCGCGTTGCCCAGCCACGAGCTCTCACGAAAAAACCGTCTGTGCAAGACGCGTCGCAACGCGCTATGATTCGATTCTCCCCACCACAACACGCAAGGACCGTTTCCGCGACTAGTTAGTCCTGCATTTGGCGGCTGAACAAAGGCTTGGAAATGCATTTGAAACCCATAATGGCCCGCCTCGACGCTTGCATTGGCTGCAGCCTGGCCGTGCTTGTGCCGGCCTCGGATCAGATTAGATTTTCTCTGATAATGATCCGACGCGGATGGCTGGTTGGCTCCACTCGACTCGTCGCACGCCGACTTAGATGTGTTTTGACCCAGAGACGCGTCGCGAGACCGTGTTCGACGCGTCTAGAGCTGTTCCTTACATTCTCATCATCTTCCCCTGAGCTGATCTCCTAACTCACACATACTTTGTACAAGTTTGAGATCTCCATAGCGTTACTACGCGAGTTCACCCCACTAGTTGGCTGGACGACGCGTGCTCGGACGCGTCTGAGGGTAGTCGCACTAGGTGTGGGGAAGAAAATCCGGCTCACTATACTGTATGATTGCATAAACCAAAGGTACGCTAGTTGCACATATCCTGAAAGCAAATTGGGGGCGTTTCGATAAGGCCTTGGTTGAGTCCATCACTGATCGAGGAACAACCACCGCTTTGAGCTCCTTACCACTCGCCTCTATCGTCCAGTCTCTTCATCAACTGTACGAGTTCAGGTATACGGAAGGGCTTACAAATCGCCTCATCTACGCCAGCCTCTTTCGCTGTATCGATCTGCTCCTTTCTCGCATTTGCACTAACGGCAACAATCGGCACGTGCCCACTCAACTGACCATTCCTCTCCATCTCTCGTATCCGCCTCGTACACGTCAAGCCATCCATGACGGGCATCTCCACGTCCATGAGAACAACAGAGAGAGGCAGGGGTGGGGACTCGCTCGGAGAGGCGGAAAATACTGTGCGGGCGAGTTGGGACAGGGCTTCGATGCCGTGGTTTGCGATGTATGTTGTATGACCCAGCTGTTTTAGCTGCTTGCATAGGACGCGTTGGTTGATGAGGTTATCTTCTACAATGAGGATGTGGTATTTACGCTCCTCTATTGATCTCACCCCTTCTTGGTCTTCTAGAGATATAGCGGCAGGTAGAGCTGTCTTATAGGTCTTGTCGTCGCCTAGGATGGATTGAGTCTTAAAGCGAGTGGGCAAACTGTCATTGGGGATAGACTCTGTTGCAATGGGGGCGCTAACTGGAGCTTTTGCTCTACGTGATTTGATGTAGAATGTGAAGGTTGATCCTACATTGTGAATGGAGGATACGCCGATGCTACCGCCTTGCATTTCGGTGAGTTCACGCGAGATGAACAGACCTAGGCCTGAGCCTCCATACTGGAAAATGTGTTAGCGATGCATTTCGAGAGATACGAAGAACAGCATCTTGCTTACCTGAACGTGTGTCTTCGGCGTGGCCTGGGAAAATCGTAAGAACAGCTTGGCTCTGTGCTCAGGCGACAGACCACATCCTGTATCCTTGACTGTAAAGTGGAGGTAAAATACCTCTCCAACATGATCCCACTCAGCTTGAGTAAGAAAGTCCTTCCACACGGCTTCCTGTGGCACGTACTCAATGCCAGGCATCTGTTGTACCTCCCACGATGCACCCATAGTTACTTCGACCTTGCGGACCTCTTGGCCCTGGGTGAATTTAATGGCGTTGGTAAGCAAGTTGATCAGAACTTGTAGAACTCGGCTTGGATCCAATACGGCCCAGTCAATGTTCAAATCTGCAATGGACGGGTCGTATCTGACTTCCAGATTGACTTTGGCTTTGTTCGCTTCATCCTTGAACATTTTATAAGCGTCCTGTAGGAGTACCGAGGGCTGGAGCACCATGGGGCTGATTACCAAAAGCTTAGAGTCGAGTTTTGACAGCGTAAGAATATCGTCGACTATCCGCTTTTGGTGTGTAGCACATGCTTGTATCGTATCGACAGCATCTAGACTATTGCTGATCAAGTCTTTGAGTTGAGCGTGAACAGCGGGCTGGAATGTCAGAGCCTCTTTGCGTGCGAGAGCCTTCATCTCATTCAGCGACGAGTAGATAGAATCCGCGCACTGTATCATTGCGCTCAACGGATTTCGCATTTCATGAGACGTCATATCAATGAAGTTCTCCTGCTGTCTCTTTGACTCGAGAGCCTCTTCAACTCGGTTCTTCTGGATGGCTTCAGCCCATGCCATCTGACTGACATCGGTCATTGTTCCCATAATAGTCCCATCGGCGTAAGCAGTAGCGCTTACAAGGATGCAAGTCGGCGTCAGAATGCCATCGGGTCCCATCCACTTCTTCTTGAGGTGTATCATGAAAGTATGCGGCCCTTGTTTGCGTTTCGTGACCTCAACGTCATGGTAGCAACGGTCTACCATGGCCTCGTCGACAACGTTTCGCCAGTCCACTTGGTCTATCGGTACCTTGGGGTGGTTGGTGATGTGAAACCACTGGTCATTGCAGTACTTCATCGTCAGGTCTGGGTTTAGGTGATACAGACCCACGGACGCGAGTTCCGTGAAACTGGCCAGACGCCGCTCTGCCTCTGATCGCATCAGAACAGCTTTGGTTGCTTCCTTTTGAGCACTGATGTCTGTGTTGCATCCGAAGAAGCCTGTCACTGACCCATTTGCGCTTTTGATTGGTACACAAGCTGACAAAGTCCAGAGATAGTCGTCGACACTTTCTTCGCCATGACGGTGTTCGTCTGCCTTCTTTTTCCATCCGATCTCGAACGTCGCAGGTTCACCGGAAAGTAACACTTTCCACTGGTCTTCTATCATGGGTATATCTCCCTCAAAAACGTACTCTTTGTAAGCGAATGGAGGGGCTTCAAGGATATCTCTCCGGTGTCCCGTCTGAGTGAAGTACGTTTCCTGCTTTATCGTTAGTCACATTCGATAGTCTGACTTAAGGCTCCTACATTAGCGTGTATTAGTATACCATTGATGTCAATTTCAAAATATCCCAGGCCGACTTCATCTGCCATGTCATGAAAGTTACGGAGCTTCTCGGCTATATGACTAGCCTCTTGCGTAAGGTTGGCAACCTCAGCATTAAGGGCTGCACGATCTCTTTCAGCTTGTGCCTCCTGATGTTCGTGCTGATGCAACTCCTCTTCATGAAGCGCTAGCGAGGCTGCAGAAGCACCAAGCAAATTCAAAAACACTTTGATCCAGTCTTTGTACTCGTCGTCGTAGGGTCGTCGCGTATTCAAGCCGACAAGAAGGTAACCTAGGATAGTTTCGCCATAAGTCCTGATTGGAGCAACAAGAAAACCCTTGAGTGGATCGCCAAAAGCGCGCTGTTCAAGGTCGTGGTATAGTGAAGACGGCAATATGCCATCCTCTTCCTGATACGATAGCGCAGTCCCATCTCTCACGCTATCGCACATGGCGCAAGCTAAACCAAGATCACTCTCTAGATCTAAGTGCTGAGGTATAGCCGGATGACTAGGCCTGTAGCCAATGGACCATTCCAGTGTACACTTGTTTAGTGGTTCTTTTATTGGGGCGGTAGAGTCTGTCTGGTTGAGTAGCTCGCACTGGGAGTACAAAATGGCGACCGGAAAGTCGTATTCATAAGGCCTGATTGCGTCGGCCAAGCTTTGCCAGAAGTGCTTGGTGTTTCTCGCCTTGCTAATCAGTTGGCCGACTTTGAGCAAAGAATCGACGCGGCGTTCCAATAACCTGTGTCAGTAAATTTAATGTCTTTTTTTTCATATCAAATGCTAGATTTGCCGACCTTTGTTTTGTAACCTCAGTCACGATTGAATACATGCCATCGATGTGAACACCAACAAGCGGTATAAGGCTCCACATGAAGAAGGCCTCCTCAATGAAGCCGAATCGTTCGATCATGACATGATACTCCTCTTCTGGAGCGTCTGCGAATCGTGTGCTTTCTGAGCGAGCCATGGTGGCACTTATAGGGTCGGTTAATTCAGGCCTACAGCGCGTTAGATGTTGGACCCCATATGTAGACGTGGCAAATACCAAGCATCAATAATACGCTGACCAAGGATAGCAGGGTGTCGCGAACCACTGACCAATGCATATGCAAGATTGTACAGTATGGTATGCTCAGGACCCAGAAATAGAGCCTAGAGATGGGTATACGAAGTCAGTATCTGTCTTACATGCAGTTCGTACAGGGAGGATACCAACCGTGGGGCGGGTTTCGAGCATCAAAGTGGTGACCATGACATTGAGCTCATAGCTCCAGGAACTGATAGGGCCAAGTGATGTCTTGGACCAATTGACGTTCCGTATATGCTCGATATGTGCCCGCAGCTCTGGTGACTGGATATTGACAGTGAAGATGGTGTCTCGTACTGGTTGCAGATGAGGCGACAGTAGTCTCACTCGGGCCAATTGTGCAGGCTCTCGCAGATAACTAGACTGCTCATCGTTTGGTGGGGGTTGATCGAGGATGGTGACAACCAGCCAGCGGTTGCATGCTGTAAATTTGGCCCATCGGTATCGTCCATGCAGAAATTCATCTTGGTGGCAAGCTGCTACCCTACTCGCAGGATCCCACCAGTCTCTCAGCGCAGAGTGCAGGTGCAGTGACGATGCAATGTGCGGTATGGCAAGTAAAGCGGCATTGACATGATAGACAGTCGTAGTCTGAGCTTCGCAGTCGACGATGAAGGTTGGTCGTGGATCGCTGTCGTATAGCTGACGGATGTCCACGTCCATGGCGGATCTGCGTCGTCGATGCTGTGATTGGACAGCACGTCAAGACGGTACCTAGAGAGATGCGCAGGAAGAGCGCAGGAAGAGCGCAGGAAGAGCGCCAAAAGCGCGCCACGGGATGTATAACGGTCCTGTCGCATGCAATGGCGGAGACGAGTCTGTATTCTTGATAATGTGCGAAGCTGCGGATGTTGCAGCAAAAAAGTAGTTGCACTCGTTGACCGATCATGGGCAATTCGCTTTTCGCTTGTTGCCACCATGGGATTCGTTGCCGAATGGCTATCATACGTACCAATGACTCAGGCCCGACCCACCTCTGTCCCCACAGCACATCCGCTTGCCTAGAGCTTTGGCATACATGCCTAATTGGTCTTACCAAGGCGACTGTTCCAAAACGTGAGACGTAGCGAGGGACGATCTACACTCACACCACTAGCACTTGCATGGATCTTGATCTTTGTTTCCATAATTGCTTATTGATTGGTAGCGGAATTCAAGACCGTTATCGGAACCTGCAACTATAAATTACGAATCTAGCTTGATCCGTAGAGCGCCGGTAGATGCATGTCATGAACACTTGTTTCCATCACCAACTTCAGCCGAGCATCTCGCCCCAGTTTGGCACCACGACGAACTTGCCCTTCACCCTACCAAGACTGATTGCTTCACCTGCATCCTCCGGTGCACTTCTCTCGTTTTCGGGACGCATGTTAAGGCTGGCAACCTCTTGCAAAAAGCTAGCCTTGTTGCCAGGTGTCAGTTCGTAGCTCGTACCGCCCCAGTCCAGCGTAGTGCGGCCAGATTCATGTACCCGCAACTTTCCAACCAACCCACTTCCAAACCGGACACCTTCCTTTGACCTAGCAGAGGGATCAGAAAAGCTACCTTCCTCGAGTTTGATCTTTGGATCCGGTTTGGCAGATGGCTGCGTAGGTTGGGGAACAGGCTGAAAGTCTGATGCTTCTTTCTTTATAGATGGTGGCTCAACTGCGGGCATAAGGGGCGGTATTTGGAACAGATAGACATTGTTGTCTCGCACTGTAGGCTTCTTCTCTGTGTTAGCTGCGTCTGCCATTGGCACGTCGCCGGATCCGTCGACTTGTGGTATCGGTATCTCTTCTGGGCCCAACTCGGCTCGGATATGGCGTAGGTTCGATTGGAAACGTGCCCATTCTGCGCGATCTTCGTCGGTCTGGAGGACTGGTTCCGCTATGCTCTTCTTCTTAAGTTTCGACTTCCGCTCAGCGTCTGGTGAGTGCGGTTCTTGTTTCTCTGCGGACTGCGCTTGCGCATCAGACAGGCCTACCTGCTCGGCATCGGCCATGTTCTCGTCTTCACTCGTAGGTTCAGTCTTGACAACGACGTCCGAGTCTTCCGAGTCGTGCCACACGCCCTTGAATTGTTTTCGCGAACCTGTGATTTCTATATCCTTCGACTTGTTCTTGGGCTTCCGGCTTGTTTGTTCGGACGCAACATCCTTTAGCGATTGGCCGCTCGATTCCGCTTGCTCCAGTATCTTTGCTGAAGTTTCTGAGCTTGCCTCTGTGTTGATACCGATAGTCCGCTCCTGATGTTCTTTTCTGCCAATACGGACGGGTAAGGCTGTTCGTGCTCCACGCTGTGTGGGTGCTGTTCTGGGCTTGCTCTCGTCTTCGTCTGAGGAAATTTCGATCAGATCGATATCCCTACGCGGTATGTCTGCCAGCTCTTCGTCATCAGATGACACAAGGCCGCCATCTTCTCTCTTGATTGATGGACCGCCTCCGCTTCCGCCTCCACCACCTCCAACCCCGCCTGACCGGGACCCAGACCCTCCATAACTGCTGTCCTCATTCTTGACGCGCTCTGCTCGAGAGCCGGAACCGGATCCGAAGCCAGAGAAGCCGCGATTTGGGTTGTTCTTCCTATCTGTCGTAAAGGTCAATAAACGCATCTACAGCCTAACTCATTGACGTACCTTCTTTGGAACTGCCCAACGAGAATGGTCCGCTGGCAACGCCACTGAATCCACCTCTGGCGTTTTTCAGCTTGCTGGCCTCTCGTCTTGCTGCCTTTGCCGCCTCCGCCTCCTTTCTTTTATCCGCAGCAACCTGCTCTTTTGTCCTCTCTCGGTCGCGAGCTGCCAATTCTTTTGCAATGGCGTCTCGCTCTTCCTTGCTCCTTCTGCCCGTGAAGGCGGGGGTCTTGACGCCCCTCTTTCCTCGAGTTGTGCCGCCGCGGCCGCGTACAGACGGTGATGCAGATCGTGAAGGAGGTACTGAGCCTTGAAGACTGCCGAGTCTTTGCACTGGAGCGCGGGCTGCTGGATCTGCGCCTGGCTGGGGTGATGCGACAGCACTGTTGTCCACGCATCAGTATCAGGCTCGAGGTAAATGGAGGGATAGAGCATACGATGCAGTCGCTGAAGGCGCCTCTGAGGCCTGTGGCTCTATAGTCGCCGATGCGCCTTCGCCAGTAATGACGGGCTTCGCATCGCCATCTTCTTGCTTCGGTACCACAGGCTCAACGGGAGCTTCCGAGACGTCTGCGGGAGCTGTGCTTTGCGGGGTCGCATCCGTGGATTCGCTCGTGTCAGTCGTGGCTCGTCCTGCTGCTGCTGCTGCTCCTCTTCCGCTGCCGCGCGCGCGGGTACTCGCTCGTCCTCTTGGTTTTGGCGGCATTGCTATTGTTCGAATTGTGTGGATCGGTGGTGCGGGTGACTCGCGCCTGTCGCAAATGCAAATATTTGGTTATCGATAAATCTGCTAGCTCCAACGCGACGTCACATGGTTTTTACAGAGGAACACAATGATCAATCAAGTACATCACTATCAGAACGCAAGGAAGTTTCCGAACATCATCTGATTCATTTCCTGACGACGGAAACCTCCAGCCAACTCTATCAATTACAAATTCGTGCGCATCGAATGCTCGGGTAAGAGTAGTGGTAAGTTATGTGCATGCCAATGTATGTAAAAGCCCGCTCCGCCAATGCTCGCTAGAGATACTGAGGATACTTGTGCTCCCTGAACGCCAGCCTTCAAGATGCCCAAAAGCAGTGTGTAACGTAAACGCATTAACAGAAAACCGGAATATGGTGCGTACGGGCAAGAGAGTCAACGCGATGAACGGCCGATAAACGGGGTATAAAATGCGATCCAACGCTTTTCTATCCTTCGACAAGGGTCTTGGGGCTCTTGCCCAACAGCTCAAGGCACCTGCGTGCGAGGGTGACGACTTCGCCCTCGCCGTCCTCATTGTCCTCGTCATCGGATTCAATATTGCGTTCGGCAATGTCGGTGACCATGTCGATAATCTCGTTCGACTTGCCAATATGCTCCATTAGTTGTTGGTCTTCCGATTCGAGGAGCTGTAGCAGTGTCCAGATAGCGATGTGCTGGAAGGTCGGGTCTCCGCTCGCCAAGAAGCGGCGGAGGTAGCCGTGAATTCCACCTGCGGGTTCTGTCCAGTTCTGGATGAATATCGAGTAATCGCCGACTGTAACTGTTAGCCATGGTGATGAATAGACGAGCGATGAGTCAAACTTACCCTTGGACGATAGGTTTCCTAGAGCGGCCGCGCTGTTACCTTGGACCTCGATGCTTTCCGACTCGGTTAGGGGGATGAGCACGTCGAAGACGCCTAGGTTGAGCAGGTGAGGCTTGAGTTCCTCACTCAGCGCAAGAACAGCAATTGCTGCTGTCATCTCAGACTGCACGGGGAGTCGCACGTTGAGCACGAGCGACTTGCATTTCTGCACAGCGCCCGCCTCCAGAACCAATTGCTTGTTCTTGTCCGAGCTGGCCGCGAGGTTGCGCAGGGTGGAGATTGCGTGGCATTGGATTTCGTCGTTATCGGTGGAGCCGAGCAGATCGACCAAAGGCCTAAGGAAGCCAGCTTCGATGATGGGCGACTCGTTAGCTGGGTGGATGGAGATGTTTCGTATGCACGCGACGGCGGACAGAATCAGTGGTAGGTATGACGATTGCAAAAGGCGAAGGAGCGAAGGCAGACCACGAGCGCGTACAATCTCAAGCTGGTAGCGTTCGTCCGATGCAAGGTTACGGAGAGCAAGTGCGGCCTGGCACTGCACCTTGGGCGAGGATGACTCCATCAGGTGTACCAAGGAGCCAACCAGCCTGCCTTCAGTCTGTGCCAGCTTGGCGCGGTTGCTTGCATCGACAGCGATGTTGCTAAGGGCGGTGGTGCAGTAGTACTGAACATCGACATCGGACGAGGACAGCAGCTGGACAAGGACGGGAATAGCGCCGGCGTTTACGAGCTGTTGTCGGTTGTCGTCTAGTTGCAAGTCAGCACGGAGCATGGGGAAAGGATGCAGACATGTTACCGGAGTGTGTCATGTTCAGCAGTGCGCCGGTCGCGTTTCTCTGGACGCGCATGTCCTTTGACTTGGCCAGGCGTGTGAGAGGCTGCAGTGCGCCGGAGCGTGCGATCTTCGCTTTGTTGTCCTCGTGTGTGGCCAGGTTGGTGATGCACCCGACGGCGTTGCACTGCACCTCGACATTAGGCGAGTTCATCTGCTTGATCAGTGGCGCGAGACCTCCTAGTGCGACGATGGCCACCTTGTTCTCGGCTACGAGGGTCAGCATCTGCTTCGAAGACAGCCGGAGTCAACATACTGTTTACCGCCAAGTTGCCCAGGGCGGCACTCGCTGCACGCTGCACCTCGATGTCGGGGTTCTGGAGCAGGAACAGGATAGGCTCCAGGGTGTCTCGGTCAACCTCTCTGACATCTATCCCAGCTTGTTAGAGACTGTGTGCGGCGTGGTGTGGTAGCGGGCATGTACCTCGTTCTGTTATCTCGGCAAAGGTCAAGCTTGCCGATCGCTGCAAATCGATGTTGTCCGAGTAGACCAGCGTGCTCAACGCGCGGAGGGGCTCGCCTGAGAAGAAGTCGGTTTCGGCTCGCTGCGCATGTTAGCATGCGGCATGGCTGTAGGAGAGGCGGTGGGGAGTGGTACATTCTCGAGGAAGCCCAGCAGGTCGGCCACGGCTTCCCGTTCGCTGTCGGCCAGCACCGGGTCATATATGCTGTCCCTCGAGCGGCCTGGCAGTGGTTCGTCAGCACGATGCAACGGCGAAGATTTCAGGCGACTCACCGCCGCAGCAGAAGAAACGGTAGCAGACGTCGGAGATGCCCATGGCTGGGGGCGCAGACGGTCGCGGTCCGGCCGGTCAGTCTTGTTATCGGGTCTGCAGAATCAGGGTCGCAATGCAGTGGCGCAGCGAAGAAAGCGGGCAGCGGGCAGAGGTTTGGGGTTGGGCCGGTGCGATGGGTGGGTGAGCTTGGTGATGTTGTCACCCGCCAGGGTAGTGAAGAGAGCTTGGCGAAGTTGGAGGTGTGCTAGCTAGCGGGCGGCAGCGTCGACCGAGCACACCTGGGCATGCAGTCAGTGCAACAAGCGCGAGGCTAGCAGCTTCACGTGAAAACGAGATTAGACATGCACAGCAGATGGGGGCTTGGGGGGGCTTTGACAGCTTGGAGGAGCTTGTCTTTGTATCGTGTGGACAGCAGCGTGCACTGTCGGCGTGTGCGCTGTGTTGCGTCGCAGTGCTGACATGCGCGCTGCGTCCAAGACCGCGTCACCCGTGTCTGGCTGCCCTTTGCAGGCTCTCGAGTGTAGCACCGTGCAGGCCAGTATCGTCAATCCACCACGTCGGAGCGGCGAGGAAGGGTCCAGCGGCGAGGAACAGGGCCCCTGCCAGCCACCTGTTACCTGTCGCCGTGGTGAGCCAACCGCGTCGAGCCCCATCACGGCGACGACGTCATGTGTCGGCCGTTTGACGTGTACAACCAACAATGCGCCGGCCAGCTCACAATTATGGCCCTCGTGCTTCGCTATTCGCCTCTGCAACGCCCGGCCTCCTGTACCGTCGAGCGGGCCGCTTTTCGGCCATGCAGCGTCTGCCTGACGCGCCCCACGCCCGCTGCTTCTATCACCACGACTCTGCATGTCGCTTCAGCCGTATAGCTATAAAGCATGCCGTGGAGAGGCTGCGCGCGGGGTAGCCGCTCTCCTCGCGCTCCAGCGTCGCTGTCCGCCGCCGGCTGCTTGGCCGTCTGCCTGACCATGGGCCGTCCAGCACACCTACTCCGTTAGACTGCCGACAACCTTGACCAAGCACCCACTCGCTATGCTCAAAAGCAGCAGATTACCCTGCGAACGCGTCCCATAGGTGCACACATGGGCATGGCTGAGTGATGGTCGCTCACGTGCCTCTGCGCCCGCGCCTCCGCTGACGGCCGCCTATTAACAAAATGCGTGGGGGAGGCCGGAAATTGAGCAATGAGAAGCAATATTCAAACAAAGAAGCCTACTCTCCTTTCTGCCCTTCTTCCCCCTCAGCTTGCCCGCCCGATTCCTTGCACCCCAGATCCATCAAGTAGTTGCCACTCCCACGCATCGTCCCAGGCATACCGCTGCTCGGCGCGCCTGCAATTTCTACGTTTCGCTAGCATTCCGCTGTCTCCAAGCCCGGGTGAACATAATCTTATTACTTTACTTCCCGGTTTCGCCCTTCGCCGCGCGACCCTCACCCCACGATCGCCGCACACATTAATACACCCCGTCGCCGGTGTAAGAAGAGGTTTGCACCACTGTGAACCGGTTTAATGGCCCCAATTTCAGAACCCTCACACACTTTCCAGAAGCTTAAAATCGACACCTCGACGCCCCACAAACCCGTCGCCTCGACCTTTGCATCTTTCGCGCCGATAGCCCGTAAACACTCCCCGCACAACCACCATGGCCAGTCCCAGCTAACCGCCGAATTTGCGGCTGCAGAGCCGCTGAACATCTCGCGCGTCGCCTACAACAAGCGTGACCACCATGGCGCCCGCTCGCGCACTGATTCCGACGATGAGGGCTCCCTTGCAGTGGGTAGCAGCGGAAGCGATGAGGATTTCGTAGCTAAATTCAAGCAACGCAAGACGAGCATTAGTTTCAACAATGAGGTCCGCCTCGATACGGGAGAGGGCGTTGGTCTAGGCGTGCCCGTGCCCAAGTCTTCACGGCAGTCGCATTCACGCACGACCGAGAGTGGAAGCTACTCGGATGGCTCCCAGCAAGACTACATGGAACTGCCCTACACCATGCGTAGAAACATGCAGTACCGCATCGGAGAGTC
This sequence comes from Alternaria panax, assembly GCA_019702505.1. Lineage (NCBI taxonomy): Eukaryota > Fungi > Ascomycota > Dothideomycetes > Pleosporales > Pleosporaceae > Alternaria > Alternaria panax. Next base: position 3,107,439 of record JAANER010000004.1, read on the forward strand.
CCGCTACCCCCTCATTCAGACCACCGTCGACGAACTTGCCCACGACTCCGAGTACCGCGACCAGGTCGCATCTTTGACCTCTGACGCTACCGCTTCACCGCCGCTAGACGAGGCCCAAACTCCCCTCGAGATGCCGTTCGAGTACATGCTCTCGCCAATGCCTGCTACGTCCCCCATGGAGTTCCCGCTATTCTCACCCTCTCCTCGGCGCGTGGGCCCACCTCGGACCAAGAGCTGGAGATCGGAGATTGGCGAAGATGGCAGCCTCAAGAGGGCTAGCCGTCGATCTTCTGCCCGCTCTGGCCGGTCTCTTTCGTCCATGTCGCCGGCTGCCTCCTTCCTGGCGCGCTACAAAGCCTCCGAGGCCCCCATCAAAGCACCAGAGCCAGACGATGAGGGCCAAGGCATCGGCTACGACAGCGAGTACATTATTGGAAAACAGATTGGCTATGGTGGTTTTAGCGTTGTCAAGGAGGTCACAAGCATGGAGAACGGAAAGCCCGTCATCGATGCTGTCAAGATTGTGCGCAAGTCGCAACAGGACAAGTCTGAGCTTGAGAACGAGCAGATCCAGACACAGTTCGACCATGAGGTGGAGATCTGGCGCTTCTTGCGGCACCCTTACATTCTTCCTCTGCTGAGGGTCTACACTACCGACTACGCTACCTTCTGCATCACCAGGTTGAACAAGGGCGGCACTCTCTTCGACTTGATCCGCGACACACGCCGCCTCAAGAAGAATGGTCTCCCAGCTCACTTGGTGAAGCGCTATGCGTACCAGCTGGCGTCAGCGATGCGCTACCTGCACAACGACGTGCAAGTCGTGCATCGAGACATCAAGCTCGAGAACTGCCTTCTCGATATGACAGTAACTGACGCGGAGAGGGACGGCGGCGATATCCTGCTTTGTGATTTCGGCATGGCAGACTTTATTGTCAGCGACCAGCGCGATGGCCCTGAGCCCCAGTCGATCGGTGAGAACCAGAACATAGGCCCCGCAGAGACTAGCACTTCCATCGCCGGTAGCTTACAGTACGCGGCTCCTGAGCTGTTCAATGCGCCTGGCCCTGTTTTCTCCCCGGCGGCGGACATATGGGCTTTTGGCGTAGTTGTGTACGCCTTACTTACCGCGACCCTACCTTTCAATGACGGTCTGGACATCAAGACAATTGAGAAGATCCGAAACTGCGAGTGGGATGCAGACCTCGTTCGCAGCGCAGAGGCGGCCCAAGGAGGCGACATCAACGACGCCCTCTCACTGGTCAGGGGTTGTCTCGAGGTCGATGTTGAAAAGCGCTGGAATGTCCACGACATCCTGGAGTGCGCATGGCTGCGCGAGTGCGAGCTGCGCTTCGAGCATGTGGCTCGCCCTTGGGTCGCCGAGTGATGAAGCGATGATTATATTTTGTACGAGTTACGTTTGGTGTTGGATGGGCCGGTTTGCGTCACGCCCTTGGATACCCGGTTCACATTGCGTTTACTTTCCTTGCTTATATTCCAGCCTCAGTGTTCGCTTGTCGTCCGGTATTTCGCGATTCAGTCACTTCCATTGGCTTTTGGATACCCTGCGCCATCTTTCCACTCATGATCCTGATCCTGTTGGCGTTTTTTCTTTTCTTCACCAAACATGGGACGGTCTCATGATGCATTGTACCTTACTTGGCCCCCCGATGAGCGTGGTTCTCTCCACAGTGTGCATTGTTTGTCATCCTGCGGGCGATGATCGACGGCCTCTACTACCTCATACTTTGATGAGCATTTACAATGGATTATCACTACTCAGAAGCCATGCGTGCCCTCATGATCGTGTCGCTCACATGGGATTTGACACTTCATATAATTAATGTGGCAATGCTACCCAAATATCTGTAGCCCTGGTCTTGGTGCTACCGGGCTGCAGTGAGTGTGCCCCGAGAATAGCAGCTGCAAGCATGCTGATGGCACTTTCCGGATCTGCACGCCTTCCCCGCAATACGACACCCATCCGATCCGTCGTGTCCATACACCTGGCTCCAAACACAAACGGCTTTGCAGTATCTCGTCTATTTTCTCTCGGGTATCTGACGTCCACATGTGTCGCTGCGCTGCTAGTGCTTTAGCTCCTTCCTCTTCCAAACAGATTCAACGCCAGCGGTGCGCTTGTGTGAGTACCACTACTTCTCAGCCCGGGGTTCGACGTCACTTGTACTCTCGACTACTGGACACAGGTGCTTCGTCGCGCTTCAACACCGAGGCAGAACCGTCACCAGGATCGTGAAATCTGCCAACACCATTTTACCTTGCCACTCATACTCTTCAGGAAACAACCCGTACTCTAACGCGTACAAGTCTGCACAGAGGATGTTCTGCCAGATTAGGCAAGGTTTCACCAAACGACTACGGAGTGATAAAACCGGTCGCCTGATTACGGCCGACTGATCTGCAGAAGGTTTGATATAATGTTTCGAGAGCCGGTCAGCCTCGTGCTCACTGACCTTTTGCTAGCTAGTCTAGCATGGCCTTGAAATGTAAGTCAGGTGTGCTGCTGCAGTGAGCACGATGCGATACAAACGGAAGAGCAGCCTTGGATTGTGTACTGGATTAAGTTAGCGCTGATCGTGAAATTCAGGAAAGCTACGACCCTCCTTGGGTGCCCGTATTCGTGAACACCAGCTGCAGTGAGCACGAGGCGATACAAACGGACGAGCAGCCTTGGTCCGTGTATATAAATAATATTTTTGTCTCATGGCTCTCTAGCTCTCTGCCCCCACTCACACCCTAACCATCCTAATTATACAAGATGTTTCTCTCTTTTCTGCTTATACTGATTGTTTTCTTTTTCACTACTGCTGCACAGTCCAGCTCGACGTTTACCCCGGCCCGCCCACCATCTTTGCCTCTGGCAGTAAAGAACCCATATCTGAGCGCATGGTTTCCTGCCGGTAGTAACGGAGGAAACGGAGGATATCTGCCTGGTCAATGGCCATCATTCTGGACGTAGGTCATGCTCAACGCTACTTGCCGAGTATACACTAACACAAAGCAGTGGACAGTCGCTAGGGTGGACTGGTCTAGTCAGGTTCGATGGTAACACCTTCGTCTGGATGGGAGCGCCCGACGGCTACAACGAGCTGGCTAACCAGACTTCATTCGAGTATACGTCAACCAAGAGTATCTTCACTCTCACTGCCGACGACAAGATTCAGCTCACAATCACGTTCTTGTCGCCGCTTACTCCCAACGACTTCAAGCGTCAATCACTCATCTTCTCTTACATGAAGGTTGAGGTCTCGTCTCTGGACAACTCCGAACATGATGTACAGATCTATACGGACATCAGCGCCGGTGAGTTTTCAGTTCATCTCCACAAATATACGCGAGCTAATCTGCAGTCAGAATGGGCGTCCGGGGATTCCACTGCCGTAGCGGAATGGGATTTTGGTACTACATCGGACGGTATCAACTACCACAAGGTCTGGAAGCAAGATCAACAAGTCTTCAACGAGCACAACGACCAAGCACAATGGGGTAATTGGTATTACTCCACTAAATCAGTCGACGGTCTCACATACAAGTCGGGTGCGGACTTCGAAGTTCGCAATGCCTTTGACAACGTTGGAAGCCTTGACAATGCGAAAGACACGGAGTTCCGACCCATCAACGCCGGCTGGCCTGTTTTTGGATACGCTCTCGAATTGGGCTCCGTTGGTTCAAACGTGAAGTCACAGCTGTTCACGATTGGTCTCTGTCAGAATGACGCGATTCAGTTCTTGGGCGCGGATGGCCTCACGATTCTACCATCGTTATGGATGGACTATTTTGGAGATGACGTCGCAGCGCTGTCTTTCTTCTACAACGATTACGAAGATTCTAGCAAGCTCTCTACTGAGCTCGACGATAAGATTTCCAAGGACTCCAAGACGGTAGCAGGAGATGACTATGCGGTGCTGACCACACTGGCTGCTCGCCAGGCATTCGGAGCTACTCAACTCGTCGGTACAGAAAGCAAGCACTATCTGTTCTTCAAGGAGATCTCGTCCAACGGAAATACGCAGACTATCGATGTCATGTATCCCGCTACTCCCATCTTCTACTATACCAACCCCGAGTTGGTCAAGTTGATGCTCGATCCTCACTTTGAGAACCAGGAAAGTGGGCACTACCCAAACCGCTACGCTATCCACGACTTGGGAACGCACTATCCCAACGCTACTGGACACCCGGATGGTGGTGATGAGCCCATGCCACTGGAAGAATGCGGCAACAACATGATCATGATGCTTGCCTATGTCCAGCTATCTGGCAACTCCGATTACATCAAGGAGCACTACCCCATCCTCAAACAATGGGCTCAGTACCTCGTTGATGACAGTCTCTATCCGGCCTTGCAACTCTCCACCGACGACTTCGCTGGCAATCTGACCAATCAAACTAATCTTGCGCTCAAAGGCATCATCGGCCTCGAAGCCATGTCCCAGATGTCGCGAATCATCGGCAACACTGCCGACGCGGATAACTATACCGCTGTCGCCCATGACTACATCACTCAATGGGTAAATCTGGGTGTGAACAAGAAAGCTAACCCTCCACATGCCATCCTCAACTACAACAATGAGGACACTCATGGCCTGTTGTACAACCTCTACAACGACCGCCTCCTCAACCTCAACCTCGTTCCTCAGGAGATTTACGATATCCAATCAGCCTTCTACCCCACCGTCGCACAAGACTACGGCGTGCCCCTTGACACGCGACATGGGTACACGAAATCTGACTGGGAGATTTTTTGCGCCGCTATCGCGAGTCAAGGGACGCGCGACATGTTCATTGGAAAACTGGCGAAGTGGGTGCGTGAGACGAGCAGCTCGCATCCTTTCAGCGATCTTTACGAGGCAGATCATGGACGACAGCCAGATGGGATTGACTTCAAGGCTAGGCCGGTCATGGGCGGTCTGTTTGCGTTGCTGTTGCTTGACTGGGATGGGTATAGTCCTAAGCAAAAGGTTTTGTGAGATTGGTGTTCTCCCATCATTTGATGAGCGACGAGTTTCATCTTGTTTGGTGTTGAGCTTTCTGGTTCCATCACCGTCTGCTTTCAATGACTACATTCTTTTTCTCATTTCTTCCCCTTTCCTTTCCCCTTCTTCGCTCCATTACCACCATCCCCAGCAGCAGCAGCAGCAGCAGCGTCGTCATCTAGATCCTCCAACGCCTTATCAGCATCAACATTGCCCTCATACTCGACATCCTCCACCCATTGTTTGGCTAAGAAAAAGTGCCAGGCCACTGCTCCCGCAAGCCCTACCACTGCTAGAAGGGAAAATAGTGTTCTGAATATCGACCATAATGTTATACTAGCAAAGTACCGAAGCCAGGGTGTCACGATGGCTTTTCTCTCTTCCTACTCGGTATCAGTGTCCACGACAGGGACATGAACATGGCCAAAGAGTAAACGAACCTCCAGATCAGGATTCACGCAATACAGAAGCATGACAAGCACGGTGAGGATCAGTCCCAGGAAGAAGACAGTCAAGACCTGGATGACGGCCAGTAGAATTGAGATGTCGCGTGTCGTTCGGAGGACTTTGAAGCCCGCAGCCACGAGGGGTGTTACTTGTTCGAAGGCGGCGTTGATTTGGCGGGAATACGGTATACCCATTTTGTGTGGTTGGTCGTGTCTAGTAGCTAGCTACTTTGCGATGATGATGACGATGACGATGACGATGATGATGATGCTGGGTATTGGGGAGATATAAGAATATGGGATTACACATTACCTAGCTACTAGATCGGAAATATCGTGAACCAGAAACCTGGAAAACGCATGCATGACATGGCGGGGTTTCTATATGCTGCATGCGCGAACGGGAGGGTGAGATGACATGGGTGGGCCGCAGCTGACGTCATTGTTACTGTAGAGGGGCGCAGGGGCGAGGAAAGTGGGTTGTGCTGTGCTTTAGCGAGAGGAGATCTTGAGAGTAGAGCAGCGGAGATTGATGCGTACCGTTTGTGAGAAGAGTTTCAATGTGGTTGTTTGGAAATTTCGGGTCCACGACTTTTACTGTTCATATAGCGCTTCGACTGGTTCTGCTTCGATTTCCTGCAGGAATTCGACAACCAACTCTATGAAGAATCTAGCGATTGTTTCCTCACTGAGCTCATGGTCGCCATTTGGAATCACCTGCGATTGCTCACTCGCTATGCCCTCTAGAAGCACTTCGATCCATCTTCTTAGTAACGCTTCTTTGTCCACCGTGGGCGGAACCATTTCATCTCTCTCCGACATCAGTATCAATGTCGGCTTCTTCAGTGTGCCGAATGTAGGCTGGAAGGTTGCAGCCGGTAGATCAGACGAGAAGAAGCCGTCGCCAATGGAGACGAGGGAGTGCCACCGGTAAGCTGTGACGGGCGAGGTGATGATAGATGGGATGAGCGAGGTGGGCATGATGGTCTTCTCCTCGCCTTTAGCAATGAGATCCTCTGCGTATTTTAGACTGGCCGAGAAGGGATTATACAGACTTTGATCTGACGGCACCCTGGGAACGTATGTGTTGATTGAGATGCTTGATGCCCAGATATTCATTATATAGTGTAGTCCATATGCGTAACAAATACCATCTATGTCGTAATTGCGGATCATGACGCTAAAACCATGGCCGTATACATGGGGTGTGCCCCGACATTACACTCGTCAAGAGCTTGTACCCGTCACAAGAAAGCAGCGGCAGCGGCAGCAGCCATGACGCCGAACTCGGCCCCAAGCCACTCTCGCGCAAAAGCAGTCGGCATGGCAGCTCCCTCAGAAGCCGTCGTGGAGGTGGGAGCCCTCGCGGCAATGACGCTTCTCACAATGCTGAACTGATCGCTGACCTGCTGTTCCTTGAACGACCTCGCGGCACTGGGCAGCGCCGTGTACCAGTCTGGTCTCGAGAAGTATGTGGGCGTCTCATCTGCCATGGTGACTTCGGCGGGAATGCTGTAATTTGAGGCGGTCCGAACGAAGGCGTCGATTTCGGAGCGCGCGGACGTGAGGGAGGATTGGTAGGGTTCACCCAGCGAGCCTGTGAAGCGACCGTATGCTATCTGCGCGTTGAGGAAGACGGAGGTTGTCCAGCTCGATGCCTGCGTAGCTGTCAGTATGGTCGTGGTAGACGCCACGTGGGGCTCAGCCTACATCAGCTGGGTCTGCGAAGGTCGGGATGGCCGACGTTGGGATTGGCGGCTCTGTGTACACCATGAAGTCTCCCACGACGCCCGCCGTCGCCATCAGTAGAAGAAGGCCTGCTCTGGCAAACATGTTGGCCATGGACGATGCACTGTGCAGTAGTGGTGGTGAAAGTAGTGCGACGACGCGCTTGTAGGCTATAGAGCGAAACGTGCTGTTGCGAAGTATAGCAGCAAGAGGGAGATGTTGGATGGAATGTCCGCCGACACACCCAAGATTTCAGACATGGTCCAAGACTTCTTTCCTCGTATCAAACCGTTGTGGCTCCACATTTTGCCCGTACGCGGTCGCGACGTCCTGGGCGAGGGTGGCTATGCAACGCGAAGCATGACGGCGCGTGCACGCGGGTAGTCGTAGTCGTGATGCGATAGACTGTGGAGCTGGTTCCACTGTAGCTGACCAAGACGAACATCTCGGCGTTTCTGCTGCACCCACAAACAATGTCCTTGGCACTGCACGCATATCTGAACATCGCATGAACGTGACGTTATACTCATTACTGGGGGGAAAATGTGCCAAGGAGATGATTGACGCGCTCGTTCAAGGCATTCTTCCTGGACGTTCTGTCACAGATAGTTGAAAGTGCAGCTAGTATAGAAAGGGTACTTTTATCAATCTCCAGAAGTTGAGCCAACAAACTGATAGACATGTGGCTGGGTCATCTGGCCGCAGCGTAATGCTACGTTCAGAGCGCGTCGGTACCTTCACAAGGCTGAGTTCGTATGACACTTGCACAAATAGTCTGGCATCTTGGTCTTGCAAACGAGCATGTGTCGGTGAACCTTGAAGGTAACTGAGGACAGCCCGCGCCTGCATGTATCATCGAGACCGCCCTCCCATCATACCAGAGCATCATACAAAGCCCACAGGGATCTCTCTTGCCAGTTCCAGTTTTGTGATTCTTTCACCATGTTCATGATGATTCTAGCCGATACCGCGAACAACTCTTCTACCATTGCGTCCCGGTTGTGGCTCGGACACCCACGTATCATCTCTGTGTTGTCATAGAGTAAGATGAGACACCAGTTGTGATAGCGGCCGTCCTCTGAAGAGCCGACAACTAAGTGGATGCGACCGCGGTCAATCTCCTCGCCGAAATGGCTTCGGAAGAGGAAGGCTAGGTTGCCTGACGGACCATAAGTCATGCTTCAAGGTGTTTGATAGTTTAGATGCGCATACCTGCGAGCTGATGTTTGGTTTCATTGCTGAGTTCTCCTAGGAGTCTAGCCATAAATGTGGAGAGGAAGTCTTCACACGCAGGCTCTGTCTCTGTGAAAAATGAGTGTGGTACTATGGATAGGGCTGAAGACACTGACGGTTTCGTGTGCCCTCAGTCATATCAAGATATCCAGCGGGTCGGGCCCGGAAGAAGGCGTGCTGTTGTCCATTAGTGATGCGTGTGCAATGGCTCCATGATGGTCTTGGACGGGTTCATTGCAAGGTTTGTCAATATAAGTTTGCTAGTCAATATAAGTGTCAGGAATTCTCGCAACCGCTAGATTATTCCATGAAAACTGAGAACAGAAATCAAGTACAAGCGGTCGTTGAAGCATTCAGAATGCGAGAAATCTTCAACCGTCTTCAGTGTAGTGTCCGGCTAGGATACGCGGATGCTGGGATTATGTTTGAAACCGAATTTAGTAACTTCATTTACGTATCCTCTCCAACCCTCAGAATAACTACATCATCCAATCGTCGATGGGCGCACATGGCTAAATGGCCTGTAGAACGAACGAAATGAGATGAGATGAGATGATGACATTGTCGGTCCGAATCTCGGTGTATAGGTATTGTCACACAAACAACGTAAGACCTGCCTTACTGGTAGCGATGAACCTTCTATTTCTTACTCGAGACCGATAGCAGATTGTCGTTCAGCCTCAGTACTTGGATTGCGCGTACCCAAAGTTATAAAAGTTCTGTATCATAGCTTGTAGCCCTGACATGATTGTCGAATGGGGCCCAATGCTCGTACACGCGAAGGGATAGTATCAGCTGATGCGCACAAGACCGCATGATCCAGCCACTGCAACCGCCTCATGCCTAGACTTATTTCCTTGATAAGAGAAGCGAAGCTACAGGACGTTGCTGATGAGCCTGTCATGTCCAAGAGTGCGTCTATCTTGCTTTTATCACGCTTTGATGGGAGGATACGGTAAAGGATCGGAGGGTGGCCGTCGTTGGAATCAGGTGATTCCTACCTCGCGTCTAGGCTATGGACAAACGTCTCGCGTGCCTATTCTCAAGTCAATCAAAAGGAATAACATATGGGTGGAATGTAGAGATCCGGATCGTCTGCGTAGGACACCGCGACGATCATCCTGACACATAGCCAACGAGAGTGTAAGTTGTATCCGATCGCTACGATATGCGATGAACCATTACACGTTGAAAATGCGCTATCCAGCTAGATTTCTTTCTTTAGTCGTCCTTACCAAGTGGCATAACTAGAGCAGCCACCGACTCGTGATGAGAATTCATTTAGCCTAATACCCCAGTGGCGAGGCTTAAGGGTGATTGTGTTATTTTGTGGCGCGGCGCTTGTGGAGTTCAGACGGCGGCGAACAGGAAGAGGTGTTGAGTGGGAGCTTCGGAGATCCTGCAGGTGTGCTCATGCAGCCTTGAACTGTCATCCATTGACTTTTCCTCCATAGGCGAAGGAACGGCTGGAGATCCCGACGACCACGACGGTCCGAGCGTGGAATCTCAATGAGTGGCTGCGCATCGTCGGAGTCGGTGTACCCTAAGCTAGTATCCGTCCAACACGTTGTCATGATTACTGTAAACGAGGATTCCAAGCTTTGGTGGCTCATCAAGGTGGATGCGAAATTGTAAAGACTTGGGTTTGGTCGTCGCTGTGGATACTCGGGCTGACTCTGCGCTCTTTGTTTGGGTCAGTCGGGCCAAAGTGCCCTGCCCATCTCGTGATGCTGGTCAATCTGCAAGACAAAGCGGTCAGGCGCCCTCAATGTACAAAATCCACCGTGCTTGATGATGCATTGGACGTGGCTTGGGGTTTGATGCAGTCAGACTTGACTTTTCGATAAGCCAAAATGCCAACACAGGCAAAGATTGCTTGGATGCGGGCGGGCACGGCATGCAAGAAGAGCCAAGTCTGCTGAATGCCTGCTCGGGATTGGGAACAAGCATTTGAGAAGCAATTGCCGCATCAGCCGCGCATACAGGCTTCGTGCAGGATCCAGACGGGAGGACACAGCGGCCAGAGCATCCAGCGCAGATATCCAAGGTGTTCGGGGTCATGTTGATCAGTTGGCATTGCATCCAATAATTGTTGCGATTCAGCCGGTGCAGAAGGAGCGGCGGGATGCTTAGATCTCATCTACCCTATAGATGTTCGGCTGATCGAGAACTGAGGCGTGGTGGTGGAAAAATTGGCATGGAGAAAAGAGCCAGCCACCCGTTGGCGGCTTGGCCCAGACATCGCCCAGGAGTTAGCAAGACCGCCCGTTTAGACGGTGACCGAATCACGTTGAAAGGACGCTAATCAGGGATTACCCTGCTACAGAATGTGAATATACTATCAAACCAGACGAAAGTGAGATGGGGTAAATGAGCAGAATGAAGCATCTGTGAGGTCTCCTTGAGGCGCATCCGTCAGGTTGTTGATGATCTCTGGGGAAATCTCTGGGGAACGGCTCGAGGCGCTGATCTGGATGGTGCAAGAAGAAAAGCGGGATACCGAACTGCAGATGTGGAGTTTTCCGCGGAGGGGATAAAGCGAGCTGATGGGTTCGATTGGCCATGATCGATGAAGCTCTCTGCCGTTAGACGCTAGCCCATAGCTTATTTGCAATCACGTGCTCGGATAGCATCAAGTTGGCAGGCTGGGGAAAACCGGCTCCATCTTTCCGCCAACCACGCCTCATCACCTCGGCTCCGCGTGCTCTGGCATCTTCCCCAGGCTGGCCCCAACCATTATGGGGAGACCCTGAAAAAGCGCCCGTCAGACCCACGTTTTCGGTCTCTGGAGTCGTAAGCTGTAGAGTAAGGGGTTAGAGGCTGGTTAATCTATTCAACCGTAGCATGCGACACTTTCGCAGCTGATCATGACCTTCGAGAAGATTGGCAGAAGCGTCAAGCTGTATGACCGAGCCGGAAGAAGGCCAGCTTGGAAGGCTTGTCCTCGAGCTTCAGGAGGCATACCGGGCTGACGGGCCTCGTCGCACTGTGTGTATGCCCGATTCGGTCAGATGCAACATTCCCATCACGAGATGGCTGTTGCTGAGAGCGCCTCAATGCTTAGGCTTCTTGTTGTTCTTGACGGCTGGCCGTCCCGCACGCCGAGGCCGACTTGACACTGGTAGCAAGGCGACCCGTTCATGGTCAAGACGAAGCTTATGGTCTGGGCATGCTACCCTTGACCCCACCGTTTTGGGCTATTTGCCGCCCACTCTACCCCATACGGCGGTTCATCCGCGCAAAGGGCCACACGATTCTCCAGACGCATTTAACCGGTCCGCTAGACCGCAGCTCTGAAGCCAAGATCCTATGCGAGCGTAGTACCTCGCAGGCTGGGAGGCATATATATGAAGCACCAACATGTTCAATCTATCCAGGCTCAGCTGCAATCAGCCCATCACGACAGGTCAACGCCTCATATACCCTGCTGCCGAGGACAGTGTAAGGTTGTGCGTTTCAAAACCAACCTACACACATTCCCTCGTTGTTTCGATTTCGCAAGCAGTCTCTGGACGAAGAGTTGGACGTTATGGGTCTCTACCAGAAGTTCACGCCCAAGATGGGTGCCGTCGCGAAGAGCAAGGCCGATGTCGAAGCTGCGCAGGCTGAGGCTCCTCATCTGAAGCAGGTCAACTGGAGGTCCGATGCTGGTCTCCGCAAGCTCTACTTCTACGCCTTCTTCATCTGTATCGCTTCTGCGACTACTGGTTACGATGGGTAAATCTATCTATTAGCATGACGTTTATATCAAAACTAATTCTCTACAGTTCCATGTTGAACAACCTCCGTATTCTACCCAGATGGACCAACTACTTCAACGACCCGAAAGGAGACACTCTTGGTCTCTTGACTGCTCTTTACTCCATCGGTTCGATTGCCTCGCTCCCCGTCGCTCCCTTCGTTGCCGATCGTTTCGGACGTCGAGCATGCATCACCTTCGGATGTATTATCATGGTCGTCGCAGCTTGCATCCAGGCCGCCGCTAAGAACCTCGACTACTTCATGGGTGGACGTTTCCTTATGGGTTTCGGAAACTCGCTGGCTCAACTGTCTTCTCCCTTGCTTCTCACCGAACTCTGCCACCCTCAGCATCGTGCTCGTGTCACCGCCATCTACAACTGTTTGTGGAACGTTGGTGCCATCGTTTGCACCTGGTTGACTTTCGGTACCAAGCGCATTGATAGCGACTGGTGCTGGCGCGTTCCCGCGCTTACCCAGGCTGCACCTTCAGTCATTCAGTTGGCCGCCATCTGGTTCATCCCTGAGTCTCCACGTTGGCTGATCGCCAAAGAGAGGAATGAAGAAGCCCTTGCAATCCTCGCCAAGTACCACGCCAACGGTGATGCCAACAACGCCACAGTTCAATTTGAATATGCTGAGATCAAGGAGACCCTCCGCCTCGAATTCCAGTACCAGAAGACTTCCAGCTATCTTGATTTCTTCAAGACCAAGGGCAACAGGTACAGGCTCATGCTTCTTGCATCTCTTGGTCTCTTCTCACAGTGGTCCGGCAACGGTCTTGTCTCCTACTACGCCACCGATGTTTACAACTCCATTGGTATCAAAGACCCTGACACCCAGCTTGGTATCAATGGTGGTCTTACTATTCTCTCCCTTATCGTCTCGGTCTCTTGCGCTCTGCTCGTTGATCGCGTTGGTCGTCGTCCGCTCTTTATCTCTGCCACTGCAGCGATGTGTGTCACCTTCATCGTTTGGACTATTGCTTCGTCGCAGCAAGAAGCTACTAAGAGTAAGGCTGCTGGACAAGCCGTCATTGCCATGATCTGGATCTTCTCCGTCGCTTACGCGTTGGCTTGGTCTGGTCTCCTCGTCGCCTACACAGTCGAAATCTTGCCTTTCAAGATTCGTGCCAAGGGTCTGATGATCATGAACTTGTTCATCCAAGTTGCTTTAACTATCAACCAATACGTCAACCCCTTGGGATTCGACCACCTCCACCCCACCTGGAAGCTCTACACAATCTACTCTGTAAGTTCTGCACCGATCAATCTTCTTGAGATCATTTACTAATTCCAACTAGTGCTGGATCTTCCTCGAACTCGTCTTCGTCACTGTGTTCTACGTCGAGACCCGTGGCCCCACTCTTGAGGAGGTCGCGAAGATCTTTGATGGTGATGAGGCTGAGGTTGCTCACGTTGACATCGAGACAGTTGAGAAGAACGTCATGACTTCTGGTTACGAGAAGGATGACAACGTCCGCATTGAGCAGGTTCGATCATCTTCTTAGGTCTCCTGAGCACTCGAGTGTATATAATTTGTGCGTCTAATCTGAGGTGGAATGGTGGTAGTAGGTTGATTTGCGATATCCCAAGTATGCATCTCCTTCACTAGTACTAGTAAACGATATGTGTTCCTTCTTCATATCACCTCCGACTCAATATTCTAATGTTCTCCTCCAACTACGCCCTGTTCCATCTGACCCGTTTCCCCAACCACCTTCTTTCCCTCTTTTCTCTGCGACCTTTTTTCCAACTTCGCCTTGATGGCGGCTTTGATTCCTGCGCAGCACATGATCGAAGAGAACAAGGCACTTCCCATCCATAGTAATGCGTTGATCAGTTCGCACCACACAGCTCTTTTCATGCGCTCTACATCCACATTTTCGTATCCTTGCTCGACATCGCCGCGAAGATAGACTGTGTAGAAAAGACCGAAAGAAGCAATCCACAAAACGGCCAAGATCCATTCTAGCACCCAGGTCATACGATAGTTCCGTGCTGTTAAGCTGTCTACGACCAAGACTATGAGTGTCAGGCCGAATACAACTTGTGTATATATAAAATCTGTTCTCGAATCGCCTGTTGCACGGCTGAGTTCGATGGCGTAGGAGATGCCTGAGGCAAGGGCGAACGCGAATTGGAAGATGCAGATGCTGAGACGGAAGAGAGATACAGCAGGATTATCTAGTTTGGCGTTTATGGTCGACTTGAAAGAGGACGGGGATATGAACTGAGAATTGAAGTAGGGTGGTGGTGGCACGGATGGTACAGAGTGCGTCGACGGTGGTGATGATGAAGATGGTTTGTTGTAAATGACTTCGACGTCTTCTGATCGACCCATGTTGTGATTTTCGGTCGATTAGCTGTTGGAGTTCAGGGGTTGGAGTCGCAAGGAGAATCGTGGAGATGGAATAGTGTGAATCAAAGCAGCCCAGGCGGGTCATGGTAGGGTTATATGTGCGTTCAAACCGCCGACGCGGTCTATCTAGGTAAAAGTCGGCACAAACCATAGATAGAAGCGCAACATGTCGTTTCCTGCAGTTTCAGTTTTGCTAGGTGGAGCATAGTAGAAGTGTGCCAAACTTCTATCCCTAGAGACTACGTATTCTAAGAGAACACGAGCAATGCAAATACTAGCGGCTTGGCGCAGAATTCAGAAGAGAAAGCCCAGGCCTGTTCGCGTCGCATCAGCGGTGATCAACGAGTGACCTAAGAGCGCAGAGGACACTCGAAAAGGGAAAAAGAATCGAGCGGGTTCGGCCAAGTTAGTGTTCGGAGAGATCTTTCCTGGGGATGTTTGCGATGCTGCGCTCATGACGCGAAATGGAAGACGCTATAAGCGATGATGTATGCCGCTAGCAGAAGCCGTTGTCTCTCTTAGTACGCGCTCCTCGCTCAGAATACGCCTCCCGGCATCTCAACATCTTCGACGGCAGCCTCAACATGCAGCAAGATTCGCCACTCACGGAAGCCACGCCAATTCCGAGAGGAGAGTCCTTTCAAAGTTCAGGAGATCCCTCGCCGTCCGATCATAGCGGAAAGGGCGCGTCAAGGCGATCGAAGATAACGAGGAAGTCTCATCGCAAGTCGCGGGCTGGATGCGTAAACTGCAAGTCTCGTCGCATAAAGGTGCGTACGGTACGACCGCGTAGCAGTTGTCCGCGGGGTTTCTCTTCAAAAGTGTTAGAATTTTTAGATCATGCATACAACACGCCGAACGCGTGTGAGAGGGAGGCAGGGGAGATGGAAAGTCGCGCACAATATGCTAACGCCATGCTTAGTGCGACGAGGGCAAGCCATTTTGTGCCCATTGCAAACGGAGGCAAGTTCGCTGCGAATATCCTGCCACCACCGCGACCTCGACTGCCGGCCTAGGAGTTATGGATCCAAAAGAGCCAGGTGGCCTTCCGATATCGGAAATCGAACTCACATACCACTGGATAACAACTACATGTCACTCCTTCTCATCATGGCCTATTGGCGTGGCTCGTATACAAGCCTTAACGGAAGAAATCGCGATGAAAAATGAACACGTATTGCACCTTATGTTTGCGTTCACGGCTCTTCATCTCGCTGTCTGTCGCCCAGACCGCAAAGAACATTATACGGCCACTGCAGATCATCACTACAAGCGTGCGCTGGCACTTGTTACTCCAGAGATAGCCGGTCTTAATCCAGACAACTGTGACGCAGTCCTTCAATCTGTGCAGCTGATTTGCTTTGTCGGTTGGGCAAGAGGACCACAAGCTGGTGAGTACCTTGCTTTTGGCAAGCACGGTAGATCGGATTGGCTGGTTATGTTTCGTGGAATTCGCACAACACTAAATACGTTTGAGAGAGACGGGTTCACCAAAACACACGCGCCGAATACCCGCAGCAAAGGCCGACTTTTGCCACCATCAGATGGGCCATTCGAGTACGAAAAGCAGCTAAGGGAGCTGAAAGAGCACATTGAATTTGTTTCCGAAGATTTTGACCGTGATGACAACGTGGACAGTGTTGTCGTCTTGCAGGAGATGTACTCAAATCGGTATGGAGGCAAAGACGAAGATTACCACATAGCTTTCGGGTGGCTCTACCGCATGAGCGACGAGTTCCTCGAACGACTTCAACGATGCGATCTGCTGCCGCTCATCATCTACGCTCACTTCGTCGTCCTCATGCATGACATGGAAAAATTCTGGTACATGAAAGGGTGGACTTGTCATGTCATGAGTGGTATATACGAAGCGCTACCTACGGAGCACAAAACATATATAAGTTGGCCTATGGCAAGTGTTGGCTGGATAGCGCCTTGATTCGTTCGCTACTCGGTTGTAGTAGGTCGCGCCGAGGAGCCATCACACACGTTCCTTTCGAGATATTATAGTCACTTGGACCACGGGTGGCCCTCAGGTCCCAAACTAGCACCAAGAAAAGCAAGCTTCAGGAGCTTCTGCTCGATGATCTCCGACGTATGCTTCTCCAGTTCGTCGAGATCCCAATTCACACTGATGAAGGAACCCTTCAAGTAATCCGCTTTAGGCTGGGCAAGATACAGGGACAACCCGCCTGTCTGTATGCCCTTATCAAGCGCGAAGGGTGTAAGCGAATCAACAACCATACCACGCTGAGTCTCCGTTGCGGCGACGATCCCTGGGTGCACGGTAAAGACGCGGAGATTTCGCTTTTCTGTCAAAGAGTTAGTCACGATCTGGCTGCGAAATTAATTAAACATTACCGGCATCTAGATACTCCGCCAGCTTGAGCAACGCCAGTTTACTTCCAGAGTACGAGCTCATACCAGCAAACGTGAAGGAAGCACCTAGCGTACCAACGAAGATCAGGGTACCAGCCGCCACAGCCTTAAGATAATAGTGCGCAAGGATGTACGAGCCCTTGACGTTGACCTCGTAGTCGCTGAACCAATTACTGGGAGGTAAGTCGCCCACCGGCCCACCGACCATGCTCCCAGCAGCGTGTAATACCACGTCCACTGTACCGAGTTGACTCACAGCATTGGAGAACAGTGCTTTGACGTCGGCCTCATTGGTCAAGTCGGCGGATAGACAGAGCACCTGGGTCGAAGGGCTGAGCGATGCAATGGCTTCCGCTGGTTCCTTGAGGCCCTCTTTGCTACGACCTGCGAGCACAATGCCTTTTGCGCCAGCGATTGCCCAGGCTCGTGCAACTTCCTAAAGCATAATTTAGCGAATATATGGGATAGTACTGTATAATTTTGACGTACACCGCCCAGACCGCCTGTAGCACCCGTGATCAGGATGGTCTTGCCTTTGGCACTCAACTCGGGGTTCCTGGGGTTAATGGCAGGATAGACCTCACGGCGAAGCGTCTTGGTAGCCTGGAAAGGTGCGGTAAAATCGTTAAGATCCATATCGATGGTACGCGTTGGCGGATGCGATTCAAATTGGATAAGCTCTGCAAGAAAGATTTTAGTGTTGTATCCGTTCGGCTCGTCGCTCTCTTCACAACTGCATAATGACCAACATGTTACGTTACCTAAACCCATATTATATACCTGAATACTCCTCCCTCTCCCCTCCCAGCTCCGATCGTCAAATACCAAATCCGGCATAGTCACATCTTCTACGCAACTTGATCAATTTCGAAGCATTGACAAGCATTGAAAAGCAGCATCTGCAAGCACCGAATGGTATTTCAAACTGCTTAGAAATACAACGCAAAGCCACATCCTGTATCGAGGATGTTCACGCAGGAACACACTTCAAGACTGCAGACGACATTTGTGGGGTAGTTTGTTAGCTGCGCGCATGGATTGGTGGAATCAAAGTTTGAGGATTATGCGCTTATGATGTCGAGGATTAGTGCTGACAACAACTACAAATGTCAGCTGGAAATGGTGGGCATGTCGTAGTTGGTGCCGATATGGATTCAAAATAAGCCTTCTTGTAGGATGCTGGCGAACCATAATTCCAGTTCCATACGCTGATTGGACATAACACTTGAACGGGTCACATGAATGCCATTCAGAGGTCTAGTTGGGTCTTAAACACCACATGTGTATATCTCGTTCGGGTTCAGAGTATGGACAAAGTATATCAAAATGTTCAAGATTCGAAGTAGTGTTCAGTCGCAGCAAACATTTCAATAATTGATCAAGTTTGAAGAACAGCAACGAATGAGACTTCATACACTGATTGCGCTAGTAGACATAGTTAAACCTAGGTAAATAAAACCACTAAGTCATATCCAAACTTACGTTGTGGACGTTCAGAAGATGCACGTCAGATAGCGCCTTGGTAAGAGTGTCGTCCATGTTTTGTTTTGTTTTTTAACTTTGGGGGTTGGCGACCACAATGGGCGATGACTGGACATTGCCAAAGAGCGCAGCGCAAAGGTGCGAAGTATGTTGCGTCTTTGTCGACGAGATTTGGATGCGAAAGAATGCGGTGTGCATGAATAATGGTCAACATGTGTTTTTTTGGGGCAAGGGGAAACAGGTGCCGCATGAGAAATCACATGTGTATGCTCAAGGTCTTTTTGAGATAGGCCTGCGTCACTCCAGCCCATATGGGAGTTCATCTGCGATATAGAAAACATATGACAGAGACAAATAGCTTGCTTCACTCAGTTGCCTTTGTAGGAGAAGCAGCCAGCAAAACTAAAACAAAGCCCTATATAGGAGTTGTTTTGTGTGAAGAGGTGAAGAATGGCGGAGAAAGGAATCACAACACGACACAAGATATTCAAACAAACTAAGGTGGTCTCAGATCACGCGCGCATTATTTTGCAGTGCATGTTTTGAATTGTTTTTGGTGTTGCTCTTCATCAAGCACCATGCAGGACTAATTCACATAGACGCCGAAGTCATAGTAACAGCCTTCTAGATTGTAATACAATATCCAGTTCCAGACTGGTCGCCAGATCCATGTTCGGAATCCTTTTCTTCCATCATGCTGTCATCCTCAGGCATGCCGACACCAAAGGCTCAAGATCGTAGCTTGGAGACAAAAGGGCAAAGGCTCCATGTCCTCCTCATCGCACCCGATTGACGAGCATGCTCGTCCTGAGTTAAGTGAACCGGGCATTAGCCTCCGTGTAGTCTGACCTGGGGTTGTTGAAACGAGAGCTGCCTTTAGCAGCACCGGAAGGGCGATAAGGAAGGCTAGCATGCATAGCGGCACGAGTGCGGTATCGACCCATGGCGCCCAAGTGGTATGATCTCTTGACTGGATATGAAAGATATGCGCCAGTCGGTAGGTCATAGGCAATCATCGCAAGCTGGGGCCGAGCGAGTGCGGCCATCGCCTCTGGGATAGTGAAAATTATAGCCGTAGTGGCGGCCAGCTTCGCCATCTTCCTCTCCTTTCTAGTCTGTTTTTGATCTTTGTTCCAGCTCCATCCGTTGTTTTGCTGGCACCTAGCATGCTCATCTGTAGACACCGGCGGTTTTGGTGGTAGGGTCCATCTTTGTTCACCCTCGTTCAAATCTAGAACATCCTCTTGAACGCTCTGGTTGTCCCAAGGTCTGATCAGTAGGTCTCTCTGGGGATTTCTGGGAGTCTTGCTACGCAAAGCGTACTTGGAGTGTCTTTGTTCTTCGGCTTGGTCTTGACGAGCTTTAGATCTCGATGAAGATGTAGGGAAAACCTCTTCAACCTCGTCGCTCGGCGTCAAGTCAATGAGTTGTGACATCTGACTCGGGAAAGACTTGGCTCGTGAGCTACCGCTGGGCTGCTGAATCTTGGGCTGGGTCCTCATATACCGCACATCATCTTGCGTAGTTGTTTCGTCGGCCACTTCTTGTAGTTGCTGCTTCTGTCGCTTACTGAAGGACTGCGGCTGAGACTGAGACGCTTCTGCATCTGGTCGCGCACGTTTTGAGTGAGTCGCCATGGTGGGTGCGATGCAACACTAATATGGGCAGTCGCGAGTGCTGAGGCTGAAGTGTGTGGTGCCCAGAAAGAGAGTCTCGCAATCAGATGGAGTCGTAATCTTGACAAGAGCGAAGGTGAGTGAGATGAGTCCCAAAATTGCCGCTTGGACCACCAACAAACGCTCGTAGAAGGCGTGTCCACGTGGAAGCAGCTATTGTACAGCTATTGCGCAATCAGACACGACCCAGTCTGCCAGTTTTTGCATTGAAATCCTCAACTGCTTGCTTGAATCCAGGCCAGGCATTCCTGACCAGCGGGTTATTCTCCAGCGTTCGTATGTAGTTTTCGGGTACGTCATGGAGTCGCTTTCCTTCGTGGATCCCTTTTTTGAATCTCCACGTGTCTGATGCCGAAGGAGCCTGTGATTGAGATGACTGTTGTCGTGGCCGCGATGACTGAGCCTGTGCTCGTTGGGGTTGGATCTGTGGTTGCTCGGTCTGTGGTGGCTTGAGACGTGCTTGTCCCGGCCTGTGGTATTCAAATGCCTCGAGGAGGCCTACGTGCTTGTCCACGTACTTGTAGAGCTGACCGCCAATTGTCTTCACGTAGTTGTCGGGAACATCCGTGAACCGCTTGCCACTGTGCGCCCCGAATGTCCACACGTAATCGCGCGCAGGGTCGTGTTCCGGCGTTGTTGGTTCATCCGCAGAATCGTTGCTGGTAACGCTGCTGACGCTCGATCGACGAGACACTGGAGAGGGTGCGAAGGAGATGTATGCGCTCGAATCGGCAGAAGCGTCTTCCTGGTAGGGGAGGTAGCGTACTCGCATCGTCGTTGTACGGAGTGGGAAATTGCGCAGATAGATCTGTGTGTATACTGCAACGGCAGCTGCTTCGGTAAACATGACTTGTGCTCTTGGCTGTCTCCCTCTACTAAACGTGGGCGGTAGCGCCTGTACGTTGATGGCGATGTCTTCGGCATCGCACATGTCCTCGTCGAGGAATTCGTCTGAGTCACTACTGTCACCGTCCACTTCCAGATCAAAATCGTCGTCCCGTCTACTGGATCGGTACAGCGCCTCGAAATTGTTCCCCCCAGCAGATAGAGGTATGAAGTCTTGTTCCGAGTCGTTCCTGGCATTCTTCTGCGCGAAACGGCCGCCTCGCCCTCCACCTCGCCCTCCTCGTCCTGCGCTGCGCCCGCCTCCCCGCGCCGCGCCATGTGCTCCGCCGCGTCCGTTTCGAGCGTTGTGTATCGCCTTTTGTCGTGCTTTGTGTCTGATCGGGGGAGGTCCTGTTGGCTTGGAACCCTTGGATTTGCGGTTCGCAGCCGCACTCGAGCGCCGTTGCTGGCAAGGGCGCGACATTGCGACGGCCGTGTTGAGTTGTGAATTCGTTGAGATGCCGAATTACAAGTTGTGTGCTTCATGTCAGAGTTCAAGACGCTCGGCCCCACGCCTACCGAACCGGCATCCCGAAATTGCCCTTTCTTGCCCCTGCGCACGTTCAGCGCAACTTCATCGACCCTTACGCTAACACCACTGTGACGACAGTCACCGCCTGTGTCATGATCTCACCGTCTCTAGAAATGCTCATCATACTCGTCAACACCCCCTTGCACGAAGGCGTAGGCTCATATGCACCGGTTGTAGTTGTGAATCTCACTGTCTCAGGCCTGTGCTACTTCTGTTTCTTGCCAAAACATCCGCGCAGGCTACCAAGAATGCAGATTCCAGGTCAGTGTAGTCGACCTGACTGCGGCTGAACTCCACCAGATCTCGACATGCAGATCATACTGAGTAGAGCGAGCCTTCTGCCATAACATTGGATCAAAGCGGAAAATATTGAAGCGTTTTGTGAACAATGGGTACCATTATGACAGTCAAGCCGGAAGCGCTGAAGACCGCGTGCAGACACCCCACAGGTAGCATTAGAAACAGCCATCTTCTTCGCTGTTAAACTTCCTGAAAATGTGCACGTTGGACATCTTCTGCCTTCCCTGACGATCGTGACCTCATCGCGTCGCTCCTAATCTCCCTGTCATCACCCCATACTGTACAGAGCCGAGCTCATCCAAGTCTGCCCAACACGAAGAAACCCGCGCCGTCTTCACACATTCATATTTTCGCCTCTATGTTCCTTGCGGCTCAATCATGCATCTCATTGAACAGTGTGGATGCTTGCCGCCCGGCTGCCGCTGAAGCACTCTATCCGACGCGTCTGCGCCGCAGCCCCGCATCAGCCTTGCACCCAGCCGCCGCATGACCCCAACAGGCACTCGAGCGGGGCTCACCGAGCGAGAATAGTAGTGATACATGTGATAGACAGGGTGAGGGGGCGGGTAGACCGGCGTAGTTGTTGTGAAACAATCTCTATCCACAGGCTGCAACAAGGTGCAAAGGTACCTTCGCTCAGCGCTACCATTCACGTTCTGCTCATCTCACTTGTACCACACAGCTGGCCTTGGATCCGGATATCCGTGTGTCATCTACTTTTTAACTGACTGCGTCATCAATTCTACTTCTACAACTTCAAACCAAACTCACAACAACAAAAGCATTCGCAAGCAGGTCTTCGCAATGCACACCAACACTTTCGCCATCCTCTCTTCGGTCCTCTTTTTGGTATCGTCACCATGCACAGCCCGCGTTTTACCTCCTCAACCTCCGCGCATCCTCCCCCGTGGTGACGCACAATCATTACTATCGACATCCGCCACATCTCTAGCCGATAAATGCACTTTCACTCTCTTCCACAAGCAACTCATAACCGCTGCTAAGCCGAACTCGGCAAGCAAGGGCAAGATCAACTACATTCAAATCTACAGTCTGGAAGATCATACGAACGAGATTACCATCGATGTCGCCTCTTCAAGACCACGGACTGAGCGCAACTCGTATACAAAGGTCTCCGCGGAGCAGGTTCTCACCATCGCGGGGTTATTGGACAAGACGAGCTTGACCATCCACGGTACGGACGGGGAGGACGCGTTGATCTTCGAATCTGATGGCGCGAGCTGGGCAACAGAGGGCGGGAGCAAGAGAGTGAGGCCTGACGCGTGGTGCAACTGGGGCATGTGGGTCGAGAGTGGGAAGGAAAGTAGGAAACGGACAATGGAGTGTGCGTTCCCCTGCGCGAAGATTGGGGAAGACGAGGAGAACGAGAGAGAAGAGCTGCGGTAGATCACACAGTGATAGCAAACTGGATCAGAACGCGGGCTCCCGCAAAATTTCCTCTGTACATTATATATTCTCTAAACGCTTGATACCCATCAGAAATAACCGCAGGCGTCTGTCTAAAATCCACGAGAACTGCGGTCTTGAACTCTAAATGACTCGGCTTTCTAAACACAATACCCTGTATATATATATCAACACTGGAGATGAAAATGTAAACAGTTCGAAAACGACAAGAGAATCCCATGACGCCGTCTACCCTTGATCCAATACCTCCTACTGTCTTCCTATCTATTGCCAAACGTCCAAGGATCCCTGGGCGCTCCAAGTCACTGCATATCCCCGCCTACTTTAAGCCCACACTGACAACAATCTCCTTTTTTGCTCACTTCCTCCTCAATCGGCATCATCATCCTCGCCTCCAACCACCTCGCCAACTCCTCATCATCACACCCAGTAACTCTCGCAACCCCCACACCTCTCACTCCAGTTAACAAGCTCAAATGCGAGTTATCGGCCCCATCATACGTGCTTTGCCAGACCTTCAACTCAAAAAACTCGGCACCGGAGAATGCAGCGGTGGCTTGACTGCTGGTGAACCGGGGATCGATGTCCAGACGTAGCTCAAGTTGCCAGCGATTGATCTTCGCGATACCGGCCTGAGACAAGATTGGCTTCTCGGGACAAATGAGGTGTGGCAGAGCGGTCAAGAGAGAGCGGTGGGCGTGGAAGACGTGTGTCGTGTATAAGAGATCATGGGCCTCTTCGTGGATTTTGCGACATGTTTGGAGGATAGCCGGGTAAACCGCTGGAGGCTTGGATGGCGTAGAGTACGTGGGTAGGGTTTTGTGATGCGGTGTGTTAGGGCAGAGAAGCTCTTCGTAGATCTGGTTTCTCAATTCCGCGGGAAGACGGAAGAGGATTGAGGTCGACTGTGGGTTTACATCTCCACTGCTTGTTGTTGTCACTGCTGGTTGTGTTGATGGAGTAGGCTGGACTTGGGTTTCCGCTTGCGTGATCGGAATAGGCGATAACGGTGACGCAATGTTAGGCGTAGTGGCAGGAAACCATGGGTCGCCGATTGCATGCGGTCCGGGCATGTTGAAATGCGCTGCGAAGTAATACGCGGTCGCCATCTTCGTTTCGTTCACTTGTCTGCTGGTATTGACAGAGAGTAAATCGAATGTGGTTGGCTTGTAGCGGCGTTTAGGGTATTTCGTGACCTGACTCTTCGCAGTGAACTACTTTGGTAAAATCAAATCGTTTGCTGATCCAATTGATATGTGTTTGCTGTTGATCCTGTAACGGTATGCTGTTCGTTGCCGGTTGTCTGTTTCGTGGTCTTTCCTTATTGGGTGATGCACTCCGCTATCGGGTCGCTGTTGCTGATGTCTTACTGTGTTGGGTGATGTAAGAAAACTCTCTCTGAGAAATCGAATCTTTATACAAAGTAGGACATCTGCAATGTTTGTTTCAGTCACCTTATCAACAGTGTTTCTGTTGGCATGCTGTCACGTTAAGCTCTCCAAAGTTCGGACCGAAGCGGACTGGATCGTCTGCAGGTAGCGTGAATGTCGCGCCACATTTCTGGGCGTCACTCCACCGTCCTTTGTTGAGCTGTGTTCCTTACATCGTGCAGATCCTATTTAGACACATCTTGCAGTTATCTGCACCTGTGCCCCTTCTTAGGTAGTGTCCCAAGGGTTCCCTTGTCAATATGATGCATGTGTCGCATCCTTATGTTGCTGATCTGGTTCTGGCCGCGCAAAGACAGTTTGAATCATGCCTGGGCGTACCAACGGGCCGAGTATGACATAACGTGGGAGAACTAACCTCGTTAGTTCTAGCGTACATGCGAGAAGTTCTGTCCTATATTCGCGCATCACCCCATTACAATTCGGACCTGATTTCTGAATCACCACTTGGAACGAGCCGGAGTCACTTGAAATTTCATTCACAATCATCGTTGGAACTATGTTTTACAGGCAGAGTGATTCAGCATTGAAAGAGACGGGAAGTTGATGTATGGTGGAGCCCCTTCCTCTACCCTACTCCTTACACGACCCACACGCATTATCCGCTCTACCTTCTATACACCGCGATCAGACCGCTTCCTACGCTTAGGAGGTACTGGTGGACCCAATCCTTCAAAAGGTCAATAACAGCATTGCTATTTGGCGCAAATGATACTTACTCGCATGGCTCGCGAAACTGGACGTTTCATGCACTAACATTGGGCCAAGCACCACCAGCGTTGCAAGCAGCGCCGTCCTTGTTTCGCTCAGCATTCCTGCATACATCTTCGCACTTTTCCTCGCCACCCTGAACACTCTGTGAAGGAGATAGGCTCCGGTCAGCTTTATCCTTGTTTTCTCTATGACTTCGAGGGTCTGATGGTGCTGGCGCAGCAGTGCGAACGGTCCTGGAACAGGCATTGGCAGGTATGAGAAGCCTGAACACCAAAGGCAAAAGCGAATATCAACGCAATGACGGAAGTAATGCGGACCATGTTGGCGGTTTGGTGAAGGCAGAAAGTTATTGAAAGAGTCGTTTAAAGTTGCGGGAGAGGTACCGATGATATGGCTGATGCGCTGTCCAGGGACGCAGAACCACTGGGACTTTGATATGTTTTCGTCAACTACACTCACTGCGAAGGACTTTGGAACCGGTGTTGTACAATGGCCAAGAACGCGTGTTGGGGTTGACGGATCTGTTTTCGGACCTTTTTTATTTTGTGCCTACTTCGGAGCTCCAAGCCCTGCCTAACTAGGTACCAATCTCGGCATCCTTCCCTCATCGCGTTACACACACCCCACATTGTGATAAATCGTGGTGACCTAAAGCCTCATCGGTAAGTATCTCGACGATATCTCGGTCACTCATACGATTATCCCTTGGACTAGTACACGTAGCTTAAGTGAGCTTCTCTTCTGAGCCAAGATCACACAGACTTGCCCAACACGTGGAGGTATTATACGAGGTATACTCGGACTCTATGTGGTAAGTACAGTGTTGATCATATGGCTTCCTATACCAGCGCACTCGTATCCTGCTTAACACTCGGGGTATTATGGAAACAATGGCGATTGCCGGGTTACTGTACTCCAATCATGGAGGACTAGACCTCAGTTGTGGAGCAGACAGACCGACCAACTGACAAAAAGGTCACCGGACTTGAGTACGTTATCATATTCCTAGATAATCGAGATGCTATAAAACACCTGGACATTCCTCTGTGATTACTCAAGGCACAGTTCCAACATCAATTGGAACCAAGTCTATCAACCTCTACCTTCTTTTTCCCAAACCACCGTCAACATGCGCTTCTCCTCCGTCGTCGGCCTTCTCCTTACCATGGCCGTTGGTACCCAGGCTGGCATGTACTGCCAGTGCTTGTACGCCGATGGTTCCCACTGCTGCATCGCTGTAAGTCCTTCGAACCCTTTGAGTAGAGTAACATGATACTAACTAAAGTCATAGGACAACAGAGGTGGCTGCAAGTCATCTTGCCTGAACGTCAAGCCGCTGTTCGAGGACAAGGGCTGCAATGCTGGTGGAAAGTTCTCCGACGTGAGCGACTGGAACGCCCAGTGGCGCACTGCCTGCAACGACTAAGCTCCTCGTGAAGTCCTTGAAAGCGTAGGAGGTGATGAGCAAGATTGCACAGGAGAAGAGACGGGAGAAGTTATGGGATCGGAGCGCAAGACATGTACAATTTCACACGTACATCGATCGTCACGATGGACTCTTCCTACACCTATTTTCAAGTCGACCTTTCAATACCACTCTACCCTGATTACTACATTCTGTTTGCATTGTGATGTGAAACAATAGTGTGACGATGTACACTGGCAACTTTGATCACAAATGCAGGTAGAAATATCTCTTTATGTTTTGGGCTCTTCGAAGTTAACAACTAGCTGTTTCATCGTGTCCTTTCCCATGCTCATCGTCGCTATCGTACCTCGTATAATAGACATGTCTCAAAAATCATTCATGTGTCAAATATGACGATGCCGTGTTGTTCAGATCCGCGCTCGGTAGGGTAATACCGGATTCCCCCCCCCCCCCCCCCCCCCTTGCCCTCAAAGACTCGTAACTCGTGTTCGTAGTCTGCTCGTCCCTCATCCTCATACCACCATACCCGCAATGCCAACACCAACGGCAGCAGCGAGACCCTCGACCCAGCCCACTCCTGGTGTAGGAGCAGCATTCACCACGACAGTTCGCGTCACACCGGTCCTACCGGTCAACGTGCCCATGCCGATCTCTCCTACTCCTGGGAGTGGAGCGTGCGTTTGTGCAGGCTTAAAGTCAAGGGATATAGTGTGTGGCCACCAGGTCGAATACGTTCCGCCGATCCATGTCTCAGCCCATACCACGGTGTAGAAGGGCACGTTGCTGAATGTACTTGTAGGTCTCGCTAAGCGCGTAACATCTGCGCCTGCTGTCCCTGCGACGTTGATAGGCGTTGCAGGAGCTGCAGGCGCTGCAGGTGCGAGAGCTGGTAGTGGTATAGGCTTGACTGTAGGAACAGATTTTGCAGTTGCGGTGACTGTCACTATAATCGGGGCACGCGGTTGCCGAACAGGCTCAGGCGCATCGCCGACCAGAGCGTTGCCCAGTCCCTGACGGAGCCTGAATCTATGTTAGCACCTCTTGTTCAGCCGTAGTTTCTGATGGTATGTGGTTACTCAATGTCCCTCGAACTAGCTGTGGGTGTTACAGCAGACGAACCTGACGTGGGCACCGAGGCTGGGCTCGCGCTTGTGGTCGTGGTGTCGTCCTCAACGTCTCGCAGGTACTCGGACTCGGCGAAGAGCCTACCGTTCACCAGTGCCGAAAACAGAAGGACAGAGAATACTTGGATGTGCATTCTGCGCGAGGCTGAGAAGTGAAAGGGTAGCTGCCCACCGTGTGTTTTCGTTTGTGCAAGCTCGAGACCGAAACCCAAACTCAGAATCGTTCGTTCCGTCGGCACGTCAGAAACGATGTAGGAGGTACACGAGGCAAGCAGAAAAGAACTCGCTAAAGGTTCAGTCGCGTCGAAAATCGTTGCAATAGTGGAATGTCACTTGGGAATGGGAATCTATTGTAACGTGGGGGAGAAAAGGCGATAGATAGAAGGTGAAGAAGCCAAAAAGAGCCAAAATTCAAGAATCTAAAAACGCGTGCGAGATGCTGGAGCCAAAAAGAGCGTAGGCTTGAACGAGTGTGTGGTTGGAAAAGCTGCAGTGTTGAACGAGGATACAAACGCAACGACTGAACCCTGAACCAGAAGGGAAGGAACGGCTCTCCTTGCGGGTAGACAGCGACTGCTTCGAACCACAAGACAACTTCCTGGATTCTTCATGCAAAGGACAACAAGAAGGAGCTCTTTCATGTTAGGCCATGGTACAATAAATTGATGGTAACCGACGGCCTGCGTTCGGATTGTGGTATGAGTTGATGTTGTCTACGCTGGCTCATGGGGTCCTTCTTTTTTTCTTTCAAAGGGTACAAATTCAACATCAGATTGCTCACTTACTGAGAGTTCAGCCATGAGAGATTCGCCTAGCCTGCGCTGATACGGTACCCAAAGCTAACGGATATGCATTGCTTGCAACGACAACATCGGAGTTCCTCCGTATTTTCCGAGAGCTCAAATCAAGGAACTGGTTGGCGTGTGTTTTGTGCTAGTTGGTCTCCGTCTCCCCAAACGACCGGCATTTTGCTACGCATGCCATGAATGAAGGTCGTCGTGACAACACCGGCCCGTTCATCACAGCACTTCGGCGAGCTAAAGTAATGCCAAATACAAACAAGCTTTTGTTGTCCTTTCGAAAGGGACTAGATAGGCGCTACTCGGAAGCTTGTGCTGCAGCCAGAATGCAGGAGACGTTTAAGGTGTAGGGGATTGCGGGCACAGTGTTTCCCGCATGCGCGTAGGGTCCAGCACGGAAGAGTTGCAGACGAAGAAAAACAAAAAGGCACAAATTCAACGGAACCAAAGCGGCTTACCTCTGCAGGCAAACCAACGAAGCTTCCATCGTGACCTGGCCGTGTTATTTCATGAGCAGGATGTCAGATACATCGGAATATCTCCTCGCCACTCCCTCCAATAGCCTCACTGCCCCACTATCACGGGAGTACCTGGACCGCCTTCAGGAACAACCGCTCCACCAAAACCTGGACTAGAAGTCAGAGCCCCGAAGTCCAACGGCGCCGGGTCACAAGCGCAGCTTTATGTCACTAGACTGGCACCACCATCTTGCTGCTAACCCAAGTACCGAAACGCACCGGCAGACGCCACGAATAGACTTTGGCGCGGCGCTGGTCTGTATTGTATGCAAGCGTGTAAGCTGTCACGAGAAGAGTCTAGTAATGTTTCCCAGCCTCATGGTCTCGGCCTGTGTCGATAGTCTGGAGATGGTTTGAGGCCCCAAGGTAGTCGGCGTCTAAAAGTGCGCTCTCGGAAACCGCGAAGCTGCTCTTTGAACATGCGCGTTTGCGGGAACCAAACCATGGATGCGTCCCGAAGAATTGCGCAAGATTCGATAGGCTTGCGTAGCGCGTCTGATTGGCGCTGTCAGCCGATCGGCTGAGGGACGCTGGAGTGTCTTCCGAAACTTCCCGAGTGAGGCTACGCGACTGTAGCCAGCTCCACAGAACAGAAGCCAGATATTTAAACTCCGATGCTTGGTAAGTATTTCTTGCGCGATCGCAAGGTACGCATGATACAAACTTATATCATGGCGAAAAATTGAGACGCAGGGTAGTGCCCCTTGATGATGACGTGAGTTGAAAGACCACGACAAGAGATGACGATTTAAGATGTGATTGTAATTTCTGTAATAGTAGCTTTCATGAGCTAGGATATGTCAACGCATAATGGTCTAAGATGGTATCTTCCGACTCTTTTCTCTTTTCTCTTTCCAATGCAAAAACAAGAGACGCGGCTGTAATGAAGGCCGATGGTGAGATGGGGTATGAGGGCCGATAGGATGGTTGGGGATAACAACATCCGGCGGAGTGCACTCCGATGCAATAAAAATCTCTGCCACGATGGGCCGAGGTAGAGGAAAGGCCGTTGCGGGTCTAGGGCAGAAGGCGTAGGCAAACGGGCTGGCTGTGCAGAGTCCCGTGCGAAGGGTATATACAAGAAGTGAAAAAGAAAACGAAGACACCATAGGCGGTGCTACGCCATAGGCATGTTGCCGGATGAAAGAAAACGTGGCCGACGACATGGCCGGCGAGAAGTCGCAGGGAAAGTACAAACCGGACTGCAGTAGCCGTATTACTCCAAGAACGCTGTAAAAGTAGTCGTATGCTCATAAAAGTTCTCAGTCCGCGAGTCCGGAGAACAAGGCCCTTAGGGTAAGAAGCGGGAATAAGTATCCCAGCAGAGTCCATCACCCTAATGTCAAGCTGAGTAGTATGACAAGTAACGGGACTGCGAGTGATAACGACGGCGCGCTGAACATGGTATTCGCACTGCCGGTGAAGGTTGTTTGACCAGGTGTCATCTCGTCTCCGTCTGTTGAGAAGAAATATGTCTTCGCTGCATCGACGCCTTGACTTTGGTCTGGCGGGCTCATTTGATTGGGAATGGCGCAAACTTTCGCAGGGTCATATGTTGGGCAACGATCCCTGTAGTCATTTTGCGAGCGCTCGGTATCGGTCGAGTTGAAGTAGGCCTTCATGTACGAGATGGTCATGACGGTGTCGCGATCAGGGGGTCCTGCAGACCAAGATGGGTCGCCGTTGCTCCAGTGGTTGAGGAAAATGCCACCGCTGTCCGTGGGAATGTTCTCGGTCATCTCATGGAGGAGATTTCCGTCAACGTAGAAAGCAACACGGTTGGGCGTCCAGTCGAAACGGTACTCATGAAACAGTTCGTCTGGGCGGAACGGGAGAGCCATGACTTCGAAGCCGTTTGTTCCTTGAGCAGCGTAGCCGTGCGTAACAGATTCCGGGCTTTGGAGAACGAGGTTTACGGCGCCTTGAGAGTTGTTGAATTGGTGGGAGAGGAACTCCATGTCGATTTCTTGTGAGTTGTTATGGTACTTTGCTTGTTAGCCGACTCTGAAACCTGGGGACAACGCGGATGCGAACGTACAAAGAAGAAAGCGCCACATGTTCCAGACGAATTCGAGAGCTTCATACCGACACGGAAGCTTCCAAGTAGAGAGTCGTTGCGCATAGTGACGAGCTCGGCACCGCTTACGAGACCGTCTTGATGATCTCCTCGAACCCACAACTCAAGTCCTGCATCACCACCATGGTCGGCCTCACCTGACCATCCTTTCTTAAACGGGTTCGCGACAATGTTGGTCAACTCCATGCTCTTTCCAAATGGACCTCTGGCATTTTGCGACGTGACATTGTATTCCTGTGGCTGCCAACCAACCTCTTTGAGGTCGTCTGTGGATGTATGCAGGAAGTCGTTCTCCATGAGCTCCGTGAAGACGGCGTAGGAAGGATCGGTGGTAGCATTGACTGAATAGCCGCATTCGCAAGCAGCGTTGGCTAGGTGGAATTGGCCGGTCAGCACGCGAGCCTTGTTCGGGAGTGGTTCTGAGGTGGCAGGCGAGGAGTCTACTTACAGAAGCGGGCCATGGCGAGTAACAAGGCCCACGGCGAGGCCACCCAAGTACTACGGGAGAACATGGTGGGAGTTATTATATTAGAGCGAGTGACTGTCAAAGGTGCAATCCTTTGGTTGAACAAATAAGAAAACAGCTGAAGAGCGTGCGAAGGCGAGCAGAGGGGTGGTTGTGATGAGGCCGGCCAAAAGTAAAAGAGGTCGGAGAGCAAGATGGCAGGCAGCGCAATGGCTGATGATGAACTGCTGGGCCTCTCTCGTGCAGAATGGCAAAGTCCGGCACGTCCGCCCAAAGCAGTGCAATTACGGACGCAGGAACCACTCACGTCGAGCTTGGGCCTGGGCACCTCCGCTGTTGTGCTTAGGGATCGACCGTTAATGCCACCGAAATAACGTGTACGAGGTAGGTTTGTGGGTCGCCAGAAGTGACCAAGTCCGGGCTAAGACGAGTAGCGCGAGTCCGGCGCCGGTGCTCCAGGGCCAAATGTCAATAGCAGCAGCGTATCGTATGCAGGAACCAACTGTCACCAGCTGGACAATATGGCTGGGAGGCGGTGGCTGCGCTGCAAGTATCAAGGGAGCTCCTCCTGCCATCAGGGCTGGAGGCGGCTGGTGATAAGGAACCTCCCCACGCGACTCTGTTTGTGCTGCCTGTTACCCACGCTGAGAGAGGCGCGATAACACATGCGCTATCCCGCGAACCCCTCAGAGACTCGGAACAGGAGCGCGCATCGACTGGCCAGCCGTCACCACAGCCGTCACACTACCTCGGCCGCCTTGATTGGCCATGCCCTGGTCTCTACCCAGTCACCGTTGAGATTGCACCACCTCACATCAAGGCTCGCATAGTAATGCTCCTCTCATAGACTTGCCATGTTCGTCGCAGAACCGCCTGTTCCGGATCCCACAGGCTAGCGGCCGCGGGCGTCTGGGACGAGTAACAAGTCACGAGCGCCATGCATCCTCTGAAGTCTTTTCCGCTCTTAGTGACATGCCTCGGGGAATAGCGAACGTATTGCAGGGCGAAGAAGACACCCCTGCCGCGCCGTTTGGGTGCATGCCTGATTGCAGGGCAACACAATGCTTGCACTGTGCAGGAAGAGATTACCCGTCGCTATCAAGCGAACTTAGCGAAGGGCAAGGGGGGGGGGGGGGGGGTACGAGGCCCTGTCCGTATCGCTGATGCCATTACCAACCCTTCGCGCTCGAGCAGTCGTGGCGACGACGAGCGCGCAGGCGTGTTGATCTGATTATGACGAGTAGCCCACAGTGTAGATCGACAAAATGTGCTTCTGGCATTGTTTGTTGTTGATCAACCACCCACTACCAGCGCACAAGCAACCACGATACCCCTATTCCCTGTTCCGGCAGACCTCGGATCCCACAACACCAAGACGCAGTGAAAGCAACAGCCCGCCCAAGCTTGAATCCAAGTCCCGGCCAACATGGCAACCTCCTCGGCATTATGTCATAAGCACCGTCGGCTGCACACCTCACCGTGCGCTCACGTCTTCTGACAGGCAAGAAACATGAAAAGCTGGGGTATGCCACTACCAATTGCGCAACGGCTGTCATTCATTTGGCGATTTTCACGCGTGGCTAATTTCCTTCAGGGTTTCATGCGAGGGTGATCCTCGACAGGCAGCGCTCGGGAACGCCGCATTGGGTCAGTCATAACACGGCATGCTCTTGCCGAATATTTATGGCAAACACGGATGCCATGGAAGGATGGAAGTCTGGGGCATTTCTTCCACAAGGCCGCCGCCAGTCGCTGGGCGCCTTGTTGATCGTTGCGGAGGCCAGGCTGGGGGGGGGGGGGGGGGGGGTTTGCTTGCAACCTTGCGATATGCCATGTTCCATGCTACGTAGGTACAGTAAGTTGCCATGGTCTGTGGGTCCGTATTAGCAAGCACCATTTCTTAGTCCACCAGATCAAGGTCACGATGCTCATTTTGAAATTGCTGCAAAGGATCATCTGCCGAGGGACACGAGAGCAGTAATCCGCCAGCACCAAAGCAGTCGAATGTATTCATTCTCGGGCACAAAGGGCTCCGCGACATTGTGGATACGAGTTCTATTTCGCAATGGCACAGTTGGTGAGTCAAGTTACATTCTACAACGAGAGCACCTTTAATTTTCGGGACGGCGAGCGCACGAGTCTGCGCCTCTCTCTGTTTGAACACCGGAAGATCCAAGGCTACCGGGGCTTGAGGTAGTCTTCACTTTGAAGTGCGAGCGGTCACGGCAAGTGCACAAACACCAGTCTTAACACGCACAAATATCAGTGTACCGAGTTCCACCCGTAGCACAAGCGGCGATCCCAACTCACAAAACTATCGTGAACAGGTGTTTTCTTCACCGTCACTTCGACGCTCCAAGTCGCTCCGTTAGATCGGCACCCTAGGCACCGAGTCAGGGACTGTGGATGATACGAGGCAGCAAAGAAACGCCGAGCGTCCCTTCGCCGCTCACCCAATACTCAGACACGAGCCCCAGTCTAGCCACGAGCTTACAACACCAGGGATGAGCCTAGAAATATACTCCAAATAGATTCCGGGTCTACATGTTGAGCATAGTTGACGCCACAACTGGTGATGACATGCAGAATTACATTGTCATCATTGTAGAGTGAAATTGCTATAAACCTGCCGATATGCGCGCCAGCAATCACACATGCCGTTCCGCTGCCTATGACAAGAGAAGAATTTTCCCAACCGCAAGCGCCCACCGTAACGTGCCGTGCGATGCCGAGTTTACCGATCATACAGATCGAGCAGGTAAACTACACGCATCCGCTTGAAGCGCTCTACGCCAGCACCAAAAAAAAAGAGCAAAACAAATTCCTCAAAGCTCCAACTCTTTTCATGTCATCGTTAGGGTAAATCAGAATAGCAAACGCCCATGAAAGACCAAGTACTCCAATATCCTGGGCATTAACAATGCTAGTGTGTCGTGTGGGGTATCATCGTCATTTGTCACAATCTCATCACAAGAATCCACTCTCGGAGAGAAGCCTAAAACGCCGTTAGCCCCATCTTCTCTCCAAAAGACGCATTCGTATCCGCTTGTTGTGTAGTATTATCCTCCATCGTGGCCAGCTGGCATCTGCTGCTATCCTTCTAGCCCAGTCTTTGTACGATCAAAAGAGAAATAGGTAGTGTACCTTGCAATCTTTTCGTCCTCGCGTTCCCTCGGCTCGACGCTCAAACTCATTTCGTACATCTCGTGCACGTCGCCCGCTGACTGCATGTTGGTGAGGATGTAGTCCTGTAGCTCCGGAACGGGCTGTAGCGGGTAAGGCACGTTTTGGTATTGCTGGATGTCGCGGATGACTTCGGCCGTTTTGGCGCGCTTTGCAAAGTTGATAAGATTTGTGCGTTTTATCAAAGAGGGGATACCATCTTCGATAAAGGTCAGATCGGTGAGGTAGACACCTGGTAAGACGGGTTAGCATGTTGATGCGGAACGCTTGGTCGAGGGCTACATACCAAAGAAGGGTATACATGGTGGATTCGCCCGATGCAGCGTGTCTCGGTATTCCGCAAAGTTCTTGGTACTACCCATGAGCTTGCGCATGCTCTCCAATGTCGCCATGGAACGCTGGTTGACAGCGCTCCAGGTCCTGTTCAAGCGGTGTATGGGTGCAGTTCCTAGTGCTGAGATGATGGAGGTTAGTGTGGAGAAATTGTTCAGTTGTCGGCATTTCTGCATCGTGTTAGCCGCTACTCTTATATCAAGCCATCACTTTACTCACATCTGCGACATTGACAAAGTGCTTGATGACGATCACTCTGCGCTTGACGTCTTGCTGTGTAAGAATCATCTGTGCAACCCAATTCGTCAACTGGTTCGAGTGTAGAATGAGCGCTTTGACGTTTGCGGCTGGATCAGGCTCGCCTGGAGCCAGCTTCTTCTGCCATGTCTTGTTCAAACACTCTGTCGGACGAATCTTGCCATATAACCTGGATTCGATAATGGTGAGTTGTCGAGCGAATTCGGTTGCGTCAATGTCCAAGAACTTCAGCTTCTTCATATGTTTGGGTAGGATAGGCTGTGGCGTCTGGGCACTCAAAGTGAGGACTAGACGTTTCGTAGGCATGTCTGGCCCTCGAGATCGTTGTTCAACCGACGTCATCAGGGGTGCCGCTCCTGGGGTGCTAGTGGTCGCGACATGGTCCTTCGCAAAGTTGTACACCCGTTGGATGAGAATTCGTGCTTCCTCGTCATTGCCTTCCATCCAGTAGTTGTCGAACCAACTCTTAAGAATGTTCACAACTCGAAATCGGATCGGTTTCTGCTTTTTGTCTACCCAATGCTGATAGTCTTCTTTGGCCAGTCCATGAGGTGGTTGTATACTCCATCGCTTAACCAGCATTTCGAATAGCTCAGAAGCTGTGGTGAAAGATCGGTAGGTGAGTAGGAAGGTGTTGTTGAACGCAGGGTCCAGACGGTCGTGACGCGTCAACTGCTCAACGAGACCAGCCAAAGTACCACCCTTCAGCTGAGGGGGTGTAGACTTGTGATCATATGAGATTTCGCCCTCATGGTCGAGCTTCAAGTACTCTGGTGTTTCTTCAATCGTCTGCTGGGGGATGACTGGGACTTCACCAAAGAAGTCTTTGAGCTTCTTGTTACTGTTTGCAGATCGGACTGGCTCGACCTTTCCTTCGTCAAGAGGTGTGCCTGCACTGTATGTTTCTGCCTTCGGAATATTGCCAAGCAAGGGTCTCTCGGGCCCAGATTGTCCCCGGGTGTGGTTTGGCAGCTCGCTATCGGTATTTCTCCTTGGGTCTGTACGGCTCACAATGTCGGCGAGTGGGACAGTGTCCGACAGTTGTTGCAATAGGCTGTACTGCTGGACACACGTCGCCTCCAAATCTCTGGCAACTGCTCGCACCGGATTGATCCGGTCCTCGAGTGAATCGCCACGTAGTTCAGCCCACTCGTCTCCAAGTGGTGCTGCTACTCCCTGACATGCAATCACAAGTTCAGATACGACATCGTAGACCTTCTGCTTCTGGACACTAAACTCGCTTAGCTGTTGCCCTTGGGCGTCCGCGTCTAGAGACGCGAGATCAATTTGTTCGACGGTGGAGATCCAGGGCCGACAAGCCTCTAGCACTTTTCCTGCAGCACTGCATACGTGGTCGCCTATCGCTTGGTGTTTGCGATGTGAAATGACTGTATCTCGAACCACTAATTGCTCGTCCAACCGCCGGAGACTGGACACGATCAATCTCTTTACATCTTGCAGTCTTTCCAGTATGCGCGAATCAAGTTTAAGGGTTGGTTCGATGGAAGGTTCATAGTCGTCCTGGTCAGAGTACATTGAGGTATTGGCATCACGGGAATCAGTACCGTTGTTTTGCCAGCTGCCTCCGGTGTTGTTGCCCACTACGAAGCCAGGCACAAGACGCGGGATCTCCTCTCCGCGCTGCTGGCGTGCTACCTCGACAAAACCGAAGACACCGTTTAGGACGCCTTCTGCCTCCTTCAGGCACTTGGAGTAGGAATCGGGGGGAGGGAAGTCGGACGCAGCGATATGCGAAGACAGCACTAGTTTTGAGAATCGCGACATTGTCTCACGGAAGTGAGGATATAAGGCCTTGTTTGTAGATATGATCGAAGGGTTACCAGAGTGGTTGTCTGTTGTCCCCGAGCCAGCAGCGAGGAGCAGTCGCAAGTGGTCCGAAATGTCCTCGGCGCGCTTCACAAATTCAGACCTGTCGCTATTGTTGATAGCCTGCTTGTAGCGCTCTATTGCGCGTCGCATGTCCTCCACCATTCTGTTCCAGGTAAGGGGGACCGGGCTCACGTCGTCGTAGAACTTGCGTGAATGCGTCGAGGCGCCGTCTAGAGCTGAACCATTCGCGAAGGAAGTCGCCGTCGTGCCAGTGGGAGGCATGGCAGCAGAAGCTGCAAAACTCATGCCGCTTTGGTCGTAGGACCTGCTCTGGTAGCCACCGTTCATCGACTCCATTGAGGTTGCTGACGAGAGGCCATCGGACAGGCGCTGCCTGTGCTGTGGTGCCAAGTCAGTATTCGCTCCACGCATAGTAGCGCAAAACTTACGCGCGAGCGGTAGG
Organism: Alternaria panax; assembly: GCA_019702505.1. Taxonomy (NCBI): domain Eukaryota; kingdom Fungi; phylum Ascomycota; class Dothideomycetes; order Pleosporales; family Pleosporaceae; genus Alternaria; species Alternaria panax. The sequence goes on from JAANER010000004.1 coordinate 3,145,267, forward strand.
AGCCCTTCTTTCCAGGGCCTTCAAAGTCGGACGCCGACGTTTCATCGTCCGTGTCCTCCATGTTGTACCCGGAGCCTGATGCCAGCAGCTCAGCTGGCGGTCGCGACGTGTCGGGTATGAAGACATCAGTACGATTGCGCGGGCCACTCTCGTTAGCCGAAGGGGACTCCAAGGGCAGCTCCATGGTGCTGACACCGGTCAGGGTGTTGAAGTAGAAAAGCATGCCGTCTGGCGTGGCCTGGGGTATCCAGAAGGCGGCTTCCTCCTCCTTGTTGTGCGGTGCCTTGTTGTGCGGTGCATTGTTGCGCTCGAGGGGCAGTATGGTATCGTTCCCACCGCTCAGGGACTCGCCATCTGAGGTGTCAAATTCAGCACCGCCTGCCGACCTCGCCTCATGGTCGTCGTCGGCGTCGAGGCCGTCTCTGTCGCTTTCAATGTCCTCGCTCGGGCGTTGCACCACGGCGCAGTAGTTGCTCGGGAACCAGCCACGCACCCCGTGGATGACTCCGTCCCACCAGCCGCTCTCGAGCTGGGTGATGACCTGTATTATGTCGCCCGTCCGGAAGCTCAGACTGGTGCGGTCGTCGGCCTGGTAGTCGTAAAGCGCCTTGACGTACATGCCGCCAGCGTCGGTTGTGCCACTAAAGCCGTTCATGGTGGTGATTCTCACGGTGCCTCAAGGCGCAACCGGCGTGTGGGGGGACGGGGGGGAAGAAGGCAACAATCTTCAACCTCGTATGCGCGACCCCTCTGCTGCGACCCTGGACTAAAGTAGGAGCCGTCGCAATGTGGGCCGGCTGATCTTACGACGCGGTCGTTTTCGAGGATCTGATATGACCGCGTGCTATGGCCGGGGTGGATGAGGGCATGCAATTGGGCTAGAGGCGGCCGGCATGCGAATGAGGAGCGCGCCTAGCTGAGCGACGCAGCGAATAGAGCCTCGCAGCAGGCGCCCCGATATGAATATGGTTGAGAAGAAGAACGGTTTCGGGCGAAAGAAAATGCAACACCAGGGCGGGTCGTTGGCAGCCGTCGTGAGCGGTGGAGGGCCCATTCGGTGGGGACGACGCTTGCAGGTGCCATACAGATCACGTGTTTGGGCTGGGGACCTAGGTACGTATGGATAAAAGTAGCTAACAATGTGTCAAGTTCCGGGCCCGTCCTTTGATAGAATCATCCACGGAACCCACCAGCTTGCCTACACATTGCAACCCTCATGCACGTATATGCCCTGCCTGCCTGCAATTGATGTTGTGCATTGCAATATAGCCAGACGGCAGGCAAGTAAGCGACCGACCCCAAGCCGGCCACATCAACTTTGTCTGCGCCGCGGCTTTCAGAGTCAAAGAAGCTGTCTACACCGACCATGCATAGTATACATCTGCAATTGATAATACGGCCCCACCAAGCTCTCGATGTAGTATGCAAGAGCTCTTGATGCCGAACAGCCTGGTGATAGAGCGGGGACATTAGGCCTTCCATAAGCTGTCAGCTCATCTAGAACGCTGCCTGACTCGTTACATATTCTCGCGTCTTTGCGCTATGAAACGTGGTCCTCAAGGATAACCAGGACTTCCCTCCCGTTGCGGGCGGATGCCGGCGCATCGAGGATTGTGCGACCATGTATCTTGTACCACCATCCAGACCTCACTTCTGACGTTCTGCGTTTGTCGTCCCTACACTTCGCGTTTGCACGGGACGTTGCTTATTGCCCCGCGACTCAGTGGGGGACTTTCACCTAGTCTTGGTGCCGACTCTCATACGACTGTAGGTGCCCAGGGACATCAATGAATGGTTGAGGCCGGTGGCAGAACACCGTGATACTAGAATAGCATGCCTATAGCACTCAACGTAGTAGTCTGGTCGTCCCATCCCTTCTGGTTGAGAGCGGTGACTGACACGCGCATCTTACTACGGAAGGTGTGATGGAAGCTCAGAAAGATTATAGCGGATCCTAGTGGCCGATGCCAGTCTCAAACTTGCTTGGTTTGTCGCGTGGAAGCGGAAATGGCATGCCCTGGGTTCTGCGACACTGGTGGGCCGAAGGGTGGGTGGACCAGCCGTTAATTGATCACGATCTTTCACTGCCCCGAGACATCGGTGTTGTTGAGAAATGAAGAAGCGTCGTTGTGGAAGGAAAAGCCTCAAGCAGAGAACATGATGCGATAGCTGCCGTGTTGACTGTGGGGGTCGCAGCAACCACCCGTTCAGAGATCATTGCGGCATCTGACGCATCCTCAATAATAGGTTCGTCGTAATCCGCAGGGCCGAAAGGGCGTACCTTTCACATGCGATTTGGCTGCGGACGGTGTTGGGCATGATACCGTGTCAATACACCAGCTTGGTCAGCTGTCAACCACCACTCATCTTCAGTGGGATGATCTAGCCGTTTGCCTCTATCATATTGAAATTAACTGACGGTGTGGACGGATGAGTACCGGCCCTGCCGCGTCCGTGTTGGGCGGACAGACCATCCAATGCCACTTGAAACCACCACCACCACCACCACCACAACCCGCCATGCTTCTAAAGCATTACGAGAAACGTGCTAGCGCGGGGGGTTTCATTGAAAAGCAATGCCCCTCGCTGACACAATGGTCACTGAGGGGCCGTTAGAGGACTTGTAGAAGGCATGTATAGCGACTGCTGGCTTAGATAGAGTAACGGTGAGAACAATTAGGTGTCATGGTAGCAAGAGCGTTTGCTGGGCCGCGGCCAACGCTGTAAGCTCCAGGATGGTACGCGCATCCCCGATTTAAAGAAGACAAGCGGGGCACATTTTTAGCGGGCTCTGCCACTTTGCTGCCAGCGGGAGACACTGTCGGAATGAAGGTGACCTCCCGAGCCGAGAAGACCTCAGCCGGACGGCTCGGTGGTAATGTGATGTCTGCCGACATGCGCAAGAAGCATCGTTTTCGCGGCGTTGAAATGTTCGTGTGAGCTCTGCAAGCCGTCGCGTCTACTACACATGTGGGCCAGACTAAACTGAGATGGTGGGTCCGGGGAGCCGCGATTATGGCCCGAATTTCTGGATAGAGTTCCAGGAACGAGCGCAGGCGACGATCGTATCGCAATTACTCGTGCCACCACATTTGATGGTGGAAGTTGGAGAGGCATCCTGGCGTCATGGTATGTGAAGGCGAGGGGCAACCCCTTTTCCCGCGCCCTTCGTCATCGCGCAACACAGACCACGGAGGGGCGACGGGTGGGTGTTTTGTATGTATTGGAGGCTGCTGTAAGCAACGATGGCGCAGGCGTACCTAGGTAGGAAGTGAGGCGGTGAGCCACCACGTGCATGGCCTGCGTCTGACTACTCCTCCAAGAGTAAAAGCATGAGGTCCTTACCGCCTCTTTGAAAGTTGAAGTGTCGTGCCACTTTGTCACTGGTGGATGGAGAGTCGACTCCGCTGACAGCGGGTGGATGGAGAGACCATGCTCGTTGAGGCTCTTGTGAGAAGAACCATTGGACAGGCGGGCGCCATGTTGCACACTGGTCCAGAAGCCTGTGGTTAGGGATGTCCCGGGTTGTGAAGGCGGTGCCTGTTCGTGAGGGGCCTGTTCATGGTGGAAGTTTGGTTGACTTGTAGCTGTATAGACAACGTGAGATGGGCGTGGAAGTCGCGATGTCAGGTGGAGCAAGAGCGACGGAACCACCAACGTCGCTCGTCGCCCGTCGCCCGTCGCTCGTCGCCTCTAATATGGCACCCAGGCAGCCACAGACAGGAAAAGCAGACTTCGTAATTATAGACTTGGTCGCGTTAGAAGCGCTAGCGCTGTAATAAGTCCAAGACCACCTGGGCAGGGGATGGTGAGGCTGGCACCTGGGCTGCCCGTGCGCCATGCCCCCTCGATTGATTTTGGACCTCGAGACCCCCCTCATTCAACACCCGCAACCCGTCTCAACGCCAACGTCGGTCATCACTTCATCATTGCGCACGCTGCCAGACGGCGCGACGCCTGCACATCACCTCTCCCCACCGGCCAATCCGGTGCTGCCCCATTGTTTATAGCTGTTTTACGGGATGAACGCAGAGCACAGCTGTTGCACCACACTCGTCAACCAACTTTGACCAAACGCGTCTTCTGGCCATTTTACGCCATCTCCAGCCATCGGCTACGCATCGCTACAGCACTACACTACACGTTGCATACCTACTACACGTCGCATTCATTGAGATGGCGTCGACCTCGTCGCCCGCCGTCCGCAAAACTGGCGCGCCCGAGAAGAGTGAGTGTCTCTGTACGAAGTGCATGTGAGACCAACACTGACTTGGCACACAATCCAGAATACAAGTGCACCTACTGTGCTAGAGTATGTCCCAACTGCATCTCGTCGACGAGACACGTGCTGACTTCACTCTAGGCATTCAGTCGCAGCGAACATCGCTCAAGGCATGAGCGATCACACACCAAGGAGCGGCCCTTCAAGTGTCTAAAGTGCCGCTCGACATTCGTACGCCGAGATCTACTCCTACGCCACGACCGGACCGTCCACGCGAAAGACGGTGGCGCGCCCCTCCCCAGCGAGCAGAAGCGCCGGACGAACACCAAGGCAGCCGAACAGAAACAAGCCCCCGCGGAAAGCGCGACGACGCTCGAGCGCATCGAAGCCGAGAACGACGCCATGCACGAGGATGAAGACCTCAATGCGGCGGCCATGCTGATGACCGACTTCCATCACAAGGCGATGGCGAGCCAAGAACCCGAGATGATTCCCGAGCACAACGAACCCGTCATATCCCCCACGGGCCCATCGATGATGGAGCCTGTTATCCCGTACACTGCCCCAGGCCAGAACATGCTGCCACAGATGCCATGGAGAGATTCGATGGTACCCCAATCAGAGCCCAAGTCATCGCCGAACACGCACTCAGCCTTCAACAGCACCAGCGCGCTCGGCTCGCATCCCCACCAGCTCCCACCCCTCATGGAGCGCACCATGTCTGGCAGCGATAGCCTTGCGCCCACTTTCTCGGCCATGAACGGCGGCAATGGATTGGGTACTCCCGGTGCTCTCTCGCCCTACCCCTCCATGATGGGACCTGTATCACCCGTCGACTACCGCAAGTCGCCCGGCCCCAATCAGGCTCTGATGATGACGCGCGCCCCTCAGCTCGACTCGGAAGAACAATGTGCAAGGATTTACGAGAACATCAAGCAGTACGACAGTGAAAACTCGCTCCTGGAGACGTTCCACTTGCCTAGTCTGAACACGCTGAACCGCCTGTTGAAGACGTACTTTGATCTGTTCCACCATCATCTGCCCTTCTTGCACCCTGCCACCTTCAACCCCACCGAGGTATCTGCCCCGCTACTGCTTGCTGTGCTATCGATAGGTGCTTTGTACATCTTTGACCAAGACCAAGCCTACATGCTGCACATTGGATCAAAGGTCCTGGTAAACCAATTCCTCCAGAACAAGGAGAACTTTAGTTCCCGCAAATGCCCACTATGGACGATGCAAAGCACCCTGCTTAACATGATCTTCTCCAGCTGGAGTGGTGATCCAAAGGGACTCGAATGGGCTTGTTCGATTAAGAGTCTTCTCGCCAACGTACGTTCCCACCTCCTTGACGCGTCACAGCCACTAACAAATTGCAGATGGTCGCAGGAAACCGATACGAACTCAAGCTTCGCTCTGATGCACGTGATGGCGCTCAACCAAACCATGAAGAATGGGTCGTCGACGAGCAATGTCGTAGAACTTACTATGCAGTCTACATCTTCTTCGGCCTGCTAACACTCACCTACAATCATACACCAGCAATGGGTTTCAACGAGTTCGACACCCTCGAGCTGCCCTCTTCCGAGTCGCTCTGGACCATGGAGGTGTCTGACGATGAAGCATGGCGCGAAAGTCTGAGTGCTTCCAAGATCATCACATTCCGTCAAGCACATGACAACCTATTCCAAGGCGAGACTGCGCGCTACAGTGCCTTCGCCACACGCGTCATGATCAATGCACTGTTCCTCGAAGTGTGGTACCACAAGCGCAGCCCTGAAGCCCTTCAAGACGTAGTCACGGAGTACAAGCTTCGCCTGGCTCTGGAGACCTGGGAGAAGTCGCTCGAATTATGCGAGCCGGAGACGGTCGTTGTCCAACTGAGCGCCCCACACAAGGGTCACCCACTCATCTTCAATGCTATGGCATTGTACAGGAATACCAGGGCTCGACTAGTGGTCGACCTGAAGTCCATCCAGGAAGCTCTCCGCTACCACGACTCTTACGAAGTAGCTGCTGCCATGACCAATGCCCGCGACAAGGTTCAGCGCTCTCCAGAAATGATCAAGGTCATTCAAGAATGCTTCGACTGCATCGAGGTTGCTGCTGTGCAAGGCATACGTTGGGTCGCACGGACTTCCGCTACCAACTGGAGCATCGAGCATCCCCTTACCGGCATGGATCTGATGGTCATCCTAACGCTGTGGCTCTATCGCCTGGAGCACGATGAAGAGCCAGCTACCGAAGAGGAGCTCGCAATGTACAACAAACTGCGCAATCTATTTGATGACGACTCTGTCGACGTCTATGGTGCAAAGCTAAGCTCCACAGTTGCGCGACTCTGGGGGAGCATGATCGATGAGGTTGTTGTTTGGGGGTACGTAAATCAGCATCCATCTATGGAGCTTGTCGCTAACAGTACACAGTATCACCAAACTCATGGGCGAGGCCTTCAAGCTACATTCTCAGGCCCTTGTCGGCTATGAAGATGCCATGTCGTCTCGATCTGGGTCTGCTACGCCGTCAATGGCTGCTGGCGGCGTCCAGGTCCTTGAAATGCAAATGGCCTACTAGAGGGAGCTATCACTAACGCTACTCTCGATCTTTCGCGATCTTGTTTTGATTTCTCTTTTCTTTTACAGAATGTGGGCATCTCATCAGCCGGTCGCCGTCTCCTTGCACCTGGGAGCATGGCAAGGAGTTTGGCGCATTCAGCATCAGTCTATTCCTATCTCATTCCACTTTCCAAGATCGGGGCAATTCGGCGCACAGGGCGGTCTGGTCCAGATCCTACACACTCGAGCTCATGCTCTCCTCGTTTGGTATTCTTCTAATATCTTTCCCTCGCTCATACCCATCGGCATTTCTGGACTATCGAAGGCTGGCCCTAGGCGCGTTATTACTTTACTTCGGTCCTGCTACTAGCGTTGCCTTTGACGCGATTCTGCTAATATTTGCTTGTTATCTGCCTCTACTTCGGTAATGCCTTTTTTTGGTGGCATCGGGCTCTTTCTCTACATATACCACAGTATTTCATGGTTCGACTTCGCGGCGACGGAGATGGGTGATATTCAGGTAGTAGATATGAAGTGAAGGTGCGAATTGGTCTCAAATAGCACTTTATGAATACGTTTTCCCTAACTGGTCTCGAGCGCAATTCATCCGTCATGTCTGAATCTGCTGTGCTGTGGTGTTTTTGATTGTGGAGCCATTGAGGTTGTATGATGGTCCGTGCAACCGTGCATCACTAGCGCGTTGAGCTCCGGTGTGAACTTTTCCAAAATTTCGCAAAGAGCTACCGTACAGCACGACGCATTACCAGCCACCACCACATCTCCGCATTTCTAACTCCTGCCGATAAATCACAGTCGCTTAACTATACAATGTCGAAAGATATCGAGGAGAAGAGGCTGAAGAAGGAGAAGAAGGACAAGAAAGAAAAGAAGGAAAAGCGCGCGGAGACAGATGGCGTGTCCAAGAGCAAGAAGGACAAGAAGGAGAAGAAGATCAAGGGCGACGTCGAAATGGTAGACGCGCTCGAGGCTGAGCTTGAAAAGGAGCCAGAAGTCTCCATGGTCAACGTCGTGGACGGCGACGATGAGCCGCGCGGCGCACTCGTTCCTTTTGCGTTTCCTCTCGCAGACAACGACAAGGAGGTCAAGAAGATCCTCAAGACTGTCAAGAAGTGTATGTTTATCTGTTCTTATTCATCCGCCTGCCAGCGCAATGACGGAAAACTAACCTTCCTTCCACTACAGCCGCCAAATCCAAGACCCTCCGTCGCGGTGTGAAAGAAGTCGTAAAAGCGCTGCGCAAATCCGCTGCCTCAAGCGGCGGCACTCTGAGCGACCCCAGTGCCATTGTCGTCATCGCCGCAGATATCTCGCCCATGGACGTCATTGCGCACATCCCCGTCCTCTGCGAAGACCACAACGTACCGTACATCTACATCAAGAGCCGCGCGCAGCTCGGCGAGGCCAGCGCAACAAAGAGACCCACCAGCGTGGTCATGATTGGAAAGGAGAGGATGGGCAAGAAGGCAGGCGAGGGCGACGAGGAGTTCACCGAGGCGTACGGTGAGCTCGTCAAGGTCGTAGGCAAGGCCGCCAAGACTGTCAGGAAGTGAGAGCAATGCGCATGCGGCAGGTGTGCGAGAGAAGTCGTTCGATCATGTGTCGAGTATATTGTTCAAAACGGGAATGAGGAGTACGGCGTTTTTCACCCCAATGGTTGGCTGACTAGTCCTCCTGCTGTTTATTGCTTTAGTTCTAGGGACTGAGCTAGGCTTGCAATATACCTCTACAAAACTTCAAACTCTGTTCATTCCTCTACGCATTTTCTGAGCTGATCTCGAATCTGCACGCTCAACGAGGACAGATGCTTATAGAAGCCGATGGTATTGCGCAATGATCTGTCAGCAACGTATCTCGAACATCGTCTCATCCCCATAATCATGGCCCACCCTTACAACGATACGACGCCGAGAGAAGAACTTCCTCGCGTACACGATCATAGCGGGACAGCCAGCATGAGTAAGGGTAGACTGTGAAACGATTGTTGAGTCTATGTAACCATCAAGAGAACCAAGTATAAACACGAAGAGAAGTCAGCACGCATCTACCATTGACATCACCAGCCCACATCCCATAGCCCTGCAATCCCACTCGTCCCGAACACAGCGTTTAGATACGAATATTTAGTTCGCGGCGGTCCATAGGGCCGGACCAGGGAACGTGTAAGTAGTAGGGTTGGTGTAGATGTTGAAGACGATACCCGGCATGTCCTTCGTGTACAGGCTAGTACCTGGGACACCAGCAGTCGGCTTGACAGAACCGCTACCTCCAACTTTGAGGTTCAAGCCTAGAGCGCTAGTTAGCATCTCTTTTTTCTTCCAGATGCTGAGAAACGAAGAAACTTACACTGGGGGTACAGCTGTGCGCCATTCACATTCTGGCCGCCGTGGAGTGCAATGATCTCGTGGCGGATGACGTAGTTGCCAGGTGCGAGTTTGGCTGGAAGAACAGTAGAGACCTTGAACTTGTCCGCGATGAGCTTGTCTGTAACCCAGGTCCCGGGGCTGGTGATGGCAGACTGAGAGATCTTTGACCAGCGAAGTGCACCAGGAGTCAAAGTGGTGCAATCACCGTTGCAAGGTGCGATATAGTCTAAGCGTGAGAGTACAAAGTCAGTAAATATATCACATGCAGTTTGTGCAGGGTCCCATACTGATGATCGGGCCCTTGTGGCTATCGGGCCAAGTGCTCCATTCAAATTCGATAGTGTCACCAGCATTGACGTTGGCGTAGAGACGTCCGGCTGTGGCACTCTTGTGGCAGTTCACATCTGCTGTGCCAACGGAGTTTGGCTCGACGAAGCCGATGTCTTGGTTTAGAGCATCCCAGCCTGCAGTCTGGGGACGCGCATCCTTGGCGAAGTAGTACCAGATCGGGTCGGAACCATTGGTGTAGGTTCCCTTCACGTTGACGCTCTTAACGAAGCCGTGGGCGGATGCGGTATCGAGGAGGACGGCGACGGCGCCGAGAAGGAGCGCGGAGGTGTACATGATAGAGACCGTGCGGAATAAGATCAGTGAAGCGTTGGGTAGCGAGTGTCGTTGCTTTGATGATGATATAGTACGTCCAATTCATCTCTTATAAGTCTTCCAGATTTTCAGATGGTGTTACCGACTTCTCATGTCGTTCTCAATAGGAAGCGGAGCGCAATGGCCGATTGTATCTGGTAGTCCAAGGATCGCATAGTGCCTATAAATGACCACAAGCCCCTTGACTACGGCCTTGTAGCAGCAATGGGCATGGTCACCAAGGCGAAGCATAGCTTGTTGCTCTCTAGCCACACGCGACGTCCACCGTATGACTTCCAAGATCTTCCATGATTCAGAATCTGATCAAAGGTACAGACGCTGATATTACCGCGATATTGTACCCGTCTCAGAGTGTGGTTGTGGCGTGCAGCGGCGTGTTTCGCAAGGAAGGCGGGCCGGGTTTTTGTGTGCGTGACCAATCTATTTTCCCCGGAAAGCTCATATGAAGTGCCGTTAGCGAGCAATATATATCTGAACAAGTACTTAGGTAGCGAATAGTGTTAAACCAGTGTAGGCTTGGAAGTCGCCTTCGTCACACGCGCATTACGTGCGGGTGCTGTTTTCTCCTGCCATAGTACCTAGGCACAGTTGACAGTGGGTGAATGCACCACCTCATCCAGGACAAAATCTAAAAACTTCTTCGTTGATAAACTCCCCTGTTTTGCTTGCTAAGAGAGATCCTTATGCAGCTACTGTTCAGGAGTCAATAACTCAGACTCTTGAACAGTAGCTCCACAAGGAAGGGACGACAAGACAAGGTTTTATTTCATGTAGCGCTTCTTCATCTTAGCGCGCAATGAGATAGTATTTGCAGACATATCTCGAGCACAACGTGCCCTCTGAATCCTTATTAGGACAAGCGATTCCCGACCTGGTGTGTGGCATGTGTGGCAGATATTCAGTAACTGAGCCTTAGTGTATGGAGAGTAAGTGATGGATGAATGTTTGCGGAGTTTCAGCAAAGTTTCCACGTATGTTGGCTGAAGCTCCCCAGGCTCGCCATCTGCCTGCTGGTAGATATGGCAACGTAAAGATGATCCAAGAATCATGGGTCTGCCTGCTGGTCGCCTAGGAAGTGACTGAAGATAAAGCATGCAGCGGCTGACTAACTATGAGCTAGGTCTTGCTGAGACTCCTGACCGTTCGATCGATTGATGCAGGATTCTGTATGTGGTCGGTGTCCATTGAATGAATGTTGCTACTAAAAGCACGTTGGAACTACCGAGGTTGCGGTTCCACAGGCGCGATCAGTACATATTGGAGACCGGCAGTCATATTCGTTGTTGCGTCTGGTGTTTGCGTCTGGTACTTCGGTGGCCATAAATCTACCCGTCTTTGAATGCCTGCTCGTCGTCCTAGTGAGGTCCAGGTATCCAAGGAACAGGTTGGTGGAGAGAGGCTGTTGTTCTACCAGCCGACGCTTGTCCGCGGGTGATGCCCCGCAACCCCGCCCGTCATCTGTCCAAACTCCTTCCACACACATATGCGTACACAAGTTGCGAAAAGGTATCCATATGATCCCCAGCCTAAATTCTCCTCAGAACAAGTGATGGCCTCCAATCAAGACATTAGTAGTGCGCGCTTCAGCAAAGAAGCCCTAGAATGGGATTCGAACAAGAAGCACGTAGAATCGACCTCAAAAGCACTTGAAGCCATTAGGCGATATGTACCTGCATTCAAAGATGGACGTAACAAAGGTACAATCTGCGCATCTCACCACTATTCCAGGACTGATAAGTATTGTAGAGCTCGACGTCCTAGAAATTGGCTGTGGTACTGGTCTCCTATCCTTTATGCTAGCTCCGCACGTACGCAGCCTCATCGGCGTCGACACAGCAGACGGCATGATCAGCGCTTTCAACACGAAGTTGGCGGATCTTCCAACAGATCACCCAAACCTGTGTTCGGTAAATCACTTCCTAACGAACCCGGACTCGCATGAATTGCAAAGCGCAGCAGCACTTCTTGCCACACACCGTGGGGAGGCTATATCACTGCCCTACTCATACCGATTTGACCTCGTGGTTTCTCATTTGACCCTGCATCATATTCCTTCTATGGCAGAGATTCTGGAGACGATGAAGAAGTGTTTGAAGCCCGGAGGTATTGTCGCATTGACGGATTACGAGGACTTTGGACCCGAAGCGGTACCGTTTCACCCATTGAGTAAAAGGCCAGGAGTAGAAAGACACGGGATCAAGAAGGGCGAAATGGAGCAGTTGCTATTGGGTACAGGTTTTAATGAGGTAATGGTCGATGAGGCCTTTGTTTTGCGGAAGGAAGTTGATGCTGAGGACGGAAAGCCGGCAAGAGAGATGGATTTCCCGTTTTTGCTGTGTTTCGGGGTGAAGAGCTGAGGTACTCGGCGGTGTGTAGACATTTATAAATAGTGTTCGGCGGGGTCAGCAAGTACTTCAACGCACCCGGAATTAATAGTCTTTTAGCAGGTCGTTCACTGCTTTCGCAGCGAAGAGTCTCCGTTCGGCTTCTTCCATGCCCTCGCCCATCTCCTTGATAGCGACCATCTTCTGCATCATTACCTCCAGTTCTTCAACCTCTTTGTCTCCTGATTCCGGACCATCATCGTCGTCAAATCCAGCCAGCGCACCTTTCATGGCAAACAGCTCCATATTCATCTCCGCATCTTCCGCCGCGAAGCTGCCGGCGAAGCCATCCTCATCATTGCCCATGTCCAGATCTGCCATGCTCTCCCATTCCCCAGCCTCAAGTGCTTCCCGAACTCGGTGTATTCCTGTTGCCTCGCCAAACTCATTCATGCCCTTCTTCTCTGAGTCGACGTATTCAAAACCGTAGTCCATGGCAAGCTCTTCCCACTCTTCATGACTCTTCTCGAGGTAAGGTGTTGTGGATTGCGGCATCGCAACGGCCAGACATACCATGTCACCACCGTAGCCACAGGCACGTTCGATGACATCGGAAACAGCCTGCATAGTCTCTTTGATCACTTCTAGATCCTTTGCTTTGACTGGCTTCTTGAAGCAGTATATCCACGCCCCGAGCGCGGTGACGACTTCGCGGGCTTCGGGTTTGGTGAATTCGGTGCGCCATTCCGCTACGTTGGCGAGCTCATCGACCCATATAGGAAGAGTCGCGGTGTAGTATTTGGTTTCGAGACGCCATTCGTGCATCAGGCCGGCAGTGGTTTCGGACGTTGGCTCGGGGGCGGAACCTGTGAGCTCTAGGCGGAGTCAGTGAATCTGCGCCATGTAGAAGAAACAAAAAGGTACCTTTCAGCAGTGGGAGCACACCTGCCTCTGGCGCACCGATGGCGAGAATGCGCCGTGGGTTCTTGATGTCCATGTTGTGTCGGTGGAAAAAGTGTCGAAGTTGCGGAGTTCTCGGGGGTCTCGCCATCCAACGTGGGGTAGATGCCCGCGACTGTCAAGACATTCGCGACTACGCCTGGCTGTATTGTACTTCATATGCCGCCGAGCGAGTTTAGATAGCACACGATATTCTCGACCATGTTCAAAACGTGCATTCATCCCATTCAAGGGTATCATCAATTTTGGAGCTATCCCAATTTTCAGCGTATGTCCAGCAAAAGCGAACTGGTTGCATACCTGTCCTTGCCCCCATTGTCTAGTTCACGCAGCCGAGGGCGCATCCTCGCTATTGTTGCGCTTCGCGTGGCTTGCTCTCTACTCAAGTCGTCTTTTCGCTGATGTTTCTCAACTCGTTCAACGACCACCACCGCCACGAGTGCTAGCCCTCGCCCTGTTGACTGTTGCCCTACCACGCGCGAGACCGACGCCGCGACCCCTTGTGCCTCTCGATCGGAACATGGGTGCATTCCTATGTTCTGTTAGCGCCTATCTTCTTCGAAGCAGGGTAGTGTATCATACCTCAACATGTCGGGAACGATGAAGTAGCGCACGTGGCTTCCCCTGATGTAGACTTGTTCGAGATGTGAGACGCGACCGTCGCGGGCGGTGACAGTAATGTCCTTTAGCTGTACGTTCATGTTGTCCTCGGCTGCGGTGCGTTAGTACAAGTCAAGAGGCCATGGATCATGTAAAGGACGTACCCTCAATCAACTTGCCACGGTAGACTTCACCAGATGTGATCTCAAGCGTAACGATGTGACCCTACGTCCTATTAGCGCGGGTTTCAAGCCTAGTGTTCAGCGGTGAACGTACTGCTGCCTCGTTGAGGAGCTTGATAGGGATACCGATGGTGCTCGTCATTTCTCCTACGTAGAAATCGAATCAACGTGTCTGATGTTTATAGCTTGGTCTCGCCGTGAGACGTTTCGTGTAGGTTGCGAGAAACAGGGCTTCGTGTCGTAGGCGCAAATCGCACTCGTTGCGCGGATTTGTTTCGAAGAATTACTCGTTTGTGTTCGTTACGTATCCGTCGTCGATAGCAGAGCAGAGCGCAAACTTGGGCGTCGTGGTTGCGAAGCGCGTGCGCGATGCTAATATCACCGTCTACAGAAAGTTAGTTGAGGTTGAGCTCGGACCATATCTTAGTCATCACGCCCCGTCTCCCATACCCAGTGCTCTCTTACCAGTTGCACATGATCTCCAGTCAACTAACATCCAGAGGGTAGTGGGCCCGTGTCACAGTAGCAGTTTTCTACTTCTATATGAAACCATGCATCAATCGCGTCCATGCCATACACCTCGTTCATCTCAATAGCAAAGCACTGTGATGCCTCAGCATCCGCGAAGGCCATGAGCGCTTTTCCCTGTCAAATCAGGTTTGTTCAAACACCATTTCAAACAACATGCAGGTAAACTATTCAAAGTACACGGATGCGTGACTATTATGGTTGGCGTGTCGAGCATTTCGGAACAAAATCGGAATCATCGGAAAGAATATCTCTCGAAAAGCGTCGCGCCACAAACGCGTCACCACTCAAACCCGCTCCTGCAGCCCCAACGTCTAGCATCCCAAATGAATATCTCAGGTACTCTCAACGTCTTCCGACTACTGAGAGACCCGACTCTGTGCCTACCTCAACATACTGTCTCGACATTCAATCACCTCCCGATCCCCTTGTCCAAAGCCTTCAGGAATGATGGGGTTGCCGAGCAGAAAGAAGTAGACATTCAAGCTGTAGTACTGGACAAAGATAACTGCTTTGCTGTCCCACATACCGACGAGATTCACAAGCCATATGAAGTACCAATACGTGTGTGCAATCGCTCAGAACTTAGTTGACCACCACAGGACCATTTCCAGCGCCTTCGACGCGCTTATCCGGGCACGAAGCTCCTAATAGTCTCCAACACGGCTGGTACGTCTTCGGATAAGGACTATGCTCAAGCTACTGTTTTGGAGGCCAACACTGGAGTCAAAGTGTTGCGACATTCCACCAAGAAGCCTGGCTGCAAGGAAGAGGTTATGGCTTACTTCAAGGCGCATCCGGACTCTGGAGTGACAAGGCCGGACCAAATCGCTATAGTAGGTGATCGCTTGTCTACGGATGTCATGATGGCCAACATGATGGGTGGATACGGAGTTTGGGTTAGGGATGGGGTGCAGGGACGGGGATTTGTAAGTGCTTCCGCTCTACATCAAGATATCGAAAAGCCGCAGCAAGGATTTGCAAATAGAGTAACTAATGCTAATGAAACTACAGTTCGCGAGAATGGAAGACAAATTACAAGGCTTTCTCTTCCGAAGAGGCTATGCTGCGCCTGATCCTAGTCGTAATCAGTTTGAGTAGTGCATTATATGGAATGGTCGACCTTGAGCTGAAGGCATCGGTATCGGCTTCTTTGACGAACAATCCACTCTGGGCGACTAGTCACTGTCTTGCCTACTACAACTCGTACTGAAGCCAGATTCGTTCTGCATCTCTACGAGATAGTCATTTTAATCCAATGACATGTCTAAAACTTCGCTTGTCGTACAAGTCCGGTCCACTTCTAATCCACGACACACATACATTTTCAGAGCTTTGCTGTGATGTGGAGGCCCAAGGTACGACTGGCGGGCTTTGCCCCTCCAAGCGAGGCGCTTTCTAACAACAACCACTAAACGATGCTGTAAGGAGCATCCTTTAACAGGCTTCGTTAACCATTAACCATCTGATGAATAGCCGATCGCAAAGATGCAAGAGTATTGTCAATGTCAACATCCCTGCACGCTCGGCTTTGAGATAGTACTGTAACCACAGACCTTCCATCCCTACATCTATCCGTCAACGCTCAATGCTCTGTCAACGCCAAAACTCAGCGTGGGCAACTAGACATTTCAAATTCGAGACCATCTATCACAACGTCTACCTCGCTCCAACAGCCTTGCCAGATAGGCTTTTGGCTGCTTGTCACTAATTCCCTTCCACCAAGCTGCGCCGCATAGTAGCATAAACGACCTTACACATACCGCCTCCCCCTCCCTTCCAAAGTTTAGCTTACAGGTAATATGATCTGGTCAACAGCTGTGACGTGGCTAGTAATCAATGTGCCTCGACGACTTACATGAAGGGATATGTTCAAGCAGGAGCAAATTACTATAAAGACAGCTCTTCTTCACCTTGAATAGCTCTACTCTATATTAACCCACCCTCCGAGCACAAAACAACTCTTCCATCAATTCAAAATACCTGACACAATCTACCTGCTCTCATTAGTCCTCATTGAGTATGTGACGGTACTGAAATGTTTCCTTTAGCCCAAACTGAGTTATAGAAACATATTTACTCACTTCTCCGATCGCTAACTTCCACTCGTTGTATACAGCTAACAATGTGGTCACCCAAACCACGATTCTCGGCGGCATAGACATGCCCCGGGCCTGCTGCGACTAGTATGGCGAGGGTTACCCCGCTGGCCGAATTGGAAATTCATGCAACGGCTGGCAATGCATATTACATGGCATGACTTTTCGTGATTTATCCTATCCTGTCGATACTCCTGCAGCATGTAGGAGGCAGTATGGTAGCAATGTGTATGTTTATTGTGAAGGCGAATGGGACAAGTGGTCTTGCTATAGGACATAGACGAACATGAGATTTACACCAAATTTGAGAAACAGAGCCGTCCTATCTCTCTTGATTGATATGCAGCTTTCGAGTTGATGCTTTCATGTATCACTGCTCCGTGATACGGAGTTCTGTGCTCGGTTGTATACCATGAGCGAGTTTTGTGATTCACATCATGACACTCGAGAGTCGCCTGCATCGTTACTTTTAGAGTACGCGGTGAAAGCTCTTGAGACTGGGGGCAACAATCGTTTATTTAGCTTCATCATGACCCCATTTAAGGGACACATGGCCAACTATTCATTCGGTCGCGGTATCACGCAGAAGGTCAAAGACGAAGAAGACAGAATCATTCTCCCTGAGGATCACCTAAAGACTGGCTGCACGGTACTGTTGCCAAAAGACATGAAGACAGACTATGTCATCACACGGCGCACTGTGGTGGCGGAAAGCTGGTTGACTAACCGGTTCCGCTATCAGTTCCTTGGTGGACCTGCTCTAATCAAAAAGCTCGAGGACACGGTCCGCACCATTGAACCAACAAAATGGTACGAAGAAATGAAGACAGATGTTAACGATTACCTAAAGGTACCTCTACCGGAACCATACAAGAAGAAGGCGCCTTGGGTGGCCGAGATGAGAGGCTTAGACCCAAATCAAATCACAGAAGAGTTAGGAGACAAAGAGGCTCAAGGCGACAATACCGTCGCGGCCTTGGAAGATGAGGAGTTGTTTTTCACAGATAATTTGGAAGAGATGGAAGCCTTGAAAGCCGTGACACCATGCGACCTGGTCACTGTGTTCTGCTCTGAGTGCGACGAATTAGGAGATGACACCACACTCCTGGCTTGCTCCACGGCAGACCATGCGACCAAGATGACTCATTACCGCTGTCTTGGTCTGGATGCCATGCCTGAAGGTACCGACACTTGGCCGTGCAGTCAATGCGAAAGTGGGTCGAACCAGTCGCTCAAGGCCAAACTCAAGTTTCCTCGACACTTGAACATGAAGAACATCGGCAATACGTGCTACCTGTCTTCATCCGTCCAGGGTCTCTAAACGATCGGCCCGCTGCGCAATTTGATTCTGGATACCAGCAAAGAACAACAGAAGGGTCATGATGTATCTGGGCGCGATACTCAATCCTGGCTGACTGCGATGCCAACTGGTCAGGACCCGTCGACTGCAATGTCGGCACACATGCAGAAGTCAATCAAATTCCTGCGTGAACTGCGCACACTTTTCTTGAGCCTAGGTCAGACATCGTTCCCAATCAAAGCGAGTGACGTCAGCCCACTATTCAAGGCCCTTTCTGCGCTGGATTCAACAAGCTGGATACTCGGAGAACAGAACCATTCTTCCGAGCGCTCCACCTTCACTCTTCTAAGAATCATTGAAGTCACGGATGATTCAAGCATTAGGCAACGACAGCTCGATGACGTGGCAGAGAAGAAAGCGATACGCGACCAAGACCTTTTACGCGAGCTCCATGGTGAGCACTTTGACGACCGTGTAGAGGCTCATTGTTGCGGCACGAACTATTGCCGCAAACGCCTTGAGCGCCATCTTGCAGGCTTCTATGCTATTTGCCCAGCTTGCGGCGTGGTGCCATGTACCATGCAACCGGTTACGTCACTGCCAGAATCTGATATCGCAAGGACCCAGCCTCCAAACCTAGCGATGGCTGCCCTCTCAGATTACATGGCTCACACGAGACGCGGTTGGGATTCTGGGATGTTCGAAGCCTTCTGCCTCCAGACTGACGGAGGACAAGTGCAGCGACTGCGGTCTTATTTCCCGCAAGTTTACCTGTGATCTACAGATGCTCGATCTCGAGTTTATGAATCCTCAATCAAACGAGAAGTCGTGAGCTGAGATGATGAAACAGTGGCTACGGAAAGATCTGGACGACAAAATCCACTTTGTCTCTGGATGTCGCGCTCACGCGGAATCTAGAGTTTATCACAAGCGCATCACTCGTGCTTCCGAGTACATTTACATACGATTTAACCGTGTCGGACCCTTTGGCAAGCGAGTGCTATGTGGTGTGGACGTTGCAGCCTATCTGGATATCTCGCGTCATGCAGATTAAACAAAGCTACCATCAGACCCCAATACCAAGAAAGTAGTATGGTTGGGTGTATGGTCTATCTACCAGCTTGTCACTGTCAATGTGTTTTATTCCAGTGACAAGGGTGGCCACTATGTCACTTACTCCCTGAGAAACGGTATCTGGCAGAGGTTCGATGACCTCGGGCAGTCATGCGCCATCTAAGAGCACCCGCAGGCAGCCATCAATAGTAACTGTGTCGTCCACTATGTCATATACCAGCAAATTTCAAAACGTATGACGTTGACATTGCGCAAGGACAACAAATTCACTCGTGGTCACGTACTTCGTAAGGACGCTAGCATTCCGCCTGCGATTGAGCGTCCACCACAATGGCAGGCCGTATAATACCACAAGGGATATGGTCTTATATCTCAGAGCTTTATGTTGTTACATGTTCACTCCAAAGCTCCAAACGATCCCAATCCTGTCAAACCTACGAAAATGTGCACGCGCTGCACCGCCACCATGCCTGGCAAAGAGCCTCTGTTTCATTACAAGTGGGAATTAACGGCTCATACGGAAGCACTGCATCCCGAGATAAGTCAGAGCCATGAATGCGCTTTGTGCGGCCAAGTCTTCGCCGACAAGGTACTCTTAGACGCTCACAATATTACATGCACGCTTGCTTGCGATACATGTGGCGAGACCTTCGTCGACAAGGCATCCTTCGACACCCATACGAGCACCTGTACTCTTACTTGCGAAGGCTGTGGTAATAACTTTGGAAATAAGACACTCCTCAAGGAGCATGTGTGCACAAGTTCGTGTGATGGCTGTGGCGAGACGTTTGAATTGGCAACTGCTCTGCAAACACATCACGATTCGTGTATACAGTACCTGGGGAAAGTGCTTGCTGTCGAGCGGGAAGAACGTGCTGCTGAGCAGAGGGGACGCGTTGCTGAGCGCAAGAAGTTGCTCATGAATGTGATGAACTTGAGGTTGGCAATGGTTGAGTCGAAGAAGCAGCAGGTAGCCACAATTGGAGTTCAGATGGAAGAATCGAGGGGACAGATTGGTGATATCAAAGCTGAGCTTTCTCGCTTATAGATACAAGAGACCGAGAGTTGTGGATTGAAATGAGAGTTATGTAAACAAGTTCACGCGCAGTGCGCATGTAGGCATCATAATACTTCATCAATAATGCATGCAGCTTGTCAGATTCTGTACCATGCGGAACGCTTTCGGGACGTAGTTACATCAACGGCAATACTGTTTCTTGAATCTCGTATTAGCTTAACAAGCGGAAGCATGTGTCACGTGGCTAACCGCATCACTTCCTACCTAGGTACACTAGATTCCTTACATTAAGATAGGTATATAGGCAGGTGTAGGTATTGCTAAGAAGGATTACGAGTCTGTTACTGCAGAAAGGTTGTAAAATAAGAGTAAATGCAACGTATCTTGGGTTAGGATAGAGCTTAGGCCACCTGGGCATGCCCCGCGGCTCGGCACCGAGATTCAGCCAGAGAAGGAGCTCTCCTCAAGATAATCAGGCAACAGCAATTGCCCCACGTACGTTCCTTACACCAACGTTCCACCTCATCAAATTCTCTTTCGAGAGTTAGACTTGTCCGACTTCCTTCATCCTCGACCTTTACACGCAAATAATAAGATGGGTCTCGCATCAAAGATGGCGGCCGCCAACGCTGCGTCTGGATATCCTCCGCCAGGTGGACAAGGTGGCTACGTAAGCATCCAAGGCGAAGGTCAATGTTGGTAATGATTCACTAATGCAACGTAGCCTGGCCAGCCACAGTATCAAGCATATCCAGGTGCCCAAGGTGCCGGTGCTCCCGGGGTAAGCCCAAAAAGCTCCTTCTTTCGCTTGTCACTTGCTCTGCGTCGTCATCGCCTATTTCTTACCCGCCACCTAAGACTAGGCATTCGCAAGCTTTTTACCTAGTCTCCACTCTGTTTCTGGCTCTCAACAAACCCCCCGCCCACCTTAATCAAGCCCGTCTGGATCAGATCCGCCCTGGACTCAACGCGCCACACTTTGTTCCTGGATCTAGCCACACATGCCACTATCAAGCAAAATGGCCTCTAGCTACAACGCCTATCAGCCCAACGCCGGGCAGGCGCCAAACCCTTATGCGCAGCAGCAACAGTCTGCACCTCCTATGCCTCCACGTCCTGGTTCGTATGCGCCGCCACAGTCGCCGTTTGCGCAACCGGTAGCTCCAAACTCCTATGGTACATCTTCACCATATCCTCAAGGACAGTCAGGGTATAGCAGACCCCCTCCACCACCACCACCAGGACAACAGCCTCAATCTCCGTATCCTCAGGCTCAGTCTCCATATCCCCAGTCGCCATTTCCCCAGTCGCCACAAACAAATCAGGCGCCTCCAGCGCAATGGAATCAACCCCAGGTTCCCCCACCCTATGGACAGCAACCACCTCAACAGTACCAGCAGCAAAACCAATGGGGCCAACCACAGCAATCCGCCTATGGACAGCCGCCACAGCCGTATAGCCAACCTTACGGCCAGCAGCCCCCTCATCAGCCAAATGTTCGTACTAATCTAGACGCTTTCGATTTCTTGTCTCCACCCTTGAACTTTCAATACGTACGAGTTAAGATGCAGAGCTAGTGACGTTTGATCAAAAGTTATATGCATACTAACGCAACAGCAGGGTGGTCCTCCAGGACAGCCTCCGCAGGGCCAGTATGGCGCACCTCCACCACAGGGGGGCTACGGTGGCCCTCCTCCTCCTCAGCAGGTTCAAGCTGGGCCAGCTGAAGTTGCAGGCTACAAACAGCTGTTACAAGCTTGTATCCAAGAAAAGGGCCTTCAGAACTTCCCAATTTGCCAGCATCTAGACAGGATCGCTCAGGATGCGCCCTCAAAGATCAACCAAGTCATACAACGCTGGCGTATCCAAAAGGAGATTGCCAATGATATTGTCAAGCTGGCATTGTATGATATCGTTCTATACATCGGTAAGTTGGTCAAGCCGTAGTTACTGCTCAAACTGACACCTTCTAGACGACAGTGGTTCCATGTCGTTCGAAGAGGGAGGTACCCGTATCACAGACTTGCGCCTTGTTCTGGAACGAGTCGCTTTTGCTGCTACACTCTTTGACAACGATGGAATCTCAGTTCGTTGCATGAACACGGATCTATCTAATGCTCGCGACCAACAGGGTCGACCTCTCCAAGATGGCGTAGCGACTGAGGCTCAGATCGAAGAGATCATGCGTGGTGTCAAATTCCAAGGGCTTACGCCCATGGGCACCTCTTTGGAGACGAAGATCATCAATCAGATAGTACTCCAAAAAGCGCGCTCTGGACAGATGCAGAAGCCAGTATTGGTCATTGTCATCACTGATGGGCAGCCGGCAGGTGAACCATCAGACAAAGTCTTTAAAGTCATCAAGGAAACTTACAAAGAACTCCAAACAACGCCCTATGGCCGCGGCGCTGTCGCTTTCGAGTTTGCTCAAGTCGGAAATGATACGGCTGCCAGGAAGTTCCTCGGTTTACTCGATGAGGATCCTGCGGTTGGCCCTATGGTTGACTGCACGTCTAGTAAGTTTCACATACTATAGATGAAGTTCGTTTTAACGTAAAAATAGACTTTGAGAACGAGCAGGAAGAAATGATGCGTGCCAACCCACCTGTTGATCTTACGCCTGATCTTTGGATCATCAAGCTTCTTCTTGGTGCAATCGACCGAAGCTACGACTCCAAGGACGAGAAGACCAACCCAGCACCCGGAGGGTACGGTGCACCACCTGGCCAATACGGCGCACCTCCGCAAGGTTATGGTCAGCAGCCACAGCAAGGCTATGGACAACAGCCACCACAAGGTTACGGTGCTCCACCTGGTCAGCAGCCACCTCAAGGCTATGGTGCGCCTCCTGGTGCTCCACAGGGTTACGGTCAGCAGCCACCTCCGCCAGGTCAGTATGGTCAACAGAGACCACCCCAAGGTGGCCCCGGTGGATACCCAGGTCAACAACAGTACGGCCAACCGCCTCCAGGTGGCAGGTACTAGGAGTGGGTGCATATACCTCGGTCCAATAGGTCGGATTCTGGGTCAGATGGAGGCGCAGTCTAGGATTGGAATAATTCTCAAGTCCTAGGAATAGTTGCTAGTACCCGGCTATCGAATAGCTTCATTTCATTGTGTCATCACGATTCTCTTTAACCGGCGGGAGTTGAACATGCTCCGTCGAGATGTAGGCTATAGGGCTTCGACTTGGACGGCCTCAACGAGATTTCAATAATTGTTCAATGATTCCTTTCCATGATGATAATTATCATATTGCATGGTTCGTGGTCATTCTCCACACCACTGACTATTTGACATTGATTGTTATAGGCCTTTTTCCAGTCAAACATCACTCTTCCAACCCGGATAGGTGATCGGCAGTGCAAGGGCTGTGAAACAGCAAGTCACGTATGCATAGCGTTTACGGTACTTCGCCCGTTGTTCAGAACGGATGTCGTTCACGAAAATCAAGTTTCATAAGTTGCCACGGCGCAGAGCTTTTTCAAAAACAACACCAATACACAATTATACGATTTCAGCAAATTGATACAAATTCGAAGACAAGCAGATCTTCCCCATACCTGACGCACTCACAACACCAACATGCCATTACCAACTAGTCGTGCGCAGCTCCATGGGACAGCAGCGGTGGCAATTATTACAAGGCTGTTTCAGCGCTCGAGGATAAGGTGGCTTCCAACATCAGTAATCTGCGGGAGATACGTCGGCTCCTAAATATGGTCTCATGTTAGAAGAAGTCTCAACGTAATTAGTGCATTCCATTTTCCTCATTTATATGCACTTCCAGAGATTAGTGTGTAGATAAGGCACTAAGTGGGCTTCATGATGTAGATATGAGTTTCTATATGTTTAGTTTAGTAGAGGGTTAGGAATCGTTCCAGCATACGAACAGTTGCCTTGTCGTAGAAACGCATAGCTGAAATGACAACCTATGATTGATCATACCACGAGTCGCCGAGTCGGCCATGTTTTGGGCGAGAGTATCGCACTCGCAATGTTTAATGGATACGTCTGCAACTCACCCTCTTTAAGGTACTTGTACCCCGCGTTCCTTGGATAGACCGCCGGCTGAGGGTTCTAGATGCCATGCTGGTCGTGGGATTCCTCCGCAGCAGATACAATTCATCGGCATCTCCTTCCGATTTTGAACAGCGCCGTGAAGGCTCGAAAGACCTGATCGACAAGGTAAACAGGGGATGCATATATATATATAGATATATACGTTATATAGGTTCGTTCGACAGTCTGAACGACTTAGCTCTGAAGAGGTTGTGATGTGATTCCGTGTGAAGTAGTTGTAGTTGAAGCCTTGGTTGAGTGATTTCAGATATGCGCGAGCGGCGAAAGCGCAATAAGGGGGGATTGTAGTCTTCGCATATACCTACTCGTAGTTAGCGACATGAAATACTCTAGACTGAATATAACTAACAGTATCTGTCGTCTGGTTATCACAAGCGCGGACCACATTATCTAGTCGAACGTAAGATGCCTTTGGAAAGCATGGACGCATTGATCTGTTTTGAAAGTATCAAGCCATAAGTCAAGGCGTGCATTACTTTCAGCTGTAGTGATCCGGCGTTTGGAAGGGGGATAGAGTCGATTCGAGGATGGGCTGCGGTGAGATGTGGGGGTCACCATGATTCGTCTTCGTGTAGTGTAAGAGTCCAGAGAGACGGCAGACATGTGTTGCGACTAGATTGTTGCGACGCAATGCATCCAAGAATATGGCTGGTCCACTGTTTCCGTGCGTATCGTAGGATGAACAAGAGCCAACCAGAGACATGCGCGCAGACGAAGTACGTGTATCGTAAGAGACGCGAATATTCACCGGAGATTGTTACGTCATCGTCCTGAACATCGTGTATGCGGGTCGGCATAAACTTGGTCGACGGCTCGGTGTTATTTCGCAGTGGAATGTGGTCATTGTATCACCGCATGTACTCCCGCCATGCGCTTGTCGTCGTAGGGACGTTTGCACCTAGGATGTGCTTGAGGCCTAGTAGATGAGAATAGTCTGATGTCCCTTGGAGCTCCAAAGATGCGACTTCTGCTGCATCGAGGTCGATGATGGCATTAATTGATAGGTAAGGTGTATATATGAACAAAAGAAGAGCTTTACATATACGTCAAGAAGCTCATGTCTGTTGGCGTGTTGGATTACATCTCAACAGGAACGAGATCCTTCGTGAAACGTCTTGACGGGGAGTAAAGAAGGGGAAGGAGAAGAACGCTGTATAGCCTCGCATTGGCCGATATTCGGAGTTCTCCAAAGTCGTGGGGGATGTTCGGCTCTTCGGTCATAGGATCACATCTGCATGCGGATATGTTCGACTGCATGCCATGTTGACAATGCAAAAAGTCCAAGGCAGATCGGACACGTCGCAAACCCATCAAACGCATCACACTGCACATCATCACCTTGCCCATGCAGACGACGATGTTGGAAGAACCCACTGATATTACCACTTTGCGCATTACTCATACGTGTTTGACTATCGTACAGGGTCTTTGGCATATGCGCCGTGTCCCAGATTGTGGTATCACTCCACAGTAAGCACCTCGCTATGCATGTAAAATGACAAACTTTTGGAAAGCAAACAGCATCAGCATTAGCACCCACCATTCACACCGCCTCGCATACATCCACCGCCCTATCAGTACGGGCAGGTTCAATACATGCCATCGTCAATCTCGCCTTCCGCATCAATGTCCTCTTCGCCTTCAGCATCTATTTCCGCGTCCGCCATGTCTACGTCCTCACTCGCCGCACCCGTGGCCTCGGGAGTGTGAGAACTGCTCGCTGTCGGGTCTGGAGTGGGGACTTGCTCGGGTTGCGGAGACGTAGAGCCGGAAGTGGGCCCAATCTCTGACCGGTCTACCTCTGCATGAGACTTCTCGTAGCTGAGGGCTTGATGTATGATCCTGTACTGCTGTTTCGGGTTCTTGAGAATCTCGCGGCTTGTGCTCGTCTCCATGGCGCCAACTTCCTGAACGTCCGCACCGCCTTCCTCATCAGCGGGAGCAGCGTCAATACCTGTTGCTTTGCGCGCCTGTAGTGTTGAGTGCCTCAGATTGTAATCGACGCGCCAAGTTTGCTTTTCGTGGTTCTTCGCTTTACGCTTGACATGCTCGCCAAACCAGTCATCTTCTGTATCGCGCAGCTGGTCGCCGAATGCAGCCCAAAAGCCGGGAAGGGTGATGTAGCCACCGCCAACCGTCTTGCTGACTGCGTTGATGGACTCAAGCCATACCAAGACAAGCTCGATCTCGAAAAGCTCGGTGGTATGCTCAGGACAATGAGAGTGAATATCGGCACCAGTTGCGCCAGCCATGAAGATCAAGGGCTGTAGCACCAAGTTCAAGACCCGGTACCACCACGGCCACGTAACGGATTGGCCGTCGATACTGCTCCAGATAGGTAGTAGCGCGCCAGCCTCGTGTTTGCCGGGAAGCGGCGGCTCAGGCAGAGCAGGCCAGACCACAGGCCCATCTTCCATAGGCGAGGAAGCAGTCAACAACGGCTGTAGTGGGTTCCCAAACTTATAGTTTGCTGTTGGTACAACATGGATGTCCCAGAACAAACGACCTCGATCTATAGCTCGGTGGTTGTAGCCTCCCTCGCAAAAGCCCCAGACGGACAGCTTTGGAAGCGAGGCGTCGAAGTCATTCTTGACAGGCGGCAACTGGGGAGCCAGCTTGACTGTTCCCTCGTTCACCATAGTCATGATCGCCGCAAAAGCGCCATCTTCCTCGCAGCGCGATATGTTGTAAAACCTCTTGCCAGGATCATTGTCTGCAAACGCAGCGTCCATTTTCTTCTTGACTTCGACGGCGTTCATGAAATCATCGAGCTGGAATAAGCGAGTGTACTTCTTTGCTAGGGCTTGTGTGAAGTTGTAGTTGCGGCCGGGCAGGAGACGCTTGAGCTTGCGCATCCTGAGATGCTGCTTGTCTACAAGATCACCTACAACGTTGACGAGTACAGTCTCACCAATTTCCTTGAACTTCTCGTGCGCCAGGTTCGCATCATACAGTGTCTGCGGTGTAGCTGTGTTCGCACGAACCCATGATCGTGCCTTGAGAAGCTTGTCATCAGGTGACCAGGTTGCCTCACGCGATCGATGGAGAGGAGCAGTGAAGGACTGTTGTAGTTGAAGCATTGTCCTTGTCCGATCTGCTGTCGCAGCTTTGTACCACAGCACACGATCCAAAATCTCGTAGTTTGACTCATCGACAGTAAACTGATGCAGTGCTTGCCTCAAGATCGGGAGAGGAAGATCGGGATAGGCACACTTTCGCATGGCCCATCTTACGAGGCCCGCCCAATCGTGCGTCTCAGGGTTATCAATGGCTGTTACTTTGCCGGTTTCGTACGCTTCCAGATAGAGCGACTGGAAGGTCGTCGTAAGCTCGCTAACTTGCCCAGTCATGTGCTTCTGCATCCAGCTCCAAAGGTTCTGGGCCTTCGTCACATCGAAGAACCTGTCGCCGTCGTATGTCCTCTTGAAAAGGTTCCAATCGATCTGCCCGTCTTCTCCAGACAGAGAAGAAACAACGATGAAGGTGTAGAAAAGCTTCTTGAAGTCATCTAGCGAGTCCGCAGCTTGAGCATACTGTCGTTCCTTCTTGAACCTGTTGATGCGTATTCTCTTCCGTTCGTTCCATGAACGGGGTGATTTCCCAGGTCTAGGTACACGCTGCGGAGCCTGGTATATCGGATCGTTCGGATCACCGGTCAGACCGGTAAGGCGTTCTAATAAGGTTGGAGGAGGACCTAACTTGCCTCGCTGCCGTCCATTGAAGTTTCTCATCCGTGGTTTCTTTGTGTTGGAACGTACAGCGTTGTCACCACCCTCAGACTCGTCGTCCATCTCTGAAGCAGATCGTGAATCATCATCCGTACTAGATTGATAGGTAGGTTCCGTACTTTGTGCTGCCGTAGACATTGCTGGGTTGATACGGGTCCTTTTCTTGGAAGACTGATCGCGCGGAGCTATGATCCGCACGCGTTTCTTGCCCTTCTTTACAGCAGTAGATCCGTCCACAGACTTCTGACCAGAAGCCAGAGGAGCAATGTTGTTAGCCCCGGTAGAATCAGGCTCCGCAGCAGTCACATTGCTGGAAGGTTCTTCGATGATGGGCTGAGTTATAGGCAACGGAATCTGTTCACCCACAGCATCAGTTTGCGCCTGTTGCGCGACCCAGTCAGTCGCTTCGTCATCGCTTTCGTCATCTTCAGGCGGCTCCTCATCAGAAATTCGTTCGCGTTCTGGAACAGGCGCGACGATGGGTCGAGTCCAGATGAGTGAGATCTGTCCAGATTTCGCTACAGGTTCATCGTCTGCGACATCATCAGAGTCTTCGTCAGCAGCTCCCATGCTGGCAGCATATAGAGGAGCCCGACGCAGCTTTTTGCTCTTATCGTTCAAGCTAGCAAGTCGCGCCCGCTTTGTACGCGTCGCACCGCTCCCGTCTCCAATCTGCTTAGAAGACGCTTGTTCCACCTGAGCGTTCTGAGCCTTGCGAGCCTTGGCTTCCAGCCTTTTCTGTTTCTGCCATACGCTGCGCTTCCGAAGCTTGGCTTCAGTGATCTGCTTTTCGAGCTCAGGATTCAGCTGGTTGAGAATGATGCTCTCGTCCTTGGGAGCAGCTGGAATTGGTTGATGTGACACCACCTCCCCGATCAGATCGCGAATCTCCTCTGGGTAATATAAGAGTGACTTCTCTGACACACGGTGAGCATAGTCCTTTTGCTGAGAATATTGCGCCATGTTGTGCGCCAACTTGAGGACCTCAGGGCTTCTCTCGTTCAGATGTGCCCATGTATACATCCTTCTGGTCGCAGTGCCCAGCATGTTCTTGTGCTGTGAGGCAAAGTTCCAATGCTTCAGTCCGAACTGCGGATCTGCAGACATATTCCTGAGTGTCTCGACAATGGTGCTAGTAGACGGCGGCAGGATATTTGGATACATGTCTTTCCAAAGCGTAAGAAACGGTCTTGATATTTCACCTCCACCTGGGAAGACACCATGACATCTCTTGATGATCTCCTTGATAAGATTTTGCCTCAACGTGCGTTGAGTTCCTGCGATACCACCGATTTGTGCTTTCCTGGGCTTGGTGCCCGGAACACTAGGTGCTGGAGTCTCTACGATGGCGCTATGAATGGTATCGGAATGGGAAGTACCGTTATCGGCCTCGGGAATAGGAAGCAGCGATTCGGTGGTGTCGAGAACCGGTTCCCCATTGATACGAGTAGCAGTCGGAGTATCTAATGACGGACGAGCTTCCGGGTCTGCACTGGCAGCATACGGGCTCTGATACGGTATCATGCGGGAGCGCTCGGTTGCATTGATGGGAGCCCAGCCACCCACCATGCGTTGTGTTGGTGTGACTGTTTGTGGTGGTTGCCTTTGTACAGCTTCGGGAATAGCGTTGGTCCGCTCTTCGATCATCATGGGGCTTGCAGCTGTTGCCGGTTCGGCGTCACCGTCTTCAGCAATGCTTGATCCTAGCACGGACGATACCGCCTCTTTCGTGTTAACCTCGTTTTCTGCTTGCGATGCTTCATTCCCTGACAAGGTTGAGTTGTTGGCGGTGAGAGATGGCACTTGTTCATTCGAACTATCATCCTGTAGCTCCATCACACTCGGTGACTGGGGTTGCACTGAAGATCGTGATCGTGTTCCAGCTAAGGGCATTTGCCGTGATTCAGATATCTCCGAGTCAACTGGTAACTGCGCCTGCGTGTGCGGTTCCGATGGTACTTCTGCTGGACCTTGATGTGGTACACTCACGTTCTCATTCTGCCGAGCAGCGACGATTCGGTCAGCTTCAGAAGTTCCATTAGTACCAGCTCGATCTGCTGCCTGCTCTTGGACCGGTTCTGATGTAAACCATTCGAGATCCGCTAGACGCGGTAGCTTGAAGGTGGCCATCAAAGCCTTCCGTGGTCGACCTCGGGCAACCTTCTGCTTTATGTAAGGGTTGAGAAAAATACCTGGAGAGCGCCGATTCTCGTACTGAGCGAAGGCTGTTCGAGCATGGGCGTCCATTTTGGTGGCATCGAGTTGAACATATACCTTCGTTGTCATAGGTCGTGAAGACTGCTTGGCTTCTACGCTCGGGATGATAGAATCTTCGATTGGCAGAGGCGTTACCTGGATAAATTGAGTGGCTTCCGCCGAAGTCGATTGGCTCGTATCGTCGGTACGATTTTCCTTAGCACAGACTATTGAAGCATCGTCCCTCGGTGGACTCATGGCATCAGTGGGTGAGGGAGACATTGATGCCATGGACCTTGAGCTTGACCTGTGTGATACAACGTCTTTGGTACGTCGCCTCTTTGATGTCCGTGGAGTGGCGACAGAGTCTCCCGCCCTCCGCTTCCCTGCGACGATGTTGGACGATGACATCTCAGCCTCGGGTTCCGCAATGGCAGGATCAGGTACAAACTCAGCCTCGGGACTCTCCATACATATATCCTGATCTTTTGTTGGGGTAGCTTGCTTCGGGGTAGATTTGGCGCCCTTTTTCTTGTCACTCTCGATTTTCTTGCGTTTCATCTCCGCGTCCCAGCTCGCAATGACTTTGGAATCTTCCAAAGAGATACCATCTTTGTGTTCTTGGCGTAGGCCATCTATAATCGCCTGTGGTAATCGACCATGATCTGTCCAACCCAAAGCTATTCTCTGCGACTTGCTGAGAACAGTAGGTTCGCTTGTCGCTTTCGTCGTTGACTTCTTCTTCTTTTTCACCAGTTGGGGTAGTCCGCGCGTTGCCCGAATCTTGTTCTCTGTCGCGATACCCAAGCGTCCCTTTGCTGCCAATCCTAGTGCCAACCGCTCTTCTGTTGTCAGCAATGGCTGAGCTAGTTGACGCTTTGGTCGATTATCCACGACCGCATCAGGCAAAGAAGATGGATCACCTGTTCTCTGGCGATGAGCAAGAATCTGACCTTGGACGCTTTTGCTCAACCGGGCATCGACATCGAGCCCTAGCGATATCTTCTCTTCAGGTGTTAGCATGATAGTCGGGCGTGTCCTAGAAGCTTTGGAAGCCTTCGGCATCCGAACGGCCTTCTCCTTCGTTACTTTCTGTTTCTTGGTTCGACCTGGTGACTTGACTTTCAGAACTGAAGTTGCGAGTTTCTTGTAGCCAGCCTCCTCCGCAACTGCGTTGTCCCATCGTGGACCGTTCTTCCGTGGTTTGACAATGGCCGAACCCGCTTCGGATAGTGTTGCTGAACCGGTCTCTCCAACCAGCTCTTCTGCACTAACAGTTGGGAAACCCCACGCGTCCAGGAAAACCTTTTTATCGGAACTCTTTTCAGGTCCTTGAGGCACCACAACTCCCTCCCAAACAGCTATCTTCGCATCAACAGCCTTTTGGAAATTCTCGTATGTGCGATAGAGGTAATGAATGTACTTTTTCGGCTTGGTAGTGCCTGCGTCTCGGATGACCGCCAGGTGCCGTAGATGAATAGGTTGTGTCTTCTCCCAGTCACATGTCACACGCACGAAATATGACTCGATTGGGCGCCTCCAAAAAGGCCCGACGATCCGATTGCGTAGAGCTTCAGCGTCCCAACCTTGAGCACCGCCCAGTGCCGTGGCATTGAAGATGATGTTAGGAAGGAAACGGTCAGGTATCCATTGAGGAGGAATGCTGTCGGCGTGATCGGCAACCAGCTTAGCATTGGCATGATTGTCCGCATTGGTGTTTGCGTCGTCTGGCATATCTGCATCAAGATCCTTCAATAACAATTCACCATTGATATCCTCATTGGGGAGCTCCTCGACCGAGTCATTCGAAAGATCAGCCACGCGTCGAAAGCCAAGGTTCTTGAGGTCTTCCTCCCGGGGCTCGCGCAGCACCTGAATGCATGTGACCCACTTGTCGGAAGAGGCCTTTTTAAGAACTCTACGTCGTTTGATCATTCCGCTTTGATCGAGTCGGATAAGTGCGCCCTGGGTAGCGCGCTTGTTCCATCTGTTCATGGGTACCTCCTACTCAATGTTAGAAGCTACAAAAGTTAATTGGGGTAACGAACTTACGAGCTTCTCCCTGATTGATCGCGTAGGGACAATACCACCTTGGCCAACAACGTTGTACAACAGTTGAGCGAAGTTCCTGACCACGAATGTGCCGTCTTCTTGATACACATCCTCCATGGCACTGGACTTGATGAAGGTGTTCTGGGAAACAAACTTGGCGTGGATGCAGAGACTGGTGCGCATCTTGTTTGATTGAACAGAAATCTTGGCGATGTAGTTCTTGCGAGCCAATTCGTCCGTCCGTTTAGGGACCGATCTCTTATCTTGGCCGCTGATGTTGATCAATTCAGGTTGTGTGATGCCAGCCGATCCGCGGGCAGCTATGAGTGAAAGCAACACGAATTCCATGCTGGGAACCTTCTTCAAGTCAATACCGTGGCCTGTCAGCGCCTGCCATACTCTGCTTTGACTGGCATACAAGCGAGGGGCAGTAATACTAGAGTCGGGTTCATCGAAGGCTTCCGCAGCGCAAGACGGTCCGCTTGGTAAGTTGCGAATTGGCCTCGATACAGGTGTAAGAGCTGGGGCATCAGAAGACTGAGCCATGAGTTCTTTCTGGTCGTATCCGTCTTCGAGGATGCGTTGGCGCAGGGAGTCTCTCAGGCCACAAAGAGCTTTGGAAGGCTGCACTGTTCCTCTACTGGTAATGTTGGATGGCTGGCCCAGATCTGTCGAATGCGTCTCTCCAATCGTACCGGTCTCGTGTAGCTCAGCCGCTTCAAACTCAGAAAGAGTGAATCGACGAACCTCCCGCTGGTAGACTATGCGAATATCGCAATGATCAGTGAGCCACTGCCATAGACGCTCATAGAACGCGCGACCAAATCCAATCGACGGGAGGTCCTTTTTGCTATTGCCGCCAGTGCTAGGCTCGCCATTGTCGACGGCCTGTTTGTAGAAGACATCGATAAAGTGACGAAAGTCTGCGCTACTAGCACCTATGGAGGCATTAGCAAATGATAAGTGACGATTTGATATGACAACAAGCGATGCGACGGGCGGCGGAACGATCAAGTTGAAGCATGCGACACTCTCACTTCTGAGCCAAATCGCTTTGTAGCTCGTGGCAATTGACGATGTCGAGTCGCTCCGACGGGCCAGTGCGCGAATGGAAACAGCGACTACATGCGTGACGAGTCATGCATACCTTGTACACCGCGGAGTGCAATTTCTGACAGCAGAAATTCTAACAGCTTGTCATAACCTGTCGCCATGATTCTCCCACCCGTCCCCTTTCAACCCCAGTAGCGTAATGCGAATACAATGAAACGCGCTTAAGGCATGTCAAAAAGTGGTGAGGTGGTGACTCGAACGCGCACTGCAGGAGATGCTAGGGTGAGATCGAGACGTGACTGGCTGTAGCTGAGAGTGGGGGGGGGGCGCTTTCGAACGCGAATGTCGGTATCGAGTATAGCAAAAATTCTAGCGCACCTTTGCAGTAGTTGATAGAAGATGTCGATGGTGAGTTTCGAACGCGTGCAAAGAACTGTTGTCGAATCGGTTGATGCTCTGGCTACTTGGTGGGGTTGGAAGCTGCAAAAAAGCGCCTAAGAGAGAAAGAATCTTGCCCCGCGTCGCGTCTTGGCAGCGCGGCCCACGCTCACGCTAGTTGACATGGTAAGTGCACTTTATCTGATGGCCATCGTCCCGTCTTCGACGAAGAGAAGTGCTGTTCAGTCAAGCGCAACTATATCCGCCTCACCCTATGGCTCGACCGCATCCACAATTATCATAGTCAGGTAGACGATACATGTTCAGACTCAGCAATTGTAGAAGATGAACATTCTCAAGCTCCGATAATACTCCGCCATGTCCTTCATCTCTCCTTTCGGCACATCAACATCGAAACCTGGCCATGGATCCATCATTCTCGAGATACTTCCTCCGGATAGACCTGTCCTTCGAACCCTGTCCTACCAATATCCCCTCAAGCTGGTTGCGCCAGATCCGTTAGCGCCACCCAACTATGGCAGAGAAGCAGACCACAGTAAAACAGTGGCAATGCCCTGCCTCGTTCACACAGTCTTCCTGTTGACCTATGGCGGAGGAATCGTTGCTGGAGACAGCATAGACTTAGACGTCAAACTAGACAGTAGTACACGGCTGATACTGTTGACCCAAGGGTCGACGAAGATCTTCAAAACCCCTAGTCCAGAACTAGTCTCTCGACAACATATGAACATACACCTCGAGCACGATTCTGCATTGGTGTATCTCCCAGACCCAGTGCAACCGTTTGCACAAACAGCATTCTCTCAGTCCCAGATCTATCACCTGGAGAAAGAGAGAGGTAATCTGTGCGCCTGTGACTGGGTGACGAGTGGTCGTTCAGCACGAGGAGAGAACTGGGATATATACGCATACAAGAGCCGGAACGAGGTGTGGACAGTAGGTGATGCAGGGAAGAAGAGATTACTTCTACGAGACAACCTCATCCTGGACAAGCACGGCAAGACAGGGATGCCACTCGCCTCACGTATGGACAACTACTCCGTCTTCGGGACACTGATCATCCGCGGCCCAATCTTCTCGTCGCTGGCTCAGTTCTTTCTGGACGAGTTCGAGGCACTGCCGCGTATTGGCGGAAGAAACTGGGGCGACGTGGTGCAGCCTGAGCTCCAGGCACACGAGCAGAGGCGATACGAGAGGCAGCAGAGGGAGACGAGGGATGGTCTGGTATGGAGTGCTGCGAATGTGAGAGGTTTTGTGCTGGTCAAATTCGCAAGCAGGGAAGTGGAAGGGTGCAGGGACTGGTTGAGGGATATGATCAAGGAAGAAGGGTCGCTATTGGATGCATTTGGAGAAAGGGCGATTTTGTGTTTAAAGTAAGGCAGCGAAGCGATGATGGCCAGATCTACGCAGACAGGTCGATGGAAAGATTTGCTACATGTCGTGTCTCGAGGGTGTCGTGTTGCATGTGTTGTCCACGGACGTGCAGCCCCACGCCGAGGTGCTTGGGCCTTCGCCGCCATGCCGCGTCCCAAAAGTCGATGTGTGACGTGCATAGCCGCACCTCCAAGGCTCGTATAACGCTCGCAACCACCTACCCTGCCTGGTCCTATGCCATACCAAAGACCTCACGTGGTCTTCTTGTCGTCAATATGAGCGGCAGGCTCGTCGCGGGCCGCCTTTCCACTATCGCACGCCGCTCGCCGCTGCTCACTCCACGCTTCTACACGACACATTCCCTGCCCGCCGGCGGCCTCCTTCGCAATGAAGGCGGTCTACGCCTGGTGAAACGACGGCCATGGCCGCTCGGTAGCTACGCGCTGCACAACATCCCCGCCACACGATCCATCTCCTTTGCCAGGGTGATTCCGAAGCTGGTGGGCAAGTTCGCGACGGTGGGTGCTGCTGCTGGCGGGGCCGTCGTCGCAGGTGTTTCCTACATCCAGTACCAAGCCGGCCGTACGTATGCATGGGCAGTGATCTCCCTGGGGAAGCTAATGCCAGACAGAGGCGGGCACCTTCGCACTCGATCTCTTCCACCGAACCAAGGACGGCGCGACCGAATTCGCGGGGGGCGCACTCAGCACGGCAAACGGCTTCTTCGACCAGCTAGAAAAGGGCTTCAAGTCAACCAAGGATGAATTCGAGGGTGTAAAGGCTCCGGAGTGGCTGCAGCGATTGCTCGCCAAGGATGAATCTGGCGGTACAGGAGGCCACAACGGCAACGGCCGTGGCAGAGGCCCAGAGGAGCCCAAGCAGGGCGGTGCTGGCACTGCTGCGGCCGGTGCATCGACGGCAGCAGCGTTTGGCTATGCCCAGGAAGACGACGAGGACAGGCCGCAGGCGGAAAAGATCGCAAGGGACGAGCAGATGATGATGCTCACCAAGAAGATGATCGAGATCCGCGGGCTTCTGCAGACTGTCGGACAATCCGATTCGCTCACCTTGCCTTCCATCGTCGTTATCGGATCGCAATCGTCCGGAAAGAGTTCCGTCTTGGAAGCCATCGTCGGCCACGAGTTTCTGCCAAAGGGACACAACATGGTCACACGACGACCTATCGAGCTCACACTCGTCAACACACCGGAGGCACATGCCGAATACTGCGAGTTCCCTGCTCTTGGTCTGGGAAAGGTCACAGATTTCGGCCAGGTGCAGAAGACGCTGACAGACCTGAACCTGGCTGTGCCGGCGAGCGACTGTGTGTCTGACGACCCTATTCAACTGCGAATCTACTCCCCGAACGTTCCTGATCTCTCGTTGATCGATCTGCCCGGTTACATCCAAGTCGTTGGCCGGGATCAGCCCCCACAGCTGAAAGAGAAGATTTCGCAGCTCTGCGAGAAATACATCAAGGCACCCAACGTCATTCTCGCCATCTCGGCAGCTGACGTGGATTTGGCCAACAGCACTGCGCTGCGAGCGTCCAGGAGGATGGACCCCCGAGGCGAGAGGACTATTGGCGTCATCACAAAGATGGACCTTGTAGATGCTGAACGTGGTGCCAGCCTGCTCACCGATCAAAAGTATGCTCTGCGTCTGGGATACGTCGGTGTTGTCTGCCGGGTACCGGCTGGTGCTGGTGGCTCCAAGCTCTTCAGTCGCGGCAACGGCAACATCACAAACGCGATTACGAAGAATGAAAAGGCATACTTCGGCTCACATCCCGAGTTCTCGGAAGGATCAGAGCTCGCTGTTGGCACCCAGAACCTCAAGAAGAAGCTGATGCATGTGCTCGAGCAGACAATGGCTGGCAGCCTCAAGACAACAAGCGAAGCGATCCAGAGGGAGCTCGAAGATGCACGATATGAGTTCAAGGTTCAGTACAACGAGCGACCTATCAGTGCAGAGTCGTACCTCGCAGAGTCATTAGATGCTTTCAAGCACTCTTTCCGTGGCTTTACTGAGCAATTCGGACGCCAACAAGTCCGTGACCTGCTCAAGCATGAGCTCGACCAGCAGGTGCTTAATCTGCTCGCACAACGCTATTGGAACAGGCCATTCGATGATCTCAGCGTTCCGTTCCCCGAGACCGATCCTCTCACAAATCTTTCCACAGCTGATATCGATGGAGAAGATCAAATATGGCAGATCAAGCTCGACAGCTCCAGCGCCGCCCTCACAAAGGCTGGTGTTGGACGTCTGGCTACCAATGTCGTCGCAAGCGCACTCCAGGCCCACATCGACCGTCTCATCACGAACTCTCGCTTCGCCGCTCATCCCTTCGCCCGACAAGCCATCACTGACGCTTCTACCTCCATCCTTAAAGATCTTTCCTATGACATCTCCGATGAGTTGGAGATCTGCATCAAACCCTACAAATACCGCATCGAAGTCGAGGACAACGAGTGGGCCAAGGGTCGGGAGAACGTCACCGCAGTGCTCAAGGATGAACTTAAGACTGTTGAAGCCGCCGTCAAGCAGCTTGAAGAACAGGTCGGTGGCCGTAAGAGAGTGAGAGATGTCATGTCCTTCATCGACCGCGTGCGAAGTGGACAAGTCGTTCTGGAAGGCGACGGAGTTGGTGGTGCTGGTGGCTTCAGTTCCGCACTTCTTGCCAAGGGTATGTCTATTCTATCTTTATCGTTTGCTCAAGACCAACACACTAACCAAATTCTAGGACGAGAAGCAGTGTTCCTCCGTGACCGCATCGACGTGCTCAAACTACGCCTCATGGCTATCAAGAGCAAGCAATGCGCCACTAAGAAGAATAAATACCACTGCCCAGAAGTCTTCCTCGACGCTGTCGCTGATAAGCTCACAACCACTGCCGACCTCTTCCTTGACGCTGAACTGCTAAGCAAATTCTACTACATTGTAAGCTACCACCTCCTTCCTCGGCCATGCACTCCTTGCTAACACCACCCTAGTTTCCACGTGAGCTCGACGCCCGTCTAGGCCGCGGCTTATCCCAGGAAGAAATCGACCGCTTCGCCAAAGAAGACCCCAAAATCAAACGCCACCTCGACGTCGTCCGTCGGAAGGACCTCCTCGAACATGTGCTCAAGGAGATGGAGGGTCTGCGCCAACTCGAACAAAGAGAGAAGCGCATGATGGGACGCGGTCGCGATGACAGGTATGAGCGGGATGAGCGGAGGAAGAAGGGCTGGAGTATGTTTTAGATGCCAGAAATGACGGAGTGACGAGACTTCTTGTTGGGCATAGACTGTATGGCGCTATTGGCGTTGCTGTGAAGCGAAAAAAAAATAGCTTCTTTGTTGTTATTGATGTTGACGACGATGACTTTGCTACTCTGTTGGTTCTGTTGGATATGTATATATGACTCTTTGATCATGCTCTCATCATCCAGTCAAAGGCACAAATCACCTCATGTATAAGAAAGATGGTATTGTGATCTCATCTATCGGGTATCTTCAGTAAATTCCATCCAGAACTACGATGCCAAATTCCAAGAACAGAACCCCTCATGACGCCATACATGCCACGTAAATCATGTCATCGTCTTCGCTCTCGTTCCCCTCCTTTTCCTTCGTTTCGTTGCGAATCATCCAATCAAGCTCCAGTGTCTCTTGACCTCCCAATCTAATCGTGTCATACCCTGCAGGTCATCTCCATTCAAATATCCCACACCCTCTTCAACAAGCAGCTTCCACACTCTGTTCCGAAGTCCAATCGGAAACTTGGGCGCACTCCAGTACCTCGCCTGCAGACCCCTCTCCTTTGCACTCTTGATTTGTGCCCGGATCTTGAGGACCTGAGCTTCGGTGATGCTACCGAACCAGAGCGTGCCCATTGATTTACCAAAGTTGACGGAAGCGTAGTAGGAGTTTGTGCTGTCAAAGTGGGAGGTAGGGGTTGTGCCGACTGTGCCTTGGCCGCCGCGGTTACCGACAGAGGTTCCTTCTTCGAGCTTGTCTAGAGGAGCGTCGAAGAAGATGTCGCGGTAAGTTGAGTTTGCGGTGATGAGATTGAAGGGTGCATTGCCAGTTGCTACGACAGTAATGGCGCCTTCCACAGTAGTGTTGCCGTCAAAGTAGGTTAGATAACCCTTTTCACGTAGTGCACTGAGCTGCTGCGAAACTATAGGGAAGATATCATGACCGTTGTTCTTGAAATCTACGAGTAAGACCAAGGTCTGCGCGGGGTCGGTGACGAATACACCATTCTTGACGCTGGACGAGGTTGCAAAGTCTCCGAGCTCGTTTCTGTGGTCTAGCATCTTGACTAAAGGATCGACGTACATCGACGTGAAGGTTCCATCTTGCGTCAAGGCGTTAGTATTGTGACCAACGTACAGCTCCTCGTCAAATAGCCAGACATCGGCTTCGACGCCTGTGCAACCCCAGCGGAGGGCGTCGTACAGTGGAACTCGGCGCCAGTAGTCATTATGCGAGTGGCAATGGGCTGGAGTGACGTCGCGCGTGATATCCAATAGATTCGACTTGTCTGGTTGGCTCCAGTCAAATGTAGATACTATGTGATCATCCAAGAAGATTGGCAAGTAGCCCAGGAACACATTGACAATATGAAGGATGCCACTAAAAGAGTCAGCATACCGATGTCTCTTCCTGAAGAGCATGACAGGATGACAGCTGCACGAATGCCGGGCGGCTGTCGAATGAGAGGCTGACAGGATATCTCGCATCGGAACGGGCGGAAGCTAATGTCTGACAGGCACTTACAAGAACATGACCACCAGCAGTGGTACTACAACACAAGCTCTGGCGGCATGTTTTCTCTTCAGTCGAGGTTTCTTCGACGGCGTCTTTTCATCCGGTAGCCTCACATGCCCAAAGTCCTTGTCGACCCGCGACTTCCCATTCCGCCTCCGAAAGCTCATTCTTAGCCGTCGCAAGAACCCGGGCCGCGAACCTAACTCCTCATCGTCGGAACCGAATATCGAGCTGTTGCCATCCTCTAGCTGATGCAAGGAAATATGGGATGATTTTGGGTCAACGGAAGCCTCCAAGTCGAGAGAGATGCGCAGGAGAGGCTGAGTGGTGGGGGAGATGGGTGTTTTGGCGGCCATCCTTGCACGGGCCAATCGCAGGCAAAGATCCCGTGCGACCTCGTTACTAGACCCTAAGAGGTGGGTCACGCGCAAGCGATATCGATATGTGCAGCGCACTTGATGTCGGAGATTGCGATGGAAGACTGAGAAGTTTGAAGGTCTTCGCTGAAGTTTGCACCTTGAATTCAAGGCGCCCGCCGTCTTAAGACACCTTCCCTTTCGACCGTCGCTCGCAAACGCCACGAGTTGACGACTGGCGATCCAGACTGCCCAAGTGGCTATTGTCCCGTCCTTGGATTTGGGGAAGCTAGACTGGCGCAATGCACCTCCGCGGTTCAGTGCAGAGAGTCGCGCAAGCGCAGGGTCTAATTCCTTGGGTCAACGTCTGCAGTGTCCAATTGCCGTTTGATGGAGGAGAAGGACCTTGGAGCAGTTAAGAGCATTTGGGGTCCGACGCTATTTATTGCGAGACAAAGTGCGACCGGCCAGCCCACGTACGAAACGAGCTGCAAACCGCGAGAATAGAATGCGAGCTATCGACATGCAAGCCTTCGAGACAGCCGGCGCCCAGGTGCGTTCGAGAACTGGTGCACGGTCTGGAGAGCGAGTTCGGGCACGCAACACAACCGGCGATGGTGATTGGTTGCAAATGGAGGCAAGACGGACACTTGACGGTAAAGGCTAGTGAAGTTGCAGGTGAAGGTCGTAGCAGATGATCAGGCATGCGGTGCTTCTAAAGAGCACGTTGTTGAGCATGCGCACTTAGTGGTGTGTTTGAATGAACAACGGTGGGCGGGTAATGATAGAGGCTTCCCACGTTGCACCTCCCTAGACGTGCAGTGGTAATGGCATCGGTCCGAAGCAGTCGCAATGGGGTCCAAATACTGTAATTACTGCGAAACACTGCATCTACCCTTTGTAACGTCGAACTTCTGCAGGTGATAGCCCTCAGAGCTTACTGCGTTCCAGTGTCCGCCATGGAGCGGGGATTTCGGGCATCCTGCTCGGAGCCTGCGCCGCACTCTGTGGCTTGCACATGGGGTGGTAATCCGGTCATCTTAAGCAACGTCAAGCACCGCCTCAGTGTGGCTGCGCCTAATCGTACGGCATCTCTCACAGTAACCCCACCAGCAAAAGTGGTGGGGTGAAGCCTGGTTCCACGTGCGCGCAGTGCCAAGACATTCGAGCCCCACTTCTTCGATGATCCCTGTAACGTTTTTGCGACTTCGACATCCACGTCTTGCCCGTCTGGAATTCCCTGTCGTGTGCGACATTACGACCAATACCCATAATGCCTCACAAACATAGGGCCACCGAGAAAGATGAATCACAGTACGTTACCCCATATTCTCGCAAGCCTAACAAATTTTGGACCGTAATCTAACGCATCGCCAACAGGTTCAACCTTCCGCCCGATGTCCACGCCGCTCCTCTCCCTGTCGGCAAAGCGCGCACCTTCAGCACAGCGCCCAAAGGCAAAAAGCGCAAAGTGACGCAAATTGACGGCTATGGCGCCGACGACACACCCAAAGCCTTCCAACGGCTCATGGCATTCTCCCAGGGTGGAGCAAAGAAGCGTTCAGGCCTCGACGATGGCAATGTGAAGACCAAGAAACAAGAGAAACAAGAGGCCAAAGATGTGGAAAAGGATGATGCGAACAACAAGAGCGAGGATCAGGCGCAGTCAAAGGATGTGCTGAAGATACAACCTGGCGAATCCATGCAAGAGTTCCGCGCACGAGTTGACGCAGCGCTGCCACTGTCAGGCATAAACAAGAACGGCAAGAAGATCACAGGCCTGAGCGACCACAGAGTCACCAAGCACGAGCGGCACCTCAAACGTCTGCAGAAGGGATGGAGGGAAGAAGAAGCGAAAATACGAGAGAAGGAGCAGGAGGCTAGAGAACTGGCTGAAGAGGAACAAGACGAGCTGGACGCCATGTGGGAAGACAAGACAGCCGATCCAGAAACCACGAGAACGGTCAATGGCAAAAAGAAAAAGGCAAAGAAGAGCAAGCGCAAGTTGCTGGCGGGCGAAGTGGACCATGGCAGTGAAGACGAATGGGAAGCTCTCAAGAAGAAAAGAGAGGAACGGAAAGGTCTACACGATATTGTGCATGCACCGCCGACGTTCGACAAGGTACCACGGGAAATATTCAAGGTCAGAAACGGAGCAGGTGCCAAAGTTGGAAACGTGCCCAAATCAGCGGGTAGTTTGAGTAAGAGAGAGGCGTTGGGCGAGGAGCGCCAAAAGATGATCGACACATATCGTCAGATGATGGCTGCGAAGAAAGAGACGCAGACTTAGCTCGCGCATTCCAGTTGAGCTTGAGATACCCTAGATATGTACCTGAATCACATCGTCTTGTGAACGTCGAACTTTTACCCATGTCAGCAAGCTAGTTTGTCTGTTGCTCTCATGTGAGGTTCAAGGCTTGCCGGCTTCTGCATCTTTCTAGATAGGCAGGTTCATAGCTCCATCGATTGCAGCAACTTTCTATTCGCTCTTTCTTCCATCCCTACCACCAAGTACAGCTTTGTTTCTTTGTCAAAGCACTACACAGCTATTCACTCAACCCTTGCTGCATCGTTGTCTTGAAATCTCTAATATTGTAATGCAAAGGTCATCTGTCGATTGTACCAAAGAATGAAAACTATTTGTTGCGATCACAAAAGGTGTTGTCTGCTCTGGTAATACCAGAATATCCATGGAAAGCGGTGCCATGTGAGCATCAAAGATTCGCTGTTACCGGATTAAGCAATTATCACTATCCGTCGAATCTAGCATTTTCTTCGAAAGCCATTTCTCGCGATTCTAAAGGCTGTTGTTCCAAAAGGAGTAAGTTTAGAAACCTTGGCACTATTGAAGACGGCAAATGCCAAAGCGATTCCTCGAGGACAGTAAGAGCACTGACATTGCTTGTTACAGTAGGTTCTGGAATCCGTGGAACACGGCGAGCAGCGGGAGCAACGGACAGCAGGATCGCTGTTACCTCATTGGGTAGGTTCTACACAGGGGTTGAATGCAGCGACTTGCGTGAAAGCTATTTCTCGTGAATGCTGGGCAGCTGGGCGAACAGAAAATTCACGTGACGTTCTGCTTCCTGTTCAGGTAGGTGATGTGAGAGCTGTATATTGTAGCAGATTCTGCAAAAACAAAATATCGCGAAGCCAAGGATCGGGTTGTGAAAGTGGGGCGACATGTGACACCGAGGAGGTGTTCACCGGATAGGTTAACCCGACAGTAGACTTCGCTTGGCTTTTAGTTGTCTCTCTCAGCCACGCCTTGCAACGCAGTATCTGCTGCAGTCAAGGGACTGAACTTATCCATTCAGAGAAAATAAGAGATTCCCTCCATTCCGAACTTTGGCATACCAGCGCCTAGTGTGTTCGCACGTATGAATTGTGCCCAAATTTTATTCAACACACCCTTCTATTCGTACATGCGTCAGAGACTTATACCCATAGCGACACGCTTGTGTATCCTGCTTTTCAGTCTTCCCCTGTCAAACACATTTTTTGTGACTGCCGTACAACAACTTGCAGTATCCATTCTCTGTCGGTGGCTTACAAGAGTGGTATCCTCCACGACAGCATTTCAAGACAGTGATACCAGTGCGCCAGACGAACTTGAGATGCATGTACATCCGTCTGAAGCAGCAGTGCCCGTGATGAAAGCTTCTGTGAACGCGACTGGGTGATGTGAGGAAGGCGCAGCAAGGAAACGATCCATGGGATGCATGTCTGAGAGTGTGTCGGACGGGGCCTTTAGTTGAAGAACTGAACGATGATACAAGCACGATTGTACAGATGGGCGGCT
Source organism: Alternaria panax (assembly GCA_019702505.1). Lineage (NCBI taxonomy): Eukaryota > Fungi > Ascomycota > Dothideomycetes > Pleosporales > Pleosporaceae > Alternaria > Alternaria panax. Next base: position 3,188,976 of record JAANER010000004.1, read on the forward strand.
CGGGGCCGTATGTGCTGGACAGTCAGCATCAACATGTCCTTGGGTGGTAGAGAGGGCATACCATCATCGACGGCAACCGCAACAGGACTTAGCCGGTTGATCTTGGTCGAGCGCCTCGGAGCTCGAGTCATGATTTGTGGTCACTGATATCGTGGTGTCTCAACTGGTGGAAGCTTGAAGAGGGTTGCGGACAAGGTGGAATTGTAACAAGAGTGAAAAACAGTTTCTGATTACATCGAATCCTGTTGTGACAGACAGAGTTGATTTTGGAACGATGCCCAACGTACGGAGCAGTTGATATACATAGCAACAAGCGGAAACGTGGGGTGGCAAAAGACTATCATGGTACAGATGTTGGTAACGAAAGAAGTGAAGCCAACCATGCTTAGCCTTCTGGAAAGAGATAATAAGTCAATGCTCAAGCAGTGTGCCTTGGAAGCAAATTTTAGTGAGTGAGGCTTGCATAGCTAGTGGAGGAAGCGATACCTGATATCACGACGCCGGGGAGCCAGTGGGGGCCGAGTAAGCAAACGAGAAAGCGTAAAATCATCAGGTGAATGTAACGTGGCTATGACCTCTCGTTAGCCACGTCGATCGAAAAGCAAACTGCAGGCGAAAGAATCAAACTGAGCTATTGTTGGGTTTGAGAGAGATCCGGGCCGACGGCCAATTCGTAATGGTATCAAAAGGCGGTCATACCAGCACTTTCTACTTGAGGAATAGACTGTCATGGCAACGACCACGCAACCTTGGACCTTTCCAATTTTGGCATCCCATCTGCGGGAGTCTGTAGGTTTGTGACTGCTACGTTAGGTGGGTAAGGCTCAATGACCGACGCTCGGTTGTTTGATCTTACGCCCCTTCTTTGACATGGCGCGGCTTGGCCAGTGTATTGTTGACGCACGAATATGATGTAAGAACCCAACTCTTTGGTCCGACACCAGCATGATGGCTCACCCGGGGAGATTTGTGATATCCCACGTGGGTTATATGCCCATTCTCACCCAGGCAAAAGTAGAACGTAATCCGGAGTAGGGTCGCGCTTGTGACCTTTAAGCATTCACAGAAGGGTCGATGGTCATACCCTACGAGCTTGAGCACTTAAAGAAGTCCTTGTGATCTTGACCTGGTGGCCGTCAGCGGTATGCGAAAACTCTCCCGGGAAATCAACTCTTACATGACATAACTCGCAAACCCCAGAAGTTCGACCAATCGTGGGAACGAAATAGGAGGGAAAGTGCGCCCAAACTGGGTTGTGCCTTGCGATGGGTAAGAGCGTGATATTGCGAGTGGTGCTGCAAGTGATGCACGCATTCTGTAAAAGGTTAGACTTTGGCGTTTCTCGGCCTTTTGGCGTTGACCCTTGGTTGTGCCATTATAATAGCAACAAAGAGACTATTATTGGCAGCACTGTAGGCCCGCCACGATACACAATCGCTACGCGAGATAAGTGCTGTGATGGCGGGCACGCTACAAAAACAGTGTCTCGTTGTATGTGGGGGATATGACGATTCACACGCTCAGAGCTCGCGTGCGTACGGGTCTCCACAAACGGTAACCGTCCTGGAGAAGCGGATACCCCACAAGCATTGCGTGGGGTTGGAAATCGACGTTTCTTACAGCTTGTTGCAAGGTCTGCAGCTCAATGTGCCTGTTGTCTGCCAAGCGGTAGCTGTGAAACGGACCGTGTGCAATTTATTCGGTCGTGCAAACGTAAGAAAAAAGATAGGGGGCGTGTGATAGGAATAAAGGATATGACTCCAGCGAAGGAATCGGCGAGTGTTCGACGAAGGAGCGGCCAAGAGGCGTGCAGAAAGCTGACCACAAGGTTTCAGCCCCAAACCGTTCTGATGGGTGTCAGCCTAGAGTATTTTAGCCGGATTCTACATCGGTGGAATACGCGCTAGGGAGCAGATGTCTGATAATAGAATGAGCCCGATGGCAACCAGTGGTGCTGCACAGATATGTTGAGCAGCGTTGGAGTAACAGGTAGAAGTGTGCTGCGATTGCTAACACAGACCAGCCGGCGGCAACGGAAGCGATAAGCGATTCCGCAATCACATGCTGAGAAGGTGATTGTGGCAGATACATGTTCTGGAGGTAGGGAAGACACATCGCGATCTATGCAGTCCCTGGCGCTTGCTCATCCGCTCAAGCATCTGCAGAACGATGCGAAGCACTGGTAAGAAGTGAGTGTTCTTCGAATGCAGATGCGAAGTCTGCGATGTCTGCAATGCACATGTGGCAGATGTCAATGGCTGATGACAGATCTGCGGCACGACGCACAGCACTGATCAACAATACGGTCGCACCCAGGAGCCTCAACGTCGCGTAGAATCACTGTGAGACAAGAGGTTCACATGCCTCGATATATCCGTGTGGATTGATAGCGACTTGTCAATGTGCAGGTGCGTCCTTCTGAATTCCGTGGTTATCGATATCGTCATTAGTGAGCCCGAAAGGGAAAGGTGAAGCGCGTCACTGCCATCGCCGCGGCCTTAACATATCCAGCTCCGCAACTCATCGCTTCCGGGTCTTTCCCCACGTCCGCCCAATGTCAGCCAATCCAGGTGCACTCAAACGGAAGCACTCGGGCAAGACCATCAAGGAGCTCTTCACCACGCAAACCAAGCCGAAGCTCGCCTCTGCAGCGCCGCTATCACCCACCAGCAAACGCACACGACGAGACAGCTCTCCGATAGCTAGCACCGAGGTCGCCACGCCTCCAGCGCCAACAAGCAAGATGAGCACTGCCGAAATGTATCGCTTCCCAAGCAAGAAGGCGGGCATGTCGAGCAACGCCGATGTTGTTGATATCACGTCAAGCCCCGACAACAGTCCGGCCAAAGCAAACGGCCAACGGAATGGCATGCGCAAAGCAGCGCCCAACATGCACGCCAACGGCGGCCCCAAGCGATTGGTGGTGAAGAACTTTAAGCCTACAAGGAAAGTGGACCCGAGGGTCTTCCTGGACCAAACATGGCAGAAGATCGAGAAGGCTCTGGATACCATCTTCCGACAAGGCGATGTCGATTTCAGTCTCGAAGAGCTGTATAGGGGTGTTGAGAATGTCTGTCGGCAGAACATGGCAAAAGACATCAAGGAACGTCTGATTACGAAATGCAGGGACTACGTGGGCGGCAGCCTGAAGGCAAAGGTCAAGGAGAGCCTGGGCAGACCAGATATCCATGTGCTGCGAGCGACACTGCATGCCTGGGCTGCATGGAACAGCCAGATGGTCAGTCTTATTGATGTCGGAATGGACGTCATCATACTGACAAACTACAGAAATACCTTGACTGGATCTTCTGCTATCTCGATCGCGCCTACCTCCTTCCACGGCACGAGTCCCTCCGCGAAATCTCGATCAACCTCTTTCGCTCCATCATCTTCGAACACGCGAAACTGAATCCGCGCATTGTGGATGGCGCTTGCGATCTCGTCGCTGCTGACCGAACGGGCGGCGACCTTGACAGCGAGATGTTCTCCAAGACGGTCAATATGTTCCACGACATGCAAGTTTATACACATGCTTTCGAGCCGCGCTTGATGGAGGTCAGCCAGGAGTATGTGGTGAAATGGGCCGACACGGAGAGTTCTGAAAAATCGTTACCCGAATACGTCCGCAGTGCAAGAGCGCTCATGGACCGCGAGATGAAGAGGGTCGACATGTTCAGTCTTCCCAATACTACCAAGCGAGAGCTTCTCACTTTATTCGAGGATCATCTAATATCGAAGAAGGAAACCCGATTAACTAACCAAGATGAGCTTGCCGATCTCCTTGAGACGAATGCCATTGAAGATCTCGAGCTACTGTACAAACTGCTGGAGCGCAGGAAGCTTGGCGCAAAACTACGGCCAGGCTTCACCAAGTGGATCGAGGATGAAGGCACAGCTATTGTGTTCAACGAAAAAGAGCAAGACAACATGGTCATACAACTGCTCACGTTGAAGCGCCAATTAGACACCCTGTGGAAGGCTTCTTTCCATCGAGATGAGGAACTGGGTCATGGTCTACGAGAGTCGTTTGACAAATTCATGAACAAGACAAAGAAGACGTCTGCAAGTTGGGGTACAGATAATTCAAAGACTGGCGAGATGATTGCCAAGTACGTGGACATGCTGTTGAGGGGAGGTGCAAAAGCAATACCAGCGCAGCTTAGTCGTAAAGCCGAGAAGCCTGCTACTGTAGAGGTGGAAGAAGATAACGAGGAGGGCGTTTTCGATGAAGACACAGAAGTCAACAATCAGCTTGACCAGGTTCTCGATCTGTTTCGTTTCTTGCATGGCAAGGCCGTGTTCGAAGCCTTCTACAAGAAAGACTTGGCTAGAAGACTGCTGATGGGCAGAAGTGCGAGTGCAGACGCTGAGAGGAGTATGTTGTCGAGGTTGAAGATTGGTATGTTTTCACATGATTGTAGTTTGCTAAGATACTGATGCGCTACAGAATGTGGTGCTGGCTTTACCGCCAACCTTGAGCAGATGTTCCGCGATATCGAACTTTCACGAGAAGAGATGAGTTCGTACAAGAACATCAGCGAAGAGCGCAACGAAAAACTCAGTCTGGATCTCAATGTCAACGTCCTTTCCGCATCAGCTTGGCCTACATATCCCACTGTTCCTGTAATACTGCCTCCGGAAATTCAATCCGCGATCAACAAGTTTGAAGCGCACTACAAGATCAAGCACTCTGGCCGCAAGCTGGAGTTCAAACACGCGCTCGCCCATTGTCAAATCAAGGCCAGGTTTCCAAAAGGGCTCAAGGAGTTGGTTGTGTCATCTTTCCAGGCTATCGTCCTTTTGCTCTTCAATGGCCGAAAGGAGGACGAACATATCGATTATGACTACTTGAAGCAAGCCACCGGACTGCGTAAGTCGTGCGCTCTATTCTTCTTATTGGCACCACTAACATCCGACAGCAATGGCTGAGCTTAACCGCACTTTGCAGTCTCTTGCATGTGCAAAAGTTCGACCACTTACCAAACACCCAAAGGGTCGAGAGATCAACGAAACCGATACCTTCACACTCAACATCTCATTCACAGACCCCAAGTACCGCATCAAGGTTAACACTGTCCAACTAAAGGAAACAGCGGCCGAGAACAAGGAGACACACGAACGTGTTGCTGCTGACCGTAATTACGAGACGCAAGCCGCCATTGTCAGAATCCTCAAGGCGAGGAAAAGAATCAGCTACGCTGAATTGGTCAGTGAGACAATATCGGCAACGAAGAACAGGGGAACATTGGAGGTTAGTGGTATCAAGAGAAACATTGATCGTTTGATCGAGAAGGAGTTTTTGGAAAGAGAGGACAATGGATTGTATGCTTATATCGCTTAGACTCTCCATATCGCCAGCTGGGTTGGATCAAAAGACATGCGCGGCATCTTTGTATAGATATACAGGCAGGATTCTAATGTACAATGCTGCTGTTGCTATTGGGGCTTGCCTTTGACCCTGAACGTATTATGATCCTATCCTTACACATACTCCGGTCACTCGAAGCATGCTAGGTGACTTGCATGGCCATTAGTACTGTAGAACAGTCAAGATTGCACCCACCACACTCAGTGCGGTAATCGGCTTTCCCTCGACTACTGGCGGCCGGCTTCGCTGTACTCGCTACTTCTATCCGCCCTTACCGTCGTTGTAGTCGATCTCCTAGTCTATCCCTCCTACACCCAATGCCCAGGCCCACCTTCCAGATTCAGCACTAGTTGCCGAGTTTCCCTGCTGATCCCTAGCCGCACACAGCCTATCGTACACTCACGACCACGAGATTACCGGCGATAAGCAGCTTGAAACACATCATCTTAGTCCCGGGAGATAACCGGCGAATCGTTGTTCGTACCTTCCTGATCTGCGGAAGTCGCATGTCTTGGAGCATGGGGTGGTGCTGGGGATGCTGACGGTCCGGTCATGTTGGTAGCGGCTCTTCATGCAAGATATTGCTACCAAGACAAATTAGCATCAACAACATGTAAGGGCGGCAGATGTATGGAAGGACCGAAGGTCTACGCTTAGTATGGTGTTGCAGACGCCACGCCGGAATTGGTAGTCTATGATAGGTCGCTCTACCCCAGCTTGAGAGACGCCCACTGCCCGTTGTCGCGGAGCAGTTGTTCCATTCGGAAGGATGTTAACGACGTCTGCGTCCGGAGTTAATTAATTTCGAGTTATGATCTTCCTTTTCAGGGTTGTGATGGTTCGGAGGCGACCGCTGGACTACCACTGGACTACCTGCGTGATGGTTAGAATGAGAGTATAAAGCTACCATCTGGTACTTTCATTCGAAAGACAGGTCCAACAGCTCCGCCAATCCCTCGTTACACAGCTTCAGACAAGACACTCGCTCGTCGTCTCATTCTTCTCCAGCCGCTACCATGAAGTTCCTCGTCAACGCCCTCCTCTTGATCGCGCCCATCGCCCTCGCTCTCCCTACTTCAGCTCCCACTGAAGAGGCAGTTGAAATCGCCGCCGTCGAAGCCAGGCAATCCTGCTACGTCCGCTGCGGCTCAACATGCTACACCTCCGCCCAAGCCTCTACTGCACGTAACGCGGGGTACAACTACTACCGTCAAGGCAGTCAGGCTGGTAGCTCCACCTACCCTCACAAGTACAACAACTACGAGGGCTTCGACTTCCTCGTTTCCGGTCCCTACCAAGAGTTCCCGCTGAGGACTTCGGGTGCTTATACTGGCGGTAAGTCATACATATTGAGACAAGAAGAATTTTGGAGAATACTTGCTAATTGAGGAATTTAGGATCCCCCGGTGCTGACCGTGTTATTTTCAACACCGCTGGACAGCGCGCAGGAGAGATCACCCACACTGGTGCAAGTGGCAACGCCTTTGTTGCTTGCTCCGGATGGTAAATCTTATTCTTGGGGCAACATCTCTTATGATGGCTCCGATACGAAGGCTAGTGGGTGTCATGGGCGAAGGGCTCGCCATGAATCCAACACGTTGACCATATCGATGGGCGAGTTGTGACGACGGATCGATGTGTCCTGCGAATCATACTATCCCATGGTCTGCGGCTGTGGTGATGGGCTATTCATGTAAATACTTTACGAAACGATTGAAATGCAACATACCGCTTCTTGCAAAAGAGCACCTTGTTTAACTTGAACCTGAGTCTGAGTAAATTGGTCGTCCCCTTCACGTGGTAACGCGTCCTAGCATGACGCCATTTCGTTCTCGTACTAGTGGGCGAGTCGAGCCGTAGTCTTCCTATCATCAACTGGAAAGACGCGTAACATGCTGCTCGACAAACCTACTTTCATCTGTACTTGTATCATCGCATCACTATCGCAATGTCACATATTCCTAGTGGACAAGACTCTATGCGCCAAAGGTTAGACGACGCCATCGAGATATTGACTACCAGTCGTCTACAGACAGTCTTGCGCGAGATATGCAACGAATCACCCGAGGCTTTCAAGCTAGTATGCGACAAACTCCTTGTAATGGAACACCAACTAGATCGTCCAATTGTTTCGCTTCTCGACGGGCCGCTTGCAGAGACTCCAGCTTTCAAGATACCAAGAGCCGGGAAGCGCGGAAGAGAAATCCCGGGTCGACGCTACGAGATCTGTGAACAGTGTGAAAAGGAGTATGATACACTGGAGGAAAAACTGTGCGTGTGGCATCTAGGTAAGAAGATTCCGAGTCTCGAAGCTTTCTGGCTTTACCACTTACTTATCTGCAAGGCGACTTGGAAATGGATGACGATGACGTAAACAACTTCTGGGCCGATTGGGATGAAAATGTCTTCGGCGATCCAGATACTGATGAAAATCGTAAGGAGTATCCAGAAGGTTTCGTATGGACCTGTTGTAAAGGGAAGGGTGATGCTAAAGGCTGTAAGGAAACTGCTCATAAGCCGCGCGATGTAAAGAGGCAGAGAACTGAAACATCAGATGACGATTCGTCCTCACATTATTCGGATTCAGACGAAGAGTGAAATCATAAACACCTGCTCTTTTGGTAATATGTCTAGTAAAATGGGCTCTTAGTCATCAACTTCCTTGCCAACAAGTGATCCGAAACAAGCACAGGCTGAAGCGCACGTCCAGGAAGAGACGTCTAGAGGACCCACATCATTGCGTGAAGCTATAGAATATCACATTGCAACTAGGAGCATCAGGCCATTGGGTGCGAACGCTTACTGTGTTAACGCCCATGGCTGTGCGAACGTCAGTACAACATCACCAGGTCAGCGGAAGAACCAACACCAGACCTTGTTTGAACCATCATGAGACCCAAATGTTCTTCTTGAATACCTCATGACCTCAGATATGTCAGGTCTAGAGAAGGCGCAATGGTGAAATAGGTATCTAAAGCTGATCGAATAACCGCAGGAAGCAAAAGGGCATGAAACCAACAACATCTGACGTATGGCCGGTGGAGCCAGTACGATATCTAAAAAAGAAAACTGCAATCATAGAACTGCAACGGGGTATAAAATGTATTGAAAGCGCAGCCGAATGAGTTACAACACATCATCTCGCTCTTCTTCCATCAACTCAACAGGAATATCCAATCTCACACCTAGAAATGCATTTCCCCACCGCCCTCAGCACCCTGTCCACTTTCGCTCTTTTGAGCACCGGGACCATGGCCATCGATACAGTCACCTTCGTCACCTGGAGTAACCCGACTTGCAACGGCCCCGAGTCAGGCACTCATCGTTACCAAGACGTTTCCTCCGGACCATGCGCGCTCCTGCCAGATGCGAGCAGCATTAGGGTCTTCTACGCGAGCAACGCCAATTGCAAAGGCAAGCACATCCAGACTTCTTGTTTTACATCTAGATGCAGCGACCGTTGAGCCTGGCGCCTTACTAGATGCTGACAATGCATGTGTAGTCAACACATTCTCAGGCCCACTTTGCACTGGCGAAGTTACTTCCTACAAATTCGAAGCGCCCAATGCTCCGTGCCGTCCTTTTACTGGGAAAGTGAGTTACAACATCACCTGCTAGGCTCTCGCTCTTGTTGAATCAGGAGGTTTGGTGATAGAGACAGAGTAGACGGAGCTGGCAACGGCGTGGAAACTTGGACAGTCATTACTGCATCTTCGATAGTATTTTGCTTGGCTTGTTGAGCCAACTAGCATCAGTACAGTACGTCTTGCAGCTTGTTCAACACAAGGCAGAAGCGTAGGTGACAATAATCGAACGAGTTCTACCAAACGTGCTTCGAGGGAGTTCACAGGCCATCATGACTGAAATGATGAAGCGTGATAGTACATGCGTGGATTTGAGAAATACTGTGTGGTGCTATCCTCATTTCACAAATGCAACCACAGAACGTGACTATGCGCATTCTTGCGGACCTCTTCGCCTCACTCACGCAGTCCTCCTCCATGCGTCAGCCAAGTTTGCTCCACCAGCGACCATACCACAAGCCCCAACACCCCAATCACTCAGCAGGCCCTGCTCCATTGACCAGTGAACAGTCATGGGCGCATATGCCAGATTGGAAGCGAGGTTCTTCCACCAAAGCCAGTTCTCCAACTTCTTAGCTTTTACCCGCTCTTCCCTCTGGATCTTATCCTCTTTCTCTCCATCACCCCGACTCACTGATGTCGATGAAGACGGAGAAGGGTAAAATCGTTGGACGCCCAGGCGTACAAGCTCAACACCGACATACGCAGCCCAGAACCTCGAACTCCACAGCCACCATGCATTCTCCCGTGCTTTGCCTACACCTCCCGTCCAGCTCGCCGTAGTCAAGGCTCCCTTGGAGCTCAAGTACGCGCCATTCTCTAGGACCTGGAACGCCACACAAGACGTTATAGCCGACCACGTCAACACCCTCAGTATCTTGTCCTTCCTACTCGCATCTTGGGGTAATGGGTCTCGATAGGTATCCCGCGCCCAGGTATACAATCCTAGTACCCCCCACAGTCTCACGAATATGCGGAAATCCGATATGACATCTGCGAGTGCTTTTGAACTTCCAACAACCTGTGCGATGACTTTTGTGCTCGTGGGCGCTGGGAGGGTCGCTATGAGCGTTTCGCCGGGGAGCAGGACGCCCTCTGCTTTCTCGGCGATTTCTGTGGCGATGGATGCGAGACGTTGTTCGAGGACGCGGGAGAGGACAGCGTGGATCAGGGTGAGGGTGTAGGATGTTGTGCAGAGGAGGACGTCGGTGCCGTTTGGTGTAGAGAGGAGTTTGGAGAGGCGGACGAGTGTACGGTCTGTGGCGCCGGCGGTTTTGGCGAGGTATCTCAGGAGGAGGAAACGCAGTCTCCGTAGGAATGTGGGGTTTGAAGGTGGTGTAGGTGAAGGTGTCGCATCGAGTTGTGGAGTGGGTTGGCTCGCGGCGGTGGAGGAAGGAATCGTGGTGGCGTTTGGATGCGAGTCCTCCATGTCGAGGATGTAGATGTTCGGCAGAACACTGAGGGGAGGCTTGGAAGCGTACGGCAAGGACAGTCGGCGCTATCGAGGCTGCATGGTGTTGGCGTTGAGCTCTAGAAATTAAGTCACCAACGCGTTTGACCGAGGTGTGCTCGGGAAATGCTTATCGCGTCATCGGCCCGCACGTGGGTCTCACGTTGTCGACCCATCCTCCATCTTCACATGCAGCATGTGATGGAGCCTGAGAAGGAGACACAAGCTGGCGAGTGTCCATTGCGTCTCGTGAGCGGCCGTAGCGGGTTTGTCTCGGGTGCTAGAAGCTATGCATATTGACGTATGCCACATTCGAGCCGTTTCGCATGGAAAGCTTCGACTCAGTCCACGGCGCGCATCCCTGCCATCTTCATGTCTTCCCCATATCTTCCCCACCCAGACCGCCTCACATCTATCGCGGGGAGATATGAGAGCAGGCTCTCTTCTCACCTTTATAATTCCATCTTGGGCGCGTAAAACACTGTCATTTCAGTTTCCAACTCCAACACAGTGTCGCCAGCCATGTCGTCGCCTACCCTTTCTCCGCGTCGGCCGACCTACCCTCTTGCCCACGCTTTTCGCCGTAAACCTCGTCGTCTACCTCTCGTTCTTCGCTTCTCGAAGGGCGCGATACACACCATCATCTTGACGCCAGTACTACTGCATTCGCTCTTCACCGCCTTGATCGTCTACATCGACACGCGCTATGTAGACAGCATATCCATCCCTGCGACCATCATACCCTCGCTCTCCATAGTAGTCGGTCTCATGCTGGTGTTTAGAAACAGCACCGGCTACGACCGATTCTGGACCGGAAGAAACTGCCTCACCACAATCGGAACCTGCGTACGAAACCTCGCTCGAATCTGTCTGGTCAACTCGCGCGACAAGGATGGCCATTCGACAGAGGAGGAGAGGAGAGACACGGAGAAGATAGTACGGGTGCTTGTCGCAGTGCTCTACTCCATCAAGCACAACCTTCGTGCAGAGTTCAACATCCCACCCGCAAGTCTCGCCTCTTTGCCCCCTCAACAAAGCGTCTACCCCCAGCGCTCGCGCCCCGTATCCAGACGGCCCAGCTACATCGACCGCACAGGCTCCAACTTCGGTTCGGTTTCGTTTCCCCCGACCCTCGTGAACAGCACGAGTACCACGCCCCTTCTCGGATCATCCACCGCCACGCTCGAAAACGGCGATGGCACAACGCCTATGAAGAAGGACGAATACGTGTCTCTCCTCCCAGAAGGCTTGATGGGCTACGAAGACCAAGGTCTGGGTCTACCTCTACAGCTCACAATTCTCATGGAAGGCTACATCCGCCGGGGCCACGACAGAGGCTGGTTCCACGCGCCGCTCTCTTCCCAGATGACCGTTCAGCTAAACACTCTCGTCTCTGCGTATGGCACCATGGAAACTATTCACAGCACGCCCATTCCTGTCGCGCATCTCATTCACCAAAAGCAGGTTCTGGCACTCTATGCTTGTGTTCTGCCGTTCGCCATTGTCGACGACTACCGCTGGTGGAGTGTGCCTATCGTCGCGATTATTGCGTTTACGCTCTATGGTATCGAGGGCATTGGCGTGCAGTTGGAGGATCCATTTGGATATGATAAGAATGATATCAAAATGGACGGGATTATCGAAGATACGAGGCAGGAGGTTATGGTTTTGTTGGAGGAGTGGAGAGCGAGTCATGAGGGGAGGGCCATGGGGGGTATGTTTGAGTGTGAGTGAGAACATGCTGTCTGCAACATGTAGGAAGGAGTGCGACGCGATGGAGAGATGTAGAGTTGACGAGTACCTGCGTAATGATCGTTGTTGGCTTTGTGAGTTACAATCTGCAGTCTTGTAGCGTAGATACCCCAATAGCACGACTATCAAACGATTGTCTGTTTCACACGAACAAGGAAAGAGAAGCAGACGTTCATTTGGCTTTGGTACAATACATTAGTTACCGGTCTTCCACCACCTGTTTATCTTGCTTACTCTTGAAGTATATCGCATTGCAACATGGTCCACCGTGCCATCATAACATTCGCTTTAATTGCGCCAGAAACTCCCAATAAGATGCAAATGAGCCCAAAATGAAGAGATTCCGAAGAGAAGGAAGTAAAAAGTGAGCATACCGCTTGATCAGTCGAAGCGTACAGGAGGTAGGGTTGGTGCGCCGTTATTGCTTCGCGCTCCGCTGCTGTCCGAGTCGGACGGAGGAGATGTGTCGCGCATGCGGCTACCCGCTGTGCGCCCGGCGCTGCCATCGAGAACAAATGGTCCAGCGTCATTCCTTGGAGTCATGGGGCCATCCTGTACACGATCAGACGTCAGGCCGTTGCCGTTGAGAGGATGCAGAGGTGACAATCCCAGATAGTCGTTCGCTCCATTGACGTTGATAGAGACCGTCTGTGTGACCGACGATGTTGGAGGGGTTAGCTGGCGATCGGGAGTTTCCAGCACGGACTGATTTTCAATGTTTGTGATTTGGTGATGTAGGTCCGTGAGATCAACACCGCCATCCGAATCGGCGCCGTTGAGAGGGACGACAGAGGCACGAGGAGTGACGTGGCGGTCTCCTCGCTCTGCGCTGGCATCGGGAGCTGTGGCCCCGTTGACTACCTCCTCATCGCCTTCCCAATCTTCGAATTCGCCCATGTCCTCTACGTCTTCCTCAAGATCGGCTACCGCCCTGCAGTTCGGGCAGAGGAAGTTGGGCCATGTGGGGCCGTTCAAGATGGGACGGATGCACTTGTAGTGCCATACGTGGGAGCAGGGAGCTACGAATAGTGACTGACATGGCTATGGACTGATGAGTAGGGGTCTGCTGTAATATCACGCGAGTACTTACCGCTATTGACATCAAGCAAATGGCACACTCGGAGGTATGCGTAGACGAAGCATCTCCCGTGACTTCCTTCTTGCTCTTGGCAAGTGCGCGTAGTCGCTGATGGGTTTGCTTGCTGTGGAAGTCAGAGGTGGGTTTCCAGCGTGGGCAGCCAATCTTACTTGAAGGTATTAAGCCCCTGCTGCCAGCCGCGGTTGCACTCGACACGGATCTTGACACATCTGAAAATCATCTCCTCTCCTCCACGGAAATCGATGCCCAGCTGAATGATGTCGCCATCCTTTATCCGGAAGGGTTTCGACTCGACGTTGGGCTGACTGAGACGGATATGGTTCAGAAAGGTGCCCGAGGAGCTCTTGACGTCCTTGATGTACCAGCTGCCGTCCTTGCACCACAGTTCGCAGTGCTTCCTACTCACGACCTTGGACTTGAATCCAACGGCGGCAGCTGATGGGGCGTTGGTCTGGACTTCGGGCATGTTGTCGCGCTCCGAGTATCTTCCCACACGGATGATTGCACTCTCGTCGGGCAGCGTGCGGTTGATGGTGGGGAATATCAGCGAGGGTCTGCCGGCTCGGGGATCCTGGTGCGGGATAAAGCGAATCGACGGGAGGTGCTTGACCGCACCAGCGCCGTCGGGGGCGCCTTCCATGGGAAGCGCGTTGCTAGACCCCGATGTTGACGTCGGCGTCGGCCCCGTGTTGTTGCGCACCTGGAGCTGAGGTTGGGCCGTCTCTGAACGGGTTCTCGTCATGGTCGGCTTCGGAGAGATGGGTGGGGAGTCGCTGTTTGGGGGCGGAGGGGGCGTGTCGGCTGTCTGGCTCCTCGATAGCAACTCGGGACGGGCGAGGGCGGGGTGCGAGGACGACGAGGCAAAGGCGGGCGAGGCAGGTGGAGTGTGAGTTGAGGCGCGTGGTCGGGTTCCCGTTCGGGGATCCTCACGTGGAGTGTCGGCTTGGCTGTTAGAGTGCAGGTGAAGATTGCGCAGGAAGCTGATGCCTCGGTGGACGCCCGTGGGGCGTGGGGACGTGGAATTGGGGGCAACAGCAGTTGCAGGTGGGAGAACTGGCGTGGTTGTTGTGGTGGACATCACCTTCCCTGTTGGAGGCGCAGGGCGAGGGACCAGGGCCTGGAGCTGGGGTAATGCGAGCGGGCGTGAATGCGCGAGTTTCGACAGCGTTTGACAGACGGCACGGAGAACCCGTTTACAAGAGCTCGCACGGGTGAGTGTGTCTGAGGCTCTGAGGCTCTGGGGCAAATGCAGCAAATGCAAATGCAAATGGCGCGCGAACAGGCCCCGGCCCTGGTGACAGGCCAAGCAAACCACCTGGGCAGAATGAGGAGTAGGCCGGCTCTAGACTGGCAATGGGGGTCTACCAAGGACGCCCGAAGTCGACGTGTACTGGTAATAGGGCTCTAGAGTCGCGATGATGAAGTCACGTCTTGTTGGGCCTCTCTACCAAGATTTGCAAGTCATGTGCGAGGGTCCCGTCTGATGCGTGCGGACAGCCGCCGTCAACAGCTGCCAGAGATGCATGGCATGAAGGCGTCTGAAACCCCACCGCGCTCTCCTACCCCATGCGTCTGTATCGCGACTGCGCTCATCACTAGATACAGTGCCCCGCATATGCCGCAGGATATCAGAGCAGCGACGCCGCCATGGACCGTCACGAGTTGATGCGCTGATCGCGGCGTTTGCGGGGTGGGGCCGCTGTTCGTCGTGGTCGACAAAGGCCGTACCCAGTCCATCGGAACCCGCGCACGTGACACATGTCATCGATGATTGACTGGATTTTTTCGCGCCATCACGGCAGCAAACACGACCAGAAATGTTAAGGCCGCATACCTACCGACCGCTGTCCCAGGGGCTGTCCAGGGCGTCTGCGTCGCTCACACGATCGGCAACATGCGCTGGTAGAAGGAGTCTGGCGACGGCCGTGGCCGAAGAGAGGGTTAGCACTGAGTTCACGTAGCAAGCCGGAAGTCTTTCTAAACTGCCCTCCAGGACCCCGCCGAACTCGACCACATCACCACGCTCCCCAATGGCATCCGCGTCGCTACCGAAGCCCTGCCCGGCCACTTCTCCGGCATTGGAGTCTACGTCGACGCCGGCTCGCGGTACGAGAACGATGCCCTGCGCGGAGTCAGCCACATCATCGACCGCCTCGCCTTCAAGTCGACACGCTCCACCACGGGCGACCAGATGATGGAGAAGATAGAGACGCTCGGCGGAAACATCCAATGCGCCTCGAGCCGAGAGTCGCTCATGTACCAGTCTGCCACCTTCAACTCCGCCGTACCCACCACCGTCGGTGTCCTTGCAGAGACGATCCGGGATCCAATGGTCACCGAGGACGAGATACAGCAGCAGCTCGAGACGGCCGACTATGAGATTGGCGAGATTTGGAGCAAGCCAGAATTAATCCTGCCCGAGCTAGTCCACATGGCCGCGTTCAAGGACAACACTCTAGGCAACCCACTACTGTGTCCCAAGGAGCGCCTGCCCTTCATCAACCGCGCCGTTGTCGAGTCATACCGAAAAGAGTTCTACAAGCCCGACAGGATAGTAGTCGCCTTTGCCGGCGTAAACCACAACGAAGCTGTCCGCTTAACAGAACAGTACTTTGGCGACATGGAGAAGGGCACTGGCCCGTCGCTCATCGGTCTCGACTCGGAAAGCACAGCATCCAACTCTGCACCGCAACAACACATGTTCACAGCAGACCACCCCACACCCACTGGCGCACCACCGCAATCCTCGAAACTCCTCTCCAAGATACCCTTTTTCAAGAACCTCTCCACCTCCGCTGCCTTCAACGCCTCCGTCAACACATCACTCGATCTCAACTTTCCACCGATAGACACATCGCTGCCGTCGCAATACACCGGTGGCTTCCTCACCCTACCTCCGATCCCGCCGCCGGCGAACCCTATGCTGCCCCGCCTGTCGCACATCCACCTCGCCTTCGAAGCCCTCCCCATCTCATCGCCCGACATCTACGCACTCGCAACGCTACAAACACTCCTCGGCGGAGGCGGTTCCTTCAGCGCAGGTGGTCCCGGAAAGGGAATGTACTCTCGCCTCTACACCAACGTACTGAACCAGCACGGATGGGTAGAGTCATGTGTCGCATTCAACCACAGCTACACCGACAGCGGCCTCTTCGGCATCGCATCGTCGTGCGCCCCCTCGCACGTCGCCCAGATGCTCGAAGTCATGTGCCGCGAACTCAAATCGCTCGGAGACGAAACCGGATATGCTGCCCTCAACGATGTTGAAGTCCAACGCGCGAAGAACCAACTCCGTTCCTCGCTGCTCATGAACTTGGAGAGTCGAATGGTAGAGCTAGAAGACCTCGGCAGGCAAGTCCAGGTTCACGGCCGTAAAGTTGGCGTCAAAGAGATGTGCAAGAAGATCGAGGACGTTACTGTCAAGGATCTGAGGAGAGTGGCTCGTCACGTGTTTGGCGGGCAGGTCAAGAATATCGGAGGCGGATCTGGTGCGCCGACTGTTGTTTTGCAAGAGGGCGAGCAGGAAGGTTTCAAGAGGAAAGAGTTTACCTGGGATGACATCCAGACACGCATCGCCAGGTGGAAGCTTGGCCGCAGATAGGAACTCGCGGTCATACCAGGGCGTTGGCTGGGAACTTGATTGCAAACGTAACTTATGTATTATAGGATGTGGGAAGAAAAGATGAAATATCATGATTATGCACTAGTAGGCTTAAGATGACTACCTATCCGTAGCGCTACGTATACACCCTTTACTCAAAGTACCCGATCACTGTGTTCGGCAAAAGCTTTCTATTGCAGATAATGATACTGACTCCATCACCTCTTGATGAACTAGGCAGAACGTGGGTATCAAAAGAGAGCTACGAACAATTTTTGTCCTTCTTTTGCTCCCAGTCCGCGATACCAGGCCGCCATCCCGTTGAGCCATGATTCTTCGTCCGCCATCATCAAATCATGAAACCGTGGCTCATCACGCCTTGTCTTTCTATCATCCCCTTTGTGTTCTGGCCAATGTCTTCGGTGGTCATTATCTTCACACCTGTGCCATGATGCTTTGTAGTCCAACATCGCTATCCTCTTCCACCTCCACAGTCTTGACCACAGCTCCCATCTTCTGATCTGCAGAAATATCGAGAGCAACAATATCGGGTGTGTGCGTCTCAGCTGCTTCTTCTGTAACAACAGCGCCCTCGATTTCCAAAGTCTCATTTCCGTCGGTTGTGTAAGAGTATACTGAGAATTCAGAGTCGGTACTGCTGCTGTTTCCGACTAATCCATCATTGGCCACTGTGGTATGCGCAGTCACGTCCTCGAATCCGCCTGAGTATGTCCCGTTTTTAAGCTCGTTGCGTTCTTTCTGCTTACGAACGCGACGCAGAGCACCAAGATCGAATTCGCCAACAGCCGGAGAGCCGGTGGTGTTACGAACTGTACCGGTTCGTGGAAGCGGAAGAGTGATGTTGGATCCTTCAGAGCTGGATTCTCGACCTGGGCGAAAAATGCCTTGAACTGCCGACTTGAGACCCTGGGGTGTGAGGAGACCAGGTGCGCGCGAGAGAGAACGGGCTATATCGACGGAAGAGCGGCGTCCCATCTTGTAAAACCTGCGGCGAGGGCGGCGTTGGACGGAGATTTCGTCGATGTCGGTTTGTGTGGTCTTGAAAGTGAGTGCACTGGAATCAGTGGTGTTGGACGAGGCAGTGTGTGGTGCACCTGTAGACGTTGCAAAAGAATTTGAAGTGGGCAGCGTCGAGGGGGTACTATTGAGAGTCATGGTAGACTGAACCCTGGTGCCGATGGTACGCATGGTTTGTGCAGGCTTGATCGGGAGTCTGTCCATGTCTTCTTTTGTCAAGGGCGGGAAGTCCCCGTTGACTACTGCTTGGAAGGCGATACAAAGACGTTCTCGGTAATACGGACGGCAGGTATGACATGCTCTTAGAGCGCATGCTCGGGAACTCTACACTTTGTCAGTTTTGTTTGGCGGGGAATGTGCTGGTTTCGGTATTTGGAACATGCATACTGAATCTGTCACAGGCAGGCTATTGGAAGTTCCGTCGGTGCTGTATGATGCCCCTGCCATAGCTGTGAGTCTAGACACGACATCGCTGGCCTCGGTAGCCTGGCGCGTGTCCGATATAACCTGCTGCAGCTCGAGCTTCAGTTCTTTGAGCTTCTTCAGTTGCGTGGCAGTGTAGTGCCCGCTCTCCGCGGTACGAATGATGCTCTCGCTCAGACCAGTCCTCTCCAGCTCTTGTCGCAGTGCAGACTTGACCGGCTCGATCCTGTCCTGATCTCTCGATAGTATGGTGCGAAGAGTCGTGATTTTGTGGTCCTGCTTGCATTCGTAGAGAAACCCGATGGAAGGCGAGCGCCCGCAAACACTGCAATGCTGATCGTGGCCGAAGACGCGGTCCATGTCCAGGTGGGTGCAATTTGGAACTCGCAAGCGTTTCCCCATGGCGGCGTGGTGTCTGGTATTCTCAGCAAGGCCCAGGGTAGTGGGGTTGACTGTTGCCGGGACAGCGCAGGCACGCGACAAGGAGTCTGGAGGGGGTATGAGGGCCAAAAGGTGTAAGAGAGCAAGGGCGTGGCGCAGAGTCGATGTTGCTGTTTTGAGACAACGACAATGACGGCACCTGATATGGAGGCAAGTGCACACGCACGCACCCGCTAGCCTACGAGCGTGAGTGAAGGCGTGGAAAGAGCCACGTGAAGATTCGAGGCAGCGGCAAGACAACGATTCTACTAGACTCTGGAGTGACTCCGACCAACGAGCAATTCACGAGTAGGGGTGAGGAGAAAGAGGAGTCGGAGCCAATGGAGGCTTTGGAGAAGGTCAGTCTGCGAAAAGGGTCTGTCACCCTCCGGGCAATGCGGACTCTGGCAGCTTTGCAGGTTGCGGGTCTGGCCTGGCCGCGTGATTGACAATCTGCCAGTACCGGAGGCCTTCTGACGGTCTCTGCACATGCCTCGACTGTTTGTTGTTGCCTTGGGATACAAACGACGAAATGGACGACGGCGCTTTGACGACGCTTTGGAACAGGACAAAGGAAACAAGGACATGCGAGACAAGTTCAGGCCGGTGCGGCAACAAGATGGAAATGCACAATGTGAAGGCGAACGATGACGGGTACTCTCGAGGTCGCCTCTGGAGATGAGGTTGGTGTAGTACAAGCAAATGTGTCTGCACCTCGTGCCATCACCGTGAGCAGACGAGAGCTCATCACCATGTCAAGATTTTCAAGAGACTGATTGATGTCTCGTTTGAGTGGTGCACACTCGATGCCGCTTCGTTGGTACTGGCGAGACGGAGGATGTAGCCGGATTGAGGGAGATGCAGATCAACAAGCGATAAGAGGTCGAGAGAAGGAGCTTCACGATCGCGCTTGCCAGAGTCGGGATGCCCTGCCACGACAAAACAACCAACCCCGTGCATGACAGTACTCGCCATGGCCCGCGACAGTGACAATCTTGGTTTGGGGAAAGAGCCGGCAATGGGCCGTGTCGGCGCTGGAGCGAGTCTCGAGGTGGCTCGGTGCAAACAACCACAGGCGGCGGGCCCCGACGCTCTCTTATCCGCTGGCAAAAAGCAGCAGGGCGAACAGGTGCGCAGTATTCGGTGCAGCTCAGGCGCTCCCTTGACATGCCCGTATGCAAAGACTGTGTAGAGACAGCAGGCTGGAGGCAAGAGGTTTAATCATCGAACCGAGGTCGTCGTTGTTGTTGTTGTCAGATCACGACACCTGCTTCCGCGTCTTGTCGGCGCTAAAGCTTGGACCCGAGGTGTTTACCTCCCCAGCCATCCGTCGCCGTCCAGCTCGTCGACACCCGCACTCCCCCACAAACATCTCGTCGACCGCAGCCTCATCTTCCACACGCGCCCATCCGCTCTCTGCTGCCGTCGCATCGCATTGAGGCGCCATGTCGGTCAAATTCGAGAAGGAGACGACGACCCAGACGACAGCCGCTGTTGCCGACGCTCTGGAAGGAAAGGACGGATTCATGCACAATATTGGGCAGGCTCTCACCAAAGGCGGTGGTCCCAATGGATACCTCGCTGTGAGTGTGGTGCGCTTCAACATGTGACGAGCCGATTCACTGACTGCGGGCGCGTCAGGCCTACCTCAGCCAGCTGCAGAGCAACCCGTTGCGCACCAAGATGCTGACCTCGGGTACTCTGTCTGGCCTCCAAGAGTTCCTTGCCTCGTGGATCGCCCACGACAGGAGCAAGTCGGGCCACTACTTCACCTCGCGCGTCCCCAAGATGGCCATCTACGGCGCCCTCATCAGCGCGCCCCTTGGACACGTCCTGATTAGCGCCCTCCAGAAGGTCTTCCAGGGGCGCAAGAGCTTGAAGGCCAAGGTCCTGCAGATTCTCTTCAGCAACTTGATTGTAAGTCCAAGCGCCGTGCTCGTCATACGTCAGCGCATCGCTAACAGTCGCAGATCTCGCCCATCCAGAACAGCGTTTACCTAGTCTCCATGGCCCTCATCGCGGGCGCCCGCACCTTCCACCAAGTCAGGGCCACGGTCAAGGCTGGCTTCTGGCCCGTCATGAAGGTCAGCTGGATCGTCTCGCCCATCTCTTTGGCCTTTGCCCAGCAGTTCCTGCCCGAGACCACCTGGGTGCCCTTCTTCAACATTGTCGGCTTCATCATTGGCACATACATCAACGCGCATACCAAGAAGAAGAGGTTAGCCGCTCTCAGGCGAAAGCACTACGGCGATGGCAGCGGCAGGAGTCAGGGTCCGGGTTCGCGCCCTGGTTCGCGCCCTGGTTCGCGCCCTGGCTCGCGCCCTGGCTCTGTCAGCGGAAGGCCCGTCGACGAGTACGGCCGTCCCGACGACCGCCCACGCTACTAAGTGACAGGCCTGGTAATGACAGCGCGATTGTCCGGAGTCCTGTTCGCTGTTATATGCCGATAGACCGTGGGAACCCCAACGGTCAAGAATGAGGCACCACCCACCCGTCTTTGCTCATGTGTTACGACAAACTCGGGGAACGAGATTCGGCTACCAGTCAGGCGCTTCACCAGCTAATGCGCTTTCATGTTCGCTCCCCTTTACGTGCTTTGTATATCCCATCCTGTTTTATTGTTCCGTTACTGGAGCCGCGACCGGCGTTCGTTGCGGTCACCGCTAAATATACACTATTACCTTCATATAGCCTTCGACCCGTCCAACCTGTACCTATGTCGCCATCACACCTAACCCATACAAGGAGACGTCTCCGTTGGTACTAACACTTGTTAGGAAGAGCGAGAAGCGGCTCTAGAAACCGTTCACCTACCAGAGCCATTATATCCGTCCCAGCATTCGTTCTGTGCAGCCATGTATTACTTTCGCCTACATGGTACCACGCGGCGTTGGCCCTACAGACGTGGCACAGAGCTGTCGTACCAAAGATAGACCCAGGAATGTTCAGTCTTGATCTAGTGCTGCTTCAACGGGACTTTGCGGACCAACGTGGGTCCACGCCTTTAGATTGTCCACGGCAAACAATATGTGATAGCGCGTGCGTCACGCTAACACCGCTCGCCATTCGTGCTGTATACTGAGACTCCGAACGGACACTCCGTGAACGACTATACCGCGCCGCATGCCAGCAGCGGTCATCCATCCTCGGCGTCCCGCCTTACTCAACTATAAGAGGAGGAAGGAATTGACCCGGCGCAGAGGCCCGTCAACTCTTAACGACTTTGACGCTCTGCCAAGACCCTTTGCCCTGCACACAACCTATTCTGATCGATTTTATGACGCTCGGCTTTACTGATCAGCTTGCCTTGTTGCCGTATGGTGATCGCTTCTTCGGCGGAGCAGCGCAAGCTCGATCCAGATCTTACCCCTCGGATTCAGAACCAAATCTCCATGTCCCTTTCGAGCCCTATGACTATCCACGTCCATTACCGAGTGTTGCTGTGCGACTTCAAGATCCTCTCTTGAGGTGCGAGAGGGATCTTGGGTGGAACATCGACTGGGCGGTCGCTTTCATCGTTGACCGGATCGAACAGAATTGGGCTGACACGGCTGAAGAATTTAAGAGCATAAGGATACAGGCTGCGACACTGGAGAGGGATGGACTAGTCCATGAGATCCCATATTGCATTTTCAACAAGCTCGACGAAGTACTCTTTGCCGGCCATTTGAAAAATGCAGTCTGGGCTCCGATGTCTCAGGCACGACCTACACGCACAAACTGAGACCAAATCCTGAGGTCAAGCGCATCTCGATCATCCTCAATGTTGATGCGCTCGAGTACGCCAAGGCAAAAGATGTTGTTGCGATCTTGATCCACCATATGATATACGCGTACTTTCTTGTTGCTTGTGGTGGGCAAAAGGAAGATGAGGTGGACTACGGACGGCTGGATCACAGTGTGCACTTCGGCAAGATCATGCTTACTGTCAAGAAATTCTCGGCTGTACACGGCAGAGAGCTGTCGCTGCTGGACTATGGGCACAACTTGCCTAACGTCCGTTACGTTGAGGATGAGTATTGCAGTCCACGAAGAAGGGAAGCAGTTGAGCGTGAAGATCGGGAGCAGTGGTACTGCAGTCATTGCCACAACAATATACAGGGGCCGTTTGAGAGCGATGTGCAGAAGTGGTACGGAAGGGTTTGCAAGCCACTGTTCGACCAGCCTAAGTGTGTCCGCGAGCCAGAAGTTCAAACGTACAACGAGCGACGTCACGAGCTCGAGACCAGACGTCGCGCACGCCTAAGATCATCTGCCAAGTCTATCGAGTTCATGTACAAAGACAAGCCCGTTCTTGTTGATGGGGACAAGTTGGAAGACTTTTTGGGTGTCGTAAAAGCTTTTGACAAAGCGGGTAGCCGCTTCCTCAAGGTACACGAGGAAATATCTGAAGATACGTTCGTCCGCTTCCTGGAGTTTCTACATACCGGCTCCTACCGCCCTGACCCACACTCATTTGCCGCTGCGGCAGCCGGTCTGGGTATCGAGCGTCGAGGGCCGCCGATCATTAAACCTCAATCGACAACCACGGACGCTTGCATCCTGATCGATGTGCAGTTTGCTAAGCTCGGCACATTGATGGGCTTCGACGACTGCAAGAGCTACGCCCTGGATCGGATGAACGCTTATGGCATCCTCAGCGAAGATCCTGTTGCCATTCTCAAGGAGATCTACAAAGGGTGCGAGCCCGATTCAGACCTCAAGAATTGGGCGCGAAAATTCCTCATCAGAGCACCAAATTCTTCAAGCCCAGAGTACCACACCACGTCGATCAGTCAGCAGCATAGAGCCGCCGAATCTTCTCAAGCTCGAGAGTGAGCAGGGCTCGTACCGCGCACGCTTTCTCGGTGCTGTTGATTCAAGCGGAGCTTTAGAGAATGATGTCAATAAAGCTCGCGCCGAGCTCAAAAGTGCTGGTTGGTATAGCTGGTCTTCACTTCTCCCTCAAGATGCGCCCAGGCTCCTGACTAGCCGTTCCATGAGCTACTCCGCTCATCCACTGGCCCTCGGTCATCGCTCTCCCCTTCTTCTCGATCGCTCCTCTACTCCAGACCCCTGGCATGGTGTTCATGACCCCACGGACCAACTCTCCTCGCTGGACATGGACCGCCTTCGTGACTTGGAACGTGAGAAAGCTCGCGACCGTGAACGAGCAGAGAAGTTGAGAGATTATGAGTGAGTCAGGTATAGTGACATTGAGCATGAGAAACTTAGGCAGCTGCGTCGCGAGAAGGAGCGCAAGTTGGAGAGAGAGAAGGAGAAGCTGAGAAGGTTGGAAAGGGAGAAGGAGAAGGTCAAGGAGACGCATGCGCAGTTGCAGGCTACGGCTGCGATTGAAGCGCACTTTGGGCGACGTGGGCATGGGTTTGTGGAGGATTATGAGTATGAATAGACTAAGGAGAGATGGGTGGTAGAGGAAGAAAGTCTACATGTTGGATTGATGTACTGCAGTGTTGAGGTACTCTCGGTGTACTATCGTAATTTCATATATTTTGTTTGTTCAACATGATCAGCCGTGAGAACGATGGGTCACTAAGCATCCACCTTTGCTAGACTGCACTTTGCTACTAGCTCCCCGACAGCTCTTTCTCTATGGGCTCATCGGTATCGGTATGACTCAGCCCAAACTGTTCTTACCACCGGTCTCTATCGTCCCCTGGTCCCATCAGGAATAACCCAGCGGAAATCGCACTCGTCATCTACATATTACTGCGACAGCCATCATATGCTAGCTGGTGCGGGTCGAAGCATACTTGGGTAGCATGTCTGATTCGATCATTAGGCTGGATACCTACTCCTTCATCTTCCCATTCCAGGTCATTGGATGTTTTCATTTTTGCGTCAACATTGCCACGTGATAAACATTCGCTGCCTCTCATTCTGCCAATAGTGTACGATGATGCAATCTGTATATGCGTGCCTAATGGAAAATGCAGTATTTGCGCCAAGCAAATTCAGTCACTGCCAACACCCGTAGACATACCGTCCCGTCTGAGAGAACTTTCCACTGACCCTCCACTCCGCTGACCATCTCTCTCTCTCTCTCTCTCTCCGTGTGGAGACAAGAAGCAAATCGATTGTGCCTAGGTATCGCAGCAATCTCCTTATGACTGCTCGTGTGGCTCTTCTTAACGCGTCTTAGTGCAAGAACAACACATGTGAGTGATGCTAAATACAAAATCAGAAGATGCTCGATGAAGATATACTGCTGTTGGATGTGTGAGAATCCGCGTCAGGAAACTGATGGTGACGTAGATGCTGAAAGGGGTACGCGACTTGATTAGCGTGTTTCTCGGGGATCACCGGTATGTTATATACAATGAGCAGCGTGCTCAAACCCTCAGCCAAATCAAGCTCTCTTCTTGATGATATCCGCTGCATTTTCGCCAATAGCGTACATCGTCGCCTGGATGTGCTGAGAGGGGATGAGAGGGATGATAGAAGCATCGACAATAGATAATCTTTTGACGCCATAGAAGAGAAGCTTTTCCGACACGCAGCCACCCATGTCTTCAGACAACATAGCACAGCTGCAAGAAGGGTGCGAAAGAGTTGGCACGACGCTCCCTAGCTCAACGGACTTGTTGATGATCTCGTCATCAGTTTTGTACTGGGCGCCCGGCGTTGTCTCGACTGGGGTGTACTTCGCAGGCTCAGGGCCGGCCCAGACCTTGCGGATATAACGGACGCATGAAGCAAGTACATTCTTGTCTACCGGATTACTGAGCGCATTGTACGAGATCTTTGGCGCTCCTTGAGGGTCGGTGGGGTTGATCATGATGGTTCCACGAGAAACTGGCTTCTCTAGTCCAACGAGAATGTAACCGCCCGATGCTGCAATACCGTATTCTACAACAGCTGCCTTTTTGTTCTCAAAAATATCAACGAGTGCTTTGCGCTGTGCCTCGACACCCTTGAGCAGCTTCTTGTTATTCTTGTAGATCGGTGGCAGATACTCGTCGTTCTTGAGGCACGGACTCGGTTTGCGATACTGCGGTAGTTTTCGGGATCTATAACAGGAAGTGGCATCATGGCAAGACTGTTACCACGGGCCTGTGTCAGCGGGCCTGTCTTGTTGGCACGGTATTGCTCCCATGCAGAAGCGTTGTATGCCGGGTCTGTGGTCAAAGACATATAGTTCGGGCTGCTGCCGTTGGAGACGTTGAACCCAACACCAGTGTACGGATGATCTTGGAAGTTCGCACCCACGCCGTCATGTTCGAGCTTCACGGAGATGCCAGCAGCCTCGAGCACGGCTCTTGGTCCGATACCGCTGTTTTGGAGAAGTTTCGGTGTGTTTATAGCACCCTGAAAGCGGACACAAAGTCAGCATATGTTCATTCTGGAAAGAACGGAAACAAGGATGTGGCGATAGAACTTGCCGCGGCCAGGATAACATCTTTCTTTGCATAGTAGGTTGTTGACGAGCCGGTGGATTTGTCAGTGGCCTTTACACCCGTTGCGGTAAGCTTGTCACCGTCGAACACGAGCTCGGTCGCCACGCTCTGCAAAACGACCTTCAGATTCGAACGGCTCACCACAGGGTCGTAGTACGAGTTACGGGCGTGCGACCTTTCACCAGTCCTGGGATTCATTGTGTAGGGGTACCATGAGGTGCCGTATGCCTCACCATTGTTCCCATCGCGAGCCGCATACGCGCCACCAGTGCCTTCGAAGGCTGCGAAATAGTCGACAATATCTGAGTGTTGCGTATCCGAGATGCCAAGCTTCAGAGGACCTTTTCCATAGCTACAAGTTGCTGAAGTTAGAAGTAGCTCAAAATCGCCCAACGCTTCGCTGACTTACGCTTCAGGATCCCAGGTAATCTCAACCTGTTCGACCGTTTCCGCTGGAGGTGGGATGAATTCCGTTCCCTTCTTGAAGTATGGATACATTCCTTCCCATCCCCAGCCCTTGTTGCCCAACGCCTCCCAGGCGTCATAGTCCGCCGCTGATCCGCGATCATACATCATCCCATTCACACAAGAACCGCCACCAAGGATTTGCGCGACACGAGTGTTCCATGTCTTGTTACCGAGGTATGGTTCTGGTTGGCATACATAGTCTGACCACAAAAGAGAGGCGTTGAGCGCATACGTGGCCCCCCAAGGTAAGCGGATGTTTGGGTTGTCGTCTACCCCTCCGGCTTCGATAACAAGTACGGATTCTGTAAGGCAATCACGTCAGCTCCGTATATGTTTGAGTGGTTTGAGTTGTCTTACTTTCCTTGTCTTCGGTCAGGCGATTGGCTACAACCAAACCGGTGACACCACCTCCAACAATGACATAGTCATAAGTGTCTTGGGCGGCTGACAGTCCCAGCAGAGCAACGACGGCTAAATTTCTCGGAGGAAACATCTTGGCGAGTTGCTTCAACGCGAAGTCACAACAAGCGGCGAACGAGTGATTTAGACGAAAGGGAGGTGCGCCTACAGAGAAAGACGGAGATGCATTGGCTCTTAAACATCTTCGTGAAGACCCGTATTACCTCTTAGCTGCCTTCAGAAGTTCGGTACCTGAGCGTGCATGAGTTGTGTGGATACATGAATCGGCACACCGTTATGGCAAACAGTGGTAGCAAAGTCCCGGCACTTCTAGCAAGTGAGGTGAGAAGCCGACCTACAGGTCCCAAAGCCCGCCGGTACATTTGGTCCTGGCAAGTGCATGGCTAGGGACAAGCCAATGTTGAAGGCGGTATGACCCAGAGGTTAGGCGATCTTGGCTTGACGGCTCGGCACTTTGCCTGATCTAGAAAACCCTCTCTGGCCACTCCACTCACCTGCATGATCAACAATCTCTCGAGATTGGAGAATATGCGTTGGGTGAGTATGATTTCCAGAAGCTGTTGCTGAGTACCATAGGTCGTCTGGTATTTTAGCTGTTTGCAAGCATATTTTATCGTCTCGCAATCTCTTTACGTCTTCACAGGGGGTTTGGAACGATAATCGCTCTAAAGGAGTGGAACAATCTCAGCACTACGCGCCTCTTTAATGTGATTGGTGGCAAGCGGCTCGCGTATTGCGGCGTTTTTGAAAAGCATGTCGGGTCGCAGCGAGGTACGAAGGATTGTAGGATCGCGGCGTAGTTCGAAGGATTGTAGGATCGCCGCGTGGTTCACGGGATCATATTGCGGCGTCGCTATCGCCAAGCTCAAGGATCCACTGTAGCGGGTTATACCTGGGCAGGTTCTGCGGCTGTGGGTATGCATTGCCACTTGTTTAATAGTAGTCCCCAATCCAAGGGGCCTCTGATATGTCTTTTTAACGAAAGCTAACAACTATCAAAACTCTTGTTTGACCGGTTGCTTACCGCACGTCTTAGAGCCACTTCGCGTCAGCATCGGTGCGGGATGGGACGGGACGGTGGGATCTCATTTGGCTCGCCAGCCGACATCCTAAACCTCGCTTGCGAAATCTACGATACAGGGCGACAGGGTGACAGCAACTTACGGTGGGTCTTGATGTCGAAGCAAATGGCAAAAATTGGTCCGAAAAAACGGCCGAAGCAGGTCTAGGTGGCGCGGAAGCATGCTCCCACGTGCTTCCACAAACTTTGGGATGCAGTTACAGGAGGAAGAGGTACGTGCCAATTCTCCCTGAAGATTGAGGCTGGATCTCTACAAGCCAAACTTGAATATTCGTGTTTTGGCATATTGACCTTTTGTGTCTTGCCGGTGTCATGGCCAGCGTGCAGGTTCCCTGTGTTGTCAATCGCCATCAAGCATGCATTAAACCTCTAATTGGAGACGATAACGGGATTACACAGAAAGGACTCGACATGTTCTCGCGTATATAAGCTTCCGCGGCCATTACATATGCATATGTCTGCATTCCGCCTCTGAAAGGATTGTGAAAGGGTTGGTCAAAGCCGCCAACCAACAGGATCTACGATTACCGCATCATTCTGGTGGGCTATTGGATAGCATAATCCGTATCTAGACTCACAATGGACGTCGTCAAATCTTTTCCAACCAGGCGACTTGAATTATGTTGCTGCTTACTCCATCTATGAGACCGCCGAGGAAGACGTTCCAACAAGGATGTGAAGAGTCAGTATTGCCAAAAGCTAAAGCGTGGCTCTGTCCCGTAAATCGTGGGACGGGAACTGTCACGCCACACTAGTACATGGACAGTATAGTCCTCACAACATCTTAGTGCAAACCAGGCTTGGGGTGAGTCGTATACCCGGCGCTGGGATTCCCTGCCACTGATGAGAATGAAACAAGATCCTCGCATGACTTTTTGCCAAGAGATCCTTGATCGATGACCATGGTATGAGGGACGCTCTAGCGGCGCTTCCGGCTCTTCGGTATATTCAACGGCTTGCCCTGAATTAGAGGGTGGAATAAAGTGTGCCTCTTGGTGCAGGTTGTAGGACTGATGTCGATTCTCTTCCTTCAAGTTTGTATCACGTCTACCATTTCTCAACGTCTGCAATGGCGGTAGCTGTGCAACAAGACTGGCCAAACCGAACACTCAATATCCTTGTGCCTTCAACCATCTTGTGCGTAATGAGTACCGCGATATTCATATGGCGGCTTGTCTACGGTATCAGGGCTAAGCGGAAGCTTATGCTATGCGATTAACTCCTCATCATTGCCACGGTTCGTCACATGCAACAGCTCCCTTGCGAAAGAGAGAGCATGCTAACGAGTTTGACTCTAGATGTTGAACATCGCGACGACGGGGATTCGTTATCGAACAGTTTACCATGGTCTAGGCCGTCACATGATGGATCCCAGCATCAGGAAACCCTACGATATCCTAAAGTACATGTACTTCCTCTGGATTGGACAAATCTTGAACAACATTGCTGTGGGAGTGTTGAAGTACTCCATCTGTGCCTACCTCCTGGCACTGAAGTTCTCACGTGTGTACCTCATAGTGGTATGGGCTTCGGTTCTGATGGTCACTATATTTAATATGATATTGCCTGTCATGGGATGCTTTTGCAGCACGCCATTGGAGGCGAACTGGAACAAGACTGTGAAAGGAAAGTGCTTCATGAAGGGCGGAGCAGGTCTTACGTATAGTCAGGTCCGTCCGTCCGATGGTCTTTGTTACGTATATCCCACTGATAATGAACCAGGGCATCGCTAACATCATCACCAATGTGATATACGTCGTCGCACCCATGATATATTTATCAAGTGTCCAACTACCAAGACGTACGCAATGGGGTCTTCGCATCGTCTTCTGCCTGGTTTTAGCGTAACTGTATTGGTTCAAGACTCCAAATCACATCAACTAAGTCAGATGATAGCGTAATGGTCTGTTCAGTTGCAAAAACCATTGAGCTCTCCACCTTGATGAAGACAAGCGACCCAATGTGGGACGGTACCAACCTCTCCATCTGGTCTTCAAGCGAGCTTTCGGTCGGCGTGCTTGTCGCCTCTTCGCCTCCACTACGAAAGCAATTCGACACATTCTTCCGGCGTATGCTCTCGTCGATGGGCACCAAATCCAAGACGCAAGCCAGTGGTAACGAAATACCGCTATATAACGCCAACAAGCAATTTACCATCGGCAGTGGACCAAAGGGCGATCGGTCGCGATTCCAGCGAGATGATATTGATGACGGAGATAGCAAGAAGTACATATTGGACAACTCTGCACAGCCTGGTAAGGGCGAGATCACGAGAACGATCGTGCATGAGGTACGCAATGATGATAGAAAAAGCGTGCAGGTGCCAGACCGGATAGGCAACATGTACGGATAGTATGGAGGTCCAATGATGCCAACAACTTTCGCGATATGCCTCATGGGTGTTACGAGAGTGCCCGTGGTTGGAAAGCTAGAAACCCGTTGGTAGTATGTGCATATCTTCTCAGGCTTAGGGAGAAAGTCTACTATCCCCGCCATCAAGGAATGGTTTGTTTGGGGACGACAAAAGGCAAGTGCAACGTACTGCATGTAGTCTTCACATTATTCGAGGTCAACACAAGGTCTGGGTTGTATGTACGCTCCTGACGTCATTGACATTGGCACCGGCATCTTGGTATGTTTGTCCGGCAAATGGCGACCCGGAAGTATCAGAACGCCGACTAAACAGATATTATTATCCGTTATTTCTTCGTATCCAGCGCATACTACTGATCGCATGGTCTTTGTCTCTTAAACATTAGTATACCGAGTCACCGAGACACTGCAGAGCAAGCATGCCCTGGTGCGGATGGGTGCCGCGGACGCCGACACGGCACGCCTAACAGTATACCTAGGTAGCTCCAAAGATGCGACATAAAGCAACTCACCATCGGCGACAAAGATATAATAACTTCTCACATGATAGCAAATCAGTCAAAATACTTCAAACCAACTCCATAATCTGCAATGACTTACCCAGTTCTCGTTTTCGGCCCAACTGGGGGTGTGGGCAGCGCTGCTGCCATCGAAGCACACAGGCGCGGTGCCAAAGTCTACCTCGCTATGCGAGACACGAAGAAGGAACTGAAAGGAATTAAACAAGATGGGAATGACTACGTTCGCATTCAAGCCGACCTAGCCAAGCCCGATACGATCAAACAAGCCGTCGAGACCTCTGGCGCAAAGACAGCCTTCGTATACGTCGTACATGAGGTCCAGGATGGCATGCGAAGTAGCTTCGAAGCGCTGAAGGAGGCTGGCATAACATACATTGTGCTCTTATCTTCGTTCAAGGTCAGAGACCCTCTCAGCGCGGAGGCCAACAAGAGAGACAATATCGCCGCTTTCCATGCTGCGGCCGAAGGCGCATTGCAAGAGACAGGCGTTTCATACACCGCCGTGCGACCTGCATGGTTCAATACCAACATATTCTGGAATCTCAAGGAGATCAAAAAGGGTGAAGTCGAGCTTCTCTATCCCAATGTGCGGTTCGACTACCTCGCCCCCTCAGACATCGGCACTGTGTGCGGTGCACTTCTTGCAGAGCCGCATTTCCAGAAGGAAGCAGGAAAGTCGATCTATCTGTGTGGACCGAAGCTTATGACCCAACATGAAGGCCACGCTGTTCTTGGCAAAGCGTTGGGAAAGGAGATCAAGGTCAAAGAAATCGACGAGGAGAGGTATTTCAAGAAGTATGAGTACATACCTAGGCCGATACTCGACACACTGGTGCGAGGCATGAGAGAGAGCAACGCAGGACGCGATGGCTATGACGAGATCTACGACAAAGCTGTGGAAAATGTGGGAAAGTACACGGAGCGCGAGCCAACGAAGTTCGAAGATTGGGTCAAAGAGAACAAGGCTGCATTTGCATAGTTTGAACGCTAGTGTAATTAGGGTTGCACCGGGAACGGACATCATTTACAAGGCCACGAGACATACAGCCGCGACCTCGTGGGTATGACGTGAATGTCCATGAACCAGACCAAAAGCAAAGTGATCCGCACGGGTGGCAGCTGCTAGTCGCTCCGAAAATAGTATCGCGCGCGTGCCCTGCATACATTCCCGAGGCGAAGGCAGGGATGTGAGATCATCACTTGACTGATGAAACCTAACAAGCGCCAGCCAGACTCGGTCATTCACAACCACGACACAACCCTCACAGTCTCCTTATTCTTCTTCTTCAAACCACCGAGAGCTGCCAACCGAGAAATTGAAACATTACTACCGCAACCTCGAAACCCACTGAATCGGCGTCATGGCAGCGACAGTCCAAGTCTCGCCGCAAGCGCCTCCACCACCGACGAAACACGTCCAAAACGATGCGCATACACCAAGCTGTCCGTCATGTGGCAGTAGTATAGATATGCCAGAGCTCCAAGACGCGAGGCAAAGGATAGAGGAGCTGGAAGCACAAATGGAGCGCCTAAAGGAGAAGGCAACCGCAGCTGGTACGCTCCCACATGCGCTAGGCGCCATGCCTTACGGAGGCCCACACACACTAACAACACCACAGTGGACAGGTGCGCCGACTACGAAGACCAAATACGCAGCCTCCAAGCGACTCAAAACGCCCCTAAACTCCCCCGTACCCAGACCTCACAATCCGACATCGTCAACGCGACTTCCCGCCCCTCCGTCGATGCCGATCCCCCACGCCCCACAACCTCGAGTTCGACAAAGGCCTCCCGTTTCTCTTTCATTACAAGCCGCTTCCCCTCGCCCGCGAATACCGCATCTATGCCTCCGCATCCACCGCCAAAAGACGCATCCAGCGCTCCGCCAATCGACTACACACTGCTGAATGAGCTAGAGCGCGAGCGTGCCCTGCGCGCCAAGGCGGAAGCACGCGTTCAGACGGTAGATTCAGAGATCGAAGAGCTGAGTGTCCAGTTGTTTAGCCAGGCAAACGAAATGGTTGCCGAGGAGAGACGGGCAAGAGCCAAGCTGGAAGAGAGGGTTGAGACTCTGGAACGCAGGGACAGGGAGAAGATGGGGAGACTGGACCGCTTGGAAAAGGCTGTGACCAGGGTAGAGAGAGTCAAGGCTTTGCTGGGTGAGAGGGAAGATTTGAAGAGGCAGACGATTGACAGCGGGTTGCTATCACCACCAGCCAGAAGGTGATGACATATGCGTGGGGTGTTGTTGTTGTTGTTGTTCTTCCGTGTCATTTGCTACGATACCCATTTAGTTCTGATCTTCTGCATCTTAGCATAGCGTTTGGCGTGGCTGGTAACATCGATTGTGTATTTTAGCGTGTGGCGTTGGTAGCGGCATCTGATTAGGAGAATCATCCTCTAACTCATGGCAAGGGACATTCGCTCGAGTCCTTGATGTAGGATCACACTCTGTAAGCCCTGTGTGGCATGAAAGTGCGTGTTTTCCATGGAAATTGGATGTAAGGAATGTATCTGACCATCACAATACACAACACAATGAGAACGAGAAAGTAGCGAACGGACTCGAACAAGTCCCGCAAGACACAAATTGTATCCAATGCGGACAAACATCAGAGTCGACAATCTAAAGAAACAGCGTTCTGACCATATTCTGATGGCATGCTACTGGGAGTCTAGACGTCTTATCTCAGACGATGTCCCACAGACCAGACCCTTGCATATGAGACACAGCTTTCGCCTCTTTTCGCCTCTTTCTGATTACTTCAAGCGATATCCCACAAACTAGCCCTGGCAATATCGACACACTTCCCTCTCTTTCTGCCACCCCCAGTCGCCAGCAAAGCCACTGCACCCCCACACCGTGCCCTAGTTTTACGTTGCAGACCCTGAGTTTCATATTCCTCGTCCGTGGGACCTTGTGGGTCATGGCAGACTATCTTGATTTACTCATCTGGTATCGTTTCCGCACCGGGACGTCGTAGTTTGGTCCACACGCTCTTGACTCATACCGAATATCGCACCCTTGGTTCGCACTACCTAGCTCCCGCTGTAATGCCCCCACAGATATGAACGGTTTTCGGGCGACGTCGGATAGAATGCCTTTTTTGTGGTGACATACTGCCACTACAGTTCCCGTGAAATGTGCCGTGTTGTGTCTTCAAATGTCGACACCGACGCGCTGGGTTCGAATATGATAATACGAAAAGCGCAGGGCTGAGCGGTCCCAAGCAGTACAGAATATCAGTGTCGCGTCTAGAAATTCTATTGTGTATCAAATGTGACCAGTGGGTGTGTGCTTGAGCATTATGAGTGTGGGTCTGTCTGCTCTTCCAATAGCCTGAGAACAATGTCAGATCAGCTAGTGTATGGTCGATTGCGAGGGCGCAAGTACCTGGGACGGAAGGCTACGTCTGCACAGCAAAACCGCTCTCACTGAGAATCTTAGGATACGTGGAGGTTTTGCAGGATTGATGCCTCCCTATGGGTTTCGGGGCAACCCTCCGCAAAGAACCATCCTGTGGTAACTGCGTTACCACCGCGATGTGATATCATTGCCCTTCCAGCTCCACTCTTGATGAGTCTTTCCTCAGAACTCTGGGACTAGATTGAGCCAGTGGTATCGTTGCTTAAATAGCAGATATCGTGAAGTAACCTATATCGTCGTCGCTACCTGGTGCTCGCTCAGGTACCGAGCACAATGAATATCGATTGACTAGTCTAGAGACCCTCGCCACAATCCCACTGGCGGTTCGTGGTGCGGATCGAGCAGCCAGAGTGGCTTCCGTGAGAGATTGCGGAGCGACCATGACCCAAGAATCCCTCAACTGCCTCCAGGCACAGTTAAAGATTTTATTACTCGCTGCAGTGTACGGCTCCGGTGTTGAGCTAGCTTTAGAATCCACTCTGATCGAAAAAGATTGGTGCTTAGACGCGTTCTCTTCCCTTTTGCAACGCTCACAGGTTGGTAGCCATGATCATGGAATGGTTCATGGTACCGTATGCCCAGTATATCCCTAATTCTGATATCAGCTTGTTGAGAAGACTCATCAACCTTTGTGGAGTCGTGCTGCGGCTTCTGTAGTATAAAACCAAGCAAGTTCCTCCCTTCCCTTCTCTTTTCTTTCTTTAGTAGATACCAGCCTAACACATACCAAGCCTGATATTGAAGACTCTTCGAACATCCACCAACAGTACCAACAACAACACAACGACTGCAACAGCAACAGTAACAATTACCATCACCACTCCCACCACCACTCCCACCACCACTACTACAACACCTTCACCACAGCAAGAGTAAAGTCAAATACTTTACATTCCGCCTTCAAGCAAGCTACACCAAGCTACTTGCAAACACCAAGCACATCCTAACAGCCATCAAAATGGTTGGCAAATACACCAAGAACAAGTACTGCCATCAGGGCGAAAGGCAATACATGCAAGCCCTTGCTGCAAGACGGGACCTTGAAATTGGTCAGAAAAAGGAGGAGGCCTACCAAAATCTCTTCAAGACGGCAACACCCTTCATGGGGGTTTACCGCAACCTCCGTGGAGACTTCCTGAAAATCGTCGAGGCGGGTAACGGTTTCGGCCGTGAGGATGTCCCTGCTTACGAGCAGGTGTTAAATTGTGGCCACCTTTGGATGCCATGTTGTCCGACTGGACTTTCCGGCACCATGTTCGACGAGGAGAGAGAATATGGCAACGATGAGTTCCGGTACGTTTTAGTGCTGCCAATGGAAATTGGCTTCAACTTTGTAGGGATGCTTGGGGAGGCGAAGATGTGGCAGCGTAAGCCGATACGCATCATCACGATTCCCACAGACTCTGGTGATTTCAGTATCTGGGATCCGGTTTCGACGAATCAATATGATCCGTCTCGAAGTTGTGTCTCCGTGTTGCTAGACGGATACACCCAAGAGCACCCTGCTGGGAGTTTGCTTCCACCTCGCCCATCGTCCTCCGATTCCGCTCTCGGCCTTGTTGCCACCCCTCCACAGCAGCTCGATACCGCTGGGGAGGCACCCCCCTCTTTCCGTCCCGATCACGACGGCATGGCTTTCTTGTCTGGCAGCAACATCGCTGCCTCAAGCCTTGGCGGCGGCATCAATTCCTCGATTGGCGAAGGCGTTGGTGGCTTGGACGACATGGACTTTTCGTTTGACCCCGACGTCAATTGTCCCGTCCTCGACGATGGCGTCAATCTCTCGAGCGGCAACGACAACTCCGCCGTCGCCCTCCTGGACGGCTTCCAACAACTGATTGACTACAACAAGTCCAATGACACGCCCGCACAACCGGACATCTGTCCGTATCCTGGCTACGCACCTGCTAAGCGTTGGAGATCGACTTGAGTTTTGGCAGCGAGGGCCTTTAGGCATCGGTTTCGTGTTTGCGTGGGTTTTACTGGTTAGGTGTTAGTCTTAGGAGTACTCTTCTGCTTGTACGTCAATACTTCATAAACACATCATCCCAAATGTAGTCTGCTGGTTTCACGGGTGATCTCTCATATGTTTACTTATCCTCGGAGTATGGCTACCTGCTGCGGACAACTAATATCTCCAAAGACATAACAGCCGATCATAGAAGCTCGTGGATATAAATGTCCGTTGGCCTTGACTATTGAGGTCTGGTTGAGAGTCACTGCCATAGTTCATGCTCTCATGCTCCTCGAATTTTGCCAGCACTTCAATTTGCCAATCTTTGGAAGCGCTCTTGGTAAGCCTTACAATCCTAGTACCAGCATGCATGCAACTGACAAGCAGTAGGATAGCCTCGGGCGGTGGTTCTGATCTCCATTTCTCTACGCCGTGGTGGGCTGGTAGCTTGGGGTTTCGATCTAGCAGCTTCAGCCGCCATACGCCACCACCGAGGTTGGCTTCCGCGAGAACCTGGCGACGGCCTGAAATGGGTACGTGAAGAAGCCGGATATGATCATCGTAGCTGCCGGTAACGATTAAGCCACCTTCGCTGTCGAGGTGCACTGGGAGGATAGCAGTGACGCCGGCACCGTGTATTTTCCCATCCATCCAAGGTATGCTTCCTCCAGAGCCATCCGATAATTCAGCAAAACGGAGTGCGCTGTCATCCCCGCCCGAAAGCAGGCCTGAACCATCCGGGAGGAACGCCAGAGTCCAGGCTTCCAGATCATGCGAAGCGACCTCCATCTTAGTAGGCGCATCGGAGTCGTCTTCCGTGTCTATTACCCCGAGGCATACCTGCCCATTCGATAGCGTCATACCGACCATGAAGGATTCCGGATGCCATGTAAAGGCGGTGATGAGAACATCTTCTGGAAAGTACTGGATGGTCTTGATGTGGGCAATCTTGGGGTCTCGCTGCCACGACTGGAGCTCATAGATGGCGAAAGCCCCGGTTGATGTCGCAACACCAAAGTTGGAGCTAGTAACGTGCGTCAAGAAATGTATGTCCAGGATAGCTGATGGCGTAGACAGTGTTTGGATGATGTTACTGCTCGATGTCAGTACCGAATCCGGCCGCGCTCAAGCTACTGCATTAAGTTTGTAAATAATGCCACATACACGATGTCACCGTCAACTTGTACCAATATCAAACTGCCATTGCGCTGCTGATTTTTGGCGCTCACTTTCCCATCGTGTGGGGCACTACCTGCGGATTCTTTCTCATCCTGCTTTTCGAGGTTGTACGTGCCGACTATCGCATACTGAGGATTTAGCGGGAAGAACTCGATACAGCTAGGAGGGAGATCGAGCTTGAAAGACGTAAGGGATTTTATCGAAGACATGTTACTGAGGATGGTGTGCAACAATCTGCCCGCCTCTCATTTCGGTTAGTGGGCCTAGTGATTAAGCGCGGTGACGCAACCTCGGAACATCCTCAACTCGCACTTTCCCTCCTAGGAGCTCCACGCTGCCTCGCACTCATTGCAATAGCTTCAAGTGGACGAAAGTTCGAAAAGATTGCCACGAATTACGCTCAATGCCTGTCGAAGATAACTACGCCGTCGAGTTGATGCCTTGCTAACAGTGGCTTCGCCGCATCGTTGCCTAAGCTAATCCCAAAGCGTACAGCAGCTGACCACGCGACATTCATCTCTGAATTCTACTAAAGAGGCTCAAGGGACGCGTCTTGTCGTGTTGCATCATCTCCACACTTGCTCTACTTCTCCTCGACACTTCAAAACCCCGATCCAAGTGTAATTGACTTACGAACGATCCACAATGGCCGACATTAATGCCCCAGAAGAGACATTTGCGTCTGGACGCTACTCAAAGCGCAAGAGGACCCAGGTCGCATACCATCTCGACGATTTGGAGTACTCGGATTCTGAATCGGACTTTGACACCCCACAGGCAAAGGTTCAATGCACTTTGGCGCGGGCTGGAAGTAGCAAGACTGACCAGCGTCCATTAGAAGCAAACAGTCAAGACAGGCTCCAGACCACTTCCCAAGCGCAAGATCTTTCCTTTCCTGGAGCTTCCCGCAGAGATCAGGAACTTGATCTATGAGTACACTCTTACCGATTCTGGCGGTATCAATCTCGTCGGCACGTTCAAGCACAAGCGCCGCACTGTCGAACGCATATCAGCCGAGTGCCAGACGGGCATATCACAAGGCAGAAGTTGGTCAGATACACTTCTCATGAACGACAACATCCGAAGCCAACACGAACAGCCGGCTGCTCTTGTCCCGTCGCTCCTTGCTGTGAGCAAGCAGGTCCACCAAGAGGGCGTCGACATCTTGTACGGAAAGAACGAATTCACCTTCACCGACAGCTTCGCCTTGTACAACTTCCTCATCAACCTTGGCCCTAGGGGTGCCAAACACCTCAAGACGCTCCGCATTCGAGGCTGGCTCAATGGTCGCGCAATGAAAGCATACAACCACTCTTGTCAGTGATTCTCCCACTCCAGCTACATGTGAGACGTATACTGACTCGGTACGCCAATCTCTAGGTTTCGCCGCACTCGTCTGGGCCACCAACATCACAGCCTTCCACATCGAAACGCGCATCGGATTGTATCGCGCAACCAGGTATGGAGCCGAACAGCTATACCGCAACGCATTCCCATGGATGGAAGCTGTTGGTTTAGCACAGGGCAAATTCGATGCCGTCGTCGACATTATACATGTCTGCGACAATTACTTCGACGCCTATCCAGCCAACTATCGCCACTTGTCTAGCGCGTCGTCCAACAAGGAGAAACTTGAAGAATTCAAGGCGGCATTGAGGAAGGCTCTCGGCGCGCAACAGAAGCACATCATGGCGCCGACGGTGAAGAAGTGCAAGGTCGCTAAGAAAGTGGTGGCGGATGATGAGCAGTGAGTGTGCACGGAGAGATGATGGGCATAGCAGACCTGACGGCTTCAGAAGACCGCGAACGATGATGAACAGTTGGAGGGGTAGGGGTACGGGAAGGGGGGAATGGAGACGACGCAGAGCTTGAGAGGTTTTATCATGAGTCGGTGGTCGAACGTGCGTTTGGCACATGCTTGAAGTTTTCACTATCACATGTACTACACAGTGAACTTGGAGGAGCCAGAGCACGGAAGTAGATGACTCTGAATTTGGAGAGCCCGCTCAGTTGAACCCTCCAGCTCTTACAACGATAATGCATTATTACGTATACAAACAAGCAGTGCACTGGGTATTAAGTCGACCACCGACAGACACGTACAGATTCCCATCATTCAACGTAAGCTTCGTAGAGCATAACCATGCCCGCATTGTATCCAACTGCGCACCGGAAAAACCAAAGCGCAACGCAAGTCTCTCATCTTCACTTTACTTCACTTCAGCACCAACCTCGCCAACATAACCCTCAACGCCTCTGCCCCCTCTCTACCCACCTGCCCCAACTCCCTCTCAATAGCGCTAACATGCTCATCCGTCTTGCCTCTCAGCTCTTCAATTACACCTTTGCTATACTCAAAGCTCCCTTTACTCTCCATGTACCTCAACGCATAGCGCTTGACCTCCTCGTCCGTAGTTTTTTGCTTGAGGATGTTGATGAGAATCTGGTTGCTCGGATCGGCGCGTATGGCGTGGATGACGGGGAAGCTGAATTTGCCTTCTGTGAGGTCTTCGCAGAGGCCTTTGAGAGTTGTGTAGCCGGATGTCGGTGAGAGGTTTAGGTGGTCGTCTAAGATTTGGAAGAGGAGACCTATCGTCGAGACGAGGGGTGTGCAGTCGCTGGGAAAGTAATGTCAATTGGAGTAAACATTGGGTTGGGAAAGGACAGCGTACATGTCTGTATTCGACTCGGCTTGCATGAGCTTGATGGCTAATCTGAACAGGCCGCCTGTCTTGTTTCCTACCATCTCTAGGTAGTCTGCCTCACTTGGACATGTTAGGCTGTCCCTCCAGTATAGGTCCATGCCCTGTCCGCGGTGCAGGTTCAGGAGCTCCTCGGTGAATATCTCGATGAGTTTCGGGTTGTTCATGGAGAGGAGGAGCGAGAGGGCGCGGAAGTAGACGTAGTTTGCCGAGTTGATGGTTTGCGGGGTACCGAAGATGGCGTGGGCGACCGGGATACCGCGGCGGAGGAGGGAGGAGTCTTCGACATCGTCGACGCTGGGTGGTGTTGTTAGTTGGGAGGGGCAGCGTGGAGCAAGTAGGCCTACAGTAAGCTCGCCGTATGCAGCATGCCCACCACTTTCGTGATGATGTCGAGTCTTTGTGGCGGCACCTTTAACCACAGGTTGAAGGCTGCGATGCACTGACTGCGTATGTCCTTGCCGGGGTGTCCATACAGGTAGTCGTAGGGCCCCAGTAATATGCGCTCCTTGGCCCCGGTCCACGCGACCCCGTTGCCGTATATTAGCTGCTCGCCTATGTCCTTTGCGTGTTCAGAGGGCGGAGAGAGCGGCGTCGGGTAGTTTGCGCTGGCTTCGAGACCGGCGCTCGCTTGGGTGTTGTCCATGGGCGAGTCCATGTCGGTGTGCTCGGTGCGGGGAGGCGAGCTCAGCTGGTCGGCCATGGTGGGCGGGCGGGGATGCTGTAACGACAGTGGCTGCAAGGGTGCGTTCAGAGCGTCGGCAGAGTGGCTCGTCTTGCTTTTCTTGCTCTGGCCTAGCCAATCAATCTCGCTCAGGGGACGCAGGACGCTGGTTCTGGAAGGCTGCTTGGCGGCCGTGTTCGCGTTCAGGCTGAGGATGCCCGTGGAGCTGGTGCGGGGCGGGATGGCGTTGGGTGAGGCGAAAGGGTGGTTTGGGGAAGTGGCCGGCATGGTGGAGGGAGGTGCGGAGGTGCCGGGCGGTGTTTATACAAGGCGCACACCACGGCGCAGCCCTCGTCGTTCTTGCTTGACGGGCCTGGCGGGCTCACGGCGCCGAGGCTCGTGACAAGGCAATGACGGCTGCTGTGAACAGATGGGGTTACCCTCGCTGCGAGTACTGTGAGGCTGCAGGACGCGCTGCGGTGACGGGGCGGAAGACGGCGCTGCAAACTGTCACTTGCTCTTGGATGCCCAGCGGCGGAGTCCTCGGGGCGCGTGCTCTGGTCGTCGCTGCTTATGGCGGGGGGCGAAGACGGAGGTTGAGGACGACGCTCGGGTAGCTCGAGGCATGGTTGCAGACACAAGGCCCTGGTTGCAGCGCATCATTATCATACCGACCTCTCACCAGATGCACATGTCGAATGCATGGGAATGCATGTATGACGCCTGGCGTCGCTTAACCCCTGCAGATTGACCCCGCTAACTGCTTACAGCTGGCAGGCCCCCTTGCACGACAGAGCACAGCTCAGGCCGAGATCCGATGCCAGCCATCTTGCCCAACACTTTGGATAAAGCTTTCGCAGTCGCCGCCACATTATCCTTCTTCGAGCCGGAGATTTAATGCACCCCTCTCGTTCACCTGCATGGGGAATGAGCGCCATTTAGCAGAAGCAAACAACAACAGGCACAGGGTCCAATGACAGGCACATAGTCCAATTGCGGAACTAGTCTCTATATCTTGTGGTCCGCCTTTCATTGCAAACCCGCCCGCACTCCGGAAACAGCAAAACTGAGCTGCCTCCAGTGCAGCATTAGATATTATACAGATCAAACATGTGTGTTACATGAAGAAGACGAAGACGAAGAAGAAGAAGAAGAAGAACAAAGAATTTCAAGCCTACCAGGTGGCGTCCCCCAAATACGACGGGTATGGAAGGGGAAGTGAACACGGGCAAACTAGAGAAAATGTAGTCGAAAGGATGCAAGGAGAGAGATACAACCCCAGTTTAGAACCATTTTGTATCCAACACAACAAGGGAAAGGTGATGCCTGATGCTGTGGTCGTACGTCGTGACAAAGAAAAAAATGAGAGAGGGAAATGAGAAAGGGAAATGAGAGCATTGATGCCGTTGAGGCCGGGGGGGTTGGGCTGAGGCAAAAGCCATCATTTACAGCGCTTGGTTGTACGCAAGCCAGGCATCGTGCGCCTCCCGGAGGACTAGACAATAGTTAGCACCAAGTACATAGACGTAGAGGACAAAGACATACCTTGTAGAACCTGGGCTTGCGCAACGTACGTCTCACATGCGCACTGCAAGGTTCGCCCGTCCATAAAGTCAAGGACTACACTGTTAGGGAGCTCTTGTCGATCTTGGTCAGGTGGGTATGGCGTGCGGAAGTCGCTTAGGTGGAAGCGCTTGACAATGCCCTTCTCATTGTGTTTCGAAGGACTGAGGACGAGGTTGCCTAGGGCGTCAATCTCGACCCATCGGCGTTTCCAGAGCTGCACCGCGTTAGCATGTTTCTAGAGTAGGTATCTATTTACAAAGACTCACCAGAGTGTCAGGGAACTGGATGTTCAGATCGCCAACATGCACAGGTGGCGGCGGCTCCCGTAGCGATGCCAGAGAGGTAGAGCGCATGTCGTTCTCTGGAAGAGTCAAGTTGCTGCTCGAGTTCTTGAAGGACATGGCAGCCATGGAAGAAGACATGCGTTTGAACATCTTGCTGGTGCGAGAATCCTTCTTGTCTTTCTTGTCCTTCTTTTCGTCCTTCTTATCTTCGCCGTCGTGGCTATGTACCGACTTGGACTCGCTCATCCGGCGACCAAAGTTCCTCCAGGTG
Source organism: Alternaria panax (assembly GCA_019702505.1). Classification (NCBI taxonomy): domain Eukaryota; kingdom Fungi; phylum Ascomycota; class Dothideomycetes; order Pleosporales; family Pleosporaceae; genus Alternaria; species Alternaria panax. The sequence goes on from JAANER010000004.1 coordinate 3,232,018, forward strand.
CTCTCCGACGATGCACGCGAGGGCGCATTGCTAGGCTCTCGCGAGTGTGACGAAGAGGGTGGAGGGGAAGCAGGCTCAGGCCTTCCACGAGTAGGGCTCTTGGGAGTCATGGTTGCCTTTTGGTGGTCGATGATAAGCGGACTTTGGTGGAGATCCAGTGGCGAGCCCTCAGTGGGCATCGCAAGCGTCGGCTTCATAGTTCGCTCATCGCGAACGATACGAGCAGTGACTTGTACAGACTCTGGCTTTTCACCTCCTTGCTGTACGTTGTATACCGTTGACTTGACTGGAGCCGACTGTTTCTTCTTGTCAGGCGTCGTTGAAGCAGATGAACCCAAGACCGCAGGACTTCCAAGACGCGTGCTAGACCTCCCACTGGGCGAGGTTTCGACAGGTGTTGTTGTTGCAAAGAATGAGGATTTACGCTGGGCGAGGGTGGAGCTTCTTGTGCTCAAAGCAGAGCTAGCAAGACTTACTTGTGAAGCTGATTCCCTGTTAGTCTTGTCTGCAAGTGCTTTGATCCTTTGCGAGATGCCAGAAGAAACGTTGATCTTCGTGCGCGCGCTCGTGTCCGATTTGGGCGCCGGAGGCCAGCCGCCTGAAACCTTACGGGTACTCTCTCCAGGAGATAGGCGACTGATACCATGGTAATTAGAAGAGGCTGATCGGGGAGGTGTTGATAGGTCTGTTGCAGAGGACTTGCGTGGGAAGAATGGCATAATCGGCGACTTGGACACGGACATGGGTTTGGCTTGATGTACTGTAGCGCTTTGGAGCTCTTCCATGAAAGAGTCGTCCGAGAGGTACTCGGTCTCGGAATTGTCTGCGCTGGCTTGCAGTGGATCCAACACTGCACGCCGCTTTCCCTTGGTTTCATACCAACTTTGGTGCTGGGACGAGGGCATGAGCATCGACTCCCTGTTGCGCTTCTTTACCTGGCCTTCGTCTTGTTCAAACGCCTCGCTTGAGGGCATGTAAATCGTAGACTCCCGGTTCGAGCGTCGCTGCGATGGACCTTCGTCTTCACTTGGCCGCAGGGTATCCCTTTTGCTGCTATCCTCATCAAACGACGGCGCTCGTTCGGTAATCACTGGAGCTTGTGCATCCTTGTGCTGAGCTTCCACAGAAGAAACAGGAGTCGTGCTCTCAGGGACCACAGTCGGTGCGCTGTCGACCGATTGCTCTTCATCCATGGACTCCGGACTGTGTGATTCTTCGGTTTCCTCGGATTTTTGCGAATCTTCCATACCGGCTTCATCCTCTGAAATAGATGACGGTCGTGTTGAAGGTGCACCAGAGGAACCGTGAGTTTGGGCGGATATGGGTGACGATACTGAAGCAGTAGAATTCAAGTCGTCTGTCTCGTTCTGACCATCAGCGAAAGCCATACCAGAGCTACTTAGGTGTTGCGAATGCAAATCGTCCCCACTCAATGTCTCCTTGTCTGCGTCAGGTTCGTCATCGGTCTGTACTGCGGGAGTGCCATCTTCGGGCTCGGTGGCAGTGACAGTAGTCTCTGTCGGGGTTTCGTCTCCAGCCTCGGTCGCAGCTTCGGTGTCTTCAACCTGGACTTCTGATTCCAACGCAGCAGCTTCGGCGGCCTTGTCTTTCCTCAGCTGTTGAGCCTGCTGTTGTTTCTTGCGCATCTCAACAGCCTTCATAAGTCTGGTCTTTTCTTGTGTCGTTCCTCCGGACCTAAGGTGACTCTTGTATGCGGACACGGGCATGGACTTGGTGCTGGCCGGGGCTCTCGTTGAGTACATGGACGAGGCGGGAGATTGTGGCATTTCGGGCATCTGAGGAACCTCGTGGTGTTGAGGAGTGGCAATCGCGGGAAGGGTGCTTGAGGAGTTTGTCTTGGACTCTTTCTTACTAGCCGTCTTTCGTGATGCAGAGCGCAAACCGGCAGGAAGCGACGAAACAGGCCTCGCCAGGTCCAATGGCGCACTGCCAGAGGTGGATGGTCTGCGGCCTTCGAGCGACGGTCGCGGTCGAGGCCCGAGTTTGACCTTGGGCTTGGTGTACTGCTCATAGTAATGCTGGTAGAGCTCGTCGTAGTTTGGCCTGGTGGTTTGTGACGAGTCTCGCGGTTCTGGTCCGTTCTCGAAGAGCGAGTCGTAGCTTTTGAGCGTATCCTGAAGATCCGAGAGGTCAGTGTCGTCGGGCGTCGTCGGTCCTTCGGTTACTGTCTCCACGGTGACATGCGAGATCTGTGGTGACAGCTTGTGCTCGACGGCCTTTTCTTCCAGCATCAACGGGACCGACTCTGCTTGCGAAGTAACAGATGCGCTGCGGATCGGCTCATCTTCGCTACTCGTCGTGGGCTCCAAGATGGTGGGGATGTTGGATTTGGCGGTGCCCGGTCGTGCTGCATTGCCTTCTGCGTCGGGCTGGTTTCCTTCCTCGGCGGCCTCTTGTATCCAGCTGAGCTTCTGCTGCCGCGACGATCCGCTGGAAGACGAGCTCGACGGGGCGGCAGTGTGCAGACTGCAGGCGGCAGTAAGGGCGGCATCGCTGAGTTCCTCGGGTGTGGAGATGGACAAGACGATGTCGTGCGGCGCAAACTTCTCGGTGATGTTGATGAAGTGGACACTGACACGGGCTGTGGCGCGTTAGCAGTGACGGGCGTGCGATTGAGGCTCGAACTCACCCTGCAGCAGGCGCGAAGTCCCCTCGGGCACGTATTTGACCAGGACCTTGCGCCGGCGGTACAGCAGGAGACCGTACAGCGGCGACTTTTCCTCATACTGGGCGACGGCAGCACGCGCCTCGCCGGCTCCGCCAGTTCCCCGCGTCAGAACCTCGACGGCATCCCTCGACGTGTATCGGAGCAGGAACCTATACCCCAAACATTAGCACGTGATCCGCGACGGAAGAAGAAATTGGCCTCGTCTTACCACCCGCCAGCCTCGGCGAGGGCACCCTGGTACGCCTGTGTGACCTCGACATTGTCCAGGCCGTTCAGCGACATGATGGGGCAGGGCGGCCGGAAAGAGATGCTTCGGGGTGCAGACTCTCAGAGCCGTGCGTGTCGTCGTCGTCGTCGTCTGCGAGGAGACGGTGCGGTCGTCGCGGGTGCGGTCGACGAGCGTGGTTCCAGGAGGTCAAAGCGAAGTAGGGGTCATGAAATCAAATCAAGGATCCGTCGAGTAGCAGCGGCGGATAAGCGGCCATTGGGGCAGGGCGCGGTGCGTCGAGGCAAATGGACGCTTCAGGGACATGTACCGTTGCAATGCGCCTAGCACCCAAAAGCTTGACTGCTGCGAGGGAAGATGGGTGAAGGCGACCGACGAGGGCGTGGACACCTGAAACACGAAGCGACGGCGGCCCCTGTCAACTCCAGCACGCGCAGCCCGGACGTGGCCAGAGCTATATCTCCGCACTAGACTCACCGACATGCTGCTAAACGGCGTCCGCACGCATCGCCATCATCTCACGAGAATGCGCTTGCTTTTTCTTCCTACGACACACGTGGTCGTACAGGCGCATACTGGGGGCCCACGGGTGCTGCCACCGGGGCCATGCGCATTGATAGCCACGCAAGAACGGCACTGATGCAGGCACAAGGCACCAGGCCGCCGATAGTCCTGAGGCGTCCCAGGTCGCAGCCAGTGCCATGAGACCACTCCATGGGCGCACCGGCTACGACAGCCATCCATTGCTTCTGCCGCCAGCAACCCGCCCGTGACAAGGCGGGGAAGGAAGAAGCAAACAGCTGTTCCGGTGCAACAGTCGTGAACCCGGCGGCAGATCGCACTCGTCCGTTGGCATTCCCCTGGCTGCATGCGAATGCCATGGCATCTCGCTGCTATCTTGGTCACTCCGCACTCTTGTAGCATGGCATCCCAGTACACGCACGCTTACCTCGCACCGCCACCACTTGTTGAGGCCGGTGGGGGGCTCGCCGGAGCTCTTCTAAAAGACACGAGACTCATCTGCGCCATGTAAACAAGCTTCGTCCATTGTTTACCTCCAAACACGGTACGCGTCGGGACTAAGAAAAGCTAGAGAAGGTCCGTCTGGAAAGCTCGACTAGGCAGTGCTACCATCAGACTGCCCCGCTATCCCCTTGCAGCTTGCAGCAGCGACCCATAACGACACCATGCAGCTTGCTAGCCATGACCACCGGCATGCACTGCATCGCTGATCGGTCGGTAGCGGCCGCAGCACGAGGAAAAGGCTTAAACAGCAGGCAAATATTTCACACACCTGTGCCTCACCGTCAACACGCGACATACGGCAAGAACCTCCTCACTCTCAGACCCAGCTAGTCCGAAGTGCCGGTCCCAAACTAAACCACCGCCAAAAGCAATCAACGGCTGTCCCGAATACACGCCAAGTCCGACCCGTCACTTTGCCTCAACCTCGACCATGACATCACTCCCCACGGCTAGCACTCTGCCCCACGCCTCCGAATCCGAGCTCACACGCGTTCTGGACCTGCTCTTTGAGCCCTCGCCTCCCCTTCGCGACATCACCTTCCCTGTGCTGAGGTCTGCCACTTTCCCCAGCTATGACATTTTGATCACCGCCGTCAATGCGCAGCTCGCCGCGCTGGCCAAGTCAGATGATGACAAGGATGTGAAGAAGCTGTCTGAGATTCTCTGCTCACACCCGAGGTTGGGTGAGAAGAAAGTAGACAGCGAGCAGAGTCGGAAAGAGCAGGCGCAATTGCAGCAGGGTGGAGAGGAAGAGAAGGAGAAACTGGCGGCCTTGAACAGGGAGTATGAAGACAGGTTTCCAGGTTTGAGATATGTGTATGTGAAATCATTCTTGACTTCATAGTTGATCATGTACTGACGAATATAGTGTCTTCGTCAACGGCCGTCCTCGACCAGAAATCATGGAGAATATGCGTTCTCGCATTGACCGCGGCGATATCAAAGCTGAGCGTCAAGAGGCCATTCAGGCCATGTGTGATATCGCCCTCGACCGAGCATCGAAGCTGCAGAAGGCATAGATGTGCAGTTCTCAGGAGGAAAAGGTTTTGCTGAATTGGCTGGGACCCCGTCTCAGCCTTGTCATCAAGTAAGACTGAATGCAACAGGACGCCGTTTACGTTCAAAGCTTTTGTGGTATTTCAATACTAGGAACGTATATACTTAAGGAATAAATGTTTTAGCCGTACATGTTATATACGCCTTTTTTCCCCCTGTTTTGGTAACAAACAATAGCTCATACATGTAAGTTTATGCAATAGGTGGAAAGTATCGCTACAGGAATGCGCCCATGCTTCCAACTCCCAGTGAGTAAATCGTCCAAAACGCCCCTTTCCCCGTAGTGTGATAGTACAGCGAACCTTTTCGGGCTTCTTGCCCTTGCCCTTTTGCCTTGCTTGATACTCAGAATTCTTTTAGTTGTTGGTAGTACAAATACATATTGATGCCAATGAAGCCGCAGTGATTCCTCCAGTGCCAACTATCCTGACGATGAAATTCCTTTTAAGTGTGTGGTAGTATGTCCATATGAGATAGAGTAGTATTACTCACGACCCGAAGCGCATAAACATCAAGTTCCTCTGCCGTCTGCGCTCATCTTCCACATCGCTAGTACGTCTCTTTCTTGCTTCTGTCGAGCGTGTGTCCGTGTTATTCCACGCCGATGCGTTCTGTGCTGTCGCAGATGTGTCGAGTGCAGTGAGACTTGGTGACATCAATACTGGCGGGAAGTTGGGCGAAGCCGGAGCAGCTAATGATGAGAAGTTTGGCGACTTCGATGTCGTCGCGGTTGATGAGGCGAAGTTCGGTGACGTCGATGCAGGAGGGAAGTTTGGTGACATTGGTACTGTTGTCGGAGTGAAGTTTGGAGAAGCTGACATGGCCGGTGGGCCTGCGGATGTGGAATTCGGCGAAGTGGTGGCTATGGTGGTCACAGCAAGCATCTCTGGGGATACAGATTGGGTCGGCATGCGTGGACGGAAGTTGGGCGACATGGCAAATGAGTCTGTTCTTTTGGGTGCGACCAGACATGTTGCAAACAAGGCAGAAACATCTGGTGATGTCGATGTGGGTGTAGGAGTTGGGCTGTCGTGTGTCGGCGCGCTCGGCCATATAGGATCCGTACCGTCCTCTACCTGATCGTAGTCTCCAAACACAGACTCTGAATGGTCCAACCCAATGAGATGGGAGAATATGCTTGCATTCGTAGTGCCAGTATACGACGTCGTAGATGAACCGGTAGTGACAGCAGATGGCGAGAAAGGTACGTCGTCTTCGGCATCATCGTCGTAGGGGTTTGGTATTGGCTCGTCTTCGTCGTCGAGATGAGCATACAGGTCGAACGAATCGCCGTTGGTATCAAAGGCGTCATAGTTTGAGATACCAAGTGGAGATGGCGGCATAGGTAGGTAGTCTCGACGTGGTGTTGTATCTCTCGCAGAGTGAGCCCATGCTTCATTTGGTGAGCGGAAAACAGCCGTCTCATCAGGGGAATCCCTTGTTGTTGGAGATGACGAGGTTGGCGAAGGACTTCTTGACGAGGGCGGAGAGTTTGTGGGGGATCCCGAGACTACAAAGTGGTCCCCAGTCCTCACAGCAGCACTGGGTGGCACCGACGGATCCCGCGACAATACCGGTCTGGTGTAAGTGTCCACACTGCCGTGATTGAACTCGAGCCTTGCAAGTTCGAGCTGTGCTTGTTCTCTCTCTTGCTCTACTGGTACACGGCCCTGCCCGCTCTGCGCCTCTTTGGTCAGGATCAATCGTCTTCGTACTCCATTGAGGATGGCAGCCTTCCTAAGCAGGTTTCGTCCAAGAGCCTTTTGCTTGGCCCAAACTGCGATTCTGGAGCTACCGCGATCCACAATGTTGGTAGCTGGATAGGAGAATTGTGGTGATAGACGGGAAGTGATGAGAAATAGTCGAAGTCGGCGTTTCTTCTTCTGCACGCAAGAATGTTCGCCGTCAATGTCAGCCACCGCTCGGCTGCGCTTTTTGGAGCCGCATGGTGGTTGGCGAGGTAGAAAGGTAAGGTTCATAGTGTGTTGTGAAAGCGTATTGAATTCCAAAGTGGATCCTCCAGTAGGAAGCAGGTTTTCGAACCGTCGATTTGGGGGTGTTGGCTGCTCAGCACCTGGCGTCATCCTCCGTTGCCCAACCTCATGCACTGTCTTCGGAAGATGGAGCTGATGACGCGAACCGGCATTCTCGCACACCAATATTGATCTAGCAGTGGCGAGGTTTGGGGATGCCAGTCCTGGTTGTCGAGGAGATGATTTGCCGTGCGGATACGACGCGAAGTTTACAGGTGTATGCGGAGCCAACGACGCCGTGCTAGCAAAGGGCAAATCTTAGCTTGGGTGCGAAGCGTCCAGTATCGAGGTCGGGACCTGTCACGAGACGACGCTCAGAGCCCAAGACAACATGCGATATGGCGGGCGCGTGACCCAGTCAGTGGGCGGGTAATTTCAATCTCGAAAGCAAAGGCTCGTCGGCGAGGGAATTTGTTGGCGTCAGGGAAAGTAAGCAGTCGGTGACAGTGAAAGTGGTATTCTGTTTGGTGCAGAGGAGGGGCTAATGATATCGCTAGAGAGGGCTGCAGGAAAGAGCGGATGACCCAGCGCTATGGGCAAGATGCGGAGAACCCCAGTAGCCATCTGCCACACTACCACTAGTCAAATCACCGCTTCTCCTTCTTACTGGACAACGTGAGAAGGCATTCGCAAGCCACCGGGTCCAGACACGCACTCAATGGATTGACCGCATAAGATTCTGCCTCGACATCGGTCAAGGCTGTGATTGTGAGGCTGTAGTATCGAAGTCGGAGGCGAAGTCGGAGGCGAAGCCGGGCTCCTATTTTGTGTTTGAGAGAAGAGGCAAGCAGAGAAAGAGGAGATGGGCGCTGGGCGGAGAAGATCTCCAGCGATGATCTCCAGCGATGTATCCACTATGGCCAGATCTGATTCGAAGTGAAGCTTCAAGCTTCAGGGGGTTCCTGTCTTGAAAACCCTGTCGCTCCTCCCCAAGAGACGCCAATCAGTCCAGACTAAGAATCCTCCACCTGCAGCCAACGACAGCGGCATCATGCTTTTGCCATCGTGCTTGGGAAGCTTGCAAAAGATGTCATCACCCTTAGCAGCAAGAGTCAGGTTGACCTTGTTAGATGCAGGTGGATGACACCAACACGCGCGTACAGCAGGCACGATCACCGACTGCGACATTTCTGATCTCCGAGGAATCTACTGTAAGGCACCGACGATCCGAGCACCCTGGGCTTTTGTGCCGCCCGTTCCAATTCGGCTCCCTTCGAGCTCAAACTGCGGCTGCACGACATGGGTGTAAGATCGCTCAATAGCGGGGCACATCGCTTCATTCCCTTTATTCGTCACGAAAACGTCTGGATCTTTAGGAGACATATCCAGAAACTACCTCATACTCGACAGTGGGAATGTCTGCAATCCTCAGCCCGCGTTTTACTCTCCCCAAAGTTGATCGCCGTTCTGCAAGCATCTCCTTCGTCTGAAAGACAGCTGCCTCAACCCACGGAGAACAACTTTCGCCTCTGCGGACAACGGCGCATGGCGTATGCCCGCGCAATACTCACCGTCACGCTCATGTTCTGCTTTCGTCTTCTGTGTAACAAACTTGCGTTTCCCGTTCTGCAGGTCTGCACTTGAATCATGCACGCCAGCTTACACCGCATCTACACCCTGCCCTACACTCCGCATTGTTGCGTAACACTACGTATCCTTGTCTCATTCGTCTGCCTATACAGTATCACTGTGCCCAAGACGCAAGTAATCATGAGCCTGAACCGAGCCTGGGCGTCAGACTCGGTATCAACGCTCCAGCTCGCACATCGGCGAGTTCCACAACTCACCTTCTCGTTTGCAACAGGCGCGAGGCGAATGCAGACTGACTGCCTAAAAATACAGACCTTGCAACGACGTGGGTCCTTGCCCGATAATTGACGCAACGCATGACGACCCAACTGCATCCGTAGTGCCACGCATGAAGATGAGGCTCAGCGTTGCGTTGAAGAAAACTCGTTCTTTTACCGAGCGAGAAAAGAAAAGCAATACAATGGATCAAACAGACGCCACCTACACAGCCATGTCACGACTACGAAATTTAGTTTGTGTTAGGCACCAATGACAAACTCATTGCCAACACACAATACTCCAGGTTGTGATTCGTCGGAGAGGTCCTCCATACGATTGGCGAGTGGATCAGGATCTTAGCACTGTAAACGATCACGCTTCATGGCCCGAGAGGGCATTCCCGTCCCGCTCTTGGCAGTTGTTCAAGCATCTCCTGAACGGTAAGAAACATAGCCCGAAAAAGTAATTTGGGCGAAGGAGATGTTCTTTGTCTGTGAACAGAATCACAGAGAAGGATTCCACCACACTGTCCACGACTACGAAACATGGATCGATTTGCACACCGGTACTCGCACTCCATTGACTACCAGTTGGCCAACCAGCTTGAGACATGAGTGTGTGTCTGACAGCCTTTACTTGTCAATTGACCATCGGATTACCCTTTGCCATATTCGCTCTCCCAGCTGCTACTCCAAAGATGACCGCCTATCACGAAAGAGTGCACGTTTGGGTAATGTTTAAGATTTCGTCGTCAAATCAAGATTGCGAGTCGGAGGAGTCGCTGATGCGAGGGATGTTTTCAAATTCAAACTACAGTGGCCACCCGCCAGCTGTTGTTGGTGTCGGCATCTATCCAACTCTTCTACTGAGGTCTCGGCGCGTGTAGGAAGCATTCTGCTATTATGCTACGGCTAATCTGTCAAGTCGCACTGACTCATGCCGTCTCGTCGAGTTTTTATGCGCCGTGTCTGACCCCGGGAAAGTATAGGTGGTGTGCACATCTAGCCTAAAGTCGCCAAGCAGTCTCTACTCATATCTTCGCCTTGGACTCTGCGGGCAGTATGCGGTCTTCTACCAAGCGCATGAGCTTGATGGTTTGTTCGGCGAGTGTAAGGGTCAAAATCTATTTCATGGTTAGCAAGACCCTGGTTGTTTTCGTGTGTAGTTGTGCCAGCATACCGTGTGTGGTAGAATACGAGCCAGATGGGCAAAGTAGCCCTTGTACAGAGCAAAGATGCCCTCCGTCTTCACTGTCCGACTCAGGCAGTCAAAGGCCGATGTGTATAGGTTGCCAGTCTGGTTGTACATGCGTGACATGATGGTGTCCGGGGGATGCATGACGCAGCAAACGACGAATCCACTCGCGGTGCTGCTAGCAATATGCAGCGGCATGCCTTCCTCCATACCCAGGTGTTTTACCAGCCGTCTCTTCGCGAAGAAGTATGTAGGGAGTTGTACTGAACTGCCAAAACCTGTGCGTACCATGGCTGGCCCTACACCTCTGTATAGACCTGTGATTCCCTCGGCACTGTATATTTGGCGCATACCGTCGACGGCGTTTTTGTATTTATGTTGTGTTCCAACGGGTAGGAAAGGCGAGTAAGATTGCAGGCGCGTCTTTACGAGGAAGAACGGGGAGCCGGCTGCTGCACCCAGAATACCAGATGAAGCACCTGCGAAGAGGTTGATGCCAAAGGATTGAACGGCTGGGTCGCTGTACACGACGTTTGTGAGGGTCTTGCGAATGGGTTCGTAGAAGCCTAGTCGGCAGCCGTTCAGCGTCATTTGGTAGATGTAGGCGCATCCAAGACCGCGTAGCAGGCCTCTCGGCCCTTCATTCTTCAAGATGACGCTCACACCGTGGAAGACGCCTCTGTATAACCGCGGCGCGTCGCTTCTCGCCTTGAGCTCGCCTTGAAGTTGTAATCTGGGCGATCGTCAACGAGCTGGCCGCATGGGTGTTGTAAGCGATTGCGCGCACCGGATTTTGACCGTCTCGAAGCCGTGGGTTACTGTGACTGCACCACACGCTGCTATGCCGCCGGCTATGAAGGAGCTGGTCGGGGGTCGTCAGTATACGGCCCGTGGTGTTCAAGCTCCGAGACGAGCACCCACCCGAGGGTTGTAGACATTGTGATGCTCTATGCGACGACGGCGCAAGCTGGTCGGAAAAGCAGCCTGGTAGGGGCGACGTATTTGACTGTGAGTATGGCGTGTGTCACCGCGCAGCCATGGACACAAGGAGAGGAGGTTTGCAGGAACTAGGAGCAGAAGCGAGACTAGGCGCAGTCTGACGTTGTACACGAATTGGGCAAAAAACGGCGATGCTGGGGAATGGTGACAGTGAATAATCGAGGACCCGGTCCGGTTTCGGCTCGGGAGCACCAGCTACGTAAGCTACGGAAGACGGCCTTGACCCACTTGTTTCCATTTGATGCAACTCTTCAGCGCATTCCGCCGGCTCTAGCTGTCCCACGTCGCGTCGCGTGCAGCCACTCTACACCTGCGCTGATTCGCTACCTGAGCAAGCGGGATGAATGCAGCTGTTGCAGCAGAGGACTAGGACACCGACACTGCCATGGCTGGGTCCGCGACGCCCGGCGGAGGTCCTCCTCCACCGCCTGCAGGGCCGCCGACACAGAAAGTGGCCGACGTCATAACGAGCTTCCGGCCGCAGAGGGTGAGACGTTGCGCTCGTGTGTATTGTCGACATACTAACCCGCTGCTCAGCGCTTCAAGTCTGGCGGCCAGGGCACCTCCGTCACCTCGCTCGACTTCGACGACTCGGGCGAACTCGCAATTGTCGCGCGCGACGACGACACGCTCCAGATCTACAACTGCAAAGAAGGCAAGCACGCCAAGGAGCTCAAGAGCCAGAAGTACGGCGTGCATCTGGCGCGCTTCAGCCACCACGCCCAGAGCATCATCTACGCGAGCACCAAGGTCGACGACACCATCCGCTTCCTCTCCACCCACGACAACTCGTACATCCGCTACTTCAGGGGCCACAGCGACACCGTCACCTCCATCGCCCTATGTCCGTCCAAAGACGACTTCATCAGCTGTTCCAAAGACAACACGGTGCGCTTGTGGAACCTGCAGTCGCCAAACTACGTCGGCCTGCTCAACCTCCATGGGCCCTACCTCGCCGCCTACGACCCCTCCGCGACTGTCATCGCAATCGCCTCGCCGCCCACTCAGAACGTCCTGCTCTACGACATGCGCAACTACGATAAGCCGCCGTTTGCGACATTCGACATGCTCGACATGGAGCAGCGCTTCATGGGAGGCCAGAAGGTGGACTGGACCAAGATTGACTTCACCAACGACGGCAAGAGCTTGGTCGTCGCCACAAACGGGAGCGGCCATTTCGTCCTCGACGCCTTCTCGGGTGAGTTGACCCACTTCTGCTACCGCAAAGCTGGCTCCTCGGGACGTCTCCCGCCCAGCGCCTCCACCACCAACACCACTGGCGCCAAATCCGATGGCAACACCCCCGCAAACGGACAGGGCGATGTGTGCCTTACGCCAGACGGCAGCTTTCTCATTGGAGGAAGTGGACAAGACGGCCTCTTGGTCTGGGATATCTCCAAGCCGCCCACGCCGAACAATGTGCTCGAGCCCATGGAGAAGCTGCCGGGACAAGGCAAGAGTGCGGTTGTGGGATACAATCCGAGGACCAACCTGCTGGCGAGTGCAGACAAGGATCTGTATCTTTGGCAGCCGGATCCTGATCTCATCATCTGAGGAGCCGTGTTTGGTCACTACAACAGATGGACTTCTCTTGGAGGCTGGCCCCAGCTACAAGAGAACAAAAGGACATGAAAGGCATGTTGCTCTTCGCAGAAGCTGCTGTTGACGGTGTCAGTACGGCTACATATCAACTAATATACCACTCATCCACCCGCAGAAGCAGTGTGGGCAACCAGACCACTGAAGGATATGTTCTTTGCAAGTCAACCAGAGTACAAAGAGGACAAAGGTGGTGTTGGAAGATTGCAGGGACACCAAGAAAGGGAGCTTGGTCTGGGATGAGGATCATATAGAAGACACGGCTGAATTATTCAAGTTGAATGCAAAAGGGGGTAGTGCAACTGCGTGCCTTGACTCGTAGTCATATTAGATGCTCGCCTCATCATAGTGCTATCCGTCCTACGTATTTTGATACACATCTGCATTTTAGTGACAAGACTTTCCCATACTCTCATTCATCGTCCTCGCACCCCTTGGGCAGCCATCCAATAGGCCTAGGTTTCCACATGCCCAGCACCTTGGTCGGCCCTTTGATCTTCTCCTTGACCACGTCGTCTTTGCCTTCATTCTCTCTGACGGGTAAAGCTCTCTCAATGCCCTCGACGTCGACTTCGACGTCAACATCAACATCCATCTTGTCAGCTGCTCCATCTGCCCTTGCAGCATCAAGCACCGCTCGCCATGACTTCTCATTCGACACACCTCCACCCTCCAGTAACTTCTCCGCAACCTTCAAATTCCAAAAAGTCGGATCTGAGAAACAATGACTGAGAACCATCTCCACAAGCTCCTTCTCTGCGCCACCTCTCAAGGATGCCCAATCCTTGGACGTGAGAACATGTAGTACCCAGTCCTGCAGACCCTCCCGAGTAGGATCCATCTCCAAGTGCACCATGGCCCTTGAAGGAGCGTTCATAGAAGCCATAGTGTGCATGACCAGTTCCGTCACGGTCAAAACGCCGTTGCAGAAAGCGCGCAAGACCGGTGTCCAGATGATGAACGCGCCGGACATGGTACTACCCAGTTTCTTATCCGTGGGTAGTATCATCTTCTCTTGGACGAGTAGCTGAAGTAGCACACGCTGCGTCTGTGAGGACGGCGTTGTCGTAGCACCAGGCGCAAAGCGGAGGTTGTACGTCGACAAGGCTGTCTCGGCGGCTTTGATGTCGTCTTTCTTCCTATTCTTGATCTCGCTCTTTCGCTCTTTGACGTATGCTTTGAGGATACTCTGGAGTTTTTCTCTCACGGCTTCTCTGCTCTGTACGCCTAGTTCTTCTTCATCTTCTGCAGCGACGACTCCACCGCCAGTCTTGAACGCCTGGTCTAGTTGGCTCCAGTACCACTCCCAGAGCCACTCGAGCGACTCGGTGGCAGCGCGCTTTAGCTCTGCGAGGGAAGGGAGGTGGCGGTGGACGATGCGGTGACGGGTTTCCAGGAGGGTAATGGGGAGTTGGAGGGATTTTCCTGGAGGGAACCATGAGGGGCGGTCGCGGGTCAGGTCGATTTGCGTGTCTGCTATGCCCGTTATGAATCTATAGGGGGTTAGATGGGAGTTGTACACAGTTTCTAGAACGGCAGCGGTTATAGAACTTGGATAGACTTCATGAAGACGTCAAGGCAGCTAATTCAATCAAAACACAGTTTGGGCGAAACGAACAGAATGGAGAAACAGTGTGGAAACTTGACGAAGAAACTCGTGTCCGGAATGGCGAGGCAGTTGGAATGTGGGATGCTCTTGAAATCTCAACTTTTCACAAACCTACCTCGATATTGCAGTAGCATAGAGCAACCGCAGTGCATTATGTTGCAATCCCCCTCGTGCATCTTGAAGCACTACATCGACAATGTCTGCTGTCGAATCTAGCAGCAATGGAAGACCATCTGGTTTCCGTAGTCGCCAAGCAAACACCTACCGCTCATCAGCACACTGTGGCTGTCGACCTTGGAAAAAGTACTTCTTGCAGGTCATACGATCCTGTTCAGCTTACCTTGTTCACCGCCTTCTCTCTTCTACTAGTTTCTGAACTGTACAAGTCCTGGCGTAGCTGAAGCAGCTCCTGGCTATCGCGCCACGCTGTAACAACAAATCGTGTATGCGATCCCATATTTAGCACTTGCGTAGTCACGCAGTTAGACGCGTTTCTGCACTCGAAAGCTTCGAAGCCGGCGATTGGCTAGCCGATGCGTCGCAGATGTAAAGGCACGCCAACTCGCGTTGGCCATCACCAAGGAGAAATTTTGCTCGCTCTGCCAGGCGTATCGATAAGCGCTAAAAGTCTAACCGCTACTTTTCGAATCGAGCCAATGACGCCATCCTGGAAGACCGCCCAGCGGAGCCTCGTAAGTCCTTTTTTGCTTCAGACTGAGAAGTCAATCTTGCGATGACCCCGTCTTCTCGAACCTTTCTCGTTCGATACCTTATTTCGCACTACTTGCGTAGTCTCCGGTGAAACCTTGACATGACGGAACCAAGAGCGTGGCAGCCAGCAACTCGGTTAGCTGGTAAACTTCGGCACTAGGGTGAAGTGCTCAGATGTTCCATCAGGGCAACTGAAGCGGGTCTGGCCGATGTTGAGCGGTGCTGAGCCAAGTGGAGGACGATTCTGCAGCTTCCACAATCTGCCGCACAGGGCTGCGTGGCTCGCTCCGTCTGACGGCGTAAAGGTCGGCCGGACCGCAGAGTGTCAGTGTCTGTTTGCTTTGACGTGGTGTGTGCGTGTTTGGCACCATGATGCCACTTGGTGAGGCTGCTGTATTATTTTCACTCTTCGGTCCTTTACCGGGTGATGTGACACAATTGCGCGTTGGCCGGTTTGCGTCAGACTAGGACCTAAAAGATGGGCGCGGAGGACGGCGGCATGTCGCCGACTTATGATTTGTTGTGGACTGTGTCTTGGTCGCCTTACAATACGGAGTGCGCGGGTTCGGTACACTAAGGACTGGTAGCGGCTTGCACCGAGACAAATGTACGTTGGGACCATGGTTGTACGAGAGGGCTAGAAGCGTTGAAGAAGCTTGTGGGTTGTGGAGGACGAGGATTAATGCCGTTACGGCGAAATGCGAATACTGGGGCAGCGGCAGGATCGAGACAGGAAGCACCTTCCGTTCTCGCCCATGGTGGAGCTTGTATGCTGCACAGGCGTATATATCATCAGATGACTCATGGAGTAGGGCAATTCATGGTTGGCACTGCAGGGTAGATCAAAGTGTGATATGATATGGTTGATTTGGTTGATGATGCCAACTAAATACATCATGTTCATCTGACCTCATAGTGAGCGATGCAAAGCCTCACTCTACGCCACTGAAGGCTGGGTATCTCTAAAGTCTTTTTCCGGTCCCAAGCGGAACCATGCAAAACGCCTCGCTGTGCTAAAAAAAGATTGGTCCCAAGATTATGTCAGTAGACCTGTGTCGTGGTCGCACTTTTGAAACGAACATCCGGCTCAAAGCCATCCGTAGCCCAGCCCGGCGTCCCGCACCGGCATCGTGGGCTGCTTCATCTGTTGAAACCACCACTCCTTAGAGACCGACTCGTCTTCGTCGAAGAAGAAGCTCTGTCCGTCCATGTTGCCCGGTGTTTGAGCTTTGACATGAACAGGCAGATGCTGACTTTGTTGCACTGCCGGCAGAGGCGGAGACGGTTCTTCCACGCTGGCTTCTGAGCTTGCGTCATCGTCCTCATTTTCACCGTCTTCCTCCTCAGGTGGTTGCCATGTTTCCTCGAGCTTTAGACCCTTTCCAGTTCCTTCAGTAAGAGCGCCCCAGCTCAGTGATGGCTCAGGTGCATCATAGAGGCCCAGTGCAACAAGCTTCTCGCCATCATCGTCTTCCATGTCTTGATCTTGCTGAGTAGGGTGCGGAATAGGCAGAAAGTCGGATGATGTTTGCGCTTGGTTCTTTTGAGCCCATTGCTGCAGGTACCAGGGCAAGGCTTCCGTCGAAGGAGTGTTGAGAGAAGAATGGACGTAGCCGGGTGTGTGCTGGGACCATCCGCACTCTGATTGTGTATTGGCATACGTTAGAGCACCGGTCGTGGGCTCAAACATAGAGTTGCGTGTAGAGAGGGAGTAGAAGTCGAAGCCGTGATGAGAGTCGCGGTCTGATGGGGAGTAATGCTGAGACCATTGCTGATGCGGCATAGGCTCAAAGTAGTTTGTTTGTTGTGAAGCCTGAAAGTGTGAAGATGATGGATGCCAGCTGACAGGTCTATTCTGTTGGGGACGCTCATCCTCCTCCTCTTGTGACACGCCAAACATCATCCTGTAGTGATCGTCTAGGGTAGCGTAAAGCTTAGTCTCTGTCGTAGTCTTCCTCCTCTCCATGGTTTTCGGGCTGTTGTGGTGGCTCTTAGTCTTCTCAATGCGTGATGATCGACATGGTGCTTGGCTGCCTGAACTGCGAGAAGTACGTCGGTGAAGCTGTGAGGTTTGCATGTGGCCGGACATGTTGGCGAGGGGGGAAGATGGAAAGGCAGTGATCATATACAATGAAAGGGGAATGTCTCGAGGGGGGAGGGAGGTTTGTATATGTGTGTGCTAGTAAGTGGTTGTGTCGGATGCAATCACTCTTGTCTGACTTGGAAGCGTGACTGGCTTGGGGGGCATCTGCATAGGTATATGGATTGCCAAGAGATATAGACACATCAGGAAGGGTGGATGGGGAAATTGAAGTAGCGTAACCTCGCGGCAAGAGTCATGGCACGAGGAAGGCCAGGGCGAGGCTAGCGAAACTCAAGAACAGCTAATAGTGGGATAGGATGCAGACAAGGAACGGCAGTGTATTGACTATACGGAGCCACCAAGGGATGGCTCGGTGAGGGAGCGCTGTGACGACTGGGGCCAGTGGCACGGCTGGAACGATCAACGAAAGGCATAGTGCAGAAAGCGAAAAGGAACGCTTGCAATGACCAAATCACAAGACAGGGAAGGCAGACAAGGGAGGCGTACCATGTATCATGGCGCAACGCGCAATGGAGGATCCGTGCAGCTAGACGACGGCCGGCTCGTAGAGAGCAGGCAAGGGAACCACAACGCCCGCCACGATGATGGCAGAATGCGGTAGTGCGACTAGGCCCTGTACAGCCGTGCAGTGCGACTCAGCTGGGCTCCGCACCGGGGTTGAGTGTCGTATGCATGGGGCGGTGGCCCTCCAGGCGGTCAACTAGCCCTAGGGTTGTTGTACGTACGGAGCCTGAAGGACGCCCGCACTCGGCAGCGTCATGTTTTAGCCGCGCCTGAGGGGAGCATGATTAGTGGAAGAGGGCTGATGCTCCAAGGCGACATGGGCTTTGGTGTGGGAGGCATGCATGCAGAGATCTGTGTCGGCGCCAGCGGCATCGCGAGATCAGGGGCGAATTGGGGTTCAAACTTTGGTTGGCGCAGTAGTTTCGGAAAGGGTTGGAGAGCGAGGTTGGGTCCTGCTGCGCTACTTGTCCTTCACAACAGTCGACGCGCTAGCTGACACAGCCAATCAGCGCCACCCGCGAGAGTGAATCGGTCCACCATACCCGCACCCAGCACCTCCTGCTTGGTCGCGCGTGCAGCCGGCAAACCACACTGCTGGCCCACGGTATCCAAGCGCCATCTGGGGTGGGCGCTGCTCCGATGCCTCCATTGGCCTCCCCTTAGCCGAGCGTCTTCCAGAAACCGGCATGCAGCTAACCCACCCCTGTCGACTACCTGCAACGGGGACGGGGAGTCAATGACATGGGACTTTGCAGATGGATGCACCGATGCAGCATCAGACACATGCGCAATATCGCTGGCTGAGGTCACACAGCCAACGGCGGGTCACTCGCGGAGATTCGAGCAACCAGCGTCGAGCTTTCAACTGGCACAGGCATGCCATCAGCCTTGCATTCATCCTGCTCTGCAAACGTCTAAACAGTCTGAGCACGGCGGACGCAAGAAGCCGCCTGTCCATCGGCCGACCCCCCAGCGTGGGTACATGTGCCGCCACGACGGGTTACGCCTAAAGTGGCCCCGTCCATAGGGTTGTGTCGAGTCTGACACCCTTGTCGCAGTTAGGCAGCGCCGAGGAAAAGCACTTTAACCTTTGGCCAGCACCAGGCTCCACCTAGGCACGCCTTGAAACCATGTGCGCTGCCAACGTTGAATATCGGGCTTGAACAACCGAGCGACCGGCCTGTTGATCCAAACACAAACGCCGTGACCCAAGTCAACACTGAACCACTGCATCACACCCGGCGGTCTTGACCACCCAGCACAATGTGGCCGATATGGCGATACGCGCGTTCACATGGTGACATGTCATTCTTCTCGCGAGATCGTCTAGCACTGCTAATGGTGTGCCTATACACTAGGTTAAAACCTATTATAGGACGCCAGTACTTCGTTCAACGTCGCTATGGGTGGAGTGGATCCGATCATTATGAGGATTGCTGGCTGCAACTAACACGAAGCACAAAGTCTGGCTGCGCCTTGGTGACAAACCAGTGAGCTTGCGTGGTGAGGATCCATCTCGACAAGTCTGCCACTATCATCTACCGATTGATGTGATCCATTTCAGCGACAAGGCCTTCAGACCTCCCTGGGCGACCCCACGGCGACCAGGCTCAAAGTGGTAATGCCGCTCGACAACCAGAAATGAGAAAATCCCCGCGTGGCTGATGAGATGCAGCCGAAGCGCCGAAAACCAACCCTTGCTTCGTCCCGCCTGAATGATCGACAGCGGTTCAACGCGGCGCAAGGATGTTTTGGGCGGTCCAAACGAACAGGATCATGTCAGGGGGCTTGCATCTTGTCGCCAAAAAGAGCATATGAAAGCTGCACTTGGGTCCTTGCATGAGGTGTCGTTCATGGATGCACTCAAAAAAGCATCGTCAACGTCTACTTGGCTGCAGCGGAGTGACATTCAAAAAATGGCACACGTTTTCACCAACTAAAATCCAAACACGAAGCGGCTTTTCATGGCAACACTCGTGCATGCGCCAGCACGCAGGATCTTGATCGTGCCAACGAAGAAGTAACTACTATCACAGGTCGGTCATAAACAAAGTGCACCGAGTGTGGGCGTCAGTGAACGATATTGCAACTAGCGCGAGCCACCGGGAACGAATCAATGCACTGTGTCCCGTAATCCAGCACATCCCGCGTATCACACCCAGCCAGTATGACTCTGCAGCACGCGGCCTCGGTCATTTTGATCCACGAAAAATTGCGGCGCAGCTGTACCACTTGTGCATCACGAGGCGGATACGTTGACAGGAAAAGTAAGCACCGAGCTGTCACCGGAACCTGTTCTGCACTGCGTCGCTTGATTGTGTTCACACAATCTGCGAACCGTCGAATTGAGGTGCTGAGTGCTGACCCGCATCCTCCCACTGTCTTGTCTCGAGTTCATCCGTAGGAGGTGATAGGCCACGCAACACTGGGCACAACAGCGTCCGCAGACATTACGCCATCTGGAATCCCGTGCCTACTAGCCGTGCTGCGCGTCGCTGGTCTCATTAATCGAGATTGTGAATACTGTAGTTTCAAGAAGGCTTTCTCCGGCATTATTCTGGCGGATTCGCTTGGATTGACGCGGCACGGTCACTAGACTCTTCAAAGTGTGTCAAGGCCAAGCGCTGCCCATCTCTGACAGCCCCAGTCCGGCAATCTGCAACACGGGAAGAAAAACCCTTTAATGACGTATCAGCGGGCGGCCCACGAGTCGAGTGGGTCTCAAACGTGGCGCCGCATCGTCTCAAATACTGTTGGCAGAACAAAGATTGCGATATGAGCGGCATCGCCTAGGCTAGTCAGCCAACGGGAAAAGCTTTCATGGCTCGTCCTATTCCGTCGATAACATGGCAATCTCGACGCGAAATTATCTTTGTGTAGAACGTCCATCGTACAGCCATTGTCCCAAGCTTCTAGAAAACAACCTACTACACTTGGTCCGGCAACGTGTTGGTTATCGGCCGCGCAACCCTAACTAAGCGTCAGGTGAAGCACGATGTGAACAAGTTGCATGAGAAATCATTCAGTGGGCTCAGTGGCTGCATTATTTGTGGATGACGACGATCCTAAGCAAGGTGTCGGCTTGTCTCTGTGATGCGTGTTCTAGACTTCTCGCCGACCCATGCGAACGCGAAATTCTCTTGCGGGCGCGGCGGCACTTTGCCCTTACCCTTGGTGCGAGCATTAGCCTCACCAGGCGGCTCGAGAGCCCACTTGCTCAACGTCGAGAAGTTCCTGTCCAATCGTCGTGCTCCGTTGAAGCCTCCTGAGTGCTTCGATCAGCAGCCACACTAGCTCGTTGGTGAGCCTCCTTGCTGCTGCGAGTTGTGCTTGACGCAACCTTGATTATCTGCCGGCTCATAGTCCGACTGCATAACTCAAGCAAGCACCAGCGGTACGACCTCCTACCGCATCTATGCGCATGTGACGTACGTCTAGGGAAACGGACACCGATGACCCACCGCAGACAGCTACTGTACAAGCTCACAACCATGGGGCAAGATGGCATTCCCACATGTACAATATGCGTTGGTGGCCGGGGTACGGGTCTGCCCAGTCAGACCGCTATCATGCCAACACTACCGCCGCCTACTCGCTTGTATGTGCAAGTTGCAGGTACAGTAACATGGACAAGCCATGACTCTACCCAGGTACGGGCGAGCTTCCACATCTATTTTACCGAGCTCAGACGGCCGCACGAGCACGCCCAACCGTGGGTATCATGTACTGTACACGTCTGTATCTTCGCTTCACCCGAGCGCTGCGACTGATGAAACTTACCTGTCGGGCGATCCCATGCTAAATGTCTTACGACGCAGCAGCTGAAGCCAGCCTGCACCTCCGCAAAGTCATCTCCACTTTACCAGGGCCCGGTGGTGACTCGGTTTCACGCGCAGTACGAGCGTTTGTTTTCCTTCTGCCGCTTCGCCGTGACGCTTGTGCCTGTCGCACCTCTTTGGGTTCGGTCTCTGCTTCCATCCGTCTCCAGGCCAATAGCTCTGGTCTTTCAATGCAGCAACAATGCAGCAACAATGCACCAGAAGGAGCCATGGATCCGGCCGTCATCTTGAATCAGGGTGGTATTGAGGCGCTTGCTGCTGCAACTTGTATCGGCATCGCAGCTAATATAGAGCGAGGTTTCTCGATTAGCACTCTGTCACACTTGAGTATCCGAGGTTGGGCCACCTCAAGCATTGTGCTTACCCTATGCAGTTACACCACCGATCCGAGTCTTGTAAGACTACGCACCAATATGGAGATTGTACTCCGCTTAATATTCCAGCAGCACACCCTAGTCGGAACCCCATACAGCAGTCGCTATTCGTCTGTAAGACATGACTTGGTGTCCGCCAGTCATGCATCCGGCCGCCGTTACATCAGACGATGTGTCAAATGCAATCCCAAGTTCGGTGCTACTGCATGCATCACGGCTGACAAGGGTGGTCCTTTGGGTGGAGGTGACAATCCTTGAGGCTTGAGTTGGCAACTGAGACTCGCTTACGGAATCTCCTATGCAAGCAGTTCCTCGTCATGTGTATGACGGTGCAAACGGGTCCACGGATGCCATGCATGCGCCATGAATTTTTCCACCTCACCAGATCGGCAAATCGCCTACCACCTCATTTTGGACCTGCTCTAGGCTAAATTGTGCTTACGCGGCGATCCCAAAAGGTCACTTCCGCTACTGAGCGACGACCCGAAGTACCTTCTTTCTTCGCCTGCAGTTATGCGCAGAGGCAGTCACACCTGCATGGTCGTGACTTGCGGGCCCTCAGTAAATTGAACGCCTATTTTTGGGCACTCGAGACAAAGATCTGATCTCCGCGTAAAGCATGCGCAGGTCGCTTGTTGCCCGACTTGCCGCATTCCCACCTGCCTTCCCAACCTGTCTGATGGCCATCCCCAGCCCGGCTCGCTCCTTCGTCGACATACCGATGTTCTTACGGCGACGCGGCTAGTAGGCGCCCCATCAGCGCCCGCAACACTACCCCTCCTCCACCAGCATTGACAGCAACCCACAGCCTAGGATTACCTGGATCCGCTCCAAACAGACCGCCCATGGACAATCTGCACGACAAAACCATGTGGCTTAACTTCCGGTCTGCGTTTCATCAACTTTTCTTTGCTTCCGCTCTTTCCGATCGCACTCGCACTCGAACACTGGCTGTCTAAGATGCGACCCGCCTGCGGCTGACGACTCAGTCTTGCGCAGTATCTATGCACACCAAGTCGTACAATGTGCCCTTATAGTTACCCACCCGTTATATGGTCGAATTCAATGGGTACATGCAGGCGCTGCACGCAGTCATCCGGATAGTTTTGACCATTTACGCAAAGGATACGCTTCCTCTGTTGATCAACAAGTACCACGATAACCCATGGGCAGCTCCAATATCCCGTTGCCAAAGTTCTACAGTAGTTGCTTGCGCCGTGTCCGGATTTCCGGTCTGCTAGTTGTCTTTCACGCCGCGCGCCCACGTATCGTTAGTTCTCTCGGCAGGTGCACGATTGATGCGCCTTGGTTATGCCACTCGAACACTCTGGGGTGTCATGTACAGTTTACTCTACTGTGCCGCCTACATGAGGAGGCTAGGTTATCGTCCGGAATCAAGAAGCTCCGGATCACCGCTACACAGACAATCGTACCTTCAAGTGGAAGCTGGGAGCTCACGAATTACCCAACCAGTCGCGTCCCGTCTTCGTAGTCATATCCATGTTACTTTGTTCCATAAACCTAGTCGTTGCATAGTCTATAACCTTGGAAGATCTGCTGCCCATGGCAGATGCCGGACACATATGGTGATACAGCCCAACAATCAGCTGATATCAGACGGTATTTTACAGGAGTCAGCAAGACACGACTTCGGGACGATGTTCAAGAGAGATCGTCGACACGTTGATCGCAGGCACGATCATCGGTGATGAGCAAATGCTCTACGTTGACATCATACACATTCTCTTACTCGTACTACACCTCGAGCCTTATCGCAGCCGTCAAACAGGCTCAACAAATTTCTCACTGATGACAGCCCTACCGATCACTTCTATCTGTTGATTAGGCATAAACACATATGTGTACACTGCGGACCGATTTACACATTAAATCGCCACCGTCAAGCGCAGCCCAGCATAGCCCCAATAGCAAAAGCAGCACCTCGCCACACATGTCACGCTCCAACAACGGTCCGGCGAAAGATATGCCCCCGCCCATGCATCTCGCGTTCAACATCCGGAACCGCTTGCGCTTATTCGCTACACCACGGGAGGGTGTCATCGGACGGGGTTCGGTAGGTTGTCTATGCAGGACTGCCGATCAATGACGGAGACGTTGGAGTAGTTGGAGTAGTGCGGGGCTTGTTCTTGCGCGAACATGTTGACATAAGCACAGTGTAAGTGTAAGGTCTAAAAGTTCGAGCGGTGAGTAAGTTTGGATCTGTAGAACTGTCGCTATCTGTGTGAGGGTGTGCACATGTGTAAGCGTTGTCGCGGAAGCGGAAAGTCTTGGTCGAAAAGCAAGTACGACGTACCTTCGTTTGACAATCCGCCATGCTTACTGTTGCCTTGAGGAAAAGACAAGTACGCTTTTTGTGCAGTCAGGTTGGCAGAATACGAAAAGAGCGTGTGC
Organism: Alternaria panax; assembly: GCA_019702505.1. Taxonomy (NCBI): domain Eukaryota; kingdom Fungi; phylum Ascomycota; class Dothideomycetes; order Pleosporales; family Pleosporaceae; genus Alternaria; species Alternaria panax. The sequence continues at coordinate 3,256,181 of JAANER010000004.1, forward strand.
ATCATATGTGCAACATGGTTGGGCATGTGAGCCGTACACGAGATGTGATAGATGATATTTTTAGGACGCTACAGCGTAGACACTACCGTTGAGTCCTTCCCTTTTTGATTTTTATCAAGGAGTTGCTTTCCTCATGCTGCCCATGCTCTTCTACACTCGGGTACTGTACGCCATCAATTTCGTTCGTCTTTCCTCTTCCCGGTTGCTTGCTTTTCCCACAACCATGATAACAACAATATACAAGGAATGACTGTATGCAGAGTAGCTAGGGTTTGGGTGGCACATCCAGACATGCTGACGTCGCTCGAATACAGTCCATGTTCTTCGTACGGGGCATTCATTGTTGAAACAACGTAGCTTATCGATGTCTTTTAATGAAGGGAAGCAAGACAGGTGCACAGTCGTAGCTCCAAATATGGCCGTACTCCGCTTCCGCTGGCTTGAGGGATCGGCACCCAGAACTGCGAAAGGATGTTAGTAACTCTTACACATAAAGCCTCATGTGGTTCTCTAGCTTGCTGTCATAGTAGTCATGTCTATGAAGCACGCGTCGAGATTGGACGGCTCATATCCTTCCTCGAGCAGCTTGAAGTATCTGTGGTAGCACATCTTTATGATCAGGCGTTGTTGATGGAACAGGCCGGCTTTGCGACTCGTCTAGTGTTGGTCTCGTTCTATCGGGTTTGAGGTTGAGCATGGCACATGCGTCTTTGATGGCAGAAATATTGTTGATGTATGGATAGACATCTGTTAGGCTGGATTTGTCTCGGATGCAAAAGTGACAGTCGTGTTTTGCGGTGACTCAGATGTGGCGTGGGTCAGGTACAACCTAAGTCATTTCTTTGTTGGACGCAGCATCGAAATAGCTCACATAATGGGACCATGATTATGAATCAAATGGTTTACGGAAACCACTGCCTCCGAGGTGCTCGGAGTAAAGATTGTCTTTCCGCGCCAATGGAGGTCCGCAACAGGTATTGATAAGATGAGGAGGTTCATGTAGGACGAGACTCAGATTCCTCAGTCTATCCACCACAGCTTGTGCCGACGGTCGATCGAGCCGTTCTTTGACAAGCAGTGCTGGCAGAAAGTCTAGAATTGGCTTGAGTCTGCCACTTACAGGATGGTCTGAGAACAACGCAAGCCATGAGGACGCCGCCTCGGGGTTTCGGGCATACTAAGCTGCTTGTTACTACTTCGCTTCCAGTGGTCCTTGACCTCAGAGTGACCATGTCCGTAAAGCCCAGAGACCATCTCGACCAGAACACATCCAAGAGTAAACATGTCACTGGCTCGGTTGCGTGGTTCCCATTCCAAGGCCTCTAGTGCGGGGTATCGGATTGTCCATGCTTTTGGGTTTCCGGTAGTTGTCGAAACAGAGTCATCAGAAAAGTCCAAGCTGTGTACCGTTAGCACAGTAGTATTTCCGTGAAGAATGTACTCACCTGAATCCAAAGTCAGTAGGCAACATGTTGTTCCCGTGAACAAGGACATTCTGAGGTTTCAAATCCACATATCTACATCGAATCAGTTCTGTTCATTTGAGAGAACAGCAAAAGGTAGCAGGAGAAAACGCGTTGTGCGGTGTTGCTTGTCCATATCCATTTAGCTTCAGACCAGCATACATACCAAATCTTCCTCGTATCCGAGTATAGTCTGCGTAATAGTCAGCAAATACTGTACCATATATTCACGCTAACAGTCAATGTGTCGCGACTTTACCATTCGCGTTATGGTTGGCGTATTGCAGGAAGATGTATTGACATCCTCTTACAGCCCGTTACAAAGATAGTCAATGCCTTTGTAGAGTATGATCCACTCCATATCTCCAATGGGTTTATCGAGAAAGGCTGCAAGGTCCATATCAGCCACGGGCGTGGAGAGGATGTTGACAGACTCGTTGTCCGTATAGCTCCCAAGAAAACGAACGCAGTGACGATAATCCACTTGACAAATGACCTTAACCTCTCGAATAAAGGTAGCCATGATTTTTTTAGTGCGACTTGAGTGGTCTTGGTCTTTGATTCTTTTTTCTTGCGCACACAATGGGTGGTTCGCGTGATCGTATCGTCATCTCTTCAACAGAACCAACCATTCCTTGACCGAGTTGACAATTCTCTTTGAATATTTCGTCCTCATACTCGAATTCGCAATAGTTGAACAGTAGATTGGCTATGGATTCTCTCGAGGTAGGCTCCATCCAACGACGCGCAAGGAATGTGCTAAGATGTTCGTCCTGTAGTCTCAGGAACTCTGCGATATGGTGAGGCTATAGGTTCCGTTTGAGGAATTGTTTGGATAGTGGTAGCCACAAGTCGGTGACCTCAAGGCTTATGAAAGCATTCTGAGCGCTTTCATCGTCCATCTTTGATAGTATTCCATCCAGTATCAGTTCAGAGTGCCATGGCCTGCAGAAGGGACTGTGTTCGGCTTGCATCAAATCGCTTTCAGTCGTAGATGAGTTTCTCGTCGGGTGTGGAACTAACAGATTGAAGCGTGGTTCAGATGAGACATCCTTCCTATCGACATCACTTGTGTTGCGGAGTGGCGCAGCCTGTAGTTTTGGTGAACTAGTGAGATTCTCGGCCGTATGTCGACGGAGTTGCAGCTTCAAGGGTCTCTCTTTGCTTTGGTTTGTAGAGTACTGGTACTATGTCTCAGCGGTGCTTGTCAATTCTGCAACTCGAGCCTTTAAGCGTGCCACACGATTTTTGATATCCACCCCATCCCGGATCTCTTCGTCGCTCTGCTCTTTTCTATGGCCTACTCTCCGCTTCAATTCGGCCCACTTGTCTAGATTGCTGGTACCATTGAGCGATTCAGTACGATGGGGTATCTCGCTTGAACTCCATACTGAGGCAGGAGTCGTTGACGTCGTTGAATGGAGGTGAGGTGGATCTGACGCCACCTCACCTTCAGCCTGATAGCTAGGGCGCGATTGAGCCAGGTCGTTGGTAGTATCAGTTATGGCCCGTCTTAGTTTGTGTCTGGAGGTCTCCATGTTGGTTAGGACGCATCACTACGCCGGTCTAAGGCATTGCGGCTGGGCATTCATGTCTGAAAACTAACATCATAACAGGCTGAGGCCGTGTAACAACGCCAAGATATCTGCAGATGGGATTGGTGAAACGGTTGTAGACGCCTGTTCCGATAGGACGAGACAAAGGCCCCGCATCGCACGTGACTGCCGCTTAGACCTTCCCGATCGCATCGTCCATCCACATGTTGGATGCGACAGGCTATCACAAACCTCCCCGCACCCATTATGACTGGGTTTCGACGCTTGCCAGCTTTGAAACTGGCACGTATAAGTTCATCTCTGCTACCGCCGTGATACGCGAACGAGTTCAGGATTCCCAAATACCTCAACACAATGCCTATCGAAGTAACGCGCATGAAAGAGGCCGACATCAACGGCGCGATTGATACCATTCAACAAGCCTTCGCCAATGACCCGTACAACAATTGGGTGTTTCCGGATCGCGAGAAGGTAGCATAATCACACCCACGTTTCTCACGCACGTTGCTAATCCGACCCCAGGTCTCTCTGACCCGAAACCGCGTATCGCTTACCCTTCGCTGCCGTTGGGGCATCGAGCACGGCCTCTTCTACGTCGCACGCGATACCTCGAACCCCTCCAAGATCCTAGGCTGCGCAATGTGGCTTCCACCCCGACCGACCTCAGAGCCCGAGTCCTGGTCCCTATACCTTTCCTACTGGCATCTCTGGGCCAACCAAATACGCATGAATCTGTGGTACGGACGCGGCGGCCTCAGTACAACGCGATATTGGATATGGAAAGCGCGACAGGCGGAAGCGCAGTCTGAACTGTGGAAAGATCCGAAAGGATACTACTTCTGCAATATCGTTACCGTGTTGCCAGAGTGCCAGGGACAGGGTGTTGGGAGAGCTTTGATGGAAGAGGTGTTGAACATGGCTGATAAAGAGGGGAGGAGTTGCTACCTGGAGAGTAGCAGGAGCGAGCCGAATATTGCCATTTACGAGAAGTTTGGATTTCGCTTGGCGAGAGAGATGGAATGTAGGGATGGAGAGGGAGAGAAAGACGCTATAAAGCTATACTGTATGCTGAGGGAGCCAAAAGGGGTGCAGAATTATGAAGACACAAGCCTAGGGAGCAAAAGTTGACGCTGCTGAGATGGCTGGGACGACGACAGTGAGGATGGGACAGTAAAGATGATGACTGATATACCCGGCTCCTGTACATCAAGGCCTACGTCATTCAAATCCAAAGAAGCGTTCAAAGCACCCAAGTCCTCAAAAGCCCGGACTCCCATTCTTGATCCCTATCGGGTCCGTCCTCCCAACTAACACCAGGCCACCCTTCAAACACACTCTTCATCGCAGCCTCATCGCCCTCCCTCTCCAACACGTCGAAGATTCTCTGTGCACCCTCAAAGATTCCTTCCACAAATCCGTCGTCACCGGACGACCGTGCCCTAATCTCCCGTCCAAGAATCCCAACAATCTTTCGCCCTCGACCCCCGACCCAAAACCCCTTTGGCACAAACTCCGCCAATGCAAAGAACCATGCCACCAGCACCAAGGCGCGAGGTTCCCTATCACGCACCAACTGGATAAACTCCGGCATGAGGAAAGACGTGAAGCAGAAAATCCGGACGTAGAGATCGGGGTTCAGATGATAGTGATATAACGACAGGAAGATGGGGGATAGAGCGTGAAAGACTGGAAGTAGCGCTGGTCTATGCCAATCGACCGATCCAGATTCTTTGCCACGGACAATGCTACCGAGGAGCTGCATTAATGGTGGAGGTAGGAATAAGCGGGTCTGCATGGGGAAATGCGTCGGCGAATATGTTGGTGCTGGATTTGGACTATCGGGTGTTGTACCTAGAGGCCCGATGGGTGCATCTACGCCTGCGATATCGATGACAGGGGGTGGTGGCAGAGTGCGTAGTTCTCGTCTTACCAGGGGGTAGATGGAGAGTCTCTCCATACCCTGAGCCCACCGGAGTGAGGCAAGGATACGAAGTCCTTCGCTTAGTTTCAGTAGTGCTAGCATCCATTCTAGATACTCGTCGTCATCATCGCTAGATGGGGGTGCGACGAGTGCGAGGAGAAGACCCCCTGTGACGAGAACAGCTTCGTAGTTTTCTGCTGTGATATCTTCAAGTGCTTTTTTGTAAGCCGAGAAGGTCTTTTGGCGGTATAAAAGGGCTTGCTTTTCGATGGTCTTGTTTGCAACGAGTTCGTTGCTACGATTTGCGGAGATGCTGAGTAAAGCATACAAAAGGTAAGGATGAGAGACGCCTAGTTGGGGGACAACATTCTCGTGTAGGTTGTTCAAGACAGCGTCATCGCGGACTACGAATTCGCGCCAAACACCTGCTTTGTAGTACTGCAGTAGTTGGTGGTCGAGGCGTGTAAAGGTACCTATGGATGTTTGAGAGGCTGGAACAAGCCATGGCACTAATTGAAAGGAAAGGTCGTTGAATTCTGCCTCTGTATTGTAGGTTGATGATGGAATCTTGTGGCCAGGCGATGGTTCCGAAGACGATATCTTGGACGTCGATTGGACGTCCTGTGTGTATTCACACGGCAGATTTCTCATACTGCAGTAGCGACAGATAGGTTGTGTTTCATCGCACTATGCTAATATCAACTCCCCGTTCGCATATGGAAAACCCAGTCGCCGAACATACCTTAACTTTCTTCCTCTTACAGGTCAAGCATCCACCTCTCGACTTGCGATGCGGCTTCTTGGGCACGAAACCCGTGCTTCGGCGTACCATCTCAATCAGTTCTGCGCAGAGCTACTATGATTTGAAGTGATGCTGGCGGTGTGTGAGGCGTTCAATAGTGCTTGGGTCGTGCGCGTGGCTGGGTAGCGCCTGGCGGGGACTAAGAGCTGGCTGAGTAGTCATGCCGTCATGGCAGATGTGAGCAGTCTTCCGCATATGGTATACCTCTTGTCGCGCATTCTGCGAATTGATATACGGTGCGCATATACAGTACCGCAGTCTTGTGAGGTTCTGGGAACGCGCGGCCGCAGCTGTATGGTGTGTTCATTCGGGCAGGTCCAAAATGCTTCGGTCCAGTTCGGCAAGCTTTATTATACACGTAACAACGATACCATATGCAAAGGAAACGACGTGAAAACATACATTGAGAATTGATGTGGAGTAATTAGCACAGGATGTTCGCTCAGCGCGCGCTAAATGTACGAACGAAACTCACTGACGATTCTTACTTCACCTCCGCAACACCCGTCTCACTGTCCCTGTCTACTTGTATTTTCCTCAAATCCGCACCAACGTACCTGCTCGGCTGCAGCACCAACAGTAGTACCAGAACCAAAAACATTGGCACAGCGTCGAAGCAATACAGCGTCCACTCGTGCGTGATCAGATAAGAAGCGTTGCCCATGGCATACTCGATGAGTCTGAATGTACAGCGGAAGAGGATCAACGCGCTGACGCTGTAGAGTATGTATAGCGTCTTCTTCCAATATGTTGATACATGGTCGGCTTTCTTGTTCATACGGATCTGGAAATCGAATGAGGCGACGAGGAAGACAATGAAGGTAGCGACTTGGAGTGCGAGACCGGCGATGACGATCTTCTCCCCGGCGAGGGCGAGGGACAGTTGCATAGTACCCATGATGCTAGCGCCTGTTTTTCTGTTATTCATGATTCAATCTATCGTATCTATATGCTGAGAAAGCATACCTAAGCCTTGGATGATTAACGTGGTGACATCTGCAGTGACGAAAATCCTTGTGTACCACCTTGCTGGGATCAGGCTGACATCTTCTCCGCCAGCAAGTCTGACGGTACGGCCAAGCATCATGTAGATGGTTGCTGCAAACCACAAAGGACCGACGAGTGTTAATACACCTTGAGTGATGTACTGGGGCCAGGCTTCGTTATCGAAATGCGATGCGATACGTGCGCCGTAGCCACCGACTTCGCCTATTGCGTTCTGTTGGTTACATCTCTAGCAAGATACAAATATAACGAGCCGTAAGACTATAAGCGAAAGGGAGACATACAGAGTGCGCCGATAACCACAAAGATGACAACCCTATTCCTGGATCTGAGGTACTGATACAAGTGTAGAAGAGCCATTATGAGAAAGACAACAAGGCAGGCAATAGACCCAGCCAGAGAAGGAACATAACGGTACATCTCCCAGTCGAAGTCTGGTCCTTTAGGTGGGTTTTGCCGTTTCCATTCCAGTGTAGGTTGTGAAATACTGAGTAGGCTTGCCATGTTGGATGTTAGATATGAATCCGAGTTAAGCAACTTGGTATGAACTTTGAGAATTTGCAAAGAAGCAAGACGGATAGTAAGAAGTAGTTCGGTCTATTTGATGGCTGTGATGCTTCACCTTGAGCAGTGGCCGAGCCATCTTATCTAGTAGCTGTAGCTGCGAACACACTGCGCCCTCGCCAGTTTCGCATCTGCAGAAGTTGTCGCATTCGCCTGTTCTTCGCATTCCGCATGTTCATATATGACGACGTTTTTAGGTGGCTATGCCCAGACTTTCGCATTGCAAACAGCAGCATACTTTAGCGCGTAGTTTAGTCTCGAAAGAAGGGACCTAAAACGCCACATTTCGGATTCGCTAAACTGGCCAATACGACAATTCAAGTTCAAGGTTCGTTCAGTGACGCAGCCTAGCCAGGCGCCACGCTACAGTACGTCAAGTGATGCCAAGTACCTTTGCAAACTTTTGTTTCGTAGATCATATGTTACAATGTGCGGCGAAGCGCACCAGCCTCAATCCATCCTCCATCCAAACCAATAAAAGTGAGATCCCTATGGGACTAATTTAGCCCATGACCATGCCCTTAAGGCCGGCCATATCGCCCTCCTTGGCGGCGATTTCGAAGTATCCGTAGATGATGGTCACGGCAAGGAGAATACCAGTACCGCTACCGAGAGCGCCGAGAAGGTCGCTGCCAACGGACAGAGCTCCAATGCAGGCACCACCGAAGGCGGCCGCAGTGGGGATGACGCGCTTAAGCTCCTTGTACATGGACTCCTCGCGGTGACCAGCCATAACCAGACCCTGCTCCTTGAGCTGCTTAGCAACATCACGGGGAGACGAGCCAGAAACCTCGATCCAGGTCTTGGAGAAGACAGCGCAAGCGACAAGCATGTATACGATGAAGATAGCGGTCTTCAAGGGGTCGGAGAGAGCCTCGGTGATGCTGAGAGGAGGGGACCTGGAGCGGATTAGTGACTAAAATTGTGGTACGAATCAGAAATTGACGTACATGTAGTAGGCGACACCGGAGGTAGCGAAAAGCTGGGCGGAACCCTCCTTGGGTTCCCACACACCGAGAAGCTTGACAAGGAGGTTGTCAGAGAAGCGGCTGTAGAGCATCTGGCTGACCAAGAAGACGTTGGAAGACAGAGCCGACTGCAGCATGATGGGCATGTTGGAGGTGTAGAACAGGCGGACGGGGTATGAGCCACGGACACCACGCTGGCGGGCGGACTTGACGGGGATCTCGACGCGGAAACCCTGTAGGTAGATGACAGCGCCGAAGACAATGACGGTGGAGATGAGGTTCATGACGTTGGGGAGGTTCTGGCGGTAGAAAGCCTCCTTGAGCGCAACGGTCTTGTTGGGCCAGGTGAAGAGCAGGTGGACAAGGGCAATGAGAGCACCCTCGAACTCAGGACCACGACCGGTGTTGATGGTGGTGGGGGAGAAGGCCTTCCACATGATGGACTCGCAGATGTTGGTGGCAATGAACAGCGAGATACCGCTGCCGAGACCGTAGCCCTTCTGGAGGAGCTCGTCGAGGAGGATGACGATCAGACCAGCGATCATCAGCTGAATGACGAGGAGAACGCAGATGCCAGCGCCGAGGTCAGATGGCTGTCCGTAGAGACCGGAGATGACATAGACGACGGCCTGGCCGAAAGACAGGAGAATAGCGAGGAGCTTCTGAGCGGTCTGGTAGAGCTCGCGGTCAGACTTGAGGTCGAGGTTGACGTCGATGAGGTGGGTTCCCGCGAGGAGCTGGAAGACCATGCCGGAGGTGATGATGGGGGTGATGCCCAGTTCCATCAGCGTTCCCCTGTTACTCGCCATCATCATGCGCAGCCAGTACAGCGGGTCCGAGGTGTCGGACGACACGATTCCGTAGAGCGGCATCTGGCTCATGACCAGAAAGACGAGGAGGGTCAGACCGGTCCATACTAGGCGGTTGTTGAAAGGCACCTTGCTCTCGGGCAGCTGAATTTCAGGCACCAGAGGCACAAAAGGCTTGACGAGATCGAGGAACCGTACTACGTGCAACTATTAGCTGTGCTGCTCTGTGCCGTAATTCCTCGCAGTAATTGCGCACACGCCGTGCGCGGCCATTGGGAGGTTGTGTCGTGACTTACGGCCGCTCATGATTGCGATCTATGGCCCAGAGACAAGAAGAAGACAAGGAGAAGTGGGAAAAGGTGGTTGCGAACAGCCAGTTGATGGAAGACGGAGAGGGGGTTTCGTTCTGTAGCTTTCGCAACGTGTCGCTGGGGGAATTATCCGTGCGCACGCTAACCGTAGCTCAGGGACTGAGCTATCGCGAATCTCCCACCCGCAACCGTGGAACCCCAAGAGGCCACGCTGTTCTGACCGTCCACCCATTACACTTTCTTGGAGCATTCACGAACCAGCCTGTTTCACGTCCGAGTCAGGGAACGGTTGTTACCGCCGTGACCGACCTTTTCATAGTGCCACATCTGCCGTCCCTGACAAGTATCTGTCAACACCACGGGGGACTACCATGCTCGAATGACAAAATACGAAGTACGAAATGCACCGTAGTCTACCAGAGCACGATTCTCATGCTCATGCAGCTACTATGCTACGTCTCCCGCGACACTGCTGTTATGATACTTCACATCAACCGGGACTTACAGTGCGCTTCCTTGCACACCCTGCAATCACTTCTTCTCTCTCGACTTTCCTTTCTTCGCCTTCTTCATGGTGAATTCCTGTGGCCCTTGTTCCTTCCAGAGCTCCCTCCGGAGCGTCCTCAATGTCTGCCTGCGCTCTTCTACAAGCCTTTGTAGACTCTTGTCTTCCATTTCCGCTTCCTATGTCTGTCGCCTCAGGCTCTCGATGCAGTCTTCTTTTTGTTCGGCGTGTCGTTCCGGTCTGCCTTTCAGCGTTCTAGTTTGCGCCCCGAGCTTGTTGTAGTACGAGAGCCATCGGTCGTTGTTGTGATTGGAAATGTTATTGGGTGATTCGATGATTTCCTCAACAACCTCATATCTGAAGGTATCGTAGATATCTTCACATACTGTACATTCCTCACGAGCCTTCCTGCAGCAGTTTAGGATCTGGCCGTATTTCGTGCAGAACCAACATTCGATTTCATCAAAGTCATTGTTTGTAGCTGCCTCAGAAGCCGGTGGTTGCGCAATGTCCTGGGGGCTTGTTCGTGCTGCTATGATGGTCGAAAAGTTGTAGTGGAGCAAATGGTCGTGGAGAGTTGGGTTGGGCGACAATGTTGATATATGGGATCAAACAGGAGAGAAGACAGAAGGAAGACGTCAGACTCGTCAAGTCACAAGGATATGAGGATTTGTTTTCATGTCACGAAGGTCCATCAGATGATATTCTACATTTCTAGGCAGCCTACGAGGTCACAGCGCCCTTTTTCATCACAACATAAACACCAAACACGGCGACGACTGATGTCTTCTACCACAGTACTTACGCAGTCATCTCACTTCTGGTCCATTCTAGGCCGAGATTGACTCCTCGCCAATAGCAAACATCGCTTTCAGTTCATCTGAAGAACCCCGCCTAGGGCAAACGAGTTCTATCCACAACCGTCATATCAGCAAGGATGAGTAAGGCAGACCTCAAAAACCAGAGTATGCTTGGCGCCCATCCGAATGATGATAAAGATGAGCGAGACGGTTCTTACGACTCCGAGGGATCCAATACAAGCTCATTGGCCGTGGGTCGTAGAGACGTCTTCCACCTAAGAGGGAAACTAGCGAATGTTTTCCCCCCTCAGAATTCACACAGACAATGGACTTTCAATGGACGCATTCCCAATACATCCGATTTCTCCTTGCAAGTCGCTCTTCACACCAACACGCACACAGTATCTCCTGGTGCTGATGGAGGAGAATTTCACCGTGGAGAGCGACGCGAGGACGGCTTGCTCGAAGGTCTGAAGCCATGTGTTCCTCAAGTTGGATCGTTCAGTCATTCTCCGGACCTTGAAGATAGCGGATCGAAAACTATGAGCCCAGTTGCATCCGCTGTCACTTCAACGACTGATAAAGTACTTGCCCTGGAAAAAAGCCTAAACACAACCAAGAACGAGTTCGATTTCGCCCGAGATCATATCACGACAATGGACGAAAAGCTTACCACAGCTCAAAATCAGGTTGTGCATGCCAAGACAAGAGTTGAAGAGCTTGAGCGGCAAGTCGCAAGTCTCGAAGAGAAAAAGAGCGGTCTTAAAATGACAAACACGGCCATGGAGAAGACCTGTGAAGATCTCACCACCGAGTCTAAACTTTTAGAACGCTTCAAGGAAGGATACTACCAACTTCAGTATGAATTGAATGAATTACGGAATATGTACAACGAATTATCAGGCACGTGTAACGATGCTATCGACGAGCGCGAAAACCTCCAGAAGCGCATCGATGCCATGACCCTTGCTGAGACTAGCCGTGCAGATCGTGAGTCTGACTCCCCCAACTCGAAGCCAGGGCCTACTCTCCGGAATAACGCCATGCCCAGCTACACATCTGAGTCAGATCACCTTGACGGCATCATAGATCGTAAGGAGAATCAACTGCTGCTCAAACAAGACTTGGTACAGAGAAACACAGCGGAGATCATGGCGCTTGATTTCGAGATCAGGGAGACAAATCGGCAACTGACTCTGGCTCGCAACCCAAGGCGGTCCGCTGGATAATCAGCTCAGCCTCTTCGCATTGATGCAAATACTTTGGCTGATTAGAGCGACCCGCCGGTCAAGGAGGATGCTGTCCAAGAGGATGCCAGACCTCCAAGTCATCTAGGACTTTGGATCTGGTCTCGCAAAATACAGGAGTGGAAGAGAGAAAAGTAGACCGCGTCGGCTGATGGAGAGGCAACGTGGAAGAATGTCAAGCAGTACCAACCAGAGGCGTATGTCTTGGAATGTGCATATATGTGTGAGTGCTTTCGGAATGGGGGTGATTGAGTGAGCATGAACTTTCTGGATCGTTTGGTGGACACGTAGCAGCATTGAAAGGTATAGGAAATTACTGCAATCTAAAGCCATGCTACTGAGTTCAAGTGTCCTCTTGTATTGAGCACCGGCAGTGTGATATTCACAAAGATTGCCCGACCCTACTTCTTCTTACCCTTCTTCTCCCTGATTTTGAATTCCGCAGCAGGTTGTGCCTCCTTGACCTCCGCCTCCAGTCTCTTCAGCTTCTTCTCCAACTCCTCGTTTTCCGCCATCAGTAATTCGTCCTCTTTAATCACCTTCGCCACCTGACTCTTCAGTTCGTCGATTTTTGCATTCTCATCTGCACATAGCCGTGTGAGCTTTTCTTCTGGTGTCTCTGCTTCTATTCGTCGTAGCTTTTCACGTAGATCGGCTGTTTCGCCTTCGTGCTTCTCGCTTTTGAGGGTGAAGAGCTGGCTGAGTTCAGCGCACTGAAGGCATGGGCGTGAGTTTGTTCGAGTTTGACAGCAATCGAGTAGTCGACCGAGGGCAAGGCAGATTGTGCAATCAACGTCGGTCTTACTATTTGTAAGCTCAGGATTGGGGTGAGCTACATAGACACTGACCTGAAAGACTATAGGTGAGGATTCGGAACCATCAGGGATGGGGGCGTCGTGCTGCTGGCCACCAAGAGGCAACGTATCATTGCTCTGGGAACCAAGTGGTGTAAAAGACGCTGCTGTAGCCTGTAGGCGATGTACCATCTCGTTGCCCTGACTTCTTGAGTTGCGCGACATCATCCATCGATAGATAGGGATCGAGCTACATCTTGTGAGCAGGCTTGAGATTAACTCGATGTGTTTGACTTAGGTCTTGGCGAGAAGTGATTCGCGCTCGTGACATAGACCCTGACTGAACAGATTTAATTGTTTACCTGCGATACGATTCTCAAGCCCCACCTCTTCGTCTACGCCTATCGCATCTACCCATCTCTTGATTGAAACTAGGGCTTTAATCTTGTACTGCTTGCTTGTATCAGCCAACTGCAAGACGCAACTGAAACCACTCTTGACATTACGCCAGTACATACTTAGGTACTTCCGCCCAACAGATCATCAAGCGCGCTCGTTAACCAATTCTAGAGACCTACCTCGCCACAGACACCCTCGATCCCGTGTTACCAGCCTTCGAGATCACCGAGAGCAGTCCAACGATACTCCAGATCCTCAGTACGCCGTTTGCGAATCACGACGGAAAATATGGAAGAGTCTCGAGAGACTCGGCCTCGCAGGTCTTTCGGCGAGTGCATGGCGGACTTTGATAAGCTCGAACACCAGACATACGGGAAATTCACCGCGGAACTGAGCAGTCTAAAAGGTCTCTTCAATAATCTAACTTTCACCCTCCTTGAGGTGTCATCCCAACAGGCGATTGTCCTGACCGGACAAACTTGCTACGAAATGTTTGTCGAGGCTCGCAACCCTTTGGCCACTGAGTCGAGCACCGCTAACTACGGTATTCTACCTGCGTTCAACGCCAAAGTGACGGGAGCAATGAAGGATAAGGTTCTTCGTACTTACTCTCGGGTCTTAGATTTAGAGAAAGAAACAGATACTCTACTTGACAACATACGAGACGAGCTTGCTGAGCAGGTGCTGAGTACTATGGAGATGATGTGGGCGAAGAGGTCGGCCCAATCGGAGAAAGAGCTTGAAGAGAAGGACAGTCAGGAAGAGAAATGGAGCGAAGTGATGGAAAATCTCCGCAACGAGAAGAACATGATAGCAGCAGCTGAGGGCAGTATCGCTGAGAGGGAGAAAGCTCTAGAAAACAGGTCTCGTGAGCTTGAGAAGGGCTATCACACCAAAGTACAAAAGTCGGTTGAAGAACGATTGCGCGAAGAGAAAACTAAGCTCGCTGATCGCCTTAGCACAGCGGAAGCTAAAGCCTTGCAATATGCTAAGGTGGTACACAAGAACGAAGTGTTGGAAGCCAAGATCTCACAAGGAGATCTAGAGAAGAAGCTACTCAAGTAAGCCAAGCTTGACGTGGATCAAAGGTACAAGGACCGTGATGACGAGGCCAACGCTTTGAGGGAAGGTTATGATCAACTGAGCAACGACATACAAGTTCTCCAGACTGAGAAGTCGGAACTGCAGGTGGATATTGATGAGCTGAAGAGAGAGCAAGAACGGCTGCCCAAGGAATACCAATCAAGCTCTGAACCAGGCCATGTTGATCAGCCCGCAGCTTCAAGCCCACGCCCTTCGGCTACGACACCGCTCGATCGGCAGACCGCAGAGCTCCAACATCTAGGCGCTCTTAGAGCTGTCTGGCAGACCGCGCTAGACAATGCGACTATAAAGACAAAAGACTCAACAAACAAGAAGGAAGCGCGTAGGGAAAAGATCCGAGAAGCCGAACAGCAACTACAGAAGTCGAAACCTGCTCCCAAGTCAAAGCCTCATCGTGGTTCAGGCATCCAGAGCACGCCCAAGAACCCGCGCATACAGGAGCAAGTCGTTTCGAACGGTACATCGAATGGCCAGGAAGAATTGCAGTCGTCTGCCGGCACTCTCGGAACGCTCCAAAAGCCTCGCGTCGCACCGGAAGCTTTTCCCGTACTGAGCTCTCCAGCAGGAAAGAAGGCTACTCAACCGAAAGCCTGGAAGAGCCTCCGTCTTGTCGACGTGCCGAAAGAACAGCCCTCGGGCGCGCAGAAGAGGTCTGGTTAGATACTAGAGCGATATCGCGTACCGTGGGGTACTTGGGTACCGTTGGTAAAGGAAAATGGGAAGGGAGCGCATTGTGGATAGGCGCACGTTTATGCAGAAGTCATCGCCATTGATAGCTGGGTACATTAGAAGTCTACCAAGAAATCGAACATAGTACGCTTCTATGAATGTACAGTGTCATGCATATATGCCGACGTTGCTGCTGCCGTGACGTTGTTCCGGTAATGGGTTCTCGCGAACCTCGGGATGTAGCAAGTGACACCAAGGGGTATCCAAGCTAGTCCTGTTTTGGTTTAGCGTCCCCGACCCCTGCTCACTCTTCGAAGTCGACTTCAGAAACAGCTACCGCGTTCAAACGCGTCAGTCGCCAACCTTTCTCGCGGCCTCCTAGATTCGTCTCAATATCAATTGAGACTTGCGAAGTCTTATACACGATGGAAGCCGCAGAGGATCGCATAACGGAAAAGGTGCAGTCGCTGAGCGATCTGGAGCTTGCTGTTCTCATTTGTTTGGTCGCGGATCAACATTGCATCATTGAAGCGGAAAGGGAACTGACCCGTGATGTGGTAGAGGAATTGAAGCTTGTAGGTGGCTCTCGATGTATGGCTACTGATATACTAACGTCTCCAGGTCGCTACGAATGTCTTTGGACTAACGTGGGCCGTATTGGAATGCAACGAAAACACTACGCTGGACGACTTCGGAAGCGGAATTCTTGTCAAGGGAGAAGAGAACGACTACTTTGGAAGCAAAGCCGAGCAAAGCATAGGAGAAGTAGCCCGCGCTCCTGGTCAGTTTTCGTCCATCTCGAAATCACCAGAGAAGTCTGATCTGCGCACATCGAGATCACCTAGACCATTCAGTCCGCTAGACAGCAAACGCATCGCGAACATTGTTGTTGCAAGAAATCTCAACAAGGCGGATCCGCAAGTTCAGATTCAGGCTTTAGAGGTTCATGATCCGCCTTATCTGCTCGAGCATGGCTAACGACAGATAGCTGATACGAGGCAAGCGGAACTTCACAAGAACAGCCGTACATGCGGCGCCGAGACCGTTCTTGTTCATCGCTTTGAATGCTTCAGGCACATCACGCTTGACGATGCATTTGGTATGTTGCATCGCAAATCTTGATGCATAATCTGACCAGGCTATAGAATGACCAGTTCTTCATCTCACACAAACATCAAACAGACGATGGACTGCCAAATATTGAAGAACTACAGGAGAAGCAGCATGTGCCAGATGACGGTGCGTCCATGTCTTCTGTAGTGCGCACGCCGCCATTCCAACCGGGAAAGTACAAGTCGCGGACGGCGCTGTTCTCTTCTGAGGTATGTGAATTGTGATCGAGTTGCAACAAGCTGACGGTTGCAGGATCTCGTAAGCTTGACAAAGCAGGTGTCAGACGTCAAGATCAGTTCTGAAGTAAGAGCCTATCTACACAACATCATCGTCTTCATGAGGCTGCACCGAGCAGTCGCAGGAGGCATCTCTGCGTTGGCGACGAGGCACTTCAATACGCTGGCACAGTAGGTGGACCACTACTGTAGAGGGATAATACTGACCAAAGTAGTGCTCTTGCCCCACTGCACGGTCTTGACTACATCTCGCCGTCCATGGTTGCTCTGGCAGCCCGCAAGATATACCCACATCGCATTGTCATCACAGTACCAGAGAACGAGCGCAGCATGCAATGGGGCAGCTCACTGGAGGCGGTAAAGGCTGTCCTTGAAGGTGTCACGGTTGAGGATGTTATCGAAGAGGTGCTGGAGTCGGTAGAAGTACCACTCTAGCAGTCTCAGTCAGCAAGAGTAGCACTGCGAGAAGGATGGTGGTTGGAGATTGGGGCATGAGTAAGGACGCCGGTGGCTGATCTCATCGGCGTCGCGCGGACGTAATTGGGCCCAAGTGGGGCAAGGCCAGCCTGCCCCTCGGAAAGTGGGCCGAGGCCGCGCCGATTGTTGCACCCTCGACATTACGCACGGCGCTACAGAAGGGCTACAAAAGGGCAGCAGTACGTCTGGGCACTTTTAATCGCGGGACTGTTTGCACACTTCAGTCATGTCGACGAGCTACTTCGACCAACTGAGTCCGGATGTGCAGGAAGCGATCGAGGTACCTGGCGCACTCCCAGACGTCATAACGATGCCATCAGGCTAACTTCCTCATGGAGAGCGAGCTTGGAGACCAAGACACCAAGGAGATCACCCAAGTGAATAGCCACGACGATGCGCTAGAGGTACAGAGTGCACAATTCTTGTTCTTGACACGTTGACCAACCAAGGCAGGTCATCTTTGAAGGCGGATATAACGGCCATCGTCGCAAAGCCTCCCTTGCTCCCCACCCTTCTGGCAAGATGACGTCCCGCCCTGAAAACGGTCGCCGCACCACCGCGTGTATCGTACACTCCTTGCTCGAGAAGCACGATGGCTTGCCAGTACAAGACCATTCCCAGTCACATGAAGGTCTCGCGCAGGAAAGGCGCGTCGACAAGGACCCAAGCTCTGCGCGCGCCGAGCAGACAGAATACTCGCGCTTGTTGACCAAAAAAGAGCTGTCAGACATGGCATTTGGCATACGCGAACTGTCCAAGAAGCTCTCGCAGATCAGGCTGAAGCTACACGTCAAGAACATCTTCATCTTGGGAAAGGCGCACGACGAGGCTTTGATCAAGAACTCGCGCGAGGTGACCGACTGGCTTCTTCAGAAGGACCCGGAATACAAGGTGTATGTCGTGGCATCGCCAAGTGACGGACACGGTTAACGAGATACAGCTACGTCGAGCAGACGCTGGAGGACAACAAGATCTTCGACGCCGCCGGGCTGCTGAAGAACGATGCCTATCAAGGGCGTCTCAAATTCTGGACCAACGAGATGTGCGCTCAAAAACCACAGACCTTTGATATCGTTCTGGCGGTAAGATATGTCACACTGAAGATTATCCATGAGCTAACAGCAACACAGCTCGGGGGTGACGGCACCGTCTTATATGCGTCGTGGCTGTTCCAGCGCATCGTTCCCCCAACCATTGCCTTCTCGCTAGGCTCCCTCGGCTTCCTCACCAAATTCGATTTCGAGCTATACCCGCAATCCCTGTCTACTGCCTTCGCAGATGGCATCACCGTCAGCCTCCGTCTCCGCTTCGAGGCTACAGTTATGCGATCACAAAACCGCGACGGCGAGGGTCGAGATCTGGTCGAAGAGCTCATTGGAGAGGAAATTGATGACCACCATACACACTACTCAGATGGCACACACAACATCTTGAACGAGGTGGTTGTAGACCGAGGGCCGAACCCTACCATGTCGTCTATTGAGCTGTTTGGCGACGATGAGCATTTCACTACCGTCCAGGCTGACGGTATCTGTGTCTCTACACCTACTGGCTCGACTGCATACAACCTTGCAGCAGGCGGATCGCTCTGCCATCCCGACAACCCTGTGGTCCTCGTCACCGCCATCTGCGCGCATACCCTCTCTTTCCGGCCTATCATCCTGCCCGACACCATCGTGCTCCGCTGCGGTGTACCTTACGACGCAAGAACGAGCTCATGGGCTAGTTTCGATGGCAGAGAAAGGGTCGAACTGAAGCCGGGCGACTACGTCACGATCAGTGCGAGCCGCTTCCCGTTCCCGAGTGTGCTGCCGCTGAACAAGAGGAGAACGGATTGGATCGACAGTATTTCCAGGACTTTGCAATGGAATAGCAGGCAAAAGCAGAAGGCGTTCAAAGAGTGGGGCTCATAGAGATGTGGCTTTGTCTGGCCGGCCATTTGGTCATAGAATACGATGATTCCTAATCAAGCAGCGCGACTTCTTCCCACTACATGCCAGGATCATGTATCCCGACCACGTCTGACCTATTTCCAGTCAAGGCATGTGCTGTTTGTACCTTTCTCTGTGCTCTTTGCTTGTGTTATTGACATAGGCCGTGCTCCAGCAGCCATCCAAGCGACCACGCGATTCCTGATCTATCACGTTTTGTCGTGGTTACAACTGATTACCATCAGGTCAACATAGGTGCAGACTCTCTGCCTACTTATGATCACGTGGCTCGACAATGCGGGGCACTGAACAAACACACACGCCACCGGCTCACTGCAGGTTGCAGGTGAGATTCACGCATTTTCTTCAAACCCTACAAGCACATCAGACACGCAATCGCTAGGCCTGTCACATACCAATATCCAACTGCGAAATATCTTCAATATGACTGTGTAAGGAGCCACTGTACACGCGGCTTCTCTGCTAACAAGGAGTAGATATTGTGAGCGCTGCGACCGTTTCTTTCCGACTTCTCACGCCCTCAACCAACATATCCGCGACTCGCCAAATCACCACGAATGTCCCGAGTGCGACTTTGATGGCGATACCTGGGATGACTTGCTTGACCACTGTCGTGAAGAAGGCTGCCGTACTGCTTGTCAGGACTGCAATGATGGAAGTGGATCACACTGGGTTCCTCAATGTGATGAGTACTGGAAACATGTTGAGAACTTCAACGTGTGCACCAAGTGCGAGAGGCACTTTACCTCGCCGAGTCATCTTCACCAGGTAGGGCGTGAAATCTGTTAGTTGATTGCGTGTGATGTTGAAGACGTGTAGCACCGCTTATCTCATCGTAAACCAACATACAAGTGTTATCAATGCACAAAAACGTTCAAAACCTACGGCGGCATGGTGAGCTTACTACATATTGGATTTTACCCTTTCGCTTACCAGCACAGATCATACATCTCGAACGAGGCACTTGCAGAGATATTAACTACATTGATCTCAACAAGCTTGCCGCCGAATGCTACAAGTGGCCTGAATTCATCTACGAAGACTACCGGGACGAGCTACTCGGTAAAGGCGATACCGAGGATGATGTCGATCCTTACACCTGCCCGACCTGTGACACTGCGCTACCGAAATTATCGAGCTTGTTTCAGCATGTTGAGTCGGACGCTTGTGCGCAGACGTTGGATGATGGTGCTGTGAAGCGGTTAAAGAACTTTCTGCACAGCCGCCTTTGTTGAGCAGACTGGGTACCAGACATGAAGGATAGATGGCATCATTGAAACCCCGGGTCTAACACAAAGACACGTATCTCTACAACCCATAATCGAGCAAATGAAACCTATCGAAACAGAGTCGCTACTGAGCGTTCCTTGGTCCGACCAGTACTTACCCTAACCCTTTGAAGCTACACAAAACTCTGCAGTAAGATCATGATCACACCTCCCCTTGACGATCGGATCACTGTCTCTACAGATGCCCTCCTACGTTGTACGGTTACCGCATCGTACATAGCATTAATGCGAAAAAAGTGTCACTCACTTTGTAGAAATATGCCTGGTCATCGCACCACTTGCGAGCTTCGCACTGGAACGCTAGCTGACCAGGTTGACTCAACTGCAATCCAGCTCCATGACCCGCGCATTCCGTCGTATCGGTAGTGATATTCCCTTTCTCGCTGCCGAGACATGGAATCAGACTGAGATTATATCACATCATATCAGGGTCGTTGGGGTCGTTGGGGTCGTTGGGGTCGTTGGGGTCGTTGGAGCACTCGACGAGTAAATCGAGGGCCATCGGTGTTGTCTTTGACACTTTTCATAACGTCGCCTGGGAGATGTTGGAGAGGTGTGGTCATGCTTTCCCCTGCAGTCGAAACCCCATGATCAGATGCTGAGGCATCTATTTCCGTTGTAGTGCCACCAATAGAGATTATACAAACAATATTTGGTCACAATAAGATTGTCGGGTGTACTATTTGGACGCTGGAAGAAATCGAGCTGTTCTGCTTGCGCTATGTGAACACAATTAGGGACGCCCGAATGGAGTGGACGCTGCGCTGGTCTTCAAGGGAGATGTTGTGCAATCTTCAGAGAGTCTTCTGTATCGCCTCGGTAGTCTCAGGTGGATGTAAAGGGTCTTTTTGGAAGCAGATAGTATGGCAGAAGAATGAGGCTGTTGCACCTCAACATCACTCGCAATGCTAGCATCACGACGGCTCGAGAAGTATCGTCATGAAATTCTAGTCATTGAGACTCATGAGTTAGATACTCGAGTGTACCAGCGATAGCTATCCAGAGCTGGAAATGCTAGTACCCGCATCGATATCCCATCCGTATCGCGAGAAACCTCCAAGCTCTCGTTCATGTCCTTGTTTGAAGAAGGAGATAACAAGGCCTCAAGAAGGAAATTTATAAAAAAGAAAGAAAGGAATCATGAGGCCATGTGTATTGTCCACCCGCAGTATCCAGGGTCTGTGTGTAGATGGTCAGAAAAAGGTTCAAACATGTTGTTAGTACGACAACATGGGCACACACTTTTGCTATCCACCGCGTTTGCGAACAAAGATATCCAGATTCCTTGTTTGATCGAACAGGGAAAGACATGTTTAAGTCGTTGTCGTAATCTCTTTCTTCAGCATCTGGTCGACGCTCATGTCCTATTCTCTGCGCAGATCTCGAAAGCGACGCCCTTGGCGATGGTAGAACTGCCTACTGGTGCGCCGGGCAAGTAGCCAAACTCGGGTTCGATGTAGGCCATCTGAGCACACGGCTCTTTCGCCGCACACTCAAACACGGGACCGCCAGGGGCGGCGGCCTGAATGCCCTTCTCGTGTCCGACGCAGGCGCTGAAGTCAAAGGTACCGTCAGTCTTGACCTGACAGTCCAAGTAGGAGATATCGTAGGATATGGTGGTCGCGTCAGGCCAGACAGTATATTCGAACTGCATCGGCTGGGCCATGGATTCCGTCCTTGAGACCTTGAGGGAGATGCCAGAGTTACCGCAAGAGCGGACGGGCTCGGAGTAGGTGCTGTTAGCGGGGACGAGCTTGCAGATGTTGCCGGGGCCACATGTCTCGACATTGCCGATAGAAGATACGTAGACGTCGTAGTCGCAGGAGTTGACAATTATAGCAGCATGCGACTCGCAGTTCAGAGGCGCGTAGAGGTGCTAGGGGATGGGGCTTTGAACAATGTAGCGGATGATGGCGGAGCAGACGATGGTACAGCGGAAGACGATGCAGATGCAGACGTGATATCAGACGGACCTTTCTCCGGGAGTTTGACGGTGATAGAGGGTATGACCGCAGCGGAGGTGGTGACAGCGGCACAGCTGGAGGATTCTGGGGAACTTGATGAGGGCGCTACCGTCAGCGTAAGGTATACAGTCTCGGTGACGACGACAGCTTCAGTTTTGACCGCACAGCGTTGAACGTCAGCATGGTTGTGATTATGACGATGACCCAAGTGTGCGCCCGCGACGAGGAGCGGCAGGGTAAAGGCAATGACTGAGTTAGCTCGCATTGCTGGATAGTCCTGAGTTGGGCGTTTGAAGCTGATCGCGTGAGCAGACTGTTGTTCGAGTGATATTCTCGTGGTGGTTGAGCGTCTCGTGACTTGAGTTGGAGCAGGTGAAGGTAAGGAGTGTGAGAGCTTAAGTCGCTGACTGAGTTGTTGTTATTACTGTTGTGGTCTTACGTCACCTAGGGTTCTGGAAGCGCAAGTGAGCGTGTGTTATATGCTACGCTGGAGAAGCGTTGGCCGGTTTGACAGCGGGTGAATGATAAGCGCCGGCCAATGAGAAGCCTGCTGATGAGAAGTCAAGAGATGGGTACAAACAGCGCCGCAACGCGCCACCGCAGGTTCTTCCCTTACGAGCCGGTGGGGGTTCGTCGAGTGCCACTCGCGTGGCGATTTCAGGCCACCCCCAGGCTAACTACTTCCATAGACTGCACTTGGACCCTCGAAGTGATGCGGATGATTATTAGGCGTGGTTGATGAACAGTGAATGCAAGAGATTGAACGCAACAATGGAAGAACCAACTTGATTCCACGGGGTAATCTATGAAAGAAACCGGCTTCAATTAATGGCATACGGGATTACGCTGCCATCTGTGAACTGTATAGGTTAACTACTCGCATAGAGTACGCGATTATTAGCAAGCTCAAACTATTTACCCAACAGGTTCGAGTGGGACGGAAGGCCGTGGCACCTGTTGGGTTTGCGCATAACAAGAATACATCGGGCTAAAGTAGTTAGCGGTTATTCATGGAATCTAGATCATTTCACTTACTCATCATATCCTGTCCACCCCACACACTTCCAACAATTGAACAGACTGGTAGGATCATAGTTTCTCTTGATAGCTAGCAGCCTGTTGTAGTGTTCTCCGAAGAATGTTTGCTGCCAATTCTCCTCGGTCCAATCGCCTTCGTTCGAGTAGCACCCACCGCCTGGCGTCACGGCCTTCAAATGCTCAATAGTAGCAGAAACGGTCTGCTGAATCTTAGAGCGCATAGCTGGCGGTGTGGCTGTCGTCCAAAATTGACCCATGACTATTTCCCATAGCGAGTCTCTCCATAGGGGGTTCACACTTGTCTTGCCGTTATCGGGAGTGTTATCGGGTCCAGTAGAGTAGAACTGAGCGCCTCCACCGCCATGATTGATGTGAGAGAACTGCATGGCATTTACAACTGCAGTAACTAGTCGTTCGATGTTGTCAGGCGAATTAAAGAGATCCTTAGGGATGAAGCGCCCCGCGCCATTAAAGCCTAGACCGACAGGCCCATTCCGAGATATCTCAGGTCTTTCCGTGAATTCATGCCACTGCGAGAACTTCTTGAAAGAATGATACTCATTCTCGGTGATATTGAGACCGGGGTAGTTGGTAAGAAAGTCGTGCCATTGGGAAGTGATGGTCTTAATCTCCGACGTGTCGTTGGAAGGCAGTATCTGCAGAAACACAACACGATTTGGGAGTACGAAATTGTATCCGGCAACTCCATGCTTGGCAAACAGGGTCTGGTTAGAAGCAAGTCCAGTGATGACGTCGCGATGTATCTTCGACTTGGTGATATCTTCTGGCTCTGGAAAGTGAGCTTGAAAGCTGTACGCGTTGATAGGCACGGCCGGATGCAGCTGAAACTTGTAAGATATGAGCACAGCGTAGCTGCCACCTCCTCCTCCGCGCATTGCCCAAAAGAGGTCTGGGTCGTTACATTCGTTGATAGTGCGCTGCTTACCATCAGCGGTGACGACGTCGAACTCGACTGCTTGGTCGACCATGAGTCCATATTTGGGACCCAGCGGTCCATGGCCGCCTCCCTGACCGAACCCCCCCGCAATGCCAACGGAGGCTACGGCACCAACGGTGACAAGCATACCATGAGGCTCGAAGGCTTCCCACGCCTCCTGAGCTTGGATGCCAGCACCGATCTCCCCGATATTCTCGTAATAGGCTTTACATCCTGTGGGCTGAAAGGTCTTGTGAAATTTTGTATCTTTCATGTTATGAGTCCAGAGAGCCAACGAGTTCGATGCTGTCGACCGGGCGTAATAGTCGTGCCCAGTATTCTTGATCGAGACACGAATTCCATGCTTGCGAACGAAGCCCAGCGTCATACTGATATCACGCCCAGTCTCAGCTCTCACATAGTACGCGGATAGTCTTCCTAGTGCGCAAGTACCAGAAACGGGCTCCGAAGTGTTGAAAGAGTTAAGCGCGCACTGGGATTGACCACATCTTTCCCAGTCAAGAAACTCCATGGACCCGTATTGCTTGGTGCGCGAGACACCATCGCCGTAGCTCTTGGCAACTTCTTTGCATTGTTTGCTCGAAGGATCGGAGTAGCATGGTGCGGCCCAAGGCACCGTCAGTCGGAGATTGCCGTTGATGCTTTGGTTGAAAGCGTCCCACTCGTTCGTAGTTGGCCAACATGTCTGTCCTGGTAGGCATGTGTAATTGAATGAAGCAGAGCCTTCGTATGCTGGCACTGGCCGCGTGGCGTCCTGGACTATGTGTTGCCTGTAGAGGGTGTACGATCCATACGCAGCGAGACCGCAAACAAGAGGTAGTATTACGACATGACGCATTATCTCACCCAGACTCCGCACCGCCGGTTTCGTGCCGTTTTGTGAACTCCCATAATCGCTCTGCACTCGATGCGCATGAATAACCTTCTCATCCAACAACGGTTGCTGCTCAGTGGAAGCCATTCAAACAGCCAGTCAAGTCGTCTTCTGGCAGGTGCTGTATGTGAATATCTTCAGTCCGTGTTTCCTGTGGAAGTACCTTCAACGGGTTATCTAGATGATGTGTTATGAAACAAGATAAAGTTGTGACAAGCCAGCAAATATAATGAAGCCTCGTTATAAGGCGGTAGCTGTACAGCCACGAGCTGAAATGCAGGACGTATCGACGTCCCACAAATTCAACAAGAACCATCCTACCGTAACCTACATTTGGCAAACGGTTGACCGCGTCTCAGCCTCAGATCTTACTTCAACGGCTAGATCGGCCAATCAAGTCTCGGGAACAAAGCTCAAACCGCATAGTCTAGCTAATGGCTGAGCAGGCACCAGACACCGCTCAAATAGAGAACCAGGCAGAAGTTTTTGGGTGCACACGGTTTCCAAGGCTGATGACGAGTGGTTCGAGGCGGGCGAGCGCGCGGTGTGGATGGTGGGATGTTTGCCGTGTGCCTCCCACGCGTTTCCAAAGATGGTCCCTGGCGCGCAACGCCTTGTCTACTTCCGGGGCCGCCTTGGCTGTGCTCTGCAGGCGACGTATGACACTATGTTGCCTTGCGCGATAGCTGGAGCGAACAGACAGGAGTATTGTGATGAGGCTGCGCAGTTAGAGCGCGATGTTGATGAAGTAGTGGCCTGAGGTCTGAAATGATGACGCATGGACAAGGCTGGGGTGTTAGGCAGAACTCCATGCGCCGAGCTTCAAATGCAGGCACCCTCGACACTATGTAGAGTTGCTAGGAAGACGCTGTTGTACCTAAAAAGACTGTCCGGTGAGGACTCGGCGAGTGCAAGCAGCTGTTAAATGTCAGCGCTTGCTTTAGGACTAGTCCAACCATGTCCCAAGGCTGTTTTGTGCAAGTGTAGCACAAAGGTGTGGTCACTCGCATGCTGGCACTTTTAGTAATGCCGCTTCGGATTCACGGGTATTTGTCTTGGTAGTGATCGTGTAAGAAGGCAGCACAGTTGCAAGGAACCAGACAGTCATCAGATACAATTTTTTGATTCTTGTTCGTAGAAACGTGCTACCGCACCACATGAGAAGACGAAGCGGGGAATCAAAACACTTGCAAAGGGCGAGCTCAAGTTCACTACATTCGTGGTACCGGTAGATGTAAGTATTTTAGCCCGCCGACATCTCTATTAGAGATTCCTTGATATCGTGATTTAGCTCTCCGCTCGCTCGTCCCGTCGTGAGATAGCTATTGTTCATTCGTTCATTTCATCCACACCTGACTGTGGCATGTAGGCACGTCCTGTTTTCAGACCGCAACCAGTGGTGACGCAATCTATGCGCCCAGGCTGGGGAAGGCGCTGGAATCGGTGATGTTGATGTTAGACGGGGCACCACCGCGGCCTCCACGACCACGGCCCTCGCCACGTCCACGTCCCTCACCACCACGGCCACGTCCGCGGAACTCGCCACGACCTTCGCCGCGACCACGTCCCTCGCCACGGGATTCACCGCCGCGGAACTCGCCACGGCCACGGCCGCGTCCTCCTCGGGCACCACCCTCACGGGGAGGGGGAGCAAGCATACGGTCACCGTCGAGCTCAACGTGGACCTTCTCCTTGCGGGCGCGCTCGCGCTTGGCCTTGCCTTGGGAACCGGCCATGAAGTCCTCCTGCTCGACGCGGGAGAGAGCAGTGCCCTCGGGGAACTTCTTGCTGCTACCCTCGTTGGGCTTGCGGACGTTCTGGGCAAGAGAAAGCTTCCTCTCAGCCAACTCGGCAAGGTAGGCGGTGTAGGACTTGCTCTTGTCTTCAGGCTCGGCGTCGGCAGCGTCCTCAGCGTCCTCCTTGATGGCCTCCTTCTCTTCAGCCTGAGCGATGGCCTCGCCAGCCTGCTCGTCCGCGAGCTCAGCGTTGCCGTCGTTTCCGCCCCAGCCGTGTGCGACTTGCTTGTCGTGTTCGCTAGGAATCGTTAGATTGTATCCAAACATAGTATGGGGGTGTTCTTACGCGATGCCGGTCCTGCTATGACGGTCACCCTCGCCACGAGCAACACCACCGCGGCCCCCTGCGCGTCCACCACGACCACGACCGCGACCACGAGATGAGGCGCCAGTAGGCTCTGCAGAAAATTAGTACACGTGCGTATGGACCAATGCTGTTCCACTCACCGCCAGATCCCCTTCCGCGGTTCTTGTCAGAGCCGACGCCACGATCCCGGAAAGCTGTGCTTCGTTAGCAACTGTCCATTGAGTTTCGTTTGCAACACCAAGGCGCATCCGAGGCCCTCTGTATTCTACGTACCGTTCTCGTTGGCGTTGTCGGTCTGCTTGGCACGGTTCTGGTTGCTCAGCCTCTCGGGCGCGGGCTTGGGGGCGTCGGTTCCATCGCGCTTGCCATGCCTCATAACGGGCTTCTCAATTGCCCTCGTCGGTGGGTCAGCCGGCCTGTCGGGGTCGAGCTCGGGATCATTGCCTGCGGGGTCATGAGTACATGTTCTAGGACTGTGCGGTGTGTCTGCGACATACCCAGCAGCTCGTAAATGTTCTGTACTAGCAATTAGCATCATGAAGCCTCATATTACACTGCCTTTATTCCTGCAACCCTCAATGGGAGAGCGCGACGTTGAGTTGTTGGTGGGGGGAGTTGGAGCTTACCTTGGAAGCAATTTGCGACATCTTGACGAATTGGAGCGCCTTTCGCGCTTTGCCCTTCTAGATGCACAATCTGCCGGGAGAGAAAAAGGATGCGAGAGCTTGCCCTACGAAATTTAGGGACGTGGCTCTCAGAATGTGACTCGCGAACGGGGTGATAGGCGCGATGTTGCGGGCAAGAGGTTTTGGTGATGCGAAAATGCCGTGGGTTGCTTCCGTAAGCGAGTGAAGTGGGGCTAGGACCTATTGAAGAAGCAACAACGCTGCAGTCGCTGCCGCATGCAGCGCTTCAGTCAATAACTGTGCAATTGTGGCGTGAATCTGTAGATGAAGAATCAGCACTTCAACTAGAGGCTAGATTGTTGATTCGACACTTTTGCGACGTTGGCGTATGGCTGATGGAAGACAAGTGTGGGCTCGAGTACGCTTTCGAGTGCACGTCATTCCGACGCTCGTATCAAGGGCACCAGACCATGCAGTGCTTCATGGCTATGAATTAGATATGAATGCCTGAAATGTAGTATCGAATCAAGGCTGTGCAGCTCTGGTTTCGTGAGGCTGACGAGCTTGTGAACATGCCCAAGTACAGGCCTAAGACCGCTGTCACCATGCTTCTGTACAGGTCGAGTGAGGTGGGGGTGCGACATCGATTGACAGTTGCGGTCGACTTGAATTACAATATGTACAAGGCACCCTCCCGTCTTCCTAGGCCGGTGGACGGGCTGCAAGGCCAAAGTGAAACGTATGGATGAAAAGCATCCACTGCTGTCCACAACATTAACCCCAAACAATTTCCATCACAATACACATGACGTATGACCTGCTTCAGGTCGAATGATAACTTTTTGAGAATCCCCCCATAACAAGACTCTTGGTCTGATGTTGAACGCCGTCGTACTGTCGTGACACATGGTTGATTGGGTAAAAAGTAGTTGTTACGCCCGCTAAACAACGTCATTAAGAAGGTATCAGTCGGCGGGCGACGATCCATGTGGTCCCTGATTAACTTCTAATATAGCCTCCTCTTCCCATGAAATCCTCCTCATATCATCTGCTCTCATACATTGTAGGAAAGTGCATGCTGGCCGAGAGTCCGAAAGGGTCGGCGTCGAGCATCGGGTCGTACGGGTCGAAGAGATGGTTGTTGCTCATGCCATTAAAGTTGTGGCCCCCATCGTTGGGTGCCAGTGCTGCTGGACTCGTGAAGGGAGGGTTCTGCGAGGGCGGCATTGGTGGTGGCATGTTGTTCGAAGGTGGGAAGTTCTGCTGCGGGAACGGGCCGGGGCCGGCGGAGTGGTCGCTCGGGTCGTCATGGTCGTTGTAGGAGTCGGCTTGTTCCTCGTACTCCTGCTCTACAACACGAAATCAGCCTAGGATTACAAAGCCCTATACCTAAGAAGGGAAAAAGAAACGGGTCAGCTTGCCGAGTTGACTCATGTGGTCTGTGAATTGAGTCTGGTAGAAAGACGAAGGACCACTGCTCTGAGTTATGCCGTTCCCATTACTGCCAACGGTAGAAGCGCTTGCCATGCCATTCGCGACAGGTTGGTTCGTTACAAGCGGAGAGGGTCTCTGAGCATTCATCATGGGGGTGAAGTTTGATCTAGGTGGCTGAGGCCGTAATGGCTGCTGCTGCTGCTGTGTAGCAATGGGCCCAAAGTTGGGAGACACTGATTGACCGTGAGGTATGAAGCTCGGCGAGCGCGTTGCTGATTGAGCAGGCGACGACATATGTGAGCCGGGAGTGGGTTGCGACAGTGGTGAACGCTGAATCGGCCCATCCGGCTGTATCATGGGCAGGCCATTTAGACTATCAACCTTGGGCGGGCCTTGCAGCGACCGCCTCTGTTGTTGTCTGTTCAAGATAGCACGTTGTTGAAGAGGCGCCTGGTTGGGCGAGGTGTGTGCAGAGGCTGGGGCTCTGGTCGGCCCCAGGTTTGGACTGCCAGTCTTTGCGCGCAGCTCGGCCTGGACGTCGATACCTGGTGGAGCAGGGGGTTAGCGTGTGTGCGCGGACAGACGGACATGATGATAAGATCGGGACTACCTTTCTCTAGCAGAATTCTCTCGAGTAGAGAATTCTTATACCGGAGCATAAGGCACTCGTCGGCGGCGTTGCGGTGACTGTTCTGCAGATTCTGCAGCGTGTCCTCATGGTGCTTTATGGTGCTCTCCAACTGCTTGATATACTCTGTCCGGCGCTCACGGAAGGCGGCTTGCGCCTGTCTATTGCGCTGCTTGCGCTCTTCCGAGGTGGCATAGATCTTACGACGCTTGGTTAGTCCTATCTTCGACATGGTAATCGGCGCTTCAATTGCTGCAGCCATGGCAGACAACCGGTATCAGGAAGGCTCACAGGTTTACGGCCACCTTTGCGCTTCTGCTGCTGGGGCTCTTCCTGGGTATATGTCTCCGCCAGGCCAGGTTCGGGCGACGATCCGATAGACGACGTCGAACCATCGCGCAAAGCCTCTGCCTTGCCCACAGGGGCCGTCATATCTGTTACGAGACTATCTCCCATGTGCGGCCACCGTACCCCTCGGTGCAGATAGAGGGGCACAGAGGCGCCAAGAGATGCGAGAGAGGCAACAAAGGCAGGTCGGAGGAGATAGCAGGAGGCTCTGGTCGCTTAGACGCGCTTGTGCTGGGCAGCCGCAGCGCCGGGTCGCAAATCGATACGGTTTGTATGGGGGTTTGATAATGTATGATAAGAAGGAGGCGTGCGGGCCTGTGTGTGGTCGCGCAGTAGTTGTGAGGTAAGCTCTTGGGTAATGGAAACAGAGATGGCTCGAACGGAGGGGCGGAGTGCTGGACTTGAAAAGGCGGGCGGGCCACACTCTGCTGCCCAGGTCGCGTCTCCCGTGTGGTTAAAGCTCGACGCTCGACTCGCCTCTAGGAGGATGAGCCCTCGAAGCGCGACGAATCGCAGCCGCGCTCAAGCTGCTGGGCACCTGCACCGCGCAATGACGGCCAAGCGTGCGGGAGTGCGGTTGGCCGACAGCTCAGAATTTTCTCGCGGGGTGCTCACGCTGCATCACGGCTCTGCCAGGCTTCGTGCCAGACAAGACGCCTTGGTCGACGACGCCGAACATGGCTGCCCCAGCCGAGCCGGATCGCGATACCATTTGCGGCGTAGCTGCGTCTTTAGTTCCCGCGCCACTAGAAACCTGTGTGCCCTTTCTCCGGCTTCTCCATGCATGCGCTGCGCAGACGGCGAGCCTGCCACTGTTATCTACCAGGCCTCTCCCGTCCGGGGCACCAGCAACTCGCGACGTCGATGCATCTGTCTGATTCCGTCTGTCCCCCCATGAAGTGTTCGCGTGAAAAGCAAGCAACCCGTCGTCGCATCGACACCAGGCCACCGACGTCGGAGCGCGCCCCTGCGTCGAAGCGACGCACCTCGTCCGTATCAAGCCCCCCTACTCGCGGGCGGCATATGTAAGGCTGACGAGCATGTCCCATATGCTATGACGACGGCTGCAGTATCGAGCCGGCTCAGCTTGCGATAACGACCGATGTGAAGACCAGTTAAATCCATACGACATGCCTCACCCATGAGCCTTGGAGTCTTGGACGTCTTCTCAGCCGTGACCTGAACAACGCGAGTAGCAATGGCGCAGAGAAGTCCCGATCACGCTCCCGGTCTCATCACGTGGCTGGACTTCCCAACTAGCTAATGCCTCCTAGAGACGAAATACTGTGAGGGAGGAGCTAAGCCGACCTCGAAAACCTGCCACTTCACACACTACCACGCGTCTGCTACTCTGGACAATTCTCTCCGCCAGCGCTGCACCCAGCTCCCGAATCGCTACCGAAGTCCAGCCTAGGGATGACCGGAGGTCGTTGCTTTATGCACCACATGAGCCCCATTGGCCCGAAGCAGCCGTAGCGTCACCACTGTTTTTCTCGGCTGAGCGAGCAGCTGACCATTGACGCGGTCGAGATTTTCGTACGAAGAATCGGCTGCACCCTGTCACATTGTGACATTGACGTCCAGCCGTGTCGAGTAGTCGAGACGTGTCAAATCGGCATCGTAGCGGCATCACACAGTCGGAATCGCCTACTAGATGCGGCTTCCTCGGATTGCTCATCATGAGCCTCGGAACATGCAATTTCGAATTCATAGTTGACGTCTACCAACGCGCATTGTGAATTCCAGAAAAATCTAGAAAGTATCAGCATATTTGTGAGTGCTATGCCGTGCCGTGCCGTGCCGTGCCGTGTGGAAGGGGGGCTTCAACTACCACCATCATGATTGTTGGACTTCTTGAGCATAGCATAGTAGGACGAGCTCGGGTGGCATATTCAGACAAGTAGACACATACTCACCAGTCGCTCCTGCTAACACCAATCGCCACGTGTGGCACGATCGTGGAAGGAGCGAGCAGTACGCTACTTCTTTCTCTCACCCCCAGAAGCAATGACGCGAGACATCGCGACGTTCAACCTCCAACATGCCAATTTCGAGCGACAGTCCTCACCCTACCCGGATATTCAAGCATCGACATAGTCTCATATGACTTTCATCCTGTTTTCAGCAGTATCAGATCCCGCATCAATCACTCGGTCAGCTTCTAGTCGCCAGTCGCCAGCTACGCGCGCAGTCTATCGTTTACGAGGGTGCTCCGCACGACATCGGTCTCGCAAAGCATCGCGCTGACGGTAGGCAGCAATGACATTTTCCGAGATCGCGGGACGGCTGCTGAAAGGGTCAGGACACTCGCAGCCGCCACCCGCCAAAGAGCAAATACCCGACCCTCATCCTTCGCCGGATCTGACCAGTATTTTGTCTCTGCTCGCTTCGCCAGAGTCGGACAACGGCAATATCATAGCGGGTGAAGGCATGTTCGGTAGCCACCTTGGTGAACAAAGAGGACACTCCATCGCCTCTTCGTGGGCGAAACCCCGACCATTGTCAGACATTCGCGAAGTAACCGAATCAAGCTTTGCGGATACCATACCCCGGAACGCCCTATCTAACAACTTTCCCCGTAGCACCTCTCGAACAGAGATGTCGCGCAGACCCTCCGTTGCTACAAGACGACGTCCAAGCAACGACAACCGGCATTGCGAAAACATAGAACCTGACAGGAAGACCAGCATCGAGAGTAACGGCATAAGATCCATCCACCGAGGTCTAACTTCTAGAACACCATCTCCATCAAGTCCTGCAGATAACATTAGCATATGCAGCATATACAGCCTTCCACCAGGCAACGTTCCGCCACGATCCTCGTCACGACCTCGTGCACCTAGCACCTCTCGAACCCGACAACCGCAGCAGATACCACCTATTCACATAACTCAGGCGACAGCGACAAATACAGCTAGCGCAGTACCTACTATACCTTTCCAGCCTCCTGTTAACAGTTCCAACGCCATCCTTCGACATGGTCAGTCACAATCTCCTCTGCGCCACATTGTTGCTCGCCTCGACCCCATATCCCACGACACCAACCGACGCATACCCTCCAGAACATTTGTTCGCGATCCATTATCGAAAGAACTGCTAGAGTTTCCATCACACCGACATCCGCGAATTGAGCTTGGCCTGGATTTATCTGCAGGCATTTTCGTGGGCGGAGGCTCCATCGAAGGGACCGTTCAGATGAACGTCGACGACGCAGAGCGAATACGTCATAGAAGGACTCTGGACATTGCTCGGATATCTATAGATCTTCTTGGGACAGAGGAGATAAGCGGAAACAGACGAGCTGTCTTTCTCAACCTAGCAACGGAGCTGATCGACGAGCAAAACCCACCGCCTCAGAACATGGTAGATACCCAAGAGCCAATTAGTTCAGCAGATCTATTCTGGCACTTGATGCCTTCCACGACCAACCTTGCTTTCAACCTAAGTTTGCCTCTCAATGTCGGTCCTCCTCCCTTCCATTCGAAGAATGCTAGGATCCGCTATATACTCTGTGTGTCGCTCCTCATCCGCGATCAAGGAAGACAGTACATTGTCCGAACTTCCGAAGATGTTATAGTGCTTTCGGTGTACGACCGTATGAGATGCTCCATGCAATACTTGCATTTACAAAGTTGACATATTAGCAGCTGAAAAGGCGCTCATGTCGCTTCCCAGTCCTCTGACTGCGTCAGACGAGTGGATCAAGCCCCGAGAGACCAGCGTCGAAGTCGTTCGGGTAACTGCCGGTCTACACCGACAAGTGTGGGTCAGCGGTACCAGCCTCTACGTCGACGTTCATGTTGCCAACAATAGCCGCAAGACGGTGAAGAAGATCGAGCTTCAGTTGGAAATGGACATACTCTGCTACAAACACGTTTGTTTTGCGGGATTGCTCTACTACCATCTAGTGATGCTAATGAGGATGCTTTGCAGGCTGCTGCGGCCACGATGGAGAAGTCTGCGGGTCAGGCTCGCATCTTTGACAGCAACGAGCGGTCTATACTCAGCAAATCAATCGTCAAGCATGGCTGCGCTGGCTGGAACGGTGTTTCTGCACACCAAACTCACATCAGAACCTGTGATCTTGAGATACCCCGAGGCCATGGTACGGTGAAGTGTGGTGTGTACTGCAGCTCCAACTACCGACACCATCCTAACTGAGATAGGCAAATATTTCGAAGTCAGATACTTCCTAAATGTCATCGTCGCGAGTGCACACACGTCAGTATCTACATAGTCCTCACCGATGAAGCTAACCTCGTGCAGAAAGCTCGTCACCGTTCAGCTTCCAATCGTACTCATTCATATGGTGCGTCTCATGATTACCCCTCTTCTACATCCACTAATCATCACACCATCAGAACTCTCTTGACGTGGTCCCCAACTCCGTCGCCCAAGTCGCCATGGCCATCGAAGAGAAGCGCACAGCCCGCCACTCCCCACCCCGCCTCGGCCGCCGCCCATCCCGATCCGTTCAAGGCCGCGCCTTCGCAGCACCACGCATGCAATCTTTGGAACGCATGCGCGCACGCGACGAAGCCATTCAAGAACTTGGTCAAGCCCTCGAGCAAAGCCCCCGCAAGTACGGTCTTCGCCGTGCAAACTCCAACTTCGATTACCGCACCCCACCGTCCAATCGCAAAGGCAGGATCCTAGGCGATGGCGAAGCAGCAGATCTCCAAGACCGCCTGAGACGCGTGAGATCCAATGAAACAATTGGATCTAGACCTCCTACCCTCCATAGAGTCAATTCGACAAAGTCTAGGCGGGGCGCTGGATCGACATTTGGATTTCGTGAAGCGGAGGTTAGGGAGGACATCGAGCTGGGTGGCTTAGGTGTGTCGGGTGATGGGCTGCTAAATGAGAGACTAGCGAGAAGCAGTGATAGGCAATATCGCTTCAGCAAGAAGAAGAGTGTGGAGAGATGGAAGGGTGTGGCGAACGTGGGCGTTGGGTGGTTGAAGGGGACTGGGGTCAAGGATGAGAGGGAGAGGAAAGGATGGGTGTGATTGTGACTTTTACAACCCCCTGCGCATTGAATAGCGTGTTACCTTACGTGTCGCGCTGATTGAGGATGTTTCCCTCTTCCATTTGACCTTGGACACGAAAAGCGTTGTTGGATAATGGCATTGCTACGTCGAGACTTCACATCCACTAAAAGCGATGGTAAAATTAATGTTGTTTGATTTGGTCTGCCATCTGGATGATGATCTAATGCTTCGATCTGTAATACAGTCATGCCATCATGTAGTCGCTAACCTGCCTCCAATCCCTTTTATGCAGTATGATACAGTTTTATACATGGTATGTCGAGGTAGTCGTGATATAGAAACCTTGCCGTAAGGTGTAATGCCTATGACCTGCTCTTGGCAAGCTCAGACTGAGCAGTCGATGTAGGACCACCCTTTACACGCTCACCACCAGTGACCTTCTTCTCACCCTCGGTGATGTCGTGCAGAGCCTGGCTGGTGATGGGCTCCTTGGCATGGTTTTGCGCCTGCGCAGTAGGCCCTCCGGGTACCGGTCCTGCCTCGCCAGTGAGCTTTTTCTCGGCCTCGGTGATCTTGCTCAATGTCTCTGAGTCTAGCTTTCCTGAAGCGGAGGAGGTGCTGGCGTTATTGTTGGTGTTCGATATCGATGAGCCTGATGTGAGAGCGGATTGGGCAACGGATGTCGGGCCTCCTTGCATGACTTCAGCATTGCCAGTGAGCAGCTTCTCGCCCTCGGTGATGTCGTGAATGACTTGCGCAGTCAGGTTCTGGCCAGCATGCTGTTGAGCTTTTGCGGTTGGGCCTCCTTTAGCTGGGTCGTTCTTGCCGGTGATGAGCTTCTCAGCGGCGGTGATCTGGGAGATGAAGTTGGAGTCGACCTTGACGGACATGATTCGTGTTGTTGTGAAAGTTCGGTGGTTGCTGAGATCGTTGATGTTGTTCTTGAGCGGTGCTCTTTGACATGTGATGCGAGCTGCTGGTCGTGCAGCGAGGAAAATGTTGCGGTTGATACGAAGGATTCTGGATGCCATTGTGCCTGCTTGTTTGTATGCTAATTGATGTTGAGTTGGAAGGTGTAGTTGTACGAAGTATGCATCAGATTTTGTAGTGTGATGGGGTATTGATGTAAGTGAAATCGAAATCGTCTGAGGGTGTGCTCACTGTGACGTTAATATGGGGAAAATGGATTGGGATGGCTATTGGCAGCTTCTCGATTCAAATGCTTGACCGTGCACAGCAAATCTCTGCATCAATGGCGACGACATCGCGCTTGATGACCCTGAGATGCAGGTACCATATCACCGATGGCTGCGGCGACTTCTCGATGCGTGCCCATGATGTGGCGGAGCTATGATGTCAGCATCCTGGGGAATAAGAGCCATGACGATTAGGGTGCACTAGCGGTGAGTTAGCATGGCGATTCGATTCAAGGGTCCACCTGCAGACGCAATCTTCACAACCTCATTCATGATGGCGATCCAATGCGAACCTGAGAGTGCAGGTAGAATTCGCTATAGCGGGTGACAAGTCGCTTTAGCTATTTGCATTCGGTCATAGATGCAGAGATAACAGTCCAGGCCAAATCGTCAGATGGACACACCCGTGGAGCCGTCGCTAACACGCCATGCATGCCAGATTTACTCTTGTATTCTCCAACTGGAGGTCTCGCTCCGTCAGGCGACCGTACCCGAACGAAAGGATGCTCTCTAGTCGCAAGTATGATATGTTTGTTAAGCCATCGCATCGTTCCTATCGCGCAGTACTTGTGTACTTCTTTCGCTGATGGCGTCCTGCTCGATGCTAACGCGGATCTCTGTACTCTTTACCACATCCCCCATCGGAAACGCAGTTATTCTATCTTCATCAATGCTCACATATGTCGAGGGACCAAATCGTGAACCTCGCGCATTGTCACCTGCGCCATCCTTCGTAATTCCGCGTCCCTCGCTTATTCCGAAGATATGGTCCGACCCCGCTTGCGCGTTGAAGCCCTGCGTAGTGAAGTCGATAAGTTGATTAAGGATGTCGAACTCGAGTTTCAGCTTGATGGCGTAGGCAAGTGTCTTCCAGCTTGTCTGAACCTCATAGAGACCAGCATATTGGAAAGCGAGGATGGTAACGTCGAGCGCGATGACAACGACATTGACGGCGATGAGATGGTTGAAGAGACGCTTCGCATCTGGACCTCTGAACACTGCCGAGCTGCGCATGAGAACGAAGGTGCGATAGATGTACAGTCCGCTGATGACGCACTCTTGGAAGACAAACCATGTAACCTGGAATATCTCCCACTTCTCATAAATCTGGAGCCACTTCTCAGGGCTTGTCGAATTTGATCCAGCCATGAGCGTAGTTGCTCCTCCTTGCACGACAATGCAGTCTGCGATGATTACGTATAGCAACCATTTGTCCTTCCTCCCAGGGCTGATGAGGTGCAGCCGCGACCAGAGTACGATCGATTGGCCAGTGATCATGAGTATACCTCCGCCACACGCCATGGTGATCTCCAGAGGAGCTGAGTCGGATACATTGTAGTTGCGGATGAAGTAGCCGAAGGCATGTATAATGACACCGAGAGATGCTGAGATCAGCGCGTAGAAGTATACCCCGCGATACGAGCGAAACCGACGAAAGATCCTGACGAAGACTTCGAGGGAATGGGAGACGGCGAGTGCGAGGAAGACGATGACGATAAGGGAGGTCCTGTAACTCAGCGTGGGATTTGAGCCCATACCTTCGTCTCGATCGATTAGTCGGGGAGTCATCGTTGGTGTGCTTGTTACCAAAACTACTCCTTACAAAAGCGTGAGCTGCGAAGACCAAAGTGAACTCTGTGTAGTTGCGATCGTCAAGTTCATCTGAATGGTTGGGGAAGGGTTGCGGGGATCAAGACAAGACCCGATCGCGGACCGCCTTCTTTCACTCAAGAGACTTGAGATGATTCCCATCCACATTACATTCAACGCGCAAGGTGCATATCATTGGCCTCATTTCGCACTCGTCTGATCCAGACTGACCGCCACCAAACTTTGAATCTTTCGATCTGTGCCCCGCATCCTGGCTCCTGACTGGACGTCGATCATCACTGGCTCGCATGCATCATCTGCGGTCCGTCTGCAAGGTACATATGTTCGAGGACATGTCATGGCGGCGCAAATGAAGGGGCTAACGCGAAGCCTTACTTTTGAAACGCAGATGTGAGCGAGGGCTGCTTGCGATGTTATGGTGGGGAAGATGTCCGCTAATCGGGGAAGTGGGGAACGCTCCTGTCTGATCACTGCGTATACCCTTGTCAATCAATCTTACCAGCAACGTTGTGCCGCTTGCATCAGGCCGATGTTGCTAGACACCGCGCGGCAATCGTTAGTATCCACGTTTGACCCTAACGGGTATACGCTTCAGTAGTGGATCTTTAAGATGATGCTAATGAAACGGTGAGCTCATAATCCACAAGAGAAGACACACCCACAAAACGAGGCATTGATTAGAAGTACATCTCACTCAGAACATGTTTCATTTGACTAGAGCTTGTCGGGTTATCATCATTGCGACTCACGCATTGTCAGTTGCTGCTAGTCGCTAATTGAACTATAGGCTGAGGCAGATATCTCTCTCTGATGTGCGGTTACTAGCTAAGAGGTGTTGGGCGAACATGCATGCTTCTAAGCTATGATGGGAAGTATTTCCCCAGGTGTTCATCGAATCGCTGGTCGAAAACGGGCAGTAAAGGCCATTTCCTGAAAGATACTGTTCCACAAGACATGTCTAGTTTCCTTACGCTTAGAGACATATTGCGTAAGCGATTTCATTGGCCTGTGAGAAAAGTTAGCCGAGCTGCCGTCACTCCTACATTATAGGAAAGTCCTGGAAAGTTACAGCTTTTACTCTTAGATCAAGTTGCGAGATGGTCAATCGTATCGCCAAACATAGTGAGAAAGCCAGTATCAGTGTCGCAAATAGCCAAGAAACTTCTAACTACGCAATTACAATCACCTAGAGAACGGTGTAGGAAGTCAGTATTCATTTCACAAGCAGTTCGTACAGAGACGTTACGTACCACTACTACCATGTTCATCGAAGCCTAATAAGCAATAATATCCAAATGGAATATCAGGGGCCGAAGTGAAAGGAGAGACGTCGTGGATGTGAACAACAACACCTCGATCGCGCAGCGTTTGGAGGGCTATACTCCGGTGCTTGAGAAACCATGATGCGTGTCGACTGAACGGATGGGCACAGAGAAGTTCCAACGTCTTGAAATCCGGGAGTTGATCCAGAGCATTAGCAAGCTATCCTAGCCACGGGAGTGCCCTTCCGTTAGGGCAAATGAGAGTCAAGGATTCCAACGAGGGAGGCAGAAGACGCCCGAAGTCCACCAATGGGTGCAACATCTTTCGAAACCCCTTATCCACTAGGAGATCTTGGACAACCTCGATTTTCCGGAGCTTCAAAAAGTGTGATAGGCCAGCAACCTTGTCCATTCCTCGCAAAGGCTTACGATGAGCATATCCGTATGCATCTCTAGTAGCTTGGTCTACACGTAAGTGCTCAAGCTCCGATACCAAGTTCGGTCCATTCGCTTTCGATAGTAAGGTCCTCGATGCCCATGCTACCACAATTTTGTAAGCCTGAAGGCCCTTCGTGACTATAGAAACCGTTGTTCTTCCCATCGTCATCAGCGAAATGAATCTTCAGGCTTCTCAGCTTCGGAACTGAGAAGAAGAGAAGCATTTCAGTATGATCGACGGGTATGTTGAGATGGCGGAGAATTATGGAAGTTGTGGTTGGCTGCTGAGTACAAAGATGTTGTTGATTTACAGACAATTACCCCGATAGCATGAGGATTCAGTCTGAACAGCTATCCTGGCTAGAGCTTGATTTTGCACAGGAAGTCTCGAGTTGTATGCATACGTGCCGGTACTTGCTCCTGTAAGGAAGCAAGCAAGAAAATGAGCAATCAATCTGCGGACATCCAGTCAAGTCGCGTCAGCCCGCTTTATTATGTCGTAGAGCAAGGCCAGAGGAATTGACGCGTCTGACATGCCTGACGAGCAGCACATTGGTTCGGATATTTGGAAATAACAGACTGACAACTAGCCCGATCGTAGCTTATTGTGCTGACATTAGAGCCGCATAATGTTTGCGTGAAATAGACGAGGATGTATGATAGGCGTGCAGCGTAATCATGAGAGGTTGGGAAACTAGATGTGGGACGCGACGTGACTTCGTGTTCGCATGAGCTGCAACGGCGTAGCTTGACGTCAACGACGGCACGTGCGCTTTCAAGCTTTCAAGGTTGCTCCTGAATCTGCTCGAACACTATCCTCAGTAGCCTTTCGTCTCAAGCCGTCGTCGCGCAAGCATACTGTACTAACGGCATCTGCCCACACGCAAGGACTCGACTGAAAATCGCCTATCACGCGCAATATGTGTCCGGCAGATCTCCTTGGAGCTGCAACCTACGTTGGTAGAAAATGTACGGCAAACGGGCTGCGAATGTCTTGTGATAGCTCTTCTCAGTGGGTTTGTTAATGCACCGCATCTCGAGCTGATTGATGTGTACCAGTGCGACTGTGCTTACTCTCCGAAGTATATTTCTGCACCACCTAGTAAATGGTTCTATCATGGGCCCTTGCAATACATCTCGAGCAGCTGGTGGGGCGCGTTTGAATCGTATGATCCTGATAGCACAAGATTCAGAGGCCTTCACACCAACAGTGGAGTAGAACGTCTTTCCTTATTCGTTTCCTATTCGTTTCCTATCCATACCCAATAGCGATAAGGTCTTGGGTGGCCGAGCCGACATACTACCGACGTCCGGGCTAGTGTTTGCCGAACAGAATGTAGATAATGTGTCAACAGGACCTTATCAACCCAGAGCCGCTGTATGCGCCATCCCAAGCTAGCGGGAAAGATCCAACGGAAAACCCATGCGACGACTGTGCACCACCGGACATTCGCTGGAAGCCCTGTAATGGCGAGTTGGAGAGTCGATAGCCGTAAAGTTAGGTGAGGCAACAACGGTGGGGCAATTGCCGATGCCGGGCAGCATTCCAACAGGTATCTAAGAACATCGGTATGTTGGCATTATGTCGGCATTGATGAACAAGATCTCAGCAGAATAACACACTGCATGTATTTAGCCTTCTG
This sequence comes from Alternaria panax, assembly GCA_019702505.1. Lineage (NCBI taxonomy): Eukaryota > Fungi > Ascomycota > Dothideomycetes > Pleosporales > Pleosporaceae > Alternaria > Alternaria panax. The sequence goes on from JAANER010000004.1 coordinate 3,297,279, forward strand.
AAAATTTTACTCAAGTTCCGAAGGTATGTCGAAAAATTGAGTGTAGGCTGTATGGACGTGCCACATGTTAACGAGACGACAGGAATAGTAACATCCCTTAACGCGATGTCGAGACCTGAAGTACGGATCCCTCAAGGTACCGTTATAGGTACCACCTTACACGGTGGCTACCCTCGTGCGGTTGAGGCCTTCAAGGGTGTTCCCTATGCACTACCACCAACAGGTGAACGCCGATTCCGACCACCAGAAAAAGTAGCACCAAGTCAGGAGACTATAGATGCTTCGAACTTCGGCCCAAGAGCACCGGCGCAACAATTCATCGTGCTTGGACCGACGCTCGAGGAAAGTGAAGACTGCCTTACCGTCAATATTTTCCGGCAAGCTGAACATAATGGATCAAAGGCCCTGCCAGTCGCAGTATATCTTCATGGGGGGGCTTTCAATCGGGGAAACGCCGCAATGCACGATACCGCATCCATGGTGGGATGGTCTGAACTTCCGTTTGTTGCAGTGTCATTCGGCTATCGCATAGGAGCCCTGGGCTTTCTACCATCAAAGCTGAGTGCCGCAGAAGGTGCGCTCAACTTAGGTCTGAAGGATCAGATGTGCTTGCTAGATTGGGTTGAAGAAAACATCCAGCACTTCGGGGGCGATAAGCATAACGTAACACTCATAGGCCTTTCAGCCGGCGCACATTCTGTAAGTACGAAGATCGTCTTCTTCTCGACCAGCTTGACTAACATCTCTCTAGATAGGCCATCATCTTCTGAACTATGAAGATGGAGTAAAGCCCAAGTTTCACCGTGTTGTCATAGAATCCGGCGCTCCCACATCCCGTGCCGTCCGCAATCCAGACGCAGAGATCCACGAAATGCAGTTTTCCGACTTTCTAAAGGAAGTTGAATGTCCGCCATCCCTGCCTGAGTCGGAAGTTTTTAGCTACCTCCGTAAGCTTCCAACCTCCGCAATCGCCAAAGCCCAAACCAAGGTTTTCCAAAAATACAACCCTAGCTTACGATGGGCTTTCCAACCGGTGATTGACAACGAAATCATTCGCCGCCGTCCAATCGACGCCTGGCGAACAGGGAAATGGCACAAAATGCCAATCATGACCGGCTTCCAAGGCAATGAAGGCTCACTGTATGTGAATAAGAAGATGTCGACCTCCTCAGAATTCCTGGACTTCTGGAAAACCTTGCTGCCGCATATGAACGAGGATGACATCCAGACAATACATCGCCTGTATCCTGATCCGACCGAGGTGCCGGACTCTATCTACAAAGAGACGCGACTTGAGCATGACGTCGGTCCCATGTACAAGCGTATCGAGGCGGCATATGCACACTATGCATACGTGGCCCCAGTTCGTCAAACGGCTTTCTTTGCTAGCCAGGACGCGCCTGTATATCTGTATCACTGGGCGATGAGACGAGATATCGTCTATGGAGCTCGTCACGCAGATAACATGTTCTATGAAGCAAGAGATCCTTCATTCATCGCGCAGTCCAAGAGCCAAGACGAGTTATCGGGTATCCTGCATGCGTACATCACTAGCTTCGTTTGTACCAGCACTCCGAATGCGCTTGGCGGCTCGTATGCTAGCAGAACGGAGTGGAAACCTTATAATAGATCAGATCCGAAGGTGATGATCTTTGGAAGAGACAACACGGAGTTGATAGGCGGAGAGACTATCGGCGAGCCGGCTATCATGGTTGATGACACTTACGCGAAAGAGGAGAGTGATTTCTGGTGGTCCAAGGTTGAGTTGTCTCAGCAGTAGTTCTTTACATGTACCAGCGGCTCCAATATGGGTGTTGAGAGCCGACCGGATTTGATACCGGATAACGAGTTGAGCCATTCATGTTGTTCTATTACTGATCCTTACACTCATAGTTTCGCTTGCAGCGGAATTTTGTTAACAAGAGCAACAACTTCTTCGGCGCATCCATAAGATCCCTGATAACCCCATCCAGCGTGTCCGTAGTTATGTACGACCCAAATTCCATCTATCTTCTCCTTCTCGAGTCTAACGCCAGATTCCCTTCCGGGTCTTAAACCAACACCATGTCGAATAACATCAAGATGTTCTGACCCTTGGCCGTCCGTCAGCTCAGGAGATATACTCACAGCTCTCTTCATAATGCGACTAGCGATGTTGGGATCCGGTTGACTCTCCCAATTACCATTCTGCATCGTGCCTCCTAGGATTGTTCCACCACCAACAGCCCGTGTCATCATGTAACATGCCTCGTCGTCGCCCTCGTCCGTTCCAGACACGCATATCATGGCCGGTGCCACGTTTCTGACTACGACCACTTGCCCGCGGATGGGGTAACAACTCTTATCTTCAACACCTCCTAGCTTCGCGGATGATAGCCCTGTCGCATTGACGACGATGTCGGGCTTGAAGCCACTAATACCAAAGGATTGTAGTTCAGATACATGTGTTAGAACTTTCCGATGAAACACTACTCCGTTTGCACGGCACTGACCTACGAGCCAGGGGAGATAGAGCGCCGGATTGATGCATACAGAACCGAATTCGCATCCTGACGCCATCTCTGATGGCATTTCGGAGGCAGGGAGATCTCGGTAGTCGTCCACCAGTTCGCGCCACCATGGGTTTTCGGCGAAGACGTTACTGAAGGTTGTGCCGCTGCTACTTCTCAGTTTATCCATGTCTTTTCTTCGGCGATAGATTCGACACTCTGGTATTGTTAATCATACAGTGTGATGCACGATGATACAAGAAAGTACCGACTTTGTAGATGGATGCCAGCTTCGGGGACATTTGTCGCTAGCTGCTTGAGTTGGGGCCATGTTTTACGTTCGTATTGACTGCCTGGTGATGAAGACATTCTTACCAGCATATGTCAGCCGATCCTACAGCTTAAAGCTTTCGTGTGCAAACTTACGGCATGAAGTTTGCGCCAGCCCAAGGGGATGCATATTCAACGTCATAGTCGCCTGGCATATGTTTGGCTACGACAGCGATCTTATTACTTGGATCTTTGGATAGGAGATACGCTGAGGTCAGTCCGGAGACTCCTGCTCTTCACGGCAAGATATGTTAGCTATAGAAAGGCAATGTATGTCAGACAATGGAACGAGCTTACCCGATAACGACGATGTTCGACATAGTGCAGCTGTGGTATATAGATGTTGTGTAGTTGCGCCAATGACTCGCGGGATTCGTTTGCAAGCCTTAAAGAATGATGGGCTATCCTCTCGAGATGCACAAGCGTTTATTGGCCTCACTAGGCCTTAAGTAGTCGACGGGTCGGACGTGCATGTTCTCCGCCAAGCCCGTACCGCATGTTCTCCGCCGGACAACCCAGGGCTTTCGGCAACCTTGGTCGGGTTGTATCTGTTGATAGCATTATGAATGTTCACGTTTGTGTTGATTGTATTGCACAGAGTAGAAGGATGTGATTTCTCTAGGTTCAAGCTTTCCGGAGTTATCGATAAGATGGCATCGCTCAAACAGGCAAGGCCTCGGCCGCACCCTTCAAGCTCCTGAATCCTCGCGATTGTCACTTCTTCTGAACCACAATCGAAAAAAACTGCACCTACACCTGGGCCACGTCTACAACTTCGCACTTGGTGGATCCAAAATTGCGACGCAATCCATCTCGACTTTGGCACCAAAAGCCAGTTGCGGAACAGGGACACACGTCCGGCACTACGATACAGACACTGTCAGAACGACTCCTCGTCACACCGCTACATATGTACTTACCGGTTTCTGATCAAACTTGGAAAAGAATTCATTGTATACGTCGTTCATGGCCTTGAAGTCGTCCATCGAGATGATGAAGATGTTGAGCTTGATAACGCTAGCAAGGCTACTACCAGCTGCTTTGAGTATGGTGGACAGGTTTTCGAGCACCCGACGCTGAAGCGATATAATTAGTCGCCATCAACCTCTTCATGGTACAGATACTTACTGTCTCTGCTTGTATACCTCCAGCGACGATTTGCATGGTCTCCTCGAGCGCAAGGTTGCCGGAACAATGAACCATGCCGTTGCATACAACCGCCTGCGAAGCATTGAGTGGGGCGGTAGGTGCATCCTTCGTATACACTGTCTTTCTGGACATGATCAGAATAGTATCGGATGTAGAATTGGACACCGAAAAGGTTGTCTGGCATCAAATCAACGCTCTGAGCAGACTTGTCAACAGGCAAGTTAAGCAAGTCGATCTAACTCTATTAGGTAAGATCTAAGCTTGAATTGGCTAGCCTCTTGTTTGATGTAGCTAGATCGGCTTGCTTGTTGACAAGTCTGGCTCTAAGAAGGATCGCAGCAGGTTACTATCTGATCTCGGTGAAATATCGCTCATGGTACGATTCGCATTGGCTTGGGAGATGCCGCCTTCGGAGCTCTCGTACAATCGATAGATCGGGAAATAGATAGGTACAGGGACAGAGATATGCCGACGGCAACAGTATCCAACCGAGGTATTGCCGAACCGCTAAAGGCAGGCTAACGGTGGCTAGCAGTTACTGGAAGTCTGACCCCGGATATGACAAGACACTAACTGTGTCTCCCATCTGCAGGCATGTAGCGCTCTTATCACTACCGACGTCGCACCGCTATAGTTGCTGTAACGTTCTCATACATCCTGCATGCTTGTATCGTTGACCGGGGCAGCGACCCACAACTCTAATTCCTACCTCAGGTGCTGGTTTCCAGCTTGGACGAAAGTACTGTGCCGTGTGATAACAAGATAGGAGGCAAGCATGGAAGTTTTTTCCAAGCGAGATGATTGGACAAGTGGCATATACTATCGACCACCCTCTTATCGAGACCCGCATAGGTTCTGTTCATGCACAATCAGAATTCTATAGCGCGGGGTCGGTCGTCACATTATGCGGCTTCCAAGGATGGAGTGAATTTACAAGCAGGTTTTGGTATATGTATGCTCGAGCCTCAGACAAATTGGTAGCGCGTTGTCAGTTGACCCTCGCTTTTTACCATGCAACCCGAACCGAAGGCCCTCCAAGCCGACGACAAAGCAGCGGACATGTCGAAAGACGTAGAAGTTCAGCTAAGCAATGTGGATGGTAACTCCCTCAAGAAGCAAGAGAGCGCCATCGAAGGCGAAGTCGAGGACCTGGATGAAGCGACCCTATACCTGCGGCAACACAACATCACCCCAGAGTACATTGCCGAGCTCCTCGAAGACCAAAACGCGAACAAGAAGGTTTCCAGGAAAGTCGACTTGCTATTGTTACCACTGCTATGCGGAACATACTTTCTCCAATACATCGACAAGCAAGCGATCAGTTACTCCGCCGTCTTCGATCTTTTCGAAACCACTGGTATCACCGGCGACCAGTATTCCTGGCTGGCCTCGATCTTCTACTTCGCCTACTTGTTCGCAGAATGGCCATCCGCATACCTTGCGCAGCACTTCCCGACTGGTCGAGTCGTATCAATCTACTGCTTCTGTTGGGGTTCAGTCATGCTACTCACGGCCGCTACACACAACTTTGCAGGCTTCGCTGCTATGCGATTCCTCCTTGGTGTCTTCGAGAGTGTTGTGACTCCGGCCTTTATGATGGTAAGCCTTGAACCTGTAGCAAGTATACGACACATGCACTAACATTGTACCTTCATCTTTGCAGATGGTTGGAATGTGGTACGTCGGAAAACAGCAGCCTGCAAGGGCAGGTATGTTTTACTGCTTCAATGGAATCGGTAGCGCCGTTGGTGGTATCCTCTTCTACGGCTGTGGATACGCAAAGGGCTTTGTCGTCTGGAAGACCATATACATCATATGCGGGGGTATGACCGTTCTCTGGTCTATATTGCTCTTCTTCAGGCTGCCAAGCAACATCATGACAGCCAAGAGCTTTACCACAGAGGAGAAAGCTCTTCTCATTGCGCGTGCCGCCAGCAACCGTACCGGAGTTTACAACAGGAAGATCAAGCTACCGCAGGTCTTGGAGGCCTTGACCGACCCTCAGATTTGGATACTCTTCTTCTTCGTCTTATGCAACGAGATGATCAACGGTGGTAACGCGAACTTCGGAAAATTAATCATCAAGGACGTAGCCGGCGGTGACCCACTTAAAACGACGCTGTACGGAATTCCACAGGGCTTTGCTCAGGTGTTCTGGGTCTTTACAGGTCCTTTCCTCGCTTCACGACTTCCCAACGCGCGCACATATATCATGGCTCTCTACCTTTGTCCCACGATAATAGGCACATGTCTGATTTGGCAGCTGCCACGCAGCAACACGGCCGGGTGTTTAGCGGGCTACTATTTGGTATGTCATCGATATATAGCAGCCTTTAGGATGTGTCGCTAACAGAGGCAGACCGGTTCATTCGTTGGCTCTCTTGTCATTGCTCTCCAGCTACCTGCATCGAACGTTGGCGGATACACAAAGCGAACCACAAGCACAGCCTTCGTCTTTCTGGGATACTGCGTTGGCAACATTATTGGTAAGCTCGACCGCATTGTCGTTCCCATCTCAAGACCACCATCACTAACACCATCTACCCTAGGCCCTCAAGCCTTCTTGGCTGAAGAAGCTCCCAAATACGAGACGGGTGTGAAGATGTTCCTAGGGTGCGCTGTCTCTCAGGTCGTGCTGGCGCTTTGCCTACGAACCTTACTCGCTCGGCGTAACGCTCAGCGCGATCGTGAAGAAGCTGAAAGTTTGCATACGCAAGATGCTGACCTAAACGACGCGGCTGCCATCGAAGATACTACCGACTTTCATAATAGAAAGTTCCGGTACGCCATATAGTCTGGTCTGATGCTCGGATACACCATCGTATAGCCTATTATCGTTAGCGCATTGAATGACAATCTGAGACCTCTTGTCTACCTTTTCTAATCCACTTTTCTCGTTTCGACATCAGTTGCGACACCTCCCTCCCTCGCCTTCATCTCCTCTTTCTGCCTCTCTTTAACCTTTTTTGGTTTCTTTGCGCTAATCGGCCCGTCGGCACTTCTATCCTTCCACTACTTATGACGTCGAATTAGCCATGCCCCCTTCTCTCAAACATTTGCACAAACTCACCATGCCGCCATATCGGTAGAATGGGTATTCCTCTTGCATGCCCTTTGCATCCTCAACGCCACCAGAAACTGACTTCCAGCATGCGCCAGGGCAGACGAAATGCCATTTCTGCGACTCGTCGATCTGACAGCGAACAAGAACGTCGCGGGATTTTGAGCAGAGAGTGCAGGACTTCGTCATATTATGGAGGTGTATTCGAGACTGGAAGTTGATGGATTGAGCATTGGGGGCTGGTTCAGTACCTAACCGTGAGTGGAGAGAAGTGATGACATCATGGCTTCTACCCTCCTCCGTCCTCCGTTTTCTGCGCCAGCACAGACCCATGATTAACTGTCTTCCATATTTCCCCATACCTTCCATGCCAAACTTCTCTCCATTCATCACCCAGGAGCCATTCTGCCTCTTCATCCCGCAGCACATCTTCGATGCGCAATCCGTTCCTCGCAAGCGCACTACACCATCCATCCCATGCGCCACAGCGTCTAGCGTACATACTCGGCGTCAAGCCATCATGATCGCGATGATGGACATCAATACCCGCTCTTATCAGTGCGTTGGCGATCTCTTCAATCGCCATTGGATCTCCTGGACTGCCTTCATGATCGATAACACAGTAACAACGCTGGATTCTGTTGCGGCCAAGACTACCCATCGTGTTTATATATACAGCATCGATTTCGAAGAGTGGCGCAATGATGCTCGCTACCGAAGGCCAGTCCCACGGATCGTCATTTAGTCTTACGGATTCCGATATGAGGCCCTCTTGCTGCAATCTTTGTATCTGTTCGCGCAGCAACGAACGGGATCTGCCTTTGTAGTAGTCCCAAAGCAGCATGTTCATTGTTGTCTCAAACAGAAATGAAGATGACTCGTAGACCTGGGGGATGATGTGATCAACGGTTCTCTCAAATGCGACACGGTCATGATCGACTATCGAGCGCATAAAGAGACCTGCGACTAGGCTAACATCGTGACTGCTATATGTCAGAAAAAGGTTGTTACAAGACACTAGCTTCGGCTTACTTCAGATTTGATATGCCAATACCTTGGCTTGCCAAATAGTCGAGTAAATCTACCCGTGTATGCTCTGCAGCATACTACCAGACGCAGGTTAGCTCTGGATTGTCAAAATGAAACATTCTGGGTAAAGCTTACATAGAGACACAAATTTCTTCCTTCGCGGTTAATCTCATAGGGAGAAATAACGCCTTGTCGTACTGCATTGTCGATCTCTTCAACGTTGGCAGAAGCGAAAAGTTTGTCGTAATGAATTTCAGACTCTGCCAACGTGAAGACGCTAAGTTGGGCGCAGAGTCCCTGAGCCGGTGAGCCGGATGCGTTGCGAAGAAAGTGAGCATGGATGGCGTGTATTGACTGGCCAATGCCGCAAGTGAAGGTGAAGCTGGCCTCCTCATCTGGACGTCGAGCCTTCGATCTGGAGGAACGGCGAGAAGTCTGTAAACGCAGACTGCCGAACGGGGTAGTGTGTGTATATGTCGATCGATGAGCGATCGCTGGCGTGCTAAGGTAGAGGTTCGCATAGTTTGCTTCTCGTGTGGCAGGCTTGGTCTTTGACTGCGCCGTGACATGCCGAGATGCAGTCAGATGACGTGATTTCGTCTCTTCGGAGTAATACCAACGGTCTATTGGAATTGCAGTAGATTTTGGGTGCTTTCTCGCTTCCTCCTGCGCTGCCGATACTACAAGGTTCTCATATTCTGATTGTAACCAAGAGACGTAATTTGGTGGAAACATGTCGTTACCATCGTGGAGTAGGTTTACAAGCGCTATCTCCAAATGCGGTTTAACGATGAGTAGATATGCCATGATCATATCGCGACGTTCACCGAAGAAGAAGATGTCTCTAACTGACATACATCCAATGCGGGATATGCGGTACTTCTCGAACTGGGCGACGATAACATCCTCGAGTTTTGCCGATAGCACGTCTCGGGTTCTTTGATGCTCGTGTAGATGCTGTTGGTGAGTAATCGCCATGGTTTTGGAAGCCCTTTTTGTTTCTTGATAATGGCAGACTGCCAAACGTCCCAGAAGCTCTTGGCCTTGCAACATTGTGGCTTGGTTCCGTCTAGTCGAAGCTAATAGCTTTTGCGCTGTGTTGTGCCTTCTTAAAGTCTCCTGATGTTGGTCATCTGATCTTTGCCTAAATATGTCATGAGTAGAGATTCATTATGCGACATGAATAGATATATACCCGCTTGCGAACTGCAGAGAGTTTGTGAGTAGACTCTTTGCCCGCTCAAGATTGTTGAATATCTTGTTGACTTTACGCTCGTCCAGGACGTACTTCACCCTACTCCAGGTCTTGCTTACGCCTCTAAACTTCGCGCTAAGTATTCTTAAGTTTTGAAGCTCGCGTTGTAAGGTCTTGAGGGTAGACTCAAATAGAGCTGCGATTCGACCTGTGGCGTCGGCTGGTTTCCGGTTTCCTAGGGTATCCAGAACCTGTTTTGCGGTCTCGGCGAGGAGAGTGGTTTCTTTGACAGTAGTACATAATCGATCGATCTCCTCTGGAGCGCCAGCAATGTCGCGCAGGAAACCATGAACCTCCCGTCCCGTTCGCACGATAACATCGGCAACGCCGATGATGGCGAAAACCCCCGCCGCAAACTCGAGGCTTCCTGACATACTCGGCAATGCGAGTGCTATGGATGTTGGTCGTTACAAAATTTTGAGGATAGAAAGAGAGTTGGCTGGAGAGGATTTCCATATCGTGCACATGTTGCTGCTGATAGGCGTGGCCATTTCGAATCTCGAATGGGGGCGGTTGATGCAGTCCACGCACGCGTGTCTAGGGCTAAGCTGCGCCGCACCTATCAATGGTCTTCGGCCCCTGCCAATGATTCCCGAAATGTTGTTACAGCAGTAGCCTGCCACTATCTTCCAAGTAAAACGGGTGCCCTGCTTTCGGGAACAGGGCCAATAGGGGAGGTTGTTGTGCCATCTCGATGCGGATGCCATGGCGATACTAGCTTGATGCTGCGCGTGAGATAGGAGACGACTTTTCCATGTGCTAATCGGATGTGCCGGCCTCCATTTTGATCCTACCATAGCTTGGCCGCGAAGACGAGGACCAATGCGCGCAGTAGGCAAACAAGGCAAACCTCCACGTCAGCAGCCACCAACGTCGGCTGCTCCTGGCTCAGATAGTTCCATTTGGTTTTCTAGAAGAACCAAGCGTCTGCATACCCCATGTGCTAACGTTCGGACGGCTTCGATGCATTTGGACCGCTGGGTTTTGTGAGGCTGTCAGCCCTGGAGGGTGAGATTTGATGACATCACAGCTGAAATGGCTCGCTTTTGAATTGAGTTATGCTTCAGCCCTGCTGAGTTGAAACTCTTTACAGAACATGCGCGACACCGGATTAGATACGAAGTCGAGGCAGCCCGATAGAGGAAGGATTGCGAAGAGCGAGGTCGGGGTGATGAAGGCTGCCGCTGGAGCAGACCTGTAGCACACTGCAACACCCGCGTCAGCTACTGATCCATCAGAAGGTTCTACACCGGTTTTCGCCCTTCCTGAACACGTAGCTTGTGTTGCGCAACATGCGCGACATGTGCGAAAGGCAAGCATGATTTCTGCCATGCTTCAGAAGAATCCATGGATCCGTCAACGGCTACGATTCTCGACTAACCCGATCGAGACATGTCCCCATAAGGGATGCCTCTCGCGATTTCCGCATCCTCAACCCCCTATTCAATAAAACCCCATGCACCCCGTCTAAACATCTTGCTAGATTATATTTCCTTAATTCTGGCGAAGACTAAGTGCTAGAACTATACTGAAGAAGCGACCGACTTCCTAGGAGCTCCACCCGTGCTTCGCTATTCGCTGAAACTGCAATGGACGCAGGTACCGGGGATAGAGATTTAACTAAAGCTGCCAAGACTGCGTGAGGCTGGCTTATCATTGCGACATTTCAAGGTGGTGGCTGAGATACCTATTGTGCAAGGCTGCTGGAATTGTTGCTCGGTTCGGGCAGCTTGTAGGAACTATCGATAGCACCGGAAACATGATCACGTTCGAGGATTGGAAGACATGTAGTCAAGGTGATGTGGCAAGCACACTGTTTACGGCTCCGGATAACCACCCTATCTTTGTATCAGACGGGAATTGTGGGAAGAACATAGCACAGTAGATTGGAATATCAGAGTGTTATGTTAATAATTCTGGCTTTTCTTCGCACCATTTCTCAAACATCACTGAGTTGGACACATCATGACACCGCATCACTGCGCTCAATTTGACCACTTTATCGCCAAAATACGGGGTCTTGATACTACAGCCGCAAATTGCATTGACAATAACGACAGCTATATATATGCTGACCCAATACATACATCCCTCCCCTCTGCATTCAGGGCTCCGTGTTTACATGCCTCAGCTACCGCCACTGATCAATTCATTGCCCTACTCGTCGCAACCACAGTCGGAGGGGATAGGAGCTGGCGCAGTGCTAGACTCGCAGGAGCTGGAATCAGGCGGAGCAGGAGGGGCGGGAGGACCAGCGGTAGGAGTAGGACCACTACCACCACCTGTGGCGGTAGCAGTAACGGTAGCGGTAGGAGCACCGCCACCTGGGGCGCCAGCACCTGGGCTGACGTCCTGGCACAGAACGTCTTGGCCTGCGACGGGAATCACGCAGCACTTGGCTTGCTGGCCGGTGGCAGCGCAGCCGCTGATGAAATCGGTAGCGTTGGCAGGAGTGGTGGTTGCTACATGGTAGTGTTAGCATCACCTCTTGTATGTGCGAAAGAGATGGGGGAAAAGACTTACGAACTTTGCAGTTCAAGCCGACAGCACCAAGAATATCAGTGGCGCAGCATTGAAGGTTGCTGTAGAGCCCAGCAGGGCATAGAACGGCAGTTCCAGTGGAAGCAAAAGGAGCGGCAGCGACGCCGGCAGCGAAGGCGAGGATGGAGTAGCGCATATTGATTGCTGGGGTCTTTTTCACTGGTAGGCAATGAAGGGATGATGAAAGTGAAGGTAGGATGCTGGAGTGCTGCTTGACGGTGATGGTAGTCAACTTGAAGTCCATACTCTGCCTTCTTTATACTTTGCTCTCCGCCATACTTCATCGCCGCTTGCTAGTGTAGTAGTGTCGTGGATTTTCTCCTTCCGTCTTCTCGTATCCTATATTGTGGTTGTTTTCGGCTCTGGCTTATTGAACGTGGTATTTATATCGTCTGGACGCAGCACGACGCTGTACGACAGTCAGAGTCCCATCTTGGCTCGTCGCAGCCCGAAACCATTTGCGGAGTAATAAAAAAGCATTGGAACTCAGCCAATACTTTTCATGAGAGATTCTAGCCCCCAATAAATTCGATAAAGGTTGTTTACCCTGTAGCCCTTGTAGATGTGCGGTTTCTTGACTTGACCTTGGAATAGCCACACATTTTTCCATGTGCTGTTAGACATGCAGTTACGCGATGTTCCAGGCTTCCCGTAGCTAGCGCGTCCAATGTACCGTAGCTACGGCTACTTACGACACGACAGTATAACGTAGGAGGCCGTAAGTAAGAGGCCTCTTGTTAGCTAGCTTATAGCTATAAGTGGAAAAGGTCTAAGAGCTGTAGTACAGTTATATAGGCTAGAGTTGAAAACCCCTATCTCTACTACCTCTAGTAGCTTTAACTTACTTTATAAGCTCCTTACTATACTTAAAGTAGCTATACTACGGCTACGACTCGTACTTGAAGAAAAGTTTAATATAGTTATATGTATAATACTAGAAATTAAGCTATAAATACCTTATAATAGCCTTATTTAGGCCGTACTACGATACGTTACACGCGCTGCCAGTAACTTCAGAGCACATCGCCCACTGAATATCCTGAGAATGTTGAATCGAGATCGTTACTTTGAAGAGAGCTAACAGTGTGACTGGCAATGAACCGATGCGTTCAAGCGTGTACTTATAAGCGCAGATGTCGCAAGGCCTCTAATGATATTCGAACGCTGGCATTGATGAGCCAATGGTTAGTGTATGTGCACAATCAAGGCCGCAATGCTCGTCTTTGACACGTATGGTTCTCTTTGTAGAAAAGAACTTTGCTTCCAAAAGATGAGTGATCTCCATCCGTCTTCATCGCATAGCGTTTCCAAAAGATTGTATGAATATCAACCAAGTTAGAAATCCCTCTACATCCAGGAAGGCTTGAAGCATGTTCTCAAGACCTAGATTCCATCCTGCAAAGTACAATGTGGCTTCCTATTACAGGACAGATGCCGGGTTGTCGTGTCTTTTTGCCTCATAGATACCCGAAGATCATGTCTCGTTACGAAAGACGGTATGTGGTGGCCATACTGTTTCGTCATCAAAGTGCTGATGTCCGGCAAGCACGGACATAGAGCATGGTATGAATATGGATGTTGTATTAGCCATATTTATCTGATTGGGCAAGCCGTATGACCCGGGGATGGGGTAACTTGCGGTAGTAATACCAACGCGGCGGGATGTGGCACCGGGTGTATTGCAGATGGGTGATTGGCAGGAACCATCAATATCACCATAGTAAACATGAAAGCCCATATTGTTGACAAAGCGTAGACACCGGCAGCGAGGTCGATATTAAGTTGCGGGGAAAGTAGCCTGTCATCGGGCTAGGTAATTGAACCTTGCTTAGCGCAACGGCTCCATATGTGAGCTCCACTACACATCCACCTTAGCCGTGCCATTAGCGACGGTGCTTCAGTTTTCTTCGCTACTTTGCCACTGTCTAAGTTGGAAAGACTGATTCGGCTATACTTAGAGATCTAGAGCTTGAGGGAAACAAATTACAGGCACGTTACCGTTCAATGCCGTCGAGAGCAGGGAGTGAAGTGCTGCCGGCGCGTCCTTTATAGATGCCAGATTGATTGATCAGTCGTCAGGAGCTCGGTCTTCTCCGTACTATGCTGATCAGGGCGCCAGCTATGAGAAGTCCAGCCAACACTCCGCTCTGCACTGGGGCAAATAATGCAGATCGTAGGATCACCAGAGTACCAATGATGACGAAGATGATGGGAAGGACAACGATCGGACGGTAGGGTCGTTCCATCTGGGGTTCACGGCGGCGGAGTATGAGCAGTCCAACTACCGTACTAACGTAGAAGACCCATTCAGCCATACCAACAAACGTCAGGAGTGCCCGAAAACTACCTGTCAGGATATAGACGAGGGTTACCACCAGAGCCAAACCGTTAGCGTAACTGTTTTCTGTATTAGTCAAGCTTAGAAGACAATACATCCTGAGGGGCTTACATGGGGGCGTCGAGGCTGAATGAAGCGCCGCCATCTGCTTCAGCCCTCTGCGTCATCGGCAACCCTCGTTTGCTGAAAACTGCCGGAAGGTAATGACGCTGCGATGCAGCTATCGTGAGCCTGCCCACCGAAAAGACATTACTGGTGATAGATCCCGCGCAAGAGATAGCAACAAGGATAGTGACAAGAATGCCAGCAGGTCTGCCTAGGAGGGATGTGGCAGCAGCAACAGCTACTGCGTTGTTACCGCTTAGCTTGTCCCAAGGTACAAGGATGTAGTAAGCCACGTTCACAAGCTCGAACGAACTGAGTACCACAATCATCGCAGCTTTGATCGCTTTTGGAAGAGCACGACCTGGGTCGCGGATCTCACTCGCGACGATGTTGGCCTGGACGGCGCTGTCAGCCGGCACCGTTGGCGCACAATAAGCATGCACTCACATTATCCCACCCGTCGTACGCCCAAAGCCCCCCATATATTGCTGCGCAATAATGACCGAAACGATTCCATGCACCCATGGATACCCAGTCGATGGTCTGGCCGTCCGATACTGTCGACCTTGTCTGGAACCAATTGCGAGTGTACCAGTCGCTCGGACCGGAAAACGAAGAGTTTGGATTGATCAGATGTGCGACTACAGCAACGAGCCCACTCAAGACTATCAAGGCCACGGTCGATAGCTTGAAGACTGTGAACGACTCGCTCAGCCGCAACGTGAACCTGGTATTGATGGAGTTGAGCAGCACCATGGAGACAAAAGCAATGGCAGCGAGGATTTTGAGCGTTTTGGCATCTGGTAAGTCGCCTGTACTGGATGTGACAGAGCCTATAGATTCGGCAATGACGATGCTTTGGATGGCCATGGATGAAGGCTTCACTCCCAGGATGTACACCCAGGCCATGAGGAAGGCAGCTGTATCACCGTAGATATGGCGTAGGTATTCTTGCATACCACCATTGAGCGGCAGCGCAGCACCAAGCTCGGCGAACGATGCTGCTCCTGCCCATGATAGCAACCCGCCGAGGGCCCAAACTAGGAGAGCAGCTCCAGGAGAAGGCACGTTGCTGTCGACCTGCGCTGGCGAAGCGAATATTCCCGAACCAATTTGAAGCGTGACAAGAACGGCGAATGCATGCCGCGTCGTGAGCTGCTTGGGTAGCTGCTGAACCGCCTGTGATAAGGATGAAGAGCGCCGTCCAAGCAATGGTTCCCGTTCCGGCTCTGTGGTGTTCAGTTTGGCGGCATCTTGGCCCTCAGGATGGCTGAGCGGTTGTACGTCGTCCATTTCACCGCACCTACTGCTTCCGTGTCGAAAGTGTTGAGGCTGCGCTGCGGTTGATTTTCCTGCTGCTAGGAACGGTCCTTTTTTGCAACCCTGGCGGGCGGAAGACGCTAGGCCATGTCACAAGACATGGAGCACGCGCCATTGCGGCTCTCTGTTCACGGGTGAGATCTGACAGGTTAGATGTAGTAAGTGACCAAGTGGGCCTTTGCGCAAGTCCGGTCGACATTACTGAAACTTCTGTAGTCGTCATATCGTGCTTTCCCCAGATGATGTGGCGTCCGCACCAGTCTCAGATGTGGCGCAGCATGGAAGGCACAAACATGATTGAGACGTCAATCCAGTGTGACGAAAATGGAGATGGTGGTATACAGATCAGGTGTCAGGTAGAGTATTGGATAGTACGTATCCTCCAGATACCTTCCTCTATTTCTTCCATGACTGCAATCATCCCACAAGTGTGGCGCGTTGGTTGTGGCTCAAAAAGCTCGGACTGGTCCTCCAGCGCCCTGACACCCCTCTTCGCTTCCTCACCAACTGCCCAGGTACGTCAACACCACGCCCGCGTTTCAAGCTCCCTACCGCGCACTCATAGACTCAACACCGCCCAGACCCTGAACCATGGACGCGAATCAAAATGACGAGCTTTACCCCATCGCCGTGCTCATCGACGAGCTCAAGCACGACGACGTTATTCTCCGCCTAAACGCCATCCACCGACTAAACACAATTGCCCTCGCCCTGGGCGCCGAGCGAACACGAGAGGAACTCATACCGTTCCTAGATGGTGAGCATCTGTCTGGTAAACATACCCCATATAGACTAGCTAACAAATATATCAGAGTCAGTCGAGGACGAGGACGAGGTTCTCACAGCATTGAGCGAGGAACTTGGCAAGTTTGTCGAGTATGTTGGCGGCCCAGAGCATGCACACGTGCTCCTGTCGCCTCTTGAGAACCTTGCAGCAATAGAAGAGCCTCTTGTTCGAGAAAAGGTGTGCGCCGCAATTGCCTTGATTCTGGCCGCCGGCTAACATGTGCAGGCTGTCGAATCGCTCAACAAGATCTGCGAAGAGCTGTCGCAGCAGCAAATTGAAGAAAACTTCATACCCCTCGTCCTGCGCCTATCGAAAGCCGACTGGTTCACCTCAAAGATCTCCGCGACGGGACTCTATCAAACCCCATACACTCGCGCTACACCCCCTTCACAAGAAGCCCTTAGGCAGCACTACGGCCAGCTAGTGCACGACGATACCCCCATGGTGCGGAGACAGGCGGCGAACAACCTCGCCAAGTTCATCAAGGCTATGCCGCCGTCCATTGTCATCGATGAGATGATTCCCCTCTTCCAGCACCTCGCCGCAGACGACCAGGACAGTGTCCGACTACTGACTGTCGACATCCTCATCGCGATCGCCGAAGCCGTACCCAAGGAGCAACAGTCGAGCCATGGCGTTTTGCTGACTGCACTGCGAAGTCTGTTCGAGGACAAGAGCTGGCGGGTGCGGTACATGGTAGCAGATCGATTCGAGAAGGTGCGTTCGGCTCGTAGCGAGACGAGGCATGCGCTAATAGGACCAGATTGCGAAAGCCGTCGACGACGAGGTTGTCAACCGCGACCTTGTGCCGGCCTTCGTCAAGCTACTCAAGGATACAGAGGCCGAGGTACGCAGCGCCATTGCAGGACAAATTCCAGGTAATTCTCTTGGCAGCAGGTGCATAGCACATGAGCTAACCACTACTAGGCTTCTGCGCGCTGTTGGAGCGTGAGACGCTCCTACACGAGGTCATGCCCAGCATAGAGGAGCTGGTCTCCGATCAATCTCAGCATGTTCGCGCTGCGCTTGGCACCCAGATTAGTGGACTCGCTCCAATCCTTGGAAAGGAAGAGTAAGTTGCGATCGCGCGTGACCACGTGCCTTCCCACTGACACTAGCCAGGACCATTTCGCATCTTCTTCCCATGTTCCTACAGATGCTCAAGGACGAATTCCCCGACGTTCGCCTAAACATCATCTCCAAGCTCGAGTCTGTCAACAATGTCATCGGCATCGAACTCCTTTCGCAGTCTCTCCTCCCCGCCATCGTCCAACTCGCCGAGGACAAGCAATGGCGCGTACGTCTGGCCATCATCGAAT
Source organism: Alternaria panax (assembly GCA_019702505.1). Taxonomy (NCBI): domain Eukaryota; kingdom Fungi; phylum Ascomycota; class Dothideomycetes; order Pleosporales; family Pleosporaceae; genus Alternaria; species Alternaria panax. The sequence continues at coordinate 3,315,002 of JAANER010000004.1, forward strand.
ACGTTCCTCTCCTCGCGTCACAACTAGGTGTGCAGTTCTTCGATGAGAAGCTTAGCAGTCTATGCATGAGCTGGCTCGGCGATACCGTCTTCTCGATCCGAGAGGCGTCGACTCAGAACTTGAAGAAGCTTACGGAGGTCTTCGGTGTAGAGTGGGCAAACGACGCTATTGTTCCCAAGGTCATGGCCATGGGCCAGCACCCCAACTACCTCTACCGAATGACTACATGCTTCGCTGTCTCAACACTTGCACCCGCCCTGAGTCTGGATGTTATCGAACAATCCATTATCCCCATGATGGACAAGCTGGTCAATGATGACATCCCCAACATCAGGTTCAACGTGGCAAAGTCATACGGTCAGCTCATCAACACGCTCAAGCAGCTGCCTGAGCAAGGTACCGTCATCGCTCTCGAAAAGGCTGGTACACCAGGCCAGGGCTGCCAAAAGGCCACGGATGTCATCACCAAGAGCATCCTGCCGAACCTCGAGAAGCTCCAGCAAGACGACGATGTAGATGTACGATACTTTGCGACTACGGCAGCACAAAGTTTCACGGATGCGATGCAGACTTAGAAGATCCAGCTTCGTCCGTGTTCTTGAATGTGCAGAATGACATCATGAATAGCATCAACGATGGTTAGGTTAATGATATGGAACGGCTGCAGAGAACGGTGTGGCGACGAGGGAACAACGTAAGCTGAAAGCCCTGTAGGTGTAGTTCCAAGCCTTGTTTTATGAGAGGTGAGTGGGCTAGTCGTTGGGCTCACTGGCAATAAACCACAAAGATTACCCAGTTAGAATCATTCCTGGCAGATGCAATGCATATTTTGGCGTTATAACAGGTGCACAAGAAGCTGCGTGAGTTGATGATTTGTCCATTCGCATTATGCTAGAGTGTAGTAGCTACAGCTTCCCCTTTGACGTTGTGGGTAGTCAAACGGCACCAGCCTCCTTGAGAAGGTTGTTGAGCTGACCCTTTTTGGACTGCAAATCGCTGTTTCCACCAATGTGCTTCTGGGCAATGAAGATGTTGGGTACGGTGTTCTGGCCCGTCATTTCGCCCAGGGTCGACTGGATGGCTGAGCCGTCATCTATGCGCATGTTAGCTACTGGCCATGTATCTCAATGTATAGCTGGGCGAGCGTCTACATACCGACTTGGTCCAACTCAATCGCGTAGAACTTTGCGCCGCTGTCACTCAGCAGCTGCTTGGCCTGGCGGCAGTAGGGGCAGTAGGACTTTGAGAAGACGGCGACGGGGTTCTCGTCGATGATGGACTGGACCTTGGTCTTTGTGGCGGACATTGTGGCGGGCGAGGGGGCGCGCGTGAAGAAGTGACGCAGGAAGGAAATTTTGGCGGTTGTTTCGGGTTGCTGGAGGCGGGTATGTAAGTGCTGTGTATTGCAGTGTTGGTGGAGTGGCGGGAGGGATGGCAGGCGTACTTATGCGTGGAGGAGTGGCTTGGTTGAGGTTTGTCAGAAGGAAGATCGATGTGTGTCTATAGGCTTGCAGCTGAGTATAGTAGTGATTAGTGATGTGCAGCCTGCCCCCACAGTAGCAGACGTTCTCGATGGCAAATGATGCAATCGCTCGTGAACCATGGCCGCTAGACCGCTAACAGCCGTCGGAGATGGACCGGCCATGTGCAGTGATTACAAAGACGCCAGAAAAAGGACAAGGGTCTGGAGGCGCGCTTCTGGCCATGACGCGTGCGGCTGGATGCGACGCGGACGAATGTAGGCACCTAGCTTGCACACATGTTTCGGCGTCTTTGCTGCCAAGGCGACAGCTGTTGGGCTTGCAACGTACAGGAAACTGAGAAGTGCTGTAGATGAAAAGATGGCAGTCGGGAGGTGGGAGGAAACAGAAGCAGGAAAGCACAACGGGTCGCGCACCTGCCGCATTCCGAGATTGAGCGTTCCGACGCTTCCACGCCGTTGCAACGACTGTCAGACCATGTTTGGTTCCCGCCATCCAAGGCATCCATTTACTGTCACCACAACATTCCATTCACCATCACCCAACTAACCGCGTACGCCGTCCCTTCCTATGCACGCGTCGAACCACACACCACGATGATGTCCTCAGCGGCCGGATCAACCGCCTTCTTCGTCCTCTCCCTACTCTTCATATGCGGCGCCGTTCTGCTGCTCCTCCGCTACTACCTCCCGCTTCGCACAACACCCGCATACGTCGTCGTGCCCGTCTTCTTGGCAATAGCGCTGCCGGCCAGCATCGTCGTGCTCCTGCCTATCGATCTCGCGAGCAGTGCAGGTCTGGATACAACGGATGGCGCGAGAGGCATATGGCTGTCCGACACAGTTGTGTACAAGGCATGGCGCATCACATACTGGCTCACGTTTGCGCTCACCTGGGCCATCCTGCCTATGCTGGGCGAGTACTGCGATAGTGGATACAGAGAGCCCAAGGCGAGGTTGCGGGATGCGCTGAGGAGCAATGGGCGATACTGGCTGATCATGGGCGCATGCGGTGTTGTTGGCTCGATCTACTTGATCATCTGGAATGGGTTCCACGTGGACACGTTCAAGAGCTTGGTTATGGCGCTGGCGTATACTTGGGGTCTCATACTCGGCATCTACCTGATGGGCCATGGACTCGTCGCGTTTCCCCGCAGCCTGTTCCGATACGCAAGTGTCAGCGAGAGATTGAAGAGGATACAAAGCCAGGCACCCAAGGTTCACGACAGGTTGACTGAGGCGCTGGAGAAGTTGGATCAGTACGAATACCAGGTCGTGCAGCTCAAGCAGAGGAAGAATGGCACTGCGCGGGAATTTCAAGAGTGGATTGATGAGCTGGCGGAGAAGGGCAATCTTCCGGAGAACAGAGCTGGCGCTGTTGAACGCATGGGTACCGCGACAGTACCTCCTGTCATCACCGAGAGATACCTGGCGGACTTGACGAGGAAGTTGAAGCGCGCGCGTCATGCGAAATGCCGGTTCGAAAACGAGTGGGACCATGTTGTACAAAAGGCAGTCAGGACCCAGGCCATACTCGATTCGAAAGCCAGCAAACATCTCGAGTTCAAAGGCGCCGCGTTGCCAACCTCAAGAGGACTGTTCGATCGCATCACAATTCTCACACCACTCACGCGCTACCACCTACACGTTCACGTCATCCCGGCTCTGGCCTACGTCTCCTGGGCCATTGCAATCCTCGCCTCAATATCCATCGTCTGGTCAGAATGCGTGCGCGAAGCCCAGGACTTCGGTGGGCCCAAACTCTCCATCATTGGATGGACTGTCGTACACCGCCATGATAACGGCCGATCGTCCGTCGGTTTCAACAGCCAGATCATCGCTGCTGCCTGGCTGTGCTACATGTGCATTTGCGCATTCTACAGCCTTACTGAAGTCAAGATTTGGGGCAACAGGGCGCTTGTGCGAAGGAATACATATCAAGAGTCTGCGACCTGGTACGGTCTTCAAGTCGCCAAGTTGACGGTCCCCCTGAGCTACAATTTCCTCACCATGACGGACAAGAACATTTGGAAAGGCACCATGTTCTACAAGTTTCTCGGTCGCCTCATCGTTCTCACACCACTCGGAGAGGGCTTCAGCGCCTTCTTCCCCATCTTCATACTCGTACCCGTCTTCGCTACAGCCTTCGGACTCTACGGCAAAGTGAAGAACATCTGCGGCTTCGGAGACCTACTGGACGATGAAGAAGACGCATCAGGAAATTATGCCGGCACGGGCTCATGGCGCGAAGGTCGCGCATTAATCGAACGCGAAATTCAAGGAACAAGCGGAAACGTCCTAGGCCTCTCTCAACGAACCACGACCAGCCCGCCAAACGAACGATACACAGACACCCCAGCACCGTCATCGTCATCTAGCCTCCCTACCACGAGCGCACCAGCAGCCACCGGCGGCCCAAGCACTACTCGCCCTTCAACAACCCGTCCCGCCCGTCGGCGCCCTGCATCCGAAGACGAAGAAGACGAAGGTAATTTCTTCGAAAACTTCGCGTCAAGAGTCAAAAACACATTCGACACCAGCGACTTCTCCTTTACACGGCCTAAGTGGCTCGGTGGCGACGATGAAGAAGTCGAGTCTGGACGTGGTAGCAGAAGACCATTGGATCGAGGTGACGGGGAGCGCGGAAGTGGGTTCTTGAGCCTGTTTGGTGGGAGAGGGGATGAGGGGAGGCTGAGGCTGTAAGATTACTTTGTTGGTATCCGATGGGCATTGCGATGGTGTTTTTTGGGATAGACATTAGGGATTTTGGATGTAGGATTATGTGGGTATAGTGGTCATGATTGGTGCGCGGGCTGCGCTTTAGGTATAGTTAATAAGGATTTTTTATCTCTTAGGGCCGGGTGCGGTGGCGAACGCGATGACTTCTGGTGTCTTGGTGGCTTGTCAGCCTAGTGTGCCTCGTGCGCCTTGTGTCGTTCAAGGAGGCGCTTTCCTGGTTCCTCAGCCTGACGTAGCTGCCTGGACTCCACGAATCGATGTAAGCATATCATGGCCAATTACTCGCCGGGAGGGGTTTTAATCTTGCTTAAGAGACGGTCGCCGCCCTCATCAATCATCTCCTGCAGGTCTTACCCTCATGCGTTCTTACCGATGCGCAAGCTGCATTGCCTGAAGTATGGAAGGACTCGACATTGTGGAACTCGGGGAGGGATGGAACAAACCACCGGCGACCAAAGCCTTCTGTTTCAATCTAGGCACCGAGCTTAGCAACCGCGGCTATGTATGCGGAGACTGTAGTGAGATACGTTGGGAGAGTATCATACTTCCTGGCAATACTCATAGCTTCAGACAGTGGCAGCTGTTATTCTCACGTCGTTCATGTCCTATATGTCGCTTGTTCTACACGATCATGGGAACACTGCATCCCCCACGCGTTGGGACTTATCCACTAGGACTTTTTCCTAGTCTGCCAATGGCATCAGCAACCAATCCATCGCAAGATGCGCATACAATCTGTCTCTCTACGGACGGCGTTTACAAATCAGTCGCTCATCTAGTAGTCACCAACAGCGGATCCAACCACGAAGAATTCCAGCATCGTTCGTATCAAAGCAGCAGTATCAATGTGATCAAGCCAAGGATTGGATCAAGGAGTGTGACAAGACCCACTCTTTTGATTGTTTCGTCGATACAGCCGCTCACCTGGCGCTACGTCAGCTCTGTGTAATCGACTGTGAGCAAAAAATCGTCGTGTGCGCCCCGAGAGGACGCCAATACGTTGCATTGTCATATGTATGGGGTGGACACCTGAATCCTTCCGACGAATTACATGACCCTCCACAGACCATCGCCAATAGTATTCACTTCACGCTGAGACTATGGTACAGGTACCTTTGAGTAGACAGATATGTGAGCATCTATTGTCCTTTGTATATATCTCGCAAGACTAACGGCAACAATGTATCGACCAAACCGATGCTTCAGACAAACATACACAGGTCTTGCAAGTGGGCGAGATTTATCCTGCAGCGCAGCTTACTTTCGTTGCTGCTGTAGGAGGCGACCCTGCGTATGGCTTACCTGGTGTTCGCCCGCACTCGCGGCACACACCAGAATTTGCAAAGATTGGAAGCATTTTGATGCAGCCTCATCCACGTCTTATCCAGCTAGAAGAAGTAGCCAAGTCCACATGGGCTTTCCGGGCGTGGACCTTTCAATAATTCCGTTGCTCTAGATGACGCTTAATCTTCATTGAACAAGAAGCAATATTTGCATGCAATGCTAGTACCAGTTGTAAGATGGAATTACCTAGTTCGATCTGTATGCCAATCCCCAACGAGGATGTTTACTGGGTTCAACAATGGCTTCCACAATGCACCGTGACAGAGAGCCTTGATAAATATAATTATACAGCTATAGACCGAGCCGCGGGATACTTGAAGGCTTATGGCAATCGCTACTTGACGTACGATACCGATGCCCTGATCGCCATCGCAGGTGCACTAGATCCACTTCAAAAAGAATTCATCCATCACATCTGGAGCGCGCCTTTTCGCTGCGGATTTGAATCTTCACACGATACCGATCGGACGATATCGCAAGACTACATACGTGACGTGTACTACGCATGTATAGACCGGTATTCGATCAGGACTCCAAGTCGACACAAGACAAAACAAGCTGGCGATCTCGAACTCGTCGCTTGTCACCGACAGCAGACTGAGATAGCTCCGACTTGGTATCACAATGATCCCAGTAGTCGTCGGCGGCGGCAGTATTTCCCCAGTTGGTCTTCCGTAGGATGGGAGGGTAGACTAAGCTGGTATAGACAGGATCTCTCCATTTACAAGTCTGGTGTATGTGCATCAGTCACGCCTGCAAAGCCAAGTTACACTCTCCAAAGCTCAGCTGCGAGATGCAGAGTTTGAATACGAGGCGAGACACTGGCGAAGACGGTATAGCACCAATTCTCAAGATCGCATTGAGAACGGTGCAGTTGGAACTTGTCCCTAACCTCAAACGGGTTTGTATGTCGACAAAGATGAATGCCGCTTACAAATGCATATTCGAAGTAGACTGGAATGCAAATCCTGAGGTGTTAGGGGTGAAACTTCTCGTTGGTGTTCTGTTACATAGTAGAGCGAGACAGGAAGTTTTGAACTTCATGATGATACTGCCTGTAGATGGTGGGGTTTTTGAACGAGTTGGGATTTGTCGCCTTCCTGGATTTATGGTTCACTCTGGCTTTTCTGAGGTACGTGTATACGACTTATGTAGGCATGATCTAGAACGCCTAACTACGGAGTCCGAATGCGTTGCGCGGCACAATCATATCTCGAAAGATTCTCCTCGAAACCTGGCGCATGGTGGCAGGATGCTTTCGGGGACTGCCGTCCCATCTTGATACAATAGATTAAACATGAATGATATGAATATTTCTTCAACAAGCATTGTAATGAGCATTTTGTGACCCTCACAGCCACATTGCTGCCTATGATCTGGCACTCAACACCCCAAAAGCTTTAATTATGCTACATCAAACATCCACTTTCCTCCGTATCAATATCATGTCTTTCACATGTTGACTACCGGCCTTAGTACCTACGACGAGCTGCGCATCCAGTCCTCCAGCGGCTAACCAGATGTCTTTCTCGGTGCGTGCACAGTCCATCGCGGACTTGCATTGGTCATCGAACTTGCTATATAGTAGCAGCGCAAGCGGATTTTCCTTCCACACTCCAATTTTCTGACCTCGCGTTTGTACGATAGTCGCCACCAGGAGGGCGAATGTGAGTATCATGAGCACGCCGGGTAGAATCAGCCATTCCCATCGTACGCGAACATGAATCTTTTCGATACTCGCATTACCAACAACTTGCTCTTTTTTTGAGATGTGATCCTTCGGCAATAGGTTGTCGCGCCGCAATTCTTCGAATGTGTAAACAGAGCGAAGTGCTACATTCATGTGGTGCACTAAACCGTGAACCATCTCTGTGAGGTTCTGCGTCCGGTAAATATTCATCAAGATATCGGTGCCGGGTTCTCCTCCTGCTGAAGTGACCTTGCCACTGGAAACCCAACCAAATGCATCGTCGTAAAACACTCGCAATTCTCCAAAAGGTGCAGAGATGGTGTCGAGAAGAGCTTGCTGTTGAGCCTTTTCCAAAGTAATGTTCGAAAGAGTTCCATTGGGGAAGTTGTAGGCATACGCAACCTTGCCATTCTTGGTCTTGTATTCAGTCTTTTGAGTCGTGACGTTTTCAATTGTTTCTTTGTAGGTGCCATTTCGAACACTCGCCGAAATCTCCTGGAGGCACGTGAATATCTTACATTGTCGAGATTCTATAGTGCTGTTCTGCATGACGAAGGAATTTGTGAGGCCTGTAGCACGAATCCAATCAATATCGACACGATTATCCTTGGGAATATGCCACGACTGGTCTAGGGCCAAAGAGTTCTCCTCGTTTTCTAGTACCATGGCTTCTGTAAAGTAGAAAACATTTCCAGGGAAGGCGTCCTGTTCTCCTGTGTTGCCCTCTCCTATTTTACCATTATTACGAAAGCGTGTGAACCTGTCCGGTTCGTCAATTGCAAGTATTGCGCAATTTTCAGAACCGTATGATAACTCATCGTCGCATTTGAGGTTGAACAGTCGAGGCGCATCTTGACACTGAACCCCGACAGCCAAGGTGTGGAATGGATCCCATGCACAATGGCCACTTGGGCACGAATAGCGAAGACCAGGTGGAGATATTACACCAGAGAACAAAAACTCGCTATATACCGCGAACCTCAGGTTAGGAGCCATGTAAGCCCCATCATAGCCAGGAGCACCAACCAGGGGACTAAACGTGGATGCGTATGACGCGTACGCATCTACAGATGGATCGAGCACCAAGTCTCCGTAGAAGACCAAACTCTGTTGGAAGAAAGGCCCTATCAAAAGACTGAACAGGCTCACAATTGCGCCAAGAAACGCAAAGGACCTGATCTGAGGTAAGCTTCAAAGTAAACAATTGCAAGTTCTGAAAAACATACCGCACACCATGTGAGATCAACAACTGTAGACTTCCATACGGACTTCGACTAGCCTGATCGAACCGGACGACATCTCGGAGTGGGCGGCGGTCTTTCGAAAACCAATACCAGTTCAGCTGGCTTATGCAACTCGCGACTGGGACCATCAGGCCAATGCGGAACACCATGGATGCGACGGATATGACGGTATTGAGTGTGATGCCGAAATTCCAAGAAGGATTTTGTCGGCCACGGAATGCCATAAGAATGATGACTACAGCTGTAAACATAGCGGACGCCACACCGAATGAGGTTGTCTCAAAAACCCAGGCGTTGAGCCACGGGACAGTCATCTGTTGCGTTGGAGGTGAATCGGCATGGTCGTCCTTCAGTATCAGTGAGAACTCGTCTGAACGCCTGGTGGTAGAGTCGAGTTCGATAGCTTCAGCATCGCTGTGGTCGCCACTGCCAACACTCTGTGGGCGAATACTCATGTTTAGGTGTTTCTTGTCAGAATCGGAAAGCCCCCTCGCCATAAACTCGGACAAGCTAAATACTTGGGAAGTCCCTACAATCATACGAGCGTGTCAGCAGTCTTCCGTTTTGAAGAGTCCGTCCTGTCGCAAGGCTGAGATTGCCAAGAACCGATTTCCTCGCTTTCATGCCATTTCCAGGATGATAGGCAACAAACTGGCCCCATGGCTGCAAAGCTATATCAACTGTAAGCCTACAGGATTCAGTTTTGCATCAATGAAGAGGTGGCTGTAGGTCAAAATGGGTTCTAGTTCTCACTCAGCCAGGCAACAGTCTGAGCTAAGGGGCTCACTCTTCTTCATTGGGCTCTAGTCCTTTTCGTATCAGCTGCAGTGAAGCGTTCCGAGGTCCACTTGGCGCCTGGGAGGAGCTTCAGCGCCCGCGGGCGACCATACAGCGCAACACCAGCGTAGCAGGAATATGGCATCGTTTGTGATGAAGGCATTTTTTACAGTCACCTGAGAGGCGCCGAAATGGTGTCAAACAACGATGCGACAACAGTCTGAGCATGTCTGAAAGGTCAGTCCTGTGTGACTGCGTGTTGATTAGGTACTGAGAGGTTGGAAACCGCCCCTAGCACCATCGCGGCTTGTGCAGTTCGGCCACACTCCACCTTGACCCCCCTGAATTAGCGACTTAAGGGCATCGCGAAGTACAAAAAGAATTTTGGAGTCGAGAACACCTGCAGCATATCCCACGATAGCCGAGCATCAACCGGAAAGCCAGAGCCAGCTTCCCAATCTAGGATGTACACTCCCAGCTCTCAGGCTTCTTATAATCTCCCCCAAGAAAGGTGTTCCTCGCCGGATACTTGCAATGTCTCCTCGTAAAACTCACTCCGTTCTTCACAGTATCATTAATAAACTTGGTTCCTTCAACGTACTCCGGCGCGACACCCCTCTCTACCCAATCGACCATCGCCGCAAGAACATTATGCTGCGCATCGAACGGAATGCCAGCTTGCGCCGCATTTCCACCTTGACCAAGTATCCACGCACCAGGACCGGTGCTGCAATGAAACATGCCTGAGATTCGGAAGAAACGTGTCCATTCATCCATGTTCTCGTAAGTAGTGTTACCGCGGAGATGTTCGTAGAAGCGGTTCGTGTTGAATGAGGTGATCTGGTTGTCCTGTTGTCCGTGGTACATGAGCAGTTTTCCCCCATTTTGCTTAAACCTGGGCAAGGAGGACGGGTAAGTGCGGATGTCGCCTGGGTTGAGATCTTCTGCTGCGCGTACGTCATCTAAGCCATACTCGGATGCGTTCCAAGTCGGATCGTTGTATACGACGTACTTGAACCAGTCGTCCGAGTAGGCAAACGGGGCGCCGGCATAAAGTTTGTCTACAGCGTTGATCTCACTGCCTGGCTGCATTGCGGGGAAGATTAGCTCGCCGTTTGGGAATCTGTAGTCGCTGAAGATCGTCTGGAGTTGCTGGACTTGATGCTCGTTCAGGCAATTAATTGTGGTATTATGACCGCACAGCAGCGTCGACGGGTCGAACTTGCACAAGGTTGGATCTTCGATGATGCCGTCCTTGACTTTGTCGATGGTATCGCATTGGCGCAACACTTCATCGTGGATCCACGTTTGCCAAGCTAACTTGGGAATGAAGTCAGAGCCTTTGATGGGACCGGTAATGGTGAAGAAGCGTGCACGCCAGGAGATGAGGTTGTTGAAGTCAACACCTGGTGCACCAGCTACGATGCCATCGAAGTCGTTTGGAAACTTTTCCGCGCTCTTGATGCCCTGGCGTCCACCAAGTGAACAGCCTAAGTAGTAGGATTTGGTGTAGTTCCTTCTATAGAACTCTTTGGACAAGGCCTTGCCGGTATCCACGCTGTTGTGAAGTCTAAACAGCTAGTGAGTGGGCAGACATGTTGAGGTAAGGAGGAACAATACTTACGATCGCCAGGCAAAGTCGACCACCATCTCCAGATTATTGAGGAAGGCTACTCCTGTAGTACCATTGTGGCCGTTATTTGCGCCAACGGTGGCAAAACCATGTGAAGCTCCGTACGCCATATCCTCATACTTGATGCCTATTGTTGATATCAGCATCCAGTATAGTTGACAAGTTCTCACCAGATTCTCCAACACTTACAGCCATCGATACCTCCATTCCCCGTTGCAAGAAAGCGACCGGACCAATTTTCCGGAAACCATGCTTCGAAAGTGACTTTTGATCTCCTTGAAGTCTTGGTTTCAAGTGCCATGCGACAGAGATCCACTAAGACGATCTGGCTGGTTCGGCCGCATGTCGCGTCGTTATCCGGGAACGTCAAGTTGGTGCCTGCTGGAACGTGCTGGAGGACATTACGGGTAGCATCTTTGATGTACCTTTCGGGTTCAAATGAAAGGCATTTCTTCTCGAACGCGGATGACGCGATAGCGACTTGGGCTAATGCAAAGTGCGAGACGGCCAACGCCCATAATGTAGGCAGCATGTCGACGAGGGAGAGTTTAGACGACTTGGCAAGAGTTCATCGTGGAAATCTAGCCATAGGCAGTATTTATGTTCAGTGGGAAGGAACAGGCATGCATTAACGAGCCGCCGTCAGCCAAATGCGGGGTGTGGCTTGCGGAGACGTTTATTCTAGTCTTATATGCCAGTCAAGGTGAATGATCTGCTTCGCACACCTCGATATTGTTGCAGTTGTAGCTTCCGTATTGAACAAAACATAGATACCACATCGAGATGTGAGGCTTCTGCCACAATTTGTTGTTAAGATAGGGCTAGAAGATCTAGTATTGTGAACGCAGGACATCTTCCTGAATCAACAGATTACACACCATTTCCCGATAGATCCCCGCTGTCACATACGTGAATCGGTTAAATTGTGTTGCGCAGCGTGGTACAGTGGAAGAAGACGAACAGTGATATCGCGGGGGTTCGGTGTAGCCGCCGAGCGCACACACTCCCATACGGCAGGTACATTTCCACGCTAGCTTGCATGCATCCGACTAGTCGCTGCCGGTCGCGCTGATTCTCCACTTCCATCTCTCAAACACTTACATCATCCCAGAACCTCTCGATAATCTCCATCGGAAGCAGACCCCTCTCACCCTCCATCTCGAAGATCTGTAGAGGGCCTTCTGAGCAGCAAGAATCCGCGGTTCTATCCTCACGTAGCCTTTACGCAGTATTAGGCGCATCTCTGTGTAGTACTGTCAGACCAAAGTAGTTGACAATAGGATGTCTAAGATCAGTTGACAGGATTGTCTAGGACACCAACACAACTACCGGAACTACCAAAAGCATCAATGAAAACACTCTTTCAATATTTCGCACATGGCTGCTTGCGGCACTTTTCGTCATACTGATAGCGCCGCTGTTATCCACCACTTCTACTCAGATGTCAAAACATATCGCATGCGCAGGTTGGGGAGGAGACTCACGACTTCCAATTGCCCCGTTCTGCTGTAACACGGTATTGCTGTTACAAAGACCCATCAATGTAGCATTACTCTTGAGCTCCTGTAGCTTCAACGATGCCTTTTCGAATTTTTGCTGTAAGCTCTGTTTCTGCTCGTCGTTGAGGAAGTCCGCGACGGGTCCTTGGCCGAGTCCAGTCTGACTATTTGTCACAGTTACCAGCCTTTCCAATGTGTCCAACGCCTTGCATTCATGAACAGCGTCCCGCTGCGCATCTATGGTGTCACATTCGGCTACGAGTGTTGAGTTGGACGCCAACTTGTCGAGTTTGGCAGTTATGTCGGCACTGTTGCTTTTAATCCAGTCGATGCGCGCTTGGGCAAGTCTGCCGTGTATGCTTGTCGCGTCCGGCGCGGTGTCATTTTTCGCGATATTATTGAGGCTCTTCAACGTACGTAGACGTCTGCATGTCTTGTTGATATCGACATCCCTGTTAGTACTGTTGACCGTATTGCCGCCTTGCCAAGGCTCGAGAGATCGACCAGTTGTCCAGGCAGTTGAGGTGGTGATGATTGCGAAGAAAAGGCCGGCGAGTAACGTTGAAAACTGCATCGCCAGTCGCAAATATGTAAGTATGCGATGAAGATGCCTTGTGAAGAATGAGGACTGGCGGCTGCCATGTCAGCTTGGGGTCTTCCTCGTTATCGACTAGAGCTGTCATTGTTTCAATTCATGATCGGATGCCGCAGAGCCACAGCAACTTCCTAGCTATGCGACGTTTCATGGCAAGTATGCTCTAACGCTTCTGGTTACGATGGGAACAGCAGGCTTCGTGGTCAAGGTAGCCCGGGCGCGACTTCCAGGGAGTGCGCGGATGAACGTGTTGGCTTGAGACCGATTAAGTCGAAAGGAGACGTCAACATGTTCAAGTGTAATTTGCTATGGCGAAAAGAAAGCGTGACTGGGCGAATCTACAGTTAGGCGTCGTCGGGATGCGGTGGGGTGGTATCGATAGTAGGGCTGAGTCACGCTAATGGCGGGGACCGGAGGAGTCAACTCCAGGGCTCTAGAAAAAGATTCCCCGCCACGGCCAAGTCCTAGCAACAACACGCCGCCACCATGTCTATCGAGTTCCCGAGGGAGGAGGAGCGCATCCTTGCGCGCTGGAAGGAGATTGACGCCTTCCTGAGGCAAGTCGAGCTGGTAGGTTTCCATGCCACAGCCTCTTGAACGCAAGCACGTGTGGTCAACACTTGCTGATTCACCATAGTCGAAAGGAAAGCAACCGTACACTTTCTACGATGGACCGCCATTCGCGACAGGATTGCCGCACTATGGCCATCTTCTGGCCTCGACGATCAAAGACATCATCCCGCGCTACTGGACCATGAAGGGCCGCTACGTCGAGCGACGATTCGGCTGGGACACTCACGGCGTGCCCATTGAGTACGAGATCGACAAGGAACTGGGCATGTCGGGACGCGACGCCGTCAAAAAGATCGGAATCGCCGAATACAACAAGAAGTGCCGTGCGATTGTCATGCGATATTCGACCGAATGGAGGTCGACGATTGACCGTCTGGGTCGCTGGATCGACTTCGACAATGACTACAAGACCATGGACACCAGCTTCATGGAGTCGGAGTGGTGGGTCTTCAAGCGTCTGTTCGAGAAGGGCGCTGTATACAAGGGGTACAAGGTCATGCCATACAGTACCGCATTGGCCACGCCTCTCAGCAACTTTGAGGCCACACAAAACTACAAGGACGTCCAAGACCCGGCCGTTGTTGTCACGTTTCCGCTTTTGGACGACCCGAACACATGTCTGCTGGCATGGTGAGTTACTTTGACTTGGCTTGACTGGCATGCGCTGACCCAGCCTAATCAGGACCACTACTCCATGGACACTTCCATCCAACACCGGTCTCTGCGCGCACCCCGATTTCGAATACGTCAAGATCCTTGACGAGGCGTCCGGAAAGCACTACATCCTGCTCGAAGCACTACTACGCACACTTTACAAGGACCCCAAGAAGGCCAAGTTCAAGATCGTCGAGAAGCTGAAGGGCAAGGACATGTTGGGCTGGAAATACGAGCCGTTGTTCGACTACCTCTACGAAGACTTCAAGGACTACGGCTTCAAGGTCGCGAACGATACCTACGTCACAGCAGACAGTGGTGTGGGCATTGTCCACCAGGCACCCGCATACGGAGAGGACGATTACCGCGTTGCAAAGGCCCACGGTGTCATCTCGGACACCCGGCCGCCACCTAACCCAGTCGATGACCAGGGTCGCTTTACTTCGGTTGTCCGCGATTTCGAGGGGCAGCACGTCAAGGCAGCAGACAAGGGTATCATCAAGCATCTGAAGGGCACTGGTCGCTTGATCGTAGACTCACAACTTCTCCATAGCTATCCCTTCTGTTGGCGGTCCGACACACCCTTGATCTACCGGACGGTCCCCTCATGGTTCGTCAAGATTCAAGACATTGTGCCACAGATGCTGGAGAATATTGCCGGCTCGCACTGGGTCCCCTCATTCGTCAAGGAGAAGCGCTTCGCCAACTGGATCACCAACTCACCCGACTGGGCAGTGTCGCGAAACCGTTTCTGGGGTACACCACTTCCGTTGTGGGTCAGCGATGACGGCAAAGAGGTGGTTTGTGTTGGCAGTGTAGAGGAGCTGAAGAAGCTCAGTGGGTATGAGGGCGAGCTTACCGACATCCACCGAGACAAGATCGACCACATCACCATACCCAGCAAACAAGGCAAGGGCGTACTGAGAAGAACAGAAGAGGTATTTGACTGCTGGTTTGAGTCTGGTTCCATGCCCTACGCCAGCGCACATTACCCATTCGAGAACGTTGAGCAATTCGAGAACTCTTTCCCGGGTGACTTCATTGCGGAAGGTCTTGACCAAACCCGTGGTTGGTTCTACACCCTCACAGTTCTCGGAACACATCTCTTCGGGAAGCTTCCTTTCAAAAACTGTGTCGTCAACGGTATCGTACTTGCGGAAGATGGCAAGAAGATGTCGAAGCGTCTTAAGAACTACCCCGATCCTAACTTGATTATGAGCAGCTACGGTTCTGATGCGCTACGGTTATACCTGATCAACTCTCCCGTCGTTCGCGCTGAGACACTACGATTCAAAGAGGCAGGTGTCAAGGAGATCGTTTCCAAGGTCCTTCTGCCACTTTGGAACAGCTACCAGTTCTTCGAGCAACAAGTGTCACTACTGAAGAAGGTTGCCGAGCTGGACTTTGTCTTCGACCCCGAGGCTGGAAAGACCAACAAGAACGTGCTCGATCGATGGATCCTCGCATCCTGCCAGTCGCTGCTGAAGTTTGTGAACGAGGAGATGGCTGCATACAGGTTGTACACTGTGGTTCCGCGGTTACTGGAGCTGATCGACAACACGACAAACTGGTACATTCGTTTCAACCGTCGCCGATTAAAGGGTGAGCACGGTCTGGATGACACCAAACACGCCCTCAACACCCTCTTCGAGGTCCTTTACACACTCTGCCGCGGTCTCGCACCCTTCACGCCCTTCATCACAGACAACATTTACCTGCGATTACAACCTCACATCCCCAAGGAACTGCATGTGGAAGACAATCGAAGTGTTCACTTCCTTCCTTTCCCAGAGGTGCGCGAGGAGCTCTTTGATGAGGATGTTGAACGCCAAGTCAAGCGCATGCAGTCAGTCATCGAGCTTGGCCGTATCTGCCGAGACCGTGCCAACAAGGGTTTGAAGATCCCGTTGAAGACTCTGGTGGTCATCCACCCAGAACAACAATACCTCGATGATATCAAGTCACTGGAGAACTACATCTTGGAGGAGTTGAACGTTCGAGATATCGTACTATCAAGCGACGAGGAGAAGTACAACGTCCAGTACTCGGCATCGGCTGACTTCTCCGTTCTCGGTAAGAAGCTGAAGAAGGATGCCATCAAGGTTAAGAAGGCGCTGCCAAACCTCAAGAGCCAAGAAATCAAAGACTACCTGAAGAGCGGCGAGATTGTCGTGGACGGGATCAAGCTCGAGGCTGAAGATCTCATGGTCAAGCGCGGTCTCGCAAAGGACTCCAGCAACAAGAACCAGGAGTTCAACACCGACAACGACGTTCTCATCCTCCTCGACGTTGCCTCATACCCAGAGCTTGAGCAAGAAGGTCTTGCACGTGAGGTTATCCGCCGTGTGCAAGACCTTCGCAAGAAGGCCGGACTAGTGCCGACTGACGACGTAGGTATGGAGTACCGTGTGCTTAATGACCCGGATAATGTAGGTTTGGAGAAGGCATTTGAGAATCAGGGCCCGTTGTTCGAGAAGGCTCTACGGAGACCTGTGGACAAGCACGTCATTACGGAGCTTGACGGCAAGATCCCAGAGAACAGCAATGAGAAGGTCATCGCCGAGGAGGAGCAAGAGCTCCACAAGGCGACTTTCATGCTGCGATTGATCAAGCTATGATAGCGTTTAGGATGGGTTGGTAGCATGATGGCGCAAGATGAATTGTTGATGAAATGAAATCAAAATTTCGATGTTTATGTTGAACGCCTTCGTATGCTTTACGTGTCGATAAGTTCCTGTTACAGCTATCACCGTTGCTTGTACGCCTTCTATGACAGGTTTAGCGGGTGATGCCTTTCTGCACTTTGAGAGATGATACTGACCAGATAACATTCCTTCAGCTTCATAAATTCATCAACACACATGTCTTTCCGTACATTGTTGTAGTCTGCAAATATGCATTTGCCGTATACTGAGCTCTGCGTCACGTCAGAACAGTCTCAAGCGTGACTGGCCACATCGAGGGGCTCGACATGCCTCTTTGGAGCATTTTGCTGCCGCTGTAGCGAGTTTGTCGATGGGGCGGGTTCGGCCGGGCATTTCGAGTAGTACTTGTATCTCGTCTTGCCACCTGTCGTGAACACGTATCAGGGAGCGTCGTGTTTAGTATTCCGATGTTCCTCTAGACACGGCGAACTTGGACGGCGATGAGGTCAACGAACAGGGCCCACCAGACTAAAGGCTTGGCGTCGCCTGCTTCACGAACGCGGGCGACCAACCACTCGAGCAACAAAGCGCGTCGCTGCAACGCCTGAAGCGGGCGCACAACAGCATCTCTTTTTACTTCAACCCCCTAATGCCTAATCGCTGCGCGCCTTGCTCACGACTTCCACGCATGTTGTTTTTGGGTTGCTGTTCCGATAATTCCTCCCGGTTACTTCCATGTTGTCGCGAACGCGCCGGAGACGAACGAGTCGCGTACACGAATGCTATCCTCCATGAGCCGGAATGGAGCTGATCCGAGGCCTATAACAAGTGACGACCTCTTGCGGGACGAAGGTAGGACGGCTGTGCAGAGTCTGACGCAGATTCACACTGACATCGCAGCAGTCTCCGATGCCATCCACGACATCGTGCGTCGCGCACAAGACTCGCACGATGGATCCACCAACGCCCTCTTTGTCGCATACGATGAATACATCAAAGACTATCGTCCATCGCCCAATGACGCCACTCTTTACTACAGTTTCCTGTTGCGCATGCAGGAATACGAACGAGATGGAGAGGACTTGATGTCGCGGCTTTTTCGCGTCGTGAAGGAGCGTTTCGGTCTCGATGCAGAACTTGACGATGAAGAGGCTGCCAATGTGCCGAGCAATCTTGACGCGACGCGTAGAGGAGCGCAGGCGAGCTTGGGACGATACTCGAGAACTGGGAGCTTTGACTCGTTCCTCGACGGGACGGCAGACAAAGTCGCAGGTACCGACTATGGCGACTTAGCTGTGCGCCCGAGGAGAGCATCGCAGCAGCATGGTCCGAATGGCAATAGCAACAAGGGGAGCCACCGCCGCGCCACATCCGATACTGAAGCGCATTCGTACCGGCCAGCACAACTCCCAGCTCGTACCAGAATAAATGGCATTGCGCCTCGCCGCACAAGCTCTGGACCGCAACCGCCAGTTCACAAGCGCAGCGCTTCTGTCTCGAGTCGTGGCAGTCTACGAATTCGAAGAGGTGGGCCCACGCAGACATACAGAACTGGCACCCACGATGCAGATGAGAGTGATTTTACCGACCGCACGGCGAGCCTCGACCTCTCCTCCATCCAGATACCAGGAGTGAATGCGCCGATACCCAACGATCCCTACGACTCTCCGCACCAGCGCCGCCTGCGACAATCACAGCAACCCCAACACCGGCAGTATGTTCCCGAACCGTTTCGGCTCTCAGATACCCGATTGATGGACGATGCGGAAACCTTCGAACACCAACGGGCACACAGATTGCAGAGAGCGTGTTTTGGAATATGGCGGAATCGCACGCAAGAGCGCATGAATATGC
Organism: Alternaria panax; assembly: GCA_019702505.1. Taxonomy (NCBI): domain Eukaryota; kingdom Fungi; phylum Ascomycota; class Dothideomycetes; order Pleosporales; family Pleosporaceae; genus Alternaria; species Alternaria panax. Next base: position 3,333,729 of record JAANER010000004.1, read on the forward strand.
GTGACAACATGGAGAGAGCAGCCATGGCCTTTGATCGCCGCGTCTTGCTCAGGGCCTCCCTTCTGCAGCTACGGGATACGGCACTTGTACGGCGCTCAGGTCGAGAGACTAATCGCTTTTTCGATCGGTTAGAAACGCGTGCAGACAAGGCTCGCAGCCTCTTCCTGCTTACCAAAGCCTTCACACACTGGGCAAAGTGCGCGGAAGATGAGGTTCAGCGTACATCAGTTGCGCGACGGCACATACTACGTACGCGATTCTTCAACGGCTGGCGCGACATCACGGCAGTCAATGAGCTTAAGATTCAGCACTTTGCTCTTGGCAGGTTTCTCTCCATATGGCGAGCACGCGCAGCAGAAGTGCGGGATAGGGATCAGTTTGCCGAAGCCTATTATGAAGAGAAGATTGTCAGGAAGTCGTGGAATGCCCTGAACAACGAGTACCTCAACAGAGGCGCCGCAAATTGGCATGACACAAGAACGGCAAGAACGACACTCCAGAAATGGCGTGAGATTACTGAGATCATGAGGGAGCGGAACATATGGGCAACTGATCGACAAGATGGGATGCTTCTACAGAAAACATTCCAGACATGGCAGCAGAAGACAGTGGCAGAGAAAGCTCTGCAATCACAGGCGGACCAATTTCGACATGCCTCCCTCCTTCGAACGGCACTCCACACACTTCAAAAGCAGGCGCAGCTTGAGCCACTGTCGCGCCAGGTCCAAGCACGAGTCAACAGCCGCTTACTCCGAGCGAGGTTCCAGGACTGGCGTAAAGACGCTCAGCTATCACGTCAAGCACGCGATGTTAACCGTATGCGCGTCTTGCGCAATGCTTACACTGCCTGGAACGACAGACTACGCATCAAAGCTCTCGAAGATCGAATTAACGACCGCCTCATTGTTGAATGCTTGTACAAATGGACATTGGCATCTCGAGTATCCCTCTTCCAACGGGTTCACAACCGACAGCTTAAAGAGTTGACATTTTTATCATGGGTCACTAAGACCAATCAGCGCGTCAATACCCTGGATACTGCAGAAATTCGATTTGCGCAGTTCAAGCGTGCTCAGCTGATGCGGACATGCTTGCGTAAAATGGAAGTCATCACCACGGAGCGGCGACGGGAGCAGTTCGCTATTGTGGCAGAGTATCAGCAAAAGCTCAAGCAGCGCACATTCGACAAGCTCAAGGAGAGGCTAGCACACTTCCAAGAGTTGAATCAATGGTCGGCCGATGCATGCTTCTACGTTCTTAGCAAGCATACACTGAAGACGTGGAGTCAAGCCACCCAACATGCACGTCGCAACCGCAGGCGCGACACATACTCCCAAGTCCGTAGGACGGTCAAGACGAATCTTGTGCGCAGAGTCTTTCAGCACTGGAGAGACAACGCGAATCACGTTGCAGTGCTGACGCAAAGAGCAAACGACATGCTCGAAAATCGCACTCTGCAAATCAGTGGCGCAATTATGCATCAATGGCACGACAACACACTCATCCTTCGCCAACAGAATGCTCAAGCCGTGAGCCTCCATGCCTTCAAACTTTCCGCTCGTTGTTTCGCCATGTGGTCTCAACGCTTGGATCTGATACACACACTCGAAGGTCAAGCTGTCGCTCTACGGCAGGAAAGCACAGAGATTGCTGCTGCGGGTGCTCTCAAGAAGATGGGCTGGCGACTTTGGAACTTTCAAAGACAAGAGGAAAATGCAAGAGCGTTGTTTGAGAGGAACTTCGAGAAGCATGTCAGAGCCATGGTTCGTTTCTGGGCGGAGCGAGCTACTGAACGGCTCGGCCAACGGCCCGTCAGTCCAACGCCTACAAGTAGGTCGAGAGGACGAAGACAAGACGATGGCGATGACAACAACAGTCAAGGCAACGATGGAGACTTCCATGACCGCGATAACGACAAAGATCCCGAGCAAGGAGGCCTTCAGGCATCAGGTGACCAAATGCAACGACTGGAGGCATGGACAGCCTTCGACGAGAGCGCTCTAGGTCTAAACAACGATCTTGACCTCTCCCTCTCCCTCACACCAGAACAGCCATCACGACATCCAACTCTCACCCCCAACCCTTACGCCTCTGCCCCCTCGCCCGCATCAACCCGGCCATCAGGCTCCATTCTCCGCCGACCGAATACCTACCCCCAACCGCAATCCGCCATCCGACCACCTCCAGCCACCATCATCGAAGACGACGAGTCCGACCTCGACTTCGGCGAAGGCGCACAATCAACCTTTTGGTCCGGAACGCCCATGCCGCCACCTCCAAGCAGTAAACCAGGCTACCTCAAAACACCCAGTAAGCGCAGCGTCGTCCGTGCTAAACGTCCTGAACTCCCTGCAAGTCCTGAGAAACAGCGTGTTTTGTCTCCTGTACGTCGGCCGTTGGGCTCGTTGCTGGAACGCGAAAGAGGGTCGCGATTGGGTACTATGAGTGCGCCGCCTGTACAGAGTAGTAGAAACAATAACCTTGGTGTTGGGGGTGTGACAAGTTTTGAGAGGAGGCTACGAGAAGGTGGGTTTGGCGGCAGTGTTGCCGTTGGTGGGAGTGTGATGCAGAGAGGGAAAGGGAGAGTTGGTAGGGCTAGAGTGGGGTTTGGAGAGGTCAGTCAGATGGGAGGGTTGTAGTCGGGTTGTTGCATATTTGGAAACATTGCGCGGCGTCGGCTTTGGTGGGAAAAAAAGGTTTGGATGTGTTAGGATACCCCCATATTGCTTGTCAATGTTATCTGGATCTTGTTACAGGTCTTTTCATATGTGTATGCTTCTAGGCGATTCGCCTATCATTGTGCTGAGCTGAATCCTGTCTTACAGGCAAACATGATGACGGTGGAGACATGTTTGTTTGTCTTCTGGCATCTTGTGTCTATACGAAGTAACTGCTCTCGCCTCTTGATTCCCTACACATCAACACTCGTCTCTCATCAACCAACTGCTATCAGTTCTTGAGCCGCACATCCTTACTAACCAAAATGAGGCTTACCACCACTCTCGCTCTGTTCTCGCTTCTCACTTCTCTAGCTTCCGCTACCACAACCGACCACATTGCGGCTCATATTGACCTCTATGTGCGGCTCCACACCGTCAAAAAACATATCGCTCAGCTCAAGACAGCCTATAAAAAACACTGTAGTGTCAAGAACCCATCAAGGAAAGAGCTGTGCAACGCACTGCTGGAGGCTGGTGAGCCGACTCCGCAAATCATCACTCCTACAAACGGATTCGACAACATCACCTAGTTGACCAGTCTTCTGCTTCAAAAAGTGATTGAGGAGGTAGTCCTTATCCGGGAGAAACTGGAAGAAAACGACGAAGGAATTGCTAATATCACCACGGCTGCGTCCCTGCTCACTCAGACCGACACCGAGACGATTAAGGAGCCGTGGACGCCACGTTGGACCTGGGATAGTACAAAGTCCTACAATGAACAACTGTACCATGGGATACCACTGCCGACTAGAGACTGGGCGACGTAGACTCGTCCGACTATGTGGCCTGGCGACGAGTTGTAGTTTGAGCGGGAATGAAAAGAGACGTTAAACCGTTCGGCGCTGTTTAGGCATTTTTTTTTCCATGTGTCATTCATACATAATCTTCCAGACCTTTTACTTTCCATTGTGCTGACACTGAAGACATTCCATGAGATCATGTTCAATTCACTTCCAAGGTTGTCATAGCACATGGTCCATATATGTTTTTCACGCGTTCTGGCTTCTTCAAAGCAATCACTTTCTAACCTTGTTGATCTCTGCACTCTGAACACTAATCTTCAATCAACCAATTCCTTCCCAACGAGAAATGAAGCTTCCAGCCACCTTCACCCTTTTCGCTCCTCTCGCAGCTCTTGCTTCGGCTGCAACGCCTCATGACGCCAAAGCACCAGTCACCAAGGGGCTAACACAAGATAAGCTATACAGCGCGCTGCGTAGGGCTGGTGAACTCGATGAAGTTGCCAAGGAGAGAAGCCAGGGGCTTGGAAACATGATTGAGGAGCTAGCTCTTATCCGGGAGATGCGGGAGACTGGTACTACTACCTACGTACTTTTGCTGCGTCTGTTCTGGGTTAAGCTTACTGTAGCGCAGACTAGATTTACTTGTCAGTTGGAGACGGCGGTCAAGACATTTGGGTAAACGGGTGGGATGAAAACAACACGTTGGTAGAGGCAGATAGCTACCTAGGTATATACGCGATATAGTAAAGTATCTTAATGCAATGGCCAGGGCTTCTTGACTTGACTTCTTATCATATATTCGCGTTTGTGAGCTAGATCGACGTTCAATTATTCACCTTACTGTATAGTTGTGAAGGCTTAGTAAGTAATCTGTAGTGTTTCTACCTTCTATCGCGCCAACGTTTGATCTTCCTAGGGAGACAAATTCGGTCGTATGTAGACGGACGGTGGAGGCGTCGTAGTAACAGCCCATCTACTTCTATTCTCACAAATCCGCCTTTACGTTCCTTTCGTCGATGTATACAATACGGCCGCCTTCAACTTCTTACCATCTTTCATCAACCAACTTCTTCTATACACCCAACAGACTATCTCCACAACGATAGAGCTACACATCACCGTCACTCTATTTGCTGGCCTCACAGCCCTAGTCTCCGCTGAACCAAAAAGGTTAGGTGGATGCAGATATCATGGACGTCGGTACCAGCACTATCGACACCTTCGAAGAGGCTCGGCGAGCCGCGATCAACTTCAAGGAAAAAAGTACCAGCATGCCGTTGGACAAGATCCTGACGCAATCATCGACTGGGCTGAGAAGTATCCTGGCACTGTCGCTACGAAGAAGGACTTTGACGCCAATCATGCTGTCATGTTGAAGACTATAGATAAGCTGATTTCCAGTGTCGATGACATGCTTACACTCTTTGGTAGTTGTTTCCATAGTTCGGAGCATCAGCACAACTATGCGCAGGTAGATGGTACCAACAATCTACTCTCCAAACTCACGGAACAGATGGATCGTCTCGAGGCTGTGCACGAAAAGCAAGATGAGGAGGTTAGCGCGCAGCTTCGTTTCATCACGGACCAGCTTTCATATCTACCTGGTGTCTACGACGAAGGCAGCGATTCCGAGCCGGAACCAACTCAAGGAATACTCGGCGACACTGAGGAAGAGCTGAACGAGACGATCGCTGAATACATCGATGAGAATATTGGGTGGCTGCAGCTGTTGTACAAGCTTCATTACACGGATGATATGACAGAGGCGGAATCAGAAGACTTTTTTTCGGCTATCAAGAAGCGGGAAGGCCAGGCCAAGAAAGAAATGACAAGATACGAACTAGAAAAGTTAAGTCTGGACATAGAGACGCTGGAAGATGAGGTCAAAGGGAAGATAAAGGAACAGAAGCTGATTTACAAAGTGCGAGATGCGGCTAAGAATGAAGTAGAAGATATGTATCGAATCATAAAGAGGGAGATCGATTAGATCAATAAAGATAGGGAGAACGACTAGAAGAAGAGCTTGTGACTGAACAAGGACAAGAATGAGAAGGAGGAATGATGGTTACCGAGCAGTTGCTGAGCGCCGAATCAGGTATACTGCAAGCATGTCAGATGGATACAGGAGCGGCATAGCCGTAGTATCTCGACGCACTAGTCAGGGGCTCATACGCGCGCATGCAGTTTATGCTGTATGAATGGGTTACGCCGCAATGGCGGGTACGCAGATCATGCGTTATTGTTCGTTGACGAGCATGTTCGTAGTTGGATCGATTCGTCGCTTAATCTGAAGAACCCTGCAAATTTATGACTTTCCTCGTATCGCTGTTGCATATCTTACATCAGCTCATCTTCTGTCCAGTAGTTTGCTGATACCGTGGTGTACCTGGTATGTATATGTGAACGCGACATCATGCTAATAGCACGTACCTTTTTTCGAAACCTCCCCTCATACGCTCGATACTCGCCTCACTACTTCTTACCATACCGTTTCATGTCACCATCAGAATGCGCAAAAGCTCATCCATCTTCCTTAGCTTCCTCGCTACCACACTCACAGTAGCCCAACTGCCCTCAGACTTCAACTTCTGCACAGGCGACAAAGGAACGCTGGGTCATTGCGACGCCCTCACCTACATAGACACTACTCTAGCTGCGGAAAACCCACCGAATGCGACCGAATGCCAGGAAGCTTGTAGCAGTATCTTCCAAGATGCCGGAGAATGAGTGGTTCACCTAGAAGGTAGAGACACCAATTCTTTATCCTCAATCTGGTCCTCATTCCCCATCTTTGGCTTATTATCGCTTGTTCAATTCCACTAACATCAACCTCGAAAAAAGGTAAGCCAGAAGGCTACCAACAACACATGCACAACGCGCCCTGTGGTTTCAGCATGGGCGCCATCCCGAATACTTCGCATGAGTTTTCCTTCAATTTACATGATCAGGATATGGTTAACATTATTGACCAAGCCATCAAGCGGTTCGCAGGGTTGTATGGAGGAAAAGTGGCGGCGCAAGGAACGGTGAGATGTGATGGGCATGAGTCTATGTGGTATGTTAGTCAGGGTGCACGGTGATAATCAAGTTCGTAGAGATGTATTGGTGAAATACATTGGCTGTTGAAACATGTCTGACATTTTCAGCTTGGCTCGATCGGAGCTGATGGAGCTTACATAGCATGCTGTCTAAGAAATCTCAAGCTCCTCTACGATGCTCTGCAACATGGCCAACGAATTTACCACGGTAACACTCTTCTCTTCATCTCCTATCTCTCAGCAAGCCACACACTCTCTGTCCCGACTTCCGCCGCAGGAACAATGTCCCTTTCCCAACTATCACCTACCATCGCCACCTCCCCACTCTTTAGTCCGAGAATCTCCAACGCCTTGCCAAATAGCCCATCTATATTTGCTACACCAAGCTTGTTAGTAGTGATCAGCCTGTCAAAGTACGGCTCTAGGCCCAAAGCAACGACAGTACGTTCCTGTGAATCTTGAGGGCCTTCGGTTATGATGGCTATGCTCTTTCCTCGTTGCTTAAGTGCCTGCAGCAGTGGTATTGCGCCTTTCTTTGGTTGCAAATTCTGTGTAAGTGTACTCTCGTAGGTATCGAGAAGTGCTTGCACATGTTGCTTTGTACAGCTAAAACCAAAGATATTCATAACACTCTGGAAACGTTCTACGCGGTACTCATGGCTTGGTTTCCCATCTACAAATTCTGCTGCTGTTTTGGCTTTGAGGACTTGGGTGTGTTTATTCTTCAGCTCGGCGACTTTGAATGGTCGACCGGATGGACTTTCATGATTCGCGTGTTGTTCTACGATCAGACGCAGTGTTGCATCGACGGCGGCAGAAGATGCTTTGCGGAATTGGTGAAGAGTGTCGTCGAGGTCGAAGAAGAACCAAGTTGCTTCCTTCAAGCGTTCAGTCATCTCGCAATCGTTGAAGGCCTGGAAAGGATATAGATCGACGTTTCTACAGGTTGTCTGGATATTTGTGGTCTAGTGCCGAAAGCATGGGCGCAGAGAGAAATTCAATTAAGTTGAACTATCCGAACCCAAAGTAAGTAATGACCGAGCTGAGTTTGACTCATCACTTCTGCTCGACATGATCAGCCAGTGGGATCCACGCTTTTATACCATAGCTAGGTACTTGTGCAGAATTTGAACAAAGTCGCAAGAGGCTGAGGAACATAACGCGGGTCGAAGATGCGCTTCGAAATTCGGCACCTGGCTTGGCGAGTAAGAAAATGATGGCGTAATTATCGAAGAGTGTTACGCAACTCACACCTGGGCACCGTCATGGGCAAGCGCGACCGGATCACGGAGACATCCGACCAAAAACTACACGCCCTCACATCGATGTCAACAACACGAGGAGCCCTCAATGCGAGAATTCACATGGTTCTTTAGATGATATTGACGATTGGCGATGAAAAATGCATCGGTGCAGAAGCTTGAGGGCTAACAGCCAGTCGAAAAGCGCCGCTCTTTCACTGAAGGCTCGGAATGGAACATCACGAAAATCATTCACCGGACGACGCAGCTGAACCTGAAAAGAATCGAATAAAATCTATATACTAAACCACCAGTCTCATAGCCTTCATACTCATCAAGCAATACCGACTCCTCAATGAGGCGCATATTCTCCCGCATTGGGATCGTCGGTAAGCACAACGTAAAAGCCCAACGGACAGAGCAAATCGCTTTGCTTGAACGTCAACGTTGTATCATCGGAGCACAATGCTCCGCTAACGGTTACCTTGCCGATACCGGGAGGGATTCCACAAGGCGCACCGTTGACGATGTAGCTGTTTCCTGGCTTGATGACTGGCGGTGGGTTTGGTGGGCTGAGACCTGGACGCGGTTGGTGGTTGTACGTAGTAACGCCAGGCACTGCGCCGGCGTTGATGTCGTAACCGGTGAATGTGAAATGACCAGGGCCATTGAAGATGAAGAGACCAGGTGCTTGGAGGAGAGAAGGAAAGTCGAAGACGAGGTTGCAGATTTTGCCTTGGGTGGCGTCGGAGTCGAGTTCAAGGTTGAAGATGGTGCATTTGTCCTTTGGCGTGATGGTTGCCCATTCCGTGGCTGGGTATGCTTTGTCGGGATTCTTGGCAGATATGGGGACGAGGGCTGAGGTGGAGATGCTGTTGCCCTTGGGCAGCTTGCCGTCAGGCTGGGCAGGATTTGCCGGGCATTTGGCGAGATTCTTGAGTACGCTCAAGGTACGTGGTGTGATATCGCTTGGTGCCAGTGTGGCTGGTGCGGCGAGTGCTATGGCCAGGAAGGCTAAGACAAGCGTAAAGGTCTTCATGGCGAGATGGCTGGTGTTGATTCGACAGCTTTGAGAAATCGATCAAGGGATATTGTTTGACTTTCAACCCACGAAGAGCGCGTAGTCAATATAGAGAGGTATATTCTCTCACTTTATACTTCTCCTCCTCAGAGGTACCGCCAACTCAGCTCGTCTGGCTTGCGCATTCTAACGTTCGCGTAACGATTATCACCCTCGTCTACCCCCTCAAATGATGAGAAGGCTCATCGGTCAAAGGTAAGCTGACAAGCGATCATCTCTTAATTCCAAGAACGGCTTCTTCGCACACGTCTCCAACTCATGCCATTTGCCAGAGACGGCGTGCATGGCTCGGGAGCCTTATAGGTGAGACGTGGCTAGCGAAGTAAGCTCTGTATTTGGGAACAACTATCTTGACTCCGCGTTCACTTTAGGAAAGTCAGAGAGGCCTAGAAGACGTATCAAAGGGCTATTGGCTGATGGCCGTTTCATGCAGCAAAGGTTGTCGGAATCCCACCTTTTACCCGTCGATGCGCGTATCGAGCAAGTCCTTGCAAGACTATTGAAGGCGTCTTATGTGCAGCTTGATGTCGATGTATTTACTTTGAGAACAACTTGGGACGCTGAGCTGAATGCGGCCACCTCTTCGGACGAATCGGCAGGGTGCGGCTATCGAGGTAGGTAGCGTCCCATGTTTCCAATCCATGGTCGTGCTGCAATACCTGCATACGGATTGTAGATTCGCGCGAACGAGTCGAGACCCCGAGGAAAAGACAGTTCTAACGCCTAGTGTCCGTCTGGTGTCTGCTAATTTTGCGCGAGCTTCAATGAGTATAGAGGTGGCGTTCCCAGCGTACCTAGAAAGCGGCGGTCTACGCTTGATGAAACCACTTTAGCTATCGAAAATTAGTCCACATTCCAAACATAGCTCCCAAACTGCCTTCGGGATGTTCCCGCGATACCGGACCATGAGTGATCGAGATGAGGAGTCACTGACGCCGGTGCAAGAAGAGAAAGAACGACGCAGCTGTGGTTTTCAGTGAGTTGCCAGTAAAAGATGGGTCGCATGGCGCTCTACAACAGACCCACAGGGTTGCGTCATCTCATGCTGTGACATCACCGATTTCACTCTCGTTACCCACTTGTGCGGGCTTGCCTCATATCCAAGGCAGCCACGTTCCGCAGCGATCATATCTCATGGTAGTCATGTGTCTGTAAGCCAGAATAACAAGAATCAAAATCGCATCAGGTAGGACGTTGTATTCACGCTGTATCTTTGGCTATACGCACGCTACCTTGACCATATCGTTGCGCAAGGCAATACAACACAGCGGTTTAGCATCGCATGTGGGTCATAGAGGAAGATTTGTACCTGCGCGTAGTTGGAAGCCGCCACATTGGTAGGGTAGCACTAGAGTAGTGTCATGGTCATGGTTGCGAGGGATGCCCAGAAACATGCATTCAGGAGATTTCATCTTGTACAGATCACAATCAGATATGGAACAGAAAAGTGTTTGTTTCAATTTCAATTTCAACTACCTGACCCCGGACTAATTACAACTACCCTTTCCGACACCAAGGATATTTACAGTGAATATCAATCCCTAATGCAATGTATCATGTAAAGGCATAGCCTGCCCGTGGGCATGCTCAATTGGAATTTATGACATTTACAAGAAGAAAGCAGCGAAAGCACCAACACCGGCAACGAAGCCACCGACGTTGAGAGCAGAGGCAGCACCAGTGAATTCAGCAGGGGTTGAAGGCTTGACGTAGCCGCCAGTTTTGGTGGGGTAGCCAGTACCGGCAGCGGGAGGAGCACCAGTGCCAGCAGGGACGGAGGGGTAGGGGGCACCGCCGACGGGGGCAGATGGGTAAGGAGCACCACCGGAGGGCTTGCCAGCGCCGGGAACGACGGGGTAGCCGGAAGGCTCGCCAGCGCCGGGAACAACGGGAGTGCCGGAGGGCTTACCAGCACCAGGGACAACGGGAGTACCGGTGGGGTAGGGGACGGTGACGGTGATGGTGGTGGAGCTCAGGCAAGAGGTGGTCTCAGCCTCAGGGACCTTGGAGGAGGCAGGGTAAGAGGGAACCTCAGAGGTGGCGTGCTCAGGGACCTCAGGAGTCTCAGCTGGGTACTCAGCGGGCTTGGACGCAGAGGGAGTCTCAACAGGGTACTCGGCAGGCTTGGAAGGAGTCTCGACCGGGTACTCAGCGGGCTTGGAAGGAGTCTCGACTGGGTACTCGGCGGGCTTGGAGGCCTCAGGAGTAGGGACAGCGGAGGTGGCGTGCTCGGGGACCTCAGGAGTCTCGCTGGAGGCGGGGTACTCAGCAGCAGGAGTGGAGGGCTCGGCTGGGTACGCAGGGTAGGCGGGAGCAGCGGAGGAGGGCTCAGCAGGCTGAGCTGGGTAGGCAGGGTAAGCCGGGGCAGCGGGAGTGCCGGCTGGCGCAGCAGGGTACGCGCCGTACTGGGGAACGGCAGCGGCGAGGCCAGCGAAGGCAGCGACGGCGAAAGAGTAACGCATTTTGATCGATGGTTATCAGGATTGGGAACGGTTAAGTTGGAAGTGGTGGATGGTGGAGATGGTGGGAGAGAGTTGGCGAGTGTGTATTATTAATGATAGTATTAGTTGGTAACAACGAATGGACGACTCGAAGGTCAAAGGACTTGAAGCTCGAAAGTTTGGCTGTAAAGTGAGAAAAAACAGCAAGGCGACCGCGCTGCTATGATATATACAGTAGGGAGATTACAGCACGGTAGCGCGGACCGGAAACAAGTGGCCACTGAAAGGGGGAAACAGGACGGCGCAACAGGGGCGGAAGCATCTGGGCGCTGCAAGTGGTCTGGCGGATGTCAGGGCTAATGCAGGAACCAAGCTGGCCTGCCGCCCCGCTGGCCACTTGTAGAACGTGCGTACCTGGTGCTAAGACCAGATCGGCAGGTTGGCTGTGGAGGGTTGCGGTGGCTTCTCGTGTTGCAGAAATGAACGGCTTGCGTTGGCCGCTCAGTCGAGGTTCTGCTGTTGCTGTCTTGCTGCACACAGGCCGATTCTTCCAGACCGGCGGTTGCTGTCCCAGTTACGCGCTATAGGCGGAAGAACACAGTATGCCCACTTCGAGAGCATCGCGAGGCACGTTTGTCTCGACGGCCTCTGCTCGGTGCGCCTTCAAGCTCTAAGTGGCGATCTTGACAGGGTATCTTCAGGGGCGTCCTTATCGTGTTGCCCGTTGAACAGACGGTTCTCCACCAGGACATGGGCCTTCCAGCAAAGCCTCTGGAGATCCTTATCCCGAAATAGTGTTCACAGCATGTCAGTGTTGCAGAATCTGCAGGGTGCGTCAGCTTTTGTTTAGTTTTGCAAACATCTCACGGCGCCTTTCACGTGCGCGTAAGCTTGCCTCAGCGAAACATGTCTTTCGGCCTTGTCGTTTGCAAAAGACGTCACCGAATGCTCTATGCGCTGTCTCTATGCCGGTGCCGGCGTTTGCACGACCGAATGGTCCTTTGTGCAAGGCGCCGTGGCCCCAGAATCGACGAAAACATTGGTGAGGCCACTTTGCCAAGGGTGGAGATTAAGCATTAGGCGCTTACGAATACGGCTTAGTCGCTTTCTGCGCTGTCCCTTTTCGTCTCCACTACGCCTTGTCCAGCTCGACCTTCATTTCGGCCTCACCCCCAGCGCCTTCACGCCGGCCGTACCTCACGATCCGATCTCTGCATTTCGTCATAGTCGCTGTTGTGTTTCGTCAGCCAGATTGCTCTTTCTTCGCGCTTCAGCCTCCGCGGTCATGGATACAATGGTGCGCTGCACTCGTTTCGACAATGATGCATGTTGACCGCCTCGCATTCATTTGCGTGTGCCGCTCACTTGCATTCAGCCGGGAAAACTCCGGTAGGTATCGGCGACAACGTCCAAGAGACCCTCCCGATTGCGTTCTCCGCTGCCACCTAACCGATGCCGATCATATCAAAGCTCGCGACTTTATCAGGCTGTTGATAGAACGGCTTTATCGGAGGCGGTCAGTCATTCGACATCGGGAATGGAATCATGAAGCGTGCGGCTTGCGATTCGTGTGCTCAGCTAGGACCCACATTATTGCCTAAACACCAATCGGCATCTGGTCTGGTTGTGAATGCACCCTCCTACCATCGCTGCCTCTCTGACAGCATGTGAGCATACGCTGTTGGATCTCCACACACCTTCGCATTCCTCCACTAGCGCACTGGCTTTACCTTCCTGGACTCTGGTAGCCACTGCTGGCTGCGTCTGCTCGCATCTTGGGCCATGTCACTCTGCGGCATGGAGATCTCCAGCCCCAGTGCACTTCGCAAATTTTCGGCTCACCATCTACATTTGTTACACCACCAAAGGACCACACCAACAGGAATCGCCTAGGACTTGATCTGGCACATACATCCGGGGCTCTCACAATTGCCACTTCTACACTGGTGTCGTAATCATGAATGGTCTACTGCATGTGACCCGCGTGGTATTGCCATCCACGCTTTCCATATGGCCTCTACATGCGCAACAGGAGCCGCAAGATGCGAATGTAGAAACCATCTGGATGCGAAAGAGTTTGGGTTAGGGTCTAGCCAGTGGGTATAGCTCCCAGCACATCTCAGAAGCCTTGTTGCCATTACTCGTAACGTCCCAGAGAAGACTAGAGGTTTGCACGCTGAGTGTTACCCGGTGTAACCTCCTCTTACAACCAGCAACCCTTTATCTGCCCGGCATCGGAGCCATCACTACTTGCCTGAACCATAACAAAGAGATTCCCTCTACATCATATGGCACTAAAATTTCCGCGAGCACTGTTTGGGGGCAGGACACTGCTATGCAATGGGCCATGGTGCACATGAGCTCGTCTCTGGCACCTCTGATCCTGAGCTGTTGACGGCATTATCGCAAGAGAGGATGCAACAAGATTTTCCATCTTCAAGATTCGCACAGCCATGGATGCAGACTCAAAGCTGAGCAACTATTGTTGATCGCGACTAAGAATGTACAGCTCGATTTTCTTCAGCAAAATTGACATCTTAAAGTTTCTGTTACAACTTGTGTGCCGAATAAGATCAGAAGTCATTGGTTAAAATGTATTGGTCGAGATCCGCAGCCAGAGTACATGTAAAAGGGTAGCGAGTCACCACAAAACTCCCTACAGTTGACGCTATATTTTACTTATCTTATTGCTTCTTACTCAGCTATGGAAAGCAAGTACCACAAGGCATCAGGATCAGCGTAACATGGCATCTTCACGAATGCCCGACAACTCATTCCAATTCATGGTAAGAATCACCCCTGTATAGACTGCACATGAGATATGTACTGATTTTGTATATCCACATCTTAGGACCTTCCCAAAGAGCTGAGAATAATGGTATACGAACGTCTTCCTCGAACTATCGACAACAGGATAGTCAAGCTCTCCTACGAAAACTGGCCTTTGGACCAAGAGCGATATGTATCTTTCTTCACTCTCATCCATCCCAGCACCAACACTTCCATTCTCCGTGTCTGCAAGGAAATCCACGCAGAAGCAGCCCACTACGTCCAGAAAAGTATCCGCGACTTTATCCTCAAGGCATCGCCCAAAGTGGCAGGCACTCTGCACCCTGAATACCTTGCTGACGTCTTGGGGCCGATCATCAGAGCTGCGGCACGAGACTTTGACCACTTGCGCAAAAGATTCGGCTTTTCTCAAGATGGCAAACCTACAATACACGTACCATCTCTAGAAGAAATCATCAGAGGAAGCTGCTTACATCTTGCTATTTGGTACGATAATTACGACGAGGTAAATGGAGTCCGGCAACAAATTACTAGTGGGAGTCTTATAGATTACGGGAGCGAGAGAAATATGCGGTTGTTCCTAACACATCTTGCAGAAGCCCGAGAAACCAAGGCCATTTGGGACATGGAAGACTTGCCTCAAGAAGCCCTCAATGGGCCCGCATTATTTCTACCAGGCAGTGTGAAAGCACGAGTGCCCTCGATTCCACTCAACAGCGTGGATGAAAGGTCCAAACGCTCAATAAGAAAGTTCGTCACCACGGCCTCGATACAGCTACTCTACCAGCACATTGAGCGGATATCTCAACCCGCTCTTGGCAACCCTCGTCTAGACTTCGTTCATTGCTTGCCAGAACACAAATCTATGATCTCGCGAGCATCAAAATACGGTGCCTGTTCCACGAGACGCATGTTGCGTGCTTTCCAAGTTGATGGCCACCGTTCCATCTGCTACGATTACGGCGTTCATATCAAACTTGGAGGGTATACTGTTGTGGACGAAAGCCAGCCGCCGTTGCTAAAGGAAGACGCTATCATCAAGTTACCGGTGCAAGGATGTTATTCGACTCCGGGGGCTTGGGAAAGACTCTATGAGCCAGTCGATGGAGTTGGCAGTGTAGCAATCTGCCATGAACCTATGACTAAGGAAGAATGGGCAGAGTGGCTTCCGAATGAACCTGTGGAAACAGTCGACTTTTATAACAGAGGATGTTATATAGCCGAGCCTTATGCTCTCGATACTGTTCGGAGGTTATCACACTGTCCTGTGTTGATGAGCCCGTGAGACAACTGCCCCCCCCCCCCCCCCCCCTGTCTTATATTTGCGACTTCTCATACTTAAGAGAGTCATTTCGTCTGGTTCGTTTATAGTTGTAGAACCTGTGATTGGCTCAAGCTAGTCGCAGTACCACGGGATGAAGGATATGGCAACCACGGTTGGGTATCAAGAAACGACGCATCGTCTCAAGTCAACCTAAAAATGACATCACACATTCCGTCTATCATTTCGTAGTAGCCCAAAAAGTCTCATCACACCATCTATACCCCATTCATCACTTCTTCTTCCGTACTCATTCCAATCCCTTTCCACTTTCCCCCTTCACATCCTCCAAATACCGATCGCGAAAGAAAGCCACCGCAGCATCATCCACACCCAACCTCTCACAACCAGGCAAATGCCGCATGCCAATCAACATCCGCATAACCACCCTCAACGCCTTTTCGTCATCAGCGTGCCATGACCCAAACGTCTGCATCCTACTACAAAAAACTGACCAGCGACTGAAGACGGCGCGGCCAACCCCCTTCCGCCAGTGCATAAAACAGCTTCTTCTGATACTTCTCATCGAGCCCGTTGGTCAGTGGGAGATTTACCGCCTCTCTTCGAACGGAATGCAGTAATATGTCTCCTTGGTACTTGCGCCACGACATTATGTCGTTGTAGATGGACTTGGAGGTCGGCGTCTGAGTAAGGATATCCCGTCTTGGCGCGGTACTGCGCGAATGTCTGGCTATCGATCTTTATACGTACGTACAGGTGCGCGTCGTTCATCGAGTTCCAAAATGGTTTGGGGAGAGCTGGGTAAGAAGAGTTAAGGAAGCGGTATGGTTCGCGGATGTCCATGCGGGGTGCACCTGGACAGATTAGTGGTGGGTTGGTGTCATTGGAGTGGAGGATTAGGTTTGAGGCAACTGGTGGGAAGATTGGGGTTATTCGTGGAGGCTTTCGAGGTGTTGGAGGGGTCATTGGAAGGGATGTTCAGGTTGGGAGGGGCTGGTAGAATGGCTCGGCATCTGTGGGAATTATCTTCTGGGTTGGTAGCGTTATTGAAAGGCTGATCGGTCATATTTTGGTCTGATGACTATTGCAAGAGATGGGGATAAAGGCAGTGTGAATACTGAACGCATCAGGATTTCGGACTTATCACGGATTCTATGAGATACTGTGCTTGCTATGTCCATCACGTACTGAGGACAAATGTAAGAGTAGGTGGAAAGAAGGACTGCGAAGAAGATAACGTGACATTACCTTGGTAAGCTTGACGATATCCGGTGGGTTTCCAGGTGAGTTTCTTTATGAAGCAACACTCTAGACCGCAATATCCCACTGCTTCAGTCGACACACAGTCCTCCAATATCACTATCGCACTTGGTGAAATAGTATGTAAACGTAACAACCTTTCAGTATAATCATACTATACTCGCACAGGCTAGAGATACACAGATACATGTGCCTTCCAAGCTCACCTGACAAGAGCAAGGACACAATTCGACAAAGCCCTGATCCAACGCCATGCTAATACACACACATCTCCACAGTCGTAGCCTGTGACTGCAAAAACCATGCCTATCCTGATCAATGACATGTTGATATCCTGCATGTCATGCCACAATGCCCGTTAATACGCCAATGTACGCCTCTTTATAGTGAGAAAAATATGCTTAGCCTGATGGATAGATTTTGAGTGATTGCAGAAAGAGCATAGTCAAGCCAAAAGACTTTCTGTATGCTCAATGGATGCTGCCTCAAGTCTTCATCTTGCCAAGGAAGCCATCAAGGTCGAACTCCTCCTCGTACTGCTTCTCGTCCCAGAGATCTCCGAGTTCATCCAGGAAGCCCTTCTTGCCCTTCTCTCTTAGAGCACCAGTCGCGTCTACAGCGTCATTCTCGTCGATACCCGTACGGTCGTCTTTTACGTTGCTGGGTGGTGCTGGTAGTGCGGCGGGATCGTTCGAATCGGCGGAGACGTTGAAGAGGTCTAGAATCTGATCCGTCTGCATGGATTGGAGACCAGCGTTTTGTTGGTTTACGACAGTCGAAGCGATGTCGATCTTGAAACGTTGGAGGCTGAGAGGGTTCGTTAGTGGAAAGTTTGATTTCGTCATGTGTGAGTTGGGACTTACTTCAAGATCTTCTCTTCCAAGGTACCACGCGTTACGATCCGGTACACGTTGACGACCTTCTTCTGACCAATACGATGCGCGCGGTCCATAGCTTGAATGTCTTTCTGCGGGTTCCAATCGTGCTCAACGAAGATGACGGTATCGGCACCTGTCAAGTTGAGACCTAGACCACCGACACTGGTTGTCAGGAGCAAAACGTCATACGAGGGATCGGTGTTGAACTTGTTGACAATCTCCTGGCGCTTGGTTGCTTCGACGCCACCATCAAGACGCATGAACTGCACGGAAGGAAGCAGCTTTTCGAGCACGTTATGCTGGACCATATCCAACATCTCCTTCATTTGGCAGAAGACGAGAGCGCGATGCTGAGAGACAGCTTCAGGTAGGTCGCCATTGGCGGCGGCAGACTTGTCGCTAACAACGTCGGACGCGCCGATACCGCAGTCGACAAGCAGATCCTTGAGAGCTCCAAGCTTAGGTGCGTGCACAATGTCGTCGATTGTGGTGTTGTGCTTCTTGAGATACTGCTGGGTAGGCTCATAAGCCTTGTTGGTAGGACCCTTGACAACGAGTGAAGGCGAGTTGCATAGCTTCTTCATGTACTGTAGAGCCTGGAAGATATGTTGCTTGCTCTCGCGGTCGGCATTACCGGCCTTGGACTGAATCTCCTTGCCTTGGCGCTTGGTAAAGTCGTCGAAGAGATTACGCTGCAATTCAGATAAATCGCAGTAGTAGTTCTGTAGGATCTTGGGTGGCAGGTCATCAAGTACCTCCTCCTTGAGACGACGAAGAAGGAATGGAAGCACCTGTTTATGTAGAGCTTCGATTGCTAGTGCACCTCGTTCTTGCTCCTTTGACGAGCTCTTAGCGAATCTCGAGGCAGCAATGGGCTTTGCGAAGCGCTCCTGGAAGACTTTCTCAGTACCGAGGAAGCCGGGCATAAGGAAGTCAAACAGTGACCAGAGCTCGAGCACGTTGTTTTGAATGGGTGTACCGGAGAGGATGAGACGATGGTTTGACTGAAACTGCTTGACAGCCTGGCTGGTCTTCGATTTTGAGTTCTTGATCAGATGGCCTTCGTCGAGTACGCAGTAGTTCCAGGTGATGGGCTTGAGAATGTCCGCGTCATTCCTGCAGATATCGTACGAAGTAATGACAATATCTACCTTGTCGAGCTGGTTCCTGTGCTGACCACGAATGGGCGGCGAGCCAACGTAGGCCACGCAACTGAGGAAAGGTGCATATTGACGTATCTCCTGCTGCCAATGGCCAGATAGCGTAGGTGGACATACGATGAGAGATGGTAGGCGTCGGAAGTTTGGGTCGCCAGTTTTTGCGAACTCATCTGCGCGCATGTGATGATCACTTGCCACCATGCAGAGTGTTTGTAATGTTTTACCAAGACCCATGTCGTCACAGAGAATACCGTGAAGATTGTATCGGTTGAGGAAAGCCAGCCAGTTGACACCTTCTTGTTGGTATGAACGGAGCGTCGCCTTGATACCGACAGGAATCTCGAAGGGCTCCACCTTCTTCGCATCGAGCATCTGGGCAACGAACTTGCGTTCGCGGTCTCGGCCCTTGAGAAGGGAGTCCGGAAGACCTGGAGGGTCAGGGATACCAGACTCGAGCGGTACCAGCTTGACGAGTGTGGCAAAGCTGGTTGTAGCGAGCAACCGCACATCGTTGTCTGAGTCGCTCATACGACCAAGCACAGGGGTTATGAGGAAGATGACGTATGGCAGGATCGCGTCCTCCATGACATGTATGAGATGATAGATGCACTCGATGGCTCCTTGGCGAGCGTGCACGTTTCCGCCGTCGCTGATGGTTGGTAGCACGCTCTCGACAAGCATCGTCACACCCTCGACAGACATGACGCTGCAGATGGTGGCAAAGCACTTGGCAGCTGCGTACCGCAATACGTATAGCTTGCTCTGAAGAGCCTTCGCAATGAGTGGAAGCAGGTCCTTGACAAAGCCCCTAACACTTGGATGAAAGCTGCCTACCAGGGCACGTAAAGTTGACAAGGCATCAACGACTTCCTGACCAAAGACACCGTCTTCGTCAAAGATGTGTGATGGAAGTGTGGCCTCGGTGAAAGCGTCCTTGATGGGCCGTTCGATCAGGTTCTTCAAAATGGGGACCTTCTCGAAAATATCAGCACCGAAGCTCTCGACGACCTTCTCCAGACCCTCTCGTGCACCACGCTTGGTGATCCTAGCAGCCCTGGATTCTTCCGCAAAACGAACAGCATCCGGATGGTCGCGCACGTCTTCGTCCTTTTTGAGGGTAAGAATGCCTGTTTCGATGTGGGACTGTCCGGCGAATTCGGGCGTTTCAGCTGTCTCCATGCAGTAGAACTTGACCAGATTGCCGACAACTTTGTTGACTACACCAGACCTCTTAGCATTGACCAAGAAGACAATGTAGCCGGCAACAGCAGCTGCAGAACGCTTCTGTAGCTCGACGTTCTCTTCCTTCTTGACGCTGTCCATCATAGCCTTGATGGGTGGAGACGGCTTCTTTGGGGGTGAGTTGAGCGCTACCAGCGCACCAGCTGCAGCGGCCTTGATACGGACATCGCGCTCTTCCTTGATATCCTTGGCTTCTTGAATACTGGATTCTACCTCCTTGCGTGCTGTATCCAGGTTCGCTCCGGCGACCATGCGAGCTGACGGCGTCATTCCCTTCTTGAGCTTCTCATACTGTACGTTGAGCAGCTTCTCGGCATCAGCGACACCAAAAGCATAGTGATTCGCATTTGGCATGCCTTGAACAAGAGCAGCGATGGTGGGCAGGTTCTGTACATGTGCTTCGTGGAAGATACTCAGCAAAGAGTGGCACTGTGTTCGAACGATTTGCAACTTCGGCACGAGATCTTCGTAGGCGGCTGGCCTTTCGCCCTCGACCATAGGAAGGAGTGCCTGAACGAACGATTCAGCCAAGGCATCTTTGGTCGCCAGATTTTTTCCAAACTCCTCAATGATGATCGCGCCCGTCAGTTGAGTTGATGAGTTGGGAGAAGATAGAGGCTTCAGTAGTCTGGATTTGAAGGTCTCCAGCCTCAGCTCCTCAGGCCATGCTCCCATCGCTTTGCCAAGAGCCTGTGCTGCAGAGGTCCTGGAGCGAATCATCACGTCCGCTCCGATGAGTTCGAGATCGCCAGTAATCATGTGTCCGTCGACGTTGTGGGTCTGAGAGGTTGGAGTAGGCGTTGACATGTCGTCCTTTCCGTGGCGAGACTTCTTCCTCTTCCGAGCCGGCTCGCTGGCATCTGGCGGAGATGACTTACGGCTCGGCTCAGAATCTGGTGGCGGGCCCATAGCTTGTCCAGAAGGTTTGATGAGCAGTGACCTATTCAATGATATTGGATGGCGAGAAACTCCAATAGGCGTCAGAGTGAGAGGAATTACAGCATCCAATATAGGCTCCATGTGAGCAGCTAGCTGGCTACCCAGGGTCTCGACAATAGCGTTCCAAAGCTGGAGGGAGAGCCTTAATACGCCTTCGTTACGTTCGAGCAGGATATTCTGAAATATGAGCTGCAATGCCTTGCTATCTACCCAACTGTCTGCACCTTCACTCTGAATATTGAGGAAAGTGATCAGCGCACGCAGCACCGCCGCGCGAACACTGGTGATGGTATGTCGTAGGAACGGGAAGAGTCGAGGCACCAGTTCGTGGAATGATTGAGTCGGATCCTGTCGTGCGTTGGCTTGCATGGCTTCCAGGACTTGGGGAAAGCCACAAAGCTTCGCCAGCAGATCCATGATGAAACCAGTACTAGCGCTAAGGTCATCTTGTAAGCTAGAGAGACAGGACCAGACTACATTCATCAGCCCTTCAAGTGACTTGGGGCGCATCTCGATGAACTCCTTTGCGACAGGGATGAGAGTTGCTGCACTGATTGCTCGAACATCGTCGTCGGAATTACTCAGACCGCTGATAACTGCGGCGAGTACTCCGTCCAATAACGTGCCGTCTTCGAGAAGTAGGTCGTTTCTGACCGCGACAAGATAACGCAAGCCAATCATGCCACCCTGACATAGTGCCCAAGGAGCGCTGAGAGGGTTGGTATCGAGGGGAAGGTTATGGTTGATGATCAAGCGGTTAAGGACCTGGAAAGTTGCGAGAACGTTATCGCGAGACATGTATTGCAGCAACGAGCCAAGGGCTTGTCCAGCCGTCTCGCGAATGGGCGCAATCGCATTATCGCCAGTGAAGTCTGCAAAGCGATCGAGCATGAAGATGCAGATCATGCGACATGCTAAATCATTGAGCCATCGCTGATTGAGCCGATCATTCTCAGTCCGACTGAGCCCCTTCCGCCTGCCAGCACCACCGCCGTGGATACGAAGAATCTCTCGAAGGCCCATGGCGGCACCATGGCGAACCTCCCAGGTGTAGTCGAACAATTCGACGGAGAGGTACGCACATACGCGCTCAAACGGCCACTCCAATCCGAACTCTTCAGCCTCGGTCTGGAAAGACGACTTCTCTGCTACTGGTGCGCCCTTGAACTCTTTTACGAATTTCGCATCGTCGTCACCGCCGTTGCGTTCGAGTGAGAAGTAGTCGTTCATGGGCTCGTCTTCGTCGCCGTTCTCCGACTTCTCGAACTTGATGGCCACGGGGTGTGGGCGTACCGGCGTCTCGACAAGTTCTGCTTGTGAGTCCTTTCGTGAATTTGAGTTGAAGTCGACGACCTGTACTTTGTTGGCACCTCCAGCAGCCTGCCTCTTATTCTTACGCCTCAGAGCATTCTGTTGACGCTTGCTAAGTCCTTTAGCATCAGGCGTGCCTGCAGTAGGAGAACTAGCATTGTTCATGCCATCTGATCGAGAGATATTGGTGTCGATGCGATGCATGGCAGGTGTCTTAGGAGCTGGTGTTTGCGGCATCACCTCTTGGTGTGGTGTGAGATCCTCAACCCACGCGCCTTCGAAGCCAAGACGCTTGAGCAGGGTGCTCTTTTGATACTCTAATCGTTCAGCGGGATCCATGGCTGCGAGCTTGTAGTCATGCTCCTTAGTTCCGAGAGAAGCTAGGACTTTGCCAAACTTGAGGATGGAAGGCAAGTCAAGTGTAGCAAGATCGAGCCCGTCGGTGAGGGGTAGCAGATCGCTCTCGCCAGTTTCTTCTTTCTTGACACCATTGCTGTCTTCAGACTTGACATTGCCATTGGACGAGGACTGGTCTTGCGGTTTGACAGCCTCCTCGGCGTCCTCGGCGTTGGGGTCAAACTTGTCGGCATTAGCTGCGATGCCTCCTATGGCCTTGGCAGCAGCAACTCGAGTTTCCCAGCTTTTTGATCGCAGATAGGGAATCACTCGTGTAAGAAGATTAAAAAGTTCGTCGGGATGCTGTTTTTGGACGTCGGCTAGCTGGTCGGCTGCTGTGTTTCGGATTAATGCTGTGCTGCCAGTCTCGAGGAGCCTTGACGTGGGTTAGCGAAAGCCAGAATGTGTAGAGTAAGCAAGGCTGTCGAGGCGAGATGATCTTGTGTCAGAAGGCTGCAGATAGTTTGATCAAGCTGCGACAAGTATGCAAGATGTTGCGAGCGGGTATACTTACGTTACGAGACGGTCCAATCTGGTGGCACTATCAAATCGTTAGCGCATCATGCATGCATCGATGCGATATGCGACATACCTCATGTTTGCGCCGCAGGATCAACAACCGGGCTCGCAAGTGAAGCACAACCAGAAGAATTAGAAATTACTAGGCGCCCGTAGGCGTGGCCATTGAAGCACTGAGCACGGCAAATGATGTTGGGCAGTGTAGTTAGAGGGGGGGGGTGAGTCACGTGACGGAGTGGTAACTCGATGCGGTGCCGGGAGCGCGTTCGGAGAAGGTGGGCTGCGGGCCTATCTAAGAGAATGAACAGGTCATTAAGTAGGCTGGATCGCTACCAGGAACGGGCTAGTGATGTGGTCCGTGCGTCCCGTTTCAGGGAGCAGAGGGAAATTTTTGCAACATCAACGTCGCCGGCCAGAGTGATGCATGTGCAGACAGAATGGTCATGCTCGCTGTGAAAGCGATGCATCGAGTCTGAGGCATGTCCTGCTGCTTATCGGGTGTGGTGCGATGCACTGTGCCGGTCGCGACTTCCTTTGAAGAAAATGTGGCCTCTGCGCTAGCCGGATCCATCACCGCCTCATGTGTACGCACCAACGCGCCTGCTCAAAGACCAACTTCCAACATCCCCACTCCTCCACCTACTCGTAATCGTATATCATGATCGCATTTGACGTCGCGTCACTTTCGCGACAGAACTCTTCGCTCCCAGCACAGGCCACACAACCTCCGGTCTTATCGTGATTATACGCGTCCTTGTTGTCACCAAGCTAGGCTACCATCATCATTCCTGACAGCCCACCAGGGCGCCGGAGAGCTCTGGCTGGCTTGCAAGGCTGCCCACCGATAAGCCCTTGACCACTTTTTGACCATCGCAGCAGCCGCAAACAGTGCAGCCCTTTCCGTGTCACTCTTTGCCCTATTCGACGGGTACCAAACGCGACAATTCTGTTATCCGTGGCAAGGCGGATACACCGGACGGACCCAACCTCTCGCTTGAACTGATCTGCATGAAGCGCTGCAGCTAGCGCATACCTGCATCGACATATCTTCTGGGGATATCGTTCTTCTACACGTCTTCCTTTTTTCTATTGATCATTCTGACTTCGGGCCCTAGCGCTCCCCCATGGAAATGCGACGTTTTCCCCGCATCACTTGCGTGTTGAACGTGTAATTTCAAAGTGGAGTCCAACGAATGCAGGTCAACGCTTTTCGTGCTACGCGAATTACCCTCCATGTAATTGGTACCGTGCCTGTGGCTGCAGACAGCGGTCCGCGATACGCCCGTGCTTGACCACTAATTCTATTCGTAAACAACGCGCGACGCTCTAGCGCAACGCCTGGATCGCATTCCCGAGCAAGAGTCGGGAACGTGTGGTACGCCAGAATATTCTTCATCGTGAGCTTACACGCTGCAGTATCGCTTCGCCGGTCAGGCCGTTCTACTGCCTAGCAGTCTTGGTGTTTTCGCGTGACATTACAGCATCGTACTTTAGTCATGGTCATTAATGGAACTGTTCAGCTTCTCCTCCGTGCTCCGCACGCACCACTGGTCATTAGACACATCGCCATCAGACTTCATGACTACTCGCGTGCTACGACACACTTCCTACCAAATCATACTCAGCATGAGCTTACGCATCTCTAATATGCTTGTGTCATCAACAACTCGGACTTGAGCCACTTTCATAGCAATACCGTTACACTACAAAGAGACCATCACATTCCATGGTCACGGCGTCAGCCTTGATGTAGGCAGGCCCTTACACATGACACTCATGGTCAATACTTTCAGAAAATCACTCCAAAGCTGATAGATGTTTCAAGAAGAGTCATGTGTCTCTATGTCTATTTGTTTCTCTACGTCGAGACAGAAGAGCCTTATAGCGATCTTCCAGACTCTGGAAGAGCGTGCACCACCAACCATGAGCTGCGATTTGAACTGTTCTGGTATTGAAAAGCCAAGCTCTGAGATGTAGAAGGAATTTGAGAGATGAGCGGGTGGTTTATATACCCAGTCGTTGAGATAACAAGAGCACAGTAAAATTTGGGGTTTTTTCGCTGAAGGACCGCAGTCGCTTTTCGTCAAAACATTGAATCTGTAGAACAGATCCTTTTCTGTATCCGTTCACTTCTTTCCAACCCATGGCGAATCGAAAACAATAGAGTTGCCCCATATAAAGCAAACGTCGCTATTTTTGGGTACATGGAACATGCCTATGGCAGAAGTTCCATTCGAGCGCGACGGATATGACAAGTAACCTCATCATTTTTCGCATGTCAAGAATCCCCCCCCCATATGGTACTTGGTTTCGCAGCTGTTTTGAGACGAGTTTGTGCGTGTGTGTGTAGAAGGAGGGAAGTCTCCCGGCCCTGTCTTCATATACTGGCCGGACGCTAGTTATGCCGAACTGGATGATATCTCGGAGATTTTATTATACGACGGAAGCTTTGATAATAATTTCGGTGGTTTTTCTCGTGCACCGGAGCGGACATGTAGGCTTTGCTCAGTGCGATTTTGAGTAGACTTTTGGGTGGCTGACACACAATACATGAGAGACAACCGCTTGGTTTTCACACACCCGAGAGAGCTCATAGACCGGTTCATTGCGTGTTTTGGAGGTTTATTAAGAGGTTGTATGAGAAATAGCACCGAAGACGAAGTGGCGGAAGAATTTAAAGGTGAATTTCGGTAGTATGAATCGTAGCGACGACACACCAATACATAAAGGTGGATGACGTGCCTTTTGAATCACTCCACATAATCGCACATGTATGCTGAATTCCCTGGACGGAAGCGTACTTCCAGTCGTGGAATTGGTGAGGATATTTTTTTTTTTTTTGGAGAGCAGCCCGCATACACTCCAAAAAGGATTAGAGTGTATGAAATTTTGTTTCAGTTCTCATCTCTGGTGCATAGACGGTGGCGTTCGAAATTTTGTACTCCGAGGATCATGACCTAGGCTTACTACGTTTTTTTTTCTTTTTTAAAGTTAAGAGGTTGCGGTGTACTATAAGGAAGAAGAAAACCAAGGGCCCGGAGGGGTTTATGCACTCTAGAGCTGGTACCGGGGTCGATATTTCAAAGCTAAAAAGATAGAAATTCATATTCAAATTGGTCGTGGATGTTTCGATTGCGAAGCTGTATACTTTGGACATTGCAAATTCGACATTGCATGTTGCGAAATCGAACAATAGATATGGACAAAACGAAAAGGTTCTTGGCATCTCGATTGCAGGATCGCGACACAGAGACATGAATATCTGTCTCGAACTTTTTTTGTATCAAAAGAGAGCTGGTTCGGTACGGTTGGAGGGAGGAACTGGGAAGCCAAGAAATTACTTAAATACCGCACATCCCTCCATAGTGAAAACCGATAGACATTTGAGGTCAGCCTGGCACAGATATTGCGTGAAAACGAGTGAAGAACCTTACATGTTACGAGCCGTACGACTAAGGCGATAACATCCTCTAAAGGTATACACCGTCACTCGTATGTTGTATTCTCAAATTAGATCGCCATGTATATCTTCAGTCACAAATGCGCTTCTCAATAACTGTATTGTTTTTCAATCACCATTCAAGCATGACTGTTCTTTCCATATCTCCCCATCGCATGTATCTGCACATTATTTAGCTCCCCTGGCCGTTCAATTCCGCTACCTGTGAGATGGCGGCGTCAATGGCACTAAGTTCACATTATATCATGCTTCTAGTTCAAGGGTGAGAACTTACGCTGTATCGGGGAAATTGGAGAGTAACAGAGTCTCCAATTCAGCTCTTGCGGCGTCGATACGTGCTGCAGGCGAGCCCATGGTCGGTTGGTCGTTTCCGTTTTCTCGTCCGTTATCTTCTGTTACTTGTCCGTGTCCACCTCGACCGGCGACAGCGGGATTATTTGCGGATCGCGCACGATTAGCAGCAGTGCCTGCTGCATCAACTGTACGCAATGAGCCTAGAAGTTCCTGGGCTGTGGGGTGTCTGAGATCCGATGGTAAAGCGTTGCGCCTCTCTCTCCGAGCTCCAGACAATACAGGCACGGTACGGACTTCGTGAGCGAGTTCACTGTTTAAAAAGTTTTGGTTCCAATACAGCAGCTCGGGCATCGGACTCCCAACCTCAGGATCCTGATTGGCGATATACAGGCTCATTTTGTTCTTCTGAAATTCTGCATAAGTATCAAAACCTTGAGAACGCATGTAGTAGCATAGGCGCAGCGCATCCTTGGCCTGTGGATGCTTGTCCTTCGCGATGTTTTCCGTCCAGCTATGAGCTTGTTGGACAGTAAGTGTATCAGATGCGTGAAGGCCTAGCCACTGCAAGAGCTGGCATTGCACTCTAACATACGTAGGGCTTCTTACGGTACCCTCTGTCTCATCTGCTTCGTTGTAGGTGGTCTTTGGGAGCATGGAAACGAGCGTAGTGACAGGCTTCCTCGATCGTCGCTGCGCTCGTGCGGGAGCAGTAACGTTACGCTCGGCAGGTGCAAGAGGTGTAGGCATGGCTTCAGTAGGTAATGCGCGTAGTGGATGACTGTGATTGGGTGGTGTTGTGAGACTACCAGTGCGTAGCGGGAGGTTCTGACGTGCGGCCTGGATAGTCGCCCGATCGGTAGCTAGATTGCCAGCGAGAAAGGTTCTAGATTCGTGATGAAGGCGAATATAGCGTCGAAGACCTCGTACGTCGCGTCTGGGTTGAGTATCGGCACTATTGGTATCGGCCATCTAGAGTGATAGTGGGTATATTTATCTGATTGGCCTGTTTGGCTAAGAAAACGATGGATCTTGTTGATAGCGGAGGAATGTGAATTGGACAGAGTGTAAAGAGATGGAGTGGGAAACTGGGAGTGAAGTGAGAGAAGCGAATGAGGATCGCCAAGAACTACTTTGTGGCTGGTGGCAGGTATGAAGCGCTGCTTCGTACGAGCGGTGTGAAGCCAACAGTGAGTGAGGAAGGTACAAAGGACAGTAGAACTGCATAGATATACTTGAGTAAAATGAATGAGAGGGGTGGAAGAATCACTGATATGCGCACCTAATGAGAACCGTATGAGACTGAATACCTATCTGAAAAAAGGGACACAAAGTGGACGATGCAAATATAAAATAGTTGATACGACATAAGAACAGGGAGAATAGGTTAATATGGTGTGATTTTACCACTACAAACCTTGATCGAAGCCATACTTATCCATGTAACCAAAAGGTCCTCTTTAATTCCACGTCCACATTTTCCTTACTACACATCGCCTGATGCCGCCGTTACCTCTTGCTGGTGTGTGCAGATATATCCCTCATATGGATCGACAGTAAACAGCGAGCTCGTCAAAAAGCGACATCAATGAATGAAGGGAAACCACGAGTATAGAGTCAGAAAAGCGCTGGGAGGTGACGGCTTTGAGGGCAGAATGCGAAAGCCGCGTTACAAACGTACTAAGAAGCAGTCTAGGACATATGACATTCTGCCTCGAGGCTCGAGAAGACCTAGGCGCGTATTATGATGTTCTACGCAAATGTTTGTAGCTGTATCTGTTCGAGTCTACTGTTTGGCCTGCGTCTCTTAGATATTCGATACTACTTAACACTCTTGTCAGATGCTGTAGTTCGCGTGACATTCGGACGCCGTGCTCGATACGCGCGCAGTTGCTGTCATGGTGTGGAGGTGGCAGTCGTGACTTGTGAATTTCACTTGCGCGATCAGCTGCTAGCATCGCTTCACATGTCTAATCATCGCACCAAACCCAACCAACACAATCTCAGACCCTAACAACCAATCATACCAAGTGCACCATATACCCAGCCCTAGAGCCCAGGCGCCCTTGGCCCCAAGTCGATATTTGATGGAGGATGCCCAGCCAAGAGATACGTCCGATGCGCAGGTTTCCACGCGGGACGATCAGTTAGTCTCGATCCTATGGTTCAGATGACGTATAGCGCAACACCATCCTGCGCAACAACCCTGTCTACATGCCACCACAGCGGGCCACAAACTTGTAATGAGCACGGTGCAAGTGATCGAGAATGAGATCACTGCTGGCGCAGATGGCGTACACGCGGGATGTGCAGGTGGAGTATATATGTTGGCTACCTGATCTGGGTGCTTACTTGCACATGCAAATACCCACACATCCTGCCCAAGCCCTACGGAGATTTTACATTGCTATCTATACCTTCAACACAATAAAAACAGAGTAGTATCGCGCAAAATGACAGACCAAAACAAAGGATCGCAAAAGACCTACAAGGAAGCCGCGGGAGGGTACTACAACCAGAAATACGAGACATGGATGCCATGGATTGAGGACCAGTACCTGAAGTGGTTCACCAAGGATAACAAGGCTTCTTATGCTACCAAACGTACGTCTCATCAACTGTAACATTATCCTGCCAGACCAGATGTTCTGACACGTCCTTTTGTAGAAAACCTCGACAAGACCAAAGTCACAGGCGTATCTCAAGTCGACAACCTCCAAGATGGTGTGAACAACCTCGTCGGCGGCCAAGTCGGTAAAGGAGGACTCGCACAACCACTTGGTGATACCGTCTCTAAGGAGGGTATCAACCGTGCCGAGCGCGGCGGCAAGGACGACAAGGGTAAGCCCATCGAGGGACAAGGCCCACTGGGTGGCTATGGCCAGAGTGCTGCGGATGGAGTGAAGGGAGGCGCGAGCAGCGTTGCAGGAGGCGCAAAGAGTGCTGGAGGATACATTGGAGGTATGTTTGGTGGTGGTAAAGGGGAGCAGAAGAAGTAGAGAGTTGGGAACAGACGGACGGCGATATGATACCATGATCCATAGGATCTTTGCTCTGGGCGGATCAGACTGAACGATTTTGTGTTGGATTCGTGATTTTGCGTTAAAGATCCAGCTTCTGTAGTAATCCACGTATACCCTCTAGCTAGCATCGCGTCGTTCGTCAACTTGCAGAGAGATGTCCCTTGTATCATCAAGAAACTAACATGGAGAGCCTCTCCACTACGACGCAACATGCGCGTCAACATCCACCGCAGTCCCTTCCCCCTCTTCCACTCCGAACAACTTCAAGCAGTTCCCTCTCTTGAACATCCTCGCGCAATCCGCCGCATTCGGCTGTCCCTTCTGTACATCTGCTCCCCCCTCATACAGTACCCTAACAACATCGTCATATCCTTTGAACACCGCCCCCGCGATAGGGCTCTGGCCCCTCCCGTTCAGCACGTTTGCATCCGCGCCGCTGTCTAGCAGCATCTTCGCAGTCTCAGCCTTACCGTGGTACGATGCCAGCATGAGAAGTGTATCGCCCGATGCGTTGGTGAGGTTCTTGGGGATGCCGGCGCTGACGTATTGGGAGAGGGTGGATGTGTCCCCGCTGCGGGCGAGGTCGAAGAGGCGCGCTGCTAGGTCGAGGGCGGCGGGAGGAAGCTCAGAGGGAAATCTGGAGTCGGATGGTGCTTGGACGGCGCCGTCGGTGTCGGTCGCGCCTGTGCCTGCTACTTGAGCGGCTTGTTGGCCATACGAGTCTTCGTAGGATGGCATCTTCTATTCACTCTTGGGCGGGTGCGAGTATGCAACGTAAAGTGAAGGTGGTGCTTCGGGTTGGTATTAATGGCAGATCGCCTGCTGATATCTCGTTTTACATGGTGAAAATCCTGAGCGCAGACGCTCAGTGAGAGTAAAGGCGCAGTTGACCGTCTCTGAGCGTCGATGACGAAATCAGTCCCGGTCGCGCGTTCCGAACGGGAAGCGCGCTAGTGGGCGCTGCATCGTTTGCTTGGCAGCCATCGCGACTTCCCCAGGGTTGCTCTGTTGTTAGCTGCGTGAAAGCCACCATTCCCACCACAACCACCTCTACGTACTGTGAAGCCAGAAATAGAGTGCTGTAATCTCGGCGATACGGCGACCATGGCCTCACCGCCACACATTCCACAGCTCAACGTCCCTGGCAGTCGCAAGCGCGGCAGCATATCCTCACATTCTGGCGCGCCCACCAAAAAGCGCAAACCCTCCAATCTACGCAACGCCTTCTCACCAGACGCCGAATCAGTCGGAGGCTCGCCGCGCCAATACTCGCGCTCACCGTCCGTGGAAAGCAACATCACCACATCAGTCGTCAATGGCGCAGGAGGGAAGAAACGACGAAAGAAAGGCGGAGACGGAGGCAGTGTCGCTGGCTCGAGTATAAGAGCAGGCAAAGGCGGTGACGGACGCAGTGCAATCGGAGGCGAAGATGAAGATGGCGACGGAGGAGAAGAAGCCGAAGACGATGACGATGATGAAATGGGCGAGGGGATAGGCATGGAAATCGAAGGCGGCATGAGTGTTGAAGCACGAAGGAAGCAAGAGAAAGAATACGAACGGTATGTTTGCTACCACTAACCCTCTGCTACCCAGAACCCAGTTTACTAATTGCAAATGCGACAAACAGCATGCTAGAAGACTTCATGACCCCCGCCCAAATGGACCGCTACGCAACCTACCGCCGTATACGCCTCAAAAGGGAAACAGTCCGTAAACTCGTCAACCAAACCCTCTCGCAATCCGTACCCCAGCCCATCATCATCGCCGTAACTTCCTACTCGAAAACCTTTATCGGCGAACTCATCGACCGCGCCCTCACCGTCCGCGACGAATGGTCCGCCGTCCGCACTCACTTGCCCAACCCAAACCTACCCGGTCCCATTCTAAGTCAAAGCTTAGTTAGGCCAAGTGCGCATATCAAAGACGACAGGAATCGTCCTACTAACTCTGATATTACGAGCGCCGGGTGGTATCCTGGCCAGGTGGATCGGAAGGAGAGTTTGTGGAAGGAGGTAGAGAAGGATGCTAGTCTGCAGGAAAGGTTGAAAGCATGTGATAAGGGACCGCTGACACCGGCACATTTGAGAGAGGCATTGAGGCGGTACAAGAGGGATCGTGATGGTGGAGGTGCTGGGTTCGCAGGTATGAGTTTGGAAGGGGTGGAGAGGACTATGGGGAGGACGGGTGGGAGGAGGCTGTTCAAGTGAAAGTAGTCGTCTTCATCTCTTCACAACCTCTGGGATCACCTGAGTGCCTTTGCAACGAGGACTATTAGGCATAGCGACGGCGTTTGGGTACGAGTATTACTGGCATAAGACTCCATGTTCTCGAG
This sequence comes from Alternaria panax, assembly GCA_019702505.1. Taxonomy (NCBI): domain Eukaryota; kingdom Fungi; phylum Ascomycota; class Dothideomycetes; order Pleosporales; family Pleosporaceae; genus Alternaria; species Alternaria panax. Next base: position 3,365,876 of record JAANER010000004.1, read on the forward strand.
CTGTTTATCTCACTTCTTTCTGATACCAATGGCAAGGCAATGTCTTACTACTTTAAGTAGGCCTGGAACATACAAAAGTCATATCAATGCGATATGGAGGAACACAGGTCATTATCATTGCAAGATGGAGTAATCATAGATAAAAGTGGAAGTGAAACCTTTTCAGAGGCTTTTGTGAAGAGCTAACATTTGTCATAGCTATTCATCATTCCAGTCCATCCCAGCCGAAGAGAGAACACCTTAGGAAATCATAACGCTAATCAACAGCCATCTAGTTCTCGTGGAGGAGGTCGAGGAAGGTGTCAGCAGCAGGCTCGGGCTTGCTGGCCTCGAGCTTCTTCTGGCCCAACTTCTCCTTGGAGAAGGTAGCAGCATATGGGTTGAGGCGGAGCTGCACCTGGAAGTTCTTGAGCGGGTTCTTCTTTTGTACGACACCACGCTTGGAGACGGCTCCACCACGGACGGGGCGGAGGACCTTCTGGACGTCGCTGGAGTTGATGATCTTGCTGAGGTCGGGCTGGCTCATCATGGAAGATGGCAGGAGGTAGTCCTTCTTCAGCGCCGAGGGCTCGGCGGTGGATCCGTAGACCTTGTCGAGAGCGGTGAAAGCAGATGAGGTCCAGACGATGAAGCGACCGAGGTGGCCACCAGGGGCGAGCTGGAGGAGGTTCAGGGAGTAGACGGATGAGGTCTCGACACCTGGGATGTTGCGGAAAGCAAGGACGAGCTCCTTGCCATCCTCATCGGGGTTGTAGATGACAAGAGGACCACGGCGCTGCTTGTGGCGGCGGCCACGGAGCTTACCCTTACCAGCGCGGAGCTTGCGCGAGTTGCGGGCCTTCTCGACATCGGCACCGGCACCGACAGCCTTCAGCAGAGCGACGGCAGCGGAGGTCTTCTTGATGGCAGCATCGGCGAAAGCAGTCGATGAGATAACGAGGGGAACCTCAGGGACGGTGCTGATGGCGTGACCGCGGGCAAGGAGAAGAGCAGGGCTTCCTGAAGCAGCGAGCGCGGACGCAGTAGCGAAACGCTTCTGGTTCAGGTTGATCTTCTGGTGCCACTTACGCCAGACCTTGGTGGGAGCGAACATGCGACCGGATCGGCACATGTTACCGAAAGCAGCCTGACCAGCACGGTGAGTACCTCCACCAGAGACACGGGGGATACGGGCGACAGCGCGACCAGTACCCCAGGACTCGGCAGAAGTTTGGTGACCAGCCTTCTCGGAGCTGCTTGTTGTTAGATTATGTGGTTGTGCAGCGCGCGAGGTAGGCTTACACAGCGTATGGCTGGCGGCGGTTCTTGTTCACGCCGGTGTGCACCGCGTGGACGATGTCAGGGCGGATGGGTGCCTGAACGAATTGTTAACATTGCTCAAAAACAGCCTTGTAGCATGGTGTATGTGCTCCGGTGGTACAGCAGAATTGTCGAAGCAATTTGTGTATCTTGGAGAGACTGAGAGGAGCCAGCGAGCCAGAAAGTGCGAGTTTTCGCAACAATCTCATGCCCACACGTCATGGGAAGAAGTCCGCATTCTTCCAGCTCATTGTGAGCACTGCCCGCTGCCATTCGCATCCCGCTCTTTCAGGTGCCTTCCCATGTATGCGTTACTCCAGCTGCCGTTGTAGCCTCTCTCAGTCTCTCCCTCCGAGTGTGGTTTGCGTCGTATCGCGAAGTTCGAATTGCGGCGGAACTGACCTTGAAGACATTGGGCACGGGGACGGTGTCCTTGGTGGCCTCGCCCTTGGCGGAGACGACGGTGACGGTTGGCCTCGACATGGTGGCTGTTGTGTGTTGACCTGGTGGTTAGTTGTCGCGAGAGAAGATTCGAATCGTCAATGTTCGGGCTGAATTTCGACTCTCGCTTACCACTGGTGGTGTAGCGCTAGCCGTCTTGGGCTTGGCGTTGTTGCTCGCCGCCAGGTGAGAGCCGCATCTTCACATGCTGCTACGAACTCTGAAGAGAACTTGTAGCCCAAGGCTACGTGTTTGGAAAACCGTGTTGCAGTCCTCTGTCTTTAGAGTGGTAATATTGGACCTGTAATACGAACGATACGAACATCCCAAGGACCTCGGGTTTATCACCACCTGGGCAGTCATAAGGATACCTAGGTACTTGGGTAGATTCTTCACACCCAAGCAAAGCAGAGAATACAAGTTAACAATACAGTTTCAACACAGTTAGTTACGGCAGGATATGTGTTGTCGTTGTATCGCAAGTACTAAGGTCACAGATATGGTAATATTTGGTTCCTTTGACGCGACTGACAGCTCGTGGCAGAAATGAGTATTTCCCTGTTAAGGAGCTCAGCTTTTCCTATGTGTTACACCTACATACAGAATCTGCCCTGAATATATACGCAGATTTCTACTTTACAACTCTGACAGAAAATTAGCAGTCTGTGCCTTTATTGTAGATTCTATGGATAGTTGGTGGAACCTGGATAGAACGAGCTTCTTCGTAATACCAGCACTAACAAATACCTACTCTGGCGTCGAAATATGTGGCGGGGTGAGTTCGTGGTCCATAGCGTATTCGGAGCACTGTTACCGTTCGTATTGCATTACCTGTCTATCATGTCTTTGTTAGTATTCTAATTTCAGCCCAGAGCTGTCTAGCAAAGGCACGAATCTTATCGCTAGTCAACAACGAAGACATTATCCTCATTTCTACTATTGTTGTGGCATGTTGTTTTGTCGACACCAGACGCAAGTCTAGTTGAGCACTTGATGCGCACAGTTAGACATGGTGACGTGCTGTAACTCGAGTACTATGTAAACATAGGGGCGCATTGAAGTAATCTGGCTATGTTGAGACTCCTAGCACGACCGAGCCTATGACCAAGTCAACCAAAAGCTATACAAGTGCTAGCACGTCCCTGCTTGCTGGTCGAAGAGGTCGCATAGTATTAGGTTTCTCGGTCCGCGAGCACGATCGCAAACATGTGAACCTTACGAGGCCCGTGAGACACGACCCCCTATGTCGAAAAGTATACTATTCGGTCCAACTCGCCATAACATCGGGTGAACTAACATGTCCTACCACGGCTTCTATGATAAGTGTGGTTGTTGTAAGGTCAGGGCATATGGCACGGTGATGGCACGTAAACTCGGGCCGTCTTGGGGACCTTGGGGACCTTGGTTAGAGGCCAGAATACTCACCACGCTCGACTCAGTCGGGTGTACCACCTATGTGGTAGCGAAGAGTTGGGCTCTGATCTCTCCACGTTGCAAGTTGATGGTGTGGAAACTACCACTGAGTCGCTCAGTCAACCCTATCCTGATCTTAAGAGCACGTGCCCATTGGGGTGAGGCGTAGTGTACTGAGTCGTTGGATCCTCGCATGGATGCCTGTTTCGGTGTCGCGTTGCTTTTTTGAACGGATTCTGCCGGCGTCAAAGATGCTGAAACACATTCGGTGTGGGCTGGCCGAATCGGGGTTTTGCGTGACAAAAGAACAAATCACAAGCATCCAGGGCACAGGCAGCGGCAGAGGGGGAAATAAGTTTCGGCAGGTACAGCATACACCGCGGCTCTGCCTGGCAGTCATGCGGGAGAGAGTTCCACATATGTTGTGGGTGGGTTTAGGATTACGAAACTGACGGCAGAGAGCTGAAACGCGTGGTAGTACTCACATGACGAAGACGCGGAATTCTCGCCCCGCCAACGCCAACAGGTGGGTCGATGTCTTCGTACGGTGCGTTTCACGTTAGAGATATTTACTCCGACTGTTTTGCATGCCTCAGAAGGCTGCGATGGAGCAAGTCACAGTCGAAGACGCCGTGCGTGTCGAAACGATGGCCGTGGCATGCGAAGCGAGGCCAGGGTGTCCTGGCAGCAGGATAATGACAGTAATGACGACGCTGGCCGGGCTGCTGCGATGAACGCAGACGACGAGTAATTCATCTCGTGTGCGTCCAGGCCGGAGACGGGACGGATTACATGGCCAGGTACTGCCTGGGGTGGCTGCAATATGAGCGGACCCCTGCCTCTTTCCGAGGTCTCTCGTCTGGGCCTTCCCGTCTACAGGCTGCGGCCTTCCAGGGGGGCTCCTCTAGGCTCGAAGGGTCCGGGGAGCAAAGGCAGTCTGGTGAGGTCATGTGGAGGGGGTGTGGAGGATGCGAGGAGAGAGTCTGCTTGCTAGAGCACGGCAAACGACTTTTACTTGCAGGCTGCAGAGCGTGGATCGACGGCGGTACGGTGGGCGTGTTGTAAGGCGGCGCGCGTGAGTGGCCTGGCGTGTTTGTGTAGTGTGGTCCCAAGGCTCTCATGGCCCTGGCGTGCTCGTGTGCTAGTGGTCGCAGCTGCCTCGTAGCGCACCGGCGGCGGTTGCTATTCCTGGAACGTCGGCGCTTCCACAGAGCCACCACTAGCGTTGCCTCGCAGTTCGTCTCCCCCATCCATCGACAGGACGCATTCACGCCGCCTCAATCACGACACACAGCGTGCTCGCCTCGCCTACCCACCAACCCTCCCCCAACACCCAGGCGGCAGCGGCTCTGCGATCGACCGGCTTCCCTCGCCCGCACCAAGCTGGTCACCCCTCTGCCACACCAGCAACCACGAGTCCAGAGTGTGTCGCAATACACGACAATTGTGAGCGCGGCAACCACGTCCACGGCGCCTTCCTCACCACCGCCCTCACCGCACCGCCCGCACCCGCACCGTCGCCGACACTCGACCTGTCTCCCCACCACGCCGCATCATCTCAGGCATAGGCGCATCGCCGGCCTAGTCGCTCCTTCCCCCTCAGGCGCTTAGTAGAGGATCTGGTATTCTCGCTCCAATTCACCGCACCAGCGCCCCTCTCCACTGCTGTTGGCAACCAGGTAAGCTGCATGTCTCTTCCGCGTCCCGCCTCCACCCTTACCCTCGCCGTCTGCCTGAGCGAGCATGACTGTGCCCAAGGGCAGTGTACCGGCAATCGTCGTCTGCCACCCACTGCCTGCTTGACCATGTACTCTCTCCCACCCGTCTTCGAGTCCGGCAACGGTTTCTCCAAGACCTGTCTCCAGCCTCCGTTCCCCACTCCCCGTTTCGAAACACTCGCGCCTGCCATGTCTGCCTCGCCCACAATATCCCATGACGCTGACAGTCCGACTCTCAAAAGGGCTTTCTCTACACCTAATTCTTCTTTTCCTTGCAAGAAACTCGAGCAGTCATTCACCTACTGCACCACCCCATCGCGAGCTCGATATTGTCCCAATACCATCGGAAGCCACTCTTCACGCTTGGCAGCACACACTACGACCCGGAGACCCAGCATGGTGCAGACGAGCGCGCGAACATTCATGCCCATGCCGTCCTTTGGCGCTGTATTTGGGGGAGATCACCACAACAAGGGTCAACATGGCGGGAATGTAGTACGCCCTGCTACGAGCCCCAACACCAACACGGGCGCACCCTTCTCCTCCTTCCACATTCACCACGACAGCCGCGACAGTACATCGACGGGCTCTTCCGACAACTCTCCGACCACAACCATCTCGACCATGGACTCGTCGTCTGTAACAGACCCTTCGCCGGGCGTGTCACCCGAATCACCTCTCGCAAAGACGATTGCAACTTCATCCTTCGTCGCCGACTTCAGGTCGAGGAGGACAGAAGCGGCAGTCGGAGACCCGTCAACCGGACCTTTCTTCGAGCTACAGCGTCCGACAACACCCGCCAAGAAGCCTCGGAACCTCAAGAATCTTGGTATCAACACAGCGTCTTCACTCAGCAACTTGCGCGCGCATACACCAGCTCCCATCGCAGTAGCACCGAAAGAGAAGAACAGCTCGGCACCACCGTCGCCGTTGTTCATCAAGCCGCCGACGCCGCCGAGACGTCGACCATCGAATTTGAGTTTAACCATCTCGACCCCCGGCAGCAACGAGAGCAAGCCTGTACGATTGCTGATACCCTCGACGCCGTCCTTCAATCGCCCGCCCCTTCGCCACTTCCAGTCATCTCCGTCGTTACCACTATGTTCACCGAGCACGAACCCAATGGGTGGCATGCAGCTGCCTCCTCTGCGTCCTGTCGCACCCAAGCCCAGTGGTCTTAGCGAAGTTCCCTTCGAGATGGAAGAGGACGAGGACCAAGAACCGAATTTCGATGTCCCACAGTCACGAGAGGAGAAACCGGCTGCATATCCCAACGGACCCATTTGTATATACGAGTCTGGCGTATATCTTTATTTTGAGCCCACCGCTGTCCAAGCCACGACTTTTGATGTCATCATCAATGTTGCAAGCGAAGTAAAGAACCCCTTCACGACGTCGACGGAGGAGTCCCAAAAAGACATTGATGCCAGGCGCATAGATGGCCCCCCAGCGGAGAACGTTGATTTTGCTACCCTTGCACAGCGGCCGAAGCAGTCGTTTGGTATGGAAGATAGCTCGCCAACCACGCCCAAGGCCACAGCACCGGTCATGCAGACTATACAACCACGCGAGGTGGTCCTCGATGGCAAGACGTACAAGACCCCGGAGTACATTCACATGCCTTGGGAGCACAACACCGATATCGTCCCTGACCTTCACAAGCTGGTCAAGATGATCGACGAGAGGGTGCAGCGGGGCAAGCGGGTACTCATCCATTGCCAGTGCGGTGTCAGTCGCTCTGCTAGTTTGATCGTTGCCTACGGCCTGTACAAAGACCCGCAGATGAGCGTACAAGAAGCATACGACAAGGCAAAGAAGCGAAGCAAGTGGATCGGGCCGAACATGAACCTCATCATGCAACTGCAAGAGTTCAGGAACAGCTTGTTAAGACAAAATGAAAGCCGCTCATATCACAATCAAGGGTATGGACGTCGGTCTGCCGGTCTTCCTACGTCTCGCTCTACCGGAAACAAATACGACAGGGACTCAGACTCAGGCTCGCGCACTCCACGAACGGCACCACTTCCGCCCGACAGCGATATCAGCATGCAGCGGGCCAGCACTGGAAACATGATGGCCATATCTCCAGGACCTCTATCGGCGCCAACTGGAGCTTTCTCACCTGGATTCCGTCGGTCGTGGGACTCTAGTCCGGCACATTTTGAGCTCCCATCACCACAAATTCCGACGACGATGACACCCTATGTTGATCCAAAGGGCCAAGTTGTGCCTGTGGTGTCTGTAACCAACGATGACCTGCCGACTATCCAGACGGAAGATGTTTCAGACAACAAAGACCTTTCAGAACCCACTTTCACGCTTTCCGCCGTTCCCAACTTTTCACGTCAACTTCCGTTGCGGCTAAGCCAGAGTAATGGCGAGAGCGCATCATTTGGAACAGAGGAGAGGCATCTAGCGCCTTTGCGGCCGTCAGGGTTCGAGTTCGAGCCACTCAGATCTCCTGCTGTAGCGAGCTTCAACATACCCTCTTTCACTCCTTACGAGACATCCGATTCTGAGGTTATGTCGCCGATCAAAACCTCCTTTGACAACCCATGGCCGACAGGCTATGATCTGGACAGCCAACATCAAGCGCCGACACGTGAAGAACTCGACAGGGACAACAACGAGCGATTTTTCGCTCCCTTGTCTCCCCGTGCTACCTCCTTCGAGCTGGGACAATCTGCACCATCGCAGGCTTCACATAGTGATGACCGTAGTGAGACGCCTGTGATTACTTCTCCAGTCACTACACAGTTCCCCAAAAACATTTTTGGTAAAACGGATGCAAGCCTGGAAGATGAAATGAAGTCACCACGTGCTACGGAATTCCACATGACTCCACTAAAGCCAAGGATAGCAGACGATGATCCATTTGGCTTGACATCACCAACAAGAGCAGACTTCAATCCGTTTGACAGACCCAGCATAGCGGCTATCAAGGACTCTGCGGTCGAGGATCGACGTCCATCCTTCCAGGCCATTCTTCCGCCTGCACATCAGACTTTCAACGGCTTTGCATCACTCGACGGTACAGCGCAGACGAACACCATCTTTGAGCCCCCTAGTTTCATGTCCATGTCCCCGCCAAAATTCAGCCAAGTAGCCGGACCACGCTTCGACAGTCTCAGCAATTCTCCCGAAAATCAAGCCTCGGCCCCTATCCACTCGGCTGCACCTGTTCCTGTAGCGTTCCCCAAGGCACCGGATACACCCCGATCTCCTAGCGAAACCTTCCTTTCAACTCCCGCAAAGGCCATTCGAACTAGGTTCTCATCACCGAACATGCGCGAACAACGAAAGTTGCATAAGCTGCAGACGGAGATTCAGTCAAAGCTCCCGAAATCACCTGCTCCACAACATGCTGCGGACGACATCGACGCAATCATGTCACCGCGTGCAGAAGAGTTCACAAGGAATCCATTTCACTACGACATCCAGTCCTCTGGCGATGATGCGAGTCCGGTATCTTCCAACGAGACGATCAAGGACGGACGGAACGGTCATGTTGCGTGGGAAGAACCACTACCTCGGCAATGGACACCAGAAAAGGCGGCTGTTGACCCTCGGAGTCCAGTCCAAACCGGTAGTAACCCCATTGTCCGCAACATCTGGGACGTACTATGAGCGATGGTGCAGGACAACCGAATCCCAAACTCAAAAAATGCGCAGTGGATTTGTTCCATCTACTAGTTTCCGGAGAACACGCCGCGCGCACAAGATTTGGTGGCTTCGGCCACCTTGTCGGAAATTACGCGACCTCACCCCGAAGGATCGTCCTTTACCAACAGGAGCTCGCGACGCCACCAACACTGAGCGTTCGGCCTCTTGACGGATGCATATCGCATTAGCCCGTCTTGCAGTGGTCACTGAACGCACAACATTGCCGGTACCGTTGGCTGACTCGAAGCCTTCGAACCGATCGAGCCAGTTGTTTCCTTATGTTGCCAGCATTTCCTATGTGTTCAGAATTTCCTTTCTCGCAAGCCCGTATTTGCCCACGGCTCCTCATTTTCGCATGTGGAAGCTAATGCGCGTTGAATTACTCAGAGTAATGTTCTAGTTTCTAGTATCTAGTACCGCCATCCTTCCACATACTTACACTCCTTTTACCACTACTACTACATCTCTTCTCTCTCTCTCTCTCTAACAAACATCATTATTACACTCGCTGCACCCTTGTATATCTATCTCATCTCCTTACTTTTACAACCTCAGTATCGATGTTACGAGCCATGCAAAGCGCTGTCCTCTGGCAGAAAGCACCCACATTGCGTCTTGGGTTGCGTCCTTTGGTTTTGTTTTCTTGTATGCAAATTTGTTTTGCCTGACGATTTCAGTCAGCGAAAGGCGTTATCTGGAGGGAGAGAGGGAGAGGCGGAGAGAATATTGGAGAGATCCGGATTGAAACCTAAGATGGACTTGGGTTGAGCGGTCGAAATATCCTGGGGCTTTCTTCTTCTCCTTATTCGTTTCTCTCTGTGGGTCATCTAAGGGTTCTTGGGTTGGGTGGAAAAGGCTATGTAAATGAATTGGAACACACATATTCAAATATACTTTGAACTCGCCACTCGCTTTGTGAGCAACAATGTGAGCTTGGTTGCAGATGAGGTAGTTTTCCTCATGCAAGTGGTACAAGAGCATCATCAGTTGTCGACAAGAACATGATCAATTGTCATAATCTCACCATATCATCTTTCTACTACTAAATCCGACTAAGCAAAGCGGCTTGTACAATATAAGGGTATGCGGACCAGGGTAATGCAAGGCAAGTCGAACCGAAAGCCACGGCTGAGAGTAATCTTGCTCATCTTACCTACATACATGCATGCATGCATACATACATGCATACAGGGTACAGAGAACCCGCTCAGAGCTTACACACGTCTTACCTGCATCAATCATTGCGGTTCACAGCTTTTGTGGCTTACAGATCGTTCCTCTTTTGTTACATACGTATTACACGTAGAAGTGCGATAGGGGATGTGCGTATGTATGTGTGTGTGTATGTGTGTGTGTATGTGTGTGTGTATGTGTGTGTGTGTCACTTGTGAGTGAACGGGTGGGTGGGGTGAAAGTGGCAAAGGGATTTTTGCATGGCGTGAGATTTGAGATTTGAGATGTAAAGTGGTGTTGGTGTGTTTGAAATGGATGGATGGATGGTGCTAATTATCGAGTTGATTTACGGTTGCAAGATCCAAGATCAAGACTCGAGAGATGCTAACAACAGATGGGGGATATGTTAGAATGAAAAGTTTCATTATTGCACACTGGGCGTAACAAGGTATGAGGTCATAAAAGTCAACGTGTATGAATTTCTCGAATTCAGGTTACTACTTTGATCTATATACTAGGTCTCTTCTCTCTGTGCATTGTGCAAATATGCCAGAATTCGTGGTATCATGTGTGCCAAACGAACGTACCAAAATGCCATGAAAAGCGAATGTGAAAAGGCCACCCACCCAGTCATCCAAAACTGTAAGCGATTAAACAAGCGAATGGAAGTATCCAAGCCCTTGGAACGGCTTCGATATATGTATGTGTACAATGTACATACTATGGATGGAGTAGTAGTTTCCGAGTGGGAAACGGAAAACGGAATAATAGTATAGAGAGATGTTCCTCGAACGCCGACGCAGCACTTGCGTGGAGTGAGTAATAACCGTGACTGAAAACCAAAAGAAGAGATGAACCGTAGGACGCCTGATAAAACTCAAAGTTGTGATCCGGGTTGTTCATCCGATAGCCGGGAATTGGGGGTATCCTGTGGCAATGAGATGCCTCTGTATTTGTGTGTGTATGTGTGTGTCGCCAGACTGTTAGTAAACATACGTAGCAGTTCTGCTAAGATGAGGTTTGCTAGCATAGCCCCTGTCGGATTCGCCAGATCGTGGTGCCCATCTGACATCCTCAGGGCCGTACCTACGGGCGTACTGGACATTTTCGGGTTCCATGCTCGTCTGACGTACCCTGTGTCGGGGTTGGGATTCGCCGCTGACTTCACCGTAGAGCCTGGGTCGTCCTGAGCGTCCGCGGTCTTCTCGACTGGGCGAGATGTTGCGACTAGTATCGGTGCGACTGGAGTCGGTGCGGCCTGGCATAGATGGCCGTGGGACGGTCTTGTATGCAACAGGTTCTGCTGGACGGTTTGGACCGATTGGGGGCCTGCCAATCGGCGATTTTGAGCGGTGTTGGCGGCTGGTGGGTTCGCGGACGACGTGGCGAGGGGTTGGGGATGGTGCTTCTCCGGCAGAAACGCCAGCTCCGGTCACGGGGTAGTAGTATGTCTTGACGTTCGACGGAGGCGGAACCGTGGGGAAAGCGTCTCTCTCGGGACTCGCATACTTTTCAGGGCTTGCGTATGCCTCAGGATTGCTGTATTGCTCTGATGTCATGTTCTCGCGAAGGGCAGAGGGTCCGCGGGGAGCGGTTGACTCCTTTCTGCGTGAGGACGAGGAGACGTGTGGCATGGTGGATGATCGACTTAGTGACGGTGGCGTGTTCTCGGCATGTCGTGTTGACCTGTCCGTATACGAGCGCGGAGGCATTCCACGAGCGAGCTCAGCAGGCGATGAAGTCGCTTGCTTGAAGCTGGGCATTCGTCTTTCCTCGTATCTGTCGTCGGCCCACTCCACAACTTCGGGGATGCCGCGATCGGTGCGGTCGGTGTCACGACGGGACATGGAAGGTCTTTCCTTGCCTGGGCGGGCAGACGACCTGCGGACAGGCTCAGGTCGAGCACTATCGCGTCGTTGTAGGCGAGGTTCAGGGTTGAAGTAGTCACGCGAAGACGCCCTGGCTGGCGAGGGACGAGAAGACATCTCCTCCTCGACCTGTGCGCGTGACTTGTGCTGGTAGCGAAGCGCCTCCTGTTCCTGGACGCTCATCTTGCGCTGAGCAGGGACAGCTGGAACGGCGCCGGCGTAGCGGTTGTCTTCATAGGTTCGGCGCTCTTCTGCCCTGCGCCGAGCAGCATCCTCCTCAGTGCGGCTCTTGTAGGCTGCCTCGTAGCGCGCTTTCTCGTCCGACGATGACTCGCTGTCGACGTTGGTGAACTTGCGGTCGCTTCGGGCTTCCTTGGCACGCGTTTTGTCGCGATCTGTTCGCAGTCTGTCTTCTTTGACGTGGCGGGAGCTCTTGGACGACTCCTTCTCGCGACTGGACTTCTGAGCGGTGCTGGATTTGGCTGGGGTGCTATGGTAGCGTGTAAAGAAGCGTTCGTCTTCTTCGCGCGATGTGGTGGGTACGCGGTGTTCGGTGGTGTAGCGCGTAGGGCCGGTTGCAGCAAAGGATGCACCGCCCGGCGTGGGGACATCGAAGCGTGCAGTCCTGTCGCGGGGCGCAGCTCCTCTCGCGGCGGCCCTCTCCTTGCGCAGCTTCTCGAGGTGGACTAGTGCATCGTACTTGGACCTCTTCTCTGCATCGATGAGGCACTCGTAGGCCTGCTGGATGTTGTGGAACTCCTCCTGCTTCTGCTCCTTCAAGGCAGGGTCCGTAACCTTGTCGGGATGGCACTTGAGGACGAGTTTGCGGTAGGTGGCCTTGATGATGGAGGCGTCGGCAGTCGTCTCGACGCCCAGGGCCTTGTAGTGATCGGGCGTGGGCTCGTCCATGGCGGCGTGGGGATGGGGATTGCTGCTGGCTGGGTGTGGGGTGCGGTGTCGGCTTTATACGTGGTGTGACGGCAATGACTGCTCGCGACTCAGGCCTGACACATGCGGAGGTGGCCAATCGAGTCAATCGAGGTGATGAGCAGGCGGGAAGCGAGTTGTGGCGGTGTTGGGCGGCCGGGTTGCTGTACAGCCAGGCGGCAACAAAAGCAAGAAGCGATGGGATGGGACGGAGATGGGCCGGTATGGGAGCCCTATAAGGAGAGTCGGGTGCAGGATGTGCCGGTGGTGGGAGCTTTGGGCGAGTGCGGGTGTTCCTGCGACGGGCGTGACGAGGATGGCCTGCTTGGATCTGCTGACCTAAGGAAGAGTGGGTCTGCTCAGGGACACACAGACGGTGGACGGGCGCGGATCGAAGACGGCGGAAGCTCGTGGCAGAGCGACAGAAACGTCGGATCGAGCAATCTGGACAAAGAAATTATGAAGACAGTCGGACGGACGAGGAGTCGGTGACAATAGTGAGGCTGTGTGACCTGCTTGCCTGCGAGTCTCCCGTGCCTAGTTCACTCGTAGTTGCCCGGCACCCGCGATGGCTCTGCGTCGTGGACTTGCGGTGTGGATGCAGATGCTTTGCGACGTCACCGTTTCAGCGATGCCAATATGCCAACAGGATCCGGCTGGTGGTAGTTGGGATCGCACCGCGTAGCCTGCAATTAGGGAATCGTTCTTTCAACAAGACTGGGGCTCGAAGAATAGATGTGGTTTGTGCAACGGGAATTGCGTTGGGAGCAGTCAGCCTGCACGTATTCGGGGGTGCAGTTGTGACTATATCAGGCTCGCATGCACAGGGCTTCAACAGTCAACAGCCGTCCTGGGAATCCCTGTGCGAGTTGCTGCCGACAGGCTATTCGCACTTGTCTATTTTGCACCGCACGCTTCATCAGCGTCCACATGCATGCGCTATCCACGCTATCCAGCTCTCGCCTACCAAACTCGTCCACGGCCTGGACAGCGTCACAGCTGCTCCTGGACCGTCCTAGTGCACGCTCTGAGCCACGCTCAATCGCGTCCCATCGCATCGCATCGCGCAAGCCGCTGTCCGTTGCTTCACATGAGCACGCTGCAGGTCGACTCGTCGGTCGCAGCGGCTACGAAACATCCTCTCCAATCACGCCCCAAAGCGGCCACATGGCTGTTTCGAGACTTACTGGCGGTCCGCATCTGATAGGATCAACCCGTAAAGCCTGCATGACCGCCGACACCCCAAGTGACCACACCAGCGAGAAATGCTCACCCAACCCCACCGTCAACATTTGCAAGACATGGCGAATCCCGCTGCCCACATGGCGCACAGCTCAAGCACAGAGCACGCATCGAGAAGCGTCTCGTCGCATTCGAGATGCGCCCAAGCAAACTCTCTTTGCCGCCTCCGAGACACTTCTGTGTCTCCTACTCAGACCATGGCAGTCACCGGGCTTTCGGCACAGCTGCTGCACATCCTCCGCACATCTCTCCATCCACCATGCAACACGCTGAGGGGCATCCCTGTGTCCTGTCTCGACTCGGGTCAGGGCACGGCGCTTGCGTCGCAAGTCAGTAATTTTTCCATCCCATGCCATGTGAGAAGACACAGATTTGCTGCCACTCGATCCGTCCCGACTGGCAGATGTTAGCCCGCAGTCTGAATGGACGATAAGATACGCTTATGCGGGGGTGAGGCGGGGCACTACTGAATGTCACACCCAATCGTGACATGGTCAGCTCACAATCCATCCGTCGAAGCATGTCCTCCTACGTGGTCCTCGACCATTGCATGGAGCAAGTGAGATGGCACGCAATGTGTGTTGAACAGCAAGCAGAATGATGTAGCTCTTGGTTCTAGAGTGTCGTTTGCTGGTCAAAGATGAGATCATTTGGGACAGGCACGCTGCAGTTGATCCGTCATCCCACATTAGCCCTGGAGTATACCACACTTGGCTCGTCCGAAGAGCCCCATACAGGAAGCTCAATATCGACGACTATCGGCTTGTTATAGGCGACCGACGTTTTGCCAGCAACTCTCGGGCCCAGATACGCTGCGTTGATCACCGTGGTCTGGCTACGCGCCGCTTCCCTCCCTGATGGAGGCATACCCCTCTGTCGTTCAGCGAGATGCTGGGTAGCCTCGTCAAGACACCCATGTCCGGTATCGCTCTCATCGTGATCGTCTTCTCGTCCCCCACCAACACCCCACAACGCCTCACTGTCCGACAAGGCAACATCGGTGAGGCTCGCCGTTGGGATAAGCTTCTCACTCTTCTCACCCCCACCGGACGGGGGCTGATGTCCTGTCTGGTCCGGTGCAAACGACGCATCAGGCTGGCCTTGTCGATGATCGCATCGCGAGTCAGGCTGCAATTGACGTGTCAAGCTTGCATGTTGGTCGCAGCCCGAACTACGCCCTGCTCTCGCCCGCATCGTTGTCGTCGTCAAGTCGACTAGAGAAAGTTTCTTGTTGGAGGCTCCTGGGTCGTTCCAGAACTGCATGCTTGAAACTAGGGTACCGCTATCCATGGTTATGGGTTGTTGATGTAACTGTAGAGAAGATCTTCTCTTCCTCCATTGTACCGTCTCCACGCCTCGCCCACTGTGTATGTGTCCACAGATGTTTAGCATCGGCCTGACTTGCTCCAACCTTCTTAACAAGGCTGGGCATCCTGACTTGATATCTTTCTGTTGCCCGCTTGCTGTTGCTACTCCATCGCATTGCCCCTTTGGCGGTGTATGAGTAACTACTATATCCACAGCATTAGGGATCTTGTCCCATACTTGTTCTCCATCATCAGGTTTGTATTGAAAAGCCCAACTCGCCTGCTGCTGCCTAGGTGTACACGGACTACCAAAGACGGTAAAACACGTCCCCCGTCTTTGAAGCCGTACCTCTGTAAACCCATTCTCAAGGTAAGTAATCGATTGAGATTCCGTCAATAACCTTCTACACGCCTCTGTATCTTGGGGGCCAGGCCATTTCCACGACTTTTCGTTTTCTCGAAAGAACGGCTCGTCAAGTGTAATATCGTGGTTTCCTATTTTTTTTGTGTTACCTCAAGTGTCAGCTTGTCTCATGTTTTGCAAAACGAAGAACGCATTACATGCTTCGTACCAGCAATCACAATTTTCGCCTCAAAGTCTTGCTTCTCAAGCCACGCGACCGTCCTTTTCAATTCGGTATAGCTTCCTTGGTTCGTCAAGTCACCTGCGTGGATCAACACGTCGCCAGGCGGCAGCTTGGGCGTCTGGTTATGCGTGTCTGATATACACACGATACGCGTTTTGCGCCACGTAGTAGACATTGGGTAGTTGTATCGGGCTTTTGCGCCTAGCACATGCGATTTCGATATCACGATCCAAGCTAACAAAGAGTACAACACACACACACACAAAAGTCTGGTTAGGGTCACGGGTTGTATTGGGTCTGGATCATGCCCGGTTACGTCATTTCCCCCTTCCATACAACTCACAAGTTAGCAGCCAGCGGCATCATGAGTTGCTTTTTCTCCTGCTCGCATTCAAAACGCCGCAAGCGATCATCATGGCTAACGTTTAGTCAAGCGGCAAGTCCCTGACAGTCCCTGAGTGATGGACACGGATTGACAGGTACTTCCGCAGCACGACATCTTTCGCCTTCCCGGGTTCCTTGTTCTTCGCCGCACCTCGGCTGTTGTGGGTTTGCCACCGCCACCACTTTTTGCGCAACTACGCTTGCGACGTTCGATGGCGATGGCGATGGCGATGGCGATGGCGATGGCGACTTCGGCCGCATGATCTGCGGTGGTTGGGAAGGTGGTTGGGAATGACGGGATGGATGGGTGGGAAAAAAAAAAACAGGATGTTGATGTGGTTGGGATTGCCATGGCGATGGCGATTCCAATTTGCCTGTTACCCAATCGGGTAAGTTCTGGGTGACCGTTGAACGCGGCTGCATTTTGTGAAAGCGGTTTCTTGTTGTTACCCGTTTGGGAAATTTTCAAACTGCCGTTGATCACGGTGAATCTGTGGAAGCCATCTCTTGCGAACGCTGCTGCCCAGCCTAGTATCGAAAGGGACCTAGTGTGAGTATGAGCTTGACGTGAGGAAGGTGCTATGCAAATTCAGCAACTTGACTGATGCATATAACAACATGGCAGATTTGGAAATAGATTCTATTATCTCAATCTTTTTTGTATCTTTTTTTTTTGTTTGGGTTAGTTTCGTATCGCGAAGCCATAAATATCTGCAAAATACACAATCAATCCCATACCAACGCCCAATTTTACGGGTATCTCAATATCACAACGCAACCCTACATGACTCCTTCCAACCCTTTGCAGGACAGATGAACTTTCCGGTATTCGTCTTCATATCGAAATAACAACCTGTCTTGATGCGCCATAACTATCCCTTACAGCCCAAATCCATGAAAAAGACATGTTGCCATCAGGATGGACCAACATCAAAAGAAATATGAAGGGAAATAACCGCTCATCTCCGAAAACGGAGAAACAATCGTGAAAGCGTGCTTTTTTTCCGAGCAGAATCTCTAATCAGTTTGCCCTGGAATGAGACCTGATGATGCCCGTGTGCGGCGAATCCAAAAACTACCTTCTCACGGTATTGTCAAGAACAACACCAGTTGTTATTTGGGCAAGATCAGATACCTCCTATGAACGCATTGCTAGGCTCTCAACCATGCCTGTTGATACTAGGGCCTTGTTCCACGTCATCAGGCTCCGGTGAGTGGCTGAGGATTCTCTCATAGCGAGCAGGCGCGTATTCGTCTTGGTTACCATCATTCTCGTCAATGAGTGAAATACCGCCGTCGAGGTCAGGATAGTCAGGATAAAGGTCATCGTCATCGCTATCTTCCCAACTGACGACTGCGTCTTCCGAAATAAATCCTTGCCTGTTGACTACGGTAACACCGCCAGAGGAACTTGTGGCATTATTGCCGCTGCCGTTATCGTGGATCGTCAAGTTGTCGTCGCTGTCGTCCAACTCAATGGGGTCATGGTAGTTGCTGCCGCTGGAGCAACCACGTTTCGTGTGATGCGGCCTGGAGGGCCTGCCTGTGTGATGAGTTTGAGGCAGAACCGGAAGCCGTGGCTTCCACGGGACCTCAAATACGACGACTGGTCCGTCATCGAGAACAGTATCCGTATCTTTTATAGCCTCGTAATCGTTTTGGTCTGCATACGCCGAAGCCTGGATAGTGTGACGCCAGCGAAGGATACTGTCCTGCATCTCGCTGCGGACAAAGCCCGAATGAAATTGCGGTCGGAATACCTGGTACGCCCACTGGCGGTCGATTTCCATACTGAATAGATCGAAACCCAGTGATTGCTGAGCTTTGATATACTTGATCAGGATTTGCGTCATCTTATACACGAAAGGCCCACAGGCGCCTTCATCGTGTTTGAACAAGTTGTGATAGTTCTGGTTAGGGCTCTCGTCCTGTACCTCGTATTTCCATAATGGAATGTCTTCGCCAAGAATATTCAGCATACTGAGAGAGATGTTGCGACCCAAGTTCCGGTAGTTCTGCAGATGCGCCCACAGCGAGTCGTAGTAGTACGCACGCTTCGAGACCCTATCCATGGCCACCATGGACCAATGGGTTCCGCTGGTTCCATCGTTCTCGATACCACCCATGCCATCGTTGCAAATAACGATGATCCACTTTTTGTCGTTGTAACGTGCCCGATACTGGTCGTATTCCCCGGAAGGGCCATCTATGCCGCTTGCGGCAAAACAGCAGATCTGAGCCACGGTGGAATTGGCAATGTCGATATCGTAAGTGTCGCAATCTTCATCACGGCGAAGTACTTCAAGAGCCATATCTAGACTCTCACCGCGCATCCATACTTCCCCACCAGACTCGACATAGACGGTAGCGCCAATGTAGTTAAAGGCGTCGTTTTGTATGGTGACGTCTCCGACCTCAAGTAAGATCTCAGTGTTGTACGGAATCTCAGTATTGAATAATCGACTGAAGCCAGTATATCGACGGGGATCAGGAATTGAATGCTGTTGTAAAGTAACGTAGGGAGGTTCCGTCTCTAGAGACCGTGGCCAAAGAGGATCTTGCTGTATATTGTAAGTCGACCGCCCAGCAGTGTGAGCATGTGGCTGTAACTCAGTTACCTTTACATTCCAATGCGACCAACAAGCATACTTCTGTATCTCCCAGTCCTTGGTAGTGTTAACCTCGATGCTGTAACGCCGCTTCAGCAGAGGGGGTCTTGTCCGCCTCGTAGGTAAAGCTCCTCGTTCAAATCCACGGGAGGCAGACACAAGCATCTTCTTTGTCTGATGAACCATCGAAGAGCGTGTCTTGTGAAAAATCTTAGTTCGCTTATAGTGCTCCAGTATTGCTTGGTTGCGGCGAGACTCGAAGATCTCTAGGGTAGAGGTCGTGCAACCAAAGGACGGGGTTGTAGTCGATGGAGTCGGTGGCCCAGCAGTATCATCTGGCGACGATGCTACTGTTGCTGCCTGATCTACCAGTAGAGGAGTGACTGGAGGCTTCGTGCGCATCTTGTTGCCGACATCATCGGTGGAGGATGGAGTTATTGGCGTGGTGTCATCAACCTGATTTTCCCCTTGTATGCGAGAAGGGTCGCGCACATGGCCCAGGAGCTGCGGATCCATGGTCGGGTCACTCTGGGTCGGTGGGGATACAAGACCTTTCATCTCGATATGTAGTTCGGGACCCTTGGGTGGGTCAACATCAACTGCAGATGAACCTAGACTTGGATCAGAGTCAGGGCCGCTCGCGGAAACAGGCACAATAGTAGATGAAAGAGTCTCAGCATTGGCGGGCTGTGAGATGGTGTAGGAAGTTGACTGAGGTTGGGAGGAAGAGTCCGGGTGTGGGGTGGACGGATCCGATGGAGTAGGCGCGACCTGCGCGGTGCCCTGGACAGGCATGCGCTCGTTGGAAACCTTGTCTCCCGCCACCATGGTTTTGTAGTTTCTTTTCCTAGGGTTGATATCGCTGGTTGAAGTTCTAGTGTATACAATGTCGGATGTCGTGGTGATTTGCGCAATGTGAGTGCCTGCAAGTGACCGCGAAGGAACAATCACTGCTTGCTCAGGCGCTAGCGCGACTACGGATGCGCTTGATCGCGAGTTTACTGCAGTTGGATTTGAGGCGGATTGCGGATTCGCGTTGTTTGTGCGCTGATTGCGAGTGGTGGGGTGGCGGAAAGGTGTACTTGTCGTGGTATGTTTTGGTCGTGAAGAAATAGGTACGCGAGAGGAACTCAAGGTAGAGCGCGAGCGCAACTGCGTCATAGCAAGAACCGAAAAGTACCTGAAGAAGTGAACGTAGGCTGGCGCGCTTTCAGAAAGTAGTTTGATTCCACGTAGAGAATGTGATTGTCTCACATCGTTGTTGCAGGGACGGCAGGGCACTTGAAGCGAGTGGTAAGTGACGGCGTTGAACTGGAGACTGCGGTCTATATTTTAACGTGTCCACCGCTTTTCAAAAATTTCGGCGAGCGGATACACCACGTTTGAACCATGGTTTCGCTGGGCTGGACTATGACGGTAATATAAGGCAACAGCGCACATATCCCTTGCAGTTAGGTACGGGACCTTTGTGAATGGTTAGCATCACATGACAACCCGCAAGGAACTTTGGAAGCGACTCATCAGATGAGCAACCACCAATAGGCAACGCTCTGATGACCTCATTCGTATGGTGTCCGTAGCAGGGTGCGAGCCGACGCTGATTTGAGCCAGTAGTAAAAGTCTTTGAAAAGCTAGTGTGCGAATGCAAGGCTCATGTTTTCGCTGCATATAGCTGCTTGGTCGTGATGTTGTAAGCTTCCTTTATCCGGGAGGAGCCACAGAATCGCGAAAACCTGGTCGTATTGGCCGTGCCAAAGCGAGTGTGAGAGCCTACTCGTGACAGTTCCTTCCCAGGGTCCGCCATGGCAGTAGCGTTAAATCTTGAAAAGTTGTCAGCTTTTATTGGGCAAGTTCTTGCTGGTCATCCATATTCGATTTACACAGAGGAAAGGCTATTTTGATAGATGCTATATACACGGAGTCTCAATACCCATGTTATGAAGAGAGAGGGAGAAGCAAGGAAAACGATCTGGTGTTGGTATATGAACAACTAAAGAAAGAAAAAGAGAAAGAAAATCAAAATCATGAGATGAGCGGTGATCGATCCTGCGCTCACACGCTGTCCTTTTACATGCTGGAACGCTGATAACAAATGCTTCCGTAGTTGGCCTTTGGTGGCAAAATATGCAAGTCATAAGAACACTTTTCCTCTCACAATGTTTTGTAGAACTCCATAATGGTGAATCGCCTAGACTTAGCGTGCTTCGCAAGGCTAACTGCACATGTTCATCCCCAACAGTTTCCTGTACATATCTGTGTCTAGGTCTTGTTTGTTGTTCGGCTTTGTGTGATGCGCGTCTGCTGGTATGACCATGGCGAATCCGGCCTCAGATACGTCAGTCGCGGCGCGACTATGCGTCGGTCAAGGAGGAGATTGGATACGCTAGGAGGGTAACGCAAAACGTTAACACAAGCTCAAAGGAATCTGAGAGCTATGTTTTGCTCACTCTCCGATACTTGTTCCCCTCAGTCGTCTGCCCAAGCTCACGCTGCGCCCGATATCTGAGACACCACCAACCGAGTGTCTGTTGTTTGGATTCCGGGCGACGTTTAATTGCGCTCGCGGTCGTAAGCCTCCCGTCAAGGTCTTCTCGTAGTTGGCGGGCGAGCCTTCACGACCTAGATTGTGACCATAGCGGCTCTGACCGTCCCGGAATAGCAGACTATGCTCATTCGAGGGTGTACTACTTGAGACGCTGGGCCGACGCAGACTGGCGGTGGTTTGGAGAGCAGGCGATGGCTGCAAGTCAGGCATTGGCTCGCGAGACGTGTACTGTCTGCTGAAGCGGTTTTTGTTGTCTGCTTGACTTTGACCACCATGACGGGCTCTAAAGTCGATCGACGTCATCGCGCGGGATGGCGCACGGAATATCGGATCCTCGTCTTCTTCATCCACACTATTTCGTGTTTGATGGAAACTTGTGCCTGCTCGTTGCATGCGTGATGGAGTGTGCCTATCGTCGTGAGGTTCCTGGCTGTTTCCTCTTTGGCTGCCGTTGGGTTCAGCAACAAGCATGCTGGACCTCCGAGCTTCGATGCGTGACATGGCTCTGCTGGGGCTGACGCCGGATAATGTGTTGCTTTCGGGTTCGATACTCTGACGAATTGTCGGCGAATCGCCGTTGATCTGCACGCTTGGCCTACGGGAAATTGTGACTGTATTTGATCGGAAAGCTGGACTGACAAGACTGGTCTTGGTCTCGCACAGAGCTATGCAGAGCTCGGTGAGACTGCGACAGAGATTGTCGGCTTTGCGACGAACCTGGCGATCCGATACGACAGAGCCGTTGATGATGGAGCTAGCAGAGTGAAGTGTGCCCTGTGGCCCCGCACTGCCGCTCATCTCCGCTAGCGCAAGTGCTTCTGTCGCGGTTGACTCCAGGGTGCGATACACAGCTGGGGAAACATGCTGTCTAGCTTTGCCGAGAGCGTCCCGAAGCAGCGGATGTGTTTTGCTGTTACTAGGTGTGTGACTGCCCACTGTCGACTCGGAGGGCGACGGGTTCGACTTGCGCTGCTGGTTTGGCGAAGAGGACACTGTCGTCGCTGAGGTATTGGCCGTTCGTGGGCGGTCAGCCGACGCCGAAGCTTGATTCACGATGGCGCCCGATGTCGACGGTATCTTGCCGCCCATCTCGATCTTCCGTATCCTGGACTTCAGCTCGTCTAGTTCGTCCCATACAGACGCGGCGGGCCCTGTAGAGCCATGTGACTCGGTACCATCGGCGCGTGAACCAGCCTCAAACGAGGTCTCCACTTGGGGCGTCCGTGGCTCGTGTGACAGGTTTGAGGGTCTGTAAGGGTATGCTGGGGTGCGACTTGGCGGGGTGTGTTGCACCTCAGGCTGAGATGGGCGCCTGGACGAGTTTGAGAACTGAGCTAGGAAGTCGCGTGGTGAGAGCTCCGCGTCCCTCCGTGATGAGGTGAAGGATGCTTTGTGGTTGAGATCCCGGGTCCGTATGGCGTCGGGCGCAGGCGAGTTTGGGGATCGTTCGTATCTGGAGGGGGTGGGCAAAAGCGATGACCGACGTATGCCGCTTGATCTGGCTTCCATAGCGACAGCGGACGGGATGCGGCTCGTCGTGGGCGTCACCGAGGCCAACTGTACGGGCGAGGGCGAGTGCAGCGCGGATGGGAGCGACTGCCGATTGTTGACTCGGGCGACTCGCGACTGTGCTGGTTAGTTGCTGAGGCCATGTATAGGTTTCGGCTTGGAGAGAGAAAATAGGAGAGCACAAAGGAGCGACAGATTGCGCCTAGAGGCACTGGAAGCGCATGGACACTGGAAGCGTACAGACACCAAGTTGGCCCGCCGGATCCAGTGTTCCCTTGTTGCATTCTATGCGCTCATACATGCTGTCTTCGCAGACTGGATGCGCTCACCTTCAATCGATCGACGCGCGCTATGGCCGACTCTGCTGGGCGCTGCGGCTTGGGCGCGCTGTCTGCGGCGATGTTCAGAAACAGGTCCTCCTTTTCTCCGTCTGTTCCTGAAGTCGCGGGCGCAGGCGCACCTCTTCCGCTGTGCGCCGCGTGGTAGTCCTCCATGCGGCTGCGGGGGCCGGAGCCGTAGTCGGACGAGTCGTCGGTAGAGCTCGCCATGCGTCGCGGTGGGGGCCTCGCACTGCTGGTGGAGGCTCGTCGGGGCGGGCGGGGTCTGGGGAGAATCCCGGGGTCTGCTGCGCTTGTTTGTTGTGGTGGTGGTCGCGGGGCTTCACTAGAGGTCCCCAGCTCGTCCTCCCCGCGTCGTCTGCTGCTCGAGTGGTGGGAGCTAGTGGGGGAAACCAGGCCGGAGTGAACCAACTGCTGCTGCTGCGCATAGGCAAAGTCGGCGGGGCTTTGCAAAGTGCGACTGCGTGTAACTAACGTGACAGGAGGGCCGCGCGAATTATCTATGCCATGGCCACTATGCGAGGCTGGGGGTCGTCTAGCAGAGGTGGTTGAGCTCACAGACGGCAGGCGCAACAGCGTCGGCGGCTCGGGTGCGGTGTTGTTGCGCAGATGCTTGGGCGGCTTGGGCGGAGGCTGCTGCGAGGTCGAATTGCGCCTTTGCGTCGTGTGTTGTGAGGCTCCTCCAGACGACTTCCGAGAATGGGTCGGCATAGCTGGCTGCAGGCCTGCGCTGGCACACCTGACAGGGATGACGGGTAACGTTTCAGAATACTCAGCCCGTCATGGCTGCTTTTGCGACCCACAGTCCGCGCGCAGGCCGTCGTATATTGCGCATGCGCATGCTCTCTTCAAAGCTCAGAGGATTGATGCCGCGACGCTGGGGATCCCTAGCACCTTGACCATGGCCCATCCGTTGCTAGGGTGCCGGGCCACTCTGCACGAGATGCCACAGTCCTTTCTGGAACGAATGACGGGCTCCCGAACCGTCTCTTAGCAACGGTATGATGTGCAGCTAACTAGAAATATAGGCTAGCACCTATATCTGCCATCACATGCTCTGCTTTATCTCGACCGTGGACGTGATGATTGCGTCAAAGAGTGCTCTGTTCCAAGACATGAGACGCGGCACCCTGCCCTGATTAGAATTCCTACTAAGCAAGGCCTACTTTTACCTGCGCGATCATCATCTCGCCAGCGTGGGCATTTATCCCAAAAAGCATGCTTTGTGGGCATCTCGTCCGGTGAACGCACACCGCTGCTTGGACCTTAGCAGGAACCCATCTCCAACTTTCCAAGGTTTTCCCGCAAAAAATAAAGACTGCAGAACTACTGTGCTGAGCGATTGTTCCTGCATTCGCCATCCTAGTCAATGGCGCTGCAGGCGAGTTGCGACGGGGGGATTTGCATCCATGTCATTTGCAAGTAAGAACCGCCGTGGCTTGAGTCGTGAAAATGAAGGCGGCACCAGCGGGAGAACCTTCCCAGGACACTGCAATTTCACACCCAGAGACAATGTTTAGTTCGCTTATCGTGTACGCAAAATCGATAACGGAAGGTTTAACGTATTTGCGCACGTCTTAGTACTAATTGCGCCTCGTTCACTGGCTGTGGCGTCGTGGGCGAACCGTGGAATCATGGAACGTGGAACCGTGGAAGGCTGGTGCGTTGCACGTGACCTCGGCGGTGGCTGAACCAGAGCGCCGAGGGTCTGATGAAATAATCTTGTCCATCAACCATCACCACAGCCCAACAAGGATCACGATACCAAAAACCCATCACCTCGCCAACTGCCCTAGCGGGTAAAACGATCATGTCCGTCGCAGCACTATCCAAGTCGCTGCCGAAGCCGCAGTACTCGGGCGAAGAGGAGGAGCTCACCAACAGCACGCGTGTGCTAACCGCAGAGCAATACGAAGCGCAAGTCGTTGCGAAGAAGGGTCCGCCCGCCTACGGCCAGAGGCAGCACTGGAGACCGCGCGCGCCTGAAGGTAAGGCTCCGACGCACGAAATGCACGCGAAACATGCACTAAATCCAGATCCAGACTTTGGCGATGGAGGCGCATTCCCTGAAGTACTGGTCGCGCAGTACCCACTAGATATGGGAAAGAAGGGCACACCATCCACATCAAATGCTCTTGTAAGGAGGGTCGACGGCGAGGGCAAGACCAAATATGATGAGATCGCGCGACGCGGACATGGCGATTCGAGGATTGTACAAGCAAGCTTCAAGGACCTGATTCCATTGCGCCAACAGGCAGATGCCGGCGAGCTGGACTTGTCGCGTCCCTCCGCCGAGGTTGTCCAGGCGACCAAGGAGAAGACTGAGCAGGCTTTGATGGCACTGGTTCAAGGGCAGACGGCTGCACAAAAGCCAAAGAACGTACAAGGACGCAAGAACGACGAGCCCACTTTCGTCCGCTACACACCCACCGCGCAACACGGTCAAGCCCAGGGCCAGACGCGCATTATCAAGATCCAGCAAAGACAGATCGATCCTATGGAGCCACCCAAGTTCAAGCACAAGCGCATTCCCCGCGGACCGCCATCGCCCCCTCCACCCGTCCTCCATTCGCCGCCTCGCAAGCTGACTGCCGAAGACCAAGAGCTATGGAAGATTCCGCCCCCGATCAGTAACTGGAAGAACCCCAAGGGTTATACCGTGCCACTGGACAAACGTCTGGCAGCTGATGGCCGGGGACTCCAAGACATCACAATCAACGACAAGTTTGCTCAATTTGGCGAAGCGTTGCAGGCTGCCGACAGGCACGCACGGGAGGAGGTTAAGCAGCGTGCGATTATGCAGCAAAAGCTGGCGGAGAAGGCGAAGCTGAAGGAGGAAGAGCGCCTGCGGGACCTTGCGAAACAGGCACGAGCTGAGCGCGCCAACGCCTCCCGAAGACGATCACAGAGCGATTCGGACACTGATTCAGAGGAGGAGGCAGTGCGGAAGCGAATGGATGCCCGTAAAGAGCGGCGCGAGGACTTCCAGCGCGAACTTCGTCAGTCGAAGATGGGTACCGAGCGCAAAATTCAGATGCTCGCTCGGGAGCAGAATCGTGATATCTCTGAGAAGGTCGCACTTGGTCTGGCAAAACCTACACAGAGCGGAGAGTCGATGTACGACTCGCGACTTTTCAACCAGTCCAGCGGATTCAATGCTGGATTCAACGAGGACAACCACTACGACAAACCTCTCTTTGCAGCTCAGGATGCCATAAGCAGCATCTATCGCCCAAGTGTACAACAGGACGATGGAGAGGATGAGGGACAGACGTACGACAGGATCACAAAGTCGAGCAAATTCGAAGTGCTCGGGAAGGCCAAGGAGGGCTTCAAGGGTGCCGATCTGCAAGAAGCCCGGGACGGGCCTGTACAATTCGAGAAGGATACCGACGACCCGTTCAACATCAACCAGATGATCGACGAGGTTCGTGGTGAAAAGGGCGAGAAGACGGGCGAGAAACGTTACGGCATGCAGGAGCCTGAGGGCAGGTCGGCCAAGCGTGCCAGAGTCGACGACGACAGTGATTAAACATTTCATCTCGTTGTCAAGGCCTAAAAATTGGCTTTGGGTTTCTTCTGCATAGTTTGAGTTGCTATTGCGATACTGTAGTATTTAGAGCGATTGAGGTCACTATTGGACCAGTTCTTCTTCTCAAACCGAGAAATGACGGCATATATGAGCGCTCTTTGACGTCTACTATCTTGGTAAACATGTGCCGTGGTCAGCACATCCGGCAACAATCCTTGACTGCTGTGCTCATTCTTGCATGGCATCTTTCCCCATTGGTCGGCTCATGGATCCTGGTCTCGGATGGCGCACCCATCCCCGACACCGACAACAGCTTCCGTTCATGCCATTCATACCCTCCGCTCCACAGCCCCGCCGTCCAACGTCGCGCAAGCGTAAGCCAACAATAGACCCTTGAAGTTATGTGCGACTGGTTTGCACTGGTGTGCTCAAATTTGCCGATATGCTGCCGGATGACGGGTTTCGACTGTCTTGCTAGCATTCGTCCGTGATTGCGCACATCCAAAACTATTCTTGTTGTACGTATATATACATATAAGAATCAATCGCAATCGAACTCCATTGAAAACGGGATAGCCCTCTTGCTCAAGAGACAGAATCGCAACGTCCACAAGCTCTCTCAAGGAGATACGTCATGTCGACAGAAACACAAGCTTCGCAAGCTCAACACCCTTCCGCAGTATCGGATAGCAAGGAACACAAGTTCAATCCGAACTTTACACAAGCGGTGATCAATGCGACGGGACCGAAAGCTACACCAAGGGTCAGACAACTTACGGCAGGCTTGATACGGCATCTTCATGATTTTGCGAGGGAGAATGAACTCACCGTCGATGAGTGGATGAAAGGCGTCGAGTTGGTACGTTGGAAAGCTTTTGGTGCTTAGATCCTGCGAAGTTCTTCGAAATACTAAATGATGTTCAGATGAACGCAGCGGGTCGCATGTCGGACGCCAAGCGCAATGAAGGTCAGCTCCTTTGCGACATCCTCGGTCTCGAATCACTCGTCGACGAGATCACCTACAAGCTTGCCTCCACCGCCGCCGACGAACCCACCGCAACCGCTATCCTAGGGCCCTTCTACCGCCATGACGCTCCGAAGCTGCCTATGGGCTCCTGCATTGTATCCAAGGAGATAAACGAGCAAGGCGACCGAACCTGGATGCACGGCACTGTCACAGACTTCAGGACAGGGCAGCCTATCGAGGGCGCAGTGGTGGACGTCTGGCATACGGCACCCAATGGACTGTACGAACAACAGGATCCAGACCAGCCAGAGATGAATCTCAGAGGCAAATTCACAACGGGCAAGGATGGGAAGTACAGCTTCTATTGCTTGAGACCGGTGCCCTATCCCATACCCTTTGATGGCCCTGCAGGCGAAGTTCTGAAGGCGCTGGATAGGCATCCATTCCGACCGGCGCATATACACTTTCTGGTATGTCAACTTTCGCAGTAGCGGCCTGCAACCTGATGTCCTAACGTATCTTAGCTCACCGCACCTGGCTACAAACCTATTGTTACTCAGATCTTCGATCGGAGAAGCAAGTATATCGACGACGACGCGGTATTTGCCGTTAAAGACTCTCTTCTCGTAGACTTTACGCCTTTCGAGGGAGATCCGAAAGCGGACTTTGAGCTGCCATACGATTTCAAGATGGCGAGCTTTGAGGATGCGAAGAAAAACTCGGTCGCAGGGACGACAGAAGAAAGCGCATAATTATCAAGAACCTGAACTTAAAATCTAGAAACACTCAGACTGCTTCTATGATTCTGTTCCCTAAAGCTATGATTATTATATCCCCAAATACCGTAGCCATCTGTTTCCGATGCCATTCCGATCTTAGGCCGAACCCCCGCATTGCACTACTACACTAACCGTCTCTGACCGAACCGAGGTTGTCATACAACGCCTTACGCGTTCCACGCCCTAGACAGAAGCTAACATCATGTGAATGTTATGGTGTTTAGCGTCCATCTTCTGTATTGTCCTTGGTCTTTCCCTGATCCTCGCTTATAGACTGACATCATCCAGCATCCTGGCAGGAGCACACGGTAAGCTTATCGCATCTACGCCGTGCAAGGATTACGCTATATCAGACCAGCACAACTAA
The DNA here is from genome assembly GCA_019702505.1 of Alternaria panax. Lineage (NCBI taxonomy): Eukaryota > Fungi > Ascomycota > Dothideomycetes > Pleosporales > Pleosporaceae > Alternaria > Alternaria panax. Next base: position 3,394,544 of record JAANER010000004.1, read on the forward strand.
CAGACGCAGACAACATCATCTAGCATTAACAGCAAACACTCATACCAAACTTGTAGCACCCCCGAAGAGAAAGAGTCAGAAGACAGCTCATCATGGCAGACGATAGCAAGATTACCCTCGGACGCTACATGTGGGAACGCATCCACCAGATCGGTGTCGACACAATCTTCGGTGTACCGGGCGACTTCAATCTCCAGTTCCTCGACTCCATCTATCTCACTCCAGGCTTATCATTCGTCACCAATCAAAATGAACTGAACGCTTCTTACGCCGCCGACGGATATGCTCGTATCAAGAACACGCCTGGATGTTTCGTGACCACTCATGGTGTTGGCGAACTATCAGCTCTGAACGGCATCGCGGGTAGCATGAGTGAACATGTCAAGGTGATCCATGTCGTTGGGCAGACCACCCGGGGGATGCAAAAGGCCAATATGATGATCCATCACAGCATTGGCAATAAGCCCAATCACCAAATGTACAACAAGGCTAGCGAGGGGCTGAGGTTTGCAGCTGCAGAACTCTGGGACGTTGCAGATGCGCCGAAAGAGATTGATAGGGTGCTAAGAGAGTGTGTCATTCAGAGTGGGCCGGTGTATATTTTCCTGCCACTCGATCTGAGTGCTGAGATGGTGGATGCTGGATTGTTGAAAACACCAATTGATCTCGAGCCGCATGTTGATGAAAAGGCGCAGAACGAAGCGGTCAAAGCTATCATGACTGCAATTACGGAAGCCAAACAGCCGACAGTACTAGTGGATGCTCTCACCCAGCGCTTCAATGCTTCTCAGGAGGCTGCGCAGCTAGTCCGCAAACTCAATGTTCCCTTCTTCTCCGCGACAATGGGCAAGGGTGTTGTCGATGAGACAGAAGAAAACTTCGTTGGGGTGTGGAATGGCGAAGTCAGTTCTCCGGGTGTCAAGGAAGCAGCGAAACAAGCAGATTTGGTGGTTACCCTAGGGTACATACCTGCTGATACGAATTCGGCTGGTTTCTCGATGCAATTGGAGGAGAGCAACACGATTCATATTAACCCTCACGATGTTGTTGTAAGTGTTCAGCATAGCCCATCTAATATCAATTACTGACATACACTCAGATCAAAGGCAAAATCTACCCTAACACACCCATCAAGCCTCTCCTTGCAGCTCTAGCCGCCGCTCTACCATCGACACCGCAGCACAGCGTACCCAAACCACAGCTCCCATCACTCCGCACACCACTCGACGCAAAATCAGCCCACCTAACCCAATCCCAACTCTGGCCGGCCATCCAATCCTTCATCCGCCCTGGCGACGCTGTAGTCAGCGAAACCGGAACTTCCAACTTCGGCATCTGTGACATTACCTTCCCAGCAGACATCAGGCTAGTCACGCAGATCTACTACGGTAGTATCGGTTTCGCCACTGCTGCTACATTGGGTGTGGAAATTGGGCGGAGAGAGGTAGAAAGCAAAGCTAAGAGTCAAGCGGCTGGAGGAGGAGAAGGAAGGACGATCTTGATGACAGGCGATGGAAGTATGGCTTTAACGATCCAGGAAATTGGCACTATGATCAAGGCGAAGTGTAAGACTATCGTTTTTGTCATCAATAATGATGGGTATACAATTGAGAGGTTGATTTGGGGAGCTCAACAAGGTATGTCTTTTCTTCTGTCCTTTCATTTTCATCTCCTCCTGCAAGATCTACAGCAAGACTCGTTCAAAACAGAGAAAAGATAAACTCGGCTAACCTGCCCTTAGCATACAACGACATAGTCCCCCACAACTACTCTCACCTCCTCCCCCTATACCGTCACCCCGACCCACAATCCTCCTTCCACCGCGCAACCACCCAATCAGAGTTAGCAGCCATCTTGGAAAAGCCGCAACTCAAGCAGCCGCAGAATTTGCAGCTGGTGGAATTGGTGTTGGATAAGATGGATACGAGTTGGAAGCTGGGCACGGTGCTGGCGTGGAGGAGCGAGGAGCACAAGGAGTATCTTAACAGAGAGGGCTTTGTGGATACGTATGGAGGGTGGGGGTTAGATGGCAAGGCTGGGGGCAGCGTTAAGTGGAGTTGATGAGTCTTGTTGTTATGGTATTCTTGGTATTCTTGGGGGCTGTAATGTGGCGTCAAGCCAAGATGACTGGAGGTCGACTCTTGTGGACATGCTTATCCCCTTCTCTTTCTCTTTCTTCCTCCACCATCTCCTCCCCTTCTAAGCAAATACCCCCAATAAACAAAACCACGCAATGATAAGCTCGTAAAGCATCACAGGCTGCTTCTCCCAGGTATACATGACCACTGCGAAGCCTAGTCTCATCGGGATTGTAGAAGCCATCATGCGACGGTTTCCTTGGAGGGTGAAAATGAGTTGGTACCAGCCTACTGCTATTTCGCCGAGACCTGGAGAAAGGGTTAGTCTGGAATGTATGTATCATGGGTGGAGATTGAGGTGGGAGTGCAAGTGACAGGGATGCCGGGATACGAAGATGAGAGAGTAAGACTTACCAATGGATTGTAAAGTCTGATCTGGGCCTTCCACACCAGTAATGGCAGAATATTCCTCAGGGTTGAAGAAGGGGTAGATGCCGAGGGCTATGTTCACGAATGAGTGCAGGATGAGGAGGAGACGGGCCATGCGCGAGATGGGTGACATGTTAACGGTCGGGGAGGTAACGAACTTTCCAAAAAAAAAAAAGGAAGATGTAAAAGACGTTATGTTAATATTTGGATTTGCCGCAACAAACAACCGTGAAGAGTGCAGGGTTGCTTCCAAGATTGCACTACCCCACCACGGGTATGGTATGCCGCTTTAGCGCCCACGTGTCCACGGACGCGCATGTCTACAAGCTTACGAGGTTTGTCTCTTGATCTACTTCCACTCTCCTTTGTGTCGTTTTATCAAACCCCAAGCACGGTGCGATGTTATCAAGTTGCGATAACCATGTCAGCAGAATCTCCATATAGATTACACGCTCTGCTCACCTCAGTAATGTTACACCAAAAATCTGTGTCTATACCGATAGCTTCTATTGCATACACTCTCATTGTCTTGCTTGTTACCTCTAGCCTTAACCGGTATATTTCTCATTTGCGAGCACGAACCTGTACCGTGGCTTGCCATCCTCGAACTCTACAATGGCGCGGTTCGCCTCCTCTATTGGAATCAATTGCATCCAAGGCTTAACACCTTTATCTGCAACAAACTGCAGCATCTCTTCAATCTCTTTAGGAGAGCCTGTGCAAGAGCCCGTGATATGCACCGCCTTCACGATAAGAGTAAAAGCCAGGAAAGCTAGTAGAGGATCCGCAGGCGCGCCTACTTGCACGAACGTACCCCAGAACGACAGCAAGTTCAGGTATCCCGGTAAAGGCAGCTTATCAAATGAGACCGTCGAGATGATCAAGTCCAACGCTGCTGCGCTGCTACCCTGGTTCCAACCCTCATCCCCCATTGCGATGAAACGATCAGCACCGAGTTTCTTCGCATCCTACTCTTTTGCATGTGAGTGGGAGATGACAACGACCTCCTTCGCTCCAAGCGCCTTTGCAAACAGAACACCAAAATGACCTAGCCCACCTAGCCTGATAATTCCAACGCGTTTCCCGTTTGCACTATATTTCTTGCGCGGGCCCAATACCGTGATACCACCACACATCATCTGCACCCCATGCTCGCTTGAGATCTGATCCGGAATCGAAATAACGAAACGACTCGGCGTTCGGTTGTAATTCGCAAAGCCCCCAAAACTTTTGCTCGTGCCATCAGGATACACCGATCTATAGGTAGTCACACCGCTTGCACAGTGGTTCTCGACTCCATCAGCACACATGGGGCAATCCGGTTTGAGGCATGAAACGGCCTGCGCACCAACTCGGTTTCCGGATTCGATGTGCTTTGTGTTCTTGCCTACGCGGACTGCTTCGCCGACGATTTCGTGTCCGACGACACACGGGTAGGGTGTAGGGTACCAGCCTGAGCGTAGTGTGTGGATGTCGGAGCCACAGATGCCATATTGCGAGATCTTGACGCCCACATCGTCTTCTGTCCAGGCTTTTGGCGTGAATTCCTCCCATTTCATGTGGCCCTTGGCTGATTCGGGATCGTGGCCACACCCGCCTTCAAACTTGTAGTTGGTCGTTGTGATTGGATTGAGATTGTGTAATAAGTTTCGGCTGTGATGATTCATGTGAATACTGAGCACCTGTAATGACTTTATGGAGGGATTGACATGTAGATTGTCGGGCGTGGCAGTCTCGTCCGATAGGCATCGGATTGGTAGTGGGCCTTCTACAGTTCACAGCCTTCTCATGGAGATAAGACGACTATGGGACAAGTCTTGGTAAACCAAGGCTCTGTTAAAGACGGATTTAACTTCCGCGGCCGTTCACAGATGTGAGTTGGACCATGTAGGTCTCAACCGTCATGCCCAAGGTTCCCGAAACTACCCGTCGTAGAACCACTCCGGACTTCTCCCAAAATGAAACCCATTCCCCAGATCCATAGGCTTTCCTTGCATATAAGAATTGAGATCAACATCTATGCCCATGTCTATATCTCCCAGATCGGCGTCGAACATATTCAATCCCTCCGTCGAGCCGTCGAAGTGAGCGAAGTCTGCATTGTTACCCAGTTCGCCCTGCACGTCGGTACTGGTAGGCAGATGATATCCCGTAACATCATCAGCGCCTTCGCCACGACCGTGTTCTCTCCCATTAAAACCTCCGCTCGAAGGACTTAGATCGATTTTCTCGCCGTGCTCCTCTTGATATACTTCAGCTAGTATCCAACTTGTTTCTCTGGTGGAGGCTTTTGCTGCTTCGAGGATAGCTGCTTCGGGATCGCTACCGGATACTAGAGCGCATCCAGACACAACAGAACCTCCATCGTGCGGCCCACATAGCTCACAAAGACCTTTCCTGGTAGTGATGTGTTGTGCTTCCTGGTGCAAGCGGCGGGGGCTAGTATGCTGGTGAAGACTGACGCTTCACAGTCGACAAGAAATATGGGTAAGTATATCATACTTGCTGGGTTAGTCATACAGCTCGTCGTGTTTGGCTTCTTCCTGGTCGTTGCAGCGGCTTTTCACATGAGACCTGGCAAGATTGAGAGGTCGAAAGCTGGAACCGTTCAGATGTTCAACTGACAGAAGTACATGGTCACGTTGTACATTGCTAGCGGGTTGGTTACAGCGCGAAACATATTCCGTGTTGCTGAGTACGTTATGGGTGGTGAGTATGATCCTTGCCTCTCCGTGAATTTTCAACTAATCGAAAGTAGAGAAGGGCTACTTGTTGACACGCGAGTGGCCAATATACGTCTTTGTTGCACTGCTCATGACTACCGCACTCGCGAATTGCACATCTTGGTATGCTGGCGACATCGTACCGAGAGTCTTCAGCAGCGATTAAAATGACGACGGTGTGATAATGGTTGAACAGGGTAATCATAGTAGTCAGATGTAGAGTTCAAGAGGCCCAGATGTCGAAGGCGGTCTAGGAAGTGCCATGTTTGCTCCCAAATCAGCGATCACCATGTGTAACACCAGCCCTCTAATTCTAACAAGATCCTGTATTTCAAGAAGATATGTCCTAATAGTCTCTAGTTTTTCATCTCAAACATACTCGGACGTGTAACCTAATGGTAAGGCACTCACACCCAGTGGCCACCAACTGGGGATGCTGCGTGAACTTGCCACCATCACCGGTTCTGCGACCTACCGAGGTCGACGCGTGAGCACAGGTGTAACAGGCTGCGCGCACCTGTGTGGGTGATGTGAGGGATCCATCTTCAAATCATGGCATCTCCAGCTGCTTTTTTCCATTTTTCTTTTTCTGGATGACTGTGGCTAGGGAATATACATGCGCAGTTTGCGGGTATGTGCATGCTAGATGCTGCAGGCTGGATGTATTTAGAGTATCGTTGGCATGTGTAAATTAGTACTCATAGTATTGAGGTACGTACTTCATTGGGTACGACGCTATCATCCACACCATCTACCTTATCTGGGGACCCCAAGTCTACCAGCCTGAGTCATACACCCTCATCTACATCGGTCTCTACATCCTCAACACCTCGCTAAATCCCACAACAACTACTTATACAACCCACTTAATCATATCTACATATCCTTGGTCAGATCGTAAATCTGCTGAATCTCCTTGAGCTGCCCCTCATGGTCAAACTTGAGATCCTTCAACAGTCCATCTTCAAACCCAAACACCCAACCATGCACTACGGGGAACTCGTTCTCCGCCCAACACTGCTGCACAGCCGCCGTCTTGATAATGTTCCGACACTGCTCATACACATTGAGCTCAACAAGCTTGTTGTACTTGTCGTCCTCGGAACCACCATTTGCCACAACGTCGTCCAGCTCCTTTTGGTGCAACCGGTAGACGTCGCGAATGTTTCGGAGCCAGGGGTTCAGGAGACCCATGTCCTTTGGCGTCATAGCGGCTTTGACACCACCGCAGCCATAATGGCCACAGACGACGATGTGCTTGACCTTGAGGTGACGCACGGCGTAGTTTACGACGGACATGACGTTTAGGTCGATGTTGTTGACGAGGTTGGCGATGTTGCGGTGAATGAACATCTCGCCCGGTTCAAGACCGGTGATGGCTTCGGCAGGGATGCGCGAGTCGGAGCAGCCTGTAGGTGACGTATCAGCAATTACCTATGTTATGGATTGAGCCACTCCAGTGTAGCAGCATAGAACTCACCAATCCACAAGTACTCGGGGGCCTGTCCGGCACTCAGGTCCTTGAAGAAACCTGGGTTCTTCTTCCTCATCTCATCGGCCCATTTCTTGTTGTTTTCAAAGATGCGGTCATGGCTTTGCTGCAGGTACTTGCGCACCTCCTTGGGCTCTTCCTTTCCAGTCATACTGGGCCACGAAAAGTGTCGTTTAGCGCTAATTGGCTGTTGTGTAGTGGATGTTTGCAAGAGCGGTGATGCTGCTCGTCCAGTGGAACAGAACCGTGAAGAGCCCGGGTAAAGCAAAGACGATATCAGCGAAGAAGTATGCTGCAGCGGCGTTGAGCTTGATAAGAGACGGGATGCGGGAGCGAAAGAGAGCTGCCCCGCTGCGACTAGCTCTCGGAGAGCGTGGGGTAACCGGTGCGGCATGACAAGTCGCAAAGAAAAAAAGATGGCGCAAAAGAGGTCAGACACCCAATCCCAGTGCTGCGGGCAGATTCGGTTCTAGGAGAGAGGGGACGCGAAACGGATAATGCTCGAATTATTTTGCTTCTGCTGCGCGCCGATTGGGCGCTCTGACGTCAAAGGATTGGCTAAAGGATCAAGGACCCTGGTTGCAGATCGACGGACGATGGGTCTAGCGGAGACATCTGAGTGAAACATCGAGACTGCAGCCTCGTTATTATCTCAGCGAAACAACCAAGAATTTTCTGTTACACCGAGTCTGTTAGGTGCTACACGGCGGCCGTCAGCCGAGCAGACCACAATGGCTCTTGACGATGCCAAGAGATCCATCATATCGCGCCATGCCGACCGTCTATTGAGGACAAGGGCTTGGCCCAAGACGATCTGCCCCTCCGAGATTGCCCGCGCGTTTTCAGCAGAGGAGCTGCGTACACTGGACGCGTCAGAATGGAGGGACACCATGAATGATGTACGACAGATGATGTGGGAGAGAAGAGAGGCTGGAGAGGTCGAGGTAACGCAGAAGGGCGAAGTGGTGGACGTGAAAAGCTTGGAAGATATCAGAGGCCCGATAAGAGTGAGGAACGTAAAAGGATAATTCAGCAGCTGAATGCTGTGGCTGATGATAACAAGTATGGTAGTTTCGATGCAATACGAGAAATGATTAGTCGTTCCAGCTGACCCGATCTGCTGGCCTTGGGAGAACCGCATCCCCAACAAACTCAAATAGACCCCGATAAACTCCAACATATGCATGCATCCAAACCCTCATGACATCTCAAACTTTAAGTCTCAGGATGCTTGGCGCCGCTAGCATCGAGACCCTGCCACTTCTCATCCCAGCCCATACTGGGATCTGTCGCACTACCCGCCTTGCCCTCCTCGGTGAGATTCTTGATGTCACTCCAGTACTCCAGCTTCTTGCACTCGTTGTCCGCTGCCTCGATGGCCTTGAGCAGGTTGTTGATCCTGCGCTCTTCGGCGTCGCCTTCGGGTTTGGCGTCTTTCTTGTGTTGTTCGCGGTGGTCTTTGGCAGCTTCGAAGCGGTCCATGAGTGTGGAGAGGAGCTGGCGGCGGGAGTTTTGGAATATGAGCATCGACATGATGGACGGGATCTGAACATGTTAGCAGTGTTGGATGTGCGGACACAGCATGCATACCTGTCCTGCGAGGTAGTGCAGTTCCTCGCCTCCATCGTCGATGAACTTGTGTATGTAAATTATCTTCTCGCGATCGATGGCGGCTCTCTTCAGTTTCCTCATCAGGGTCGCAATGTCCCTGATTTCTTCGTCCAGGCTTGTCTGCGCACTGTCCAACAGACCGCTACCAGTTCCAAATGTCGTTGATCTGGCCAACGTGGTGCCGATGCTGAACGTCTCGCCGAACATACGCTCCTTCGCATTCTCCTTGGTTTTGGGTGGTAGCCTCTGTTTCACCCGCCTCCGTAGCCAGCGTCGCCGCCGGACGAAGCTGTGGAACCAAGGGTGGTTACCATGCCAGGCTGAGCCCTTGAACAGCAGACTGTACTGCCAGCCCTCTTCATCGACATCCAGGCTCATGTCGACATACCAGCTCTTCCAGTCCCATACCCAACTTGGATCCGGAACTTGTGCGTTTGTGATGTTGACTGCGGAGGGCCTAAACTTGGCATCCTGCCAGGGCGCAGGGTCGATTCGCAGGTTCCACAGGGCCTTATTCGAGAATAGCGGGATTCCGAAAATGAACCAACCGCGCTGGTTCTCGTAGAGTATGTCGATGTGCGAGTCCGATGAGGTCGATCGCTGTTCGGGCTGTGCAGCCGTGGTGGGCGTGTTGTCGCCGTTGGACGTGTGGTCGACGAGGTTTATCGTTTGGTCCGCCATGTTGCAAGCGTGGTGTAAGAGTCAAGGAAAGTAAGAGGCGAACGCCGTTGCTATCGTAGATACATGAGGTCGTGGTGGTTAGGCAGGCGCGGCACGCTGCATAGGTAGTTGGCAGTTGCTCGAGGGGTGGCTGTTAAGGGGCGCGCACAGAAGATGCACGCTTGGAAGACGCGACTGCAATGCGACAACAATACAATTAAGACTAATGGTGCAATGGCATTACAATTAACGTGCAGAAGCAAGAGCAACGAGGGTGTGTATTGTGGATCCGGCCTGTCATTCATCGTAGAGTCGGCTAGTTTGGCGATCTGGTTCGCACGGCAGTGAAAAGTCCGTGCTTCAGCTGTTTGCCATTACGTCACACATGCGCTTGTTAGAAACACGCCTTCCAAGGTTCCCCTCCCTCGCACAACTCTGCTTCTTCATCTTCTGTTCGCAAATTCACATAGCTTGATCATCCTTCAAGTCCAATCGAATCAACGCCAAAACCCCCAATCACATCAACAATGTCTCGTCGTTTCGCTACATATGGTGGTCTCGCTGCTGTTGGTGGTGTGACCTACTACCTCTACAGCGCTGGAGGCGACCCGAAGCTTGCCGAGAAGAAGGCAGAACGTAAGTGCTGGATGGATCCATGTGTTTGGTGTGACGACTAACAGCTGCAGACGATGCTGCAACTGCTACACGCAGGCTGAGAGGTGACTACCCCGGCCAGGACAAGGAAGCAAAGAAGGCCGGCGAGGAGGGTTACGAGGCAGTTCGCGCCAGCGCACAGCAATACGTATGTTCAACGTGATTCCATGTTGCTTGTGGCAGTGTACTGACCATCGCTAGGCCGACCAAGCCAAGGCGGAGGCAAAGAGGGCGGAGCAGAAGCTCGATGCCTACAGTGCCGATGCGAAGAAGCAGTATGAAGAGGCCAAGGCCCGCGCCGAGCGTGAGCTCCACGAGGCAGGCAAGCAGGTCAACGCTGCCGCCAACAAGTTTGATGCCGTTGTCGAGGACAAGGCCGCAAAGACATCGTCATGGCTCGGCGGGTTGTTTGGCGGAAAGTGAGTTCGAAGTGTACACAAGTAATAATGTAATGATAATGTAACAAGATGAGCTAAAGCTTGTTATTGAGAGTCTTGCATGGCATTGGGGTATATAGGCGCAGTGCTTTTCGTCTCAACACGATATGATACTCACGTTCGCCCTTTCCCAGGTCACGTCCATTTCGTTAGCATAGAAGCTCGGGCTGCATGATCGTCAGGCGCGAGGTGATTGCTTCGCGTGAACCGATTTTCGCAAAGAGAAGTGGAATTTTGTTGAACGAGATGTGGTACTGCATCACGAAGACGAGTGAAATGACGGATACGTAATGGGTGGTGAAGACATGCCGGATGTGTGGGGCAACGACACGCTCAAGTTTCAATCAAGTGGGGCGGAAACGCGACGCGAACGCGCAGAAGCGTGTAGCGCGTCGGACGTGCCTTCCCTGTTTTGCAGCCCCCTCGGCGCATAAACACTCCTATGAACCTCATCCTTACACCCACACGACACATCACTTATCGACATTGTTCCAGATATCTCATCGTCGTATCAATCCAATTATCCTCAACCGCAATGTCGCCTATTGCTCCCGGTCAGCTCCCGGCTGAGCTCGTCAACCTCCTCGCGCTACACTCTTCCTTCCTGACGGCGCTGTCGCTGCATTATGCCCACAATGGCACTTCAACGCCTGCCGACATTCGAGACCTGATTGCATCGACCACACTGGTCTGGCGGCAACGCAAGGTCACGTTCGATGACATCCGACTGCTTCTTGGCATTCTCGACCACGGTCCCTCCGGCAACAACAACCCTTACTACCTGTCCGACTATGGCCGCGGCAAAGTCTGCATTGAGATCAAGGACAGTAGTCCCATGATGAACGGCATGACACACATGAACGAAGAAGGGCTGCAGGAAATGTTCAAGGAAGGATTAGACACGTTGTGGTCGCAATGGTGCACGTCGCAGAAGATGATGGCCCGGCCAATTGCGGTGCCCAAGCGCGGACGTGGACGCCCGAAGAAGGTCGACATCAAACAGGCATGCATGGACACATTCCTCGATGATGCCTCCATGTCCAAGTTCCTGGGCCAGCTTCCTCTCGCCGAAGTCACCACATGCGAATCGCTCACCGCGCTTGCACCAGCACAAGAGAAGGGACGCAAGAGGCTGAGAGAGTTCAAGGAGAGCGTACAACAAGGCCGTGCATTGAAAAAGACGAGATCCACTATCGGAAAGGAGAACGAGCCTTCTTTGGGACAAAACCAGCAAAGTCAACCCACCCAGCCCAAGATTACTGAATTCGCTGCCGTGCGCAAGACCAACCTGCTCGACCGTATTCTCGCAAAACAAGAAGCTGCAAAGGCTGGTCCTGCAGCACCGACACCGGCTGAACTGCAGAGAAAAGCAGCCCTACAACGCACTCCAGAAGTCATCGGTGTGCTCTCTCTACTCTGCGCGAACAGACCCGGATCGCGCGTCTCTTTCTCGACAACCACCCTTTTACAGGCAATCCAGGGCTCCATTCGATCTCCGATCTCGAAAGAAGAGGCGATGAAGTGCGTACAAGTTTTGGCAAGCGAAGTCGCCCCAGGATACGTGTCGGTCGTCAGTATGGGCAGTATATCCAGTGTAGTCATCAACCAGATGATGAGACCTACGGATATCAAGAGTAGACTTGTTGCGCTGGGGGCTTGAGGGTCTATTCTTTAACATTCTGGTTATTATTTTTGGACGCTTTTGTTGTAACTAGGTAGACTCATTGAGGGTCACTCTTTGTTCTTATTGTTTGTTGTCATATCATCTTAGCGAGCCCAATCTTGTTCTTTCGCTGTACAGTATCTTAGCCCTGTAGCACATCCTAATTGCACAACATATCTACAATCTGTGTTCATTGGTTTCCCTCATCTCGATGCGGTGCCGTCCGGGTGCCAGATACCCGACAACGTCTTGCTACGCGTGGCTTGACACCTCTCCTGAAAACTGACAGCTGTTACACGTCAGGCTCTCACATCTCGCTTCACCTGTCAGCACATGTAAGCGCTGTCAATGCGATTCTCGTACGCAATCACACACTGCTCTTCACGGCATCAACTATACCTCACTCAATGCCAATGTACTACACAAAGGCGACTGACGAAAACACCAACATCCAGCAGCATGCTGCATCGTGTCAATAAATCAGTACAAGCTTCACCACATAATCAGAGACGACCTGACTTTCGAAACAATGACAGCCAAGCACCAACGTCTTGTGACAGAAAACGTTCCAACAAGCCCAATTCATCGAAATGACAGGACGCCAGCATCGACGGAAGGCATTCATTCCATTGCTCTGGAAGAAGTTGTCGCGTCGATGAACAACGCGTTTCCACGTTTTCGAACATGAATGTATTCTGCCCGAGGATGAGGGGGATCTTCATACACCATGTGTGTTCCTGATGAGGAATTAAGAGCTTAGTTCACAAGACTCTGCTACCATTCAAGAGTGAGAGTCAAAGTACATCAAGGCATCGATATCTCGGGCAGACATCTCTCTAATACCATACACAAATCTTGCCAACCCACATCTTACTTGCTTTACCAACCTCGACACTATTACTACTACCACCAACCACCAACCATGAAGCCCACAACACTCCTCTTCGCCCTCTCAACCCTCTTCCTCTCAACCACAAGCGCACAAGTCCACCTACACATCCATAAACGTTGCGCTGCCAACAGCAGCATCTTAGCCACTGCATCGGCAGCCCTACCACCAACAACACTCTCCACGTCTCTCATGCTCGCCTCAACTCCATCACCACTACCAACCACCCTGGTAACCTCTATCGGATCCGCCTCGCCATTACCATCAGTTGTATCTCCACCAGCCTCCTCACCAGCAACACCAACTACCGGCGCAGGTACTGGAAAACAGGTCACGATTAACACGGGCGATACGCTGGAGAGCATCGCTGCGGCTAACGCAGTGGGAATCTGCAATATTGTTAAGGCGAATAATATTGCTGATCCAAACCTGATTTTGGCGGGGGATATGTTGACAATTCCTGTTCTGGTGGGGGAGAGAGATGATGAGAGTTGTTTGCCATCAAGTGGATGAAGGGGATAAGAGGGGTGGTGATGGGAGTGTATATACTAGTTGAATAAGGTGTTGTGAGGAGCGTTTGCGCATCTTTCCACGTTTGTCTCTTGATGTGATCTCGGTGCAGAAGGGAAAGGACGATGGAATGGGACATGTGTGTAAGTAAGTGCTCTGACCCTTTTTTTCTCCTCAGGAATAACTCAATACCGCGATTTCTTATAGGCCGGTGGGATATTTCTCAGTAGTGTAGCTACGCGCTTTTGTATGAACAAGAATTCGTTGCCCTAGGTGATTGTGTGTAAAGTCAGTCAAGCCTTGTGTTGCTCAGGGTTGTAAAATTATTATTTGGTTCCAGCAATGGAAAGTTTTAGTCAGAACTAGAAGGACCGGATGTCGAAATTCTGCGGCAACTAAGAACGGTTGGCTTGATAGATTCAGTGTACTGTGTGGTGAGATATTGGTCCATGGCCGGCGGAATGGGGTTTCAGGTTGCGACACTAACGTGTATCTCAAGAGTACCTAGTAAAAGAAAGACAAGCTTGAATTGTAGAGCTATCAGGATGCTGTTGAATGCAGAGATGTGTACGTTCGGTGATTTCTTTAGGCGGCAGATGCGGTGGTGGTGGGGCACTGGCAAAAAATCGACGAACATTCTCTCCACCACCAAAAGAACCACCATTCACCCACGCACAACGCGAGGACAAAAACGAAGCGTCTCAAGCCCGACGTGGGGGTCGAACCCACAACCTTGAGATGTACTGAGTAATCGTGTCTGTTAGACCGTGAAAGACTAAGAGTCTCACGCTCTACCGATTGAGCTAGCCGGGCTGGTATGCTGCCTGTTGATGGAAAGATAGACAAATTATAAGATCATATTCTTAAGTTTAGAACAGCATGGCAGTACCGTGCTGCTTTTTGGTCCGAAAACTTTGGTCGCGCGGGGTTAATATTGGTGGCCGCACATGGCCGTGGGATGTGATAATCTTCCCGACATTACCAACCTCAGAATCATTAACTCCACATCACACGGATGGAATTCGATGATCGGCGGCTCAAATGAATGCGCTCGCTCTGTCCTGTGATCTCCACTTTGGAAACTGGAAAGTATCGCTTGCGCTAGTATGCGCTGACAATGTCTTTGTCGCTGAGAGAATTTCGGTCCCAGGCCCTGGAAACGCCGAATTTCTTAGTGCCCTACGGAACATGATGAACGATGTCGTACCCAAAATATCACGTCAGCAAGGGCACAACTCGATCGTGACGACACTTATGTGCATCGGAAAGAATTGGAGTAAATAATGCAAGAGTTTGCGAATTATGCTCTCTTGTGGTGCGTTTTTAGCACACTGAAAACGATCCGGAGCCGCTTTGCGTTACAACTTCCATCGTATCCGCCACATATCCAAGGGGACCTCACCTTCTTCGCACCACCGGACGAGATTTGTATTACGGTATGTCGCGGCCGAGAGGAAGTCTGCCATTCACTTCAGCGAGGTTGCGGAGAACGCGATCCTGCCATTCTAGACGTGCCTGAGTCCGACGTGCAACATCAGCAAGAAGACATACAAGGCCCAGTCGCGCCGAACGGGACGACCACGTACTCTGCTTGCGCCTCATACCGTACTCTTTGAGACCATCGTGTAGCGCTCGCGCAGTTTACTCCGATCACCCTTGTACCTGGTAGCATTGGTAGCACTGGGCCTAGAATGTCGAGGCAACACCAAGTGAAATCGGTGCCAAATCCACACACCCCTCAGGCCGCGCTGACGTGTGCATAGCTGATGTCCACCTCTAGACCATGACCAAGTCGTTAGGGACAGAACCTGGAGACGAAAAAGCAACTCTTGAACCCCGCGATGGAGAGCCTGGAAGAGTTCCTGCGGGATACAACTGGAATCATGCAGGAGAAACGCCACATGGAAAAGAAAAGCAATTTTTATCCTCCTTGGACCCTGGCTAATGAGAGCAATCGAGTTGCCTGCACGTGTTAGTGAGATAGTAGACGATAGGGCGCGCTCACGGCAAGCTATTACAGTTGTAACTGGGACTGTCGGATTATATGACAGTTCCCAAATGAGCGGCAGGGATTAGTCGTCGACTCGATGACAGTCGTCACATCCGAGCGGAAAGGAACAGCTCCTTGGGCCAACCTCCAGTTCATTTCACTCCTAGTACAGTTTGTGCAAGTTCCATAGTGAGTGTTTCAGATCACAGTGGATCCGGTACCTGCACAGCCTCATGTTCAGATTTGGGGCGCCCCTCGGGCTTCACTTCATTTGGATGCGTACCACAGTAAGCACCGACGGAATATTCACAAACTATGGGACCTTCGGTATGACGAATGTTTCCAACGCTACAGATGCCGTAAAAGCCCCTATAGTCGACATTAGATCTGCATAAGATCTACGTGCTTGGTCTAAGCTCCAGTGTCCTGAGACCGAATGTTAGCTTCAAATCCACAGGTACGAACGCGAACGAGAGCTGGGTGTCGCACCAAGTACACTTGGTAAAAGTCCATCTTCACTTTGCCATTTTCTTCCTTGACTAAGTGCGCCCTTGCGGCCCAGTCTTTGCTGGACTCACCCCCTGCCTTGAAGCCGTACTTGACCGTTCCGTACAGCATTACCTCGTCTGCGTTCGGACCGAACGGAAATATCTGGAGTGGCTTGTGCGCTCTGGTAGAGACCTTTTCCCACATCCCTTTGCGTAGGGACAGAATCTCTGCGGCCAAGAATCAGCCTGGCCGAACATAAAAGAGTATCATCTGAAGGCCAGAGGGCCGGTTGAACCTTATGGCCAGGAGAAAAAAGCAACTACGACAGACCTTCTCGGCCCGTTACCCTCTTGGAGGCCATGACGAGTGTCGCATCCTTAGTAAAGTAATTGACGTATTTCTCATGCGCTTCCGCCGCATCCGACGTATCGTAGAAATCTTCGAAGAATTTCTTGTATGCAGGGTCAAACTCAACAGTCGGCGGGTATTGGGACACGTAGGAGTTCATCTTGTGTTCGATTAGTGGTGTGTGGGATTATGGATTGAGGGTGCCTATTATTGCGGCTCGTCAAACGTCCAGCGAAGGCTTGCTTCTTAAGCTCGTATTGCGTGCCTGACGTAACAAATGACATGCGGACCTGGCGACGGGCCGGGCGGGAACGGCGTTCTGCAATTTCCAACTTCAACCTCCAATTGCCACCGACACTCATGCCTATGATTCATAACGATCTACCAGCTCCAAATCCATGGCAAAAGCCATGTATGGATGAATACATCATATCTTTGACAAGAGGTGTTGGCATCAGAACATCGCCCGCCTCGAACTCCTCCTGGCTGTGGTACCCGAGCGGGACTGACATCTTACACTATAGTAGCGCCAACCATCTAAAAGAGACGCCGACTTCGAGCGCGAAGTCCCGAGCAGTTGCGTAATAGTAACGTATCCTTGGAACTGTTCTGCAAGGCTTCCAAGTCTTCTCGCCTACTTTGCCCTCGGTCACGGTCGCGGCCTCAACAACACGAGAATTACTCTGAGTACCTGCGCAAGCGCAGCGAAGCTTTCACCGAGGCATGGGTGTGTTTTCATCGCGGATGATACCGTGGGCCCGAAGATCTCGAACTCACCGAAAACGAGATGAAAAATCTCTTCGGGATCGCTTCCAGACAGACTCAGGATGCACGTATCCGGTATAGGAACTTAAGTTTCATGTTCGATCACAACTCCTACAGGCGCCATGACTATGATGGCTTTGCGCGCAAAACCGGGATCGAGATTCGAACGGTTTCTTGATGTGAGCTAGGACGACTCGATGTACGTTAAAGACCGGAGTTGCGTCCAGCTGGTCGTTCTTGGCCACGGTCCCAGACTACGTCCTGAACTACTCCGGAGATACTTGTCAAGCCCAAGACCCGTTTAGTAACCGTTACTAGTCACGGTATCCACTAAACTAGCTCAGGTTTTGGCATCACACGGACTGTGGATCTGTAGGCGATGCTGTCAATGTCCAATCTTTCAGCTGCTTTGTCCATGTGCGAGCATGTGGGAGAGACTTGCAAGGGCAAAGCTATCAACTTAGCCAATAGCACTCAGGTTTCATACTTAGCCACACCCATACGAATGTAAATGTCTCGCTTCTAGATGTTCAGCGGAGGCTATGGGCTCTGCACACCTCTTCAGCTCGTATCACCAAACGCCATAGTGATGCAACATAACCAAAGATCTACCACCTCAGGTACCGAACGCCGTCCTCCGAACAGGGTCGAAACGCAAATCTGCTTCGAGGCTAAAACTCTACGGGAACTAGTAGTGCTCCGTTGCGATTCAGTGGCGTAGGAAGTTTCCAGATCTAGCCTTCGCCTTAGACGTCACTGTAAACCGCATCTGTGGCGCAATATTCAACATGCTTCCAACACGCACATGCCGTACTCCATGATGATCGACGCCCGGGGCGTACCCACAGACTACTATGTGGATCGATAATAGCACATAGGAGATTTCATAGTCGGATCGCCCGATGTGGCTGTCCGAGCATCCGGCTAGAGGTAGAAGTCCTACCAGGTCTGGACACTGGCTCCCGAGTATTAATGGGGTACACCCTGTCCGATTATTTAAAGACATAATTACCCCAGGAGCCTGCATCATTTGGGGAAACAGCCGGCCATCATGACTTCTCCTTCTGGCCTTCCATTCGACAC
Organism: Alternaria panax; assembly: GCA_019702505.1. Taxonomy (NCBI): domain Eukaryota; kingdom Fungi; phylum Ascomycota; class Dothideomycetes; order Pleosporales; family Pleosporaceae; genus Alternaria; species Alternaria panax. The sequence goes on from JAANER010000004.1 coordinate 3,412,365, forward strand.
TCCTGAGACACACCACATGGCAGACCATCGTCGACGATCCAGTGAGATCATTCCCACGCAGGATGTTACCGTTCCAGCGCATCTACTCCGGGCCACGGGTACCCTTGGGTCCAAACGCGACAACACGCATACTACGCATACAGGAACTTGGGAACCACAAGCGGAGAACCCTTTCCTCGACCATGAACAAATAGGAAGCATCAATCGCCGTCCAACCCAAGACTGCGACGGACTGCAACGGAACGGTACCCAACGCTCTACCAACCTTGACCGCACAGAGACGCATGGCGAACGAAGGAGGAGTAACCGATTCTCCTGGCTCAGTAACACTGGCGGAAAGCGGTACTCGCAACAAAGCGGGGTTCTACCATCACCAACTGAGGAGAACCTGAGACCCTTCCGGACCCTATCATATATCCCCGGGTCAACCGATGTTCTAGCTTTGAGCCCTCAAGGAAGTCGCGCACCATCACCAAGTTCACTCAATAGAGTTCCTACCTCGTCTACAAAGTGGTCAAATGACGACCCCTTCGCGACAAAACCCAACTCAGTCAGAAACAGCCAAGACAACCCTTTTGCTACGCAAAACAACTCCGTCCGCAATTCAACAGATTCCTTGCCTCAGGAACCTGAAGCTGCGCACCACGTGGGTCGTCCCCGAAAGAACACTCTGCAGTCTGTTGTCGATGGCATGGTGCCCAATGCTCTTAAGCGAAGTATGACCAATGCATCATACTTCCGAAAAAGCGAGATGTTTGCCACCTACGAGAAGGCGAAGAAGAAGGGAGCAGAGATCCAGCGAAAGAAGTGGGTGCAAATCACGTTTGAGTATACCATCTACGCCTTCCTGATACTCTTCGTCTACTTTGTCCTAATCGGAGTTCCGCTATGGAACGGTGCTGTGTGGTGGCTTTATTGGGTCGTGGACACCAAGTTTGTCATCGCCGGTGGGTTCGGAATCGTGCTTGGAATTGCAGTATTGTAAGTTATTACAGTATCATCATGACCTCTACAGTGACTAACTCACCTTAGCTACGCATTCGCCCCTCTGCTCATCTTCTTCGAAAAGGACCCACCACCCGCCGACTTCTCGACAGAGACCAAGATTCAATCCAATGTCGACGATACCTGCCTCATGATTCCATGCTACAAGTCTGCGGGGCTCATTGCTAATACACTCGAAGCCGCCTTGAAGATCTTCCCTCCGTCGCACATCTTTGTCATCGCCAACGGAAACAGCCCCACACCACTTGACAACACGGAAGAGGTTTGCCGCCCATACGGCGTGAACCACATCTGGTCGCCCATTGGATCGAAGATCGTTGCTCAATTCGTCGGTTGCTATGCTGCAAAGGCATTCAAGAATGTGTTACTCATTGATGACGACTGCGCATTGCCTGACAACTTCCCTGTCGTCACTGAGCGCCTGACTGGCAAGGTCATGTGCATCGGCTACACCATCAAATCCGTCGGACCAGGATCCACCAAGGGCAACCTTTGCCAACAGGCTCAGGATCTCGAGTACAAGCTTAGCGGTATTCAGCGTGAGTTTGCCGGCAAGGTCGGCTCCGCTACTTTCCCACACGGTGCCATTTCCCTATGGGATCGTGAACTACTTGTCAAGACTTTCCACGAACATCCCGGTTTCAGCGTGTCTGAAGACTGGTTCTTTGGTCATGTAGCTCGTAAGCTAGGATGTCGCATCAAGATGTGCTCGCAAGTCTTTGTCGAGACCGAAACGCCGACCGCTGTCTTCATCTCTGGTGGTGGCTCCCGTGGTGGTTTCGGCGAGATGACCATTTTCTCGCAACGCTTTAAGCGCTGGAACTTCTTCTTCGTCAACGGCATGTACTACAATATGGCATACATTTTTGGTAGCTGGAAGCTGGGTTGGTGGGAGATTGGTGCTAAGATCTTCGTCTTCCAAGAGGTGAGCAATCCACAGTCCGCCTTTTCGATTCAATGTACTAACAAGTCAACAGGTCTACGAAACTCTCCTCTACCTTCTCACGCCCTTTATCCTACCGATCTCGTTCTACGTCCGCCCGTCATTCTGCGGTTACCTTCTTGCCGCTACAATCGTCATGTATCTGATCAACGTCATCATCTTCAACGAAGTGCACCTCCGCCGCAAGAACGAGCGCGTTGGCTGGCAGCTCATGTACATCTACTACCTACCGTACAAGATCGTCTTGACTGGTATCAACGTCGCAAGCTGCTACTGGTCCCTATACAAATACGCCAAATACTTCGCCAAGCGTCACCCCAAGGTCATCGAAGACGATAAGGCTGTCGAGGTTGTTATTCGCCTTGAGGAAGATAAGACAAGCCCAGAATGTGGTCTTGGTAGACGCATGACTGTGCGCACCATTGGCACAAGATCGCGTGCCAGTATGGATGAGGGTGGCGAGGGCAGGCCCGTATCCCCTGATGCCATCGAGGTCGGAGGTGCTTCCTACGCGATCGTTACCGAACCGGAGGATGTTCACTCACCTGGTCTGTACCACGCTCCTCCTCACCATGTCAGTACAACAAGGCCGAGTAGCCCTCTGCTAGAGAGCGAGGGTATCGTCGCAAGGGACTACTTCGATGTAGTACAGGATGCAAACGTCGATGTGGAGAAGCAAAACAAGAGGACGAGCCGTCTGAGTGGTTGGAGTCAGAAGTCACAGCGCAAACAGACTTTCTAAGTTTTTTTCTCTTTGTATTGGGTCGGCGTCTGAGCTTTTCTACTGGGCGGCATTCTGTTATATACCTCTTGCACATACCATAATCCCATTAACGGCCGAATAAATCAATAATGATCATTATTTAACGGATATATGCCTTTGCGAAACGTTAAGCTTGTGAGTCAGATTTTTCGAATAACTATGAACGACAACACACAACCTGATGGTTTTAACCTTATGCAACGAGGGAACCGATGCTTTTCTGGGATCGGTTTACAAAACCATCTGTAATCAAGCATCCGCTGTCGCATCTCCTGCGTCGTTCGCTGCTCTTGCCTTACCTCCACTCCCGCCCCTTCCTCCACCTCTACTACTCCTACCGCCGCGGCTACCTCTCTTCCCCTTCTGCACGTCACTAACTTCCTTCTCCCACTCCTCAACATCCACAACCACACCTTCAGGCAACTTCCCATCGCTCATCAGTACCCCAACATCCTTCTTCCTGCTCTCAACCCGCTTGAAGAACTCATACGAAAGGAAGCCCTGCTCGTTACCCTCAGTGAGTATGACTCCATTCTCCGAGATGAAGAACTTGATACCAGCAGCCAGCGCAGCGTTGATGTCAATGTATATGAGGATCGACGAGTTTTTGCGCATGCCCGAGATGACGGGAGCAGACTCCTTTTCTTCGGTGATAGGATCAGTGGAGGAGTCGAGAGTTTTGAAGCCCGCGGGGAGACCGGATGCGAAGTGAATGTGGTTCCGTCCCATGCGTCGTAGACCGCCGCTCTTGAGGATGAGGTTCCAGGCGCGCTCGTCGGTGCCGTGGACGACAGTGTCGGGGATGTTTCCTGCTTCTTGAGTGACGGGTACGAGGAGGCCTTCCGCGTCGACTTTGATGGAGTGGCCTTGGTTTGCGCGGATGAGGTAGTCGGCTGGGTCTTCTGATTCGGCTATGCTTTGTAGTGATTCTGGGTTGGGTTGCTCTTGGGGTGGTTCTGCGCTTTCGGATGTCTCTTGGTCAAGTGAGGATGCTAGGATCATAGAGTAGCGCTGTTTGTCGTTGTTGGCGACTATGTCGCGGAGCTCAGGGAACGTGACTTTCAAGCTCTTTAGAGTTTTGGTGTTGAGCTGAGAAATCTTAGTCCATGATATCTTATATGCTTATTCTCTGTACCGACACATGTTCTGGGATTTGTAAATCATCATGCCCTGATGTTGAGCATATATTTGGGTCCTGGTGGTATGAAATGATAGCAAACTTACGGCTTCTTGCACATTAACATAACCACCCTTTCCCAACTTCAAGCCTTCTTGACTCGCACCATGTCTCAAGAGCCAACTGACTTTCCTTGAGACCTGCACTTCTCTCGGTTGATTCGCTGGATTGCGACTACCGCCGCCTCGACCACCTCTCGCCATTTCCTTGAACGATCTTGTGAAGAGTCGCGAAATGTTTGCGAAGGTAAAGTTTAGACGCAAAGGAAACCTTCTCTATTAGAGTGTACGTAGGGGTTCAGATTCGAGGGGGTTGATGCTCAATGAGTCAGTATGATGGCTGTGATAGTAGAAGCAGGCGTAAAAGGTTAGTGCGAGGGCCAGCTTTTGTGTGGCGACCCCGCAATGATTGGGTGCGCTAAATTCATCAACAACACCGTGAACGCGACTGCGTCACGAAACGGTTTGATCAAAGATGGCTTTCAAAATTTACTTCTGATCTCTTTATGCAGCGTTGAGCTTCTCTAAAAGATTTTTTTTTGGCAGTGTCAGCAACATCGGCGCGGATATTTCAATAATACAACCAGAGAAAATACTCATCTCAGTCACGCATAGCAAACGAAGGCATCCTGGAAGAACTTACGATTAATACAGATATGAGCGTCTGTCTGGCAGGTCAAGAGAGACCAAGGTAGCGATCATATCAGTCGAAATTCTTTTCCTATGGAGCTAAGGTACATAAAGCCTCCTGCGTAGAGACATGACTCTGCTTCCGATAGCCCATTCGGCCTGGTTGTTCATGGTTTCGCTTGGGTGCTCCAAGAACGATGTGAAAATACCCGATCTTCGTCCTGTCAAATGATGATACGCATTGACCCTCACAAATTCTTCGCCCGCCTGTACGCAGCAGAAGTCACTGTGAGGGTCCACTTGGAACATTCTTTTTCTACAGACAACGCTCCAAGAGCGCTCACAAGAGTATTTCCGATACGCCTCAGCTCGTCTTTGAGAAACTTGGTGGACCGTAGGCAGCCAACTTGGGAAACGTGATCGTTGAACTGGGGCGCCGCGCTCAGCTCGAAACTGACTTTTTGCAAGTTCTTAGGTAGATTTCCCAAGTAGGTGAAACCTGAACGGAAATCTTGTATCAAGAGATCTATGTTTCCATAGTTCACCACGCCATAGGCTATACGTATGCCGAATACCGGTAGTGCTGGCGACGACATCAGGTGGTACATGGCCTGTTCGTTGATTGCTTGGTCTGCTGGCTGCTCGTCGACGACATGATACTTCTGTCCGAGCTTGTCCTTTTCTTGCCAAGTGCGCATGAAGATGGACTTGAAACCCGTCAGATGCACAATTCTAGCTTGTTCAAGACGAAGCAGACCCAGCGGGTTAGCCTTTGCAAGTAAAGGACGAGCGTAGTAGTTCATATGGAAGAAGATAGCTTCGCGATGAAACTACTGGACCGCCTCCAAAAGCACTTGCTTATTGAGCTGCATCCAGGCCGGGAGACCTCAAGCCATCTAATTCCTAGTCCAAAAAAAACCCCCCATGTAGTGTTCGAAATCTTGAATAAGTGGACTCAATGCCGTTGAAGATTCTATATATATAGCGCCGACAGTGGTATTTGTGTGGTGGAAACGAACGCAGAGCCCCACGAGTGCGTAGTGGAGAATGTGTCCTCTGATCTCAGGTGGCAAGGCAGATAAAGGCGAGTTGCTGCGGGTGTGGCGTTGGGCAACACGCTTGCTCCTGCGCGTTGAAGTGTTGGTGTCGGTACTGGTGTATGCACGAACTCCAGCGCTGGTGACCGGAAACAGCTTTTCGATCCATTTCGAGGATTTTACCTCATCTCTCAGCTCTTCTGATGGTATGACGCGACCGATGTATGACGTCTTGCTAAAAGGTGGAGGGAAGTTGGGACGCTCCATGGTAGCCGCCGTAGAGACGGTAGTTGTATGGGAAAGAGCGTAGGCGAGTAGCAAGGACGCGACTATGATGATCTGTATCGCTTGCATATGTAAATAGAGGTCAAAGCGTTTGCTTATCTGGAGTTGTTGGGTAGCCGCGGCCGCCAGTGAAGGGATGAGTGAAGGTAAAGTCTTGTCGTGTGTGGCCCAAGAGGAAGGAACAATTACGACATCAATGCCATGGCTCCAGAACCAAAAGCTGCCAGATGAACGCAGAAATGGAACTGGCTCTTTCCAGACACTCCACGAGCATAGCGAACAAGAAGGAACTTATGTCTTCAGAGTCAATGGTCGTGATGGGAATTGGAGTATGACCGACCTCGCATTGACAAATCGTGCGGCACAATTCTTGTAACGGAACAGCAAATGACCAGCATAACGTAGAAGCAATAGTATTAACGGCAATGTACAACTTGATCATTCCATCCAACGCCTAGTATTGATAACCCTGAGTTGAACTCATCAGTAGTGCCTGCACACCGTCGCAGCTGTCGAGCTCCCGCATCGCACTGAGTATGGCCACGCATACCAAAACGCATCCCATGAACCATCCCTCAGCATGCGCAACCCTCCTTGGGACCTTCCGCCCGCGCGCTTCCTAGGTTTACCCGCGCCTCCTCCTGCCTGTTCAAGTTTGTCTGTCCACCAACACCGCGTGGGCCCTTCAAGCTTGTCTCCGGAATGGCATTTGCGATGGCAGTAAATACCTCGGCAACATTATGCCCTGTCTTGGCACTGGTCTCGAAGAACAATAGGCTTTCCTCATCTGCGTATGCCTTTGCAGTCTTACTTGGTACTCTCCTCGAGTCGGCTCCATCTTCTGTTGGCTCCTCCTCGCCCTCGGCTGCAAGGGCAGCGTCTACGTCTTCGGCGTTCTCTTCGTCAGCGGCGGTGGCCAAATCGAACTTGTTTCCTACAAGCGCGATGACGATGCCTGGCGAGGCTTGGCGGTGCAGTTCGGCGACCCAGTGCTGGGCTTTTGTGAGTGAAGAGGGCTTGGTGATGTCGTAGACGACGAGGGCGGCTTGGGCGTTGCGGTAGTACATGGGCGCGAGCGAGGCAAAGCGTTCCTGGCCTGCGGTATCCCAGATCTCAAACTTGATGGTACGGGTTGGTAGGTTGCATTTCTGCGTCAGGAATGCGGCTATCAGACGGTACATTAGCCTTGATCTCGTGAAATGTGATGTAGGTGGTTGCTGGTTGGACATGCTTTGGTGTTTGCTGTGTACATACCTCCGATAGTAGGCTCCTTGTTCTCTTGAAAGTCGTTGTTGACGAAGCGCATTACAAGAGACGACTGAAGAGGTATTAGTTTGTGGTCGCCATTGTCTCTTGCCGTCCCATACCTTTCCGACAGCTGCTTCTCCTAGCAGCACGAGCTTGACGCTGCTGCTGGGCTTGGGCTGCGCGGAGGCGTCCGCCATCGTGAAGTCGCGGGAGGGATGTAATTTGCACTTGAGAGGGTATGTAGCGGCGAATGAGGTTCTTTAGATCTGTGAAATAGCGTGCGACTGTTGTTTACGACGTGATGGTGCGGTTGCGATGCTGTAGGCAGATGGTTTGGACATTGCGGAGAGCAGTGACGAAGTGAGACACGTGACTAGCTTACTAAGATCGGAACGCACTTGACGCTCAAACGGATTCCGACATATCCTACCTTCGTTGCCTGGCACATTGATGGAAACGTTAATTGCTTTTACACTTCAAATTTTCCCCGCCTATGAGGAATTTGCACAACATCCGCTGCTATGCGAAGCACACATGACTTTGAATGCATTCGCTCTTGCGATCTCAACCTTGCAGGGCGGTGAACAAAAGTTGTTCAGGTTGCTGTACAGTGAGACACTATATGGTGTGGAGTGTTCATAGCTTTTGGGTGCATCTGCTCATACGCGCAGGAATAGCATCTTGACCGCCTGTCCTTCTCGGCAATGCGCAGCTCTGCAAAAGACAAGATATGTAAACATACCTAGCAGTCCTGTTACGTATCTCTTGCAAGAAATCACAGCAGTTGTCATCATCCGGTATACGGCTGGAGAGGCAGCTCCGCGGGCATCCGCAAGGCTGACAATGCCCATATCAAAGTGCTTGGTATCCAAATTGGGTCGTTATGGAAGAATAACGAAGGCATGTCATAGTTCATGCCAGCCACATTCTGTAACGCAGGAACTGAACTTTTTTTGTGCTCAAGTAACGACTGACGTCATCTTACTGATTCGAAACCTTCCTGGTTTGGGACGGAACTCGCCCACGACGGTGAGAGTGGGTGATGCGGATCTGTTCCAAGGAACGGTGAGGCTAAGTCTTGACACGTGCAGTTGACAAGCTCAATCCTGGTTGATGCGGAGGTTTTTGCCGCGGTGGACCAGTCTCCTCTCCTTGATTGCACAATATACACCGGAATCTGTTACTCGACATGACGACAAAAAGTCACAAAAAGTCGCAAGACGCTGTAAGAAACATGCAACATGACATTGAACGGTGATGTGAGGGCATGTACATGGTGGCGTCGCTGACCCCTCAGCTAAGGCGCGCAATCTACCAGCGAAGCTATTCCAAGGCCACGGGACTCCCGAATTGGCAGGCGCGAATTGACCCCTCAAGCACCTGTATAGGCACAAACACACCACCGGAACGTCTTACACAAGCCCAACTTTCACAATTCCAAACAGACGGACCCCACAGCGTTGTGCCAAACGGCTGTTCTGCCGCACGTCGTTATTGGTGTTGGGAGTCTACACCGACAAGTGGAGACTACACGTGTATGGCATTCTGCTGCCCGGACTCCGAAGACAACCTTGGAACCAACAATGCCATTTGCAAGTGGGTGTCCGTCATCGTGGCACTCTATCCATCCCTGCGACAGGCCACAATCTCGACCCGTTGATCTTGGCCGATCCCAGCTCTTGTCGGACGACAGATGGCCCAGCCATAACTTGCAGGAGCGAGCGGCTTTTTGTACGGCTGGCAGCTTGTCATGTGTCTTTGACTGTGTGGTGCAGGTGCTGCACCACTCAACACCCAGCGACCCCACAACAGCGAACAAGACGACAGGGTGGTGGCTTGCGCGATAGTGTGCAGCACAGACGCCGTGCGCGCGACCGATCGCGATGATGCCAAGCGCACCTCTCGCTATCCGATGGCGACGAGGATGGCTCGGGTGGGGTCTGACAAGCTTTTTGCCGTAGCAGTAGAAAAAATGCTCAACGCCTTGCAGATGTTACGAGAGAGGGTGGATGGCGCAAACACATGTTGGCAGGCGATGATCTCTTGTGTAGCGCGGCACTGCTAGACACAGCAGCGATCGGCTCGAATTAGCTACAGCCAGCCCTCCAGACAAGCGCTCGGTTCCCCGTGTCCTTGATCCGCCCGGACCGGACTGGCCCAAGCGGCCATGGCAGAGTAGCTGGAGATCGGCGTTCCCTATTGCGGGACCAAGTGTCTTGACATCAATTCATGCTCGAATCACAGAAGCGGGGAGGCAGTCTGGATGGCACACTAAGAATGCTCCCTCGATAACCTGCGTTGCGCCAGGAACACGCACAAAGGGTTCCTGGATTTCTGCATGGCGACGCGCAGCAGAGGCAGCCAGAGTCAGAGGTGTGATTGCTGAAACATGCAATCAGAGCGCGAGGGAGATACTGCGTCCCATGCCCTCCACGGACCAGTGCGGCCTTTAATAGAAAGTAGCAACATGGGAGGCCTCGTTTGTCGCTTCAGCCACGGCATTGCCGCGTACCTTAAGGGGAGGAGGCCGCCAGGGTTTACTTATCAGTCACGTTGGTCGGGCGTGGGCTGTGAGCGTCCGGCTGACCCCAGACGCCGCGTGCCATGTTTGCGACCAAATAATAAAAAGTTCCTGGCGTCTGCAATTGCCGCAACAATAATCTCACTCCTTCTCCCCAGCCTTGGTTATTACCGCTATCGGGTCTGAAACTGGGATATTCGGCCGCACTTCTGAGGCTGCGCAATCGAGACTCTCTGTTGGACACAGTAACTCAATATCAGAAGCTCGGGCATCACCCCACTTGTCGAATAGCATTCCGGGACCTGTCCACACGCTTTATTTTTGTGCTGAGCGCCTCTTCAGCTAGCAGACGCCTCTCGCACACATCTTGGATTATTATTTCTACACGCCCACTCCCTGCGCTGCCCTGCGTCGTCTGTCAGCCGCATCTCGCTTTATAACCTCCGACACCTCGGAGGCTGTGCAACAATTCCGCTGCCTTGCTGACGAAGCTGGACAACGAAGCAAACACCGGGGCCGGCGACTTTTTTTTATTTCTAGCAACCATGACTGTCCTCAAGGTACGTATACTGATTCGCAGCAATTGCACGCCCCGGGTTGCGCTGACCGTGCCGCCTGCCAGGAACCCATCAACGTCCGACCGGCCAGCCAGCAACGACACTCGTCCAGCACCATGGCCGGCTCGCTCCCCAAGAACCGCCCACACTCGCACTCGATATCCGCCGCCAACCTGAACCCGGCGCATCGCGTATCACGCAGGAAGAGCATGAGCCAGACACCCGCCACCAATGTTGCGGCCATTGCGGCGGCGGCCAAGGGCATGTCGGGGGCGCCCCTGGATAGCAGCAGTAACGCATCGCGCCGCCCATCGAAGCCGACATCGCAGTTCCGGGGACCCAACACGGCACTCAACGCAACAATGGCATCAAGTATGCCCGGCAATGCCTCGCAGTTCGGCTCCAGCAGTTACGGCGCCGCGGCGGCCAAGACTGAGGCTCTCACCGACGGCCCGACACTCGCAACAATGCTGGAGCAGGACAAGGCCAACTCCAAGTCGCGGAACCGTCGCGCGAGCGAGGGCTCCCGTCTGTCCAAGGGCGACGGCAAGCGAAGTGGTAGCGATCTGAGATGTGAAAAATGTGGGAAAGGCTACAAGCACAGCAGCTGTCTGACCAAGCACCTGTTAGTAACCCTTGGCCGTACATGGCCCTCCCACATACTTTCATGCCTCATGACGAATGCCCTTTCCTCACTCGCACGCACACACAGACTGTAATGCTTCTTGATAGTTCCGCGTTGACTTTTCTTCTAGTTGGGAGCACACGCCGGAATGGCAATACACATCTAAGCTGCTCATCTCCAAGCACCAGCAGGTGCAGCTCCTCGAGGCTGCCTCTGTTCTCGTTGCCATGAACAAGGAGAGCGACGGTGAAAACAGCGACCGCTCGTCTCCTCCGGCCTCGGGTTCGTCTGACCTGCGTGAGGAGTTGAGCTCCACTGAAACTACCCCGCCCCCACAACTCGACGACCATGCCGTAGGCTCCTACCCTCACTCGCACTTTGGCACCCGCTCCATCAAGCGCTACTCCGCAAATAGCTCCGCATACAGCCAGTCCTACCAGTCAACCGTCTTTTCCGACAACGGCAACGGCCACTTCCGCCAGTGGAGCAACGTTTCTGACCGACCCACCACGTCAGGTACCTCGGTTGCCGGCTCCTACCACGACGATGGCAATGACCATGCCGACCTTGCTGCCGCCGTTGGCTTGTTGAGCTGCTCATACGGCACGCCCAAGACGGGACCCACGGCGCTCTCGCCAGATGTGCCGCCCGTGCCACCCCTACCTGCAAAGTATTTTGACCTGAACGCCCGCACCTTGTCCGGCAGCACCACCGTCCAGGCGCAGCAGTCGAGCATACGCAACAGCTACCGCTACAACAGCGAGAGCAAGGACGTTGACATGGACGACGACCACTTCGCCGACGAGGAGGACTACCGCTACTCCAACTCGCGCAGCCGCGGCCGTATCGACGAGGACGACGACGAGATCTTCGGAAGGATGGAGGAATAGAAGCCGCCCGCGCTCCGCCATGCCCCTTCACGACGTCCCGATCTCTCTCTTGCCATTTTCCCATCTTCATCTCGTTTATTTTTCAACCGTTCAATCCGGCTCTGTACCACAAACCAGATATACCAGCCATTAGCAATCTATCTCCGCGGAGGGAAAAAAGACCCAGCCTGGACACCGAGGAGAGGGCCGTCATAACCGGCGACGCCCTTGAGGTTGAAGTTCAGGTCATCATCCGAACCTGGCCGTCTTTTTCTCCGCTTTGCGTCGAGAGCCTAGCACATGCAACAAATATCCCGGAGTTTTCCCATTTCGACTTGTTGTCCCTTGCTTTTTCATTTCGATCTCTTCAAACAACCTGCCTATTTTACCAGAAACTCATATTATAACTTTGCGAACAAATTTCGACGAGACGATTGGAGTGTTTCGTATCCTACGTGGGTCTGTGCTGGATAGTGTGGGCCAGGGTAGAGGGGAGAGGAGAGTAGACGTTTTCGTGTGTGTATGGTGCAGCCATCTCTTGTACATTCGGCTGTAGAGAAACCTTTTTGAGGAACAACTTGAGAGAGTGAGAGAGGAATCAAGATTGAATTGCCAAATAAAACACTTCAGTCGAAAAGAAAGAGAAGAAAGACCAACGTGCTACTTTTTATTGCGGACGCACATCGTGCATGAAGCACCGAAACCCAAACGCTGACAAGAGTTTCCAATATACAGACCAAACCTTGATAGATAAAAGACAAGGACGGAAGCGGGGGAGAATGAGAGGGAAGGCGGGGGAAACGGTCCTTTTCAGCGCTTGCCTGCCTGCCTGCCTGCCTCTGTTGAGTACCCGTACGCCGTTACCACTGGAAGGCCTTAATAGCAGAAATCTCGCCGAGTTTGAGCTGAGCGCTGAGGTGGGCTGATGTGTAGAAAACGGCCAAAACCCATGCTTTAACTTCCTCAGCTCATGACTAGTGCTGGGGGGATCCAGGATCCGGGGCTCCGGGTTTCCTAGATTAGGTGCTAGCTTCGCTATACGAGTGGTCTGGTTGGGTCGTTCGCTGATACTTGTCTCTGGGCGTGAACAAAAGAAGAAAGCCTCAAGGTCCCGTGGAGGCAGCTGTGTGACGTGGATTGGACATCATATCAGAGTAGGTAAGTTGGGTGGGTTGTCGGACGACGATACCCCGCTATCCTATTCTATTCGGACTACAGCAACAGCAACAACAACAAACTATCGTGACAGTTCGTCAGGAGTAAATGAAAAGAAGAAGAAGAAGATGAAAAAATGAAAATACCGACTTGTTCTTCAACCAAAAACACTTCGCTGACCTGCCTTATATGTACAAACATGATGGACGCAGCTGACGTACCACCCAGCATCCCATCTCGCCTTGCGTCCCGGTTCCTCCACCAACGATGCGTTGAATCGGGTAGATCTCTCGACGATCGCGAATCCTACTCTGTAAGCGAGCCTCACAGCTTCATGAATGTTGAGCAAGGCGGGTCTATAGCATCACCGGCTTCCTGTATGGGTAACGTGAGCGTGTTTCAGTTGTATACAAGTGGAGATGAGGATCTTCGATGCATATGGCTGGTGGGCACGTGAGGACTTTTTTGGTTGAGCAGGTGGGTATTGAGAGGTTGGGAGTGGGGTATCGTGATAAGTGAGGATGCGAGGACGCGTGGTTATGCTGTGGGCTGGTATGGTGTTGATGTTGGTGTGGGTAGCCTTAGATCGTGATGTTTGGGGCGGGAGGTGGAACGTTGGTTCAGGAAGGTATGACGACAGATGATCTGCAGTTGCGTGAGATGGGCGATGGAGGAGCATCATGCAGCGATTGAAGAACACTAGTCACAAAACGATAGGTAGTTCGTCATAATGCATGTATACTTTGAGTTCTTCATGAAACCAGAGCCCTATATATCCCATCCTGTCTTGCTTCATTACACTTTCACCTCACCATACATAGGCAGCAGTTCTCAAGCCATTGTAAACCTCAATACAACTTTCCTCGGTCATGATATCGATGTAGTCGCCAAGGAAATAGTAATCGTCTTTGGCATACCGCGCGATCATCTCCTCCTTGGCTAAGTCTGCGGGTAGAAGAGTCTGCTCTGGTTGGAGGGACAACGCTGTTTTCAGGCGCCTCGGGATTTGCCTGGCGGTTTCGATGGCATTAGCGGATATATCAAAATTATACACCGTGCCTTTGATGATGACAGCTACATACTCAAGGGTAGGATCGTCGAGCATCGAGCCAGTTTGTTTGATTTGAGACATAGTTGCACTCCTCATCAACTTTACATACGCTTCGTTTTGTTGCTCTCCGTACAAAATCCGGTCGACGAAGAATAGAGGCTGTCCATGGAAACACTCGAGTGACGCAGAGCTGTTAGTTCAGCCAGGATTGAAGGCAAGTCGTTCAGTATACCAAGGGAGAGAAGTTCAAGAGTTTGCGCGTGTGAACGCAGGCTTGAGCAACTCATGGAAAACAGAGTTTTTCCGTGTACAATCAGGTTTCGCAAGCAGCTCGATCCTTCAAGCAATCGAAGAACTGGCTCCCTGGACACGTAACCTGTTGTTTTGATCATCAACGCGCGGAGCTCCAGAAGCCGTTCTGGTCTGATGTGAATGTGAAAATAGTCGTCGTTCTTGCAGTCAAACATTGCAAGAGCGCGAAGCGCAGGGAACGAAGACCAACCCACATTAATGGAGAGTTGGCTGAAATTGTAGCCAAGAAGAGTGAGCTTGGTAGCCACGGAGGATAAGATGCTTCGAGAACATAACCCACCTGAAGGTTTCAAAAAGACATAAGACAAAAGCTCATTGTCTTGAGGTGAAAACCAAAGATGGATGCTCCTCAAGCTGGGTGACTTCTGAATGATGAAACTGCTCACATCATCAACACTGCTACTGGTAGGCAGATGGAATGTAGTGTTACGAAGGTTGCGAAGCCGGAAAGTCACCGGAAGGTAATCGGCAATGCTGATAATGCTGTGTCCTATCATGCGAGGCAAGCTTACTTCTGCAATGCTCTGCTGGGTTTCCAGCGGTATGACAAGGTTCTTGGCAGGCACCATAGACAAGGTGCCGGTAGGCTGGATTAGGCTGTAACAAGGTGAGCAGCATTTTCATTATAGGGCTTCGTTTGTACCAGAAGGACAGCAGCTGATGCCGGCGCAGAGCTCCAAGCAGGGTTCCAACAACTACATCTGCGGCACGATGCGGCTGGCTCGTGTTTGTAATCGACTGTGCTAAACCATGAACCTGGAGATGCCGAACATGACATAGGCCGTTTCCTGAAGCAAGGTTCCTCCAGACGACGTCTGCCGTGGCCGGACCAGTCTCGGTAACGATGCGATTGTGTGCCATCGGATAGGCCATTTCCCAGAGGCACATACATGTCTTCGCTATGCTGAGCTGATCGCGGTGGTTTAGCTACAGTCGACGCGTTAGCAGAGCAGGACAAATAAGCAGGAGACGCTCACCTCAGCCAGGATGTGCTTGAGCATCTCATACGGCAAGCGCAGCATGTAGCACTGTATGCCATGGTCGCTCTAGCCGGTTGCGTGTATCGAGGCTTCAGCTGTCGTGTTTCGGGTTGAGACAAGGGCTTGAGAAGGTGAGGGATGTTGTTCGTGCGAGAGCGGTCATGGTACCTTCCGCAAACACGAAGTCACGGGATGACGCCCGCCTTCTTTTCGTTCCTGGTGCAGCTGCCTTCCGGAGGTTTTGTCCGGGGTCCTTGCAGAAAGGGAAGCGACGCAGGAAGTGACGTGAAGGTGAGAGGTTGTTTACCCAGGTAAATGTCTATATGCTTTACAGCCTCCACCTGATTGCGATGCTAGTTTCTTAAGTCGCCTATCATCAATTGACTGGGTGTTGACGAATCGGCAGCTTATGCTCTCTCCTGGACCGATGGGTCGCTCAGGGTCGCTCAGGGTCGTGCCTTCCAAGAATGAAGCCTCGGGATGGTCTAGGCCATGAGATGCGAGATGGAGGTTCAATGATAATCAAGAGTCGACTGAGGCAGATAGTACAAAGAGCAAGGTAGCATTTGGCTAAAAGGCTGAAGCTTTACCTACCGTGCGATGTTCAGAGAGCTGAAGATCCCATCTCCTACCCATGATAACATCCAAAGCTGTTTGAACTCGCTTTCTGCTGAGTATCGCTGTGCAACGTGCAGGTATCATGTGCAGGAGGCATAAGCAGGGTTGTGCAAAAGAGATGCATCCAAGGACGTCGTAGATCTTGGTGGACGCGTTCCTGCAGGATGCGCATGGCAATTGAACGACTGGCGACGCGTAGTGTGTTCTCGACCGCGTTGTTGGTGGCTCACCTGCGTTACTATCATCACATCGGCTCGCTTCCAGGGCCAGGTAAAAGGTATGCCGCAATCGTGGGGGTGTTGAAATGTCGTGGGACGGAAATAGATGTGGCTTGACGGGCATGGCGTCACTCACGACCCTGCAGATCCGCACGGTGCGGGTGCATCGGCGCTCGCAACATCGCGACCCAACACATGCCAGACAACTCGATGCCCTCCGACGAGCGCTGACCCACCTTCTGCTCCAATGCACCCGGCCGTCTCCATACTTGCCGATAATGTCGTCAAATACCACCACCCACTCGCCCCACTGCTCTACAGCATCCTCGCGGCCGTCGCAAACGTACACACACCGGTGCAGCATTCGCTGCTCATAACAACGATATCGTGGCTGATAGTATGGGTACCGACGGTGTCCTGGGTCGGGATATATTCAAACAGCGATAGGCTCAAGAGGAAGACGAGCTGGCTGGCTGGCGCTCTCTTGGGCCTGTCTGCAATATGCGACCGCGCGGCATGCGATAAGCAGGGCATCTGGACGACAAAGGTACTTTTATGGAAGGAAAGGACAATCGCGCCCTTCTAACTGTACTCGCAGGCGCTCATTCCCGTCTTTGCCGTCCTCTTCTCCGAGAGCGAACTGCTCGCAAAGCATCTCGCTCTACCCACCTTCACCATCCTCGATGGCCCTGCAGCCGAGACGAAGACCTCCCCAGACCGACAGCCTCATAGCGAACCGTATCAAATACTGGCAGTTCTGACCGTATCTGCGAGCGTCGTTCTTGGCGTCTACACGGTTCCCACGACTGGCGCGCTTGGTCTCAGTAGTGCCATCTTCGCTGCCACTGGTCTCGTCCTGTTCGAGTCCACAATCAGAGCCGCGACAGACGAGAGCGACGGCGGCAGGCGTGGGTTTATGTCTGCGAATGGAAACACTTCGAGGCGCGCCTCAATGGGCGCATCTTCAAGGGCGCAACGACTAGCTGTGCTTAGAGACGTTGCCGTGGCCATTGCAGCCGTGTGCGGTATCGCATCTATCCTTGCCGAATCCTCCTTGACCGCAAGCACAATCTCCTGGGAGCCAGTATACAGAGAGTATGATCGGGAGTGGAGGGACGTACACAATCTGCGCATCCTCATGCGCTTCTTGTGGATGTTGCCGGTACAATCCATTGTAAATGTTCTTATTTTCATTCTGGTACGTATGAGCCTTCCGTCAGCTGTCGAGATCTTCTCGTGCTCCTTTTTCCTTCCTCAGCATGAGCCTGGTCTACTATGAGGGCCTTGCGTGTCGCTCCGACTTTCACCCAACCTTCGTTTCCAGGCTCCAAGACCAGAGGCACAGCTTTCGTTCTCGTTGCATTCTCACTAGATTAAACTAACTGACCGATAGATCTCCCAATACGGCGCTGCACATACGTCTCTGTTGGCCGTGTTTTCACATCTTGCTGCGAAACTACACTTTGCACCGACCTTTTCCACAGTTTTGTTTACGACCATCTACGGTGTGGCAGCACTAGTGTACTTCTTCGAATCGCCTGACTCTCCTATGATCATGGATACGCGGCGCTCTATGCGATTACGACGCTTTATCTTCGTAGTATTGGCGCTTGCACTTGGGTCTTTGCTTTTCGGACGTCTGAATGGGCCACGAACGCACCGACCCGTCGCCGATGGTCTAGTCACTAACATTCCAATTTCTCTACCTGAGAAACTACTTGGTCCCGTGCCGATCGATATGACGAAAGGTCATCCGGCTGCGCAATTGATCGATGCTGCAGAAGCGGATTTCCAAAGCACCCTCAACCAACAATCAAAGTCTCTGACTGATGCAGTTCGGGAATACCGCCGCAGAAACGGAATATCGCCTCCTCCTCATTTTGACAAATGGTATGAATTCGCGGCGCGGAATGGAGTCGTCATGATAGATGAGTACGATACCATCAATGAGATGCTGCTACCGTTCTGGGCACTCAAACCGTCCACAATTCGATCGCGCATCGCGAACGCATTGGGTCACGAGGACAGCTCACTACTTGCGATTGCAGTACGCCATGGGGCTGTAGAGAACTTCCAAGGCGGTGATGAATGGCAACAACAGGCTACCATTGGCATGATGAAACAATTCGTTCAGTATCTGCCTGACATGGATCTAGGCTTCAACTTGCATGACGAACCACGAGTTATCGTGCCCAACAATCTCATGTCGTCGATGATAGCGAAGGTGAGGGACGAGATCCTACCGCGCACTGCGAAGAATATCACACCGCGCAATGCCTTTTCAGCTCGTCCCGAAGATCTGAGTGATGGCACACGCTTTGCTGAAGTCAGCACAACCAAGTTCAATCGCTTTGCGCATCAGCAGACTTGGACGCATTCCCGGCTATCATGCTCTCCTGGAACTCAGGCCCAGACGTTCGAAGACTACGCTGCCGACAATCTTACGGCGTATGCTACTAGCGACCTCGGTTTCATCTACAACGCAACTGCCTTCTCCGATATCTGTAACTCGCCATCATTCTCCTCAACGTATGGATTCTTCGAACGTCCCAACGCCTTCAGCATCATCCATGAGCTCACACCCATCTTCTCCCAGTCGAAGATTTCCAGCTTCCAGGACATCTTGTACCCTAGTCCGTGGTACTGGATAGGCAAGGTGGGCTACGACGAGACGCATGATACGACATGGGAGAACAAGAAAAACAGTCTCTACTGGCGCGGCTCTACAACAGGTGGTTTCAGTCGCAACGGCGGCTGGCGACGTCAACACCGCCAACACGTCGTCCGACGCCTCAACGCTCGCGATACCGCCAAAATCCTCGAGCCCGTCTCCAGCTCTCCCAACACAAAAGGTCCCGCTACTTCCTACACCGTAACCGAAATCGACCGCCGCGCCCTCAATAACCTCATCGACGTTCACTTCTCCCACATTGGCCAATGCGACCCAGGCGACTGCGACGCACAACAAGAATTCTTCGACGTAACCGAACGCGTCGACGGACAAGATGCGTGGTACTACAAGCACCTCCTAGACATGGACGGCAACGCCTTCTCCGGCCGCTTCTACAGCTTCCTCAAAAGCCGGTCCTTGACCTACAAAATGGCACTGTTCCGCGAGTGGCACGCCGAGTGGCTACGCCCTTGGGTCCACTATATCCCCTTGTCTCTCCGTGGGGATGAACATCTCGATCTTGTGAGATGGTTTTCCGGCACGAAAGTTTTCGATGACGATGGGGATGGGAAGGCGGAGAGGAGCGATGCTGATGGGGGGAAGAAGGGAGGTAATGGAGATAGTGAGGGGGAGAGGAAGGCAAGGATTATTGCGAAACGCAGTTCTGAGTGGCATGATAGGGTGTTGAGGAATGTGGACTTTGAGGTTTGGTTCTTTAGGCTGCTGTTGGAGTATGGGAGGGTGGTTGATGATGGGAGGGAGGAGATTGGGTTTCCGGGACCGTAGCTGAGGAGGGGAGGAGAAGAAGGGGGTTGTGGTTGTTTAGATAGATGGGGCTCGGAAAATATGGCGTTTCTTCTTTTTTTTGAACTTGCTGATAGTGATGGATATGACAGGCGTGCATGTTGGAGTTGATATTGGATTTGTGGAAAAGAAAGAGACAACAACTTTGCTGAATGATAACCTGAACTGCCTTGAGATGACCGCTCTTCTATCCGATAGCGCCTTGGGACCCATAAATAATTACCCATTATGTTCCATCAATCATCTTCGCATGCGGGTACAGTACCGCTTAAACCTCCCACTTGTTCACCTTGACGCCGTACTCGGAATAGAACTTGCAGCCCTCATGGAAGCTTTTGCCAGAAGTACTTTCTACAAAGGTGTTGCATCCTTCCTTTTCCGCGTTGGGTGGGGTATACACTGTCTTTGGTTAGCACGAGATAGCTATACAAGCATGGGGTAAGGTGCGTACAATGCAGCGATACCGCGTACTCTGTGGGATGAGGGTTGGAGATACAATGCACGCCCAGTGTGTCTGCCATGTAGGTGACTTCATTCTTCTTATAATTGATTTCGTGGATCTTGGTCATTGGGCGTTGGTTCTCGATATCATCCTTGGTGGGAGTAGCGAAACGGGTCTCGGTGAGGCTACCCTTGAGCACCTTCATGATGCAGTGCGCCTGTGCGTGACTGGACGGCGTTAGCTTCCAACTCATGGAATCGTAGTGCATGTGCGTATGCTTAAACGCACAAACAGTTCAGCGTTGGGTATCAGAAGACGATGTACTATCGAAATGTCGTCTTACCGGCGTATCTCCTGCTGACACATCGATCAATTGTAGATCGGCGAACGGAGTCGCTTCATCGTGCAGGAGACTAAAGCCATGGAGTATCGACCGAGGCCGGAGATGCTGTGTTGTCGCATGCTAGAGTTAACGAATCACAAAGATGTTGCAACTTACTCGTGAATTGGGCTTTTCTTGCCAGGACCCCATACCAGGATGAGCTGTTCGGTCAGTTATTGTCTCTGTTGCACCCAAAGAGTTGTGAACTGTACCAGGTTGCTCTTTCCGTTGCCCTTGTCGACAACGTTCCGCGTATATGGATGGTGCTGTGACGGGAAGAAGTACTTCGCCCACTCCGATTCTTCCGAGGCGTAGGCCTGCATCAATTCTTGAAGTTCCTTCTCATCTACATCTTCAGAGTCAATGCCGCTGCTGGAACCGAGCACGTTATTGATCGCTTGAACGAGTGAGTGGAAACCATCGAGTTCATTATTGCGACCGATCATGGTGACGATAGTGATGCTTGATGAAGATGATTTGTGGCGTGTATTGTCAACTGTTGTTGGAATTCCGATGCTAATTGAAGACGCCGATCAAGAGAGGCCAGAGCGTAGAGATAAGATAGAGACGGTCCTTATATAGAAAGAGCGGAAGGGACAACAAGTCGTGGTTGCAGTCCCTCAAAGCTGCTTGTGCAGGAAGGGCTTGCTTCATTATGTAACAATCTGCGCGTTCTAAGCTTGTGATATGTGGATCCGAGTCGGTCAGCAGAGTTCGGCGACATGTGATGCACCTCATATGCTGCATTCAGAGTGTTGGATGTAGTCCCCGATGCGAAGAGCCCGAAAGCGGCTTCTATCGGGCATCTCAGCTTTGTGAAGACCGGTGAGGGAAGCATGCATAGAAGCCAAATGGAAGGGTGCCGCATGCGACGCTAACTGTATTTAGTGGCGGTGGAACTTTCTGCCAGAATCCGTGCCCCGCTTCGTCATTGGCGTCGTCCTGCTCATCAAAATTGTGAACCACGACATCGCCTCTTTACACCTGCTCAGATCAAGTCAGCGTATACAATAATTCAAGATGGCGACCACAGTAGACAAGGTGAGTGTCGTCTCTCGGAATGTGCCATTGTACTATGTGCTAACATTGTGGATAGATCAAAGACATCGAGGCCGAAGTAAGACACTCCCCACAATACGCGACCGTAACACGATGACTTACGCGAAACGTAGATGGCCAAGACCCAGAAGAACAAGGCGACGTCTTTTCATCTTGGTACGGCTCCCTGACCGAACACTGCATGTTGTCATGCTTATACATGAACAGGGCAACTGAAGGCAAAGCTCGCTAAGCTCAAGAGGGAGCTACTCGAGCCCTCTAGTGGTGGCGGCGGTGGTGGTGTAGGATTCGATGTTGCTAGGACTGGCGTTGCTAGTGTTGGTTTCATTGGATTCCCATCTGTGGGCAAGAGTACGCTCATGAGTAGATTGACCGGACAGCACTCTGAAGCTGCTGCGTATGAATTCACAACGGTGGGTTGGCTTGGTTCGTTGCTATGTTCAGCGCTGACAGTTTGCAGCTTACTACCGTACCCGGTCAAGTCATGTACAACGGAGCGAAAATCCAGATTCTCGATCTTCCTGGTATCATCCAAGGCGCGAAGGACGGCAAAGGTCGTGGTCGACAGGTTATCGCAGTCGCGAAGACATGCCATTTGATCTTCATTGTTCTCGACGTCAACAAGCCTCTTACCGACAAGCGTGTTATCGAGAACGAGTTGGAGGGTTTCGGTATTCGAATCAACAAGAGCCCGCCAAACATTGTGCTCAAGAAAAAGGACAAGGGTGGCATCAACATCACGGCAACGGTTCCACTCACGCACATCGATCACGGCGAAATCAAGGCTGTGCTGAACGAATATCGCATGGCGAACGCGGACGTCGCTATCCGATGCGATGCAACAGTCGACGACCTGATCGATGTTATCGAAGCCAAGGGACGAAGCTACATTCCCGTCATCTACGCGCTGAACAAGATTGATGCTATTAGTATCGAAGAGCTTGATCTGCTCTACCGAATCCCGAATGCTTGCCCTATCAGTTCCGAGCATGGCTGGAACATCGATGAGCTTTTGGAGCAGATGTGGGAGAAGCTGAATCTCGTCCGTGTTTACACCAAGCCTAAGGGAAAGATGCCAGATTACTCTGCACCAGTTGTATTGCGATCAACAGCTTGCACCATTGAAGACTTCGTATGTCTCTCTCCGTCATTTTAAAGGTCTTGCGCTAACGGACGGAAGTGTAATTCCATCCACAAAACAATTGTGGACAACTTCAAGCACGCTATTGTTTACGGAAAGTCATGCAAGCATCAACCCCAACGCGTGGGACTGTCTCACGAGCTTGCCGACGAGGATATCGGTACGTATCCCTGTATCACCTTTCTTAATGGACAAGATGAGCTCACGCATGAACCAGTCACCATTGTCAAGCGCTAGATAAGGTCTTATGATCATGACATACGACGGGCGTTCTGGATCCGGAATTGGGAAGAGTGAGTAGAGCAGAAGGGCCTTTTTGGATGGCTGAACATGTCTCACTGGGATACCAATACCAGGTCGCAACATTAAGATGACGAACAGAGCGAGGCTTAGAGCCGATCTCGCAGCCTGGATTGGCCGGGGGCTCGTTCCAGTAGCACCGCGGACGACATCAGGACGACACTAGTTGTGGGCAATGCGGCTTACGGCGCGGATCGTACCTGCCAATCGCCAATTCTCGAAGGGCTGGTGGCGGTCCGATACCGTCCGCGAGCTATCAATACCAGACCTTGCTCAGCTACCGAAAAGGCGTCGTCCAAGACACTGCGGTTGTCGCCTCGGAGCATTGTGCTAATGGCGCCGCTGGTGCTATTGAAACGGTGTCATCTACCAGCATTTGTTTTTATTCCATATTTGCTTCGGAATTTGATGGATTCTGATCAGCATTGTCTGGCCCATATTTTGAGGCGTCGGTTTTCCTTATTGGTCTACTAACGGGCGCAGCGGTCGATTCGGAGAAAACAGCAGGGGTTAGTTGTACTGGCGACTCAGAAGGCACGCTGTCAGTCGGGCGCTAAATCATTATCGCTCCCGAGACCTGAGTGGCTAGTCGGCAAAACCTCGATGTTCCACGGGCGCGATTATTGCAGCTTTCCGAAAGCGTTTCAGCCGTCGACACTTTCCGTCTCTCCTTTATGCACAGCCGATGATTGACGTGCTGCCCCTGCCATGGGAATCGCCACCACCTCGCGTACCTGAGCAGCATTGAATTGGCTCCCACTGTTTTGCGCCACGAGCGTACGGCAACGGTCAGGATTTACTGCGCTGGGCGCACGAGGTGAAGCCAATATGGCGCTCCTTCTCAGACCATGTCTCGTTCCGGAAGCGTCAGATTAGCCGGCTGCAGACGTGCTCAGCGGTGCGAGGGCCCTGATGGGATGATCCCACCCGACCGCCTTGACATCCCATTTGCTCTTGCTAGCAGTCAGGCGTCGAGGCATGCACTTGCGAGCTAGCTAGGCGGCCGCATAATTCTGGCCCGCGCTGTCCTAGGGGCGCATCCCCGATCAGAGACCCGCACACGCTAAGCCCAACGTTGTTGCTCGCGTTCAAAGTCGCTTGGCCGAATGGCGACCAGGATCACAGTGCACACGCCAGGCTTGCCGGC
The DNA here is from genome assembly GCA_019702505.1 of Alternaria panax. NCBI lineage: Eukaryota > Fungi > Ascomycota > Dothideomycetes > Pleosporales > Pleosporaceae > Alternaria > Alternaria panax. The sequence goes on from JAANER010000004.1 coordinate 3,436,304, forward strand.
AAGCTTGGGCTCGAAACAAACAGGGCTCCTCTCCCGCCAGCTGCAGTAGGCCGCGCCCGCATCGCACAGCCAGGGCCTGTTACCAGTGTCCCCAGACTTATCCTCAAGTACGCGCTGCAGGCCCGCCGCGCCAGGCTTTCCCTGCAGTTTCAATTCTCCATCTGAGCCCACTGCTTTGCCGCGCTGCTTTATACCTATATGTTTTGACCTCTGTCATACCCAGCGCCTTTTGTCAGCGCTACCCCCGCTAAGCAGGTACTTGACTTGTTGCTGTTTCGCCTCAGGAACCAAAATCTCGTCTCATGCATGCATGCGCTCGGCCGCTCTGAGGTCATCCACGCCACCTAGGTATAGCAACACCACAGTACAGATGCATATGCCCGCCTGGCGCCCTACTTTGCTCTGCATCTAACACGGACACTCGTTCCCACACTCGCACGGATACACCGCTTCCATACGTTTCCTGCAATTCGACATGAGCCAGTTGCAAATGGATCACGAACACCCCCACCATCATCACCACCAGGAACCTTTCGAGGACCATCACTCTGGATGGCATGGAGATAACGGGTACAATCCACACCATCAGTCTCCAGTCCAAGACTACAATGGCTTCAGCAATTTTGCACCGCTCCCAATGGAACCCATGTACGGGACCGGCATGCATCCACCACACCAAACGCACCCGCCACCGAGGACTACACACCCACAGCTGCAACCTTTGATTATGCCACAAATGCCACAATGGCCGAGCATGCTGACCAGCCAATCGACTTATCAAGCTTCACTTTTTCCTTCAGCCCCACCACCGATAACGCCGGCATCAGCAACTCCAGTCTCAGCAAGCTCAACTCACTCTCGTACTTCATCGACACCACGGAAGACTCTCACCGACTCCGACCGGAGACGCATGTGCCAATACCATGAGGAGAATCCTACGGTCAAGCAAACGGAAATTGGAGGTATGCCACTACGATGCACCTAGCTACACTGATCGTTCACTGACATTACTCAAGCAATGTTTGGCGTAGAGCGAAGGTACCACCGCATATGCATCATGTTTCTTACCGTGCTGACTGTTGAGTAGTACCGTTTCAAAGGTGTTGCGCCAGAAGGACAAGTACTTGTACCAGGACGATGGCAGCCGATCACCCATAAAAAGGTCGAAAGGCAAATTCCCGGATATCGAACGAGCTTTGTCCAACTGGGCAAGAAACCATCAGAAGCAGGGACTACCATTGTCAGATGCCATTATCCGAGAAAAGGCGCGCTTCTTTGCCCAGACTGTAGGGAACTCCGAGAGTCATCTGAAGGCAAACAGCACGAGCTGGTTGGAGAAGTTCAAGCAAAAGAATCACCTCATGGGAGCAAGGGGAAGAAAGGGCTCTTTAGCAGAAGAGTCCGAGGGGACTTCCAATCCGCCATCGAATGCGCACACGCCGGGGGCCATCTCGCCTACCTCGCCTGGCGGGGTATCGCCTGCAGCCACAACCATGAAAGCCAAGAAGAGCCAGGAAAACCTCAAGACAGAAAGCCCAGACACGTACGACTTCTCGAACCATCGTCAACCGTTTCATTCACAAAGCAGCACTTCCTTATCAAGCGTGTTCACAGATACAGCTACCAGCCCTACGTCGCTGTCGTCTCCATTCTTCACACCTGATTCAGCATGTGGGCCAAGCCCATTTGTAGGAAGCCGCCAGCCTGCTAGTGTGCAGCCGGGGAGCAACAACTTTCAGCGACCGCGAAGCCAGACCTTTCCTATGCTTGTGGGCGTCGAGCAGTACATGTCACCACCAGGCTCATCTGATGCGCTGACTCCAAAGTACGTCAGTAGCGGTGCGCTCGATTCTCCTATGACCGAGATTCCTGGCACGCTACCAGCTATCGACGAGGGAATGTCGCTCTCGCCAACACAGGTACCCAACTCCATGCAACCCCCTCCTCTGCCGGGTACTAGTCAAATCGATGACAAGGGGTCATCCGCCGACTCCTCGTCTATTACACCATCTCAAGAAGAAGCCGCCCGTGCATTGGAGCTCGTCATGAATTTCTTCCAGTCACAGAACGCTGGCTTTGTCGTGGAGCCACAAGAGTATGTTACTATCGGCAAACTGATGGAGAAACTACGAATCAAGCGCAGCTCTGAGAGCCTTCCTTCCGACATGCGACGTGTGTCAGAGCCCGCTTTTACTACGACTAAGCTCGAAAGAGTCGATGCATCCCATTAGCGATCGCATATGCTACCCGATCCAACGTTGGCCCTGGCCGTGTGGCTCCTGTCACAGCACGTACACGCTTACGACTGCTATCTTTCTTGTGGAACCATTTCCTAGATTCGCTTGGTCTCGGCATAGCACGTCTGCGCAACACTCTTGGCGCATGGCACCAGGATCAAAACCTGCACACATGGCCAGCGTTACGCATCCCAGAGACTGTCTGTATTTCCTTTCATCGTCGCATTATGCTGCATTCTCGCACCAGCATCACTAGCATTGCTTCTATCTCTTACTATCCCTTCATTGACTTTGCCTATCTATTCCCCTGTTTCCTTGCTCGACGAACCACTATACCCCCCTTTAGCAGCGCATAGCAGCCGACCATTTCCGAATTTATCCCGTTACCTAAAAGGAAGACTGTAACTGCTCACGCGGGCCACTATTCTGTACGCTTCACTTTGTTGCTTTTCAACGTCAATTTTACATTTGCCTGGCGGCCCTTATACGTTGCACTGAGCTGAAACGGGGCGATGGGTTTCGTACGCACTACTGTACACCTATATGCAGGCTTCTGATGTAGTTACCAACCCTTGCCGAAAGACTGGCTTAACGAAAGGGTTAATTACGCTCGAAATGCTATTAATGCCCAATACTACCATGCGTTTGTGCCTCCGATCTCACTAGTCATTTGCTCTTGACCATGATCTGATCTTGGTCGGACGTAGCCTATTCTTGGTGAAGCACGACTGACACCTCATTGATCGGCAAGGATCTGGCTCATGAACAGATGGTACTTGCCGCTTTAAGCCCCGTGACGGCGCGTTCGGCATCGCATTGCAACACCGTTATAGAAGGGATGTGCAACAGAGTTTGGGCAAAGCCCGGCGAAAAACAACATTGACCTTCGGAGAAAACCTTGCCGACAGCATGCTGATCCCAAAAAGCAGTATTCGTTCGTTCCAGCTTCTGCATGCTGGACACTGCCAAAACGTGAATTGCATGTGAGACCTCCAGGTTCATTCGGCAACCGTGGTCCCCTTCCCCGCCTTTGCATGGAGCTCGGAGCTCAGACCCTTTGGTCTTACACCTTGCACATCCTGGACGCATCACAAAAGTACATACATATACTCATTGCACCAGCAATCGCAATGCATAACGATCGATGACGAGCATCGCAGACCAGTACATAGCACAGATCTCAAACTGTTGAGCCTGATCTAGATGCCCGCAAGCGTGAGACATTCCCGTCTTCCCCGAGCGCGCGCCATACTCAGCTGGAAGGTTTGCGCGTTCGTTCTTGTCGAAGGGCTGTCCCGATCTGGATCAGGGATGAGACGAGAGCTCAGAGAAGCGAGGGTTGGCGTTGGCTGTGCAGTAAGGTGGTTTTGGCAAGGCCGTCGACGTTAAGGCGTCCAGGGCTTCCCTCATGCCGCAGGCTGCCCTGGGCTTTTTCGCCGGCTGAGGATAAGCTTGGACCTGCGAACCAATCTCAGTAATGCGAGTCCAGCTCGCGACCCTGCAGCGAGTCGTGTTTGGGGAGACGCTCTATCTGTCATGGATCGGCTAGTCATTAGTTCGAGATCTTGTTGTTCAATCATGATGAAGACAGGTGTAGCACGTTGAGTACGCTGGCGAGGGCAGGTGTGTGCATGTTTTCAAGCACTTTGCTTGTTTCACAAAGCCGTTACTTTTGCATCACGGGTATCATGCAGCCCGTTTGATTCTCACCCTGCATTCCGTTGTCGAAAAAGCAAGAACGGGCCCGGTTGACATTGGACGCCACATTCGTTCCAGCTCCCCTAGCCGCAAAAAGAAGCAAGAAGGTATTGTCGTCGGTTTCCCCACCACCAAAACTTCGGGCATCCTTGCAGGTACTACCATATTGATACTTTTTCTCGCCCGCGTGATGTCAGACTCTTCGTTTTCTGCTTCTTTTTTTTTTCTTCCTTTCTGCGTCACATTACTGTTCGGTACAGTCCCGGTGCGGTCCGCAACCGTGCTCATTCACTGGCTTGCACGTTGTTCAAATGCCGGATGTACTTCCCACGCAGGTCACAGCTGCAGTAGCAGCCTTGTACATTGTGCAGTAGGTCCATAAAGCAAAACCACAGGAGCAAAGCCCGACGCGTGTTACATACCTGTCAGATTATAAACAAGCAAAGTAAGAGTAGATGAAGGACGCGCAATGGCAGATCTCTACTTCGGTGTCGCAATTCCACTACGTTCGGCCCTTTTCTTCTAAGCTCTCCCCCAAGTCGTTAGTTGCGGTTTTGCGCGCAACGGCTAGACCATCATCAGCATCGTATCCCGCAATGCGATTGCGACTGCCTCCCTTCGATCGGTGAAGGACTGCATTACCTATCATGCGCCTGCCGGACCAGTAGCAGGTTAAAGCATCAAGGCCGAAAGGTTGGGAGTACCTTTATATTCGGGCCTACGTCAAGCAATGGCGGCAGATTGTAACGCACGAAGCTAGGAAACCTTCACCCGAAAGTCAATTATCGCGTTAAATTGCTAGCTTTTGCACTTTATTTACTCTGCATTTCGAATCATTTGCCCAATGATGTAAGAGGCTGACCCTTTTCTCTTCCGCCAGCTCTTGTGTATGCACAATGTGTTGGCGATAAGCATGGAAAATGCCAATACCATCATGGTCACTTGGTCATGCGATGCACTGCATGAGGTGATCCACGTGATCGATATATGATGCTGTGTAACACGGTACGGACCGGCTAAGCAAGAGAAGAACATTATACAAAGTTGAACACAACACTATCTGGTGCGAGGTGTTCGCCACAACGTTGTACTAGCACGCGAATTTGTTTCTAGCCTGCTCACGACACTGTGCGCAGCTGGTCAGGCTACTTGTTCGATGTTAAGTATTAGTGTCACGTATGACAAGGTGGGCTGTGGCAATTGTATCAACTGCTGATCTTTCTATCGACGATACCGCAGGACAGAATTGAGTAACACTGCTTGGGCGGCCACTGAGCACTAGGTAGCAATTTGCATCCCTACGTACAGGCGAAAGTACAATGCGTTCATCCGTGGTTGATGCACCCGTCAATCTTGCACTCCCTGTCAGATGTACTCATCCGTCGCTCCAAAAGTGTTCCTCAATTCCCAAGACGGGCCAATGCATGAACTGGTGTTGCAAGTATCTCCGTTGCCGAACAAGCCGTGGCTTGGGAGTCATGTGAGTATTCGCATTGAATGGCGAGCTGCAGGTATCAGTTGCTGTCACTCAGACACCATTGTCATGCGTTCAGCAGCAAGCGGATCTCTCATCCCTTCCTCATATTGCGCTATACTCGGACTGAGCATCAGGAACGACTCAAACCATTGATGCGCCTGCCGCTTGATCCAGGTCTGCTGATGTGAGCATGCCGTACGCAGGATGACGATAGTTCGGTGCCATACAATGATTACCCGCTACGGGTGATGTTTTGCATGTTTGAGTCAGTCCCACCCGCTGCCGTCTCTGCACTAATCTTCCGAGCTCTTTAACCGTTGAAACAATGGGTCGATATTCGCAGTGTTGATGCCCATTGCAACCCCTGATAAGCCTTCGCTTGATACCAAACCATGGTAGATGCTTGATCGTCATTACTGGGGTTGAGGCCATTGTCGCTAGGGATGCTGACGCACTTGCCCCGGACCCCGTGCGGTTCAGGAACGGGCGATGTCGCAAATTGTCAGATGCTGAGTAGCGACCGCTACTGGGATCATGGTTTTTCGCATTGCGCATCCCGCGGCTTCGCGAACTAGGTCCGTGTAGGGGTTCCTCGCCTGCTTCTAGAGTTCAGAAGATCAAGGTTCCGACGGTCACCGAGTCATTCGAGAACCTAGCATCACCAACAGTGACGTCTTAAAGTAGGCAATAAGCGGTGACCTGAATCCTACGCACGCGCCTACAAAGCGCGCGTTATTCGATAGGATCAGACAGGATCAAATGTTCGAGATGCAGAACAACTGCGCCGCAAAGGAAGCAGAGAAGGCTGACTCGATCGTCGTCAAGTTCCGCGCAATTGCTGCCCAACTGAATCTTGAAACACTTTAGCGGCAGGCTCTTCAGGAACGTGTTGCCAACTTATCAGGAACCGCAACCCTTGCGGAAGCGATAAGAGATAGACGGTTACGGGCTGAAAGACGCATGCGGGGTAACCTTTCGACACTTTAAACATGTCAGCCCACCCTCGCTTCTGCGTTGTTCACTTGCTGAAACCCCAAGGTTGATGCACCGCCAGAGTGAGGCTGAGTTATATTTGACCATTGAAACACGGGTTCGCACGGAGTTGCCGAGAGCGAGCACGGCGGTAAACATGATCTGTAATCGTGGTCATTCATAGCCGTCTCCCGAACCAAGGTTCTTTCGATATCTCGCTAGGCGGGGCTTGAATGCAGGAGGAAGCGGGGCTTAGACAGATTCATTTTGATACGTGAAGGTGTATTGGAGCTCGGGACGCTACTTTAGATGAACCAAGTGCAAGGACGACCCAACGTCGTCTAAAGTGTGCGGTGCTGGTAAGGATCGTGTGGGAGGCATTGCATCGTAGACTACGGTCAAAATTGCAACGGAGTTTGACTAAGCTTGGGCACCTAGTTTTGGCCCGGGGGTAGTTTTGGCCCACCCCACCAAAACGCGTACGCCCGATTCAACGCGCGACATCTCAACACCACCACTATATATATATGTATAAACTCATAGATTTTAGTGTATTATTAATGCGATTGTATCTACTACAGGTTCAGCCTCCTAAGCAGCGCAACTAGTAGAGCTTGTAGCTATCTTAACCGCAGCGCGATCAATCGCACGCTTGATTATATCTACCTTACTAAATTAGTTATTTAGATTAATCTAGGTGCGTTTACGTACTTAGGTACTAATAATACTATCTAGTTTCTAGTATAGTAGCTAGTTTAACGCTTAGAGTTAAGCTACTTAAGATTAAGCTTATAATATAGCCTTAGCTACCTTAGTAAGTACTATTTAGGTATTTCTTAATAGTAATTCTAATTATTAAAGCTATTATTAAGCCTAGTATACGTTTTAAGATGTTTAGGGCGTATAATAGATTAGATCTAATATATATATAGGCTAGATAGGTTGTAGTAGAGTAATTAGGCGCGCTAAGATTTACGACGATAATAGCACTATATCTAGATTATATAGCACTAGCCCGGTAGCTCTCTATCTAGCCTGTATAACCTAATCTAATAGCCTATTAACCTAAGCTTAATAATATAAGCTAATAAAGCGCTCTTTCTTAACTAGTATAGCGTTATGTTACACGGGGTTAGGCTATACTTCTCTAGGCTCGGTCCGTACTAAGGCGAGGTAGACTAAAGCGGTAGTCCGTGAGGTAGCGTATGGAATGATCAGGTGGAAAAGAGTTATCGTTGTAACCAAAAGAATAACGATACCAATTCTATAAACGATAGAATAACTAGTTGACAATCTGTGTAAGAGATGAACTATTTGAGTTGACCACAACGAGTGTAATAATGAAATCCGTCCATCTTTTATACCCATTGCAATCTGAACCCGTCCTCCCTGTCCTCCCTTCAAAGAGGGAGACCTGGGAGGGCCGTGGCTTCCCGATCGTCACTGGCCTCCCAGAGGCCCGGTCTTGGCGGGATGCCCTTCCTATCACGTGATCTGGACCCCGTCCTGGATCCACATCCGCTCATCGTGTTCGCCCGATGGTCTTCCTTCATGCGACCTGCATCAAAAGGAAGCAACTCCTTGTTACCTTGTAACATTACCCCCCCTCTTAGGCGTATCGTCCCGATACCCTGGATTATCGTTTTCCCGCACCTAGTCCGGCGGCGGCGGTGGAGGTTTAGGCGTTCCTGTGGTGTCGTAACCTCTCTTCTTTCCTTTCCTCACTTCTCCTGACCATGCCCAAGGTTCAGACTTCTCGACGCGTCCGTACCCAGAATTCGACTCAACAGCGCCAGGCTCGTGCTGACCGTATCCGCCAGCAAGGGAACGAGATGACTTTTCGTTGCAAGCGGTGTGAGGAGAAGAATCTTCGTTGTTTCGTGGACACTGCCTCTGGGCAGTGTGCGGGCTGTATTTCGGTGAAAGCTGAGTGTAGCTTGTTTGTGACTGAGGAAGAGTGGGAGAAGGTTGAGGCTGAAAAGCGCGAGAAGCGCCTGGCGCTTCTTCGTGCTGAGGCCGAGGTCGCTCGGCTTCGCCTGGAAGTGGCAGAGACTGAGGCGCGAGAGCGAGCATTCGCCGATCGAGATCACGCCATTTTGAGTCTTCAGGATCGCGCGAAAGAGCAAGCCGAGGGGAATTCTGCCCCTGGTACGGACTTCCTGGCAACCGAACCATCGCTACCCGGACCGTTGACTGACTTGGGCTGGTTACAGGCTGACGCTTCTTTCGATCCTTCTTTTGATTACTTCCTTTCCCTTAAGGACCCGGTCCTCGCTTCTCTGGGTGTTTCCGATGGTACTTAAGTACCTGTGACTTGCAGTTCGTCAAATTTTCTTTTGGTTCCCAAGTGTTCTGGCTTTCTGGCCATCCCAGCCACTTGACCAAGTATTTCCACTGACGACCAATTTTCTGTAGGTCCCTGATTTCTTCGACCTCGTACTCATCGTCCTCGAGCTCTATGTCCGTCGCTAGCTCGGCATCTGGAGGTGCTCTTTCCAGGAGTTTTTTGTGAAAGACAGGGTGGATGCGCATGCCTGGTGGGAGTTGGAGTTTGTAATTTACTTTGCCCATTTCCTCTAGAACCTCAAATGGTCCTACTCGGAGGTTATCCAGTTTCTTGCTTGGTCGCTTAGTTTTCAAGTTCTGTCGTGACAGGAAAACTTTGTCCCCCTTCTTAAAGGTTGGTCCCTCAATCCTTTGCTTATTGGCTGCCTTGGCCGTCGTGAGGTTCCTGTGAGCTATGTTCTTGCTCAATTCTTCGTGCAGTTTTCGCATCAAGCGGGCTTTGTCGTCTGCACTTACTGCGATACTTTCTATGTCTTTCGGATCTCGATGAGCAACCGGCTCATATCCGTAGTTCGCGTAGTGTGGCGAGTACTTGGTCGTCGCAGACCTAGTACCGTTGTAGGCCAATTGGGCTGTCGGCAAGAGTTCAACCCAGTTGTCTTGCAGCTTGTTGGCGTACATCCTCAGATACTGTTCCAGTGTCTGGTTTGTTCTTTCCGTCTGGCCATCGGTTTCGGGGTGAAAGCTAGTTGATAGCTTCTTTTTCACTCCCAGTTTTGCCAGGAATGTGTTCCAATACTTGGAAGTAAACAGTTTATCACGATCGGTGATGAACTCTTCAGGTATCCCATGCTCTGACATTAGTGCCTTGCTGACCTCATACGCGCATTCATCTGCCGTAATAGTCTCTTCCGTGGGCACAAACTTTGCTCCTTTCGTGTGTCGGCACACGATGACTAGGATTGTGTCGCATAGTCTTCCGGATCCTGGTTCTAACGATTTCGGGAGCTTCACTATGAAGTCCATCGTCACGCTACTCCATGGTCTCGTTGGTGGCGGTAAGGGCTGCAACAGGCCATAGGGCTTATGTCTCTTGGGCTTGTTCTGGTGACAAGCCAAACAGTTGCCTAGAACGTCCTGCACCTTCGCTCGTAAGCGTGGTATGGCAAACACCTTAGCTAAACGTCTAACCATCTCTTCTAGCGATGCATGTCCGTATTCTGGGGACTCATGCAGTTCCTTGATGAGATTCGTTCTCAGGTGTGGAGGTACATATGTTCGATTACCTCGAATCATATCTCGGTACTCTCGCTCGTCTTGTAACAGTTCATCGGAGCCGTTCTCGTCTGGCTCGAACTGCCAGCTGGCGGCCTTTTGCTGCCATTGCTGCTGGAGCGTTTCTACCCGCTCGGTCACCTTAGCTATCCTAGCTAGTTCCGGCTGGTTGTAACGTAGTGTGCCGTCAGGCATCTTCCTGAACATGGCCTTATGTGGTTCTCCATGACTTTCTTCGCGTAAATCGGATCTCCTGCTTAGAGCATCCGCTGCTCCGTTGAGCGTTCCAGCGCGGTGGGTTATCTTGAAGTCGAACTGAGCTAGCATCTCGGCCCATCGGACTTGTCGTCGGTTGAGTTTCTTGGTTGTCATGAAACCTGCCAAGTTCTGGTGATCGGTAAAAACCTCGATCTGGTGTGGTAGTCCCAGCAAATAGACTTCCCACTGTTCAAAGGAATCGACTACTCCTAGTAGCTCCTTGTCGTGAACGTCGTAGTTGAGTTCTGCTCCGGAGAACTTCCTTGAGTGGTAGAACACCGGTCTCCACTTCTTGTCTGGGCACTGCTGTGACAATACAGCTCCAAGTGCGTAATCTGACGCGTCGGTCTCGACTCGCGTCCCTCGTTTCGGGTCGTACATCTCTAGTACGGGTGCCTCGAGAAAGATCTGCTTGATTCGATCAAAAGCCTCCTGATGTTCCTCGTTCCATTTGAAACCAATTTCCTTCTTCGTGATCTCGGAGAGGGGTGTCGTGATCTTCGAGTAATCCTTGATGAACTTTCGGTAATAGTTGGCAAATCCCAGAAAGGATTGCACGTCCTTGACTGTTTTGGGCGTTGGCCACTCCTGTACAGCCGCTGTCTTCTTTGGGTTCATCTTTACTCCCTCTGTAGATATTATGAAGCCTAGGTATTCCGTTTCCTTCGTATGGAATTCGCACTTCCCTGGCTGCAGGTACAGCTTGTATTCTTTAAGCTTACTGAGCACTTTCTTAACATGTTCCACATGTTCTTCTAGCGTCCCGCTAGAGTATACCAGCACATCATCGATGTACGCTGTGACGAAGATCCCAAGGTATTCGTGGAGCGCGTTGTTGATGACTGACTGAAACGTTGCCGGGGCATTCGTTAATCCGAACGGCATTACTGTATACTCGAACAGTCCATATTTCGTCTTGAATGCTGTCATCCATTCGTGTCCTTCCTTGATCCTGATTCGGTGAAATCCTTCCCGAACGTCGAACTTCGTAAACCACTTGGCTCCCTGGAGTCGATCCATGAGCTCGGTTATTAGTGGTAAGGGATATCGGTTCTTCCGAGTGACGCTGTTCAACCTGCGGAAGTCGACACATAGTCGCCACTTCCCGTTAGGCTTCTTTACGAACAAGATGGGTGAGGCCATCGGGCCTGATCCTGGTCGGATGAATCCCTTCTTCAGATTCTTCTGGAGGTACTCCCTTAGCTCGGCATCGTGCTCGGGCGATATGGGGTACATTGGTCCTGGGCTTAGCTTAGCTCCTTCCTCTAGGATGATCTCGTGATCCCAATCCTGATGGTCTGCTAGATCGGTAGCCTCGTTTTCCTCGAAGAGTTCCCTGAACTCATCGGTTTGATACTCTCGTGGTATTTCTAGTGGTAAGGGTCCTTCCTTCGTGGTCGCGACTCGTCTTATCCATATGACTCCTACTTGCTGAGGGTCCTTCTCATAGATTCTCCTGATCTTATGAGGCGAGATCTTGCCGAACCTCCCGTCCTGGGTTGCGCTTTGGTCCTTCGGGCTCACTCTTCTACGTACTCCAGCAACCTTGTGCACAGGTTCTCTTCTGAGTATCGTTTTCTTTTGCCAGTCGATGGCAGGGTTATGGGCATTCAGCCAGTCATAACCAATCAACATATCCAGTCCTCCTAGATCCATGATGTCGATGTTCATTTGGCACTCTATGCCGGCTATCCTTAGCTTTGTTGATTCGGTTTCCATCCATATCATGCCGTTTCCATACTCCATGGGTTTCTCGTCGGCTAGCACTACCGGTACTGGATTCTTCTTGATCTGGTAGGGTACTCCGTGCTTCTCCACCATTCTTGGTGAGATTATTGTTCGTGCGGCCCCGCTGTCTACGAGTGCCTTGATCTTCTGACCTTGTATAGATACGGTCGTAAGCAACTGCTTTTCCTGACCATCGGTATCCTGTACCTTCCTTAGGGTCGTTTTAGGACTGCCTTCACCAGCGTGACCCTGTCCCTGGCGGCGTCCTAGTTTTTTGGCTGCCCCTTTCCCTTGTACTTGGGGAAAAAGCCTGTGTCGTTCTTTGAGCTATAGTGTATCAAACACCTGTCGTCGTAACAGAAGCTCCAGTGAATGTTCTCGTGAGGTATCTCCTCCTCGTGGATCACCTTCCTAGTCTTCGCCTTCTTGGCTTGGTGAATTTGGCAATCTGCAACCTTGCAGATGTTCGATGATAGGGTGCGGTGGTAGTCGTCGTCCACCTTGTGTGCTTCCTTGAGCTGTGTGCGGTGAAAGTCACATCCGATCTTGCATTGCGTCCAAAGGAGACATTCATGGAGTTTTACTTTCTCCGGTTCGTGGATGTGGCAGTTGTCCGCCAGGCATTCGTCTGCCCAGAGACTCAGGTGACAGCACCGGTCTTGGTCTGTCCTGCACTTCTCCTTGTCCTCCTTGTGGAACTGGCAATTGATCTTGCAGTCATACCAACACATCTTCTCGTGTTCCTCGGTATCTTCCTCTTCTTCCTCGGTCGTTTCTTGAGCCTTGCCCTCAACTTCCGGGTCCTCGAAGTAGGGTTGTTGGATCACCGCCTGGCGTCCAATAGCCTCGGCATCTTTGCCGGTAGTCATGATTCGGCTTCGAATCCTGCAATCGTCGGCATAGTGTGCGGCGTCTCCGCATACCCAACATTGCTGGTTGGCTAGACGTTTCAGAACGTCCTTGCCCTTGACTTTCCAGTCCGTGGTCCTTGGCCTGTCCATAGCCAAGACCTTGTCGTCCTTCTTTACTCGTGGAACTATCACGAATGCTTCCTTGTCCGCTGAGCGGGCTTCTTCGTATAAGTCCTGGTCGCTCAGGCTATCCTCCGACTCTATCTGGGTCGGGTATGGCGTGCCCTGTCTGATCATTCTGATCTTGACAGCCGCCTGTTTGACTTGTTCTTCTTTGCAGTCTCGGGCAAAGTGTCCTGTCTTGCCACATCTGAGACATGCCTTGTTGTCATAACGCTTCTGGCGTTCCTCCTTGGAGAGACCATCTTGTCTCCATCCTCGGGTTTTCTTGTCCTTGGGTTTGTCTTGTACCTTGCCGGTCATGATGGCATCGCCATCCCTGTCGAACCTTCCTCGTTGCCTTTTCATATTGGGCAGGTTGGGTCGGAAGTATTTCTTCTGGTCGTTCCGTTCCCAAAGTCGATTATCGATGCGTGTTGCTAGCTCAATCAGAGCGTGCAGTGACTCGGGCTTATCATGGTGTACAAGTCCATCCTTGACATTTTCTTTTAGGCCTGTTTCGAACACTGTTCGAAGTGCCGCATCGTCCCAGTCGATCCGTGCCTGTAGTTGCTTGAACTCTGCCGTATATGCTGATACTGACGTGGTTTGCTTCAGGCGAGTGATCCTTTTTTCAGCCTGGTTCTTTGCGTCTACTTCCCCGAAGATACGTCCCATTTCTTCTTTGAACTCTGTCCAACCGGCGAACAAGGCTCGTGTTTCTGCCTTCGTTCCCCTGTGTTCTGCATCTAGCAGATAATCGTCCACATAGGGTTGCATCCAGTTGGAGGCCTTGTCCTTCATGTATGTACTAGCCATGAGGATCTTTTCCTGGTCGGTGGGGACCTCGTTGTACTCGCAGTACAGGTCGGTATGGGTGAGAAACGTTCGTAGCTTCTCCCGATCTCCTCCGAACTTCTCGGGTGCCGCTATCTTTGGCTTCCTAGTAGCGGCGGGTCGTTCGTTTGGAGTGGCCATCAGCTGGTTCGAAAGCTGATTGATCATGTCCATCATGGCAGCCATTTGTTGTGCCTGGACATGGGCCTGTCGCCTAAGATTCCTAATTTCTCGAGCACTGGGATCGTCCTCAGTGTCGGAGTCTGATGCTTCGAGCATCTCTTCGTTTTCTGGCATAGGGTGTGCTGGCATAGCAGGTCCTTGGCCCTGAGCCATGTTGACTTGAGTGTTTCCCTGATGAGCCATTGCTGAATCTTAATCGGGCAGTCCTGTTGGTTAAAACGTCCACTGATATCCAAGGTGGTCAAAGTGTTACACGGGGTTAGGCTATACTTCTCTAGGCTCGGTCCGTACTAAGGCGAGGTAGACTAAAGCGGTAGTCCGTGAGGTAGCGTATGGAATGATCAGGTGGAAAAGAGTTATCGTTGTAACCAAAAGAATAACGATACCAATTCTATAAACGATAGAATAACTAGTTGACAATCTGTGTAAGAGATGAACTATTTGAGTTGACCACAACGAGTGTAATAATGAAATCCGTCCATCCTTTATACCCATTGCAATCTGTACCTGTCTTCACTGTCCTCACATACTGATCCCTGTATCTTCTGAAGACCTGAAGATGTCTGGTCACGTGCCGGCCTGTCCTCACATAACAGTGGGGCCGTTCTTCCTTGGCGTGAGGCCAGTCACGTGATCATCGCCCCGCGGTGATCGTTACCTTCTGACGTGGTCGTCGGTTGGCGTTCAGCCCCGACTCCTTCATCAAGGGTGGAGTTCCTTTTGTTGCTTGTAACATATTAAGCTTAATCTAGGTACGCTTAAAGAGCTCTAGAAACGCGCATATAACGGCTAGGCTTATAGTATTAGCCTAAGCTACCTTAATTAATTAGCCAATAATACTAGAGACTTAGGGCTAGTGTACGATAAAGGATTATAGCTACTATTAGCTAAGTAGATCGTAATTATTACTTAGTTAGAGTATTTAAGTTGCTATTTCTTATATATAGGCATAAGATAGTAGCTATACACGTAAGTCCTTATCTAGTATCTAATTAACTAGAAACTCCTCTTATACTAAGCTTAATTACTACTAGTTCTTATAAGCTATCGCGTATAGGAGATAGCTAGCTAATCTAGCGCGTAGCGACGATTGAGGTATACCCCATGCCGTAGCAGCAGCTCTCTAGCTTTTATAAACGCCAGATTCAAGATCACAGATAGCTAATTGTATCGCAACCTCACGGGCGTCCATATTAATAGTGGTGGTGTTGAGATATCGCGCGTTGAATCGGGCGTACGCGTTTTGGTGGGGTGGGCCAAAACTACCCCCGGGCCAAAACTAGGTGCCCAAGCTTAGTAGATCCATCTGCTACAGCGCCCTGACTGCGCATGTCGCCTGCCAACCAACATCGATCTTCAGAGGCTCCCCTGCCCGGTTGTGTGCCATTTATCCTCGCGCAGATGTAGACATGACACGGACCGTCGCGCTCACCGAGCGACATGCAGATTGTCCAAGCTTCCCATCCGCAGTTGTTGGATCTGTATTCTCCCTGCCACACACAACACATCCAGGATTAAGTTCTGCAGTGTTCGTGATGGAGTGGCAGCTAAACTAGGCAATGGATTGAAGGAAGACGTGCACTGCGGGGCACCTCGTGGTACTTTCTTTGTAGTTTCCGTCCGGCAATATCCCGAATAGTCAGGTGCTCGCCACGGCATGCAGCCAGCTCGGGGTCTGGATGCCATGTGCCTCAACAATTTTCTTAGGGAATTTTTTGATTGGTTGATACCCCTCTTTTCAAGATCAGCGGTGTACCTTTTCCACCACACTCTGCTACGAACCCACGATGAGTTGGTGTACGCGGAACTGCATCATGTACTTGCAGTTTCGCCGCTTTAGTGAACTACTCTATGACGATTTCATGGAAGTATGTATGCGATGCAAGGATTAAGGTCTGCCCTCATTTGCACTTGGTATGAACGGCGATATTGACTGCGCAACGGGCCGTGCCCAGCAGTTCGCGCATCTGGTGGTGAAAGTTCTTGGTGCATAGCACTTTGGTCCTTGATGCACGACGCAGAAACGCTTCGCCGAGAGGCTCAGAAAATCAGCTGATGCGTTCGTCCAGTAGATCCTTGACACCTTGTTCTCCTAATTCCGGAAACAGGCGTAATACGATCAGTTCCACGATCTGGAAGACGAGATGTTTGTTGAGATAGGCGTCATCAAGGCAGCCTAGTATATCTTCGACCTGTCGAACCTGGGCATCGCGTACTTGACTCGCAAAGAAAACGGCTGCTACCTTGGGCGGTACCAAGTCTAGCAGCGCAGCGGCACAGCAGTGCTTGATCGCCTTGGTCTCCTCACCAGTTGGGGTCTGACGTGGGGGCCCAAGCGCGTTGTTAGGAAAGAGTGTTGCACGAAGAGTGCGAAGCGCCACTGGAAGGAAAGCGGGGTTCAAGATCCGCGTGTGGAAAGTATGAGCGAGGAGCCTGCAGTTAGGACTGGTTAGCAAACGAAACTTGCGAATAACAAGACGGACTGATGCGAAGTGAACCGATCGCGTGCAACAGGTGCGCGGAACAGTCAGCAGGTGACCGCGAATGACGACGTCTGTGGTGGCAGGTCCAATGTATCGGACCAGAATCGAGTCGAGTGTTGATGCGGCCCACAGAGTGAGGCGCGCGCCCACGGCAAGCGAGATTGGTGATCATGCCACAACACAACTTGAGGCAGAATTTCGTGTTGACCAGGCGGACAAGGCAGCCCCAAACCTTCGGGATCAGTATAATTCGTCGAATGTTTCAATGCGCTGCTCAAACGAACTAGGCCGTGTTGCGTCCGAGGAGTGCGTGCTCGCCAGGATTACCAACGAGACAAGGACATGACGGCAGCGATGTCGCAGGCCACTAAGATAATGGAGGCCGAGAAATGAGGCGCAATCAGCTGGTGGCGGTAATGATGGTAGGGTCATAACCTGTAACCAATCTCGTGTCTTAAGCTCAGTACGGCCAGTCCCGAGAGGGACGGACGGACGGTGTGGACAGATCAACCGGCGCGTAAGCGGCCCTTCTACACAGAAGCTAGGGTCATGATAAGACCGGTTCGGAGTGCAGAACCCCCTTCGTACACTGAATTGCCGTGTAGCTGCTGTTGGTGGAAGCTGAGCCTCAGGATTGGTCCTACACGAATGCAGGCATCGTGCGTTTGTTTGTGGTGTTGACAAAAGGGAAGGCCTAAAATGCGCCAAGACCCGTGTCCGAAACGTGTCGAGTTGCCGCCCGGAACGGGTGTCGAAGCTTGCATAAGGCGGTGCGCCATGACAGGGATTTTCCGTTGTGTGAGCCTGCGGGCCGTCGCATTCGCTAAAGCGAAGTCAAGTGACTGAAATCGTATGCGAAGCTATCTCAAAATGCGTCGCACGGTTCCACAGAGGTTGACGAGCCAGCCAACCATGGGAGGCGAGTGAAGAAAGAGATATTATCGCAACTTACCTGTCCAATACACCATCAGTTTCACCCACCCTGCCTGGGCCGGCCAATGCTCCACGATGGAGCATGGAGATGAAGCCCAACAGCCAAGGCATGCGGACATGTAACTCGACAAGCTGTGCTACACAGCTCCACAAGCTCATGCTTACTACAGGCCGTTTGGTCTCCAACGGGCGCCTGGAAGCTATAGTATCAGTTTGAGGTGTTTGCGATTGGCTGCCGGCCTCAGCGGATGACTGTTCGGTTGTGGCGAATCTTGACGGAAGGGAAGATAATGTCGCAAGACTCAGAATCACCGCGCGTACCGCAGTAAACGCCAAAAAAGCGTATTGGATGATCGCCCAGAACGCTCCCGAGGTGTATGCGGCCGGAGTCTTATGACGACGCTGGCCGGCGACCAGTTGCTCTTTTGGACTAACTTCTGTTCCATCGTGTGGAGATAACAGCCCATACCGCTCAAGACGGGTCAACGACTGTTCTGCATTGAGGTCGCCTGATTGGAGACCCTTCTCTTTCGTAGCATCGGTCTGTAGAACCTCAGCCATCCTTGTGATGCCTTCCCATAGCACCCAGCCTTCGCAGGCTTTACCGCTAATGCCGTCTCCAAGGATCATCTCGGCGAAAATTTCGGCTACCAGGGCGCGTAGACACCCGTTTTTCAAGTCTTCAGTCGGTAGCAATAGAGCCAATACTCCGTGAATGAGTAGTTGGCGCCACGCCGACTCGCTCTCCCGTTGCTCAAGCACTGTCGCTGGTGCATCCTCGGTTGGAACAGGAGAAAGTGCAGGGTGCGGGTGGAGCGTATGATAGATCAGACGAGAATCCGATACCAGTGAAATTGAAGAGGCGGCTTTATTGTTCGCTATTCGGAAAGCTGACAGGGTGCAATTAGACAGAGTTCATGCGGCAGTCCAGGATCGGAATCACCTACATGTCAGGTGAGCTTGAAGCAGCTCAGAGATCTCATCGAGCAACAGTGATTCCAAATCGACCTTCCTGAGGCGCTGTTCCAGGCCTCGAGTACAGTGAGCGATAATTTGAATCACCTCATTGACAAATACTTGATCGGGAGTTATCTTCGAGTACCACGTCTGCACGAACTCTTTGATGATCACAGAGATAATACCGTATAATTGAAGATCAATCTCATTTGAGCTCGTCAGAGGCGGCAGCAAGTCTTCGATCGGGCGCGGTGTACTGCGTCCTTTCTCGCCGTTTCCAAGTAGTACATTATGGGAACAGAGCGTACGTCGAATGAATGCTGCAGTTGCCTTATCCGATGTAGTATTCAATTGATGCTTGTGGGATTCTGCTGGACGAGCTGCTGGACGTGTATGGTTCTGCAGACTGCTTCCGGTGGCTCCTGGTGTAGACGATGCTAAGGCCTGAGAGCTTGGTGGCTGTGAAGTAGGGACGTCGGGATCCCGGCTCGTGCTCTCCGTCATTATAAGCTGCTGCTCATGGTTGCCTTCACTCAATCAAATTTGCGACACGTGATAGCGCACTGCAATACGGTCTCGATGAAGGTCGTTGTTGTGTAGATACTGGGTAAAGTGAGCGATGACGACACAAAGTCAACTGAAGTTTCCGTGTTTAGCCGAGCCTTGGCGCGCCTGCTCTTTGTCACACGCGTTGCACGACACCAGCCCTCAGCCCTCTTACTAGCAAACCTCTCAGCATCGCTTACTTCAAACATCAAAATGGCAGCATTAAGCCCCGACGGTATGTGGTTCGCCATTGCTTGCGCTTGTGCTTATGGTTCCGGTAGTGGCGATAATCGATGTGGAAGCGCAACTGAAAGACATCGTACAAAATCTCTACAACCTCATCGTGCAAGCTTACGACCACCATGGAAGCAAGACACAGGAGGCCATGAAGCGGGAAACGTATGCGACAGCTAAAGAATGCATATTGCATGCTGAGGCTAATGATGCAACAGCCAGTCGCTCATTCAAAATCTAGTAAAATTAGCAAGAACGGCACCTTCGGTGAACATCAATATTCCCCCAGAAGTCATGTCATACGTAGAAAACTCAAGAAACCCGGACATCTTCACTCGAGAATTTGTCGAGACCGTGCAGCGAATGAACCAGATGTTGTACGGTCGCGTTGACGCCTACCGCGCGCTGCAAGAACAACTCGCCCTGCATGTCTCAAGCGCCATCCCAGAGCTCAAAAACGACGTGAACTCCGTCGTCGAGTCTACAGGTGGCAAGATGGTCGTCTAGGCGTCTCAACTCTGCCAAACATACACGACTGTCTCACACGAAGCTAGAGCACCTGGCTTCCGCAATCACGACATGAATGTTGGAGTAGCACAGACACGCACGAGGGCCAAAATGCAGATTGCGAAATATACCCAAGAACGTTATCAGAGCAGCATGTTAGGAGCAGCAAAACTTGCCACAAACTCGATACACACATCAGCACTCGAACAGGTGGAGAAGTATGTAAAAAAAAAACGCGACACTGTTCCGATTCCAGCTTCTTCGACGGTCATGACAGCAGACCAGGCATCAGAGGTGTGGATGATGTCACTGGAAAGCGTGACAATGTTGTCAGAAGGGTTGTGCTTTTGGATGAGGATATTGGCAGGGATCTCATTATCCAACACGTTGCTTTGTCCACAGCGTGCCTGCTCGTTGAAAAGAAATAACAACACCTTTCAAACAACCAGGTTTCATCGCAACCGGTCCCACTCGCCGCCAGATCCGTTTGCGCCACATTACATACGTCGCTCCTTGCTCTAGTTAGAATGGCGCCATACCTTCTTCAGCCGGTTGATACAGTCTTACGCGGTACCTTGTTCCTTGCATCTGCACATTGACTATTGTTACATGTTGTTCGCTTTCGGAGACATGCAGCATGTTTCGCCTGTTATGGCATGCAGTTGAGGGCATCGTACGAGGTTGGTTTCGATACCCATGCATCGCTGGACATGAATGCGTACCAGTCATAGCAAAGCTGATCGCAATATCGCCCTGCACGATGTCTTTGATGCACCCGGATGTTGTCGGTTGCATTCGCAAGGGTCCGAGTCAAGGTGTACATGATGTCTCTCCTTGCCCAATACGATGACTTATCGCCCCCAGGACGTGTGCAAGTACATGAAGGATGTATCCATGACACGTGGATGCATGTAGGTCTAATATAGCTTCGGTGCAGCGGCGCATCAACGAGTGTTCGAGCTTTCGGTCCGACGGCCATGTCACCCAACACTGACGGCTTCGCCCAGCTGATGTTGGAATATCATAAATTCTTGCAGTCGGGCGCCGAAAGCAGCATCAAGCTAGTATTAATGTTGGAAGATGCTCGTATTGTTCACGGTACCATAGACGGTTGCCAATCGGGCCCCCAAGATGTATCTGCAGACCTGCTTCTCTGCCTGATGAATTCGAGTTTTTTTATAATGGTGACACTTCTCATTCGAGAGCCTCTTTTGCGTATGGAGCACATGGACTTCGGAAGTTGTGGGTGGCTTGTTGGTTCTGGGTCATCGCAATACCATGGTCGAGTTGATGGCCTGCCTGATGAATACTAATTATTTCTTAAAACCGGTCGCACGGTGGCATTAAAGTCCAGCGTACGGTCAGCCTCGTTGCAACCGTATCTGGTGCAAAAAAGGCGTCATTCCTAAATTCTACCTTTCGCCAACTCTGATTAGCACGGGGCATTCTCAAAACACGTCCATCCTCATACTTGCGAGTTCTCTCGTTGGAGAGAACAAATTACGTCCAGTTTCTTCCTCATGTTTCCAACTTCGTTATACCCAATGCTTTCTAAGCATTAATGATAGATTATGTTGCTTTTAAAAGGTATTCGTCGTGTGTGGCTCTCTAGATCTGGTTCACTGCACTCATGTTTCGATCTTCATCTTCTTCTCAAGAGTCAGGACATTGAAAATGATATCGGGGTGCAAACTACGAGCAAAAACGTGCCGTTCGGAAAGGACTATCTATGTGGTTCAGTTACCAACGGTCATCATGAGCGCGCAGATAGTTGCCTTGCCTCGCATGGTAATTAACATTCCATTGCTGTCTCACACCGCGAGAAAGAATTGGAGAGCAGACTTCCCCTTCATCATAGATATAAAAGATGCTCATCAATTGGCAAAGACCATTCTCTTCACATCAGCCGATGCGGCAGACCTTTCACTTTACAGTTTTTCGCTCACGCATTTCCATTCACTACGTCGCAAACCTTTTACACGTGACATCATGGCCTTATAGTAACTGGCAAATCCCACACTGTCGTGAACAAACTTTACAAAGTCAATATTATTTCCTGCCCTTGATCTTGTTGTACACAATCATCGCGCAAACGAACTGTTCGACATTTCTCAACTTGCTTTCCTAGGAGGAGCTTCTGACGCGCGCAAACGCAACGTAAACCGATCACGCCATAGTTAGAGGAAGAAAACTCGACGACAATATTAAAACCCCACACATGTTGTTCTTCCCTATATCTTCTTCGGCTTTTGCATCGACGTCGCGATGTCGTAATGTACCGCCGTTACCACCGCGATCAGCTACCGCATTATGTCACCCCCGGGCACTTTCCACCTCCTTAGAGACGCCTCATCGTCCAAGAGTCCAAAGTTC
Organism: Alternaria panax; assembly: GCA_019702505.1. Lineage (NCBI taxonomy): Eukaryota > Fungi > Ascomycota > Dothideomycetes > Pleosporales > Pleosporaceae > Alternaria > Alternaria panax. Next base: position 3,458,298 of record JAANER010000004.1, read on the forward strand.
CATTTCATGGGAGCTCATACCCACCGTAGAACCACTTCTACTACCCTCTCCAGTTTTCAATCCTTCGCTGCATGCCTCTCGTTCTCCACCACCAGAAGAAGACTCTGCTTCATGGGCGGTCATCGATGAGATTACCTCCGCGCCGGCTCCAAATAATCTCTCCCTTCGTTCTCATAGCGATTACCTTGCATCCGCAGAAATGTCATACTCCGATAGTGTTCTCATTCCCGACCCCGAACGTACATCGCTATCCGAGTTCGATACGGACGCTTTCCCACTCCATGCTCATCTCTTTCCTTTGTCACCCAACGGGACGTGGCGAAACGAGTCGTTCTACGCGCTCACGCATCCTGCCGCTGTTGATTACACAGCGTTATGTACTAAACTACGTCTGCTAGCTGAGGAGGCATCGGACGAGTTTTCAGCAAGAGTAAATCGCGCCTTTGAAGGCAGTAATGTACCGGAAATACATAAAAAAGTGTTTAACATCATATCTTCTGTTTCAATACCGAATATAAGGGAATTTGAGCGCGCTGTTGATGCTGGGTGTGAATGGGGATGTGGGCTGTTGGAGCGGAGACGGACAAGGAGCAGAGGACGGGGGTGATGAGTGGAGCTTGGAAGAATTCGATAGGCGGAAGATATGAGCGGCTCACGAGTGGAATGTTCTTGTTCTTACTTTGAAGGGTGAGTTCTCGAGTGGTGCGAACGACGTCGAAGTGAATATTGCAATTACCGTGGGTCGCCGGACAACTTCCCAACTATAGACGAACCGGACGAAAAGACTCCCTCTCGAATGAGAGCGAAGATAAAAATGCCGCCACGGGCTGCTAGGTCTGAGGTTTGTTGGGCAACGGTCATTGATTTTGAGCTTTGAGTACGGTAGGATCTCGAATGAGAGCGAGGTCGTAAGTATAAGAATGCCCAGACAATGTGGGCGTGCTACTTAGACCTCATAGAACTTCACGATACATAAATTATAATTAACATACAAGGTGCCTTTTATGTTCAGTTTCACTGGCTTATTCCATAGGAAGCGTCTAGCAGAGAGCGCTTTGTTGGGCTACCCTCCATAAATACTATAACATCTCAGCTCTATGGTCTTTCAATATTCCACACAGTTTTATGGTTAATATGTCGTAAATCCACACATTGCTGACAACCTGGTGCGCGAACAGAAGTAAGGGTCGGGGTGTGAGCGTTGGCAAGGTGTATCCTCATTAGACCCTGAAGCTTTTGGCCCCTAATTTTCATCCCAAAATAGCCACCGGGCGTTGCTCTAGCACAGAATTTATCACGGGAAGATACCCTGGTATATGAGTGCGAGAAAGCCGGTGTAAGCAGGAAAAGAACTCGACGACATGTCGGTCTCGTTCCATTCATGCTGCCAGTGCAGTTCTGGCAGCGACGTTCGTCATAGCGCTATCGTTGCCCAACAAAACCAGGCCTAGCATCCCGCAGCGATATCCTCATACTTGTCGTCATAGCACTATCTGCGATGGCTGCGACAAGTCCATCTACGGTGTTCGCCATAGGTGCTCGGACTACCCAGACTGGGATTACGGCTCTGACTGTCTCCAAAACGCCAAGTTTATTCACCCTCACCACCGCTTTGTACCCTTCCATGAATACTGTAGGGGCAACAGCCGCCAGGCATTAAGCGTTTCTTCGTCCATCGAATCACTGCCCACTTGCTCACTTCCTACTCATTCACTCAAAGGCGACCAAATCCGGCTATTGCGAATCTTACCCACGAACGTACCCGGAGGGAGCGGCCACTACCACCAAGATGGCGAGGACAGAGATTGCGAAGAGGAGAATTGCAGAGCTGTTACTAAAGACCTGTTTGAGAGGGTCTTCGTGCAGGGTTGTGATCGGGACAAAATGATGCGCAAAGGGTGTTGTGGGGATGCGTGCATCTGCACCGAGTGCGACATAATACAATGCGAGCTTGTTACCATCTCATTGAGAGAATTCTCAGGCGCTTTCGATGCACTGTCCTATGTGTGGGACTACGCGTACATCAAAGAGCGGATCAAGTTGGACAGCAAGACAATCGGAGTGACAATGAATCTGGAGGCAGCCTTTTGGAGAGTCAGGAACACGGAAAAGACAGAACTGCTATGGGTAGATGCTGTGTGCATTAATCAGCGGGATATTCAAGAGAAGAATATTCAGGTCACGCGCATGAAGGATGAATACTCAATGTGCGTAAGGGTGCTCGTCTGGCTGGGCGACGCAATGAAGAACGGAGTTAGAAATGACAAGGATGAAGTCGCCCTTGCGATCAACGCCATGTCTCTTCTCGAAAAAAGCACACATGATTGTGCGGGGGAAAGATATGGTCGGCAAAACGGATTATCCTAAACTGTTCACGAGTGTTGCGGAGGGCATGCAGCCTTTTGAAGATCCAAGCACGGTCGGCCTCCCCCAGGTTGGTGCTCCGGAATGGGAGACCTTGAGCAAATTCTTAGAGAGGTCATGGCTTAGTCGCGTATGGATCATCCAGGAAGCATCAGGTGCAGACCACACGCTACTCATGACAGGAAAGGATGCGAGACTCGGCTGGGGCCAATTGTCACAAGCATTGAATTAGTTTATAGCTCATGCTTACCCAGACAACATGAACGGCCTCGATACATGGGAGAATATCACCATAATCGAAACATGCCGCAGGTTTAAAGCCCCGTCCTTGATGCGCAGACTGAACCGGATATCTAGGTTCAACGTTACGATCCCACACGACAAGATTTATGCGGTACTGGGGCTATCCGTCGAATCCCTGACACCCGAGAAATACCCGCGTTTACGCGTCGACTACGCCCGAGGGTGGCAGGCTGTATTCCGCAATGTTACAAGACACTGCATCGAGATGCCCGGCTCCTACGGACCTAAGGCGACACTGCATATTTTGAGTTCAGTACTTCAGGAGTGTGACAACGATGGAAACTTTTCCTGGGACAAAGGACAATCGTCCTGGGTGCCGAAGTGGGATAAAATGCACAGCAACTGTGCGATCGTGCAGCGCTTAAAGCACTTCGCTTTCCATACAACATATGATACCGAACCGTGTATCGTCGAATCGTAAGACGATCGCATACTCTCCATGAAAGGCATTGTCGTCGACAGAATCGCGAAGATATACACCCCTATGATTAATATCCGTAACGATCACGATCCAATGTTCTCCTTGAACAAGTTTCGCGCTGTCATAAAAACATGGAAGGCCATCCTTTGGGGCCGAGAAAATCGGTATTCGCTTAACGGGGAAGCATTTGCGAAGGTTTTTACGGAGTGTTCTGCTTGCGGGCCGCCTGGAACAGGGTCGCACGAGCAGTAATTCACCGCGTATTACGAATTGGGTCTTCATCATGCAAAAGAGAAGGAGCCAGACACACTTCCGAGGTTCAGCGCTTTCTCTGCCCCCCCATAAGCGAGATGTCGAGGACTGGCCTTGTATGGGGAATATCTCGAGTGAAGAAGCGCTGGAAAAATGGTCTCTCATGGCGTTGAGATTCAAAATCGCCGTGGAGATTGAAAATGCTATCTTTGTAACTGAAACGGGGTTAAATTTGCAGTGGATCGCCGATTACGTGAGTTGGAGACGAGGTGTGCGTACTATATGGTGGGAAAACGCCTTTCGTCGTGCAGACAATAACGAAAGGAACTGATTGTCCTGAGTGGCTGGACCTTGATCTGGATCTTTCCACTAGCTCAGTCAAAAGGTTCAAAGGCTCATTGAAGAGCTGGAATCCGTTCCATAAGAAGACGCCGAAAGAACGTACACCAGTACCTGCGAAAAGTCATACTCTTCCCCGAACCGAATGCTATCTTCTCGTTGGTGAGTGCTATGTTGAGGGAGGCTAGGAAGGAGAAGCACTGGGCCTACGAGATAAGGGCGATCTCCATGAGAATGTATTGCATCTCGTCTAATAATCACAGCATTACCAGAAGTTCCACCAGTTTACAATCACTCTCTCGTGATCTGCTAAGGACAATCCGGCGCCGAGATCACCCTGTTCATCCCTCTTCGTTCTCAGCAAGTTCTCACTCAAGACCGAAGAAACATTCCACTCCGACACTGCCCTCACATTTGGCTTTGAACCCGTATCATGGGAAGCATAAGTGGTTTACAAAAACAGCGTTTATGTTGTAACGATACAACCCACAGTTTTGAGTAGTCCGGAAAATATTAATGTCGAACATTGTAATATATTAGATACCTCCAAGGCATGACGCCTAGCTACAAGGAGCGAATATCAGTCTGCTAAATCTTAATCGCCACGTCAACCCCTCGCTAGGCGAAACGCTTTTTCTATACCGTAGACATTACAAACATGAACTATTCATCTCGGTGTATACTTCCCGCGCGTTGACGCTGGGCAGAATGCGGGTGTGAAAGTGCCTCTTCATCTCGAGGACCACCAACACCACCCTCCATATGACCATCTGCCTTCATGCCACTCGGTGTTCCACCAAAACTCACCAGTACCGAAGGGTTATCTGCCGTCAAGGCGTCCAGGACATTCAGCTCATGTGCTGTGAACCACTTCGGCATCAAGAAAGTACGTAGCGGAATGAGCGCGGTGATAAGTACGGGGAATCCGATAGCGGCAATGGTCTGCGAAACGGCGACTGTACATGCGACTCCGAAGATCTGAATGCCGATGAAAAGTCCAATATTCTTCCGGGAGACAGTATTCAGCGGGTTATCGCGTTGGATGAAGCGCTTTTCGGACATGAGGTAGAGAGCCTTGGCGACGATACCGTTAGATTCAATTGAACCCCACTACAGAAGAATTAGTACGGTGAGAGAAGAAGTGGCGATGGGATTACTTACACCGACTACGAAGAAGACACCGGCGAAGACGGCTGCAGGCATTGTGTGCAGCACCGTAAGCAAAGGGCCGGTCATAGTACCCCAGATGGCCATGCCCATCAGGAAGTGACTGACGCGCTGCTCAACAACGGCAGTAGCTTCAATATACGGCTTTCGGATTTCTCCACCATCTTCCGTTTTGACGATTTCGAGTTTCGTTTCATAAACAGTCAAAGAATCGGTATGCACGGGTGCTTGTGGTACGAGACCATTGGGAAGGGGAAGGCCAACAACGCCGCCGACAAAGCATGTGCAGCCGAGAAGGAAGAAATCCCAATGAAAGCCGGCGGGCTTTTTGAGAGGATATTGGCGGGCCTGTGCTGTGAGGGACGACACATTCTAATGTGATAGATTAGCATGCGCCATGTTCAGAACATGTGCAGGACTTACGTGATCGTAGTAGAAAAGCAGCATCATCAGGAACCCAAACGGCAATGCTGCAAACACCCACTTGACATCCAGAGTCCAGAAGTCAATAACCCAATTCCTGTTTTGCGTCGGCTCGAAGGCGCCCGTGATGGGCACTCGATATAGCCCGGTATTCTCCAAGCGTCCGGAGATGTGTGAGAAGCCGACCCAGAACAAGGTTGGGAAGACGAAGGAATAGTCGGCGAGGATACCGCGGATACCTGGACTGAACAATGTACTTCCACCAAGCTTCTCAAGGCCGTATACGGAGGCAAAGTAGCAGATGGCGATGACGATGGAAAGGTAGCCACCATCGAATTCAGACACTTCGAAGGGATAAACAAGCTCTTCTACTCCCTTGACTACAAAAATGTCAGTGATTTAGCCATAGTTGGCTAGCGACCAGGTACACACTACAATAGATGATTCCAACATACAAACCGAACGTTTCACTTGAGAAGTCGGTAACATAAGCCATGTAGTCGCTGAAGTTGCCAAAGGAAACAATCCAATGGAAGATGGCAGCCCAGATCCCGACCCATGCGGTGAAAGCTGGATAGATGGTGGGATCGTATTGGTTGATAATGTCATAGATGGTGTAGTTGAAGAGCGCAATTAGACCAGTGACGCCCACAATGGTGAGGGGTTGGCAAGCGAAAAGACTGAAGACCATGGCAGCTAAAGCGGATGCGAAAAGAGCTTCATTGATACCGAAGAACTCGCCAGTTCGACGGTACATATCGAGTGTGAAAGCGATAGCGGGTAGAACGCTGGATATGTAAGCACATGTCTTGAACCTTTCCCCGAGTACACGTACTTGACGAAGTACATACGAACTGTACTGGCAAATACTCGATAGGTGACTGCATCGGTGATATCACTCCAGTAATAGGGTAATCTGCGTTTGACATCGTGATACATGCCGCGTCCAGGTTGTAGGATACGCCATCTCCGCCATCCTCTTACGCCTTGAAAGGTGTATGATTCGTGTGTCGCGGTTTTCTCCAGTCTCTCCTTATTACCCGAGCCTTTGGCGTCTGAAGACTCCATTATGACGAGTGTAGAGGTTATACTATTGGAAAGACAGATGTGTAAGAGATGCGAAGCTGCATCAAGCAAAGTTGAAGGATACTAACCGGTACAACTGTTACGTGAACGGCTTGATTGAGACCCTGAACGCTTAGTCTATATACACGGAGGCAAGTCTAATAACAAGACCCGGCACACTACGGTGAGCAACGCGATAGCATCGCTTGGCATTTGTGGAGATGAGTTTTCGCCGTTGGGAGACGAACTGCTTGCGCAGCGAGTTGCGCGAAAGCAACCTTCGGCATGGTAGTGGCAGACATGTAGAAATTGCAACCGTTCGTCTAAAAGGACTCTTCCTGTGCCTTCTGCAAGGCTATTTCGTGTTGTCGCGATAGCTGTATCTTCTGTTGAGGCCGTGTTTGGTTGTTTGGTGACGTCTGCAGGGATAAGAGCGTGGAGCGTGTGGTTAGCGTGACGGCTAGTTCCCGTGCCACGCTGAGGCCGCCGTCAGCCCTGCGGCTTTTTTCTGACTGCCCAGGCATCATCGAGCGCCTACCACGACCCAACTTTGCGACCGCAACCAACATTCAGATGGCTACGTGCAGCCGCGACGTTGCTTTTGATTGGTTGAGATATCCTCAGCACACCGAAATGACGCACATTCATCGCCGAGTATATGACTGAGGCCAAGCACCATACCGCACCTGGTTAAGAACGTTTCTAATCAAACTCGGGCTTCATCTGCTGCTTGAGCAGAATTTCCATCAATATCGTCACGGTCCCGCGTTCCCCCATCGCGGCATATAGGAGCCGTGTACACTGTTGCGACACCGCGACTTTCTACCCAGATATACTCCGGACAGTTTGTTCAGTCCATGAAAGCTCCACACTGGAACGGACGCGCCTCTTTCTCTTGCCTCACAGACGTTCTGTCACCTCCCGCCTGTCACGAGTCTTGTCCCGAGTCCTGAGTTGTTTCTAATATACGGAGCTACCTCCGCAGTAAACTTCTAGTGGGCATCGTGGGAGAGCTTAATATATTACACACCTACCCACGGACTGCTTAAGCTTCTTAGCGTCCGGTGTCAAGCTCGCAGATCTAATCGATTTAGCGAGGTATTGTCGAGGCACCTCCTTAAAATGAACGGCCTCCAGGATGTCGATGGGCTTTCGGAATGTATCGGTCGGGCAATCCAGGACCATCTTGCCAGATTGAATATCAACATCACATGGCCACAGCTCGATAGCCTTGACCACCCCATTCTTCGCGTCGAGGCTTTCCTTGAGGAGGCCGATGCGAACCATGCAACAAGAGCACAGTCCGAAAGAGTCGCGTCGGTACGTCCGCGATCCCACCACACCAAAACTGCTCATGTGCAGTAGCGTATGCTTACATATCCATAGAGAACGGTCGATCTGGCGAGTATGAGAACGCCGGCCCCCACGCAAAGTCCAATGCCGGTAGATTCTAAAGACTACGAGGAAGCTTCGTCCATGGATGAGTCAAATCCCCGGGACGACCCGCACCCATCGGGACAACACTCCAGCGAAACCCGCAGGAAAGGTACCGGCGGCCTGAGGGTATCGCAGAACCAGTTTTCCTTTCAAGAAGATTTGACCGAGCACCAACGCCAGATGCAGGTGGATAGCCGAAGCTTTCCTAAACGAAAAAAGGTATGTGGGCTCTCCAGGCGGCATCCTCCTTCTCGCTAGTTGTTGTGTCTCATTAGAGAGTCAGTGGGTTGCCATTGGATGCCTCTACTCAGTGCTTTCCATACAAAGAAGCTCGTCTTCCTAGGCGACACCAGCACAACAAAGTGTCTCGGAGGTCTTCGGCTAACCATTCATAGGTGGCGTCCGATAAATTCGTCTTCCAACCTTCTACTCTGGACAAGCTTATCATCGGCATCTGGGAGCAAGTACACAGTACACTGAATCTTGACCCAAAAGCTATATTCGAACAGTTCCAGGTATCGCCCAATGGATCCTCCATGGGTATGGTCCAGCAAACACAAACGGGGGAGCCATCTGCTACTATTACCACTTCGAATACGAAATCTGAATCCTTCAGTCAGATGAACGTCTTCTGTCGCAAGGTTACACAAGCGAGCCGTGTGTGCCGGTCTATCGAGATGATCGTTCAAGCCCGCTGGGTTGAGCTCTTCGAGGAGCAGGTGCAATATCGTAGCCAATTGAGACCCGAGCTGTCTACAACAAAGCATAGGAAAGCCGTTTTCATGGAAGCGTGCCAGGATTTTGATTGGTCTGAGTAAGTCCTGATACATACCGCCACACGCGCATGGTGCATCGCATTCGCTGACTACCATACCACGATAGAAAGGAATTGCGCAACAAAATGGCGATCTGGCGCGGCTACAAAGAAGTCAAAGATGCCGCCGGCTGGGCTGCGCTTGTCTTCGCCGGCATGGGCATCTACCGGTTCTGCAAATACCGAGTAGGTTTCGACAAGGACGCGATGCGCCGGCTACGGAATCTGAGAAAACGTCTCGAAGTTGCGGCCGACACCCTACATCCCCATTGGCGCCAGCTATTGTCGATCGTGGGCGAATCCCAAACCCTCGAATACCCCGGACACCCGCACGATTGGGTCGTTTTCGAGGACGGATCGGATCCTGTACCCTTGCGCCAGACATACCTGCTTCACGATCCATATTTTGCTTTCGAACACATTGACGAGTCGATCATCGATGAATCGGTCTGGGGATGTGACGACCCACGCTGGACGCCGCAATCGAACGCCATCGCTAGGCCAGGTGTAGCATATATCTGCGCTTTGTGCAATGAGCCGCAATCCGATAATCCGCAGGATAACTCATGTTTCTGTTTCCCAACCCTCTTTGGTTGTGTGAAGCGAAAGCCGCCACCCGTTCAAATTGTCCGGACTCCTGATGGCAGAAATAATGGACTTGTGGCTTTAACGTCGTTTGATCGTGGAGCAGCCGTCGGCGAGCTCGTCGGGCTGATAACAAATGGAGTCAGGCATCTCGACGTATTAGATAGCTCAACGTCCTTGGCTAGTTACCAGATCTGGCAAGGAAGAGCAGGAAATTTCACACGCTTCATCAACCATAGCTGTAAGCCGAACTCGCAATCTTCAAATTTTACCTGGCTGGATACGCAAAGGGTGGTCCTAGTTAGCAAGGGAATTGACGCAGGGAAAGAGATCACATTGGACTATGGGGACAAGTATTGGGCTGGGTTAGATAAGAGCTGTCTGTGTGGGGAGAGTTGTTGTAGGTATAGGAGAGATGGAAGGCCGAAATAGGGTCTAGGCCTACTACCAAGTCTGCGAAGCATCGGAGTAGAACGTAGTCGTTGCGAATTGATGGCATCCTTTGTGGATATTCAGGTTATACAAAGCGTGAAAGTCTTGCCTCAGCAGTGCAAATCTTAAAGTGCAAGCTTCCTCGTAGCCGTATCGATAAGGCTAGCGCAGCACATCCCTGCACAAAATTTCGGAGACACTCGAACTTGAACCGTCGACGCTCATACAAAACATCAACCACAATTATGGCGGCCTCCGAATACAGCGATTCTGGTGCATCCGATCAAGAAATTCTCGAGGCGCAGTCAGGAGCTAGAAAGAGAAGGAGATTATCACCGGCCAAGGATGAGAGCTCGGCTTCTGAAGCTGAAGCTGTCAAACCACTGCCAGTAGCAGCGCCATCGATCTCGCGCATCAAAGCGAAGCAGCAAAACGCGTCAACGAATGACGCCAAACACTCTGGAATCGTCGGAACGGCTCCGAACACCAATTCAAAACTGGATTTCGCGTCGCTCAATGTAGCGCCGTGGCTCGTTAAGTCGCTCGCAAGCATGGAGATCAAGCGCCCGACTGGTATCCAAGCCTCCTGTATCCCTGAAATTCTCAAGGGAAAAGACTGCATCGGTGGCTCAAGGACCGGTACAGGTAAAACTATAGCTTTCTCGGTGCCGATTCTGCAAAAATGGGCCGAAGATCCGAGTGGCATCTTTGCCGTCATCGTCACACCCACCCGTGAACTTGCAATCCAGATCTACGAGCAGGTCAAAGCAATCTCAGCGCCACAATCAATGAAACCCATTCTCATTACCGGAGGTTCAGACCAGCGCTCCCAGGCCATCGCTCTCGCATCACGCCCTCACGTCGTCATTGCGACACCCGGCCGCCTAGCAGAGCACATTCGCACCTCAGGCGAAGACACCATCTGTGGCCTCCGCCGCGTACGCTTCGTGGTCTTCGATGAAGCCGACCGTCTGCTCGCCCCAGGAAAAGGATCTATGCTACCCGACCTCGAAACCTGCCTATCCGCCCTACCCCCCAAGGAGACGCGACAAACCCTTCTATTCACCGCAACCGTAACACCCGAAGTCCTGGCACTCAAATCCCAACCCCGCGCTCCAGGCCGTCTCCCCATTTTCGTGTCCGAAGTCGATACCGAGGATCTAGCGATCCCACCAAAACTGCAGCAAAAATATCTTCAAACGCCCGTCACGCACAAAGAATGCTACCTCCACGTCTTACTAAACACGCCAGAGAACAGCAAAAAGAGCGTCATCATATTCTGCAACCGCACCAAGACGGCTACACTACTCGAATACATGCTGCGTCTCCTCGACCACCGCGTCACAGCCCTCCACTCTGGTCTCAAGCAAAACGATCGTGTGGGTAATCTCGCTAGGTTCCGTGCGCAGGCTGCCAGGATACTCGTCGCTACTGATGTTGCGGCTCGTGGTTTGGATATCCCAGAGGTGGCGCTCGTCATCAACTTTGATGTGCCGAGGGACCCGGACGATTACATTCATCGTGTTGGTCGTACGGCGCGTGCTGGGAGGGTAGGTACGAGTATTACCTTGATTGGCCAGAGGGATGTAGAGCTTATCTTGGCGATTGAGTCGCGTGTGGGAAAGAAGATGGAGGAGTTTGAAGAGGAAGGTGTTAGTGTTGAAGGCAGAGTTGTAAGGGATGCGCTGAAACCCGTTACGGAGAAGAAGCGTGAGGCGCTGTTGAGTATTGAGGAGGGCAGAGATGTAATGGGCAAGCGTCAGGTGGGTATGAAGAAGAAGCGGGCAGAGTAGGCTTGGCGACCATCGACGTGAAAGCAAAAGGTCGAAGTAATGTAAAGATGAAGCGAGTTTCTCTAGGCTGCGCTTTGGTACCTCATAAACTTGATTTGAAAGATGCAAAATTGTATACTGATGAAGCTAGAACGCTCTACAAACAACAACCCGTGCTGCTCACGGTGAGCCTCTCCTTGGTCTAAACAACGTATTGAAGTTCTTTTGAGTGACAAACCATGCGTTATGTGTCTTCCACTCAGCACCGGGGTGTTCAAGCTCAATCTCGAATCTCCGCAGGAAACTCGGCACCAGCTTGTAGATCTCCAGGAGACTGATATTCTTCCCAATGCACGTTCTAGCCCCAGCACCGAACTGCAACATTGTTCCCTTCATCTCCTTGAGCTTTTCTGGGCTAGCCTCGATCCAGCGTTCGGGACGGAACGTATCAACATCTATGCCAAAGACCTCTGGTCGACGGTGTACAACCCAGGCATTGCAGCCGACGATGGTGCCACCGGGGATGAATTCGCCACAGATCTGCACACCCTGCTTGGGCACGACGCGCTCAATGATTAGACCAGGTGCAGGGTGAAGACGGAAAGATTCCTGGACCACAGCATCAAGGTATGTGAGTTTCTGGGCTTCGGGCCAAGATACGGTCTTGTCCGGCCGAGACTCGATGGTACCGTCCGCTACGGCGGTGTCGAGCTCCTGCATGAGCTTCAAGTAGACACGCGGGTGCTTGACAAGGAAGTAGAAGACAGCTGAAAGTGAGATGGCGGTTGTTTCCGAGCCGGCAAAGATCATAGATGTACAAGTCGACAGGATACGATTGTCGTCCATGAACTCATGGTCGTGGCTTGCTTGCGCGAACTTGGAAAGCAGGTCTATTCCGCGAGGATTGGCCTTTTCGTCATCAGAGAGACCAAATCGCTTGATCTTCTCGACTTGGCTGGCGCGCTCACTGGAGCGGTTTAGGGCGAAGAGGGTTACAGGGTGAACACGCTTGTCTAGACCGATGCGCTGGGCAAAGAGGGCGATGGGGTTCTTCCATAGGAGACGGTCGAGAATAGGCATCTGACCAACCTAAAGAGGCGTAAGTATGATAACGGCCATAATGAATTGTACAATTGATGACATACCGATGCGGCATAGTCAAAGATTCTGGCCAAGGCCCCAATGATGTTGTCCACATCTTTGTTTCCTTCTATGAAACCAAGGCGCTTGCTCCATGTCAACTCACCAATCACGTCGAAGGCGAAGAACTGTAACCATTGATTGAAGTTGCAGCTCCGGCCAGTCTTCGCGAACATGTCCTCCGTCTTATCAAGCCAGTTTGTAAGTGTCGAGGTAACCAGAGGTTCGTAGTTGACGAGTGAACTCATAGCAAACGCGTTGTTCACGCATCGGCGGTATTTCGCATGGAAGTCTTCGTCAGTGGTGGAGAAGAGGGAGAACAGTGGTGTTCCCTTGACCACAGCGCTTTGGACAGGGTAGAAGGCAGACTGGAAAGGTTAGCTGTCGTCCAGCAGACTTATCTGCCATCACATACCTTGTAGAAACCTTTGTTCAGCCCATAAATGCCTTTGATGGCCTTTGGATCTGCGAAAGACAAGACATTCGGGCCCAACCTGACGATATCTCCATGCTCACGATGCAGCGCGATAGTTGTCCATTGATGATTCTTCTTTGACACATCCCACAACCGCCACCAGTTGGTATACCCAGCAGCCCAGTGTCCAGGGTACTTGTTCAGTCCTTTCCAGTATTTATTGTTGAGTAGATATGCAATAGTAGTTGTTATCAGTACGAGCGGCCAGTACCGTAGGAGCAGCGGAACGAGCTCGTCAGCCAGCATGTTGTGTAACCTGATCTAGCTGGTAGCGGGAGATACGATCCGAGACCCAGGTAACAGTATATTAGGAGCAAAGTAAGCAGTGAAGTTCATATCTGACGCTGCCAGGGCGGAAGCTCATATAAATGGGAGACAGCCATCGCGCTCCAGCGGTCCACTTCCCGCAAGGCCACGCAGCCGTCGCGGAGTCGGAATTACGATTGCAATACGTTTGGGTGCTTCCGCAAGATTGCCATCGCCGGCAGTTGAAAGTCGAGGCGTAATATGATGAAGGCGGGTTGCTGGTTGGACCGGAGCGGCTTGGAAGGATGGCGTGGGGACCGTAGCTCCGGGGCGCTTTCGCGGGGTAAACTCCGTCCACACCGAGAACAACCATCAAAAGCTGCCCACCCGCCTCAGATTGTGGTCTCCGCGATGCGTTCAGTCTATCTCTTCAGCTACTATTAGCCACCTTGCTGCTATGCGCGACCACAAGGCATTGGAATTATCGCATACTCCCTCACATCGTCTTTCGTATGAGATGGCGTAGCATCGCCAGTGTTCTCTGTGCTATTCTGGAACTGCCGACTGTCGTGAGTTCAACAGCTAAACCTTGTGTGAGACGATAGCGACGTTGTGTGGACCTTGGGACCATCGGCAGTTGTGTTCGAATGTCATAATTGCAACTGCCGATATCTGGCACGGATGAATCAGCGCCGAAGCCTCCGGGCACCCCCTGTGTCACGTGGCCTCGGACCAGAACTTACACCCTCGGTTGTCGTGACGTGCACGTCTCTAGCAGTCTTCTAAGAGTTCTGGAATACTCTGCTTGTTCGACAAAATGATATCAGGACATTCCACACTTCCATGAGCCCAATTTTGCCTTTAAGCTATTGCCAAATAACAGCCTCCTCCAAGGGAAATAGTGGAAGATTACGCGGCATGGAAACCAGCTTCGTCACTATGACGGGTAAGAGACAAGACGTCTTGCACGTGAGCGGAAGCATCGGTTGGCCATGGAAAAGGCAAAACCTGTGACCCGGACGCATCCAAACTTTACATCCTCGCGGCTCCGATCATACCCCTCCTTACTCGATTTCCTTTTCTGTCTCATGACACGTCGTCAGCCTACTCATCTAGCGCCGACTGCTGTATTAGACAGTGGTAGAGTAATAAGAGTACACAGCAAAACTAGGAACCAGGGCTTTTTTGTTTCGAGTGAGGACTTCCCCCACGTTGTTGGGCCGTGTAAGAGTGGCAAACTGCTGTCTACAACTTATCTGGTGTTAGACCAGACCGATGCCACCCTGTGCACCGGCACAGTGGATTATACTATACCGATCAATATTAGCGGCCTGGTGCGTAGTACGTACCACTGCCTAGCCATTGCACTGATGTTTGTAGTTCATCCGTGACGCATCGATGTTTTCTACCTCTCCGCAAACAACAACGCCAAGAATGGTTGAGGAGAATGTCAAACCCCTGTAGGGGGCCTACTGGTGGACCGCACCAAGACGAGCACCATGTCCGTCGTGGTCGATATATTCGATACCACGACTTACTTGCCATTTCGAAAACCGCAAGAAGACAATACAACGTCATATTGTGTTCAGGGTGAAGGTAATGTACACAGAGCGCCTAGAAACATTAGTGAGCCTAGAGAAGATTATCTTCAGTAGTTTTCGCTTTTGAAACGCTCTTGACCCGACTTATGTTAAAGGAAGTACACTTTCTTTTGTCCACTTCATCTCACGCGCCAGCCCCAAGGACTTGGATATGCGAGGCTGTTCCAGCCGTATTGTTGAAATCTGCTGCTGCCCACTCGACTCCTGGGGCTTCACTTGGAGCAGCACTAGCTTTCATGGCTCTTATATCAACTCTGTCACAGCATGACAGTTTTAAATTTGTTACGTGGGGTGGTCGATTGGACGATACACTGTTGTCAGAGGCTTACGCGAGATCAACCGTCAAGTGAGCGGAGATCGTGCAGTGGAGATGACGATGATGGAGCTCAGGGGGCTTGTCGGAAAGATGCATTGTTCGAAAGCAGCGAAGGGATGATGCTGTTCCAGCAACATCAGGCGACTTGGCGTATCAGAGCCGAGATAAGCTACGATCCGGGCGATGGTCTGATAGACTTCTGACTTTTATAGACCTGTTAACCTTGAATTCTCGGTGAAATATGCCCTGTATATCTGATGAGGACGTGCATAACTCGTCTTCAACCCCAGCATTATACATACTTCTCCGCAATAGTGCACAGCGACAACGGCTGACGGTATCCGACCGGAAGGAATATGAGGCTTCTGTGGGTACGTCAGCGGCTGCGTAAGAGGGTCTAGATGCCATAGTGTACGCAGTAGGAGCGATACTGCTATCCTAGTATGCAAGTCTGGCCGAAACAGCGAGCAGTATGGCGAAGCGCCCGCAGAGCTCAACAGCTATGCCGTGCATGCGGTCCGCTTGAAAAGGTAATTCAGGTTCCAGGAACATGGCTTGACGAGCGACGACTACCGATCATCCGTGGATCATCTGTGGATGCAACCCCTCCAGTCTCAAGGTTGATCGTTGATTAGCCGATGGAGTTGGGGAGGACGGACCAGAGATCCGACTAGGAGGACAATCCGATGTCCCGATGATGATGTTCTCAAGTCTGCATTATTTCTGCAATCTGCAGGCTTGGGGGTTTGCGGGCGAGAAGACGGTGTGGTGGATCCAAAGCTACGGTAGCCCGAGCTCCCCGTCAACTTGTCAAGGATGATGGGGGCGCCTACCATATCTCAAGATTCACCCCGCCCGCATCACATCCAGAGATGGTTTAGATAAGATGAAGTCCTCACCTTAGGCAGAAGGGATATGCTAACCGCGCCGTGAGGACCCTGGTCCCGTTGTTTCTCAACAAGATCTGTCTCGAAACCGAACATAGAACGATGACCGAAAACGGGGACCTGATGTTTTCAAAGAGTACCTTGCAAATCTAGCGCTTACACCAATGAAGACGCTTGGATAGCGGCAGCGAGCTAGGCACGGCCCAAACATGTTTTGACGACAGGGAACTGCGTTGCTTGACTTCAGTGCTCGGGGCGGGGAGCATAAGCCACAAGTTTTCGAGGACGGTTGAGTGAGCAGGGACCACCTTGTGTAAGCAGAGTATATAGATGTAGCTGCTCGTCCGAGAAGATGGTCAATCAGCAGCTGCGATGGCTTGTGATCCGCCTGCAGCACTGCCTACCATCACTTTACCAGAGGTGAAAAGTGCGACCTTGCAATATTGGCTGGGATGAGGACGCTGCGCAGCAAAAGTCGAAGCAAGGAAAAATCTGCAGCGCTTGAGGTAAGGACAACTGCCGCGCTCCCAGGTGCGTTGGTAAGTACGCTCGAAGCTTGCTTGCGGTGGGTGAGTCATCTAGGTCCACGTCGTGATGCAGGGTGCATCCGGCCGTGGCTTCGCCGACATATTCTGAAACAGCCCGGATGAATTGCGTGCATGATCAGTCATACTACATGACGACGCTCTATCACGAGCAAGACTGTGTAGATGTTCAAGAACGAAAGTTGCGCGAGGATACGCCTGGGAAAGGGTTGAGGCTTAGGGAAGGTCTGAAGGATTTACCCGCTTGAGGTCGGCTTAGTGGGGCACCTGACCCATCCCAACCCCCCTGTCGAGCTGAAAATGCAAGAGAAACACCGAGCTTCCTTACAACATCGCATCATGCTCAATATGTACGATCCTTTTGAATCATAAATCGATATCAGTACAAGCAAAATCATCATGGCAAACGTGGGGCAGGCCGCCACGGGCGCGGCGTAGGCATATTGCCCCGCGTATTCGTTTGCTATGAGGCGCAGTTCTTATTCCCAGCTGCAGGTCTCGGGGTCGCCTTTGCATCTTCTGAAACATGGCAATGTGGGATGCTATCGATAAGTCCAACCAGATGGGAGACTACTGGGCGGCGCTGGGATTGATGGGGCCCTCTTTGCGTAATGCTCTCGCCTTGCTTCACTTGAGGATACTCCTCTCCAATCGCGCAATCGCAGGCCTGGCAGGCGATCAATGTTGAAACGGAAACGTCACCTCCGATGCAGTCAGTCTTCCTTTTGCGACGAAGCGACCGTTTCCCCTAGACAAAGGTCGCATCGGCCGGAGCGAGATATTGCCAGGTCAGTGTGGGTATCACGGGCATGATGAGGCCCGATTGTGCTGGCACAGCAGAGGTGACATCGGCAGCGCCGGAATGATCTGCCAGGCATCGTCACCGCCTGCACAGCCGCAGCGTACACAACCACGTGCGCGCTTCGGCTAAGAGCGAGAGTGGCGCAAATGCTTCGACGCCACCTGGGCACGCTCGTCGCATTGACGCATTCACAGCAGCACCGTCATGCTAGCATGTTTGCGCAAGCAGGAGTCGCAGAAGATGGCATCATGCTTCAGCAGGCGCCGAAGCTACTCGGGGATGGGACTCTGGCATGATAAACTTCTGAGCCGTCTGCGGCTCACATGATCGTGGGTTTTTCGGTAGAGCAGGGATGGCAAGCAGGGTTGTATGCCGGCTGATTGGGCTGAATGTTTGCAGCCCATTTTTAGGCTCAAGCAACGTCAACCTGTAGATGGCCCAAGACCACAACGACTACTCCGAGTACACCCACCTTGAAAGTCCTGCTCCAAGACACCCCTTGACAAGCGTTGAGAGCTCGTCCGCCCTTTAACCGCACAGCCGCCCGAAAGGGTAGCAAAGCCGCTGCTGTATTTCCTGCATCTGGACGCGCAAGGAAAGCTTCTGGAATCCGTGTGATGTCGCAACAGCAGATGCTCGACGCCCAACTATGCGCGCAGTTGCAGGCTTCGGGACTCTGCAAGGCTCGCGTACAGCGTGTATCCACCTGCTGCTGCGGCCTCCCGATCCGGCTTCTGCAGCCTCACATGCGTGTTGCAGCGTGAGCGCCGGCTTCAGCTGCCCTGGTGCAGAGCACGATTCGGTCATACTCGTGGATTACATTTGCTATTTCCACGAAAGAGGCTGATCAGACGCCTCTTTTGTTGTCATCTCCGTGGTTGCATACCGGAGTAGTCGTTCGCACAACTCTAGCAGCCATCAGAGCATCGCAATCTTCGCGCACCTGGCGATCCGCCTACCAACGCGTAGGCAACGCGGTTGCCGTGTCCGTCGGTCACCTTAGATCCGACTAGACCTGCAGCTGCAGATTCTCGCCATATGCACGTTTAAACAAGCTAGATGCGCAGTGCAGCTAAACGGGGCAGTGTGCATGAAATCCTTGTCCAGCTGTGTGGCCAACGCCGACCCATGATCGTCGCTTGTAAGCTCTTAAGAGATGCCACCCACCACCACTAGTACCCTTCTTACCCTCCACCTCCCACTTCGCCTTCTCTCCACCCCATTCGCCCGCCCTTCCCTGTCTCTCCTCCTCAATCCAAGGCGCCTCTCGAAAAAACTATACCCGCCAGAGACATTTTCATATAACCTCTCTTTTGTTCTTTTCTTTCAAATCTTTGACAAACCGTCCCATCTAATATCGCAACGTCTCGCACACACCACGAAACACAAAATGCCGATCTCGTTACTACCCGCCTCGGCTGCGGCCTTTGCGCCCAGATCAAACGTCAACGTCGTGCTAGCGTCTAAGGTCGAGCCATGGTTAACACAAACGCTCAAGAGAGTGAACCGGGTCAAGCGTCCGTTGAACAGCGTCCAGCAGCACACGAGATGTCTCACAGAAACCCTCTCGGGACCCAACGCTATGTGGTCGCTGTGCTCCATCATGGTCCCAAAGGCCCCGGATTCGGAACTGCGCAAGGACTCCAACCCGCTAGTAGAGGCCCTTTTCAACTACCAGCTTATCCACATCGAGGCCTACGTCGTACACGTCGACATGGTTTCACAACATGAGGTTGCATTCAAGCTTACACCGGAAACCATCGAGGCGCTTATCGAGTACCACAAGGACATCTACTCGGTGGATGTGTCCGCCAGCACCTGGGAGTGGGCCGAGAAGGAGCAACAGCTGAAGAAGCTCCAAGATGGATTCGTCCAGGCTGTCAACCGCTACGTCTTCCGAACTGGTGTCAAG
The DNA here is from genome assembly GCA_019702505.1 of Alternaria panax. NCBI lineage: Eukaryota > Fungi > Ascomycota > Dothideomycetes > Pleosporales > Pleosporaceae > Alternaria > Alternaria panax. The sequence goes on from JAANER010000004.1 coordinate 3,477,596, forward strand.
GCTCTGGAAGGACTCGAGGAGGATGGTGCAGGAGAGCTACTTGAAGGACGAGGTGAGGATGTCAAGAGCGCCATCTTGGGCCTGTTCCTCCCGCTCCTTCCTCCTCCTCCCAGGGTCGTCGACGTTGTCCGCCCAGCACCACTTCTCCCCAGCTCGCCCGGCTCAGCCAACTGGTGGGTGCCAACACAGCAGTACCAGTCGCACTCAGCCCCGGTCGACCAGTGGAGAGTGGTTCCTTCAACGCCCAGCCCGACTATTGCTACCTGCGGTGAGACTGGACAAACGTTCTGGAGCACCATGGGCACCATGGGCTTCGAGGCGATCCAGCTTCCGTCGCCAACCCCTTCCTTCAGCCAGCCGTACAACTCGACTAGCCCGTATGCGCAAAGTACTAGCCCGTACGCGCCATGCACCAGCCCGTACACGTCAAGTTCGTACTACAGCCCACCCCCAGCGTCGGCACCGATACCAGCTCTTCCTCTGCCGAGCGTGCTAGCCCATCAGTGCGGGTCGAGCGCCGTGCACGGAGGATACGGCGGCTTCGGATGGGACACAGGATTCGCACCACAGTATGCAGCATTCACGTAAGCTGAATGACACCTCGACTGTGTTGCATGCACCTGTTCTCTGTCGATGTTGGGAAGCGTGGACCTGGCCAGTCCCCTTGCCCTTCCCTTTACCGCGCAGGTTGGCAGCACGCCAATCTTGCGACGTCCGACACGAGACGAATGCGATATTCACGACATGATGTGCAAACATCACTACCCAACCGGCATGGGACGGCGTTTTGTCATTGATTCTTTTTAGCGAGCGTCATTTCTCCTCTCCTTCTCGTACATGTTTCTCTTTTGATACCTGTCCTTGTCTTCTTGTTTTTAGCGAGCGATTTCGTTTTGTCACCCTCACGGCCGGACCAGGTCTTTTCATTACTTGAATACAGCATCTCTGGGAGGTTTGCATGTCGGGCATTTCAACGGAAGACGGATAAACACAGCCTCACGGCTCACGATGTCAGGAACACTCGGTTTGGGTTTTTGCGATTTTCTGTTTTAATGTCGTTTTACTCCTGGACGGATGCGCTATCTCTTCGTTGAGCCTGTGGCATGCCATGACTCTTACGATCTGACGCGGTTCACGTTCACGAATTTTGCCTACTCGGCCTGGCATTGACTGCTAGCTGGACATGCCGAGAGGCGGCGACAAAAGTTATACATGCATCTGCGATGCCGCTGTAATAGCTCGTCTCTGCTGCGAAGGAGGACTGGGTCGAGACAAGGGGGGTAACTGTGCGGGGTCAAGACATGAGTACGCCCGTGGCGTCTCTGGCTTTCGGGAGATGGTCCTCTGCTTGCGGAGCAAACACTTCCTGATGCACCTTTGCACTTTTACCGACCTTTTCCGACCTGGGATACTGGCTGCACAGAGACTGTAGGTTCATCTCCTACACTTCAAGCTAGTCCTTGAAGAAGCACTCCCCAGTCGATCTGGATGCAGTGAAGCGGATGCTGGATAGAAGCAAGCTTCTTTAGCCTTCTAAACTTAATAAAAAACGAAACTTTGAATCAAACAAAAGAAAACTGTAGAAAGGTGCATTGGTGCAGTGACGTGAAGTTGCAGTAGTGGAGCTGGCTTGGAGCAGATGTTGGGACCATGGTGCTGGGACAGAATGAGGGTCGACGAGGGCCGGGTGTGTGCTGGGGCACAGCTGTGCCGCATGCATGTTTGCGCAACTCATTGGCAGGGCGGAGCGGAAGCCCACAGCGGGACAACGGGGGCAATGCATGGCGAGATGGCGTGGGCTATCGCGTGCTGGAGGGCGAGGGGTGCCATTACGGCGTCTTTGTTTTTCACCAGATTCTGACATGGTCGTGACGCTTTCGCCGAGGACACGCCTTTGGCTCTGAGGTCGAAACACGGTGCCATCTGCGCATGCGACACGCCATCCGACCTTTGCCATCGCTCCGTGCCGCCATGCCCGCTGCGGCTGCTTGGTCATAATGCCGCCCGCCAACTCGCCTGTAAGGAAGCCCGTTTCCGTCGCCGGCACCGCTCGTGACGGCAGCCGCGGTCCAGCGCCCGGACAACTCATGGTGAAGCGTGACTGACGTAGCCGCACAACAGGACGACGCGGAACCCGCCTTCATCTCGGCCTTGCGTGAACTCGAAAGCCCCGTTCACGACGACGTTCTCAACCTCGCCGCCACGCTGGGCACCCCGACCGAAGACGGAGACGTCATCATCGTAGAGTTGCCAGCCGGCCTCGACGCCGACGACGACGACCTCGAGCGCGCCCACGTGCACTACCTGCGGGCGGCACGCGAGCGCGACCAGGCGCGACTGAACCGCTCACAGGAGCGACTGCGCCTGCTGGAGAGGCAGCGAGACGAGCTGGAACAGCGCGAGCGACTGCGGAGAGTCATGTCGCGACTCTCCAGGCTCGGCGACAACAACTACGGCGACCGTGTGCCCAGCCAGAACAGCCTGTATGACTGGTCGCCGGCCAGCGATGCGGCCCCGGGAGCGCCCGAGAGCTCATTGAGGTCGACGGCCATCCTGCAGTCGGCAGGCGTGCGACGCCATGCACGCTTCTCGGCCCGCACCAGGGAAGCCGCCACCAGTGAAGCACCGCCGCGCGTTTCGCATCGCAGCCTGCGGGACATGCTTGCCGCGCGCTCGGCCATGTTCAGCGAGTCGTCAGAGCGAGACCGCCAGTCGACGCGCCAGCGATCCACCGAGGCCAGAATGTCGCCCATGCTCGAGCAGACGGTCAAGTACCTGTCGCGCATACGCCACTGCCAATCCGAAGACGAGAGCTGGGAGCGTGCGCGCGATGCCGGCATCCTGACCAAGGACTACTTCCTCCAGCATGCAGACTTCGTCGCCGACACCGCCGCGATCCCCCCGCCCACCGAGACGTCGTGGCTGGCGCCCGGGGCAATACTCTCGGGCTGCCAGCATGCGACGACGATGCCCGCCGTCACGACGTCGTACAGTCGACACGCGGCGCTCCCACCACCCATCCGCCCATGGATATGGAACCCCTCGGAAGCCTCGACGAGCCGGAACTCGCAGCACGCCGACGCGCAGCCGCACCAAGACCGGTGGCCCGTAAAAGTCACCATCCACCATGTCGACTGGGAGCAAATGGCCCTCTCCGCCACCATGGAGGCGTACAACGTACCCTCCCACCCCCACTCGCACACCATCTTCCCCACCAACAATGCCGCGCCGCCCGTCACACGCACATCCTCCATCACAACCTACCTCGAAGGCGAAATCCTCGACTTCAACAACCACACCCTCCTCACCGAATCCTTCAAATCAAACGCCGCAAACGACGCAACATACTGGCGCAAGCTGCCGCCCTTCCAGAAGATGAGCGACGAAGACGTCGTCAGGGCACTTACGAGCAAGAAGTGGCTCACCCAAGTCCTCGGCCAGGACTGGATGCTCATGCGCTGGAAAGAGCGTTGTTTCGTAAAGAGCCTGAACCGCAGCACGCCAGACCCTGTCCTACCACCGCCCTCCACCACCATACCCTCTTCGTATCCCACCGCCGATGCCGGTCCAGCCCCTAATCCCTGGGCTGCAACGGGCTCCGCAAACTACGTTCCATCCGCCCCGAATACCTCTGCCCAACCCTCGCCCTACCGTATCGTCCGCAATGCACAAACGGGGAGGGCTGAAGTCGAAATCACACCACAGCCCCTCTTCAACCCCGCCACTAACGATGCCGAACACGCCACGTTTGATGACTCGGGGTGTGGGCTTACAATCAGTGGCTTCTACTACGTCGCGCTTGATCGAAGGAATGGCATGCTCGAGGGGTTATATTATGATCCGCAGAGTAGTCCGTATCAGTGCTTGAAATTGGAGAGTGTGAATGGGGGGTTGAGGAGTGCTTGGGGGTTCAGGTGATGATTTGGATACCCCGATTAGAGAGGAGGATTAAAGGAAGACGAAGGAGAGATGAGCAGGGAAGAATTGCATTGTCATGGAGTTCTTTGGTTTGGACACGGAACCGCACCGCCCATTGAGGCTTTCCTAGAACTGGATTGGGATCAGGTCTTGCTTTTGTTGCCTCGTCACATATTTTGCTAGACGATTCATGTTTACAGAAATTTATCAATATTCCACGCTTTCAGCCCCTACCGTGAGTAGCCAAGAGTATCCGCCATCATTCTTCCCACAGTTTGCAGCAAGCTGTACGCCTGAAAAGCACAGATTACGTTGTAGGCGCTCTACACGCGCATTTGTATATACGTATACTAGCAAGCCGCGCAGACTCACAGCTATCCACCAATGACTGATCATGCATTACAGCCCCGCTTCCGCATGTGGTAAGTCCCGCCGAATACCGTCATCCCTCCAGACCCTTTTGGCATGCCGATGCACTACCTGATGGATAGTGTGTGTAGGTGTAGACTGACGGAGTCACAGTCTATGTGTCACATGTAGATTCTGGGAAAAAGGTACAAAGTTGGATTGAGACCTCCAGTTTCGTCTATCACTTTCTCTCTCTCTTTTTTTTCAAGCACGCGCAAGACAGGCAAGATGACATCTCCCGCCTACCCCCAAACAGCCGTCAACAAACTCGGTCGTCTAGCAAACCGAGGCCTCTACGAATACGCCACCATTCACATCCTCATAAATGCCTGCCCCATCCTGCACGTCTCCTTTGTCGACCCTGAACACCCCTTTCCTGTCGTCCTCCCCATGCTAGGCTGTACAGGGAATTTCTCTGACCAAGCCGCCGATCCAGCAACCACATCGCAGGATCTGTATATCCACGGCTACGTCTCTGGTCGCGTGTTCAAGAGCGGGAAGGGCGCGGGCGGCGAGGGTTTGCCCATGACAGTTGCGGCCAGTTTCCTCGATGGCCTGGTGTTGAGTCTGACGCCCTTCCATAACTCGTGCAACTACCGATCCGCGGCTGTATACGGATATGCGAGCTTAGTGGAGGATCAGGAGGAGGCGTTGTACGCTATGAAAGCCATCACAGAAAACATGTTGCCGCAGCGTTGGGATAAGTCACGCACGCCCCCCAGTCCGGCAGAGTTGAAATCGACGTCTATACTGCGGATTCGCATCGAGAGTGCGAGTGCAAAGATACGGACTGGGGGGCCGAGTGAGGATAGGGCTGGTCTCAAGAACACGGAGCTTGTCAAGAGCACTTGGACGGGTGTTGTGCCGTATTGGGGGACGTGGGGGGAGCCGGTGGCTGGGAAGGAGAATGGATGTGAGGATGTGGAAAGCTATATTGAGGGGTGGAGGATGAAAGAGACGGGACAGGCGAGAGGGTATGCGTTTGAAGCTATTGAGATGGATGGGAAGAAGAAGTAAGGACGGGGAGGGGAAAGTGGGTCGAGATGGCCCTGTCGTTTGCGTGGGTGGCTATTTTACGACTTCGTGTTTTTCTTCTTCCTTGTTCAGTGTACCTCTGGTGAGGGTTTCTGCGTTGGTGATTGTCGATGTACCTTTGTTCGCTAGCTCGCTGCAGCAAGCTTTGGACAATTTGCCGACGGATATCCTGCATCCATTGCAAACCTCACTCAAAAACACGGGAGCCGGAGTAGTCGTACCACCGTTCAATGGTGCTGAAGTCATCATCGAAAGGTATCAACCTCAACGGAAACCTGCTGGTGAATGTATCATCCTCATTTACATACGATCTCAACATGATGCAGCCCAAAGTCTACATGCTGATTACCTCCGCACTTCCATCACGGATTGTCTCTTGTATACTACTTCTTCTCGAGCTTGCACATGAGTACAGGTTTTACCACTGCAAGCACAACCACCACGTGCCGGTAGAGTTGCGCGACAACATCTACAGGCGGAAAGACTAACGATGTTATTTTCGACCAATCACCACTATGCTGTAATTTCTCGACTTCCCACAACACGTTGGCAAGACGCCCACATCTACGTCAACAAAACACCAAGATACTCCCCTGGCTCTCCCAACGTGTGTGGCTGCTTCGTCCTTTCCTAGTACCGGCCCCGGGTGATACAAGCCCGGCCTGGAAGGCGACCATCTCGATGTCGGCACTTTGTTGCTTCCTGGTTCAGACTAAGCTAAAGCAGTCCAAAACAGAATATACGGGTACTATATCCAGCCTTGGACAGACAGATGTGGCTCCACCGCAACAATACTCCGACTTTGACTTACCAATCCCGGGCGGACCCGCAGCGATGTCAATTCACACCTATAATCTAAAAAGCCTCAGATGGATACAATATATATATATATACCGAACTACACCATGCTCAATTAAAGACAACAGACACCCAAGCTAGCTTCGCTCGCAGTCCAAGAGTCCGGTCAGCCCTACTGTACAAAGCCCCTCACAGCCTTCAGTACGGCAGCGATACTATCAGACATCTGAATAAGAGGACCTTGATGAGACGAGCGAGTTCAAGAACCTTTTGGCTGGGAAGGCGGGATATCGTTCAACTTGACGCAACCAACCCTACCGCTGCAGATTGGACCCGGCACTGGATCAAGTTCAAACCCCGTCTCCACATCCTTTTCGTTGGCATGTTTGCGTTTACGCCAATCCATCGCCCACTGCGAAACTGTCTAGAACTCGCCTGCCAACGCAGACTGGACAACCTACTACGAGCTTGTGCGCATCGCTGAAGAGGTTGATGACGACGAGTACGTTGACGCCAACCCTGGTATGGGAGAACGAGGGGAAGAAGCCAACATCTGCTCACGGCATACGGTTCCACTGGTTGAGATATAAGAAATGTCTGGACCTCAAAAAAAAAAGACCGCCCATTGTTTATGACTAAACAATACATCTGCAGATGGCTCTATGTTAGTTCGCCGTCCAGACCGCTGTAAAGATCGCCTTCACCATTATCGTCATGATTGTCTGCCTATGGGCTCTTCGAAACAGATTTCGAACAACAATATGAACTCTGCGTTCTCTTGCGCATCTCCAACAAAATCATGATACACCTCGAGAGCCCGCGACGGCGAAGAGGAGAAAGAAATTGGTCAGAGCTACCAGTAAGAGGCAGAAGTCTTGCAGAATATACTCAAGAGGGGGGACGTACCAGCGACATTGGTCACGCCGACCATGAAGAAGAAGATAGAGATTTAGAGATAAGAATAGTGCAGTGCAGCAGGGAGACGCTGAAAGGGGCTGGGTATCAGCCAGCGGTTTTCATAGAGTTGCAGTTACCATGAATGCTTAATTGCTAGAAGCACGCATGCAACGAATTTTCATTAGTAATTATATCCATTTTCATAAGCATGAGAGCTGGTTGGGTGCATTGTCATTGTATGCTGATACAAACTTTATCATCAACAAGTACAAGTACGCGCGCAAGACCCATGGTATGTACCTCAAGCCCAGCCTTCACCTCAGGAAGAGTTCTCGATATATACCGTTCATCCCTGTAATGCGATATATATCTTGATAAAATTCGAACACCTTTGCAGCTTCGTCTAGCAGTCCTGAGGAGGCTTCTTGCTGTGCATGCGCCGGTAGTAAGCGTTCTCCTGCGCTGTGAACCTCCGCTTCTTCGGCTCGCTAACCCGAGTCTTCTTCTGGATGGACTGATTCAACGCCGCGTCTTTTGCAGCCTTCGCAGCAAACGGAGCTTTCTCGTCATCCCGCTTCTTGGTCGCACGCTCAGCCTTCTCCTTGAGATACGCCTCGCGCCGAGCCTGTTCTTCTTCCGCTTGAGCACTGCGTTCTGTAAGTTTCTCCGCCTTCCGGAAGTAGTACTTGTGCTTCTGGACTGCGGTCTTGATGGTAGTGTCGAGGGTAGGATTTTGCGCTAGATAGGCCGCAAAGTCTTTAGGATCTGGTATTGTGCCTTCCCAGACATGCTTGACGAGGCTGTTGACGACAATCTTGAAAAGACGCTCGTGAGCAGTTTTGAACGCGATGATAGCGTCAATGTCTTCGTACGCAGGTGGGTCCTGTCGAAGGAGAGCTTCGCACTTCTTGTACAAGTGGACGGTGTACTTGTCCATCCCAAATGCGCGAGCGGCAGCACATACACCTAATGACTCGGCCATCTTCAGAACGCGAGTAAAATGTAGTGGCTTTGTGGTGACCTTGACGATAGCTTCAAGGTAGTTCACCACGCGGACGACATCGTTCTTGTCAGTGTCCTCTGGAAGCTTGATCGCACCGTCCTTGAAGATCTCGCCGAAAGTCGCAGAAGTTTCTCGGAGCAACGGCTTCGAAATTTTCGTGATGAGCGTATCGCTGATGAAGATCTCGACTCGCTCGCCCTTGGTCAGCATCTGGCGATCGGCGGAAGACCAGTCCCGGATGTCAATGTCCTTGGCTGTGATCTCAACGGTAGGTGCAACGACAGCTGCGGTCTTCTTCTTCTTCTTGTTGACCTTGGTCTTAGTGTCAAGGAAAATCATGTCCCAGACCTTAGCATCGACGGGAGTGTACTGGCTGGGGGTGCGAGGAAGTAGAGAAATCATGGTTGCTTTCTATTTCTTTATGTATTGAGTAGGCCTTGTTGTAGCGGACTCCTGATTTAGAGAGGATATTCGGTGGGAAGAACGTATTGGAGGAAGTGTTCTTCGTGGGCTCGTTGCAAGTTGGGATAGCAGAAGGAATTGTTGGGTCGGTCTCCGGGACGTGATGAGTGCTCTCAGTCCAGCTCAAGAGTTAGTTGAATCTAGGGTGTCGAGTGTGGGTGTGGGGAGTGGAAATTTTAGAGGACTGGAATATTAGGGACTATGTACAAAAAGGAGAGAAGTAAACTGCGACCGTGCACCCTGCTGTAGTTCAAATGGTGAATGTATGCCTACTTGACGCAACCTTCTTTGGTGTGAAAGACCCAGGCAGCTACGAAAGGGGCTTTCGAGAGCAGCGATAATGGATAGTAGTTCACGGTTGTGGTAGAATGATACTTCTTGCGCCGATGTGGGCAATAACCATATTACAATGTCATCGTGTACTATCTTAGGCGCATCTCGTGAACTCATTGACTCGCATTAGCGATTTTCTGTCCTAAGACACGCTGTAGGATACGCTCCGGAAGAGACATACACCTACTTGTCATACAACGCCCCTTGATGGGGAGATATCGGCTTCAGACTCTTGACATGGTCAAGGAAACCCATGCTATTCGCGAACCGATTATTTTCTGGCCCCACGATCGCCGTGTTTCCCGGATTAAGGAAGTTATGCGGAAATCCCATCTCGAACCCATACGCTGTATCAATCTCCTGGATCTCCTCCGGCGTTAGAGCCAAACCAAGAGCCTGAATGTTAGCTTCAAGATGGGAAACCTTGCGGCCACCGATAATGGGGAACACATAGGGCGACTTGTGCATAACGTATGCGAGGGCGACGGAAGTGATCGGCGGCATCGGGCTTTTCGTGTTTGCAATGTCCTCGAGAACGTTGCTAACCTTTTCCTCATTGCCGATGATCATCATCTGCATCTTCCGGCCGCCATCTTCGGACCTTTCTCTTTGCGCCCTTGTCTTGAAACTTCCACCTCCAATGGTTCCCCAAGGAGCAAGAGCCATGCCTTCATCGAGTGCCATTGGGATGATCTCACGCTCAAACGAACGATCGGCGGCGGACCAGCGGCCTTGGTAGATGGAGAATTGTCGAAGACCGTGTTGGCGGGCATAGCAGTTTGCTTTCACAACGATCCAAGCTGGGGTGTCGGAAATGCCAAGGTAGATGACTTTTCGGGAAGTGACGAGGTCGTTGAGCGCATTCATCAGCTCTGGTATGGAGACCGTTGAATCCCAAAGGTGAACGTAGTACTAGTAACCAGGTTAGGCACGGCATCATCGTCAAGATTTCTCGACTTACGATATCCACATAGCTCGTCCTCAGCGCCTTTAACGACCGCTCAATACTCGTAAACATATTCTTTGCGCTGTTGCCTCCGTAGTTACTCTTGCACCTCGTACCACCGTCCTTCTCTCTCTCTCGGTGATTTGCATACCAGTAAACTTTGTCGCAAGCACCATCTCATCCCTAACCCCTCTATCCTCCACCCATTCGCCGATCCACTGTTCGCTTTCACCAAATTGGTAGTTCACAGCGGTGTCGATGAAGTTGCCGCCTCGCTCATAGAAGCAATCGAGCATAGCAACAGCCGTCTCTTTACTACATTCACCGAGAGTGGCCTTCCAGGCTTCACCAAAGTTCATGGCACCGAGACAGAGAGGTGAGACGCGGACAGCCGCAGTTGGACTGAGAATACGATGTCTACCCAGGAGAGACACTGGTGGAGACGGCGTGATAAACGACATTGTTTTATCGGGTGCAGTATCGAACTGACACTGTTACCCCGCTCGAGTGGCATGACGAGAGCTTTGGAAATCAGTGCGAGCCTTTTATGTGCGGCGGTCAGCTTATGCAGGCGCAGCCTTGCAGGGCGTTCAGTTTACCTTAACGCCGTGAGCTCAATGCCTTAACGCCGCCAACGACGACCACACAGCTGATTACCCACGCGCGAATGTTACGAGAGCTCTGTTATATAGCGAACGGGTCATCAATATCCAGTTGACGTTTCTGTTGCTATGGCTGTTTTCTAAGCTCGCATCGAATAATGCCTGCCAAAGCTGCTGAACGATTCTCGTTATACCATCATTTCTCACAAACTAATGCCTAAACCGCACTACACGTCTTACACAAGACTAGCAAGTCCTTCCTTTGGTCGTATCCTTGGCCGCCTGCTATGGCACCCATCATGCGAAGACGCTACCGTCAACTAGCTTTTCACGAAGACCATCTGTCGTCTTCGAGCCTGTTCGTTTCACCAGCCGACACCATAACCTATCCACAGGGATACGTAGGAAAATTTGTCCATCCGTTCGCAATCGCAACCTCCCGTACCACATTATGCAGTCTCCTTATCCTTGGCCAATTAGTCTGAGGCGACATCGTAGCTGCTCTACCCAAGAGAAATTGTAGGATAGTCTTGTCTCCGCGATCGAAAGCTATATCCATCGGCGAACAAGTCCTGCCTGAAAATATGCTCTTGTGCCTGCCTACCCTGGCATTGATTTCCGCGCCGGCATCCAGGACTGCGCCGATGATAGGTATATTGCCAAATTCTGTGGCACGGAAAAACGGGTGGGTTATGGAAGATGTGAAGGGACTGTACTTGACATCTGCATTACCTTCGTAAAGAAGCGTGTTGACTATGTCCACACTACCTGTACGGCATGCCTTGGCGAAGAGAATTGATTTGGGCTGTAGTCGACAGGGACTGAGAAGCAAGACCGAATTGACAATGTCCGTATTCAAACGCGCAATGCTGGCGCCGAGCCATTTGTTGTATCCAACCAGCTGGGCTACACATTCAAGCTTTTGCCAAAGCTTAACGAGGTCCTTGAAAAAGCGAGTGTTACCAGTGTTGATAGCCATTTGCAACGCACTAGCGAGGTGGTAGTTGTCATAACTTACGACTTCGCGCCCGGTCGTCTCTTCGAGGTGATTGAGATTACCCATGACTTCGTCAAAGAGGCGATCGTCATTCGAAGTTATAGCCATCACTAGTGGGCCTCGACTGGTGGTTGTGCCTGATATCCAGATGTCGGGAGGCATCGTTGCTAGTAGAGTCCGTATCAGGCTGAATGCCAGGAATGCCATAGCCCCTACGAACTTTTGCCCATAGTCAAGCTCGGCACCGTTATCCATGTTCTCCAACGACCGACAGGATACAGATGCGTCTCTAGAGTTACGCATCATCATGCTTTTGATGCGTATGGCGTGACAAACTCGCACAAAACCCTCAATCATGCTTGTCTCGGTTTCTTTCGGATCTTTCTCTGGAACCCAAAGCTCCTGAACCAAGTAATCCGTTATACGGCGAAGCATCTGCAGTAGTAGATTTCTACCATCAGAAGGCTTGTGAAGATGGTAGAGTAGGTATTTGGTCATTTTGTTGTTAATGACTTCGTTCATCTGATCGACGACACGTCCAAATTGGTTGCTAAGCAAGTCGTGCTCGATCTCAGAGGCTAATGTGCGACATGCGCCTCGGAGTCTCTAAGTCGAGTTTGTAGATCTAGTGTTGAGCTCGTGGACGATCAGCTTGAACATCTCCGGAGGTAAGTCGAGAAGTGGTATCATGTCTGCGTCGTGTTGAGCTCAGTTGAAGGTCGTGGTCGGTCTCCAGGGTAGCGCAGGAGGTTGATGGGTGATGTGAGTGGTACAAGGTGGAGGAGAAAGTGTTGCTTAGAAGACTTTACAGGTACGAAGTCGCAAACTGAGCGCCATTGTTGCGTCAACGTGTCTATGTGAAACACTTTTGTCCTACCCATCACACTATACGGGAAGCGCTACGATCACGAATAGGTTACACTAAGAGAGCCAAAGATGTGGAGAAAGTTTTCTTTTACGAAGCCGAGTCGTATACACAAAGGAGCTTGTTTTTATTAAGTTGTACCTAAAGTACGAAAGCCTACCCTCAATATATGCACTATGACTTTCTTAATAGTTTATTGACTTAGATAAGTATGTATGCATATAAACAGAGTAAAGCTTGACAAGAACGAGCTTCTTCGTACTAGTACGTCTTCTTCGGCAAAGTAGCGGTGGCGAGTGGCCCAAGAACGAAGGAAGAAAGAGAATTGAAGACTCTTGCGCGCCTCTAACGTTCATACCCATATATCCTAAGGATTCGCAATCATTGAATCGGAGTATTTGCTCATCTCCCGGTTCCAGTACAAACCGTTGTCATATCAATCAAAGCCCGTTTGGAAGGACTTCTGCTTTCTGTATCACAAACTCCTAGCGACCGCATGTCGGCTCATAGTCGCAGAAAGACGTCCACGAGACATCAAGAGCATGATAGTGCGTTCAATTGGCTGCATCAGCCGTCTAAGCCTTGTTTCTTCGTTCTTCCACCCCCTTCTGAAGAGTCTTCTGCATTTCTCCTCGGGACGGCCAGATGCTCTTAGGAGGGATCTTTGCTCCACATTGGACCAAGTAGGTTACCACATCGTGATTTCTAACGTATATTGCGTACTCCAAAGGTGTAATAGTGGGGCGCTTAGCGATTCGATGAGTACTCATAGCATAGTTGATGTCTGCGCCAGCTGTAACCACCTCGCGAACGATCTCAACAGTGCCTGATCTTATTGAAGCCGCCAGTGCTGACAACGTATTGCTAGTAGAGTCAAGCTGTACCTGCCCGTGTTCGAGAAGTGTATTGATAATAGTGGAGCTGCCATTTCTACAACCCTGTTCGAAAATCTTGTTGGAGATGCGAAAGGGACTTGCCGTGGGTGCCATTTGGAGAAGGTACTCAAGGGACTTATCGTTTTGACGATGGATGGCGAGTTCAATCCACTCACGATAACAGGTCTTATTCAAGAGAGCCGTATAGCCGCGGAAGTATCCAAGCAGAAGTAAGGTAATGTCGTCGCGATTGTTGGTGATAGATTTTGAGACACCAATCAGAATGCTGTATGTAGAATCGTTTTCGAGCATCTGATTTCTCTTGAACTTCTTGCTTTTATGATGGTCCAAGACGTTCAGCATGAGTGTGATCATCTCGGGGTCCTCGAGTTGAACAGCAGCAGTGATTGGTTGCTCCCATACACTCTGTGGGAGATGCTCTGGCGCATCGGATAGTAGCTTCACTACTAGTCCGTGATCGCGTATGCTCATTGCCGCAGTAAGCTTTTCGTGCATGTCCAGATCCTGACCTGGAGATTTACGCTGCTCTTCGTACCACACTTTACCTAATTGACTCCATTGATTCGAGAATGTATATAATTCAGAATTCCACAGTAATCCGCTGATATCTCGACATGTAATTGCTAAACCGGTGCAGATCTCCAGTAGAACGTTGCGGTCTTGTTGTTTGTGATCAGTACCGAGCTCTTTGATGATGTATTTTACCATCTTCTGTATCCTCGCAGGCAGTTCGGGTGAGACATCGCGTGGATTCTTGACGTGATATGCGAGGTAGTGCTTCATGGTTCCCGGGCGCAGAAGAATACACAAAGCGCGAAAAGTATAGAAAGCGCTCTGTGGCTGAATACCTAGGACGTTCTCGCTGATCTCTTGGTCGAAGGTGCCTAGAAAGTCAGTACTGCGCATATACGCAAATGGGAAGATGGGCTTCCTACGACAGACACTACGCAGCTTCCAGGATTCGACCACGCCAGCGTCGCTCACGAGGCAGTCGATCATGCGCCTAAAGGTCTCCGGGGGAAAGTCGAGTAACTCCATCGCGATTACGAGTTTGCTGCTACTGTAAGTGTGAAGTGGGAGAGGACTTTCGAGTTAGCAGGACTCCAAGAATCGAGGCAGATAGCTGACTTACTAGATGTGTATCAACCTATCACTTTCCTTACAAAGTAGTGTTGAGAATGACAGGGAAAGGGGAAGGCGTAAGGAGCGGGCAGAGAAGAGATATAGTGCCTAGGTGTTTACTTTCTCGCCAAGCTTTCTTTTAGCGCGAGATCATATTAAGGCAGCTACACTGTCACTAACGAAGACTGGCGCCTGAACGCTACGATGTAAATACAATATGAAGAGCAAATCAGTACTAAAATACAATTTTGTTCTGTATCCTGTTTGAGAGTAAAGCTGACTTTTGAACACACGTAACTGTCAAACTCGCCCACAAAACTCCGGATGAAATTGAACACACTAATCGCAAGCTCTCCAAGATTGGAGATTCAGTACCTTAACCTCTGGCTAAGACTCGCTGATGAATTCGCAGACACTTTTAATCAGAGATGATCCGACCAGACCAAACAATGCACTCACAGCTTCTCCTTCTCTTCAGGTGACATGGAGCAGAAACTTGCAAAGGACGGGAGATCGTGACCGCCACTCTCCTTCATCTTGGCTTGTCGCAACACCTCATAGCAGCACTGAAATTTCTTCTCTGTGGGAAATATCGAAATATGGGGTAGATCTGAGCCTACTTCTAAAAGATATAAGACAGTTTCGAGGTCCCTAAACTGGATCGCGATATCGATAGGCAGTACTTTCTCAGAATTTCATGATGATTCCCGATCAACGTCCGCACCAGCATCAACAAGGATCTTGGTAATGGCCAGGAACTTTAAATGAACTACTAAGACTAGTGGGGGGTCTTTGACCTGTTTTTGTTAGCATTGATATGGCCATGATCCAAGAGATGCCGAACCACGTCTTCACGACAGTGAATACATGCTGTTTGAAAATGAGCTCAGTTGACCCTCTTGGCGATTCTATGGCTGAGATAGGGAGTTTCAAGAACAGCTTGTACCATTGCAAGACTAGATGTGTGGATAGCAGCCTGCAAGAAGCGATTATAGGAATCCTTGCAAAATCTGAGACCGTGGTTCTTGTACCAGCCTACCTGAAGATTGAAAGGATCTTCGTCATCTTTCTCACTAGCGGTGGCTACTGCAGTTACTATGGCGAAACCTTTGTCTAGAGAAGTCTACCCGTGAAACGCCTCACTATCGTTTACTTGAATGACCCTCAAGACCGGAGTTGTATCCCCTTCATCGTTGATGGCTGCCGAAAGCATTTCCAGAATAGCTTCCACGATGGCTCTGTGACCGAGCTTCGTTGAAAGCTTCAAGTGCCCGTCGAAAAATGGGTGGCTCGTGAGACTCGGTAGTTGTTGCATCAGGGTGGGTATGAGAAGGTGCTGTGCATGGCAGATAGCGGCCACCAGCTTCTCAGAATATCGGGAAGTAGTCAAAGGAGGGTGTAAAAAGAGTAACTTACGATCCTGAATCTATTCTCCTTCTCTCAGGACAGACAGTGTTCTGGAGATAGGTAAGGCCTGATGAAAAGTATCACAAAGATCTTGTTGCAGCGTTTTCTTCCAGTTTTCTGTGTCCTTTTCCAGTTCCTTGGCCAGATAGTTGACCATATCGTTTACCATGTTTGACAGATAGGGATGCAAATAAAGATGTATTCCCAAATACTTGTGGAACATACGATCGTCGCTGTTTTTGGTAGCCTTCACTGGCTGCTTGGCAAAGACATCGTATGTAATAGCGGTCTTGAGAGTACCTTGAACTGATTAGCCAGTATCTACAACCTATAAGCCGCTGCTATTGTACTCACGATAGATTCTACAGAGTTTCCAAGCCGCCTTGATACCGGCGACGGAAACCAGTTCATGAACCACATTCTCAAACACTTCCGGTAGGATATCGAGGAGCGGCATCTTGGTAGGCTGTACGAGTGGGTGCTTGTTGCTTCTTCTGGCCTACGAGGTTCGGAAGTTAGTGCCATCCAAGCAACCGATGCGATTGTAGTACCTTAGGAGCCCTTACAATAGCTTGCATGTTCTCGAGAGTGATGTATGCGTGGGTAGTTTACCTCACTGATTCGAAGCTCAGACGATGAGGAAAGAGAGGGGGTTTGAAGAAGAAGGTGGTTCTTGTAGTGCATCATATGCTCTTCTAGCTGAGCGCTAGCGCGATGATGTGACTCTCGGTGAGAGATATGTCCTCAGAAGCGATGAGAGGTTCAGGTAAAGGCAGCAAGATCCCCAAATTAACCGCCAGACTGAAGGTGAAATCATCTAGACTTACCCAGGACGCAGTATAGTATTACCATTGTAACACTCTCCACGTCTCCAGGCTTGCAACTCGACATATTCTCATCCAAATCGCTGTAGCGAATATCAAACCCAGAGCTTGCTGTTCTCTTACTCGTTCTCAGCCCTCTCTCTTGCTTTGACAAAAACAGCTTCCGTCCCCGCCTCCCACACCCGTCTGACCCGATCCTGACTCTCCAGATACGTAGGAACATCATCACCAGTCTGTTCTATCCTGGTGGCTCGCAAAAGCTTGTATGGATTCTTGCCCATTTTATACCACATGTCAACGTGTCGCACGACAGCGCCTTGAGTGAGCAGATACTTAAACGCAATAATCGAACGAGTAACGGCGTATTCTAGCGGAATATGGTGGGAAGCTGGTACACTTGCTGGTTTTGTTTTCGCCGACTTCGACTCGTTGACGTCGGCGCCTGCGTTGAGAACTGCTCTGATGATAGCTGGGTTCGAGGTGTTGATAGCGATCTGCAGAGGTGGAGCCCAGGAAAAACTCTTGTTTACATCTAATTGTCCGTGTAATAGCAAAACCTTGACCATCTTCAGGTCATTCGTTCTGCAGGCATAGGAGAAGACATCTGTGATGACCCTGTTCCCATATGGGCAATGCAATAGTATCTGACGCACTACCTTCAGGCTCAGATTTTGAACGCGTCTGACGGCCTCTCGCAAGGCTTGCACGTACGCTTTTTTTGCGCCCGCTTGCGAGTGTAGTGCTGACTCTTTCAAGAATGCGCCGAGACAGCCGACGATACCAACAGACTGTTGCACAATCGCGAGCTCCATTGCTTGGGACATGTACGGAGTCTTGAGAAGAGTCTCTGGGCCATCGTATCCCTGCCCCCTCTTAAGATTGGGTAAGTCAACATGCTCCAAGACCAACCGCACACTGTCTTCGTCGTCCATCGCCGCTGCTGCGACAAGTGGACTCATACGGCGCATCGGCGCATCGTAGTCTGTAAGGTGAGGTAGCAAGCTCTTTAGTAATTCATGAACGCCAAGCGCTATTGCTGATGCAATCTTCCCTTGAACCGTGAGTCCTGGACCTGAGACAGTTGAAAGCTTTTCATCATGCAAACGGCAGTGATCTTGTGGAGGAAAGTCCTTTCAGGTGAGAGAGCAAATGACAGGAGGGCTTATCATTTGCACCATTTTAGTGCAGAAGTCGAGAAGCTTCCCTTCCTTCTCGTTGGCGATCTTGAGCTCTTGACATGTATATTAATGCATCTCTCAGACTTTGGCCTATCAATGGTATCAGTGAACAGGTGTCGTTTCGCGTTGTATGGCTCTGTCGGACCTCTCTAGGTTCTACGTACCAGAAAGCTATCTGCTTCGTCACAAGGCCTGATGATACGGTAATAGAGGTAGTCTGGCATCAGATGCGACATGATGCCATTGTTCCTGCGCTCGTATAATACTTCTTTGATTCGATACAAGAGCATATCGTCTTTGATTGCACTGGCGAAGGTTGCTGCCTCTGTTAGCGGGTAAACAGCAATTTCTCGGTGGTGACACATACCACAGACAGGACGCAACTTCCAAGCTTCTCGGAGCCCTTCAGCGCAGAACAAACGATGTGCAATAATGCCAACAATTCCGACAGGCACCTCAATGTAGGATGTCTGCATGACGACGAGTTGTTCGTGAAAGGAGTTGCTCGAAGCTTGGAGAAAGTGACTTTTATTGAGATAGGTCTGAGCGATCATGGCTGACCGCTGCTGAACCGGCTGTTTGTTAGATGAGCAGAGACGCAGGAAGCCGCCAAGGACACTACTAATCGCGTTAGCATCGGTCACCAATGCAGTACATGCGTGCCGCTATACCGCATTGGCACCTCTAGAGTCTCAGGGTCCATACATCAAATTTACTATATCTAGATCCTGAGTCCTCTGACCGAGAACCTCATCAATTTCCAGTACTCCCACCACTTCTTCGTTCCTTTTTGGAGGGACAAGATGACCGTGCTGAGTTTGCGGTGCGTGGAGGGTGGGCAACGAAAGTTCCTCCAGCCTTGTATATGGATGTTTCATACTTGAAGCGGCGAATGTGGCGAACAGAAGAACAAGTTTATTTGTACACCACATCCTTCTTATAGATGTTCACAGCAAAAACCAGCAACACGAAAATTGGCACAAATCTCGATTGAGCAGTTGATTCTGATGCACGTTCAAACACGCATCTGTAGTATAAAGTCTCTAGTATCGCAGATATCCCCAACGCCATATGCAATGCAGCCTGTATCATGATATAGACCCAAATAGACCCATTTGCACCATATGATACATTTCCGTCATTGGAGCTCGCCCGTGCCTTCTCTTCACAAGCCCATCACCTAAACGTTGCGGTTCCGGGCACATCCTTGATCTCCTCAAACTTGGTACCCATCTTGACGACACTGTATCTTATCAACCTGGGGTCCAAGCTCATAGTTCGCCGCAACGCGTGCTGTGTGCGGGCACTCGCATCAAAGCGCATAATGAAGTGGTGGCCGTAGTGGTGTGTCGATTGCAGCTTCTTCGCTGGCTTGGGAAGGAGGAAGGTGCCCCAGTTGGAGACACCGCGGACGACGCCCTGTTGGTCGAGAACGATCTTTCCGGCGGTTTTGGCGATTCTGCGCAATATCATGTCAGCGGTGTGCTGGCGTTGGTGGTGGGAGGGCGAAATTACTCTTTTACTTCAGAGAGGCGGCCAGGCCGTACCTGCACTCGTTAGCATGCACCTCTCTAGGCCATGCGACACCCAACATACCACTCCTATCATCTCGTACAGCATCTTGGCTCGATTGCGCGGTGTTGTTGCTGACGTCGTGCCTTCCGTCGCGAAAACTATTCGAAAGCGGCCAACCTTTCCGCAACCGCGGAGGAGCTCCACACCGATTTAGCCTTGGCGCGTGTTATCACCTCTCCGACGTGCACAAACTTGAAGCTTCACAATCCCACACACAATCACTCCAAAATGGCTGCCCGGGCTTCAATCGCACGCGCTGCGCGCCAATTCACCTCCGCTGCGGCAAGGAGACCATCTCCTTTCGTGTGCCAGAGGTGGCAGCAGGCTACTCAGAAGCAACGGCTATTCTCGGTATCTGCCGCTCGTACGCACACCCGAAGCTTTGGAAAGCAATTGAATTGCGAGCTGGGTCGCTGACTGGGAGTAGTGAAAGAGAAGAAGTACACCGAGGACCATGAGTGGATTGAGATGTCTGCAGACGGCAAGACATGTATGTGCAGCCTCCCCCGCTCCCCCACATCCCCAGATGGTCCTGCTATCCAAGCGCACGGTGACTGACATGTCCCGTAGGCACACTTGGTATCTCCGAATACGCAGCAAAGGCCCTTGGCGACGTAGTCTACATCGAGCTTCCTCAAGTCGACATGGACGTCAGCGAGGGCGATGCCATCGGCGCTGTCGAGTCGGTCAAGTCAGCTTCAGACATCCTCACACCCATCTCCGGAGTCGTCGCAGAGGTCAACTCGGCACTAGAGAAGACGCCGGGTAGTGTCAACAAGGATCCTGAGGGTGATGCGTGGATCGCGAAGATCACCGTATCTGGAGAGCCAGAAGGCAAGACTATGACAAAGGAGGAGTATGCTGCGTTTACTGAGGAGTAAGTACTGGGCAACAGTCGGGAGGAAGCCTGAATGCATAAGATACAGATACCTAGGCGCATTCTTCAACATGCAATGCGAAACTTCACAAGTCAACACTTTCTGGGATTTGAGGAAATCTGTGCGCAAGACAAGTACGAGAAGACGACTTTATAAGCATGCTATGTCGCTTCGTGTCTCACTGTCGTCGCATTGTTCTCCTTTACTCTAACTTCGAACTCTTCCCGCCTTGCCTCAAGCCATGTCTACAGCTTGAACTATACGTTGCGATTATGTTGTGGTGCTGAGCACATCACAGTTAATGTCAGGTCAGTCGTGCGCTTCACCGCGAAACGTGCCATAGACCTGTAGTGCGCCCTCCAAACACTGTACCAGGCCAAAGAAGAGCATCAGACCAAACACAACGACAGCCACCCTAAAAGTATGCCATTGCACGCCATTTCCCCTATCGAACCACTACTGTGACAATGTCTTTGGTGTTGCTTCATCAGACACTTGTTTTAGCACAACTAGACGGTCGTGCCAGAACGCAAACTTCTCAATCTGCCGATCATCCGTCTTCAGATATTCCAAGCGTGTAAGCTGCGCATCTAGCGAGATGGCGAGGGGCAGACGACGATACCAGCTTGTGATAACGGGGTCAGATTGCGGGAATAGGAGGGAGAGGGTTCGGAGCGTTTCGTCAGCCAGGTCATCAGAGACCAAGTAATTGTACTTGTCAGCAGGTGCGCCGGTCAACGGTTAGAAATATTCTACTTTGAGGACTGACACTTGAGGAATGAAGCGTGGTGGAAGACATGCAGCGTTGTGTCGTCATGTGTCAGCCTTAGGTGGTCTACCTAGGCTCATAGAGTTGAATGTCCGCTGGAGCTTCACTCTTTTGTATTTTAGAGTCCTTGGGTGTGCAAAGTGCGCAGCAACGCAGTCCCGCAACGAGACTCCAGATCCACTGAAACACATTTCCCACCTTTTCCGCACCAGCCAGATGAGAAACCAACACCTCTTTCGGAACCGTCGCAATCAGAAATGCTACCCCTGGTCGGAAGTCTACTCCGTTCAGTTTTGCCGTGATCTAGCAAAAGGCGATTGTGGTATGTGGGTCTTCACAAAGCCAAATGATTCTCTCCTTGGACACATAGTTGCTGGTCTACCTGAGGATGGGCTAGCGTACATTGTCCCATTATATCAGGTCGTGGATGACATAAAGAAGAACCTTAAGCCGGGTCTAAGTCGACCGACCGGTCGGATAGTTCCTAAAGACGAAACCTTGGATCCCGTTGAGCACCATGCCTATCCCATTCTGTTCACTTACCTTCCGTCAGCACTAAACCCACCCCCGAAAATGCTTCTAAGTATTGGAATGTCAATCAAAATGAGGATAATTCGTTTCTTTCATCTTCGTTTTCTCGATCAGATAGCGGCTAACTGTCATGCAAGGGCAGAGCAAATCGTATCTGGCACCGCGCAGAGTTGCCCCGCAAAGCGCGGTAGAATATGTCTGGAGTTCCTCCTGGGTATCAGACATGGCAAGGAAACCAGTAGGTGATTGTAATATGCAAGTTTATTCCTAAGCTAGCTTCCCTTGAAATCACAGAATGAAACCGTCTATAGTGAGCAGCCACCATATAGCATTGAATAGTCCGCTAAAAGCATATGCCTCCCAAATATCCTCGGAAGCAAGATACCCGTCCCGCCAGCCTCTTAACGCGTGCTGGCAAGCCGCGTGCACCAGGCTTCCCAGTGCGACACGACCAAGGAAGCAGCACCACCTCATCTCGCCAAAACATACAGTTTCCCATTTCGTCTACATCTACGCGTCACCTCATCCATGGCGCCTGCGGAGGAACAAACACAATTCAATCCCATATTCTAGCGCGCGACGCTGTCATAGCCTCGCTTAGCACCCCGCATGCATCAAGTGTTGACATCACCCTCCTAAACCCGCCATCTCGGACCAAGACCGCCATCGATGCTAAATTCTCAACAGACTGGCGTCAGGCACGCTCCTGGCATGTACCCCAGATGACGCTAATGCGGGTTGGTCGAGTATCCGGACGTTGCTAGCCTGTAAAAAGCTTGTTTGCAAGGTTGCGCTGCAGACTCCACTGCGTTTGACGGCTTCGCTAATCTTACTACTGGTGATAGTTGGGTATTGCCGTGAGGGAGGCGTGGAGCAACTAACGGCACGATTAATTCCGTTGGCGCAGCAAATATTGAGCTTGTCGAATGTATCGTCACTGTTGTCGCGGCGGAGGAATGAGCCGTGTTGGGTTGGCTGAAGGCGTTTATGTGATGGGTGTTGTTGGTGGAGGAAGCGAAGAGTATGGGATGGCAGTTTACTGATGTCACCTAGGTGACAAGCTCAGGGGCGACTATTGAGACGAGGCGTGGTGATGTGCTGTTTGCAAGCCTAACGAGGCGACTATCGATGATCAAGATGGTATAAGACATACTGGAGTCGCCTCGGCTGTCTACAGTCAAGAGTCCCAATCTCGAACATCTTTGCTCTTCACAAACGTCAATCACGAGACTTGAAGATGCTTTCTAAGTCCTTCTCCCTCTTCGCTTTCGGCGCATTGACTTATGGCCAGGAGCTCGTTCAAGAGGGCGCTCCTGCGCCTGTCGTCCTCGCAACCGCAAAGTCTGGTGTCATGCCCGCGACCCCAACTGCTACTCCTTTTACTGGTGTCGATACAATTCAGAGTGCCATCGTCTCTCCTCTCCCTCCCGCGCCAGGCTACCTTCCAGATGAGACTGGTGGTCTTGAGGGCACCGCAACAGTGTCTTCCAACCAGCCTTCAGCCACCTACCGCGCCACCATGCCCGAGGTTCAGTACAACCCCTTCGTCGGCAGCACTGTCTCTGGCTCCATTGAAGCTGTCGGTGGCGCCGGCGGCGTAAACTTCACAGTCAGCCTTTCCGATCTACCCAACCAAGCCTAATTCGGTCCCTTCAATTGGCACATCCACGCCCTTGCCGTTCCCGCCGACGGAAACTGCACCGCAACCATGGGTCATCTGGATCCCACGAACCGCGGCGAGCTCGTCATGTGCGACTCCGCCCTGTCCGAGACATGCCAGGTCGGTGATTTGGGCGGCAAGCACGGCGGCAAGATTATGACAGAGGGAAGCTTCTTGACCAGCTTCGTAGATCCATACCTCAGCGTTGTGGAGGGCAGTGCAGGCTTCTTCGGCGGGTTGGCGTTTGTGCTACACACTGGCAACACGACAAGAATTACTTGCGCGAACTTTGAGCTGGTGGCTGGTGGTAATGGGACATCTGCTCCTAACGGGACGATGGGTATGCCCAGCCCGACGAGCAGTACCCCGGCTGAGTACACTGGTGCGGCTAACAAGCTTAATGGAGGCGCTGCTGGGCTTGCCGCTGGTATCTTTGCTGCGATGATGATGTAAAGAGTACTAGCAGTGGATCTGTTCGAGTAATACATAATACCAATAATTTCGCGGAAGTAAGCGCGTAGCCTGGTACCATTTGATGTGACTGCACTTTGCTCTTATATGACAACCCCCGATCAGACCAAAGCTTCGCCAACCACGCCATCATCTGTCTTGCTACCCCATGCTTGATGGAGAGTGCTAGGACACTCTTTATCACAATTCTCTCGTTTGCATATCCAGTATCTTGGACCGGTCCCTAGACCTTGATGGCATCCCAGATTTGCACACTTTTTCCACTTTTCTCCATTACCCTTCAGGCCCTTCCTCAGCATCGTCACCGCGTTCTTTGCTCT
Organism: Alternaria panax; assembly: GCA_019702505.1. Taxonomy (NCBI): domain Eukaryota; kingdom Fungi; phylum Ascomycota; class Dothideomycetes; order Pleosporales; family Pleosporaceae; genus Alternaria; species Alternaria panax. The sequence goes on from JAANER010000004.1 coordinate 3,501,491, forward strand.
TCGCAAGAGAAGCTCGTCTTTGGTAAAATCGCTACAGATACGACAGATCTCCCTAGATGCTGGATAGGAACTCGTTGATTCGGAGTAGAATGTCCGTCTTTTGAAAAAGCCTCCAGAGGCTCTCGGTGTTTCTAGTAATCTTGCGTGATCGCAGGTTGGGTTCCCTTTCGATCGATCTTTACGTGCACGGGGATGGCGAACAATGTACGTATGGTAGCAGGATGCGCAATATGGAAAGCAGTCTTCAACATGATGGGTTGCAACTGATTCCAGGACTGGACAGATCACCTGACAGCTGTCGCAGATTTGGTTTGTGCAGCTCCAGCAGGTGGCTTTCTGGTCAGCGTCGCATGTATACAGTCTGAAGATCGCAAGGCGGCGGGCGGCGTCGTTTGAAGGTAAGACGGATCCGCGAACTGACTTCGAGACAGCTGATAAGCTTTTGAGATCGGCATAGTGCAAATGCTTGGTGACCATGACCAGGACATCATACACACTAAGGAATTCGGAGAGCTGAGTGTGTATCCCTCCCCCATTCTGATACAGTTCCATTGGGGCATCTTTCTTCTTCAAGCCGTTCTTGAGTTCCGACAGCATGATCTCCACCCTTTGCTCTGCACCCAGGGCAGTCTTCACGGCGTACCGACGTCCTGACCGCACCTGGGCTTTGAAATTCAGTGGTAGGCACCGGAAGAACAATATTGGAATATAAAACAGAATCCACCACACGATTAGTACTGGCCACTTCACTGTAGAGAACAGACAGCTACCCATCATGCTGGCCATTTCTTTCACCAAATCGAAGATAGATTTGTTATCCCTCCTCATCTGTCGAGCAGCACCAAAGGCTGATATATAACCGATGAAAGATAGGAGGGCGTAGAAAAAGCTACCACAGTCAGCGGCGCTTGTCCCTACGCTGGGACACAACTCACGATAGCACGATCCCATATTGCATCTCTTCCACGAATTCTAAGCAAACCTTAGTTGGGCTCGCCGCTGTCTCATTCAGCCTTCCAGCCGCAGCAAAAAAGCTCTCATTCGTGCCTGGGGGTCGATGTAGTTCTAGGCCTACGGTATCGTGGCAAGCTTTCTTATTGGGAGGCGTGTAACCAATCTGGTAATGCGTAGCCATCGAAATGAAGACGGTAAGCGCAGTGTCGACGATCGCAAGGGGAAGGTTCAGGGGCGGTATGAATACTATCGAAGGCCACCAGATGATCAAGTTCCAGAGAAACAGGATAGTGCTCCATTTGCGCGCCAGCTTCTCGCCAGCAGGAATAGCCGTGTCGTAGGTGCCGTTGTGGAGTTGGACATGACTACTGACCATATCGTGGTGGTCGGATGCATAGACCCAGTAAAGTATGGTCGGAGTGAGTAGTACAAAGCGGACGACAAAACACAAAGTGTTCAGAATTTGCCAAGCGGCGCCCTTCATGCTGAGGAGAGCGAATGGCTGACGTTTACCGGTGTCGGCTCAATATAAGTGCGAATTCGTAGTTTGAGAGGTGAGAAAGATCCAACTGCGGGAGTGGCTGAGATTTACATGGCAGCGGACTGTGATAATGAAGCAGATAACAATCATCCGGGGCTGATGGTGCCTAGCGCACAAGGCTGAGCGGCTGAGTCGGTGAATGAAATAGACGACCACGGGCGATTTTTTTGTTCAGATGTGCATCAAACCACGAGAAAGAGGTTTGGTGTTGCAGCCTCAGGCTGCAAAGGCCTGATCGTCGCGAAAAAGAAGCCGCGGTCAGCCATTGTGGCATAGCTGGGATGCTGCGCCAAGATCCGGTGAAGGGCAACAGAGAGGCTGTGATTCGGCCATGCACACGTGTCCTCGTAATCCCCCTCTCTGAAGCGACATCGCACGATGCTGCTCTCATTCAACTTTGCGATGCATCCAGACACGCATCACAAGTCATGAATGACGTAGCTGGCTGTGTGAGTCCGGGTGCAGTGCAGAGTTCTCAGAGGCTTTGGCCGCACGTTGGCCGCTGCGATGCCGCTGTTCATCTTACTAGAAGAGGCTATGACATGGCAAAGGGGCAGTATGGTTGTCGCGACAAGGTAAGGGTGTCGCGCAAGATGAGGGTTGGGTGTTGGTAGTGATCCCCTGCCGAGGCTAGTAGTGCACGGCTCGATCCGCCGCCGGTGGGTCCCCATTACCATGACAACGGCGGGTGTTTATCGATGACACAACGCTCAATCGCACGTCCGTGGTCGACCATCTACAGAAAGATTAAGCCTGAATCTTGCGGCCCACACAAGGCTCAGAATATTGCTTACTCCGCACTTTCGGACTTCTTAGCTGCATACAACCCCCCCTCCCGACTTCCCCTACCGGCTGCTGCATCTGCCACGCTTGATCTCAACAACATCTGGACTGCATTGTTAGTCGCAGCATATATTAGCACCTGTCGATAAAGCTGTTATTACTATCTTGCCGCGGCAATTCCAAAACACCGCTACAATGGAGGCCCTGCTCTCCCTCGCGTTCGACAACATAGCGTCCAAGGACACCCAGAAGATTCGCAAAGGGTTGCGCCAGATCGAGGGCATGCTTGCGCAGATATGTCTCTCCAGTGGAAAGCCAAGAAATTCACCACCGGGCCACCGACGGAACGCCTCAGCGCTCAATCTGGGCGATCAACAACAGCCAACACCGAAGAAGCTGGGCCAGCTATCAGACGATCTTGCCTTTCGGGAGTTCTTCAGGTTACAAGAGGGCTTTGAATGGAATGGTGAGTGCGAATACACAAGCATATTTAGAGTTTGACTAACACCATACAGTTGTCACACGGGTAGCCGACTGTTTGGATCGATTGCTGGGTATGGGAAGCAGTAAGAGTAAGCTTGCGCCTGGAAGGTGTTGCATGGAAGCTAACAACCAAACTCCAGATGGTCAAAATGACATTCTCATCCTCTCCTCGTTATCGAACATACAGGGTCTCCTCTTGTTGCACCCACCATCGCGCATCATCTTCGGCCGCGAAGTCTACATGAACCTCCTCCTCGACCTACTCGACCCCTACAACTGCCCCTCCATCCAATCGCAAGCCCTCCTCGTACTCGTCACAGCACTACTCGCGACACCGCAAAACACCCGAGTGTTCGAACACATGGACGGTCTCCTGACTGTCACAAGCCTATTCAAGGACGAAGAAACTACACAGAACGTCAAGGTCAAACTGCTGGAATTCCTGTACTTCTACCTCATGCCTGAGATTCCAGTTTCTGGCCCGCAGCGGAGTCCGAGCAAGCTGACCAATGCTTTTGAGCGGCGGGGTAGCACCGACGATAGCGGAGGTGCGACGAGGAAACACATCCGGTCGCAAGAAGAGAAGCAGCACATGCTGGGAAAATATCTCAGCAACGTGGACGCTCTCGTCGAAGACCTCCAAGAAAGCGCGCCTTTCAACAGCGTCGCTTGCTGAGTGACGCGCACCACCAGTCGTCCCCAGCGATGACAAGAACACATTTCCTTTGTCTTGTCGATCTTGTTTGACCATATACTGGTACCACTATATCTTTCCTTACTCTTGTCCTATTCAGCGAGGCGTCCAGGAAACCGGGGTTCATTCGTAATCATGCGTCTCCTACGTGACAGCTATGCGCTGCTCTCCTTTTGTACTTGGCATCTTTGAGCGTTCAAAAGACTGTTAGCTTCATTGCGCACTGCAGTCGATACATTCGCTGTACACCATGCTTTCCATACGTCGTGCGGTACACTGGCGTCTCTGGTAGGCCAATGTCCGTCGCAAGAGAACCGTCGGGCTGGCAGCCACACTTGTATCCGGCTGTCTTTGTATAATCCAAGAAATTTATACTTGGCATCGATTACCACTGTGTTTGATTTGTGGCGTATCTCGAAGTAACAAGCGGTTCATTGCGATCCATGTATGCTATGCTCTGGCTGTAGGTGATAAGCGTTATCTTCCGTAAGCTTGCTCCAAGTATGTGATGTGGTTGGTAGGATAAATGCGAGGCGGTGACGAGCCGAGAAGCGCGTCCGGACGATTCGCGCTCAAGTGCGGAATGGTCGATGCGTACCTATATACAAGAGATGTACAAAGAACCTGTTTCACCCCAAGATACACGAGACATTGAGGGACTAACGAATGCGGTGAAGTGTGATGGACCCTTTGTCTGTACCGTATCTGGATCCAGCCATCGCTATGCTACGGCGAAAGCTATGCTGCGCGAGAAGGATGGCGAGTGCAAGGTTGGTCACCAGACTACAAGGCCGCAAGCATATCGGAGCGAGTAATATGCTAAACTCCGCTGTACGGTTGTCCTCATTACACCGGGATTAATCTCGATCGGTAACAAAGATTTTGCTCGCCTGTCTAGAGTAGGCTAGCTCCGGCACTGGGCGGAAGCTAGGCCTGTGGACGTCGGTCGCGTGTTCTTGTGCCACCAACCACGACAATTGCCAGGCACCAAAACTCCTGCACGCGAGCAGCCAGCGTCAAGCTTCGGACGTGATGCGCGCATTACAGTGAGGATGTAACTTTCTGTTCGTCGCGAAATTTACGTCTTTCAGCGCAAAGAGAGTTTGAGACCGAGTTCTGTTGTCAAAACTCTGGTGACTCTAAAGTGCTAATGACGTAACTTGCAGCAGATGACATGTCAGAAGGCGACACTAAGCCAGCAGTCACAACGGAAAGCCGGCTCTTCCTGCATCCAGCACCTTGGAGGTTTACGCCGCACCAAATGCCAGGGCAGAGCAAGTTCGTCCGACCAACCGCCTGCCAGGGCTGGTCTGCCTCAGTGGCTGCTGTTTAGTCACGTTTCGCATGCCGTGCGTTCCGCTGACTTCACTACGCGCCATGCATCCTGCCCTTAGTGTAGGATGCAGTCCTCGGCAATGGTCGTCTTTCCTGCCTGTTCCTTACTTTGTCTCCCATAGTTTGTCGTAGCTAAGCATTCTGCCTTTCAAGAAACCCTGGAATTGCTTCTTTCTACCTTTGCAAAGCACGTAGGAGGCACGGCACTGTCTTGCGCCTGGACATTTGCGCAGGCACATCCGGATAGATCGGCTGTCATCCTAGTCAAACACTTCTGGTATTCCTACAAATACATTCAGCTTCCTCCGGGTAGCTGGCCTCGAGCTTCTGGAATCATATCTTCCGCGATCCTCAAAGTTGCGCGCCAACACCTAGCACCACCGCCTCTCCTTGCGCATAATCCCCCACCATGGGCGCAGGAGCCTTCATAGAACCGCTCGTGGTAGTCACCCTGCTCTTTGGTGGCACATGGGTGAACCGAAACACAGAATACCGACTCTTTGGTCGACGGAGAGTGTACCAAAACTCGCCCCGCTCAAATTCCCCAGATTCAGGGCGATCTAGTCCGTCGTCTAGCGTATCGCTTCTTGCCAATGTCGACGAGGAGCCCAAATGGAGGAAAAGAGAGGTTGTTGTCTTGGGTATGCGGAAGGATATCATGAGCCCGAACACTAGGCGGTTCAAGAATTACTTCCTCAGTCGACTGCTGCAGAAGTTTCCCTTCCTTGTAGAGGCCTGGTATTGGGCACTTATCTACTGGGTGAGCTAGCTCTTGCGAGTACTGCATATGCACCTGTAAACGGCTACTAACATTTTGTTCGACTAGGTGTACCAACTAGGTCGCGCATTCTCCGCCGTAACGATGGTCGAAGGCACTGTTAACGTCGCTCGCCGTCACGCCCTCCAGCTCATCCACCTCGAACAGAAGCTACACATTTTCTTCGAACTCGACGTCCAAGCATGGTTCCTGAAGCACCCTTTCCTCCTCCACTGGACAAACCGCACATACTCTTTCATCCATATCCCTGGTACAATCCTATTCCTAGTGTGGCTATTCTACTACACCACAACGCGCAACCGCATTGATCTCCCCCTCCACAACAAGCCAATGGGCGAGGCAGACGGCAGCCCTGCAGGCCCAAAGCTGTATGCTGCGAGGCGCAGGACAATGGCTATGTGCAATCTAATTGCTTTCATTGTCTTCACCCTCTGGCCATGCATGCCCCCTCGTCTCCTCTCCGACCCCGAGGTCCCCGGCTCCGTAGGCAAGGAAGCGCGTAGCTTTGGTTTCGTCGACACAGTCCACGGCGCCGAGGGCGAGAGCAGCGTATGGACACAAAACAAGTTCTGCAACCAATATGCTGCCATGCCTTCGCTGCACTTTGGTTACTCGCTTCTCATCGGCCTCACCATCATGTCGATTCCGCTTGCGCCACAGCACCGCCGTTCTCGCACCGTTGCTCTTACCATGGGTCTGCGTATGCGTGTCCCTTCGCCTCGTCGCATACTCTGCATCTTTCTGGGTGTCGCGTATCCCACTATCATTCTCGTCGCTATCGTGGCTACAGCGAACCACTTCATCCTTGATGCTGTGGCTGGTGCCATGGTCTGCGGATTGGCATGGACGGGTAACAGGGTGCTGTTGAACTTGCTGCCACTAGAGGATTACTTCCTGTGGTGCGTACGCATTCACAAGCCGGCGCGAAAGACTGTGCAGTGGGATGGTAATGATGAGGATGACAACGACTACGGCCATAAGAGGTTTGGCGCTAAGGGCGTCATTGTTGATTAGATGGACGTTGTTTGTGTCATGTATGAGAAGTGTGTGGAGGTAATGAACAGGTTGAATGGCAAGCATTGGATATCGGCGTCTCACTAGGATCGGGCATCTTGGCTTAATGATGGCGGTGGAATTATCATGGGGGGGGACCTACCTTTTTAGATACCCTGAACTAAATGAACATAATCATATCTCATAATCCTCATTTTTTTTTCTGTCACGCATGTCAGGTAACAATCCACAAAACTGCAACTTTCCAAGCAGTACTCCCACTTCCAGCTTCAGTCAGTAATTAGGATCGTCACTCTGCGGCAAATTCGGTATCGGCGTCCCAGTCAACTCACTCTTCCACCCCATGATGAAGGAACAATCCATATCCTTCTTCCTCGACTTGATATCCCCACCACCACAATCAAGCTCCCCCGCACTCCAAGTACCCGCCCTACACTCCCCACACTCCCTCCACGCCTCGCCATCATCCCACACACACGCAAACGCCGTATTCTCCCACGAGAACCGCACCTTGCCGCCCACATAATCATACGGCCCCACGAGGAACCGATTCGGAAACCCATAGACATGGTGGTGCACAACGGATGTCTCAGACGACGATAGCCAATAGGCGTATGTGAAGTCGCGGTTTACGTATACGGCGCGGGCGGCGAGGGTGTCGTCGGCCATGCAGGTTTCTAGGAGCTGGAAGTGGAAGGGGAGGATGATGATGGGTTCGGGGTCGTTGGGGCGGGTGAGCTGGGTTACTCTTGCGGCTTTGGGGAGGGTGGGTGTGCGGGGGTTGGCGTTGTTGATGGATGCTGGGGATGGGTGGGTGGGTTCTCCTTGGGTGGGGATGAGCTGCGTCTCGTGGGTGGAGGTGCTGTTGTAGCTTTCGATGGCGATGGTGTGGGTTGAGGGTGGGAAGGGCCGGTCGGGCTGGAGGATGGCGGCGGCTGTGGTGCCGAGGGCGAGGATGACGATGATGAAGAGCTTCATGGTTTGTTTCATGAGCTAGGATTGGTAAGTTGAGGTGTGTGTGTGAATCGAAGTTGGAGTACTCACTGTGGGATGCTTTGGGAAGGCTGTCAATGAGTGTCGAGCGAATGTCGCAGACTCGAGGCTATTCAAGGAGACCCCGAGTGAGGGAGTTAAAACCTAGAGGAAAAGGTCAAGTATATACTTGAGAAGAGGTCAGATGTTCATGTGAGCAGTAGACGCATGTGAATGAAGTTGCGTACGGACCGTTGACGAAGCAAACAGACAGTCGCGTGAATTAGATAGTATATGTGTTGGCACGGCATGAGCGTGGATTGCCATTGGTACAGAAAGGTTCAAGCACGCAGTGCCGCAGGGGCTGCGTGTTCCTGTCCTACCCGCAACGGTGACGGAGCTTGGACGACAAACGAAAAGAGTGCTGGGATCCAGGTGATACATGAGAGATATTACAAAAGTATACATGACATTGTTGTGTACAGTCAACAGCGCTTAGGGTATAGCGTTAAAGAGAGTGCAAGAAACCACCAACGCCGGATAAGCAATGCACGATATGCAAACAGCGGCCTAGTAACGGGACATGACGCTATGAAAGGACACAAGGAAACTCATCAACGTCTGCTACTCTTAGTGTTGTTCCGGCTGGGTCTGTCGTCCCTGTGCGATCGGTGGGTGTCGTATCGTCCGCCCATCTCCTCGTCTTGGACACGTCCTCCACGGTAGGTGCGCTGAGGATGGCGAACGTCACTGTGGTCGTCCTCGAAAGTGTTGCGGCGCTCGTCGATCTCATCGTCAAAGTCGACATAGACAGAGGCAGGGCGCGGTCGTCGTTCTCTCGGTAGCTTGGAGTCTCTGTCCACGAGTGCTTTGGGCTTGTAAAGCTTGTCCAAGTGCTCTTCGAGGAGGCGGACGTTTTTGCCATTGGCCTTGACGGCGGCATCGGCAAGGTCGCCAAGGAAGGGAACAAGACCGATCAGGAAGTCAAAAGCGACGTTGAACAGCATCATGATGAGAACGGTCATGGGCAAACCGCCGTCAACCTTCATCATGTTCCGCACGAGGTTCAAGGCCAAGGCCGAGCCCGCGGCGTCACCCACGGCGGGGACAAGGCCAATGACGGAAGACCAACCAAATCGAATTCCAAAAAGGGTAAAGAGGGCATAGTCCAGCCTGTATGCAGTCTTGCGGGCTTTAGCCAGGACATTGACATCATTGTCGGAAAGATAGTCTGGGATTTGCTTCTTGACTTTCTTCATCCTGTGGGGCTTCCTCTCGTCTGGAACCAGGGCATAGTAGGGGTCCTGTGGAAGAATTAGTGTGGGCTGCGTGAAGGAACCAGGGCGACTACTAACATATGGACCCGATACGTCCTTGGACTTGTACTTTTCCATCTCCTTGCCCAACGCCTTCTTCATTGCGTACTTGGCGACAATGCCGGCCATGATGGATGGTGGTGCGGGGGGTAGTTTGTGGTGGCGAGGTGTGCAGGCTGCGATGAATACAGACGTAGACGAGACCGCAAAAGAAGCCTTATATGGCGCTGCAGGCCAAACGGGTGGTTTGACAGTGCGTGGTGGTGCGGCTATCTCACAGCGCGCTTGTTGCGTGGTTGGCGGACGGCGCTTCTTCTTTGAGCATGTGAAACGGGCGCGTCGCTGGCCTATGTATAGCTGGCGAGGGCGACTGGCAACGGGCAGGGTAGGATGTGTGCAGTGAAGAAGCGACAAGTGAAGGAGCGACACAAGTGAAGACGCCGGGCCTACTTATCGCATGCATGTGCTGGCGGTGAGTCGCTGGAGACTGCCCTGCTTCTGTGACGCGATCCCAGACGGGCCAACGTCATGGCTCTCGCGCGCCCTTGTTTCGCCTGCGGGCACAGCCACCGCCGCCACTCTGGCCGACTCCAGCCACAGCCCACTGCCGCCACGACGACCCTCGCCGCCGGGCCTTTGGCCGCACACCAACGCCCAACGACCAACGACCAACGACACGCCCGCCGACCCGACGCCATATTCTCCGCCATTCTTTGCGGCTGTGCACTCCTTCACCGCGCGCATCACCGCATCTAGGCCCCTCGCTACCGCCCGTCCGCCGCCCGCCGCCCGCCGCCCGCTGCCCAGCTCACATCTCCCCACCCTCTGCGACACGCGCTGCACGCGGCATGCTCGATACGGGCCAGACGTCCATCCACCATGACAAACACAAGCCGAACACTCGTTGACTGGCTCGACGACCTCTGCGTGCGCTTCATCGTCAACCTGCCCAACGAAGAGCTGCAGTCGGTGGAGCGAATATGCTTCCAGATCGAAGAGGCCCAATGGTTCTACGAAGACTTCATCCGCCCGCTTGACCCCAACAACCTGCCGTCGATGCACCTGCGCAAGTTCTCCCAGCTCATGTTCCAGCACTGCCCGCTCTTCTCCGCCTACTCGGAGGAGCTGCACCAGCAGGCCTACGAGCAGTTCCTCGCCTACAAGACACGCGTCCCCGTGCGCGGCGCCATCATGCTCAACGAGGACATGACCCACGCCGTGCTCGTCAAGGGCTGGAAGAAGGGCGCCAAGTGGAGTTTCCCGCGCGGGAAGATCAACAAGGAAGAGACGGATCTCGACTGCGCCGTGCGCGAGGTCTGGGAGGAGACGGGCTACGACCTGAGGGAGGCTGACCTGGTCGAGCCCGACGAACACATGAAGAAGATCACCGTCACCATGCGCGAGCAGAGCATGATGCTGTATGTCTTCCGCGGTGTGCCCATGGACACATACTTTGAGCCACGCACCAGGAAGGAAATTTCAAAGATCGACTGGTACAAGCTCACGGACCTGCCTACCTTGAGGCGAAAGAACCAGGTGCAGCAGCAGGGCAATGGAAACGACCTGATCAAAGAGAGCAGCTTCTACATGGTCGCACCCTTTTTGGGGCCTCTGAAGCAGTGGATAAAGCAGCAGCACAAGCTAGGCAGACAGCGCGCACGGAACGGCGCGCACATGGCTCCAGCACCAGTGGCAGGAACCGACGACGAGGATGTACAGCCCACGCTATACGAGACTACGGCCGACGAAGCAGCCCCTGTTGCAGATGCCCAAGTAGCCAACAACTTTGCAGATATGGTGGCCCGGTTGGGCCGTGGTCACTGTCCGAGCCACTCATACCCAGAGCTATCCCAAGAGAACCACGCACCACCACAACAGAGTCAGGATCCGGCAGAAGCCCTCAAGCGCCTACTCAGCGTAGGCGTGCAGTCACAGCCAGTGGAAGCCCCGAGCCAGCCACCACCTCAGGGGAATCCCCTCCTGGCCCTGTTCAAGCAAGGCAGCCAACAGCCTCGGACACCCTTTGAGCAGATCATGCCCCCGCCTATACAGCCGTCAAGTCCCCATGGTCAGCACGGCCCTCGGCCTCCGCAGATGGGCAGCATGGGGCCACCGCCGCCCTTCTTCCCACCACACCAGAATATGCCATTCCAGGGGCCTCCTGGCCACATAAATGGCATGCAACCACCACCACCACCGCACATGTCGCCTCACTTCATGCACCAGCCGCCGCAGCAACAACAACAGCAGCAGCAGCAGCAGCACATGTTTCCATCCCAGCAACTCAGCATGCAGCAAGTGTTTGACCAACATAATTCGCGCCCACAGTTCCAAGAAATTGGCGACTCACATTTTGCGGGCGGAAATGGCAGACCAGTGATCCCGTCGGCCTCCAAGTTGCCCGCACCAAATCTGAATGCGCATGCAATGGGGTTGCTGAACTCTTTCAAGAATCAAAACCAACAACCTGCTTTCCCGCCATCGCCTCAAACTATCATCACTGCTCCACTACACCGAAGCCAGCAAACAACGCCGAAAATACAACATCCGATGCCTCAACACAGGCCGCACGGCCTCGTATCACCGCCGGCACAATTCGTTCCCAGTCCGCCCCAGTTTCAGTCACCCCCCATCAGCTCGAGCTTCGAACCTCAACAGCCAAAGCCAAGGAACGCCTATCAAGATTCATTGCTGAGCATGTTCAAATCTACACCACCACTCCCAAGTCCACAGCCCCCGCCCGCAGAGCTGTCTGCACTCCCCACAACGCCAGCACATGTTTCCGCGCAACCTGTCGCGAATCCATCCGGACAGCCCAACGCGGCTCTTTTTGCAGTGTTCAATGCTCCTACCAAGTCGAACATGACGTCAGCCACCGTTAGCGGACCAGTAAATGCCCCGGACTTTGACACTATGAAGAGGAACAGACAGCCGACGAACGGTAGTTCACGCGGATCGTCACCGCCCGCCAACATGCCCTTTATGCCTCAACAGATACTCAAACGGGCGCCGCAAGCTTCACCTAAACCTGCGCTGCCGGCCGAGCTAGCCGGATCGCCGCAAATGACATTCCAGCCTCAGATCCTGAAGAGACCTCAACAGCAGACAAAAGTGCCAGGACAGGCAGGTATGTACACTTCTATGCCCATGCCTACGTTTTGTATAACACATGCTAACTATTCTTCTTCCACAGCTGCAGGAGAGACATTACACAAGCAAGGCCTGCTAGACATGTTCAAGGGAGCCTCACCACAGCCTCCACCCGCGCTCCCAGCCGTCTTACCATCTCGCTCGCCCGCCCCCCCATCTTTATCCGACATGGACAGACGCGACTCAGTACCCGCAGAGCAAAAGACCGCCCTCCTCTCCCTCTTCGGCAACAAACCCTCTCCATCTCCCAACCCCCAAACCCACAGTCCCGTCCCACCAGCTCGATCCCCTTTTCCTCCTACCCCCAAGACATCAATGTCCGGTATCATCAGCCCCGTGAGCCCGCTAGCTGCAAACTCCATTGTGGGTGCGACTAGTCCCGAGGAAATGACGAATCGGAGTCGCATTAGCAGTATTGGGGATGGGGTCCCGCCACCTAGTATCGTTATACCGCCACATGCAAGCCGCACAACAGTAGTAGATGCGGGAGTCAGTCTAGCTGCTGCTGTTCAGAACAATGAAGGCGTCAGTCTGGTTGGTTTGAGTACGAATACTCAGCAGAGCCGGACAGGAAGTACGAGTGAAGGCAAGAGTCCCGTGGATAAATCTTTTCTGTTGGGGTTTTTGGAGAATGTCGCCAGGGGTGGGCGGTAGGAAGGTAGTGGCGTGGGGTCTGGCTCTCGACTTTGCATTGTTTTGGGGCATTGTTTTATGATATTATTAGGTGGGATATGGATTTTTTGGTTGGCTGGGGTGTGGATGCATGGACGGCTATCTGAGTGATGGGCGGCATGACATGACATGACATGGCATGACGATCATGGCCGATGATCTTTTCCGGCAAGGCGTGGCTGAGATGAGATGGGATGAAATGGAGAGATATGAGCTTAGGTAGAGATGTATACGGATAGGATAGTAAAACATGATAAAGAGAAAACTCATGGCTGATCGAAACTGTTTGAATTTATTTTGAAATGTTATTACTACACATGCTACGCTTCTCCTGCTGTTGTTTCTCTTTGGCATTTCTTCATCCAAGTATGATCTCAAAATTCACCGTGCCAACTTTGACTTTCTGTCTCCTAAGAGGAAAATACCCTACCAAAGTGATTACAACAAGGACGAGCCGTGAAGTAGCTGGGGAGTCTTGACTTGATCACTCGTGTAATTCTATTGTTTAATCCTCACCTTCAAAATAGGTCACCTACAGAGAGATGATGACAATAAACTGTTTTGCTTAAAAAAAAAACACATACACATTTCATACATCTCTTCCACCCTCTTACCACCCCACTTTCCCTTTATTTATTTATCTATTTATTTGTATATATTTTCCTTTCCCTTACATCTGTTTACTCGCTGCATTGCATATACCTCGTGGATCAACAAACAACATGTCCCCCTTCCTTCCTTCCTTCCTTCCATCATACCCAAAATCTCTGTTCTACTTGCGCGCCGAGCAGTATTATATACATATATATATAGCACATGTACGTACGGACATGGTTTTCGCCGCATCTTATCCGCATTGTTTCCGCGATTTTGCCATGCGTGGTTACGATTATGCAAGCATGTGTGCACATGTGAAAGCACTTTTGTTTAACCATGTCGTGGTATGCTACATCATTGCCCTTCTTCATCGAACAATGACAATAACAACAACAACAACAACAACAACAACAACAACAACCACAACAGCAACCACAACAGCAACATGCCGTCCCACCCCCTCGTACTCTCAGCCACGGGCACACCAAAACTCCGCCGGCCGGTCGAATCTGGCTAAAATGACGCCTGCTTTTGTGATCGGTCACGTGACCTTTGTGTGCCATCTTGCCAAGCCCGAGCTTAATTAATGTATGCTTGTTTTTTCCTTTTTTCTTACAGTGACTGGGTGGGAAGGTGGAGTGATTGCGAGAATCCAACTGCATCTTACTCGGACTTGGAGGGGGGGGGGGCAGACTCCAGTTTCCAATTTCTTCTTTTCTTGGCTCTTGAGGAAGTTGTTGGTAGCGGAGGTTTCATGTTGTTTCTTACTGGCTGGTAGCTGGACGACAAGGCTGGGGAGTAGGGGGAAGTACAGCTTTTAGCTGTTTCACCCGCCTGGGTAAATTTCTATCATCTTGCTTATTGCAGTCATCACTCTTGTGGAGATGTAGGACTACGGTACGTCAAAAATACGCACTCGATAGCAATTGATTATATACACAACAATTAATCACACGGAGACTGAAGAGAGGAAGACCAGATTGATGTGTGGATAATTACTACGTTGTTGTGCGAGAGATGGAACTCTACGAGGCGGGCATGTTTGATACCTCTGAAGCTAGACAAGAAAAGAAAAGGCAAGGGTAGCAATGTACAAAAATGTATGGCAAGATGGGAGCTTGGTGACTTTGTGGCTAACAAGGATATTGTTCTTCTTGTTGTGGTTGTGTAGATCAGGACTTGTTGTAAATTGGTTCTGTCGTTCCCAAGTTTCCAGTTGAAAGCTCTTTTGTCCCCGATGTTTTCCCTACTCGCCCCCAAATGCTGCGCTTGGAAATGCCAAAAAAAACATGCTTATGCTGGTAAAATGGACGACGCTTGATTGACGATGACTGGGTAGTTGTAACGGAAAATCTCTTCAAGAGGAAAGCTAGCGGAACGCTGGTGTTGGGTTGATTGTACAAAGTTAGAGACATGTTGTAGACGAGGAGGATAGCTTATAGTGCGACATTGTCTCGTCCCCTGTCCAAGATTTCAGAGGGTACGGCGCTACGTGTGCTGAAGCGCACTTCAGTGCCTGGATGTGCCTTGAAAATAGGAGCCGTCGTCTGCGTATCGTGCCTCTGATGCTTGATGTCCCTTCCCACCAAACCACTCTTGCTGCCATTGCGGCTCAAGCCCGCAGCACTCGGTTGCCGAGTGATGCCGCTCGCGTTTTTGGGTACGCCGGAGGGTAGTGCTGGCATTTCGGGTACCTCATCTTCAGAGTAAGTGGTGGACTGTGTCATGCGGAATTGTTGCTTGAGGCGTTGTTCTTCCACGCGGTTGGATTGCTGGTTCACCCAGGAGTCTACCGTGCGGAAGCGTGGGACCGAAGAGCGAGATGTCATGAAGCTATCACGTCCAAGTTGCTGGGTGGCAGTGTCGCGAGAGGGATCGTGGGGGGTTTGAGGGGCCTGAGAGTTGGTCCAGCTGAACCTACTTGCCATACCACCACCTGTAGCTGCAGCCGCAGAGGCGCCGCCAAAACCGGATCGTTGAGAGATGGAAGGACGGTTTGAGAGGAACTGGCGGAATGTTGGAGGAGGCGGGAGGTTTCTGGTTTGCTCCTGAGAAGGGTCGGGGAACCGCAGCGATTCTTCGTCACCGTCCAAGGATCTGGTGTTGCGAGTCGACGCGCTCCGTCGTTGCCCTTCTATAGGCAAAACAGGTGATGAAGGTGTTGCGCTGTCATTGCGACGATGTGAGTTCGAGACAGAAGGTGTGTCATCATAGAAGCTCTGCGTTCCATCTCTAGTTGGGGGCTGGTTGAAGCTGTCACTCCGTCCGAGAGGTTGAAGCCGTTTCTGTGAAGACAGTGATGAAGATCGCTTAGGCGCCACCGTTGGTCGAGGGGCGTTGAATGAGTCACGCATACCATATGAGTATTCATCGTCAAAGTTCTGCTTCTTGTCCTGACCGTATCGCGATGATGGCGGAGGTGGGGATCCACGGCGAAGTTGCTGTTTGCCCTGCTGGACTACGTCCCTGATAGTAAGACCTCGCTTTCGCATAGTGTACATGGCAAGAATGACCATGACGATGATGATAGTCGCACCTAGTCTTTGTTAGCGTAAAGTCTGATGTGTGTACTCAGTTCATCTTACCGATGGAGCCAGCAGCAATGAGCAGGTGCTCGGTGGTCTGGGAGATTGGGCGATCATGATGGGGTCTAGGCGGCGGAGGTGGCATAGCGATCACGATGGTCTCGGTAGGGTTGTTGTCGGCGAAAGCAGGTGTGGTGGTTTGTGGCTCATCACTGAGAGTCATGGTAATCAAAAGCTGCGCGCATTAGTCAAGTCGCTGAATTGGTGCATATTCCTTACAGCTGGCGTTCCTGAGGGTATCGTAAGCGAAGGTGTTGTCATAGCTGTCATGGACGGATTTTCAGGGTAGTCGTCTTCATCAGAGTCGCTGTCGTAGTCTGCAGGGCTGGGCTGTTGACGTTTTGCGTTTACAGTGGCCGTAGGCTCTTCTTCCACCAACTCCCTCTCAACAACAACATATTCGACCTTTTCGTAAACCCCACGGCGCCATGGGGCGGGCATTGCTTCCGGTATGCGATGGCGTCAAATGGGGAAACCCCTCTCAGTCTTCCAGCCGCTCGAGTTCTCCACCAGACATAATCCACAAACTCGTCCAGCGATGTAAGGTTGTCGTGGTCGAAGATGGTGTCTTGATCGGAAGCGTGTTGGACCGCGACCAGCGAAGTCGATGTGAAAGAGTGATATAGCG
Source organism: Alternaria panax (assembly GCA_019702505.1). Classification (NCBI taxonomy): domain Eukaryota; kingdom Fungi; phylum Ascomycota; class Dothideomycetes; order Pleosporales; family Pleosporaceae; genus Alternaria; species Alternaria panax. The sequence continues at coordinate 3,517,993 of JAANER010000004.1, forward strand.
AATGTATGTAAGTGATTAGCAACGACAAGCCCGCCTGCGGAACGAAGGACAGAATAGAAAGCAAAGTCAGCAAAGGTGCAGCGAAAGGCTGGGCGAACGCTCAAGACGAGACAAGTTCATGCGAATAGCGGGAGGGGTGGCCTTTGAGAAGTGCATGAATTACACTAGTGGTGAGTCGCTGCTGGTACCATGTCAGTTTGGGGAGACGCGAAGGTACGGGTAGACCGCTATGATGATAACGGAGTGTTTAGCAGCAATTGCGATGCCGACGATGCTCCAAATGGCGAGATTCGATAGCCCCGAGCGCGCTTAATTGCCCTCAATAGGGCAAGATGTGCCATGATGGGGAATAAAATGGTCGTGCAAGGTTTGGGGGGTTGTCTTAAAGTCGTCTCAGAGCGCCATGGTCACGTTTCAGGTCCCGGTTCCGGGGCCGATCAAACGCCACAGGGGTCTGTCGTAAGACTATCGACCGACTACAATTATTGGACGTCTAGAGCGCAATTGTGATGGCTAGCAGGAATTAATTCCTTCAATAATTCCCCGCATATGACCGGCAGCCCGACTGGGATTCGGCGGAAATGCAGGACAGCCTTGTGGTGGTACAGGCTGCAGATGACGACAAGCCACAGGCTCTCCGAGGAATGCAGAGACTGCTGCGCCTCGAATGGCGTGGTCGACCTTTGGGCTCCACTGAGGCCCTTTTTTACGGTAGCGCAACGTGGTGCGGCGGTGCTTGTGGCCAGACTATCGCAGAGATGCGGCCGAGGCCAATTTCTTGGAAGAACAGAGGCACACAATGTTTCGCACAAAGGTTTGCTGGGGGGGGGGGGGGGGGGGGGGGGGGCGGAAGAGAGTGTTTCCTGAGGCTGGGCAAGCCTTCGCGGTGATCGCTGTCTAGGATGCTGGCAAACAAGATGAAAGGCGAGGGACATTAGGTCGAGACGCGCAACACTCGATATGACGGACATGTAGTGCTGAGCCCTCGGATGATGCGGTGTTTAGTCGTGGACGGTTCGCTCCCGCCGAACTGGCCGTGGCTGCCGGACGAGCTTGACCTCTGGGTGGCTGAGGCTGAGTGACTGGACGTGCTCCGCCCCAAAAGATTCGGCGGATTCGTTCGGTCATCAGATTCCTGTAGTCAGCAGACGTTGGTGGGTGCTGCGGCAAGAAAGCGAGTGGTATAAGATTGTGGTGTTCCTGTTGCGCCGCTCTTGCTCTCATTCACGACACGACATTAATCCCGTGTTCCCGTATCCGCCCCCAGCCTTACGTCAACCACCCCTCATTGCCGACCCCTCATCAGCGCAATTACATCAACTGCTCCCGCAACCTACAAACCTCACACAACCACCATGTCGGGCCCTTACGACCAGTACAACCAAGGCTACCAGCAATACCCTCCCCAGGGCCAGTACCCTCCTCAACAAGGCTGGGAACAACAGGGCGGCTACCAGCAGCAACAATACCCGCCTCAGCAACACGGCCAGGGCCACTACGACCCACAACAGCAGGCCCACCAACAGCAAGGCTATAACCAGCAGTACGGCGCCCCCGCTCACGGTGGCTTCCAGCATGGCCAACAAGTAGCGCCATATGACCAGCAGCAGCAAGGGTAAGGGAAGAAGGTCGGCAACACCAGATTCCGTCAACTGATCGCAGAGCAGATACGGCCAGCAACAGCAGTACCCTCCACAAGGCCAATATCCTGGCCAGGCCCCAGCGCAGCAGTTCCCGCAACAGGGCGCATACGCCCAAGACCAGTACCCACAAGGCCACAATGCCTACGGCCAACCGCAACAAGGACAGCAGTACGGCGCCACAGACCCCAACATGCAGGCTGAAGGCGACCGAGGCCTCATGGGTGCTCTAGGTGGCGGTGCAGCCGGCTACTTTGGCGGCAACAAGCTGGGCGGCCATGGCATTATTGGAGCCATAGCAGGCTCCATCCTGGGCTCAAAGCTCGAGGACAAGCACAAGAAGCCCAAGCCCGGCAACAGTGGATGGCACTAGAAGAGCAAGACCCGAAGCGTGTCTCTGGGTTGACGCCTTACGATTTGATTTAGCAGCGGGCGGCTTAGTTCTGTATTACTTCCTGGCGTTCTGGGTAGCTCGCACGGTAATGCCTCGTGCCTAACGACTTTGGATACTGCGTACTGGGCATGTCTAGATTGAATGATAGTCACGAATGATACGTTTGTAATAAACGCCACCATCTCGCTACCTGCTCATCAAAGCGAAACAATGTCAGTTCATTACAGGAAACTTCGTCTCCAGTGCTGCCTTTGCCGTACAATGGGAGATTACTCAAAGCGGACGTTGAAACGCGCCGTGTTCGAAACAACATCAACGCAGCCGGGCTGGTATTTAGGGCACTTACAAGGGAAGGCCCGATAGCCGAGCGGCCCCCAGCCGGCGCATTTTGTTTGATGGAGTCGGATTAATTTTTGAGGTAGAGGGCTGTTTATCTGCAGATGGCCGCTGTTCGGTCTTGTTTCCGATTGTCGTGAATGCAGAGGGCATGGGGACTGTTGAGATCCGTTCTGCGGACTTGGAAATCCCGGATGACCGTGTGCGAGGTGGCATATACCGCGCAGAAGGCTGAATCGCGGTTGAGTGAGCTGGAGGTCAAGGTGATGTTGCCCTCGAGCCACGTGATGGTTGTTTTGAAGAAACCGGCCTTGGAAGGAGCAAGGGCCCAGGTGTCGAGCCGTGCGCTGCGCAGTCATGTTCGCTTTCCTGACGGTTGATCACTCACATTTGACGCGACGCCTTCGCGTTGGCGTGTCGGCTTTGTCGAAGATGGCATTGTCAATCGTATGCTTGGTCCGGTCTGCGCGTATATCTCAATACTAACTCGCGGCTTCTATGCTGCGGGGAAAGTCCTTACGAGCGGGAGACTCAGTCAAGCAGGGGCGAGAAGTGCTGCGATGCAACACCCGCACCAGGCACGGCGTCACCAAAGAGACTGTGCTGATGCTGGCCGTCCAACAGCTCGAAACGGTATGCGAGTCCCGGGGGAAAATCGCGGCTGGCGAAGTCGGCCTGCGCCATGGCTCTCAGCATGCAAAAGGCATGTACAAGCGCATGACGGCGCAATGGACGCCAATGTCGGTGGGATGGACAGGCCGTGAGGCTGGGAAATGTCCAGATGAGGTATGTTATAGGCAGCCCGACGGTTTACTCGATGACATCGAGTAAACTGGACAGGACGGCCACTGAGTGGCTGTGGCGGCGCCCCCGTTGTACCCCACACTGGCTTTATCTCCCTACCGCAGGTCCGCTATGCCTTCCCTGCAATAGCCCCCAGCTAGAAACTCTCAAGCGAAACGGACAGATGCAACCTCGGACCATCATGGCGTCGGCTGCTGCAAGATAGAGGCCTTCTCCGGGTCCAGGGCTGTGGTGACATGTTTCTATCGAGTCAAAAAGTAGGGAAATCTCTGCTCCTATGGCTCCTATCGCGGAGATAGCTGCGCAGACGCGCATAGTACCCAAGGCTTCAGTACACATCCCTGGTGGGCACGCGATACTCTTGTCACGATGGCGCTGCGTCATCCGCGGAGATTCACCCACCCACCATGCCGGTTTGCACACGCCCAGAACGCAAACTCTGCGCCGTCTGCAAAATCGACCCCATGCGTGGTGTTGTGGTGCATCACACGAGCGGTTCGTCGGGACTTCTAGCGGCAAAACTGCAGCGAGCATCTTGGTGGAGCGTATCGCGCGGGCTATCGCGACCTGAAGATAAGGCTACCGGAACGGGCCTACCAGCCAACGACCACTACCATGATACCTTCCGATGCGGAGGCAGGGTATCCTCTACGCGTAAAGTGGATCTAGGGTAGATCTTGCACTGCGTGGAGGCGTTCTCGATATTTAAGATGGAGCATGACCCAGATGGGAGCCTCTCCAGCAGCCAACGTCCACACATTGTCACGCAGTAGTGCCTCCATCTGGATATCCCATACATACCTTGCCACTACTTTCCAAAGCCACCCATCGTGGATCCTGAACGCCAACCGCTCATCCAACCACAATCCTCACCAAGACTAGGCGTAGCCAGACCTTCACTCGCTTCCGATAGCCCCCCACGTCATACGAGCGGGGATCTTCAATCCTACCAAGCAACGGCTTCGAGCAGCCGAAGCGAAAGCTTCATAAGGCCTGTTGCAACCTCGACTGTCCATCATTCAAGCGACGAAGGATTTTTCTTCTACAGCCTCATCATGGAGAAGGTCAAGAACTCAAAGGTCGCTTACTGGGCGGACAAGCTCGCCGTGGAGAGCGAGCCTAACCTCACTACCGCACAGCTTATGCTGTACAACCACGATTTGAAGCCTGTCGAACCGGAGCGTCGGCAATGGGGCGCGTGGAATTTCGTAGGCTTCTGGGTCGGTATGTTGAAGATCCAAAAGAGCAAACACGAACATGGGCTAATGCTGTGCAGCTGACTCTTTCAACATCAACACATGGATGATTTCTTCCGCAAACATTGTCGACGGTCTGTCATGGTGGCAGTCCTGGATATGCGTCTGGGTATGTGATTTGATATCCGACCATGCCAGCATGCTCTAATTCAACAACAGCTTGGTTACTCCATCGCCGCCTGCTTCGTCTGCATGACTGGCCGCATCGGTGCGACCTACCACATCTCTTTCCCTGTCGTTAACCGCTCATCCTTTGGTATCTGGGGAGCTTTATGGCCCGTCTTCAACCGCGCTGCCATGGCCAGTATCTGGTACGGTGTACAAGCATGGATTGGCGGTACCTGTGTACGCCTTATGATCCGCGCCATCTGGAACAACTGGCGGGACTCCGAGGGCCCAGGTACAGGCGGCATCACCAACGGCATCCCCAGCTCCGGCACTACCACCGTCGCCTTTGTATCCTTCTTCTTCTTCTGGGCTGGATCGCTACCCTTTATCTACCCGCCGGTACACAAGATCCGCCATCTGTTCACTGTAAAGGCCTACGTTGTTCCCACCGCCGGCGTTGCTTTCTTCATCTGGGCTGTTGTTCGCGCGAAGGGACTGGGCCCCATCGTCCACCAGAAAGGCACGGCCAGCGGATCTGAGCTTGGCTGGTTGATGGTCCGTGGAATCATGAGCGCGATTGCCAACTTTGCTACCTTGATCGTCAACGACCCTGATTTCGCCCGTTTCGCGAAGAAGCCATCGGACGCTTTCCTCCCGCAGCTGCTCACTATCCCCATCGGATTTGCCATCACCTCATTCATTGGCATCATAGTGTCATCCTCGTCTACTGTCATCTTTGGCAAGGCTATCTGGGATCCTCTACAGCTGCTAGAGTCATTCCTGAACGAGGGTGGCTCAGCACAACGTTTTGGCGTATTCTGCATCGCCGCAGCCTTTGCTCTCGCCCAACTCGGCACAAACATCGCCGCAAACTCCATCAGTGCCGGAACAGACATGACCGCACTCGCACCCCGATGGATCAGCATCAGACGCGGTGGTTACATTTGCGCGCTCGTCGGTCTGGTCATGTGCCCCTGGAACCTACTCTCCGATACTAACAACTTCACAACCTACCTCTCCGCCTACTCCGTCTTCCTTTCCTCCATCGCAGGTGTCATGATCTGCGACTACTACATCGTCCGAAAAGGCTACCTCCAGATCAAGGACCTCTACTCTGGAAAGAAGACTGGCCCATACTACTACACGTTTGGCTTCCACTGGCGCGGCTACGCAGCTTACATCGCCGGTATCCTCATCAACGTCGTTGGCTTTGCAGGTGCCATCGGCCGCGACGTACCCGTTGGTGCGAAACGCATCTACGACCTCAACTTCTTTGCTGGTTTCCTTGTCGCGAGCATCACGTACTGGGCGCTGTGCAAGATCAGTCCTATTCCAGCATGCAGCGATACTTGGATGGAAGTTGGGGACGAGATTACGGACATCAGTGTCGCGTACACTGATGGCGATGATCGGTATGACGAGGAGGTCATGCATGGTGCAGATGGAAAAGGAATCGAGGCGTCGAAGAACTTCTAGAGCCGTGTTTGTTTTGGTATGATTGCAGGGGTGGGCGGGGGGGTTTTGTCATAGATTTTCTTTCGAGAGAGCGAGAGAGAGATACCAGACCATCGCCATGGGTCACAGTCATTTTCGCACAATGCATATTTTATTTTTTTTCCACACATACGAAGAAGCTCGTTTTTTTAACAAGTTGTACCCTATGCTACCCCATAAAGGTATACGTAAGCTTTCATACTGTACTTCTCACTAGAAAATAACAGCGTATATCTTTAGGGGGTAGCATAGGATACAACTTGATAAAAACGAGCTTCTTCATATGCCGTTTGTCTGCACTGCTGTTTTGGATAAAGAAAATGATTCCTGAAACTGTGTTGGTGCCAGGAAAGCCGGGCGGCAAGGTCGACTCAAGTAGCGTGTCAAACTAGCGCCCTGGTGCTTTTACCAACCTCCCCAAGATCAGTCTTTGGAACTTCATCACCTCCATCGTCAACATCATCAAATATCTTTCATTGTTAATTTTCAGATGAAGGGACTGGCCTAAGCTATGTCGAGACACGGAGTTTGTGCAAACGAGAGCTGCCACTTGTACTTTTGAGTACAATTCAGACAAATACGCGTCTTCTGAACTACAGCCGCGCAGCTAACGCGTTTATAGCACTTTGAACAGGGCTGTTCACATAGTTGCTACTTCCTTCACAAAGAGATTTCCCATAAATTATTCCACGCGCATACGACAACACGTCATTGCGCGAGTGTTGGCTGACTCCCAGATTTCCGATGCCTACCTCCAACCACTAACGGGTGCCTGACGCTGTAGCGCAACTACACCAACACAGTTCCATTCTTGTCTCTGCCTCTTCCACTTGTCATATTCCTTGCCTCGCCAAATTTCAGAAAACATTCCATCTACATGACCAAACGCATGCGCCATCTACTCTCGAGTTGCCACGCCTCACATGCCCCCATTATCAGCATGGCAAATTTAAACATCCGGAGTACCACCAGCCATCGCATCATCTCCCGATATGGCTCCGGATCTAAAAGCCGACATGGAGGCTCGCTCGCTAGCGAAGCATGTATAGTGTCGCGTAGCCAATAGTCTTTAACCGGTCCGGCCACAGCGTCTTTCGTATATTACATGGATATTGAGGTTGTACTATCGCCTTTATGTGAAGGTGGGACGTGACAAGACTGCTGTGGACGAGGTGAGTGGTGAACAGTGGTAATGTGATCTCGAAAGATATTGGGGATCGATTTAGACGGGGAGGTAGGCGCGGTGGGTTGACTCGGGCAGCGTATAAGAACGAGAGTAGAGTCGACATGCAGCCCGTATCAAGCCTCCAAGCAAAACATCTAAATCAACTTCACAATGCTCTTCTCAAACGTTTTCTTGCCGACTGCGCTTCTTGCTGCGCAGGCTGCTGCCCACGGCGCCGTCACCAGCTATGTCATCGACGGAGTCACCTACCCAGGGTACGCCACTCTCTCAAACTCTGCAAAGACCATCGAATGTCCTTTCTAACATAACGATACCAGTTACGAAGGTTTCTCACCCGCCTCCTCGCCCAAGACGATCCAGCGCCAATGGCCCGACTACAACCCCACCATGAGCGTCAACGACAAGAAAGTCATGTGCAACGGCGGCACCTCAGCCGACCTCTCCGCCAAAGTAGCAGCAGGCGGCAAGATCCGTGCAAACTGGAAGCAATGGACGCACGAGCAAGGCCCAGTCATGGTGTGGATGTACAAGTGCGCCGGCGACTTCAAAAGCTGTGACGGCAGCGGGAAGAAGTGGTTCAAGGTACGTTTTTACATTCCATTACCCCAAGCATGACTATTATTGTGCTAATCAACCCGCGCACGGCTAGATCGACGAAGAAGGCATGACAGCACCTCCTCTCTCCGGCCGCAACTGGGGCACCGCCAAGGTGCTCAAGAACCTGTACTGGGAATCTGTTGTCCCCAAGTCGCTCGCACCAGGCAACTACCTCGTTCGCCACGAACTGCTTGCTCTGCATCAGGCCAAGACGCCGCAGTTCTACGCGGAGTGCGCGCAGATTGAAGTTGGTGGGAGTGGGAGTGCGGCGCCGAGTGCTGATTTCCTAGCTAGTATTCCGGGTTATGCGGCGCAGAGTGATCCGGGGATTACGGTTGATACTTACAGTAGTGCGGTTACGAGTTATACGTGCCCTGGACCTAAAGTTTGGACTGGGTAGAGGCTTGGTGAGGTGTTTTCGATGGGGGAAGAGGATCGTAGATGGTGCTCTGGATAGTGCGTAGTTACAGGGCCACACTACTTGGCTGATGGTAATATATGTCTTGGCCAATAATGAAGGCTTTTACTCTTTTTATAACGCCAATCCAACTCTCTTCACGTTTCCTATATCTAATGACTCACTCCACCTTCGTCGCAGTATGAACTACCATTCGCGGACTACTGTGTCCTCGGCCGAATGCTGGAGGATTGGCGATGCGTTTTGGTTGAACAATAACGACTGATTTAGACATGCGGATGATGCCAAAACACACAAGTTGCATCGAACGCAAGAGAGACTCCTTCAGCATTGCTTACTGAGCATAGTCATGCTCGTATCAGAAGTGGGAGTTCGTTTTCTCATGATGGCGGGGTTGAAAAGGTATGAAATAAGGTGCTTGTTAGAGAGCAGTGTGCAACTTTTCCGGAAAGAAAAAACGATATTTGTTTGAATTTCCAGCTTGGATGATACCAGAATAATGTTTGCCCCATTCGATTTAAGTTGAGCGCACTATTACCCATGTGTCCGGAGAGATGGAAGGCATGGGTGAAAGGAGGCTGTGCTGGCTATCCTGGAGTCCGCAAAGGGTAGAGAGACTGAGGATGGGTGTCTAGGCGGCGACACGCCGACGTAAAATTCAGTTCAATTCATATCCTCGCGGAAATACGACACAGCACCGTGATTTACTGCTCTTTTTGCCAAGTATTCCGTGCGCAAGTCACACACTGGTAGACCTTCAAATGTCGCAACATCTTCCATGATGACATCCGCGAGCTCGGCAGGAAGCTGGCCTCCACCCCACCGCCTCAGAGTTCTCCAGATCTCATGAATCTTGGTACTCTGGTGCAGAAATTTTGTTGAACGCCGAAACCAGCCAACATCGAAGTATTGACCTTGAGGGTCCAGGCAATTCAACTCCCAGTTCTCCCTTTCTTCCAGATCTTGCGCGTGCCATAATGGCATTAGACCCCGAGCTCTGGACAAAGCCAGTGAGATCGGTGTAGTAGCCATGTCCCATGGAACAGCTTTTGGTGTTGGTGATGATGATGATAACCGCGATTGGGTCGAGTGCGAAGAAGATGGTGTGGTAGATTGCGGTGGATCCCATTGGTCCACACAAATCCTCAACAACGCATCATCCAAAATCCAATAGAGACTCTCGCGCTGGCTGTGTAGAAATCGCTCCAATCCGACCTCTTTGTGTCGCAGAACGTTCACGCTCCAATCTACCAGTAGGCATGCCGCCTCTGCCCACATTGCAGGCGCAACGTCCACCAGGTTGCGGACGGTCGCGGCAAATTCCCGGGTACGGTAGAAGAGCGTTTGGTAGAGGCGCGGGATCATATGGAGACCTTGTAGATCATCTAATATAGTGGAGTTCATACAGCGAATGTCGCGTTCAAGCTTGTCAGGATTAACCAAGAAGAATGATGCCATGGTAGAAGGATCACGGTCTCTTTCCCTTTTCCAATAAGGAGAGAGACCTGGGCCTTGCGGGAGCTCAGTATCGGACGGTAAAATATTCTTGGGTATCGTCATGGCAATGGAAGCTGTAGTGATAGCGGAAGCAACGTTCGAGCGATGATCACTCTGGGTTGGGTGTGACGTCATCTGGGCTGAATGGGGATTACTGTCGACAATGAGCGAAGCACATAACTCTGATGGCCAAATAACGCAGTGGTCAGAATAATGTATAAAAGTCGGATGAACGACCCAGAGAGAGCATGAAGCGACACTCCACGTAAGTGGGGGCTCTTCTCCACTTTGCACGCTAGCACCTCTCTGATGCCGAAAGGCCGGCGCTTCTGGATTCGTAAGCTCCCTCTTCATCAACTCTTTCTCTGTGAACTTCTTCAACAGCCAGCGAATCTTTTGATGGTCGAATTCACACTCATGGTCATGTAATCCTTCCCAAAAGAGCCAAAAATTCTTACCGCTACTCTCAGCCTCCAATCCCTCGCATGAGAGTAAATCGCGCTCGCTACCGTTGCTGGCCATCGCAAACGATGACCATGGCATGCCGTACAAAGGGTCTGCCCACAGATCTTCTGGGGCTATCAGGGTAGACGATAGGTTTAATAGCGTCTCTGTGGATATATCGAGCGAGTAGTCTACCATGAAACAGTGGAAACAGTCCTCCTGGCTTTAATAGCATGATAGAGTTTTCGCAATCGTCAAGAAGCATTCTATGACCCTGTTCCAACTTTCCAAATATCATCAGTGCTTTCTGCTTCGCGAAAGGAGTTGAGGATGGGTATAAAAAGGTGCTTTCCTCTTCTTATAAGTTCTTCACTACAACATTCATCTTTCCATTCCCAGACTCAGAGTTTGAGTCAGATTTAGTGAGAGATATTCCTATACTGACTGTGTGAGACATTAACTGACTTGGTACACGCAGCTTCTAAGAGTCTTTCCACTCTTCACATCTTTACCTATCCTACGGAAAGGCCAAGTCTCAACGCTCCCAAGATGTCGGGCTTCCTCTCCTCGATCATCACCATGCTCTTCTTCGTCGGTGCGGTCTTCTCCGCTGTTGTACCCTCTGCCGCATCGGCTGTCGTCTCCTCCTCCGCTGTTGTCTCCGCCACCTCATCAACTACCGTCTTCGGTCCTCTGGTCTTCTCCCCCATCGTCGTTCCCACCTTTGTACCCCGCTCCGATGCTTTCTGTGTCTCGCGCGGTAACAGCACCGCTCCGGAGCCATCATCCGACTCCCTCTCGGGTTTCACGGAGGACACCAAGTACGGTCATTTGGCCTTGTCGGCCCCGATCCCTACCGGCTACGCTCTCGCCATGAACAACGCAAACTGTGCCTTCTCGTCCAACAGGTACATGCTGTACGTTCAGCTGGACTCGTACAGCCCGGAGACCTGCGCCGAACTCTGCAACGGACATGGAGGCTGTGATTCCTGTAAGCTTTATCTCCTAATATCACACTTTGACGTGGCATTCCTAATCTTAACCATCTTATGTAGTCAACATCTACATTCAGCGCGACCCGTCCGTGGTCCCTGGGCCCGCTTGCCCCAACCCTGCCCCTATCGCCGTCACCAAATGTGCCCTCTACTCTGAGCCTGAAGAGATTTCTTCATGCACGAACTTTGGTCAGCACGTTGGACCGGTCGATGTTAATGGCGAAGCCTTTAAGGTCGCTATCCGTGGCTCCAACGGTAAGCTTTTCATATTTTCTTGTACGCATCATCCCATGCTAAAGGATTGACCCAGCATACAACAAGGTTTTCTCTGTCAATGAGGTGTTCGTGACCATCACCAAGACCAAGACTGTGCTTGCCGGCTGCCAGAACGAGCGAAGGGGAAAGACTTCCTTTGTTGAGCCTTCTTCCGGCGAGTATGACGCCACTACTACTGTTAGGAAGCACAAGAGCACCCCAGTCTATGTTGGCCCTGAGACCGTCGATACACCCGCTGGTACTGTCACCGTGACTTCATACAACGACTACTACGTGGGCACCACAACCATCACCAGCGGCGATCCAGACTCTACCACCACGGTCACTGTCACCGGCTCAGGCATCGACACCGTCTTCATCCCCGGTTCCGTCGTTACCATCACCTCCAAGAGTCCCGATACCACGACCACCGTCTTCGCCGCCCAGCAGATCGAGCCCAGCGCTGTTGCCAGCACGGTAACAGTAACTCTTCTAGGTACTGCCACCATCACTAACCCGGCTTCTACCGTGACCATCACCTCTACCGGCGCTGACACCACATCTACCGTCTACGACAAGCGAGACATCGCCGCCGCCGCCAAATTCAAAGGCAAAGCAGCCGGATCAGGGCGCTGGAACGCTTGGACCAAGACATGGATACCTGCGCCACACTGCTGCGATAGCACGACCACCGTCTCTCGTTTCGTTACTGGTGCCCGCCCCCACCACGTCCTTCCTTCTTACCTCCCCCGTAGTGTCGGCAGCATCGTCGATGAGCCCGAAATTCGTTCCGTGCCCAATGCCGCCCGTGGTATCGCCAAGGATGGTGATGTTCACGTTTTCACCACTCCCTCCACCATCTCTGCTGGCCGTAGTACCCACACTCGGACGCTTGCCAGTCCTACTACTACAGTTACCACGAAACAAGTTGTGGAAGTCCTCGAGCCCATCACCATCGAGCCGGGTACTTACACTGAGTCACGCAAGACTGTCTCCAGGCCTGCTGGTGCTACTGAAACGGATGTCGTGTACGTGTTTAAAGATACATCCACGCCGTCTGCGCCGTCTGCACCCATGAAGACCGTCACTCTGGATGACTCGTACACGTACACTGGGCCTACTAATGTGCCCATGAAGACGATTACGCTTCGTGCTTGGTAAGCAAGCGGTATGGCTACTACTGGCTGTATGTCAGTTTTTCTTGTAGACTTATGGGAATGGTATCTGGTCTTAGCATGGAGTCTGGTGTTACGAATGAGTTTGGTAGAACAGTAGAGGCAGCAAAGGCGTCTCGGTTTCTCGCCGTGTTGTCAAGATAGTTACTTGGTAATGAAAGTTTACAGAGATGATGTCTGTGCCTTGATCTTTCAAATCGTGATGATGCTGTTCATACTCCACTAACATACTCGAGATATTTTTTGAAAAGCTAACTAAAATGGCTATTCAATGAACCAGCACCAAACCCTCTCCCCCACTCCTAACGAGACCTCTCACTCCCTCACATTCTCCTCTTCCCCTTTCCGATCTTCTTCTTCTTCTTGTTCTTCTTCGTCTTTGCCCTAATCTCCTCACATTGCTCACAGAACCACTGCCCCTCTGGAATCGTTGCCACCGTCAACCCCACACAGGCAAAGTGGTACCACTGAGCGTGGCAATGCGGCTGATCGCAAGCGATCATGTCGTCATCTGCTGGAGTACCGCAGATACAATATTCCGGGGTCTCGTCAGCGGAAGGAGAAGGAGAAGGGGAGCGAGTGGGAGACTGCTTCGACTTCTTGCTAGGCGGAGTGTCGACTTCGGCCGACTTGCGCTTTAGAGGAGAAGCGGCCGGTGGTACAGGCGATTCTTCTTGTTCTTCCTCGTCTTCTTCTTCGCCCAACAAGATACCAGGAATACCATCCGAAACATACTCTTGCTGCTCCAGCTCATCCTCCCCCTCCTCATCTCCAACCACTTCAACCTCCGCCTGCAACGACTCGACATCTTTCTCCTCCCCCTCCTCTTTCTGCTCTACCACCACCTTCTCCTCAAGCTCCCGCTTTACAAACCTTCTAACAATACACTCTCCGCAAGCCCACTCCCTCCCCTCCCCCTTCTCCCTCCCCTCCCCCTTCTCCCTCCCCTCCCCCTTCTCCCTCCCCTCCCCCTTCTCCCTCCCCTCCCCCTTCTCCCTCCCCTCCCCCTTCTCCCTCCCCTCCCCCTTCTCCCTCCCCTCCCCCTTCTCCCTCCCCTCCCCCTTCTCCCTCCCCTCCCCCTTCTCCCTCCCCTCCCCCTTCTCCTTCGCAAACCCCATCCCCACACACATCCCATGAAACCACCTAACCGCACACCCCTCCCCCCCACACTCAACCACCGGCCCCCTCGAATACGGCGCCTTATCCCCACAGACACAAATACGTGGCGGAAGTAAGTCTACGGCGTCAGGCGCACATGTAGGACATAACCAACTGGACGCGTGATTAGGGCGATGCAACAGGCCCACACAACGGAGGTGGAAGTAGCGGGGGCGGCAGGTTTTGTTTGCGCAGCCGATGATGGGGGTGAGGTAGGTTGTGGAGGGTGGGGTTGCGCAGGTGCAGATTTGGGGGGTTTGGGAGGGATAGACGGCTAGGCTTGGAGGGGGGGTCGAGGTGGTGGTGGAGCAGGTGGAGAGGGCATGGGAGTGGCTTTGCGCTATCCGCGCGGTGGTGGTTGGGTCCATGGTGGTTGTTGGCATTCAGTGTGTTGGAAGTGTTGGTGGTAGAGAGTTTGGGAATTTGCGAATGTAATCGTGTGTTGGAGTTTATCAGTTTGAGGTTGGTGATAGAACGTTGGCAAGGTCAAGACGTCCAGATGTAGGGGATTGGTAGAGCGCACGGCTGTGAGAGAGTGCTGGCGACGCAGATCTATTGTTTTTTTAGAATCAATGGCTGGGTGAGGCGCTTCGACAATAGCGAGATGACGATAGTGAGATTACAATAGCACGTCGATGTAGCGAGGTGAGAGTGGACTTCTTAGCACATAGTGTAGTACAAAGTCTTGGTATATATGCAGGGATTGATACGTGAGTGTTTGCAACAGCCGCAAATATGGTAACAGCATTTTTGTACCTGCGACGCTCTCGTTCGAGAGAATCTGTTCGTCTGGTTCGTCTAGAGTTTTGGAAGTTGTGGTTGGCTCAAGCTGGTCTGCATCATTGCAGTACCATGGTATGACAGCATTATCAAGCGCCTAGTGCTATATCAGCACATAATTCCAGCACATTCTCATACGAGTTGTCCCTCTACTGCCCGTGGCCAACCACCTGCCTTCTTCCGTGCACACCCTCCCATTGCTCCCAAAGACCCTTCCAGACGTCTCTTTCACTCCTGCCCAATCCGGCGAACATGGCATCCAGCCCCTCTCTATGCAAGCTAGCCGTACCCACAACTTCCCAGATGCCCGGCATCAACTTTTCCCTCACCCTCTGATCTAATCGTCCATTGAGCTGGTAGCGACAGAAAGACGCAAGAAGCGGGTAGAGGAAGTTGCTGGCCCGATCACGAGCTGCTTTGATGGGGTCGTTGAGGTCTTTTGACTTGCGCGACTGATGGTGCTGATGCGCCTTTGTGATTGAGGATTGAGGCGGGTTGCAGAGGGTCGATAGAAGACGCGTGAACTGCGCCGCGTTCGTGGGTGTAAGACGTACGGGCTCAGTAGCCGTGATGGTGCGTAACCATGACGGCAGGGCGCCGCTACGACTAGCATTCGGGATGAAGAGGCAGAACATAAGACCTTGCAGAAGTGGCAGGAGGAGATGAAAGCGTCCGCCTAGTCGGCCTCGGTGTACCAGCAGGGTCAGGCGACTCGTCTGGCAAAGCCTTGAAAAGATCTCAGGAGCGTACTGGGACGACAGTGCGGGACTGCTTCGTGATGTAACCTTGACAAGCATGCTGTAAACGCACTCAATGCTGTGTTGTGATGCAAGCAAAGGTTTGTCGTTCAGGATTGTGTCGACACAGTTGAGCAGAGTGTTGAATGACTCGAAGTCGGGGCTCTCCGCGAGCAACACGCATATCCTAGGCAGCAATGCGAGCTGCTTCTGTTTCAGCTCAGCGTTGGACTCTAGCTGATCGTCCATGGTTTCGATGAGATTGCCGAGGATACGGTATGACGCAGCCATGTTTGGCGGCTTTTGGTCAACAGTCAATGTTGCAACCAGGTCCAGCTTCTCGTGGAAGGGAAGCGGTCCGAGTGTTGCCTTTAGTGTTGTGTACACAGCATCTTGTACAGGAATCGGGCTTCCCCTGAGGACAGTGAGCGCCAGGCAGATCAGCCAATTCGCGTCGGGGTAGAGATCATATTTGGCGACCAATTTATACACTCGTGCGACGTAGTCGACAACCTCGCCTGGAATGCGAGTCTCGAGATCGATATACTCCTCGAGATCGACAGCATCCTTGACCCACGTACGGAGCCATGCCTGGACACGGGTGTATTGTTTCACTTCCTTCAATGCGTGTATTGGCAACTCGTTGAAAGCATCCAAAGACCCTTGGAGCAATGCGATATCCTCGCTACCAAGGCATTCTTTGAGCAGACTGACGTAACGTTCGATATGAAGCAGTGAATTTTCTTTCTGCGCGATCGATGTCGCTCGGAGGATCGAGAGTCTCGCCAGCGAACATTTGTTTGTAGCTTTGGCAATGGATAGAGACTTTCCAGCGTAGTCGATGAAGAACTCTTTGTTCTGCGCTTGAGATTGGTTCGGGATGATATGTCCAAGCGTTCTTTGGACGAGTTCGCGCAACAACTGCAGCACCGAGTCTGATTCAAGCTGTTGATTATGCAGCTGTTCAGCGATGTTGAAGATGACATCCGCGTCAGTAGAGACCTTTGCCGTCGCATTTGGAACTTGTTGGAGATGTGCCATGACGCTTAGCAATACTACCGTGTCGGACTGCCCGAGGTCCAAGAGTTCGGCTGTGCGATCCAATATCGCTTGTCTTTGCTCGCGGGACAAAGCAGCAGGATGAACATGTAGTATCGCTTCGCCAGCCACGACGTGCATCCTCTTTCCAGCTCCTTGCCCAAGCGCTTCTAGAAGGGCTACACAGTATGCGTTTTGTATAACCGAGTTTCCCTCCTCGATGACGGATTGAGAGAGTGACCGACAGACAAGATCGCTAGTGGCGCTGTCGAATTGTATAAGCTTCGAAAGCATGGCATATAGCGATTGGCGGCACGCGTCGATCTCCACGTGCTCAAGGAGGTTGACAGAGTAAGCACAGAAGATTTCGACCATTGACCGCTGTCCGTCGGCATCAAGCTGGCTGGAAGAGAAGCAGTCCATGACCCTAGCTAAACCGCTGCGGATAACGATCTGAGAACCAGGTAGTGTCTGTAATCGATCGCATGTGTTGAGCCAGAACAGAACTGCAGCTGCTCGTATGGTTGGATCCGCGCCTCGTCCGGCGTCGTTGGACGTTGTCGACATGACCTCTATAGCCTGTTCTAGCAGCGGGTATAACAGTTCCTGCTGCAACTGTGAAGAGGCATGCAATTCGATAGGCCACAATTTGGCTAGTAGTTGGCACAGTGTGAACCAAGATAGATGTGACTGGGTGTACAAGCTGTAGTGACGTTCTTGAACCCATGAAGCGTAGGTGAGGAGCAGCGCATGGAGATCGGGTCTTAGCGCTGCAATCGTGTTTTCGGATTTGATCGACTGCAGGAAAGCTGGGAGTAAAATGGCGCTGCTTGCTGCGTTCTTATACGGAGCAAGTTTCTTGACCTTGATATTCTCCTTGGCCGCAGTCTCGATCGCACCACCGAGCTGAGCCAAGCGCTCCGCATGTTCCTGAATGAGTGTTGTTATCTGGCCTTGGGTTAACGACGATTCGAAAGACTCGGCCAGAGAACCGTATAGAGCCCGATCTTCCCAAACGATCTCCTGTCCGTTTTGGAGAGCCTTGCGCTTGCCGTGTCTGTAGCTTTTGACCAGCTGGTCATCCCATCTACGAATGAAGCCCAGTAGATTACGGTTCCGTACGAATGCCAACATCAGGGGGTTGATGATTCGCTCCAAGATCGCAGCTCTTCCCAGCTGAGCATCACTTCCGGCACCAGAGAAGGTTGAGCCCTCCAATTCTGTAGTCGATATCTTCTCGAACACGAACTCGGCCAGATCAGTCTGATGCTCCTGTGCTCTAGCTCCCACTTTGGACTCCACAGCAAACACAGATGAATCAAGCTCGATCAATGATGCGATCAGCGACCAATGCACCTGCTTGTCCTGGCGTTCGGGGTATTTCACTCCGCAATGGTACCAGAAGATGTTCTTGATAAGATCCGAAGAAAGGTTCACTTCGTGCACCTGCAAGACACGGATAGCCCCACTAAGCGCAGCGACAGCGGCTGGTCGTGTGATATACTCGGGTGGGGTGACCAGCGAGCATCCAGCGCACTCAGCAAGCGCGGAGAAGACAGCCTGTAGCCAGGGCTTTTCCATCGACCTGCTCTTTGGTGTTCGTGACGGAGATGCGCGAATGGCCAAGTCTAGGACATGAGGGACTGTGTTGAAGAGGGACGCAAGTTCCGTGGGTAGCGCATCTCCGCCATCCTCAATCTGCGCGGCTTGGAGAAGCTTTGCGCGGAGCGGTTCCAGATTGCCTGCAAGAGCTTCCGCATCCCGTGTCTTCAGCCCAGCACTGGTGGAGTTTGCACCGGCACTGGCAGAGTGTGCGACTGTATCAGCATCGGTAAAGAAAGCAGCTCTTGAAGGCGCAAGCAAGTGTCTCGCCAACAGTTTGTCGAGCGCTGCGATTGCGCGATGCAGGGTGTTGTGAGCAAATTGCGTCATTCCGTTGCTACGCAGGGTTTTGAGATGCTCCAAGAGTAGCAACGCCGGTACGAGGCATTCGGTGTTGAATTCTTCAGCAGAGGCTCCAGTCTCGTCTTTAGCCTCAACAGTGCGCAAGTCCCACATTCCAAGTGCAAGCGACAAGTTGAGATGCTCGTCCAAGGCGGTATCGTCGGAAGCGGAAAAGCGAGCTGCGCATAGTATCCGGACACCAGTGAGCCAAAATCGTAGTATGCGCGAAGCCTGGGCGCTTTCTGTTCTCAGCACCATCTTCATAAGCTCCGCCTGGGTGGTATCGTCAGATTTGTCACTTCCAGCCAGGTGCACGATTGAATCCACTACGGCCCTGATCACGCGGAAAAGATGGCCGAGATTGATAGGACCAAGTGCTGCCGCCGGTGACGATGATGCCTCAGCTGTGCCGCGTTTTCGTTTCTTCGAAGGCTTGGTTCCTTCCCGGATAGTCGCACTTGACTCGGAGTCGTCTTTCATGTCAACATCTTCTGAAGCGGCCGTGGGCTGTATGGTCGAGTCCATGTCGAAGTTGTCGACGAGCGTTCTCTCCAGTATGCTGGGAAAGCCGGCGTCTCGTAGATGTGGTGCGCTTCGGGATACAGGCAGAACATGTATCATCCAGTCTAGAAGCTGCCATGCGCTGGCATTCGCGCGCGCAGTGCGCCCAGTTTCCGTCTCATCCTTCAACTTGTCGAGGATCCAGCGCAGAACCCATTCCGCCCTTGCGCGCACAAGGCGTCGTATGATGTCTGACCTGGCCTCGTCGTCTTTTATACTGTTCCAGCCGTCGGGAAGGCCTATGATATGCGCAGCTTGGCGGATCTGCTCGTCCAGGTCGGAAAAGTCCTGGTTGATGGCCTGCAGTCGCGGCCGGGTGGACGCAGGGTCGCTCTTGGAGGCCTTGAATCATGTCAGCTAACTGTGATGCCCCGTATACCGCGCACGCTTACGGGTTTGCTTGGCGCCATCCTGTCACCTCTTCGCCCGTGTGTAGATGCAGAGATCTGGAGAAGACGGCGCAGCACCGGTATGCGGAAAAAGTTTGGGCACGGACCACGGCATGCTGGCCGTTCCTGCCAAGGGCCGGCGACGTCAAAGTTCCGCTTGCAGCTCCGCCCAAAGACGCTCAACACCACGTCGAACCGCCGCCCATCACCCCAAGCACACCGAGTGCGCCGTTGGACCCGTCAATCGCCCTCGAACACACACCCGCCATGGCCGACAACGCCCCCCAGCCCGTCGCCTCCATCTCGCGCACCACACGTCCCATGAGCGAAGCTCTCCTCAACGAAAAGGTACGGCCCAGGATATACGCATGCAGGCACACGGCATACCACTCGACGGCTTGATTGAAGCATCACCATGTGTCAGCAGCGAATTGGGCAGTCAATGGCAAACTTGGCCCGCCACACGCGACTCCTGCCCACTTCACTCGATTCCTGCCCACTTCGCTCGACTCTGCCCACTTCACTCGACTCCTGCCCACTCTCAAGCCGACTGCATACGGAGATAAGAGTGCCGGAACACTACCGAACAGCAATGCTAACACACCTTCCTAGTGGGACCGCTGCCTCTCCTCCATGCTCATCCGCTCCGGCCTCGGCCTCTCATTCGGCGTCGTCTTCTCTGTACTCCTCTTCAAGCGCCGCGCATGGCCCGCATTCGTCGGTCTCGGTTTCGGTGCCGGAAGGGCATGGGAAGAGTGTGACAACGTGAGGATCCCCCCAATCGAGACAAAAGTTCAGGATGGCCCAGATGCTAATATGAACAACAGTCGTTCAAGCGCGCGGCATCACCCCCAAAAGACGGCCTTCGCGTTATCCGACCATAAGCCCTCTGCACCCCACGTGAACGACGAGATGGGACGGAACTATTCTATGTAATTCGGGCTCTGCATGGGGAATGTGCATTGTACAGTAGGGCATGGTATAGAATCATTTTGGCAATCGAGTGCTGTACATTCTTCACGGCTGTTTCAACCCATATTGCATCTGTTCATGCTTCCTAGCACGTATTTCCTAACGCCTCAAACGCCTTCCAGCCGTCCCTCCATGGCCATGTTATTTCCTTCCTCCTTCCTCTCTTGGCGTCTCCAAACACCGCAACGAGTGTTGTGCAGGTAACCACACCAGCCATCCATCACTTAGCCCTTCCACTCCTCAAACGAATACCCCTCCACCCCATCCGTCACCGTAAATCGATGAGTACTAAACACAATACTCTCATACAACTCCCGTCCCGCAGCCCTAGCCTTCCTGTGCCAAGGACCAAGACCACCTTTATACGCATCTTCCCTGCTATGCCAGAAGCCTATCCAGATTAGCAACATTGCCAAAGAAAACGTAACAAATTTCAAAACTCACAAGTCGCTAGATTCCTCCGCTCCCCATCCCCCTTCCCAAACCAATACTTCAGCAACCCCCCACTCTCACACGCCTCACGATGACTCTCCTCATCAAGCCGGTACAGCCACTCCTCATCGATCCCTTCCTTGAGCTGCGAGCGAAACACGACGACGTAAAAGGACGTTTCTTTCCAGTCGTGCTTTTCGCGCTGCGTGACGTCGCGGAGGAGCGAGATGGTAGAGGCAAAGTTTAGCGCTTGTTCGTAGGGCGCGGTGGCGTAAGTGTGCGTTGCTGGTTTGAGGGCTGTGAGGGCTAGGGCTAGGAGGCGGGAGGGGGTGGTTAGGTGGGGGGAGGAGAGGTCGAGGTAGTGGTGGGGGATGTTGTAGGGAGAGGAGATGAGGTGTGTGGAAGAGGATGTTTGGTCAGAATGAGGGACGGTGTTGTCGACTTGCTGATCTGGGGTTGGAGGTTGTGCGGAACTATCACCTGCAGGTTGGTGGGGAAGAGGCTGTTTGTTGTCGTGGAAGACGAGTTGGTCATGTGCTGCGGCTTCGAAACGCAGGGCGTCAAAGTCGGTCGTTATGTTTTCTGGGGCGAGCAGGTGGAGGCTGTGGAGGTATGTGGAGAGAGCTGGTTTCTGGGGTGTAATTGGTAGGACTGAGACGTTGACTGTGGTGACCTCGGGTGGTGACAGGGGGGTTTTGACCGTGATGCGATTATCGTGGGCCTGTATCATCGTGGTCGTGGTTTCGACAGCCATGACTCAGGTGGTTTATGTTTGGCACAGCCACAAGAGCCGTCCTTGTATAGTTGTTCGGTACCAAGATGTCACGCTGGGCAGACTTGACAGCGTACTATTCCTGGCTCTTGGATTGATCGCTCGCCAACACTTTTGTCGCACTTGTTGTTTACAACACTCGTAGTTGAAAGGAGTTCTGGTAGTTATGGAAATGCTCGTAGGAATTGGCTTTAGGCTTGGTGAGCACGCAATGTCGCCAAGCGTGAAGTTGCGGTGACTGATGGGTGACCTTTCGCTACAAGCACGTCGGATCACGCAATCTGACGAATGTCGTGCTAGGCCCCTCAAGATCAGCACTCGCAAACAGTTGAAGATATCCAAGGGAAGCAACAGTCGGAAGCTCACATGCGGTGTACGAGACGGCTGATTGGTCCAAGGCCCGGTTACGTACAATACGATGCATACCCCAGTCCTGTCTGCAGTGAGCAATGATCCTCGCAACAAACGAAAAAGACTTAAAATGGAGAATGATCATGGAACCCATTCATTTTGAATGATTTGTCTTCCTTGAAGTTTGTCGCACACCACAAAATGCCATAGATGGTTGTGGTGTGATGCCTGCCTGCTTTCCAGCTTCGTGCAGCATTCGTCTGAACGTAGACCATCAACCTCCCACATGCATCAACACCTTCTCGAAGAGATTCAAAAAAGGAAAAAAAAAGGGTATCGTGTTAAGAAGAAAAAAGACAATGTAGACCAGAATAGCGCATCAAGATGTCGCCGAGAGGAAGCTCAATCCTGGATCTTCGTCTGGAAGAGCTTGAACATACGTTGATAGCCGAATGGGTTCTCGTCCGTCACAGCAAGCTCAGCGCCGTACTCTTCGATGCAGGCATCGAAAGGCTTGTTCTGCAAGCGATTATCTCCCGGTGGCAGGGGAAGATCAGTGCCTCGATCCCTCAGCTCTGTTTTGAGCTCCATGAGGTTACCCCATAAGATGAAGAGCTTCTCCTCCAGTTGCTTGAGAGCCGTGGGCTTGTTTACGATACTGCGTGTGTCAGCAAGAGTCTTGATCGTCACGAAGCGGACTTCTTACTCTTTAGCGTTCATTCCCAGCAGATATTGCGCTGCGTCGTTGTTCACGACCACGCGCAACTTCTCGGATACTGTGTCGCGAGGTATATTTGCATCTTCAAGCAAGAGAACAAAGCCCCATTCCCAAATCTCCTTTTTGGAGTCTCCAGCCCCACTTTCCCTTTTAGGTGGCTTGCTCCATTTTCTATCGCTCTTGGAATGGGCGAATAGCTTGAGCTCAGGTGGATAAACATCTACTACACGGACACGAGATCGATGTCTGCAGTTGATGAAAGGAAGCGTATATCTGTTGTACTTTTCTGGGGTCTGAACCTCACGATGAGGATTGTGTATGATGTCTGAGATGGTGGAAGGTTTTATACCAGGGTGCGCACCGATGACTGAGGGCACTTAGTATAGAAGATGAAGGAGATGCAGGGACCTTACCATTAGCGTTAACATCACCACGAGTCCTCTCCCACTCTCGCAGTTCCTTTTCTAAAGCATCTTGCTCTGCCTGCTTCTCTGCTCGTTGCATTTCCTTTTTTGCCTGTCTCTTTTCCTTGGAGGTTTTGGCAGAAGTGTTCTTAGGTTCATTCTGCAAGGCCTGGAACGCCGTCTTGTTCCCGCGTTTCTGCTCGTACTCCTCTCGGCGTTTGTCAATCTCCTCGATGTCGGCCCTGTTCTGCATGTGACGTACGTTGACCTTTGATGGATTCTCTCGGTCTTCATGTAACGCGCCCTCTAACTTGCCGCCACCAGAGAACTTTACTCGCATATTTCTTATGAAGACGTAGTCGCCGTTTGCAATGTTCTCCCGTGCCCAAATTGCATTCTCTCCGTAAAGGGTAACGTTTAGAGTCAGAAAGCCATATGGGCCTTTCCAGTCTCTGTCTGAGACAGAATGGTTCGGCTCCTGTCCTGGGTCTGTGTAGTGAAACATTTGCTCATTCGGGGTGTAGTCGGTTACTTTCAATTCGACTTGACCTCCCATCGGATAGTAGTAGATGTTGACAACCTGAGCACGGATATCGTGGAAGGTTCCAAGTTGCAAGTCCTTGATCAAGCTGACGGCCCTCTTTGTCTTGGCTTTGGACGCATTATTCGCTGCATGCTGCTGCACTTGTTGCGCTGCGCCAGTGGATGCGGCTTTCACATAGATGACAGCCATCTGCTCTGGGATCGTAGGCAGAGGGCCTCCAGTTGAGGCGTGAGGCAGCTTTTGACTGCCAGCCTGAAAAGGGAGGCTCAGGCTTGGGACCGGAATCCGGTTGCCAGGAAAGACGAGCATGTTGGTGCTCTGCTTATCCCAACCGACGCAATCCATGCGGAGTTTGAAGGGCTGTAGTTTAAACCCACGGAGTATGATAACATCACCAACCCCAGAGATTTTAGGGAATTTATCTGCAGTATGTCTGAACAACCGGCAGCTGATGCTTGACTGGCCACCAACATGACCGGAAGTGAAGTCATCTTGGATGGTGAAGTCGAGGAACATGGAGGTGCCTTTAGAAGGTCTTAGCGGATCATGACTGACGAGAACGCCGATCAAGTTGATACTTTCGGTGGGTTGGGTGGCATCCCTGATGGCTGTGAAGCCTTTGGGCAGCTCCAGCGGCATTGCAGCTGGAGATGGCCGAAAGTGGTTAGCGCAGTCTGCAAGCACTTGAGGCCGTCAAAGAAGTAGAGGCTGCTGCAGGGGAGGAGAAGTGGGCTGGACGGCGCCTTTGTCTGTCGTGTCTAGTGTCTGAGACAGGCGTGCAGGTGAGACAAACATACGCAGGGTGAGGGGTATATCTCTGCGACAGCGCGACGCGTCGTGATGGTGGTTGCTCAGGCAGAGCGCTCGAGCCAAGCTACTAGCGCCAGAACCCGCTTCGCCGCTTCCGCTTTCAAAATCACCCCTCTGGTTGGAAAGTTTACTCCCTCTTACAAACAAACACGCCGCACCAAATCTAGCCCGACTCACCACACTGAAAACCCAGAGAGTCGCAGAAATGGCCGACAAGTACATCCCCGAGCACCGTCGCACGACGTTCAAGGCGAAGAGCGCCTTCAAGCCAGATGAACTCCGCCGCCGCCGTGAAGAGCAACAGGTCGAGATCCGCCGGGCGAAGCGTGAGGAGAATCTCGCAAAGCGCCGCGGCATCGCTGGACGGGACCAGCCGGGCGCCTCGCTCGGTGCTGCCCCCGACAGCGACGATGAGGGCGGCAACATCGAGAGCCAGGTACGTTGGACGGTACCCCACTATTTCTGAAAGCAGGCGTATGCAGACGGGCAGAGACGGCCAGGCTGACGTGACGTGCAGCTCAACGAGGAGCTCCCGCAGATGGTCAAGGGCGTCTTTTCCGAACAGATCGATGAGCAGATCCAGGCGACGACCAAGTTTAGGAAGCTGCTCTCCAAGGAGCGCAACCCCCCAATCGAGCGCGTTATCGAGACTGGCGTCGTGAGCCGCTTCGTCGAGTTCCTGCGCTCCCCGCACACGCTGGTGCAGTTCGAGGCGGCGTGGGCCCTCACCAACATCGCGTCGGGGTCGGCGCAACAGACACAGGTCGTCATCGAGGCGGGCGCCGTGCCCATCTTCGTCGAGCTGCTCAGCAGCCACGAGCCAGACGTGCGCGAGCAGGCCGTCTGGGCCCTGGGCAACATCGCCGGTGACAGCCCCGCATGCCGCGACTTTGTGCTGCAGGCCGGTGCCCTCCGCCCGCTGCTGGCCCTCCTGGGCGACAGCCGCAAGCTCAGCATGCTGCGCAATGCTACCTGGACCCTGAGCAACTTCTGCCGCGGCAAGACCCCTCAGCCCGACTGGCAGACTGTGAGTTCTCCCTGCCGCCCCACCTGGCTCGACGTGCTAATTGTCCAGCAGATCCAGCCTGCCCTCCCCGTGCTCGCCAAGCTCGTATACTCGCTCGACGACGAAGTCCTCATCGACGCCTGCTGGGCCATCTCGTACCTGTCCGACGGCTCCAACGACAAGATCCAGGCCGTCATCGAGGCTGGCATCCCCCGCCGCCTCGTCGAGCTGCTCATGCACGCCTCCACCTCGGTCCAGACCCCCGCCCTGCGCTCCGTCGGCAACATTGTGACTGGCGACGACGTGCAGACGCAGGTCATCATCAACTGCGGCTCGCTCCCGGCGCTGCTCTCGCTCTTGAGCTCCACCAAGGACGGCATCCGCAAGGAGGCTTGCTGGACCATCTCCAACATCACCGCCGGCAACTCGACCCAGATCCAGGCTGTCATCGATGCTAACATCATCCCTCCTCTGATCCACCTCCTCCAGAACGGCGACTTCAAGACGCGCAAGGAAGCCTGCTGGGCCATTTCCAATGCTACCAGCGGCGGTCTGCAGAAGCCTGCCCAGATCCGCTAC
Source organism: Alternaria panax (assembly GCA_019702505.1). Taxonomy (NCBI): domain Eukaryota; kingdom Fungi; phylum Ascomycota; class Dothideomycetes; order Pleosporales; family Pleosporaceae; genus Alternaria; species Alternaria panax. The sequence continues at coordinate 3,543,787 of JAANER010000004.1, forward strand.
CTCGTCCAGAGCGGCTGCATCAAGCCTCTCTGCGACCTCCTCGCCTGCCCTGACAACAAGATCATCCAGGTTGCCCTCGACGGTCTTGAGAACATCCTCAAGGTCGGTGAGATGGACAAGGAGGCCAGCGAGGGTGGTGCTGGTGGCGAGCCCATCAACCGGTACGCCCTCTTCATCGAGGAGGTCGGCGGCATGGAGAAGATCCACGAGTGCCAAAACAATGCCAACGAGGAAATCTACATGAAGGCCTACAACATCATCGAGAAGTACTTCTCCGACGAGGAGGGTGAGGCCGAGAACATGGGCGAGGCCGGACCCCAGGTCAACCAGGAGGGTCACTTTGGCTTCGGCGCCGCTGGCCAGCAGCCACAACAAAACTTCAACTTTGCCAACGGAGGAGACTCCATGGACATGTAAGCGGATCTAGGCCCGCGACGAGTCCGAAGTTGAATCGTTGCATTACCTGCCGTGCAGCCCTTTTACCACGCTAGCCAGCCACAAGAGCACGACTAGTAGTGTTTGCAGCATCCTGGATCAAGTCGGAGATCATACACGACACGATACATGATCCATGGAAGCGCCATGATTGCGAGGACCTTTGTGTTTCCTTGGCAATACCCCCCCCCCCCCCCCCCCCCCCCCCCATCCTTTCCAGCTATCACTTCGCCATGATTTCAATGAAGCCTTAAAGATACACCGTCTTGTACCCCTCCCATGTTCATCAACCGCATCATATCCCCGGCGTTGCGTGTTTGCCTAGCTGTCTGAAGATCGGAATGGTTTGGACTGGGCGGTCTGCTCTGGATGGAGCTCTACACAATTGGGTGGGGCGACATGCGATGGCAGTTCAGCCGCGCCAGACAAATAGCTGATAGCTGAATAAACGCCGAGTAATCGGTTCACAACACAGTCTGCTGCGACGATTAAGATGCATGTGATTGCGGACTAGACAGCGCGATCGAATCTGAAGCCAGGCATTACCAAGAAGTCGTGAACTAAGCGGAGCTAGCTAGGAAAGTAGACGTGCGTCATGCGCGGAACCCTGAACACCCCCGCCGGCACACGTCCGCGAACGACGCGTGGGGTTAGCCATCTCTACTCTCGGCTCGTGATAGCATGCCGCGTGTCATTCGTGATGGTCTCTGTGCATGTGTCTGCGCGCATCAACCGTGTCTCTGCACAACTTGCACAGCCCAATGATGTCTCAAGCAATGCCCTGGACCGATGGCGCAATCATCGCGAACACACCGCCGCCCCGACCTCGCAGCCAGCTCACCAGCATCTTCACACAAGCACGACCACCTACAACAACCGCGAATCATACACGGCATTAGTATCCTGAAAGAAGAACACACCGCAGCGGATACCCAACATGTGCAGATTCATGGTAAGTAACATGCACACACATCCCCACCTGGCACATGGCTAACAACCACAGGTCTACAAAGGCAAAGATGAGATACTCCTCTCAGACCTCATCCTAAACCCCTCGCACTCCATCCTCACACAGTCCTTCGACTCACGCCTTCGCCTAGTACGTCCCCACCCACCCACCCACACACCTCCAACTAACACAACCACCAGGACAGACGCCGCCCCCACAACGGCGACGGCTTCGGCATCGGCTACTACACATCGCCCTCACTAGGCCCCACCCCCTGCGTCTTCACGTCCACAATCCCCGCGTGGAACTGCATAAACCTGTCGCGCATCGCGTCCAAAACCACGTCCTCGCTCATCTTCGCCCACGTGCGCGCCACGACCGAAGGCAACCTCAGCGACAGCAACTGCCACCCTTTCTCCTACAAGTCGCTCATGTTCATGCACAACGGCGGCATCGGCTGCTGGAAGCAGATCAAGCGGCGGCTGGCCATGAGTGTAGGCGAGAAGTGGTTCAATGTTGTGGGCGGCTCGACGGATAGCGAGTGGGCGTTTGCTACGTTTTTGGATTGTTTGGACAAAGCGGGGATTAGTCCGGATAAGGAAGTCGAGGCTGGTGTGGGCTTTGGACATACCGTTTTGAGGAAGGCGTTGCTCAAGACGATTGAGCGGCTGAATGGGCTCATCAGAGACGTCGTGGGCGAACAGGGCGATGGGGTTGTGGGCGAGGAGGATAGTAGGAGTCTGCTCAACTTTGCGGTTACGGATGGTGTTAGTGTGGTTTGCTCGCGTTACGTGAGTTCTAGGACGGATGAGGCGGCCAGCTTGTTCTTTAGCAGTGGGACGAGTTGGAGGGAACTCAATGGCCAGTCAGTCGGCTCGGATGCGGGTGCGAGTTCGGTGGATGAAGAGGAGAGGGAGAGGGATTATGTTATGGAGCGTAGGGATAAGGGGAGTGATATTGTGCTTGTGGCTAGTGAGCCGTTGACGTTTGAACGTGGTACGTTGCTTTCTATACCCTTCCCTTTTTGACCATGCTAATGACGATAGATAACTGGGTCACAGTTCCAACGAATAGTACGCTTACTATCTCCAAACAAACTGTCATGATTCATCCTATCGTGGATGAGTTCTACAGTCCCAACCCAGCGCATGAGAGGAGCGCCAACTTTGCACAGGCAAAGGGGCAGACAGTCACGGGGAGTGACAAGAGGGTCTTGGGGGGCGTGGGGGAGGTGCCTTAGAGGATGGGCACGGTAACTTGGTGCTGTTCGTTTGCTTTTTGATGTCAATACCAGGGTTTTATGCTGGATTTGGAAGCATCCCAATTCCGCAATCTTATGCATCACATGCCTTTTAGAATGTTACTTCGTCTATCTCAGCTAGCCAAGTCACGACTGTTATCGTGACCAAGTCTGCACATGCTTCCCCTGATGGTGTTCATGATTCTGCCTTTTGTGCCGTCCTAGATTACCCTCTGGGTATTCCCCCGCTGAAAACTTTACTACATCTCTCCAGCTTGCAAAAGAGAGATCATTCGCGTCTTGATCTTCGTACATGCTGCGGTACCATCCAATAGTGAGAATGTGAAACACGATATTTGCTGAAGAGAAAGAGTGGCTTGGGTGCAGCCCACAGTGAGGCGAAAAGTTTTGAAACCCCCACATAACTTTGCGTTATTCTTTTCACATTGGAGAGTTTGTGGAGATAATATGACATGGCCATGAAATCGACCTGACGGCCGTAATCAGGTCCGCGCAGGTCGTAATATCATGCATCGTGGTCGTAGTTTGGAAATAAATACAGGCAGCTAGCTTGCCAAGTAGGGCTGGAAGGGGGCGCGCTTCAATCCGTTTCTCCTTTTCGTCTATGTTTGGTTACTGCCAACACTGCACTAGCACGACACTGTCGCTGGGCAAAGATGCCTTCCACTTCTGTGCTTTCTCTCTCTCTGATTTGACCTTTTCCAGGCCGCCGTCCTTATCACTCTCTGCTTTCAGGATAGCTGCATGTATCCTCTTGCGAGGCCCATATGCTACCTCTGCTCTGTACAGGTTGATCTCTGCTGGATTCTCTTCGCTCATAAGACCACCGTAATCATTTACGATTGTTTGACAGAAGTCCCTCCAACTCGTCTTTAGAATCTCGAGTCCTTGCTCCTGTTCATCTTTCGAAAGACAACTGTACTTGATACTCCATATTGCAAGCTGCTTCCAACTGTAGAGAGAAATGGTAGGCGCGCCTACCATGATCTGGTAGAACTCGTGAGACATGGAATTGCTACGTTTCTTGTTAGCTGGTGATAGCAAGGTGAAGTTGTGCCATACTTAAAGAGCGATGGGTTGTCTGAATTGACTGTGCATGGTATGCCTGCAGCCAGTAACTCCGGAAACGGGTGCTCCTTGACATTCCTGCAAAGATGTAGCAGTTCGTTCGAGATGGGACAAAGCTCAATACAGATGCCCAGCTCCTTCTCATTTTTGTACTTGAATTCCTCTATAAGCTTTGGATGTTTCATGAGGGCAAACCCGTGACCAATACGTTTCGCTTTCAGAGCCACAGCATCGTAGAGATTGGAGTTTTCTGGCTTGGCAGAGCCGCCAGTATCGAGCAGCGTTTCACCAGCATGGAACATGAAGGGAATATCTAGCTCGAACTTTTCGCAAGTCATCTTGAAAGCTTTGAGCTCTTTCCTGTAGAAGCCAATGTGATTAGGTCGATCTTCAGCGCCCACGAGATCAAAGCCTGAAATGCGTTAGGTATTGCTGCGTTGCGATCGAGAAATTGGCTTACCACATATGAGATCTGGAAATTTCAACTTGAGCTCAATGCAGTGTTCCATCTCCTTTCTCATCATTGTCGGCGGTATTGATCGTGGTGTGCAATAGATGATCTTAAGTCCGAACGGGAATTCGTGAAGCTTTCCCTTTTTCTTGAGCTGCCCCTTCTTCTCTCGAACACCGTCAATTATGAGCTGCATTTGGGCAAAATTGTCAATCGCATGGCGGCCATCGGTGCTAGGTATAGATTTATCTAGCAGCATCGGGCGAAGCTCGGCATACATGATCTTCTCCACAATCATGCGGTCAATGGCCTCGCCAATGTACCACTTGTAGACGCTCTCGTAGTTTAGCAGGCCTTTGAAAGCCCTTGTAGCTTGGTTGAAGCGGGCCCAAACACTGTAGATGGATAAGCAATCGTTTTGATATGCATAAATGCTTAGGGTGCCTGAACTAACCCATTCACTGTCTGTTCGAATCCGTAGGCTTCTTCTTGGCTAAGCACCATCTTTGATCTTAACCAGTTCTCAGCAGGACGTAGTTCCACTTGTTTTGGATCCCCACAATGTCGAGTTCGATGTGGCCGCCCCTCTCTGAAAGTCTCAGGCTCTTGTTGTTGGTATAACCCCGGGAACCTTTTCTCGAATTCGTCCTGGAATTCTGACCACAGCATCCATATTCTATCCTTGACATCTGCATCTTTGAACCTGACGGCATCTTTGAGTGCAGGGTATGTGTCCGAGAAGATGTTAATGTCAGGATCCACAGTCTTCGGATCTAGGACATTGAAGACCATCTCCGTCAATGCCAGGTCGGCCTCGTTCGCAATTGGACGTATACTTCGAATGTACATGTTCTTCATGCTCCGGGCACGCACGAGAAGCAATTCAGGGTGCAGTGCGGCATTGAAGTGGAGATGTAGAAGAGCGCCCTTTGGAACGATTTTAGCAATCTCAAAAAGCTTGCTCTCGCGGTCTATACGGTCCTTGTTAGTGAGATACTGGCCACCCATGTCGCGATCTTCGGGCTCTGGTAGAGCCTCTGATGCTATGTTACCGAAAGTGACATTCCGTTCATACTCCCGAATCTCTCGGATGATGTCTGTAGCCCACTTCTCCACTTCGGCATCCTTGCGATTGGACTCGCTGTTGGGTCTTGCTTCTCGTTCCCAAACATGTTCTTCTGCTCTAACGAAGTCATTTCTCTTCGCGTCATAGACCCTAACCGCTTTCTCATCGTCTATGGCGGCTCTGAATTGAGCCTTCACGTTCTCCGGCTTCTTCTCCCCAGTCAAACTTTTCTTAGAAGACATTTCGGTGGTTTTCGTCTCTCCAGAATGTAGTGGTATCTTCCTAGTAGGTAGCGGGCTAAGTGCCCTTTTTCTCTTCTTCGGTGAGTCAGCTGTAGTCATAACTGGCCTGTTTGGGTCTTCTGGAGATCCGTGTCGGCCACGCACAAAGCTACATCAAACGGTCAACACCAACTCACAAATCGGACATGAGTCTTCACTCAGGGACTCACAATGTGGGAATGACGATACCACACTTGGCCAACAACCCTGGACGGGTTCTGTGGGACTCACTCGAAGATTTGGACTCGGCGTCAGTGGGCATGCCGATGACGATTGAATGAAAATATCTATCACCGGCTGCTCATACCACTTAAATTGAGGCTGCAGGTACAGTAATATGATGATGCACGAGATCTCGGTCACCGTTCCTGGTTGACCGGTTTGGGTTGTGTGCGATGGTGGATCTTCTTCAAGACGGTTCCTAGATCCCGCAAAACGAGGTTGCTTCGAGAGGCACACTTCGTGACCAAGTGGAACTCTAGCTAGGCGATGTATATGGCGTACCAAATTCAAGTACTGCTGTCCCGCTTGTCGGCCTAATGCGAAAAACCGACTGGATTAGTTTCATTGTACACTGGTAGTATTTGATGTAGTTTGTTTGCTGCGCCTCAGGCCCCGCAACTAAGGAAATGCGCGAGGCTGGGAAACGACTAATGCCTGGAGATGTGGACACGATAAAGTAGATTTGTAGTTGCGGCAAGTTGGAACAGGAGTTGCAAGCGATGAAGAGAACATCGATTTCCGCTCTAGTAAACAGGAGACAGATTTTGTGCTCTCGCTTGTGTTAAGGAGAAAGGGACGATGTCCCCAACGATCGCGTGGCTGAGGACGCGCAGGAGAGGAGGAAGGAGCAACCACATACATCAGCGCACGCCTCTTTGCGTGTGATTCTTCCTTCTCTTAACAGCTCGGGTTGATGCGACACCACTTTTGACGCCTTTTCAATGCAAACCTCGACGGTGGGTACAGCTGTCGCTATGGGAGCGTGTCACGGGGATGCCAGCCAGGGGCGTGCGCCTGTTCTGGTGATGCGAACGCAGAGTTCAAGCTCAATATGCAAGCGGGGCGCAGCGATGCAAACTATCGTGACGTCGTTGCGACAATTACATCAGTTGCTAGAAAGAAGTTGGACAAGTCAAGCTGGGCAGAACTACCCTTCGCTCACACGATTGAGGCTATGCTAAAGCCTCTCGTGTATTCTGCCATGCGCCGAATACATACCCTGGAGCCTAGCCACTGGTCCTGTCAGCCATATTGCCCCTCACTTATCCAGCCTGAGGCATCCAATAGCTGCACAAGCCACAGTCCATGGGGGCTGTGAGAGTGCACAAACTCCCGTGTCCTCGATACAGTGCCTGGGCCTCTGGCTGGAGCGGTAACAGACGTGCCACACGCAGATCCGGTGGGCGATGCAGGCGCTTATGGCCCCCAACTCGACGCGCGACCTTTACTGCTCCACGTTGAGCTTCGTCACCATCACACATGCCTTCTTCGCCTCAGTTCCGCATCTATCGTATATACTAAGTACGCTTACGGCACGTTCCTCCTGCATTATAGCGCGTCGATTTGGACCTATGCATCGTTTTCGCAGCGTTCAGTCTCCAATTTGTGTTTAGCTTTGAAAATAATCTGATCCTTTATCGATATGTATTGGCTTCCATCGGATGAGAACGGGAATATATCACTCAACGAATTACAACTCGACATCGTTGGTTTCCTTGCCATCTTGGGTGAGGGTTCAGTGCTCGCCAACGCTCAGGTCTCGACGCTTTCGAGATGGATATTCCTACCACGGTTGATCCCGGCACCTCAAGCGCTGATGAGGCCGACTAGGCCGATTCAACTAGAGCCATTCTCGGGATGGGTAACGGGTATCGTCTCTGGGAACCATAGGGACAACATCAATCATATCGGCAACATTGTTTGGTAAGTGCACCCCTACAAATAATCTTGCTAGTGGCAAGCTTTCTCGAGACATTCCCCCTGCGTACCACACTCCACCAAACACACTATAACTTACCCGTACCGTTCCACGATCGCGACAGTACCGCACGATGCTGACCGGAAATCTGCTAGTGATGCCAACAACCTCGGTCCCTTCTCGGTCCGCGTCGTCAAGATAGAACGCAAAAATGACCAGCAACCACTCAAAGCCAAGACCTTCGGTCCGCTTACCGTCGTAATTCTCATCGGTTTCGTTCTCTCCGCCCTCCTTCTCGCGCTATCGATATGGCAAGATGATGGCATGTCCGTGGTAGCCACAATACTCCTTTCGCTCCTCTCTAGCCTTATCGGCTACGGAAACAAATGGGTGCTACAACTCCCCAAGCGCAGGGTCAAGACAGGGGTAGTTCCTCGTGGTGATGTCGTTATACGGTATCCCAAAGGCAGTTTCCTCATCGTCCGCTGCGAGGAAGACGTTGCTCGCGAACTCTACTTCGCACCGGAGAGCATCGACTACCTCCTCACCCATGGACCAGCATATCGCATACTCAGTCTGATTGGCACAATGATGCTCATGGGCGGCGTTATATGTCTTGCCAACGCTCAAATTCAGGTCCAAATCGCATGGGCTGGCTCCTACATGCTACTTGGCGCCTCATACTGGATAGTCGCTGCCTTGCCCAGCAAAATGCATTGGGATTACTCTTGCTACACGGTTATCAATGAGTGTCTCTCCGATTCTGATATGGACAAAAAAGGGTATCCTTCCGAGAACGAGACATTCACGCAAGCCCTTTGGAGGGCTATCTGCGTCACCAAAGAAATTGGATGGGTAAGAAGGAGCGACGCATGCCCGGATACTGACGCTTGGCACGACTGGCTGAGGGAAGCAAAGGCATGTAGCGAAGATGTCAGGCTGATCCAGGACAAGAAACTATCAAGAGGCGAAAGAATGTGGGAAGTACCTCATTGGGATGCACAGGGGTCACTAGGGAGACTGCTGGCTGAGCAAGCGAAAACCGAAAAGAAACTGATAACAGAGAAGATAGAGCTGGTTTAACGACTTTCATTTGATTTGATGGACATTCTTTTGGGATTTTGCATAGCGCTTGGACACGAGCTTACGGATCATTACGCGAGTTACGAATCAAGACTCAAAACAACACACATGCACCGCGAATCGATCGCTTCGAGCATACATCATCAAATCGTGCACACCACTCGTTTCAACGCGATGTACTGCAGGCTTTTAGCACATTCTGTTTATCAAATCTTCCAATATGTATCGCATCTCTGGCGCTTCGAGCGTGTTTGTATCTATAGCATCAATCATTCGAGGTTGAGCAATATTCAGCCTTGGTGGCGTTGGCACCTACGCGCGTGGCTTGTGCATCACAAACTTCACTCGTCTCGAATTGGTTTTTGCTAGCCCTCGATTGCCTATACCCAACTTTGGAACTCTTTAAATCATAGCCCAACCTAGCTAGAAGACTAATGTCCCTGTATACGAAAGTGTCCAAGTCATGCAACCCACCCAACCGAATCCTTCACAGCCAGCCTCATCAACTTCAAGCCAGACTCGACCTGCAGCTCGATCGTTAACTCGAACAACCGTAACGGGTACACCAGCAAGCCCCAAGCACATTATCCAGCACAGTAAATGGAGGCCCAAACGCAACGTCGCCGTCCACGACTCAAAGCGGTGCTGCCGAACTTCCTACTCCTCTGCATGTGAAGTTTAACAATCTCATCGAATAGCTGCAGAAAGATTGGGAAATGAAACTTCTTGCATTACTTGCGCTGGTGTGGGCCATCAAAGCGTACAACGAGCAAATACGCGGCAACAGGCTCAATGAAATGGAGGCTTGCAGAACCCATCCAGTACGCGTCTCTGGCATATGCCGATTTTACATGATTCACAAACTAAACGCATTACAATGATCAAGCACTACAAAGAACCTCACTGTGTACCGAGATGCGAAATGTGCACGACTTCGATGAGCTCGTTAAAAGAAGCATTGGACAAAGACCCGATGTTCTGCACCAGCCGCTCATATCACCGCAAGTCTTCGGATGTTTCTTTCCTATTCTTCTTGTGGGTCAGTTTCGATGTATACAAGACAAAAACTTCAAAATCTTGAAACGGAACGTACTTGGTCTTCTCAGAGCAAGTTTCTGGGTCTTGCGACACAGAACATTTTGGGAGTCGGTATCATGGATCACTGAACTCGGGATCACGCTACTCTGTTCGGTACTTTGGGGGATATTTTATACACTGCTCATTTTTGTCGTACGCAGACAGCGACCAAAGTCTTTTCCTCTCAGAGATCGATGGAGAGAGAGTAACGGGGAAACAGGCATTCTTTTAGTTGAGTGCCTTCTGATGCTAGGTAGCACTGGTGGCTTGTACGGCACTAGGTAAACGTCCTTCTAAGCACCAGCCATGCATCTCATTCGGTCTAGTGCGTAGTATTCACAAGGAGTGGGGGTTTTTCGTGAGCAACAAGATCACACCACATGACTCCGATTACTACTTTCCATCAACGCACTTTATCCAGTCAAATTTATACCTTCTAGTCACATCCATGAACAAGAGGTCACGAAAACTTGCCAAAGTAGTGCCCTTTAACCTTTGGTTGGTCTTGGCTTGTGTGCCGTCATCTATGTATTTGGATGTTTGAGACACCCTATCCCCAAGCGACTCAACAGTTGTGTTCAGCCCCAGTGAAGGCACTAATTGCTTCATACCAGATGGGATATTAAGCACTGATCGTCCCAGGCTTCAAAACCTGCCATGACTAGCATTCTACACTCTACGATGCGTCAAATGGCGAAAGAGTCGTCCACTCGGTATCTCACACAGTCTTCTTCTCTGGACGTCTACCGCTACGTCTCAAGTAGCGCTCTTCCAACGCTGCTCATATTCGACCTTCCTCCTCACAACACTCCTCAACCACTTCTCCAGATTCTCTCCCTCGACTTGCGCATCGATATCCATGGCCTCACCCTCGGCCTCTAGTTGTATGCCACCCTCTTCTTCATCGTCTTCCTCCCCACAGCACGCATCCTCAGCCATCTGACATGCCTCATTCCACTCCTCGTAACTGAACTTTCCTTCGCTCTCTCCCAGCAACATCTTCCTGTCGCCGCAGAATGCAAAGACGTGTACTGATCGTATTGGTTTCGCGCGTAACAGTTCATTTGCGGTCGGCGAGAGGAGAGGTGGGAATGAGTTGGTAGAAGGCGACGCAGGTTGCGCAATGATTACGGAAGTGAGGACTGTGCGGAGGGGTATCGATGCTGAGAGTAGGGCGAGGAGCGCAGTGTGGAGGAGATGTGGGAGGAGGGTCAGAGACTGCGATTGTTAGCTACTGACAGTGTATACAGAACGGAGCCATGGATAGACGTACGGTGTTGACGCCTGCTGTGCTGTCTTCTTCCGGTAAACCTCTGACTTGTAGTGTGATCTGCACAAGTGTTCGTGGTATCAATCTCGTCAGAATGATACTGCGCAGTGTGTTGTGGACGAGGGTTTCAAGATGTCTTTCCCTCGGGCCTTGAACTGTGTTAGTAGGCTGTTTGCGACCTCTCTTTTACAGATTAAACATACTTCCAACACCTATAGCTGGCCTGACGTTCACCTCGATCGCTGCTTCCTCGGGCAATTCGTCGCGTCGCTGTACTTCGATTGGGCCATTGACGGCGCCAATGATTGAGTAGCCATTGTGGGTGTATGTGGCCGAGCCGTCGGCACGATTCAAATGCGTGAGAGTAACTGTAGGTGCGACCATGATTGAGTGTCTTGTTTCGTTTGCGCGTGTGGTGTATACAGAGTTCGATTGTTGTATGTCTGAGGGCGCGAAGCGGTAGGAGAAGTACGCAGCAAGCAGATGAATGACTAAGCAAAGCGTTAAGAGAAACTCACCACCGCCTATGCGCAAAGATTTGGAGAAGACTGGTTATAGTATGCGCCTATACCCAGTGACGATTCCATCTCCAAAAGTTTTGGTGGGGATGAAGCCCAGCTCACTGGGCGGCTCAAGCTTCAGACCTCGGTGCATCACCGCGGCCAGCTCAGCCATGCTTGCCGATGCGACAACAGAGCTCTACGCCTACTTTCACCGCCATAGACATCCAGCGCATCGTCTCCACCCATTATAAATTCATCTTCAACATCAGAAAAGCATTTTGGACATATTTGAAACACCATGGCTGGCTCATCGCGCAACGCATCACCCATCAAGCGCCTCATGACTGAACTCCAAACATTACAACACGACCCCAACGATGCGCTTCTCGAACTCGGACCCACGGATGATGACGTGATGCAATGGAGAGCGGTCATGAAGGGTGTAGATGGGACGGCATACGAAGGTACATACAAATCCACAGTATACTTCATCCACACCGCTTCAACTCCATATATGACCACATACAAACCTCATTCACCCACTAACACCTCACAGACGGCTGCTGGCTCCTTTCCATCTCGATCCCCTCGCAATACCCTCTCTCCCCACCCACCATCCGCTTCGTTACGCCCATCTGCCACCCCAACGTCGATTTCAAGACGGGCGAGATCTGCCTCGACCTACTGAAGACGGCTTGGACGCCCGCGTATACCATCTCTAGCACCATGACGAGTATACATCAGTTGCTCACTAGTGCTGAGCCCGACAGTCCACTGAATGTAGATGTTGCGCAATTGTTCAGGACGGGCGATGAGGTTGGCGCGAGGAGTTTGATTAGATGGTATACTATTAGTGAGAGGTTTGATTGGAAGAACAAGAGGTCTGCATATTAGTTTGGTTGGAGAAAGAGATGGCCTGGCGTAGCTGAGCGCGGTTGACATGTACAGTGGGTTTGTTTCGGCGTTTGGTTTGGATCAAGATACCTATTTTGGAGAGTACGCGAATGCATCACGTACTCACAATGGAACATACTACCAACACATCAACGCGGAATCACGTAGTCCTGCTCTATCCCAATACGCTCGTCCTAAGCTGCTGAAACATACAGTTGGTGGAAAAACCGTGCTGACCATTTACCACAGCCGCGTCTACCATGAGGCCCTCTGCAACCAACATCGGCATGTCAGACACAGTCCGACACATGCCGGAAGATATGCGTACGAAGTAGGTATTTATCTCACATGCAGTTCGTACAGGGACATTACTTGCACCTCACCACCACGTTTCACACTCAGCTCTCCACAGCACTCCACGACTACGCTTCTCATTGGTCGACAGCGCACCATCCAAAGTTCAGGCAGTTGTAAACGAGAAAGATCGACCACGTTCCTTCCTGTCTGGGCACGGTATATCCAAGCGATGTTGATCGACCGCTAACATGACCACTACATTCGGGGGTTCTGCTGACCATGTTGCATGTAGTATGTACTCTTCATGCGGTCTAACAATACATTGATAGGCTTGTTTCGGGTAAACTTGTATGCGGATTGCTTTTGGCGCTTAGGCTACCGCGCAGCATATTTGACTGCGAGGCTTAGATGAAGAAGGGACAATTCTTGTGCCGCAGCGGGCATTGATCGTGTGAAGTAGAAGCAGTACAGGTTTACGTCTGGGGAAGGTATATATATATATATATATATATATATATTGATTGACACACGGAATCTGAACAAAAAAACAAACTCGGGTATGATCCGCTGATTGAACCACAGACCAAGTGATCAAGCATAGCCAAGTATCACAAAACACAAAATCCATCCGGAAGACCATTCGCAACGAGCACAACATGACAAATACCCTCCAACCGAGAAAACCGAGCAAACGGAAAAAATCGGATCTACACATACCAGTTATGGCGCAAGCCACATACAACGCAACGACGCAGCGCCATCCACCATAATACAGTTCTCTCAGCCTGCCCGGCCCCACATTTCCACTCCACTATCCCCAGCTAGTAAGCGCGGAGCCACTATACTACGCAAGCCACAGCTCCCCCATACTCGATTGTCCGCTTTTGTAAACCATGATCATTGAGCCTCAGTCTTCACATCTGCTGAGGTCATGCGAGCACGATCGAGCGATGGTGGCTTGTGTCGGCATGTGCAAGCGTATACGGAAGTGGGTATGTTATGCGAAAACGTTCCGTAACTTGGTCTCCGGTATTCTCCTAGCTTATTTTGATAATGCGGTGAAGAGGTGGCATGAGAGGTCTCAACCTGCGGTGACGGTCCATTGAGTTCGTCGCCAGCCTTTGTTCGAGACGGTGGCTGTGCCTTCGAGATGGGACTTTTGGTCTGGAATGCTGGGTGTTGAGACGCGACGGGTATAAAAGATGGTTTCTAGCTCCTCGGGTACGTTATCCAGGATTGGTTCTGTCTTGATAGTTTGCGACAGATCCTTGGCCTGGAACGACTTTTCACTTTTGACCGTCGGTAATGGAACTGGGAAGTAGGGCGCATCATAAGGTCCTGGTAGTACTTGTGGTGGTGACATCCAAGGGTAGATCGGAGAGAGAATTGGTCGGAGTGTTTCTTGTTGAAGCGACTGAAGGTACTGGTTGGGTGCTTGATCCGGCGATAGGAGACGAATATAAGCATCGTTTCGTTCCTCTGACATCGATTTCTCTTCCATCCTCTCACCAACGCTCTCCAGCTTTTCACTTGAAGGATGTAGCTCTTCATTTTGGTATGAGTCTTTCCTTTGGTGCATTGGCAACTTCTTCTCTTGCTTCATGGCCAAGTCATTTTGACCCACGTCGGGACGGATCATCCTTCCTTTCCTGTGCGCAACAAGAACCGATCGCAAAACTGTTGCAAAAAGTGCAAATGACAAGATGGCTTCAAAGAGATGCCGCAGATAGACAGGCAGATGCCAGCTTTCTGTATTGGCAAGATTTGACGGTTTGAAAAGTGGAGGCATGAGTTCGAAGATGACGCCGATGGGGGGCAGGTATGGCTTGCTGGGATCCACTCCGACTATCAATCGCGTGGGATGATGCAGGCCCTAGGTGAACTAGCTACTCGGTCAGTCAAGAAGACGGGAGCACAACCGCTTTCATACAACTCACCTCAAGTAAGAGCGGAAGGACTGTTAGCATAAGCACTAGGATCCGGATCCTCCGTTCGATAGTATCCAGCTAACAATACTCGGGTACGGTTATTGTCTCGTTCCTGTAGAATTAGCACCGGGGTCTGCGTATAAATAAGGACATCCGCATGTGAGAGTCAGGTCAGGTTCCTGCGTCCGATGTCTACGAAACCGCGCCATCCTGGTTTACGTATATGCTTCGACGGCGACATCAGCAAGCCCAGATATCATTGAAACATTGAGGCAATTGGCGAGCTAGCGGTGCGTGGACCTGGTGACGACCTCGGGAAGGTTGGTGGGTAAAGTGAAGCGTAAGCCCACGATGCGCAAATCAAGCAAAAGGCAACAAACTGGTCGTATTCAGCTGTGACGAAACGCGCCTGTGGAAGGCATACAGTACGAGACCTGCTGGGGCAGGCATGGTTTGGTGCGCGGCTTCAGCAGGACAGCCAGTGTCCTTGATGCTTGGCTGGTGGAAGTTCAGCTGAGTTTGCGATGGTGGCGTCGCTTTGTGGCGTTAGCCACTGGTTCATCAAGCTAATCGGCAGGGATCACCCGAAATCTAATCCTGCGCGAAGGGACAACGGCGAGCTGGCTGAACACCACTGGCCAGGCCTTTGCGCGGTAACAAGGCCCGCCACTTGGATGAATGCAGTTGCGCCATCACGGACGTTAGACTGAGGTGTGGTGGGTAAGTAAGGCGTCCCGTGATGGATCGGTTTCAGCTTCTGCAGGAACGCCAACCGAAAGGCAAGCACTCATGATACGTCGGAAAGCAAGTTAAGCACATGTAAGAGGGGGAGCTAAACAAAGAACCACGTTTGCAGCAAAATAGTAACATGGACTGCAGTCTGTATAACCAAGAAAACTCTCGCCGCATATCTGCTTTTTGCGGGGCAGTTACTATTCTCACTATCCTCAGCGGCAACGCAAGTCACGCTATGCAAGACGTGGCTGTCATGCGAAGCTGATCGAGCCGCTGTCAACATGTCCAGACCTCCGCCAAAGCAGACATCGGGAGTTTTACAGTAGAAGTGGCTGCCGAAACTTGAGGGCGTCTCTCGCGCCACAAGCCGCCATTCGTGGGATTCTCGCGATCTCGAGTACATCGTGCGATCCCCACAACACCACATGTATCCACGAAAGCTAGGCAAACCTCAAAAACAGGTTCCCGGTAGCGAGCGTGTATCAACTTACGGCGAGGTTGGTTGCCGGCCAGCTGGATGTTTCGACTGGGACCCCGAAGGTGTCAAATGCATGGAGTACTGCTCTTGAAGCTACCAAAGTGCAATTACATATTTGCGGGGTCAAAAGCTGCGACGCGGAAGGCGCTTTCAATCCGAAAATTCGGTATCCCATTGGTTGTGATTGGTATGACTTCCACCACGCATAGACCCAGCTCACGACATCAGGCTTCTAGCAGCTGCACCAGATATGCTGGAACTGTCGGGATACTAGCTCTTCTTAGATCCTTGCGTAGATCGAGTACGCCTCTGCGAACACCTTCCTCATCTTCGGAGACGCCGTTGATGCGAAGAGATCTCCGTCTAGCGAATCTGAGATTGACACCCGCAGCTTCCAAGCAGGAACACCGGCTCGTGGTCAAACGCGCGACAGCTTAGACAGACCCCTGAATGTAACGTCGTTGATCCCTAGATGGTCATGGTCGCGTCGATCTTACGCAACGTCAAGACGCCGTATTTTGCTCATCGCGGCGATGCCGTCGCCACGCAGACACGTGACCCGCCCCTGCACTAATGCTTCCACAATACGCAGGTAGCATGTCTGAAATAAAGGCAATCAATGGTAGTCAAGAATCGATGCTTTCAGGGCAAGCACACACGGTTCGAGATCGCCTATACAACACGTGTAAGGATACTGAGACTATGAAACCGGCTGTATTCATTTTATAGCAACTGATTGACGCGGCATATTCACCAGAATCCTCCTCAATCTTTCGCGACGGGTCACGAAAACTCCAATGCGCTTATAGCAGTCGCCGTGGAATGACCAGTGGAGTACCAAGTCTCTGACTATGTCAATATGTCCATTACTTTCTTTAGTCGCGACGATACACAAGAGCGCGAGCTCTTCTAGTACGTTCCAGTCGTCCACCAGTGCATCAAGTAAGATCTCTCCGTTGCTGAGTGGTTCTACCGTGGCTACCTCCACAGCTGTATGGCGGGCGAGATGATGAGGGAATATATGTGTGATCGCCATCATCTTGGATCGATTATGTGGATTCGACTTATCTGCTCCGTTGTGTCGATCTCTGGTTTCCCACAAAACCGACGCAATAGGACCAGCGATCCTCAAGAAACCAGATGTTACTTGGCCGAAACGATAAGGGCCACAATAAGAAACGGCTGCGTCTTCGAGTATAGCTAGATAGTCTTCAGGTTTGTAATTGACCTGGCACGAGGTGAAGGAGATATGTCCGTTCATTGAGGCCCAGGACCATGTTGGTGCGATGAATATACGATTATCCGGATTTAGATGTTTGTATGGGACAATTGGACCTCCATTGCGACGAGTTACATGCGTTGTCTCAGTATGTGTTGGTTGCCAGAGTAGAGATGCAGGTAGCGACGACTGCCACAGGCCTGCGAGATTGCACAGGCCATCGTGACAACACCTAGTCAACTGGGCGATAGCTATGTCTCGCATGCAACGGTTTCTCGGCATTCCCAAAAAAAGCTGCTCATGCCCGAAATGAATGAGACGAGGCGAGAGAATTCTTTCTTGTAAGACCCACCCGCATCGATTCAATGGCTCGTCTGTGAGTTTTCGGGTCCATGCGTCCGCCTCCAATACCACACGATACTTGATTCTGGCCACTTCATCGCTGCGGTCACTCCAACTGTTACGCCACTGGATATACACCTCTGTAGGTAGTACAGTCCGCTCGTCTCTTTTCCAAAAGCAACCTTCATCACTGCTGCTGGATCCGGTGGCAGCTATGTTGATGAAGGAATACCAATACACTTTACTCATCAAGTCAGCCTCATGCGCCCAATCATCCTAATCATCCTGAATGATGCACAGGGGGTCTATCCATAGGTAGCGTATATGAAGATTTCTTGTGATATTGATGGCATCCTGGTAAGTTAGTGGAAGGTTCTCACGAGGGATTTCGTGCTGGTAGCTTCGTAGGTTTGCTTTCGTCATGATGAAAACGGTTCTACCCCAGCAATGGGACAGTGTAAGACTGTTTGGATAAAAGACTCGTTTTGTCGCGATCTAGCATTCGTACTAGACTATCCTCAGAGGTACCGATATCGAGAAGACGTGTTGGAACCCAGCGTTCTAAAGCAGCCACGTTACATCGATCGTGATTGTTAATGCATTGATCCAGCCAATGACCAATAAAATCCCAGCTTTGAGGAGAATCTGTCGAAGAGGAGGGCGAATATCCAATTGTCTCGCCTTCGTCCAGTTGTCAACGATCACCAAAAAAAGTCGGGACAGAACGTAACTCACTCTTGGAATCCTCGATAACTTCGAAGACAAAGCGCAGGCTGAATTCAACGCGGCCATCGAGTTTGAATGTCATCTCGAATGAATTTTGCCAGCTCGCTGAAGATGTATCGAAATCACAGCTGATCAGAAAGAAGGAGGCTAATGAATCCGCTGTTTCGCTAGCAAAGCCATCCCTCAAAGAACGTAGAAACTCCACGAATATGCCGCAAGCATTCTTGGAACTTCCTTCGAGCAATTCCAATGTGTTATGACATCGAAGCGATCCGAGCCGGGGGTTGCAACTGATTTCAAAGACGACCAGCTGACATTCTTCACATAACGTATTGTTAGTAATAGAAGCCATGATGGTATGGCCATTCGCTTCCAGAACCTCTCCGCGTTCGATCAGGTGTATAAATACGTTAAGACTGCGTAAGTCGTTGTTGTTGTGAAGGTTAGGCACCACAAGATAGAAGGTGGGCTGAGCATCAGTACCCCACCTTCTACCCGGTCAGATAGCACCTTCCTTCTTTAGTCAAATTGCTGCGCCCTGTGCCACTTTCCCCTCGTCAGTGTATCGAAAGGTCTGATCAGCGTGAACAGGGAGGCCTAGATATCTGCAGGGATATTGGGATGTGAGGCTGTGCCTCGTT
This sequence comes from Alternaria panax, assembly GCA_019702505.1. Lineage (NCBI taxonomy): Eukaryota > Fungi > Ascomycota > Dothideomycetes > Pleosporales > Pleosporaceae > Alternaria > Alternaria panax. The sequence continues at coordinate 3,562,412 of JAANER010000004.1, forward strand.
TTGGCCGGCATTTGATCATGATACGACGGTCATAGGTAACATGCGTTCGTACAAAGAAGCAGTTTTACTCTAGGTTGTACCTGACCGGCGAGGGCGTCACCTAAAGATGAGCACTTAATATGTCCTAGCCTAGGTGCTGAGCTGGAAGTCCGGTCGTCCCTCTCGCCACTCATCAAAGTCCTTCTCACCAGGCATCTCTCTGCCATCCGAGAGCTTGAGTCTAGGGAAAGACCTATCCTCACGGTCATACGTCGGTTCCTTCAAAGCCAACTCCTCGTTGACCAAAACCAAAGCACCAGATTGCCATCCTGCAGCACTGACCTGAAGGGCGAAATACGCGCCAAGACCGTCTTCACCACCGTCCTGGTCCCAAGCTCTGCCTTCTTGCTCGAACCACTCGCTGACCTCACCCTGGATGTTGTGATCGGAGAGAAACATGTCCCTACGCTCCCTGCTCTCTTCAGCGTGTGCGAGATCGAGCAAGACGTCCTTGAGCCACTCGTTCTTTCTTGCATCGAACCAGATCTGACGACCGGTCGTGTAAGCGTGAGGCAGCAGTTGACCGTTGTTGTTGAACTGATCATACACGATGCCGCGCGCCTTTCCGATTAGTTGGTCGTCATTCCTGCCCAGACCAAGTGAGCCACAGCCGCCGTTTTCGGTACCGTATGATGTGATTTTGCCGTTCGCGTGGAGCGCCAGGTAGTGGTAGTCACCGAAAGCGATCGAGATGACATTGCTGCCTTGCAAAGCTGGGATTTTCTTCAGGCCATGCATGTCTTCACGGGCATTGTGACGGGTGCTCCAGCATGACTCGAGGTAGTTCTGATCGCCAGTGATGACTTCCTCGTCCCTAAAGATGGCGAAATTGCGGAAGGAGCCCTGGACGTCGAGAGGGGCACCCTTCTCGTGACGCACCATGTGAAGCTCGATAACGTCCTCAACTTCGTTCTTCCTTCCAAATTTGCCACAGAAGACCTTGCCGAGATCGGTGGTGAACAAGACGAAGTGTTCCAGCAAAACATAGTTCAGTACTGCCCCGACCTCTTGACCAAGAGCTCTCTGTTCGTCGGACTTGCGGGTGCCTTTGACATGCTGGTAGCCAGTTCTGGGAACCTCGGCATGTTCCATTACGAGCATGGTATCGGTGGCGTCTTCACCATGGTCCCGCTCGACAGGGTCCCAGACGACAATGCCGACGCCGTGGACGTATGCCGAACTGCGGCTCCATCCTGCCACTACTTGCTTTTTCTGTCCAAAGTTTGAGGATGTGTTCGACGTATCGCTCAGGGAGATCTCATTCAACTGTAGAGTCGCGAACTTGACCTGGAGCGCAGGTTTCTTGGCGTCGTACCATGACCACATCCGACCGCTGTCGGAGAGTCCAAGTATGTGTGCTCGGCCGGAGGAGAACTGGCGAATGGCGACTGTCGGCTCTTCGTACTGGGCGTCGGTAGCGGTAGAGGGGTAGCCTTCAGGGAAGCGGAGCGGCTGCAGAGGCCCGTTAGCGACGAGTGTCCTCTGGCCATCGAGGACACCGGCCGTATGGAGGGTGCCTTTGGAGGTAAGCAGGGTCGTGGACCAGCCACCACATTGCATATCAGCAACGATACCCAGGTCTCGCGTCTTGTCCATCTCGGTCGGGAACGCTTGGTGTGCCATATACATGCGCCTGCCTGGCCGCATCATACCAGCTCTCATTCGAGGCCCACGTCGGCCATGTGCATGGTCTTCTGCGTCCAGCGCGTGCCCCAGGCGGTTGTGCGAGTTATGGCCCCATGTGTAGACGCGGCTCTGGGTAAGCATGCGTCGATACATCTTCTGCCAGCGGTCTCCGTCATGCTGCACGACTGGTTGATTCGGTACGCGGAAGGTCGTTCGGGCGAGATAGCTCCAGTACGCGGGATCGGATCGGATCGACGGTTGTTGGAAGGCTGTGCACGTGCTGCAGAGGGCGAGGAAGCTCTTGGCGTCGAGGTATGGGAATACGAGTACGAGGATGTCGAGGGGTAGGTCGGTGATGGAGCTGATCTTGTCCGCCATGTCGATAGAAACGAGCCTTCTAAGCTCCGTTTCTCGGGGTCGATGTTATAATAGTGAGGCTTGGAGAGCAGCGTCGATATTCGAAGCAGAGGTAGTGGAGCCTGCTCCAAATGCTGCCGATGACGAGTATGAGCAAACAAGATGTTTGCTGAACGCGAGCGCGGAGGCTGCCTGCCCGCCCAATGACGCAAGGACCGCGGGGATTAACGCGGGACATTTCCGTTTTCGCGCTAACCGGAAGCGGCGACCAAACTTCTGACTCAATTCACGAGTCTCTAACAAATTTCCGCCTACCCAACGACACTTGTCAATCCACGCGTTGCGCTGCTCCACCCAACTATTTTGGTCCACCGATATTTGAAGACGTCAAAAATACTCGATTTGGGGCCATATTCGCATCACGACACTTGATATTGCCCCACCACGTTGTATCGTCTGACACCTGACTGGCCACATTCCACTTACAAAAGTCGACGACTGCAAAAAAAGTCGCGTCACCATGTCTGAAGCACCCGCTGCCGAGCCAGCTCCGGCACTTGCTGCGGCAGTAGCACCATCCCAAGAAGGCGCACCCGGAGCAACAAATGGCGAAGCTGCTCCTGCCACAGACGCGCCTAAAAAGCTCTCACCAGCAGAGTTGAAAAAGCAAAAGCAGGCCGAGAAGCAAGCAAAACGAGCCCAAGCCAAAGCTGCGGGTGGTCCACCAAATCAGCAGCAAGGACCGTCTAAAGACGGCCAAAAACAGCAAAAGGACTCAAAGCAGACATCAAAAGACGCACAGTTAAGGCCAGTGCCAGTACGGCGACGACCTTCGCAAGCCAACGCACCAGTTCTGAAGGAGCCGGAGAAGAAGGCCAAGAAAGACAAGGAGCCGAAACAGACTGGTCTGTTTTTTGGTCATCTCTACAGCCAGCCAAAGCAGCAGTCCCTTGTTGGCGCATCAAAGGATGTACATCCCTCAGTCCTCGCGCTTGGCCTACAGTATAGCAGCTATGCCATCTGTGGTAGTACGGCACGCATGGTCGCTATGTTGTTGGTGTTCAAGACAGTCATAGAGGCCTATCAAACACCCCCAGGAAACAGTTTAGCCCGACATTTGACCAGCCATCACCTTGGTCCTCAGATCGAGTTCTTGAAGAGCTGTCGACCGCTTAGCATCAGTATGGGAAATGCTATCCGATGGCTCAAGGACAGTAAGTTCGTATTTTACATTCTACTAATGGAATTGACAAGGCTTGAAATGCTTATAACACGAGCATCGGAAGTTCTCGAAAGATAGCTTACGAGATGCTGACTTCTTCTAGTCATTATCAAGATAGATCCTTCGACTCCGGAGAATGAGGCGAAGCGAGACCTGATCGAGGAGATCGACATATTTATTCGCGAACGTGTCACAGCCGCTGACAGGCTCATCCGCGACCTAGCAGCTACGAAGATCCAAGCCGGCGATGTCATTCTGGTCTACGCCGCATCTTCAATAGTCGAGCAGACCATCATCCATGCTCACCAGTCCGGCAAACCCTTTACAGTCATCGTGGTCGACTCGAAGCCACTGTTTGAGGGCAAGAAGCTGGCACGAAAGCTTGCAAACCACGGCATTACCGTACGGTACTATCTCATCACAGGAGCCTCGCACGCAGTCAAGGACGCGACAAAGGTCTTCCTGGGCGCACACGCGATGATGTCAAACGGTCGCCTCTACTCGCGCGTCGGTACAGCCTTAGTATCCATGCTCGCCCATGCGCACTCATTGCCCGTCATCGTACTCTGCCAATCCGTCAAGTTCACCGAAAAAGTGGCGCTAGACTCCATTGTCGGCAACGAAGTTGCTCCTGCCGAGGAGATCCTATCCGAGGCCGAGCGCCGTGACCTTCTCCCTCTTAAGTCTCGTCTCCCATCATCCAAGAACGACGAGAAGTCGACATCAGAGGAGGCGTCCGCCGACACCAAAGACGTGCTGAAATGGATCGATGACGCAAAGAACCTCCATCACCTTCAAGTGCTCTACGACGTCACGCCCGCGCAGTACATCAACATGGTCATCACCGAATACGGAAGCTTGCCGCCAAGCTCGGTCCCCGTGGTTCACCGACTGAGTACGAACATATGACCCTGTCCAGCGCCTTCTTTTTTCTATTCAGAGTAATTTTCTTAGCAAGTACTAACACTGATGGTTCAGGAACTGAAGAACAGGAGACGATGCCTACTAAGAGGGGTGTTCGTCAAGCTACCGGTTGGTAGAGATGTGTTGAGAAGAGGACTGGAGGATCAACACAATCGAGGGAAGTAATGGTATTGGTCTCTTTGGCAGTATTACGAGTGAAGTTCGGAATGACGAATGCGGATGCCTGAAAGAATCAACATTTCAAGCCAGCACTTTTCCTCCAGCCAAAATACTCACATCATGCAACGGAAGGCTATGTTGAATGTACCCAGCGTAACACATCATGATCATCTCCAAGTTCGGCGTCTCGCAAGATCAAATACTCATTGCCGCAATCTCAGCTTCAAGACCTACCATCTGCCTTCTCAACTCAGCAAGCCGTTCCTGCCTATCCGCCATCTGACCAGTCTGACCAGTAGCAACTCCAACCCCACCCTTCTTCCCCTCCTCCCTCATCGTTGAAAATGCCAGCACCCCCTTAATCGAATACCTGTTCGTCAAAAACAGTATAATGAGATCCAACCCCGGCCCACACCCAGCCGTTGGCGGCATCCCATATTCCAGTGCCTTAACAAACGCCTCATCACCCTGCTTGCGCCTTCTGTCTCACTTGTTCCAGAAACCGATCTCGCCGTTCAAAAGGATCGTTGAGTTCGCTGTAGAGATTACAGATTGCGAAGCCGCATACAAAAGCTTCTGCGCGTTCTGTCAGATCGAGGATGGAGTGGTGTGTCTTTACAAGGGGGGATATGAGCTTGGGGTGGTTGGCGATGAATGTGGGATTCATGATGCCTGATTCGGTGTATACGCTGACGAACTTGCCGAGTAAACGGGCGTGTGTGTGTGTGTGTGCGTGTGTGCGTGTGTGTGTGTGGTGGCGAACAGGTGATGTTGCAGTTGCTCAGGATACTGAGTAAGAATTGTCGAGTCGACTCCGAGTGGAGTTCAGATGGTGAGGGGATCTTGACTTTTCAGGCTGCTTCAAGTGTTGTCATCATGTCGATGCGTGACCATGGCGCCTCCCAATTAATTCTCCTGTCCTCCCCAGTCTGACTAGTGAACGTGGTGACATAAGAACCAGTTACGTTCCCCACTAGTCCTCATATTATTTCCTGCGTTAGCTGGAATGAACATATCTGCAAGGATATTGCTTTCGAGATACGAGAAGAATGATCAATGGGCCGTCAGACAAAGAAGCTTTCGAGTCGTTTTTTGTTTTCGGATAGAACATTGAAGTTCTTAAGTAAAGCGAACGTCAACTGCTGCGTCCTTCATCAACGTTTATGTTATGGAACAGAAACGAACATGCAAACGCATCCTGTTGATATGCCTTCCCCGTAGTTAGGCTTCTTTGGCTACACATGTCGTCAGCCTGGTATCAGAAAAAGCACAGTTTAATTGCACGCATCATTCACTGAGATATCGTGCAAACATGCTTGTCCAAGGAAGATAGCTTGGTATGATGAATCCTTCAGAGCTTGTATCTAATTAACCTCCTACGACTTGTCTTTCATGGCTCTCAGCGCTCCCATAACATCGATAGGTTGAGTCTTGCCAGTGACCTTCTGGAGTTCAGGGTCATCGACACGCATGAACACATTGTGCTTCTTCTCGTCACCAATGGTGAACTTTCCCTGCGTCTCCTTGTTTTCTTGCGTAAACGTATCGAGCTTCTTGATGGCGTCATTCTCCAGTACGCTCTTTGCAAACTTGACATTGCCCTTTGTGTACTCATGTCCCGGGTAGACCTTTGTGTCATCCGGTAGGGCGGCTAGAGTCTCGTTCAAAGCCTTGTGCATCTGCTCTGGTGTGCCTTCGAAGAACCGCCCGCAACCACCGATGAATAGTGTGTCTCCGGTAAAGACTGCGCGATCGTTTCCGTCTTCGAAGTAGAAGCATATGCTGTCTTGGGTATGACATGGTGTGTGGAGGGCTTTGACTTTGATGGAACCGATGTTGAAAGTGCTGTCGTGGCTGGGTGTCTCGGATACTTTGTCGCAGTCGCGACCGCCGATTACAGGTAATCCGAAGGCTTTGATCTGGGATAACGATCAGACTATGAACTACAGACAGTTGTGGGTATCTCTTGACTTACAATATCCACGTTGCCTCCCGCATGATCGCGGTGACTGTTCGCTATGTCAGCGGAGACGATTTGATCGGAAGCGGTCGCCCTACTGATGTGTGTTGATGATCTTGGTCAACTTGAGACCTCCAGCTGTAGTTTGCTCCCGCAGGACGGGTAGAACTCTGCGGTCTGGTCAGTTGCGCGTAACTTTTGCTCAATGTTCTGGCGTACTCTGGAGGGTTGGCAGGGTCGATGATAACAGCTTCCTTGGTCTTGTCATCTGAGACCAAGTAGGCATAGTTGTTGCCCGAACCCTCCCCTGATCAGCATGTCAGACCGCGTTCGAGGTTCAACATTCTCAATCAGGGTGCTCATACACATGGGAATTGACTGGATGTGCATGGCGCGTGCAGGCACGGATGACGGCTGCTTGGCATTAACTTCGGCTTAGAGAGCTCGGCCAGGATTGTTGGCAATTACCTTGAAAACAGGTCGAGAAAATGACGCTAGTGGGTATCTTCTGATAGCCGCAGTGAGTAAGCTCATAAGGAAGACGCCGAGCAGAAATTGACGGAGGCTTGGGTATGACATGAACCTTCGAGATGACCGAGGGTGATGACGTTGCCGCGTGTTAACCTGTCTGTGCGCGTTTTGCACATGTTCGAGTTTTGCACACCCCACCAACATCAACACCCCAACTTCAACGCGTTATAACTCCACCCATATGGACCCGATTCAGGAAGCAATTGCAGAAATCGAATCGCGCGAACCAGGCGCATCTTTCTCGTATTCTCAAATTGCAAAAAAGCATGGTGTTGTACGCTCAACCCTCGTTCGAAGACACCAAGGCAAACACTAACTGCATGCAATCGCCTACCTCTCTATCCATCCACAACGCGAAAAGGAGCTTGTACAATATATCGAATCCCTTACTAAGAGGCGTACACTACCTTCGCGTTTAATAATACGCAATCTTACGTTATCCTTACTTAGTAGAGAGGTCTTAGAAAGCTAGGTTTCTCGCTTCCTCTACAAGAACTCCTCTTATCTCATCTCTCGCTAGTAGAGTCCTATAGACTAGAAGCGTTATAAGGCTAATTTAGCAACTAAGTATAGGTTATACTTTAAGCTGCTATATAATAAGATAAAGGAGTATAATATATAGCCCTCTTATATCTTTAATATAGATAAAAAGGGCTTCTTTGTTACACGGGGGTTTGCTATACTTCTCTAAGCTCGGTCCGTACTAAGGCGAGGTAGACTAAAGCGGTAGTCCGTGAGGTAGCGTATGGAATGATCAGGTGGAAAAGAGTTATCGTTGTAACCAAAAGAATAACGATACCAATTCTATAAACGATAGAATAACTAGTTGACAATCTGTGTAAGAGATGAACTATTTGAGTTGACCACAACGAGAGTAATAAATGAAACCCTTCCATCCTTATATCCTCGTTGCCGTGTCCTTTGCCATCCTTGCCATTACTGCCATCCCTAGGATGTTAGTGATGTTCGTAATGGCTGCCATCCTTAGGCGTTCTGCCATCCCTCGGATGGCTGGCCTTGGCGGGATGTCAATCACGTGACCGCCGCCCCGCGGTGATCGTTACCTTCTGACGTAGATGTGGTTGACCTCCAACCCACCTTCCGCGTCAAGGAGAGAATCCTTCGTGTTACTTGTAACACTCTAGTTTAGATAAAAGCTCTTCTTCTATCCTTAGTAGAGATAATTAGCTTAAAATTAAGTCTATTATACGCTAGGAGTGTTACACGGGGTTAGGCTATACTTCTCTAGGCTCGGTCCGTACTAAGGCGAGGTAGACTAAAGCGGTAGTCCGTGAGGTAGCGTATGGAATGATCAGGTGGAAAAGAGTTATCGTTGTAACCAAAAGAATAACGATACCAATTCTATAAACGATAGAATAACTAGTTGACAATCTGTGTAAGAGATGAACTATTTGAGTTGACCACAACGAGAGTAATAATGAAACCTTTCCATCCTTATATCCTCGTTGCTGTGTCCTTTGCCATCACTGCCATTACAACCTAAACCTTGCCTTGCCTGATGTTCCTGATGGCAGCCATCACTCAGATGTTGCCGTCACATATTAGCGCCTGATGGTTGGTCTTGGCGTGATGTCAATCACGTGATCTAGCGCGCCCCGCGTTGATCATTTACCTTCTGACGTGGACGTGGTTGACCTCTAACCCACCTTCCGCGTCAAGGAGAGAATCCTTCGTGTTACTTGTAACAAGGAGGTAAAGGATTTTAATAATAAGGAGGTAAAAAAGCTTCGCTAAAGCCTCTATTACCTCTTAGCTTAAAATAGTATACTTAGAGGAGAAAACTAAGGCTTAAGGGCAGCTCTAAAGATTAAAAAGAGATACTAAAAGAAGAGCTATACGCTTTAACTTAATAGGCCTAAAAAGTACTATAGAGGAGCTATCTTTTAGTCTTCTAAGAAGGTTCGCTAAGCTAAGGAGGATAAGATAGAACGATAATAAGAATAATAGTAATTACAACTCTAGAAAGCTAAGAGATCTAAGCTAAAGAGGTAAGCTTAATTATATAAGCTTTAAATAGCCTAGGAGAAGCGTATTAAGAGAGAGAGGCTTAAGGAGGTAAGAGAGAAGGAGAAAGCTACTAAGGTAGCTTAAAAGGAGGCTTAAAAGGCAGCCCGTAAGGCTAAAAAAGCTATATAATTATCCTAGAAGGGTAAGCGCAAAGCCTTATAAGGCTCCTCTTAAAAGTAGAAGCGTTAGAAACGTATTGTTATTAATTTATCTTATGTACAAGCTAAGGTAGCTAAACTAGCCGTCCTAACTCATACCACCCGCTACGGCCGCACTACTAAGCTACTAAGTAAATACAAGTAGCCTATTATAATCGCAATGCTACAATTACTAAAACACTATAAAATCTCGTAATAATAGCGACTGTAGGTAGCTGTACAGCCTCATCTATAACAATAGAAATTTTGGTGGGGTGTGCAAAACTCGAACATGTGCAAAACGCGCACAGACAGGTTATCGATAAGCCCTGACACTGACCACGTGACTAGAGACCCACTGCTAGAACGCGTCGAGGTACATGCATCAAACGCGAAGTCACTTCTGATACCCCAAACTCCGCACATTGATGTGTGCAAACAACAAACATAACAGGACGCGTCGAAGTGGAAATAGCTCGGATTCAACATACAACAAAAGGCTGACTATACGCCTAAAGAACGCCTAAGGGCAAACCTAGCCACGCCATTTCGGTGCTCATATGCAGTCGTAAAATTCGTCAAACATTACACATCCTCCCTATAGCAATGACCTCAGTCTCTTCTGAAGCTCCGACTTCTCGGACAATCCTTCACCCCTCAAGCGTTGCTCCTGAGGATCATGCAACGGGTCTCGAGTTACTGTGGCCTTGATCTTCTTGCCGAAGTATTCAATTTCCACCGACGTCCCCTCGCTTACACTGCTCGGTAGCCATGCATATGCGACAGGTTTGCGTACCGTGTAGCCAAATGCGGCGCTGGTGACATAGCCCGCTCTTTGGCCTTCCACAAAGACAGGTTCTTTACCGAGAACCATGGATCGCCCGTCGTCGACAGTCAAGCATCTAAGTCGCTTAGATGCTGCTCTCCTTGAAAGCTGCTCTAATGCAGATTTGCCGACGTAATCCACCTTCTTGTCCATCTGGATCGCGTATGTCACGCCAGCCTCCCATGGGTTGTGTTCGGAGGTCATGTCGGAGCCTGAGGCTCGGATGCCCTTCTCGATTCGCAGTCCGTTGAAGGCCGCACGGCCTGCAGCAACTAGACCATGAGGCTTGCCTGACTGGAACAGCAGATCCCAAAGACGCTGACCATACTCAGGTGTGGTCTGGATCTCCCAACCGAACTCTCCAACAAACGACTTCCGGAACATAGTGACGGGAACTCCAGCTATGTTGGTCTTCTTCACGCCCATGTACGGTAAGCCCTTGTTGCTGTAGTCATCGGAGCTGATTGTGCGGATTACGTCCAGCGCGCGGGGACCCCATAGACCGAGGCAGCATGTGCTCCCAGTAATATCTCGTACCTGAGCCCACTGACCAGGTGTGTACTTGTGTTGACGGCGTGCTTCGCGTGCGAGGTAGGCGAGATCGGTTGCGGTGTTTGCGCCTACTTGGAACAGATCTTCCTCGATCCTGGATACGAAGATGTCGCTCAGTACGCCACCGTGGCCGTTGACGAGGAGCGTATGAGTGATAGCACCAGGCTGCTTGGAAACATCACTGGTCGTCAGTCTCTGAAGCAAATGAACAGCACCAGGACCAGAGACCTCGAAACGATGGAAAGTGGTCATATCGTACAACGCTACTGCGTTTCGCGTCTTCCAGGCCTCGGCCGCTGCAATCGGCGAGTAGAATTTGGACGACCAAGGATCGCGATCGACTGGCTTCCATTCCTCCGGCAAGGTTTTCACCAACTCCGCGTTCGATTCATACCAGTGTGGACGCTCCCACCCTCCTACTTCCAGGAAGAACGCGCCTTGCTCCTGTTGTCGGGTGTAGAATGGACTGACGCGAAGATTTCGAGGGCTCTCTTTCGGCGCGAGAGGGTGGATGATATCGTAGATCTCGACAAAATTCTGTTGCGATGTTTCGCTGACATACTCAGGACTCAATTGTACCTCCTCGAATCGGGTCAACTCGCACTCTGCAATATCGACAGTCGAACGACCCTCTGTTAGGGTCTCTGCTACGGCTCTAGCCACACCGGCTGAATGTGTTACCCACACAGCTTCGGCGACCCAGAAGTTGTCGAGATTGGGTGCTTGTCCGACAATGGATCCACCGTCTGGTGTGAAAGAGAAGATTCCGTTGAAGCCGTCTGCGATCTCGGTCTCGCGGAGAACAGGAAGCAGCTCTTTGGTAGCCTTCCAGGCCGGCTCAAAGTCTTCTGGTGTAAAATCTAGGCGAGAAGGCATGTGCTTGTCATCAACGTGTTTGGGCGTTACACCCAGGTCTGAAGCTTTGACGGGCATCGGCCGATGACCATAGTAGCCAATTCCGAATTGCTCCCCATGCTCTCGGTAATATAGGTCCTGGTCTTGGTGTCGCAGGATGGGCAGCTCGGCGTTCATGGCGTTGATCTTCTTGTTGACTTCGCGGTTCTCAAGGCCTGGAACAGCTGTAGTCTTCGCATACTGGTGCCCGAGAGGAAGAAGGGGGACTTTAAGCCCGATCATTGCTCCAATTTCTACTCCCCAGAAACCAGCACACGAAACAACTATATCCGCTGGTACAGAGCCATTATTCGTCGTCACACCAGTAACATGACCGTCCACTTGTTCGATTCCGGTAACGACGGTGTGCTCGAGGTACTTGACACCGGCGTTGCGTGTGTTTTCGATGAGTAGCTGTGTCGCGCGAGCTGCTAATGCTAAGCCATCGCTTGGGATGTGAAGGCCACCTAGCACCATATCCTTGTTAAGGAGGGGATACTTCTTGAGACATTCTTCGGGGCTGATCAAGTGTGCTTCGATGCCCCATGATTGCGCATACCCGTGCTTGCGCTTCAGCTCTTCCAGTCGTTCTGGAATTGTCGCTATTTCCAACCCACCCAATTGGTTGAAACAATTCTGTCCATCTTTCTCGAGCGCTGAGAACTTTTCCACTGTGTATTTGGCGAGTAAGGTCATCGTTTTGGATGGGTTTGTCTGGAACACCAGGCCAGGCGCATGCGATGTTGAGCCACCAGGCATGCTCAATGGACCCTGCTCAATTACGGTGATGTTGTTCCATCCTCGTGAGACCAGCTCGTCAGCGAGGTTGGTGCCGACGACGCCGGCGCCAATAATAACAACACGCTGAGAGGTCGCCATTGTAAAATAGTAGAAGAGTATGGATTCGGATAATTGGTTCCCAACGGCTGTAGGAGGGACTCCTCTTAAGACCGTTTGCGCTCGCGATAACGGACCATTTCACTATGCTCTGCCATCATAGAAGCCGAAACTAAGCGCTGCGCAAACTTCAATTGGCAAAACAATCACCGTGGTATATCCAACGGCAGGGTCATGTACGAAAGCAGCCCACCGCCCCGCATGTGATAGTTGCGACATTGGTGGGGAAGATGCCAGTCGTGGATGTAGGGTCCTGATGTCCATTTTGGGATTAGTAGCAATCGAAGAGGCAAACCGTCTCGGGACTACATAGCCTGCCGCAACCCCGCCTCGCGTGTGCGCAACACCATCCCATCCTTCTTACGATCGTTACACCTCCGAACATTCCATCACATTCGACATCAAATTCTGAGTCAGGTAAGCACGCGTAGCATAGAGAGCTTAGTATGCTCTTCCCGTCAGTTGGACTTCAATGGTTGTCCTGCCGCGAATACCATCATACCTCACCCGCTGCAATTCCATCATTATGACAAAGACGAGCATCTGTTTTGACAGTGAGGGTGATTTACCACCATCAACCTTGCGACAGCCCAGAGCCACCCAAAAATCCAGTATGCGCAGTATCCCACCATTGCGACAAAAGTCAGGCGCCAACAAATCTCCCGGATCCAGCCTCAATCCTACGGGGCTTTTCGAGAGCACCAAGCCCATGGATCAGCACCTGCCCCTTACGACGTCCAAGAAGACACAACGATCTGGATCATAACGCCAATCCCTTACTGTTGTCTCTATCGCACACATCCAACTGTTGAGACAGGCTCAGGGCAGTTTCCGCAAAGGGCTTGCCTGAAAGGTTTCTTACGGAGCACAGTTATCAGCATGCCAATTCTGCGAGACAAGCGGCATTCTATATCGCCACATCTTCCCAACACCTCAAGCGCCAAAGCGAGCCCAACGTGACACTGCGCTGCGCTGCCATCATAATTCGGGCAAACTCACGACAGCGATTGCCGAAAGTATCCAAAGTCTCCCGACCACTATCCATATGGTTAGGAGGGACAGAGACATGCGAGATGCTGTGGTAATCTCCCGCGTACGAGTGCGCTGCCACCAAAATCAGTGACGCGTTCCTGCCGTACACGTTGCGCTGCTCGTGTCGCTTCACTTTGCACTGGTTGGCGCCGCGTCGATAGTACGTGGGCTCCGATATTCGCACGATAATCTCGGACAGAGTATCAAGAGCTGCATCCCAACAGTCGCTATCAGCTGCGATACCAGGCCGAAGCCCAACAGCTCATCGAAATAACATCGCTATCTCGATGATAACAGCCGCGATCAACATCGTTCAAGAAAATCCTCGATAAGAGCGAGATAGCATCTGGATAATACGCCCGCGATAGTTCCGCAAGAACTTGCTGGTGGGAGTCTGACGGCGCCTTGGGCTGGCGTCCCTTGTCCGCATTTGGAAATCAGATCCATTCAAGTCCGTGCCAACAAGAGGGGCAACGACAAGAACGGTCTATACGTTCAGTCACCATGATCTCTGCCTACAGTCAATGCACAGTCAGTGAAACTACTCTGGGGTAATACGACGCCATCCACTTACATTACGCCGTTGAGCTCTAGCTCTGCATTCTAGAATGTTGTGTTGATCACGATGGTAGCTTGTGCGTTAACGGAGGGACGTGGAAAATAGGTCAGAATGTGTGGCGCCTGACGGTCACCTGCAGCCGAATTACGTTCCTACGTCCTACTGGCTATCGCTCCCCGGGTGAGAATGGAAGCCATAACCCCATGGGGACTTAGTCTTTTGTCTTACTTGATAAGAGTGAGGAGGTAGGGTACTGAATGAGAGTATAATAATGCTTGCTACGTCCTCGAACTCAACTCCATCTTTTCGAGTATACTTACACAATAGTCAAGCGACTACCTTTGAGTACTCTTCACGCATCACTAAACCGCACAGAGTACAATTGTACGTCATCCCAGCATATATCCTTCACAATGGTCGGGTCACTCTTGAGTTATTTTGGCTTTAGCGGCTCAGCCGCCGCCCAGGCCCCACCAGAGAACCAAGCTGTACGGGCCCTGCCCGCCAACTGGTATACCTCTGAGGAGATGTACCAGCTCGAGAGACGCGCTATCTTCACCCGAAGATGGCTCATTCTTACCCACAAGTCAAGACTCGCAAACCCCGGAGACTTCCTTCGCTACAACATCGCCAACTACGACATCGTCGTCTCCAAAGACCGATCTGGCGAGATTCACACATTCCACAACGTATGCAGACACCGCGCATATCCTGTCGTCGAGAAGGACGGTGGCAATGCGAAAATCTTCTCCTGCAAGTACCATGGCTGGTCATACGGCTTGAACGGCAAGCTCGCGAAGGCGCCGGGTTACCAGGAGCTTCAGAACTTTGAGAAGGCCAAGAACGGTCTTTTCCCTATTCACACCCGCATCGACCGCAACGGCTTTATCTGGATCAACATGGATGCAAAGAAGGAGCCCGAGGTGTCATGGGAGTCACAGTTCGACCATGTCGATGAACAGACACGATTCGACCAATTTGACTTCAACGACTACGAGTTTGACCACACATGGAACCTCGAAGGTCCATTCAACTGGAAGATTCTCGCCGACAACTTCAACGAATGCTACCACTGCAAGAGCACGCACCCCGATCTCGTCACAGGCTTAATCGACCTCGAGAGCTATGATGTCTACTGCTCAGCCGACCACATCCAGCACGATCCTAAGACACCACAAGACCGGAAGGACCTTGGTCAAGAGATCTGCTCCACATACTGCTTCCCCAACGCCTCTTTCACCGTCACAAAACACTTCCTCTTTATGCAGAAGTTCATGCCCAAGTCGCCCACCGAGTCAGTCATGTACTACGAGGTCTGGCGCAACAAGCACTCTAGTGAAGAGGATTTCCTTCTCATTAGCGACACCTACAAGCGCGTCATGGGTGAAGACAAGGTTCTATGCGAGCGCGCGCAGAAGAACATCGAGGCAGGCATCTTCGTCAACGGCGAGCTTCACCCACACATGGAGAAGGGGCCCCTCTTCTTCCAGAAGCGATGCCGCGAGATCGTCATGGAGCACGGTATGAAGGAGAAGAAGGCCGGTCAGAAGATCTGGCCTGCGAAGCAGCAGCTTGAGCCCACTGGCACCTCGGCCATCAGCAAAGAGATGGAGGACTTCTGCGAGGGTCTTGCCTGTGGCAACGACAACGAGAAGAGCGATCTCGCTTGGTAAGCGACGACGCGACAGTTATGACTGATGATGCATGGCTTTGGTGTTTGGAGCGTTGTGGGTACTGGAGGCTTTGAACTCGTACCTTTAGGACTCGTTGTTTGACAGCATTCTTTGTAATAATTCTTAGCGATGTTTTTCACGACAATGCAATTTTTCTCGCCTTTACATCCTCGTCCTTGCTTGCTTCTGGTGACACGCGATAGTGGGTATGTCTTTGACCCTGTCTCGATATTCTCCGCGTGACGTATCATTATCTTCATCCTTCGTCTTCCCCACATGAGCGTTTCCACGTGTCACAGTACCAGATCTGCATCGCCGTTAACGGACACTTGATATCGCACGGTGTTTTGGCCCTAATTGGGAAAGAATGTGCATTGGCCAATCGGAAGCGGTGGCTTGCTGAGATAGCCGCTGTGCTTGAGAGCGATGCGATAACAGCGATGATTCAAATACGAGCTGCTGATAGTGTGCGAGAATGTCATGAGTCGATGCTGTGACGCTCTTTTGACCGCTACATACAAGAGTCGAAATCTTGCTACAGAAGCTGCATCTGGGTGTCAAGACGGGACAAACGATCGAGCTGCCCACACTTCTAGGTGGATCTTCCCAGCGCAATATACTCGATTGTTGTGGGAGGGTGATCCAAGGCTGTAATTTCTTGCATGGCAAAGTTCAGTATGCCATGTGTGCAATATTGGGGCGGACACATGACGCAGAGTTTACTCCCAAGTCACGTGCGCGATGACGTCAGCTGAGCACCATCTACGCCCCGTTGACACACAGGGCGCATTTGAGCTGTTTTATATAAATTCTGCTTGGCGCAACATCAAATTTGTAAGGCAATCAAGGCTTGACGTCGAGATTCCGCATCAGCTACGCTACATACCATGTCAAAAGCGAAGCACATCGTCTTCGATATAGTCGGGACGCTTATGTCGCACGAGCACTTCTACGCCGTCATAGACCAACGCCTTGGGTCCAAACTCGAGCTCCACAATATCTCCGCACGTCTCCTAAGCTGCGTATTGGCTCAGAATGGCGGAGCGTGAATAATACACCGACTTCTCGCTTTCGGGCTCTTACGTCCCTTTTGCCAAAGTCTTCGAGTCCATCTTCTTCCGCGTCTGGTATTCCGCTGGCGTGGCGGACCCGCGCAGTGTAGCGAGTGAGGAAGATGCAAAGTACTGTAAGCAAGAGTACAAGAAATGTGAGGTTCGGCCTGGCGCGAAGGAACGTGTAGATAAAATAAAGGAGGCTGGCTGGATGGGTCTGGGCGTTCACTAGTGGGGATCGCGAAAGGGTGCTGGGGTACTTTGAGAAGGGCAGCATCAACATCGATGAGGATCATGTCGTTAGATGTGACGAGATCGGAGTAGGAAAACCAGAACTTCAGGCATATGAGAAGCTGAGAGGAAGAATTGGTGTTGATAATACAGCTGGCGAGCTTTGGTTTGCCGCCGCATATGGCTGGGATGTCAGCGCAGTGGGCAGGGCTAGCTTTAGGCCCACGTATTACTTGGTGTTGGAGAAGGAAGCACTGGAAGACGTGTTCTAGAAGATGGACGTTGTCGCTGGAACATTGCCCGAAGTTACTGAGAAGGTGGCTTCGCAGTAAAAAGGAGAGAGCAAGGCGACCATGCCTAGGCATGTTCTTGCACTCAGCATCATTAGTTCTGTGCATGGTAACGATTATGCTAGTCGAAACTCTGCACTGCAGTAGTTACTTTCTTTCCAATGGTAAAACGAACAACAGTATATGGAAAGGAAAGAAGCTTCAACTCCACTGGGGAGCGAAACTACCGAAATGATTATGATGCAGGCATCCCCCCATTCTTTGGGCATCAATCGAGCCTGTACCTGCCGCACATCACTCCTCTTAAAAGTGCTAATCGCGATTACAGTGAAGACCAGAACAACATATGCGTATAAGAACATCCAACTGACCAGGAAGTAGAATGGTCTTTTCCCAAGTTTCGTCACCTTCATGTCACCGCGCCATTGTTGGTCGAGATTTGGAATGTGTGTATAGACACCGACCGCAAGCGCCAGGAAGATTTGACTGAAAGCGAGTTCCATCGAATCTATGACGGTTGTGTGGGTTAGTAACACGGCCATCGCGGCTCTTTCGAATAGTATATAGCTGCCAAGGCCGGCTTATATTGGTGCTTTGATGACGGATGCCGTACTGGGAGCCGCAAGGGTCGTGTTGAGGACGCGGATGTCTCCATCTACTAGCGAGTATGTGACATCGTAGACCGTTGAGGTGCATGAAATCGCAAGGCCTACACAGCCGTCACCGACTCCGAAGGCGGTACCCTCGGAAACCTGTGAATCATTCGCAAAGCCTTGGATATTGACACTATCCATCACCGCAGCAGCATAGTAATTGAACGGGTTCAACTGAGATGCGATCGAGATGTCCTGTGGAGACCCGTTGTCAGGGTTGAAGAAAACTGTGTTCCATCCTCTCAGCCGCTCTATTCCGTTTGGTGGTATCTCATACAAGTCGCCGTTGAATACATCAGAGCAATGGTACGGTATTGGAGAACCATCGAACGGATTGGTGTACAATTCACAGTCCACAATAATAGGAAGGCACTTGGTCACACTCGAGGTTGTGTTAGCAACGTAGTCGAGACCGTCTCTATCGATACCATCGTTGGTAAAAGCAGATTTGGGGTGTGTTCGCGGATAACTGTCTTCTCGTGCTAACATTGGACTGAAGTAAAAGACGTGCTGATCCTGAGTTACGGGATGAATGTATCTGGTAGGCTGCATGTAGTCGAACGCGCATGAGATCGTGGCGTTTCTAAGAGTATTGAAATCTTCTTCGTTGTAGTCGCCTGTTTGGTTGAGTAAACCCGTTGCGAGCACCCGGTATGTCTAGTCAGCTCCCACGAATATCCAAGGATCGGATGAATCAGTTGAGCAAGATATATCATTGGGGTCGTAAATGTCGGCAATCGATCCATTTGGTGAACAAAAGCTTTTGTTGATCTCAAAGCTGCTCGTAGAGTTGAGATTGTCAATGGTGGCATCCGAAAAGTTGATGTCATAAGCCCGCTGTGTTGTTAGAGCAACTGTTCCTTGCAAGACTTTGCCTCATACCGTTGGCTTCTTTCATCCGAGTTTGGATGACTATAACTACCTCCAATCACTCTAAGGATACTATTGTGCAGCTCAGTAGGCTATAAATGTATATCTCCAGAACGAGTATTTACCTAAGAATGATGCACGTTACAGTTCCAACGCCGGCGATCCTAGTCCCCCTAGTGATCTTCGTGTTTCGAGAACGCCATAATCTGTGTGCAGCCCAGCTAGAGAAGAACCTCTGGTCGCCTTTCAAGACCTTCATGGTATCGTGTTCTATGGCTTCAGGTCAGTTCGCTAGCTGGAGTGATACAAGAAAAGAGAAGAGCATGAAAAAAGGCGCGGCAGCAAGCTGGGCGACACTGAACACAAACGAACTAGTGAGCGTAACTCTATTACTCAATATCGTGGCGAAGAAGAACGACTCATCTGGAGAGTCAATGGGAAGGTACACGTTCTCTTCCGGTGGATTTTGTATCATCCAGGTCGGGATTGTTACGGAGGGACAAAGCAGCGTCGCTATGAGGAGGAAAGGGAACAACACCATGGCGAAGACGAGAGTCATTTTGAAAAGTTTCTAAACGGAATGTTTTCTCTTCATTTGTTTCTTGGACTCTTCGTCACTGCAAGCCATGCTGCTTGAGATCACGGTTGGTTTCAATTCAACAGATAGTATCTATGTTGATATCGCAGCAAATTAGCAGGTGGAATAAATTGCGCTTCGAAGTGGACTCACCTAATTTACCAGCCTTGTCGTCAGATGACACACGCTAAGATGAGAAGTCGGATAACACCAGTCTCAAAAGGCCTATATAGATTGGAACGCATAGCTCGCAGTAACCCCCTTAACACGTAGAGGCTAAGAACCAGAGAGTTCATACATAGTTTGCGTATAAGGTAGCGAGAATACAGGTTACTGGTATCGTTTGCCTGACTCTAAATGCCACTGTGCTATTGGCCAAGAGCGATGGCGTGGTAGCACAAATACTGACTGGTTCAGTCGTAATCTAACTATGACTTGGAACTCACTTTCGTAAGAGTGCGCGCAGAAGCTGAAGTTCGTTTCTCGATATCCCTGCAAATCGCAATCATTGGTCTAGTGAATCTGCACATCGGAAATGACATGCCCGGCTGCACCGACGACAAACCTAGCCCAGCTTCTGCTGATACATCTCAAAGCAGGCAAATGTTAGTCTCAATTGTCACCTTTAATGTGGCTGCTGTGTACTCGACGCGATGGTTGGACATGCTGCTTCACCAGGCAAGAAGGTTCACAGCGGTTTGAGCTGGGGAGGGGAAGGCGGTGGCGTAGATGAAGATAGCCCCACATCGAGATGCTGAGCTTTAGACGCCTCGTCTCAGTCTTTTCCGTTGTAAAAGAACGATCACTTATGGTGGTGCAGCTCTTCGTACACTGTCGGTATCACTGACGGGGTTGCAAGAAAGTATTGGCGGTCGTCTTGCAGTGTCGCATTCGTGGATTACAAGTGGCAGCTTCTTGCCTACAAGTACGGGTCCTGATAAGGACCGGTTGGGCTTTTGTAAGCCAGGCTTACCTGACTCAGCTTAAGTGGTCATCGAGCGTGCCGCGCTGGTCTCCGTTTCCCACTGGCCTTCTGCTATGGCCAGAAACTCAATTGAAAAGGTGCTGTTCCTCATAATTGTTCCCGGTGAATGAATGAGTAGCTACTGCAAATTGTTTTACTCTTTACATATCCTCCAACGTAGAAAAGTCGCTAGCCTTGAGACCGGGCAGCGCGTGAGGTGGAAATGCCCTGATTCTTTGGCGTCAGCTTATGTTGAGCAATACATTGAATTTACGCGATCTACACGTCGAATATTTCCCCTCGAGGGCCCGAAGACGCTATTGCCTCCATGTAGCTCGAATGAAGGTTGTGTTGACAGAGCCGCGTGGTGTTGAAGGTGAGGTGGTGTTTAGTTCTGACGCGTTTCGGCAGGGAGAGGATGGCGGGGCTGGCAACTTCACGGACCACAGAGAAAAGATGTCGCATGTCGCATCGGGTATAAATTCAGTTCGATTTGTCTCCTGGGAAGTAACCTCCTCGAATTTGGAGTTGAATACATACAACGCGACGACGCGTCAGCGCATACCCAATAGAGCCCTAACGACTACGTTTGATGTCATCGGCAATCTTCTCAGCCAACGCATATACCGTACTCTGACGAACAATTAGTATCGGACCAACGACGCGATAGAAGATAATTCACCTGAGGATGTCCAGGAGGCAATAGAGCGAACGAGCTGGCGTCTACAACTCTCAATCCCGTTACGCCAATAACCCTCGCCTTGCTATCCACGACCGCGTCGGGGTCATCGACCTTCCCCATCTTACACGTGCAAGACGCATGCCACACAGTCATCAACTAGTCTTGTCAATATACGCCGTGACTTGGAAGACCGAAAGACTTACGGTATCGCGAATCGTATTAAGGATCTGCTCATCGGTCTGAACATTAGGGCCCGGGAAGTACTCCTTCGTATCTGCAAGTCCGCGCTTCATGGCTTCCGTAGCAAAAGCTTGACGCGTGCGTTTGTAGATGGCAATCGCAACAGATTGATCGGTAGGGTCGGTCAACCAGCCAGGGTCGATTGAAGGGAGCTGAGCTGTGCTGGAGCTTGTGATGGTGACTGAACCACGGGAGAGGGGTGCAACAATGGCACCGAGGATGGATGCATATTGGTAGCCATCCTTTGGCTGGGTTGCGAAGAGGTTGGAGAAATCTCCAATATAGCCAGGCGCTGAGAGGTACTCGATATCTGGCCAGGACGCTGGATATTGATCCAGTACAAAAGCAGCTTCGGAAGAGATGAGATTACGAGGAGCTTTTTCCCAGCCCAGGAAGTCGCAGACGGGATTGGTAAGAGGTCCTTTCTTGAGTAGACCGTAGTCGAACGCGAACTGGGCGCCGACGTAAAGAAGGTCGTTGGCCAATTTGGTCAATGTCTGAACCTTGTAGCGATATGTTGGGCCGAAGAAGATGTGATCTTGCATATTTTGACCAACACCGCGACGGTCAGCGATGACGGGAATGTTGAACTTCTTGAGCTGTGTAGCAGGGCCGACGCCGGAGACCATTAGTAGCTGAGGAGACTGGAAAGCGCCAGCTGAAAGGATGACTTCACGCTTTGCAGTGAGAATGGAGCCAAAAGGCAATTGGACACCGGTCGCACGCTTCTCGCTGTTGAAGATGATCTTCTCAGCTCGCGTCAAAGAGTACACCTTGAGATTAGCACGGCTTTTAGCAGCGTCAAGGAATGTTGTCTGACTCGATGCTCGCTTTTGATTACCGGGCGTAATCGTGGAGCTACAATACTGAGCTCCCATGAGTTCTCCGGAGTTGAAGTCAGGTCTTGTGGGGATGCCGATGCCGTTCAAGCCACCCTCCATGTAGCTCGAAAAAGGGCCCGCATAGTTCGCATAGGATACGTCGAGAGGCCCGCCGCTGGCATCGAAAGCACTTGCGACGTACTCGGCCGACCCGTTGCTTGCACGGAGCTGGGTATTGGGTGGTGTGAACTTAACCGACTTTTTGAAGTATGGCATAAGATTGTCGAAAGTGTACGATTCATCGCCGACTTGGTCTGCCCAGCGTTGGTAAGAGCCACGGTCACCCCTCTGGTAGATCATGAAGTTTCGAGCCGAGCTTCACCGGTCAGTGGCTATATCCTTACACATGCTGGTCTTTGAGCTTACCTTCCACCCAGGCACTTCCCGCGGGCATACTTGATCTTCCTACCGTTTGCACCCGCTTGAGGAGCTGTGATGAAGTTCCAGTCTACGAGAAGGTTCTGATCGAGCGGGCTGGAGCCTGCCCATAATACGTCTCCAGCCGGAGTAGACGACAAAATTGGGTTTGTAATCTGATAGAGACCACCGGCCTCAATCACAGCGACCTTGATGGTACTGTCTTCAGACAACCGATTTGCAAGTGTAAGACCTGCGGTACCACCCTGTTATACATATTAGCGCAACTGCTTCTTTCGTAGACTGGAGCAGAGACAGCGTACACCAACGATTACATAGTCGAATTCTGCGCTCTGTCTTTTTTCATGTTCCGCGACCGGTACGGCAGAGACTAGGGAAACGGCCAAATAAACGAGTGACAATGAGCTACGCATGATGGGTAGCGCTGGTAGATCAAGGCAGAGAAAGATCTTGATGATACTCTATCAACCTCAGTTAATCATCGTTACCTATATACATGCTTCTTTTATGCCCCAAGGTCTGGGCGTTCCTAGTGATTTTCGGACTGGCGGATTCCCCCATAGGCTTTGATTTGCTCGGAATCCTGGGCAAAATGTTCACATGGAGAGTTTGGGTACTATGACACCTCCAATCCTGGTTTGCGGGCATGGATTTAACGAGAACAGGCCTAGAATATTGGTATCTAGCCATCTTGAAGGAGGAACCACAAGAAGAGCCTTTACCATCGGAGTCAATCGCGAAGCTGCAGCTTCCTATGAAACGTTAGTTTCTTGGTAGCAATCGCATAGCACATAATCAGTCGCTTACAGAATGCTCTTCGGTCCCAAGCGAAAAATTACAGTTTATTTAGATGCTTCAGCCATAAGGGGCTGAGGCCTAATCGGTAAGCTTCCGCATAATGGCTTGGGCAGAAGCCCGAGCACGGGGCAGAAGACATTGGAAGCCTTTGCGTCTCGGTGAAGTCTTCGCTCTGACGTCCATGTGTCATTCTGGTTGCCGTGCTCAAGTCCTTGAAGGGGCTCTTCGCTAAATCCTTAGTGGGGTACTTAGGTACGTCTTGCGGGTAAGCAGGTTTTCGACGACGTCATTTACGTTAGCACATTCTGAGGTTGTGTTCTCGATCAGACTCAACAAGCATACCCAGGTAGCTGTGCGATAGCTCCCAGAGCATAGTTCCCACTTGGAAATATTACAACGTGCTCGCGTCGCCTTACCACAACAGATGACGTCGTTGGAATTCAGACAACACCAAGCCGCTTGGTCTTCAGCTTGCGCAGGAGATCCGCTAGTATCATGTCCGTGCATACGGAAAGCGCGGAACACTATTGCTAGCGAGTTGAAAATAAGGTTAGAGCCGTTTTCAATAGCTACAGACTGATCTAACAACCCCTTCAGGGTTCTCCAACCAAGGTACTTCCACGGCTCCTACATTTGGCCAAGCCCTGCATCACTGCCTGCAACCAGTCTGCCACTGCATGCGCATACTCTCATCCTCACAGAGCTCCCAAGCCAAGCATGCCCATAGCGAATGGCTCACGATGTTCTTCACTCAATGCTCAAGCACTTGTTCGCGGATTAAATCGTAGTTGAAGAGACGGAAGCGTTACGGTGAACGTGTCCAGCACCTCTTTTTCGAACGCCTCTCCAGTTTCTCCGGGTGCAAACGAAACGTCGAAATTCTGTGCAATCATCGAAAGCGAGATACGTAAGCTCATCTGCGCCAGATTCTTGCCTGGACAGCTGTACGTGCCTGTGAGAGTTTGAGCTGATTACGACACGTGAGGAATAGCCGCATCGAAGTACTTACCCAGAGAGAAAGGCAAGTACGGGGCCTTGTCGGTCTCCATTTTTACCCTCTTTTCGCCGAATCGCTCCGGAACGAAATCTTCAGCTTGCTGCCACCATCGCGGGTCTCTTTGGATGAGCGACACTGGTATCACTACGTTCGTGTTACCAGGAATGTACGTCTCGTCCACCTGAAAGCCGTTCGCTGGCGTTTCTCGTGCCCCACCAGTCAACAAAGCAGGACGAAGTCGCAGTGTCTCGCTAAGGAAATCATCCAGGTAAGAGATCGATTTGACTTTCTCGTATGACCACTGGCTATATCCACCCGGCATGGCTTGATCGAGGAATTGCTGGAGGCGCTTCTGCTTCGCACGATATTTCGCGAGGTAGAAGAGAGCACCAGCAAGAGTAGTGGCTGTTGTCTCGCTGCCTCGTGTTAGCCATGTCGCTCGGTCGCATTTCCCAAATTGCCTACCTTCCAGCAATAATCATCACTCTCGAATCATCTTCAAGAGCTGCAGCACTTGGAGAAGCTGAAACGTCGTTCTCTTTGACCGCCTTGAGCAACCAGGATATAACATCTTGCGGATACTGCTCGCCGTCCCACGTCTAGGTCACGTCAATCACTCATTACCCAAAACACAGCTCTGAAACATACCTTATGTTTCTCTCTGATCTGGCTCGCACAGAAAGAGAAGAAATCGGAATAGCCCGCCGCCGCTCCAGGGATGGAACTCAAAACGTTCAGCAGCCACGGAACTGTGCTCATGATCCCCAGCATGGTCATGTGAGCATGCACTCCCTTAATCGCTACGTGTTCGACGCCACTTTTAAGATTGTTAAAGTCCTTGCCGAAACCTACCTCGCCCATGACATCAAAGCTGAAGAACATTGACCAGGTGGATGCATCCATGGAGCTTCGTCCTTTCTCCGCCAATTGACTCCTGAAGAGGTCTGCCTTTGCTTTGATGTGCGGTTCGTATGTACTTAGCGCTAACAAGAGTCAAAAGAGATGTTATATTTCACACGTCCATGCATACCTTTGATGGAGAAGCCACGATCCCAAGCACGGCGACGGAGGCGATGATCATTGAAATCGCGCGTCATATGTATGGAACAATTTTTCGGGTCGTTTCCGGTCTGGCCATACCATGTCGACTTCAAACATTCCGAATTGGGACCATAAAGAATCGGGACAGCCGACTTGCGTAGAACACTGATCTCTCGCGGGCCTTGGTTGCTCATGAGCATTCACACACATTGAGTGTTGGGCAGGTGATTACTCACCTGTGCGCACAAAGTCACCGTACTGCTCGTGCATCTTCTCTAGCTCTTTGTAGTATTGTACATTCTTCGCCGAAAGTCTCGCCGCGTAGAATCTTGAGATTTTACCAGCGGTCGGCCCTGGGAAGTTTCGGCATCGGTGGAAGAACAATCGATACAGCGCGATGCTCGAGAGCGTGCCAGTACTAAAACAAATTGCAAAAGCTAGAGCTTTCGTCAAACCAAAGGCATAGAACATTCCGAGAAGGGTTAGAGTGGAAGCCGCTATGAAATGGAACATGATAAGCTCAAACTCAAACGGTCGAATCGATAGATGGAAAACAACGCCGAACAGGATCGACGCCACAGCGCCTTGCGATACACCAACTTGGGTGACATTTTGCATAGCATGTCGAACGAGCTCCATGTCCGTAGCGGAAGCTCTGAACGGTACGGCACAGCTCTCTGATAGAATTCGAGAAGTAGAAGAAATAGAGAAGGCTTCAGCTGACAATCTGAGACCCAGTCTCACAAGGAGCAGGGCTTCACAATATAGCCACCTGTAGCAACGCGCTACTAACCCACTTGCTCGTTTCTAGCACACCTCCGCGTGTACAGATAGCTGGCCTCATTCTCCGCATATCAAAACCCCCACCATCAGGGATAGCGCAGATCCTTCCTGGGGCCCGTTGGATTTACCTAAATGCTGTATAATTCTCGGCCATCGAGCGGCTTCTTGATGACCCTCAGTGGTCGAACAGACATTGCTAGCTGCATGTAGCCCTGCAACACCCATGTCTCACCTCGTCTCCCCTAACTGCATTTGCAGCGTGTAGAGCAGCGTTCCCAACGTACCGTAATACGGTACGTTTGAAGCTATCTTGGGGCACGTACGGGTCGATTTCTGGTGTTGTACGTACGGGAGGTCCAAAAAAAGCTCTAAGTACGAACCGTAACCGTAGTACGGTCGCTCGGACCACATACGGATCGTATAATTGCCTAATTAGGCAACCACTAAGCTTATTTTGTAAATTGAAGCTGCTGTAGGCGCTCGAGAAGCTGTATCGTGGTGTTGAGGATAGAGATTTCAGCCAGCGTTGTCGCCCAGGTAGCTGCTGTTGCTGGGTATATTGCTGCTGCTGCCAGCGACCTCGCTGTTGCCGGATTTGTAGCTGCTGCCTTGCTTGCTATCCCAGCGTTGTACGTGTTGTTGTAGCTTCAAAACCTCGCTTTTGACGATGCTGTGACGTAACCAGTTCTTCTGTAGTTGTAGAGCCTCTATCGTGGCCGCGCTGAGGCGGTTGCGATCGCTTGTAATCGTCCGTTTGGCGGTTGAGAAGATACGCTCACACTCACAGCTGGTAGCAGGGACAGAGAGGTAGTCGGTGGCTATCTTGAAGACTATTGGGTACTTCTGGCGTCCGATTTCAAGCCACCAGCGCCAAGGATCGTGGAGGAGAGCGAGTTGTTGTTCGCTGGCGTTCGTGAGGTCCTCACGGAGGTCGTCAAAGTACTCCTCCAGCTGGCTTGCACGCTTTTGACGCTTGTGAGACTTTGAGCCGGTGAGAAACATGAGATCAACAGCCATCGTTTGGCTGTAGAGGTCAGTGTTGCCGCCAGGTACCTTGCGACGCGGCAGCGGCAACGCTGTATCGTCGTCGTCTACCTCTGCCGCCATATAGAGCTTAAAAATCTTGATTATAGACTCCTTTGCGCGCTTTACCCAATCAGCGTACTGCTTCCAGTGGGTTTGAAACCAGGCAAGGCGTAGGGCGGGATGGAGAGCAGTTGCGACGACGTAATAGCTAATTTGGGGTTGTATAATTAGCTTTTCAAAGTACGAAATAAGCTTCTCGAGGCCGTGTTTTACAGCAGCTACAAAGTAGTCGCTGTTGTTGTTATCGTTTTCGAACCCAGCTTTGGTGGAGCTGTAGAGAGTCCACAAAGCTTGCAAGTTTGTCAAGGTTTGCCACAACGACCCAAAGCCGGACGCGCTGTTGTTACCCTCTAAGCGCTTCGTCATCTCAACAGGCGCTTGTAGAAAGTCGACAAGCTGTTGTACGCCCTCCCACTCCTCGCTAGTAATCTCGTCTTTAAGTGGGTTATAGTCCTCGTCTTGCCCTTGCGAAGGTTGTTGTTGTAGTCTGGTCATAAAGCGCGTAATCGGGTTACGAAGCTCCAGGCAACGGAGGAGCATGTAGTATACTGAGTGCCAGCGGACGCCTCCATCTTGACGTAATTGAAGCGTGTTGTACGTGTACAGGTCGTCGTCGTCGCGTGGTTCTTTCTGGAGCGATAGAAACAACTCACGACGCTTGTGAGAGGCGCAAACAGCGTTGACGAAGTTGTGTAGCTTACCGACAACCCCATGGGATCGAAAGAGCTCATATTGTTGAGCTGGGGACGCCTCTACGAGCTTGGCTTCAAACCGGCTTACGCCTTTGCCGTACAACGTCGCCTTAACGACGAGGTTTATAATATGCCCAGCACAGCGTATGCGGTTGTTTGACGTAAGCTCAATATCGTCGTGTTCGTTGAGGCCTTGGATAAGCTCGTTGTCGTTATTAGTGGCGTTATCGCCGACGAAGCAGTGGAGTTGTGGTGCTATTTCGAAGCTATCGAGGACTTGGAGGATAACAGCAGCTTGCGCAGCGCCTGTATGATCGCCGTAGAGGTTGCGAAACGCGAGAAGTATATCACGCTGTTGATATTGAGCGTCTGAAGTTGTTAGCTGTTGTCAAAATACAGCTATCGACAAGGACTCACCCGCAAAATGACCCACAACACCAAGGAAGCTTAGGTGGTTACTCGACGTCCACACGTCGACGCTTATACTTATTTTGCTTCGCGCTGTCGTTACGAGCTTCTTGATCTCCTCTCTCCGCTCCTCCAGGGTTACTCTCGTGTATTCAGCGATCGTAGCGGTTGACGTAGGCAGCGCCTTCAAGAGATCGCTTCGATTCCATGTAAGCAACCCTCGTAGCTCAGGTGAGGTTGCAACTAGAAAGCTAATATCTTTTAGTATTACCCAGTCAATAAGAGCGGCTTGGAGTTGCTCCTCTTGCCACGGCGTATGCGATACAAGTCGATTCGAACCAGCAACCCTCGCAGCGTCAAACGGGGAGCTCCATCTTAGATCTTCCTGTACAACCTCAGGCAGAAGGCCTGTATTGACGTCAATCCGGTGGACCTTCTTCATATGGTTGATGATATGATTGTAGCCGTCAACAGTCTTGATTTGGTCCTTTAATTGCTCATTGTGGCAGCGCTTACAAAGCCAGTACTGCTTTATCTTCCCGTCTATTTCCTTGTACGTGAGATGTACCCCATAACGCCATATTCGGGATACAGTACGTTTGCCAAGGAGTTGACTTTTATTTTTTACCGCGTACGATAAGCTCTGTGGATCTAAGCGTTGCCCAAGCTTGTATACGTGGCTGAAATCAACATCAAACGCAGGCTCGTTGTCGTCAAAACTCAGCTCAGAAACCTGTGAGGATATACCCAACGGCGTAGGGGTTACTGGAGGTAATTGAGATGGCGATTCTGATGGTGCTGTACGGCGAGAGGCAGCATGGTGGTATACAGGATAGTTTGACGCGGAGGAGTTGACTGACGGGGTTGAAGGAGTACCCCGTACCCAGCTTCTGAGTTGAGATTGAGACATATTCAATTGATGATACTGACGATATACAGCTGGCGAGAAGCCTCTATATCAACAAGCCCATAATCCCAGCCACCTCCCAGCCACCGCAATACTCAGTCACCAAAACAAAACTTCTCACAATACCCACGATACCCACGAGGTTTCCAGCTTCCATCCACGAGCCGATACACCCTGTACAGCTATCGTGAGGTCTATCCAGCTTTCCGTGGTGTTGTTGTTGCCTCTGTTGCGCGATATCTCAACGATGAGCGATGAGGAGCCGCTAATTGGGCTACAGTCAACCCACAACACCACGGAAAGCTAGATAGACCTCACGATAGCTGTACTTCCTCATCGAGGGTCTGCCGTACGCCAAAAGCAAGGTTCTATACCGCGTAAACCAGCTATATCTCATCATGCAACATACAAGGACCCCCGTAGCGCAGGTATATATACACGCTGTTGTGAATAGAGACTTTGCCGTCTCCGTTAACTACACCTACAATAGCGTAGTGCGATTACTAATAGGGACTTGTCCCGGCTTCCTTTATAAGCCTCTCTCGGGTGTAGTTGGAACCACTGTAGTGTTTTTTTTTGTTCGAATTAGGTTACAAACCTCTCTTTTTGCTTCTTTTTGGATACAGGTACGCCTACAGCAACCGCAACACTAAGAAATCAGCTGTATAGGACTCCTACGCTGTTTTTTCGGCTTCACAGCGATCCCCAGCCAAAACCCGATAACTCCGAGCCGTACGCCGTACTACGGCTCCCAAAACTTCACCCCCTACGGATACGATACGGACCAATGAGAGGTCTCCTACGTACGGCTTACGTACGTCGTATCAACGTACCGTACCCCGCCGTACTACGTTACGTTGGGAACGCTGGTGTAGAGGCTAGACTAAACTCGTACTAAAGCGGCTCTAACCAAAGTCGTGACCGGTTACATTGGTCAGCTCAAAGATCCACAAACAAGGACTACCAATATAGGGAAAGTTATTTACATCTTTGAGACGAGTTGAGCGAAGTCTGGCTTGACAAGGCGTGACTTGTAGTTCACGAACGCGATATCAACGAAATGGTAGTCTGGTTTATAGGAGAGTCGATCAGTATCGGGATTTATTAAATTAATCTTTATGGCCATGGAGGCCTGTCAGCCTGTGTTACAGCTGTGATGTTACACGGTCGGAACCAACATCTGGCTCCCAGCGCCCCAATTTCGTTTGAGAATGCGATCTCTCGAGGCTGCGACATCATTTCTACCTTCAATTTAATCCAAAAAATCTTTTCGTTTGGTCCTGGTCTTCGAGGGATGACGTCGCATCCATATTCTGGTTTGGGGGTCGTTCCCAGTACTAACATAGAAGTCGCTCACGACGTTGATCAAGACACCCTCAAACACCCACTTCACCTTGGTGGTCTGTCAGACGCAGAGAAGAGTCCAAACGAGAAACTCGCACCTACGCACGGTCTGCGCAAGAGAACGGTCTGGATATTAGTGGTTGTTACACTCATAGTCGTCGCTGGCGCTGTGGGTGGTGGAGTCGGCAGCGCGCTCGCGAAACGCAAGTCTGATGAGACCAGCGACAACAGCAGCAGCAGCAGCAGTTCAGAAATTCCTGCATCCAGCATGCAGTCATCAATCTCGGCATCATCACCCGCACCGACGACGCAAGTGATCAGTACGAGTACCGTTGTTGGCCCACCCGACAGCCCCCCAACCCACGCTGTATCGCGACTGCCCTTCCTCCAACGACACCATCTACCCCATCGGTTACGGCAGCAGATCCTACCAATTCCGTAAACTCTGTAGAGATGCCTACCAGAGCACCAATGCCGGCGAAATTCATGTGCAAGGCATAGTGAAAAGTCTCGACAAATGCATCACAATGTGCACGCAATACAACCAAAACAACTTCACAGCAATACAAACAGGTGTTGACCCTGTTTGCAGTTCGGTGTGCTGGCGGAACACCTTTGATGATAGTAACCATTCGGAAGGGGGCCATTGTTTCGGGTTCACGACGCGTAATATTACGGGGAATGGGCAGACAATGTTTAACATTGGAGAGGAAAAGGAGAGCTATTGCGATGGTGCTGCGTGGATCAATCAGGACATCTGACGACACCGGTTACGTAGGAGGAAGGAGATAACGAGGGCCTCGTACACCTAAAGCCTGGTAGAATAGTGCTATACTCCTGGCGAACGAAATCACAGGAAGCAATGCTACCCTATTCTGCTGCTTCGTTTCCCGCGTCTGCATCCTCATCCCGAAGAAGTTAAACCTTGGGTCGGCGGCATGCGGGCTTGAGCGGCCGTAGCGCCCGTCTGCCTATCACAATACTGTCGTTTAAAAAGAGCCGTCCCGCAGCGTTGGGATTTGCTCGTGAAGGAGGAGATGGTAAGCGAAGCTTATGTGATTCGGGTGGACGTGCTGAATGGCGGGATGGCTCTGGTGGGGCGGGGAACCGGCTGGAAACCACGCGTTCCGGCATGTCAGGCTCGCTCCTCCACCAACAGGGAACAGCATCCTGTTAATGCACGCGAGCGATGTGGGAGAAGCCCTCGCTTCTCGGGATTCATGCTAGGCCACCCGTCTGCGCATTTTCGACATCCTTCCCAGTGCGCAGGTACGATCTCCAGGTAGACAGGTCTTTCTCACGGCTTTTTTGATGCCGTCTACGGTTGTGTGTGGCGAAGCTTGTAGGAGTACATTTGGGCAGAACCCTCGAAGGGCTACTTGTATGTACTTGTTCTAGACCGAACCAGCCCTCCGGTTTCTGCTTGACGGCTCGGAGAAGCGCTCGCACCAGGTTTAGTACATGGGTCGAGCCGTGACCCACACAGGAAGCCTCCCGCACTGCAGGCCCAGCTCAACGGAGTGAATCAAAAACCTAATTATGCGCAGCGGTTAGGCCGTCACCACTTATCCCAGATGATGTGGAATATCTTGTCTCTGATACGTTACAGCAAAACTCATATACGTACATCTTCCACCGGTCTTAGCAACGCGTGCTCGCATTCAGCCCCAAACACGAGAGTACTGGCCCGGCGTTGTACTTCATGGGCCCATGGGGGCGGTAAGAAAAAAGCATGGAGTCGGTTAGGATATGTTGAAACCGTCCGTAAACCATCCATGATGAGTGCGTCCATTTGCGGTTCTCCATTCAACTCCTATCGAGTACTTCTTTTGAGACATTAAGCATCCGCTCGAATCCAATGCTCGTGTACTCGGCAGAAGCACCTTCGTTACCATGGGATTAACGACTCTACAGCCTCTGGCCTATGCTGTCGCGTACGTTACCTTCTTTCTTGGTACTTCCTCTACCTTGCTCCGCTTCTACTGCCGCCATTTTGTTCTGCGGACTCGTGGGTGGGACGAAAACTTTGCGATTTTGATTCTGGTATGCACTCAGATTCTAGAGCAAGCCCATCCCTTCAGTGCTGATTAATCGTCTAGTTCTTCAGTATTGGACAACAGGTTGTCTTGCACATGTTCCTGTATTGGGGATGTGGACTGCACATGGAAACTTTGAGCGATGTCCAGCAGCTCGAGATCGTTAAGGTATGGCCCAGCACCAAATATGATTCCTGAGTGTTCTAACCAGAGAACCAGTGGCTATTTATTGAAGAAGTCGTTTATTACTCGGTTCACTGGGTAATCAAATCAGCCTTCCTGCTCTTCTACCTGCGTCTCTCCCCAAGCAAAACCTTTCGGACTGCCGTATACGTTGGCGGAGCTCTGAACCTCGCCATCTTGATCATCAATGTCATGTTGGCATGCTTCCAATGTATCCCATTCGATGAGATTCTTCATCCAGGCACGCATCCCGACGCTATTTGTATCAGCAAACTCGTCCTTCTGAAAGGGCCTTCTGTCCTTGTGAGTCTCCAATACCCTTGCGCTATTGTCCATCTGGGTTTATAGACGAAGAGTCACTAATAGCGACACAGAACATCCTGGAAGACTTCTACATCCTGATCCTCCCTATAAGTACAGTATGGAAACTGCAAATGTCGATCCGGCGCAAGGTTGCCGTGCTAGGTGTCATGGCCTTTGGCAGCAGTTCCGTCATCATCGCATGTTTCCGACTCATACCTCTCATGGAGCTCAACAGCTCGGTGGATACATCATGGGTGCTTGGAAAGATGGTCATCATTGCCGCGCTCGAGATACAGTTCGCCATCATCGCCGTCAACTTGCCAAGTCTTAAAGCACTTTGGACGCGGGTAGCAGGCGGGCCTTCATACGGATCAGCAGATGGCGAGCAGAGTAGTTCGAAACAAAAGGGGTCCAAGCTCTCGTCACTTGGTCAGATTGTGACTATCGGTTCGGGAAAAGGACTGAGTGGATCGCGGTGGGGGAAGAAAGCACATAGAGGAAGTATCACGCGGTTGGAGCAAGGGGTTACAGCCACAGAGTCGGAAGAAGAATTGTGCCGACAGGGCAACACACCACTACGGACGCTGAACTTGGCCCAGGAAGGTGAACTTGGTGCTATCAAGGTCACGAGAGATTATGATGTAAAGAGCACACGGGAAGCTGGAGATGAATCTACCTCGAAATTGTTCCCGGAAGCACTGTAGGAACATGAGTCTTGAGATTACTCGTTCGAAGTTGTTTTGCCACGGTAGTGTCTTTTGGGTTATGGGGTTGAGAGATGGCCCCACCGCTCGCTGCCGAATTGAAGCTCTTTTCCGTACCCAGACTTTTATATGAGACGATCCCATGGGTGCTACGTCTCTTTCGCTAATATAAACTCATCGCTCCGACACGCAACATATTCTGCACATAACTCTTGATAGTCTTCCATGCCATCTTCCCACCCCCCACGTCGTCTCGAATGTCTTTCCTCGAAGGCATCGAGAGACGAGGCTCAAAGCAGCAATGCTCAGACTAGCCTTGACAGTATCACGCTTCGACGCCGAGACTCTCCACATCCCACCATTTTTCCGTTTCTTCGACATGGATGTAGAATCAATGGATCTTGTCATGCAGGCTACCATGTTCGCTGCTGCCCCGCTGCACGCGCTCATCACGATGCCGCTTCTCGAAAAGCTCTCCAAATCGTATGAGCCCAGATCACGGAAAGGCCATCTACGGCGTTGTCTGGGGCGGTACGCCCAGTAATTTGTGGCGTTTTGATCGGTCATGTTCGTTGCAAGTGCACCAGAGGACAGTAGAGGATTCATAGAACTGACTTGAGCCGCAGTGTCGTATATCAGCATCCTATAGATCGCCGCCAAACTAAACGTCATCTACCGCATCGATGATATCTTGCGCCATATTCTCCGCATGCGCATAGGTAACACCCTGCGTATGTCCAGGCGCCGAAAACGGCAGCAAACTCGCATCCACAACTCTCAATCCACTCACACCAAACACTCTAGCCTTCGAATCCACGACCGCCCCACTTGACGCATTCCTTCTCATTGCGCACGTCGCTGCTCCGTGACGAGTAGCACCGATACCTTCCGTCCTAATATACTGCAAGATCTGCGCATTCGTAGTGACATTCACCCCCGGCACTATCTCATCACTAAATGCGGATATGCTGGCTGCGATCGCGCGTAAACGCCTGTATGCTGCAACAGCAAGTTCGTTGTCTTTAATAGAGTCGAGCTGGCTAATGTATACTATAGGTGCGATGGTGTTGTTAGCAGATTGAATGGTGATGTTTCCCGCGCTCGTGGTGGACGTCAATATTGTGCCGATGACACCCGTATCGCTCGCAGCTTGGGCAGAAGACAAGATGCGCTCCGAGTTTTGTAACACATATTCTACATTTGGCCAGTCGCTAGGTAGTGTAAGGGTGTGGAGTGGAGTGAAGACATGATGTCTGCGAAGGTTTGGAACACAACAAACTGGAAAGTTCGTGAATAGATAAGAATGGAGTTTTTGATAAGACGGTGTCTTTTTCTCTGTTTTTCTTTTCTTCTATATTGCTTTCTTTAGTATAATGGGGTTGTATTCCATCTTATACACGCCGACGTCTGGGTTGAGCACAGACTTGACAACTTGCACCCGGGTTACACCCTGTGCACCGGCACAGTAGATCTCGCAAAAAAATTGAGAGTAGGCCGGCTCATGTCGGTAGTGAATGGTTCGGGAAGCCTTTCCTAGGTGGCGAAATCGCTAGCAGGACTGCTGAGCGGACCGGACCCGTTGGCCAAATAGCGCTCGACAGCTGCGTCGAAAGATGATGGCTTGCGCTTCCAAGCACTTCTTCCCGGCACGTTTGTGTCGTGAACGACACTGCTATTAGTGGGGGTATCTCGGAGATTTTAACCCACACCGTTCAGTTCAGATATGACGGTTGTGTTGTATCGTTTAAGTACCTCACGCGGACCTATTCCAGAAACAATGAGTAGCTGTGGAGAGTATATGAAGCCGCTGTATACGATGACTTCTTTCCGCACACGAACAGTAAAGGGCTTCATCCCACTGGCGGTGACGTTAACTCCTATGGCACGCTTTGACTCATTGAAGAGAAGGGTGCGCGCCATACAGGACTGGTATATCTTCAAAGATGTTCTCGCAGCTGTCTGAGAAAGGAAAGCAGACTTAGTGCTACTTCTTGTACTGTCCTTGGGTCTTAGCGTAAATGGCCAGTAACCACATCCTAGGAGGTTTCCGCCAAGAAAGCCATTCGCCGCGTCCATGCCAGCAGCGGCAGCATATCCTTCTGCACAAAAAGAAGCTATCAGTTACGCATACTTCGGGAAGCTCAAATGAACAGGACCAGCTGGAATTTCGAAGGCGGAGAGTGTGAAGTTGACGTTAATGGCGTTCTCAGCGCGGAAGCAAACATTCGGCGATGTGAAGGAGAAGCTTTTCTTCATAAAGGGAAACATGTTGTCCCAGAGGTAGGCAGGGTCTTCAGTAATGTTTGAGACGGATTCATACCAGCCTTTGGTTGCTCTGTGGTATATCTCTTAGTTCCGCGCAGAACTGCCCTATAGGCTTAGCCAATGCTAGCCGCCGTCCAGGATCATGTGTACGAAATTGTTACATACTCCAAGCGTCTTCCCTTATGCATAGTGGAAGCGACGCCCATTAGCGCCAGGTATGGGCTCAGTGAAGATATCCCAGTCGATTGACGGCTGATAGTCTTCGGGATCCGGTCCAACATACATAGTTGAATAGTATGGACTACCATTGAGATCAGCACATCAACATGATAAACACTTCCGCATTCAACTAATATCTGGCTGTAGTTGCCGTTCGACATCTCATAAATTGAGCCCGTTTCGATGACTGCGACCGTCATATCCGGCAATGCATCTGCGATTCTCGATGCTGTAAGAGCACCAGCCAAGCCAGCCCCGACAACGACATAGTCGTACGTTGGCTTTTATGGTCCAAATCATCTTCGTTGGATGTAAAGACTCCCGCTAAAGTGATTGACATCTGACGGTTCGTGCCCGATGGCTTTATTAGTGCCTGATCAGTGCATGTCGACCTCTGCTGGGGGCAGAGCATTATGCTTGCGCTGCATGATGAGTGATGACGCTTAGCGCCGTTCAGCGAGTGATCGTCGACTGTCCGTACTGCTGACCCATTCAACTCGATAGCATTTGCAGTGAGGGAACATCATCAAGCTCTCAGAGCGCACCGCGGCACAGATGATAATAACAATAACGTGTATGATATAGTGCAACATGAGGCTACAGACTTTTACTCATACTGCGCCAAAACACCCTACGATGCAATGCAACTTCAGTTCCCTTCCACATCTAGGCATCTTCCCCCTTCTCAGCCTTCTTTTCTCTCCACTGCTCCTCAAGCGCCCTAACCTTCTCCACACCCTTCTTATTTCCAACACTGCTCTCCCACTCGGCCCACTTCTTAAACACACTTCGTATCCTTGAAGCTTTACCCACCTTGGTCATACGCTCAAATAGGTCCCGGACGTTGTCTGCGCTGCCGTGGCTTTGCTCCAGCATGAGGTACATGTCCCAGACATCGCCCTTCTTTGAGAAGGTGTCGACCAGGCCTTCGAAGATGGTGCGACCGCGTTCGGCGTCACCGTTGGGGCTCTTGAACTCGAGGGCCGCGAACTTTTGGGTTAGGTAGCGGTGTTGAGTCGAGGCGACGGATTGAGTGGCGCGCTGGAGGAGGGCGCGAGCTCGTGTTGGGGAGGGCGGTTGGATAACGTCCATGAGGAATGCTGCGTAGGAGAGCCAGAATTGGGGGTCGGGAGTGAAGGATTTATTCTTCATCATTGACTGGTAGAGGTTGTCCGCTTTCTGTTCTGGGGTTAGCAAGGTTTGTGAGGTTATGAAGAAACTGCGGTACATACGTCGATCTTGCCTGAGGAGATGTAGATCTTGATCATGCGCTCATGCACCTCGCGGGCGTCGTTGTTCTGGCATGCCTCCTTGAATACGGCGTCCATGGCATCGTCGCTGGCAAAGTCGTTCTCTAGATGTAACAAGGCGGTCCACACGTCAAGCTTCTCCTTCTCTTCTCTGGGGTTGATGGTTGCCAACGCGCGACGAGCAATCTGGCGTGCCTTTTCGATCTCATTGAGTTCGCGCTGGAAGACCATGTACCGAACCCACATCTCGGCGCTGTTTGGCTGTCCCAAGAGTAAGCGCTCATAGTCGGCGACAGATTGCGGGCCATAGGCATCGAGATCACCAGTGCGGTCCTCTTTGATGGTAGCCTTCTTGCTCTTCTTTTTCTTCTTTGGAGCGTCGTCATCGGAATCGGGTTCAGCGGTGCCCTTTTGCTCGTCAAAGTCGAGAGTCGCACCAGTCCAGTCGAAACCAGAAGTGCTGAGTCCTTGTGTTGCAGCCTTGGTCGCATCATCGTCAGACTCCTCTTCAGAAGCGCCCGCGTCTGCGAGTTCGACATCTTCGTCGCTCTCGGCACTCTTTACACTTCTCATATCTACGTCGTCCTCGCTGTCATCATCAAGATTGATACCGTCAAGCTCGATACCGCCATCCAAATCACTCTCTTCTAGCAGCTCAGCTTCCGAAGCATCTTCCATATCTTCATCTTCTTCCTCGCCCTTGACTTCAGAGTACTTCAAGGTGAAGCTAATTTTTCTGGTCTTTGGATCGATCTTTACGATCTTGGCTTTGACGGCGTCATCCTTCTTGTACATCTCCTTGACCTTATCCTTGTCCACGATGGTGTCCGCCAATTGAGAGATATGGCAAAGTCCGCTGACGTTGCTTGAGCCATCAATAACAAGGAAAACACCAAAGTCTTCTACATGTCGAACCTTTGCGGCAACGATCTGTCCAACCTTCAGATCGCTGAATTCGACCGGCTCAGTGTAGGTTCCTTGAACGTGCGAGGCCTTTAAGCTCAGCTGTGGATTGCGCTGATCCGGCTTGTTCGAGATGACTTTGCCTGTCACGAGTTGATCCACGTGGAATGCCGTCTTCCAGTCTTTGATGTAGTCGTCCGAGAGGTGGCTGACGCGAACGTAGCCTTCGACATGAGGTCCCAGGCGGATGTAGACACCGTTGTTGGCAACGTGCTTGATGAACCCACGAACAACCTGGTGTACCTTGAGCTGAGCCCTGTCCTTGATCTCGGGATCTTTGACAGGTAATGAAGAGCTCAGTACCCTAGATGGCCTGATGGATAACCCAAGCTTCTTGTTTGGGAGATCGACGTCGATCACACACACCCGTAAGACGTCACCAACCTTGAACTCGCTTGGCTTGGCCTTGTCGTAGTCGTCTGCCAGTTGCTCGAGGAAGATGGGTGCAGCAATGTTGTCGTTGATCTGAACAACAATTGATGCGTCATGTAGCTTTGTAACCCGCGCAGGCAGGATATGGCCAACCTTGAGGTCCTGAAGGGTCAAGGACTTGCCAGTCTGAGTGGTCGCAGCTGTCAAGTCCAATCTTCCGGCGGCAACGTCGATCGCCTTAACGCGAACCTTGAGAGCAGAGCCCACGGGGAAGTTCTCCGCGATATCAGAAAGCTTCTCGAGATCGTCGGTAAGATCGAAGTAGTCGATGCGCCCGCGAACATTGGCCGAGATGTTCACCCAAACATATCGCTCGGCAATGTTGTTGATAAAGGCGACATGCGATGATCCAGGCTGAATCTTGTCGAGACTCAACAAATCAGCTTCCGTCTTGATTTTGTCTGTGTTCGCGGTAAGCTCGAAAGTAGGTGTCTTGTTGCTGGATCGAGATGTAATAGGAAGGAAACGGAAATTACGAGCGTCATGTCTGCCTAGAACCCTTGCCTGAATCTTCTCGTTGGTCTTGAAGTGTGCTGTAGGATGCTTCTTGTCTGGAATACTGTCCCAAGAGCCGAACAGTTCAGAAACCGAGATACGCCCAGGCACGTTTTCCGCAAGCTCGACGTTGAGCTGGGTGTCCTTGATTGACCGAATACGGACGGTTGCTAGGACGCCAAACTTAATATCGTTGGTAGAGGTAATCTTGGGGTCTACAGGTTTCACCAGAGCCTCTCCTTTCGATGCTGGAGTGTCGATGGTGATGGCAGCGTCCACGTCACCTTCGGCCTTCATCGACAGCCAAAAGAATCCCTTTCCAGTGTCCACGTGTGTCACACGGGCAGCCACAGACTGATCCTTACGAAGACCGAAGTTCGGTGCTGAAAGCATCTCTTCCGGTAGTTGTGACTTGAATAGTACACCGCTTGTGCCATTGCCAAGTTCGATGAAGACCTTGTCAGGTAGAATGCCACGCACGAATCCATGTACCGTCTCGCCAGCTGAGATGTCCTCAATGCTGATAGCAAGCTTTGAGGCTTGAGCATCCTTCAGGAGACTCGGCTTGTTTGAGACTGTTGCTGTCCTCGATTTGCCATGCTTGGTCAATACTACAAGATCTGCCAAGGTTCCACCGACGCGAATCTTCTTCATGGTCGAGATATCCTTCTTCTCCGATCCGTCTGTGAGGTGACCAATGCGGAGGATACCCTTGACGCCATTTCCAATATCCAGGGTAACGATCTCGTCAGATTTCTCGATCACCGTGCCCTTTACGATATCTCCAGGGTTAAGCGCGTTGAAAGCAGCCTCCTTGTTGATATCGATAGCAGCTGGATCTTTGCAGGACACCAATAGTTGTTTCTCCTTCGCATCTACAGAGATGACACGAACGTTGACAACCTGGCCGTTTGCGAAGTGTCGCGTAGCATCCTCAATGTATGCCTCGCTCATCTCCGCAACTGGAAGCCATGCCTTGACATCGCCATAGAAGCGTACCGTGGCACCGTTGCGACGAACGCTAACCAAGATACCGGGACCAGCGGCGCCCTCCTTAAGCATGGAATAGTTTATCCATGGCTTGACATCCGAGTTGACCAAGGACTTTTTGAGGGTGAGTTGGATCTGATGCCTGGCAGGCTCGGTGTAGAGTACACGGGCTGTGACAGGCACACCTTCCCTGAACTTTCGTTCCGGATGTTGCAGACGAACATCGGCCAAGTGCATCTCCGGGACTAGACCGGTAATGCCCTCAGCAAGGTGGACAAGAACAGCGGTGGCTCCAGTCTTGTCGGCAATAAGCTTGTGAACCTTGCCTTTGACAAGTTCACCAGCTTTGATATCCTCTATTCGGAGGAAAGGCTGGTCAAGGATTTTCTGCTCCAATGAAAGCTGGAAAAGTCCATCCAGAGCGTTGTAGCCTATGATGCGTGCCTTGTGTGTTGTGTTCAGCTTGAATGAGCCAGCCTCCTCTGAGAGGATGTCGACTTTGTCGTCGGAAAGCTTTGAGATGTGTGCGAAACCAACAACATCTTTTATACCGAGATCGAAGAAAGCACCATGGGCCGGTGCTACTTTAATGACCTTCGCGGTGTCGACAATAGTCGAGATGGGTAAAAGATCGATAGGAGACTTGCGCTCCTTGGGTTTGCCGGACATACGGGTGGAAAGGCTTACTACATGATCTAGTAGTGAAACGCCAACTTTCCTGGGCTCAGAGTCTGGACATGTGAACAGGATACGGGCCTTGACTTTGGAGCCAATCTTGTACTTGTCGGACACATTGGCAGCCTTCTCGGTGGCTCCGGAGTGGTAGGCGTCGGCGGTTGCGTCTATGAGGCCCAAGATCTTACCGGTCAATGTGGTGGCAGTCGTATCGGCAACGAGTACGTCGATGGCAGTTCCTGGGAGCAAAACATCGATGGTGGGTGCTTCAGTAAGCGTGTTGCCCTTGGTCAAGTTGCCTGCTTTGGTGTGGTCTGCAGAAAGCTTGACGATGCGCCCATCGGAGTTGAGGCCAGTGACCAGACACATGAAGACGGCGCCTTCTTGTACTTTGGCATGCTGAACTTTAGGTCCTAGTTCTCCCTTTGGCAGGAAGCCCTTCAGACTGCTGTCGTCGAGGCCCAGATCCATGACCAGGCCGTGATCCTCATTGCTGACCACAGAAGCCTGTACCATGCTGTTCACAGGTATTTTCCGCTTGCTGATGCCTTTGTTAACCAGCTTAGGGTCGATGGACAGCTCTAGCCTCTTTCGCGCTCTTGCGCTCTCGTCGGTGGTTGCTGTGATGCATGCCCTCACGTACTGGCCGACAGAGAACATGTCTCTCAGATCCACATCTTCGAAGGCTTCATCGTCGCTTCCTTCCTTGTCCGCCTCTTCCTCCTTGAGAAGCTTCTCTAGTCTCTCGTTGAGTTTGTCGGACACGGCGGTGAGCGGGACGTAGCCGACGAGGTTATTCGGAAGCGCGAGAACGATATCTTGGTGAGAGACGTCGGTGATCTGGCCGAGAATAATGGTTCCAGGCGACAATTTCTGTGGTGGTTAGTATGAGCTCGAAAACGCAAACTCTGCGACTGGCATACCTTGTAGCTCAGACCCTCCGCCCTCACATTGTCCTCCTTCTCTCCACCGTCATGCGATTTCTTGCTCTTCTTAGTCAGCGGCTTCTTCTTCGACTTGGCGGCAGCCGTCTCATCGTCTTCGGAGCCCATGTCGCTGAATCCATCGTCGCCGCCGCCGGTTCGCTTTACGCCGCCGGCCTGCTCGAACAGGACATCTTGGTTCGCCTTGATCTGAATCTGCTTGTGCTCAAGCGGAGTCAAGACACTGGCGCCTCCTCTAGGAAACGACTTTTCCTCATCCTTGAAGATGCTGGGCTTCGGCGCAGCGCTCTCGGGCTTTGACTTTGCCGGTGATGGCTGCTCGACGTCGGATTTTCGTCGCTTCGTTGATCGGTCGGTCGGCGTGCCCTTTGCCTTTTTCGACGGCGCGGCGCCTTGCTCCGCTTTTCGTTTGATTGCGCCCATTGTGATGCGCTTCCTCTCCAGTGGTGGAGAGCTTGGTGGTACTGAAGTTTCCGCCAAGAGTTCGAGAGTCGCATATGGACTTCGACTTTTTAGGTGGGTCCATGCGCGCAGATTCTCCGACCCCCGATGGCAGGGAACCGCGCTCGGGGCACGTGAGACCAAATGGCACGGCAACGAGGTCTGAAAGGCCGACTTTCCACTCCACAGACATCAGCGAGTTATTGGAAGGCACAGAGCAGAGTCTGAATCAGTTTATATACTTTAGTCATCTTCCCCACCAAGTCCGAGGAATTCCACCATGTTGCACGGCAAACGAAAGGCTTTTCTCGAGGGACAGCCAAGCCACTTAACACCCAGGACGGCATAGCGCAGCACGTCTGTCGCGCCTGCTCTTCGCGACGTGCTTTGGCCGTGCGCCTTCCTCTCCAACCTCGCCGTCATTACTGATCATCCGTCCCATATCTCTATTTGCGGCTTCAATTACTCGCGTTTGTTTATCTGGTCGTCCATTGGTGTTGCCTGTATATGTGTACTGCTAGAAAGGAACATGTCTTCTCCCTGCGCCCCTCGAAGTCTGCTTCTCCAAGAGCCCACGCCTGAGCTATGCTCGTCACCACCTCCTCCATCATCTGCGACCGTTTGCTCACGCAAGCCAAAACGGCCTCCGCCCATTACGCCCAAGCGCTTCACACGCTTCTTCACCCCACGACACTCCAAAGATGTCTCGTCGCGCACACATCTATCCAGGTCGGGCCGCCAACTGCAGGACATCACACGATCGGCTCTTAACCGCAGCCGTGAAACCCGGAGTACGCCGCGCAAGACGGTGAACTTTGCCGACATCGAGAACCCGATGCGAACCCCTCAGAGCAGTGCACGGAAGCGTAAGGCCTACCTGTCGCCTGCGAGTTCTCCGGCTCAGTCGTCACCGTCGAAGCGATCGCGTTACGTCACTCCTCCAGCAATTGACATCCTAGAGGATGCGCTCGACCTGGAAGATGACGAGGAGCCTGCCCTATACCCTGCACCCGTTCGGAGGTTGAGAACATTAGGACGTCCATCGAGAACTCTGCAGCGGTCCTTTGGTGGTATATTGGGCGTTGGTCGAGGGTTTAGAAGAGATCATGGCGCGTCATGGCAAGACCAGGCATCCAACTTCTACAGTGGCGCAGACGACTTCCGTCAACTGCCAGAAGGCGCTCCGCCGTTCTGCACAGCTAGTTGCAACAGTAGGCTACTTCCTCCCCTCTCATACGTCATCGCAATACTTACCGTTTCCAGCCAACTCTATGCTCGCTATAGGAGACGAAAACGGATACATCCACCTGCAAGACTCTGAAGGCGACTTCTCCACACCGACCGTAACATGGAAAGCCCACAGCAATGCCATCATGGACCTGCAGTTCTCCTCGGACGACCAGCAC
Organism: Alternaria panax; assembly: GCA_019702505.1. Lineage (NCBI taxonomy): Eukaryota > Fungi > Ascomycota > Dothideomycetes > Pleosporales > Pleosporaceae > Alternaria > Alternaria panax. The sequence goes on from JAANER010000004.1 coordinate 3,606,008, forward strand.
CTAGCTGCCGGTTCTGGAGACCAGACTGCATCGATAATCGACGTCCGCACCCAACAAACACTCGCCGTCTTAGCCAAACACAAGTCATCGGTGAAGCAGGTATGCTTCCAGCCAGGTGACGACAAAATGGTAGCGACTTCGAGTCGAGACGGCGCCGTACAGATCTGGGATCTCAGGTGCAAGGGCAATCAGGGACAGATACACTCAGCCTGGGGTTCCGATGCGCCATACGCCAGCGTCGTGCGCACGCTTGCTTCGGCACATGCGGACATCAGCCTTCCAACACCTACATCGTCTGCCACTCGAATACTGGGCAACAGTAAGACCGAAAACATAACCCGACGAAACGATATCTCAGTGACAGCGCTCTCTTTCCTCCCCGAAGGCCGCGAGCATCTACTCCTGACCGCTTCGGATGCTTCCACATGCGTCAAGCTTTGGGACATCAGGGGTAGATACTCGCTGCGAGGACCTGCCATACCCATCGCAACCACCCGCCATCCCGAATCCCACAACCGCCACCGACACTTTGCCATCAACTCGCTCACCCTTAGTGGTGACGCATCACGGCTATACGCCCTCAGCAAAGACAACACAGTGTACGCTTACTCTACAAGCCACCTCATCCTGGGTGTCGCACCAGAGCTCTCCACATCCTCGTCCTCAAAACAGAAATACTGTGGTGTAGGCCAAGAAGGCCTAGGACCCATCTACGGTTTCCGCCACCAAAACTTCCATGCCGGCTCCTTCTACGTCAAGGCGTCGCTACGTAAGGCGTACCAGGACCGCACCGAGATGCTCGCGGTTGGCAGCACAGACGGCTGCCCCATATTATTTCCCACGGACGAAGTCTTCCTCAAACGCGAAATAAGACACGAAGAAGACGACGCAAATGACCTCCCTGATATTGCTAGCATCACTGCGAATGCCTCACGACCATCCATTCTCTCTCGTCCATCCTCAAATACTCGTTGCCCGGATACCATACCCATCTATGAGCACGGCACAGCGCTCATACGAGGTCACGATGCAGAAGTCACTGGCGTTTCGTGGGCTCGCAACGGTAGTCTCATCAGCGTGAGCGACGACTACCGTGTCAGAAGGTGGAAAGAAGGAAGTCAAGCCAGAGACCTACGCATGGGTGGTGAGAGCGAGGGCAGGAGATGGCAGTGTGGATGGGCTTCCGTAGGTGACGGATATGACGATGATGACGAGTAGGATCGTCGTCCACGTACTTTTGAGAGACGTTTATTATACCCCAGTTATTGATTCTTTTATGTGTAAAAATAGGAATGAAAGAGAGGTTGATGATGCATGATTTTTTTTTATCAAGATGTGATGCCACACCCGCCTTGCTGTACAACAACACCTACATCATCTCATACCCTGCGTTCTCTTCAACCTCGCGTACTACGTGGCTAGGCTTCCTCACCTCCTTAACCAAGGTCTGCCCTTGAACTTGTCAGGCTTCCCGTCCTGATGTCCGTCGCCGTCCTGCTCCTTCTTCTCCGCTTCTCCGCCCATCTGCCCTGGTAGAAGTCTGTATCCCCGTCCATCAAATCGATCTACTTGCTCGCCGTTGAAACTACCGAAAGACCCAGACACGATTCTGCGGGATCCGTCAATCGTGTTGTTGAAGAAGATTGTGGGAGGCGGAGGAGCAGCATATGGTAACCGTGGGCTTGGAGGATACGGGCTTGGAGAACGCGGGTGTGGTACTGCAGTCTGGTATCCTATAGAGCTTGCAGAACGAACGTCTCGAGACCGGTGTGCGCGTGATGCAAGAGGTTTGGTGGGGCCATCGATGCTATTAGGTATATCCCTGACTGCGGTCTCGCGGCTCGATAACGGGTGATTGATGGGCGTGTACTCCAATGGCGTGCCGGAGAAATCATCGTACTGAGATTGTCTCACCGGAAAGATTTCCCATTCGGACGCTGTGGGTGTACTAGGAAAGGATGCTTGATGTTCCTCACTCAACGGCAGTGAAGGAAAAGAGATCGTGACATCGGGGTACGTACTGGGTGTTGGAGTGGAAGTTGAACCAGAGGACTCGGAACTCTGCAGCGAATCAAAACGTTGTTCCAGCAATCTTTCTTCTTTTCCTTTCCTCTTAGTATCGCGCCTTCTCTTGTCTTTCTTCTTGCCCCACACCTCTTCATCGCGTCGCTGCTTCTTGATCCGATCGTTCACGTCTGCGTATACAGTGCCGTTGAAGGACTTCCATACTTCTACGCCCTTGCCGAACACTGTTTCTACCTTTCTATCTGTGTCGTCTGTCATCTTGTTGAGGTAGTGTTGTTCTGTTTCGTCGTCGTCTTCTTCGTCCGTGGTAGAGCCGAATGTTGTGTCAACAATGCCTGTGTTGGAGGTGTTTACAAATGATGTGGAGTTTCCACCGTTTCGCGCGTGAGTGATATCGAAACGTAAACTCTTCAGTCGCTTGTGACTTGCGGCAGAAGATGGTTTGGCGGGGTCACTCATGATGACGCAGTGTAGTGAGTGTATAATTATGGGGCAAAGTTGTTGTGGCGAGTTGGGTTGAGTGGGGCGACAAGCTCTGGGCGCTGATATCTTGGGATGACGGTGAATATTGTCGTTTAGGTGGACTAGGGGTCAGGCGTATCTGTTGCTGTGGGCTACGATGGGGTCTTTCACTGTGGTACTGAGTTGGTCCTGTGGAAATTCGACCAGGTGATATATGCATTCTGTAATGCACAGTCTCATCTATTTGTCTGCTGATCTCTTCGTTTGAGTAATTTGATGCAACTGCGCCATATGTGCTTCTGGATGTCTGGTTTTCAACGCATTACCCTTGCAAGGTCGTTCGTGTATTCAAGCACATGTTGTTGTTGCAATCCTCGTCATCGCACGAAGAGGTAGAAACCATCCTCGACAATGAAGTCCTGGGGTCCGCTTTCGTTAGACTGCCTTCTCATGTAGTGGGCAAGTCCATGCCAAGTCTTGTCGGGAGGCGCTTTACCGCTTCACGAATAGGCTATGCGGTTGCTGTAGCGATGTTGTCTTCATGATCGCAGCTACCCAAAAGCAAGAGCTAGTTGCTGTTACAAACATATTTGCGGCGTAATCATGGAGGGGCAGTTCAACAGACCCTGGAAGTATGCATGTTCAGCGAGTTCACGATAATCGCTCACTTGGGCAGGCGTAATAAAGGATGCACGTTTAGCGTCTCAGCCAATGCTAAAGAGGTAGCATGTCACCTAGCTATGATAAAAGTAGGGGCGGCTATACTAAGGCTACTAAGGAGAGAGTAGGAGGGCTTTATAGCGGCTAGAATCTAAATAATATAAGTAGGTGTAAGTAGTAAGTATATTATTAGACTAGTAAATGGGTCTCTACATCGGGATCTTATTTTCCTTAATATCTCTACTAGTCCTAATCTAATTGTAATGAGTAATAGTTTATTTTGTAGCTAGAATCTAGATCTATATTTTATATATAGAACGTATCTAGCTAGCTACTTTCGCTAGCTAGATATCTTAGATCAGAGCTAAATGTAGAGACCTAACTCTTAGCACGATAGGTTATTAAATAACTTTCGAAGTATAAGAGATATTGTAAGGGTGTAGAGTAGAGTAAAGATATAATATCTACGAAGATTTGGAATACAATAAGCTAGAATATTCGTAAGTAGATAAGAATAGACTTTTAGTAAGAAGGAGTCTCGTTATATATATATTTTTTTTTCTCCTATTATACTTACTATACCGGTGCACAGGGTGTAACCCGGGTGCAAGTTGTTAAGTCTAAGCTTAACCTAGATATCAGCGTGTATAAAATAGACTATAACCCTATTATACTAAAGGCAAGTATTATTTAAGAAAAGAAAAAATATAGAATAAGATATATTTTTTACTAAAACCTCCATTCTTATGTTACACGGGGTTAGGCTATACTTCTCTAGGCTCGGTCCGTACTAAGGCGAGGTAGACTAAAGCGGTAGTCCGTGAGGTAGCGTATGGAATGATCAGGTGGAAAAGAGTTATCGTTGTAACCAAAAGAATAACGATACCAATTCTATAAACGATAGAATAACTAGTTGACAATCTGTGTAAGAGATGAACTATTTGAGTTGACCACAACGAGTGTAATAATGAAATCCGTCCATCTTTTATACCCATTGCAATCTGAACCCGTCCTCCCTGTCCTCCCTTCAAAGAGGGAGACCTGGGAGGGCCGTGGCTTCCCGATCGTCACTGGCCTCCCAGAGGCCCGGTCTTGGCGGGATGCCCTTCCTATCACGTGATCTGGACCCCGTCCTGGATCCACATCCGCTCATCGTGTTCGCCCGATGGTCTTCCTTCATGCGACCTGCATCAAAAGGAAGCAACTCCTTGTTACCTTGTAACATCTTATCTATTTACGAACATTCTAGTTTATTATATTCTAAACCTTCGTAGACATTATATCTTTACTCTATACTATACCCTTATATTACCTCCGGTATAATAGGGTTATAGTCTATTTTATACACGCCGATGTCTAGGTTAAGCACAGACTTAACAATTTGCACCCGGGTTACACTCTATACACCGGTATACTATAAGAGATATATACAAAGTTTTCTTATTACGTAGGTATCTATAGAGATATCCTAGAAAAGGCTACCCGATGTAGAGACCTAACTCGCTAGCCTACTTACTTAGTATCCTAGTATACTCTTATTAACTATCTAGGCTAGTAATATAATATTTACTACTTTTTTTATAGTAGTTTTAAGAGTATTAGAGTACTAAAAATACTTTATAATATATACTTATATAAATAACTTACTATAATATAGCTATAAGAATAACTAAGATGTTATATAAAGTAGTGAAATATTATGTAAGCTAGATTTATATAGGTACGCACTAACTACGCATAGTGGGGCCTTAGCGTTTCCCGTGTTTTGTGCCTGCGCTGCTCTACCTCTCCTGCGTTACACTTTCCTCAACAACATCCATCAACTCACACTGCTCCATTTGAACATGGCATCGCGTGGCGGACCTAGCATGCGATTCCCAAGAGGGGGTGGGGCGGCCGGAGGACGTATTCAACGCGTCAAAACACATGTTATCCCATTCACAGATCACTCTGGGCGCGAAGCGCTCATGGTGTTCGATGGCTGGGTGTCCTGCCCGCTCCCACCGCTTTTCAGTTTCGCCATCTACTTCACACATCCCGAAGTGACCCCGGAGACTGTCAAGCCGGTCGAGGTTCTCGAAGCTATCAAGCGCAAAACGCCGTTCGACAGCTCGTGTTCGATCCGTCTGGAACTCTACTTTCTTCCTGCGCCCGACGTGGATAGCAGCGATGACGACTGTATTGCTCATTTTCGCAAAGAGAAGGCCGCGCGGGGAGACTATACACGTCAAATCCAAGTTCTCGAGAATTCAGCCACGGATGATGATGATGATGAAGAGCAGCAGCAAGGCGGAGCGAGCGTTCATGGCAACGACCAAGCCAGACAACTACCTGGTCTAGTGCCTAGCTACATCGATCGTCCAAGTTCTGACTATTATCACGGAATTGTCTTCCGTTATCCAGGCGCGGATTGGTCCACGGACAAGCGTCTAGCACGCCGCATTTATTTTGATCGAATTTCCGAGGAGGAATATGCTCGCGTAACAGAGGGAAATGATGAATTTCATCGCCTTCCTCCGGTATACGTTTCTTCTATGCCGTTCCAGGAGAGCGACACTACTGAAGTAGGAGAGAGATTTGTGGGCATGGCTATGTTTGACGCTGCAAATGCAAGAACGAAAAACGAGACTATTAGCCCCTGGCAAGAAGCACGGGAGCGAGGCTGGAAATCATGGTGATGACTCTTTTGTTTGCACTTGTTCGCTCTGCGAATCGAAGGGATCTACTCAGCAGTAGCTACATATCGCATTAAAGTCTTTTAGCAAGTGTTCCGTTTGTGTACACGACTATTGATGTATTCGCGGATCGTGCTCCACCAAATTATATATGCCACAATCATTGTCTGCAATACTCTCATCTTAAGAATGTACAAGAATAAGAAATCGTCCACAAAAGGTACCCTCAGAATAAGCCTTGCCTCAGGCCGAAACCCCTACGCAGTACGCATACGTCGGCCAGAAATTGGTACCACAGTCGTTTTGAATCGCCGGGTTCCTTCAATAAGTTAGCATCTTCGACTCCACCCAAACTCAGATTGTTTAGAGGGAAAAACACTTACCACTTGTAGAATTGGTCGAGCGTGATACCATACTCCTGCGTGATAGACCAACACGTATCACTGCCTGATCAATTGTTAGCTATGCATCTCAAGGTAAACAGGTCAAAAAGTGGCACTGACCTCCAACAACATGCCATTCATCACAACTCTCGACAGTACCGGGGTGCGTTGGGCCTGGAGCGCTTGGGGCCGTTGGACTTGGGGTTGCTGATGTAGTTTTAGTTGGCGTTGGCGTTGTAGTTGATGTATGAGTGCTAGACGCGATATCAGTAGGCACAGCATCTGTACTAACGCAGTACTGATAACCAAGCCATAAGTTACTACAGTCGGCACCGACAGCAGGGTTCCTGGAGATCGCATGACGTCAGCACAAGCCTCGCGTGAGTGTATAAAGGGCGGTTTGCGTACCATTTGAACAGCTGTGCTATGGTTATTCTGTTCAAAGCCAGGAATGATTTGCAAGTCATCGGCGCGATAGCGGCGTTGTACTCGACGCATCCCTCGATTGCGCCCTCCTGTGTAGTCGTTAGTCTTCTGTTGAAACGAGCAAGTCCAAGTCACATAAAGACAACATACTCTTATTGGATAGCTCAATCCAGTGTCTTCAGGTAAAGAAGGCTTAGTGGCGGATGCAGCGTTGTAAGCTGCCATGCAATAGCGAAAGTCTTTCGATGGCGCGCAATCTGTAGAGTTGACATCGAGTGAAGGGTTCCTGGTAACACATGTCAACGCTGATTCTATTCGCGATGGGAAAACTTTGGTCAGAGATTGAAGGATGAAATAGTACTGACCAGTTGGCTAATTGCTCCGGTGTTATCGACCATCCTTTGATAAGAGCGTCGCATGCAGACTTGAAACTAGGCAGAATATCTTCACTCACGGCGAGTTCTGCACCGTTCATGAAAAGATAACAATCTCTTCTTGTTCCCTTTGCGAGCGGTGCAGCCGTAGGCAGACCCGTAATCTTGGGCGCAGTGAAGGTTGCCTTTGGAAGATTGCTGTAAGGGATCTCTGGAACCGATGATTGCGGCGGTATGTAGTCGGGGTGACCGGGATATTCGTTGATCGGTCCTAGCGACTCTACACAATAGCTCTCAAATGCGAAGAGATTGGTGCAGTTATCGTTGATCCCTTGATTGAGGAATCGGAAGTCGAGGAGGCTGATGCTAAACTTGAGGATGAGGAGGTTACAATACTCGTCCGGTTGAACTTGATAGAACTTCGCACAGCGGCTGTTTGTACCATTGGCAATATCACTAGGCACTGGAGCTATAGTTGGCGTCGCAGTAGGGATTGGTGTAGTAACCATAGTAGTTGTCGGGTTAGGTTTGAAATCAGCATCGCCAGGTGGCGACACGCAGATGGAATCGCCCACTGATTTCTCGATTTTATTACATAGATATCCAAGGACTGGATTCCCTGCACGAAGAAAAATGGGTTAGTTTCTGTGCGGCAAGTCTAGCGCATGGGTAAGGAAACAGATACTCACATGTATATAGCTGAACCTGGCTCAGTCTATTGCTTTTAGCAATATCCAGGCAGGTATCATTCGCCTGAACGACATATGTCTTGCAAGTGTTTTGGATGCAGAGATCCCCACTTTTTGGAAACTTAGCACAAAAAGGCGCGAGATTGTTGTTAGCCAGCAGCCAACTTGTAGCCATTCCCTGAGCTTCAGAGATCGATCGGCATGTGTCGCCAGCTTTGATACTGTAAGTTTTTCCAGCACACTCGGTTGGTGAGGTAGTCGTGGGACTCGCCCTTCAAAGAAGTCAGTATCAGCTCTCAGATAACTCATGGTGATCCACATACCCAGGGAAAGGAGTGGTTGAGCTTGCTAGTGGAAATCCCGTCTTTGAACAACTTGCTGTCAAAGAGCTGTATTTCTCTCGGAGTGCATTTCCTCCGTTGATGGGTGAGCCGGCTTGAAACTGATATGCCTTGATGATGCAATTGTCGCACATGTCGACACTCGTTTGCTCCTGTCTTCCTGTTGAAGCCATTGAGTCAGTGTACATATCAAAGTTGATGACGATTGGGAAAATGCTAAGATAACCTGCTCAAGAATAACCCAAGAACAGTACCTACTTATGTTTGGGAATGGAATGGCTTCAGCTGATCCATTACCGGCAACAGTCTCGTTTCCGACAGACATCGAACGAAGGTTGGAAGACGTGGCATTGGCATCTGACATCTCAAGTGCCACACGGTTACACCAACGATCTCCGTCCTGGATGCAAGTCTTGTTGTAGTAATAATGGAGAAGTGTCGGGACGAAGGAGACGGGAGCAACATGTGATGATGAGACGTTGTAGACATCCTGAGTACCACATGCGCCAGCCGTGGCCGTATTGTACTTTGCTAGTGATGCAGCACAGTCAGCTGTGCATGCCTCCTTCAGTGCATCAACGTCGTAATATGATCTTGTTGCGAAGTTACCGACTTGCCGTGGGCAGTTGGAGATGTCCGCCGTAAGAGCAATCATGCAACCAGCGGAAAGGTTATCGGCCGGCAGTGTGTTTTTGGTGATAAACTGGAAGGCTAGACAATTGGCGGCGAGGGCGATTTGGGCCAAGATCGGTCGTAACCCAATTGAAAAAGTCATGATTATGATTATTGGAATGAAGCTCTCATCGTACAACACAGCACGAGGAAAGAAAGATAACTATCGATCTGGTAGCAGCTGGTTATTTCCAATGATGGACAAGGGGATCGCAGATAGTACACCTAGATATGGATAGTCATATGCAGGTGCATGCAAACGCAGGTACAAATTGATGAAATGCCACGAGACCCAATCTCCGCCTTGAGATTGCTGGTTCGCCCCGCTCTTTGTGGCTTGCCTCCCGTCTTGGCAGAACTTACCGTGACAGTTCATCTCGGCAAAGCTTTGGACCCCATGGTGGTGAAAATCTAAATCTGTCGATCGGCCCAGGCAAAATTTTGGGTGTTGTGTAGAGTAGCATCGTCTATCGATACTATGAAAAGCTGGAGGTCTTATTTTGAGTGTGACATAGCCCCTTCTATCACGATACCATGTTGACATGCCCCTTCAACATCTATGACCATGGTACATATAGCATTCACGATCCATGACATTTATCTCCAGCGGCATAAGCAGTTCTGTAAACAGTTGAGAGACCTCAACCTGAATCACTGACGCGGAGACAAGGGCTATTTCTGGCAGTCATAGCAAGTAACCGCTTCTATCCACTGTACACATAGTCTTAGCGTTTGGCAGCATTGCCCAAGGCCGCGATAATGGATGAATGGAGGAACCGAAGCGAGCCAGATTGTCTAAACGTACCGTGTGATCAATGCAGATCTCACATCGCAATCTCCTATCTTATTGACCTGTACCTAGCGAAATGATCTGTAGTAACTCTCACACCACCTCGATATAAAAAAAGTGACTGGCAACCTGGCCCAACGGACTTTGACGAGGTATTGGTTAGGCAATCTGGGTCAGTATCGTCTTGGCAGCTTTCACGGCAGATAATTCCACCTATCTTGGCTCCCGAAAAAAAGACGATAGGACTAAAACATGCCAACCTACCTGATTTGGTGGTCAATTCTGTCGTTCTTTGTGGAGATGGTGGCCTTAAGTTTCATCAGCTCCTAGCTGCAGTTAAGGCAAACCACAATCTAATCTTGACTATCCATATCTAACCCCTTTGAATGCAAGTGGTGAGCAAGTGGCGCTGGACCCTGAACTTTTGGGGCATAGTTTTGTCCCTGGTAGGCTTAAGCCAGGCGGCTCCACGGTAGCCCGTGCTTGGCCATCAGGCGGGCCGAGTTTTAGCGCAAGGCTGCTGCAACGGAGAAGCGAAAAAAACTGAGCCTGGATTTACCCGCTGCTCCACTCCCTGCCTTAGTAGGTCTTGAAATGCCAAGCTCATGGTATTCGAGGTTGAAGGAATTTGCTTAGCCGAGGCAACAAGCCCGTTATGTCTGCAAAGAATAGGAGACTTTCAGATTGGCCTTGCGAGAATGTGAGCTAACTTGCCGTCCTCATGCGGGTCGAATCTAGAGAGACTTGGCAATAGATCTCTTTAATCTTAAATCAACTCATTTGAAGACATGAAGAAACTCCATCAGGACGTTGCTTGCTACTTTATCGAAATGACAGTGTGTTCTTCGTTTTATCAATACCTTCTTTAGTAGCTTTTTTCCTATACATATGGAATAGTCCCGATTTTTGCTCGTGCAGACGGATCTGGGAGAGCAGGAGTGTCTTCCCAACACCACGAAGTAAGAAATCCTCGGTTTACCAATTATATATGGTCAAATCTTTGCCAACAAAGGCTCTTAGACTGTTGTGGGAGACTTCTCCTGATACTTTGTGTTATCACGATGTTATTCATTCAATGTCTTCTCCTACTACACACTCTTTTCGATAGTAGGGTTACGGCGTCCCCTACATTTTTCGGACACGACAGACACGGATCAGCAGCTCACAAGGCGATACATTCAAAACGGAACCCCGTTGACGCTGGCCATCAGCCCATATGTCTGTCTCTGCCAACAGTATTCAGCCGTCAGGAAGATGTGGTCGCCAAGATCCGATCCACTGACGGCACCTGCAACCCTGACGAGCACGTTGCGCCCCGATCCCTACTTCAATCAACAACCCCGAATCCAAATTCAGGACTACCCAGTCTTTACGCTCGTCAAGCAGATGATCCGTACGCTTGCAATGAGAACAAACCCTGCAGCAATGGGGCTTGCTGCGCTAAAACTGGCTACTGCGGATATGGCGCGAAATCCTGTGGCACCAATGGCCAATCCCCCAACGACAAATGTTGGAGCAACTGCGATGCCCATGCAGAATGCGGTCGGGACTCAGATCCTCCTAACAAGGAATGTCCGCTCAACGTTTGCTGCAGTCAATTCGGCTTCTGTGGAATGACAGACGAATTCTGCAAGGTAACCGACGATAAAGAAACCAGCTGCCAGAGCAACTGCGATCAGCCTGGTAGCGGTGCATCAGGAGGAAATGTCCAGAAACGTGTTATTGGCTACTATGAGGCTTGGAATTACCAAAAGAAGTGCATTGGCATGAGAATGGAAGACATTCCCGTGGGCAGCTTGACTCACATCTACTACTCCTTCGGTTATATCAAGCCTGACACGTACGATATCGTTCCCATGGACGATGGCCAGCCATTATCTACCGACACTTTCACTGAGTTTGCGAGTCTCAAAAAGAAGAATCAGGGACTCAAGGTGATCATTGCACTTGGTGGTTGGACATTCAACGACAATGGCACCATTTGGCAGCCCGTTTTTAGCGACTTGGCTTCAACATCTGAGAAACGAAGCCAATTTTCCAAGAAACTACTAAGGTTCCTTGACCGCTATGGCTTCGACGGTGTAGACTTGGACTGGGAGTACCCTGGAGCGCCTGATCGCGGTGGAAAACCCGATGACGGCGAGAATCTCACCAAGCTCATAAAGGAGATGCGTTCTGAGTTTGATAAGTCAGGAGGGTCTCATAAGGAGATCTCATTCACCGCTCCTACTAGTTATTGGGTAAGTCTCTTTCCTCCTAGAATATCGTGAATGATCCGCTGACATTGCCACTTCGCCATTTAGTATCTCCGACATTTCGACATCAAGGCCAGTGTTGAAGCTGCTGATTTTGTCAATGTGATGGCTTATGATCTTCACGGAATCTGGGATGCTGAGAATCCTATCGGGGCACAGATTCTGGCTCACACTAATCTCACGGAGATCAACAAAGCGCTCGATTTGCTGTGGCGCAATGGTGTCGAAGCTGACAAGATCAACATGGGGCTGGGCTTCTATGGTCGATCATTTCAGCTCGCCGATCCTTCCTGTTCGCAACCGGGTTGCCCATTCAAAGGAGGTGCTTCTCCAGGCCCCTGTACAGCCAACTCGGGCACTCTCTCGTATTTCGAGATCATGGATATCATTGAACAGAACAAGTTGACGCCATACTACGACAAGGAACACGGCGTCAAATACGTCACTTGGGGTGGCGATCAGTGGGTATCCTTTGACGACTTTGAGACTTTCCAACAGAAAATCGAGTTCTTCAACGTTCTAGGCCTTGGAGGCATTCTCATCTGGGCCATAGATCTGGACACAAAACAACTTGACGCACTCGAAGCAGTCATCTACCCCGAGCAGCTCGGTGCCAGAGCTGAAGAGGCGACCGTGGCTGACAACTGGCAGGACTCTGGCACAGGCCAGTGCAGAGTAACTGATTGCGGTGTTGGCAGTTGCAAAATCGGTGAAATTGCCGTCACACAAACTCAATGTGAGGACGAAGACTTTTGGGACGGGTCATTCAAGGTGTCTACACTATGCTGTCCTCTCGCATCAGCTCCCAAAACAGAAGAGTGGTAAGTAATTCTTTCCCACAGCAACTTTATGGAGGGTCTTGGTTGAGAAGAGTGCGCCGCACTTTCCCTTCTATTGTAGTACTCGAGTCGCTAGAAACATTTTCCCTGTTCAGAGAGCTGACCAACCTGCCAGTGAGTGGAGGGGCGGCGACCCAACCTGCAACGGTAAGTACACAACTACACAACCATTCCAGTCAGTGCGCTGACAACGGCAAGGTCAATGCCATTCTGGTGAGGTAGCTCTGCAATCCTCCTTGTACGGCGACGGGGGCAAGTGCATCGACGGTCGCAAGTTTTACTGCTGCAAGGCTGAGGCAAAAATGCCCGATTGTGGCTGGACTGACTGTGGTGGTTCCTGTCCTGACACTCACAATGAGATGACATGGGCATACGACACCTGCAGCAAAAACAAGAAACGCAAGTTGTGCTGTAACAAGGATGAAGGATGGAAGAACTGCGCGTGGCACGGCAAGCCAGGCAGCTGTTTCGACAACCACTGCGATACAGGTTGGCAAGTTGCTATCACTACTTTGTATGAAGGTGAGGGCAAAGACTGCGGCTTCTGGCACCCCGAACGCCAGCGAAGCTATTGCTGCGACCCTCCAGATGGAGAGTCACCATTCTTGCCAGTACCTCTTGAGTACTTGTTCTCGAATCCACCCGATGAAGCCGAAGCAGACACAGAATTCACCCTCAAGACAGATCCAACATACGGTGGAAGCAACACTGTGCCATTTGCGGAACAGCCAGACAATGCACCCTTCGGCTTTGTTGTCCTCACCAGTCCAGACGAGATACAAGTCTCTCTAGACAAACGTGACGGGTCTCATTGGGAGGTTTTTGATTGCTTCGATCCCATTACAGAGGGTGAACACACGGTGCGGATGATGTGTACAGACCAGAGCGAGGACTCCAACTGTCACAAGATTCACCTTGGTCATGGCGCTCCCGGCACCATCATTCAGATGCCAGACGGATGCGGACCAGGAAAATACGCCGTAGTCAAAACTCTCGAGCTAAGCAGGAATCAGAGCTTACCGCACCATCTTGTGAAGAGAGGTTTAGCGGTGGTCGATCCTGTATACGACTTAACATTCGACTATCAGTTCAAGCGAGTACCTCGAGACCTGGGGAACACCCAAATGAGAATCGACTTCAGCAACGAGCCGGAGTACTGGAACAATGTCGTGAATAAGTCGGCCTCTAGCAGTAAACACAGAAAACGCACCCTGGAGGACGTCGGCGGTAGTCACAAACGCTGGCTGGAGGAAGAGTGGCGAGAAGACGCACACTTCGGAGCCCTCTCTCATGAAGAACTCCACAAGCGATGGTTTGGCAGTGACGTCGTGGCCTGGCTCAAGGGAATCATCAACGGTGTCTCCGGCGGACTCGACATTAGTCACACCTATTCGGACGATTTCATCCTCAAGATTATCGACCAGCGTCTGGATTGCCCCAATGTAGCGGCCAAGTTGGAAGTCAAAGCCGAGTGTCACATTGATGTCGACGTCAACTATGGATTTACCCTCGTTGCCACGTTGGGAAATCCCGGAAGTGTCATCGATCTCAGCGACTCGTTTTTGTACTTCCGCACCAAGGGCGAAGTGGATGCAAAGTTTGTCGTCGATGCTGTAGTCACGGCCATGTTCGATACGGGTGACATTATGATGTTTTCCGCCGACAAGTTTGGGGCAGCTTTTGCCGTGCCTGGTATCGTCACTATCGGACCCAACTTCAAACTCTTTGGAAGACTAGAGGGCGAGGCAACTCTAGGCGTCAATTTTGAGAGCAAAGTCAAGCTGGCAGAGTGGGACATTCGCCAAACGTACCCCGTGGCCAACAACGACTGGGATCCGGAAGCATCCAAAAGCCCAGACAAGAAGGGTACACAAAATGTGCTGGAGCCTGAATTTGATTACGGCTTAACACTGGAAGGCCATCTCACTGCTCACGTCAAGCCAACAATCACCTTTGGTATCGACTTCAACCAAGACTTCATTCCAATTGACACTTGTGCTGTCAATCTTGTTGCCGACGGTCACGTTACTTTCCACGCCGAATTGAAGCTCAATAGCGAGTCCTCATTCTGCTACGGTGTCGACGCTGGCGCCGATCTCTATGCAACGATCGAAGCACCTTCGGAGTTCAGTTGGGCTCTTCCGAATTCGCCATTCCCTATAGTTCCTATCGATGATGTTCAACTCTATCCTACTGGAGATCAGCAAGCTTGTATCGATATACCTTTGAAGCGCGGACTCGACAGCAACTACCTCCAAGAGAACACGAGCACGATATCATCGGGTCGGTCTCAGCGTCGGCGCTCCATGACACTCGATGATGGGGAAAGCCATCGCAACGACCTTGGCAAGAGAGCACAAGTCTATGGACCTTTGATTCCTCGTCTAGATGGCCTAAGCTGTCCCGGAGCCATTGACGTAGGTGATATACCACCATGTCCTCTATGTTCAGACGACAGCAGCGATCTCCAGAAGCGTGCAGAGTCATGCTGGCTAGATCCTTACGCAAAAGGAGTACCCTGCTCGTCGGACGTGACCGAAAAGCGCGATCTCGATTTCATGCTCGCATTGGACAATGAAACCATCTATGAAGATGCGGTCCGCAAACCGATACCCTTTGAGCTCCGGAGCGAGCACCATCTAGAACGCAGTCTTATGAAGCGCACGGACAAGGTGCTTTCATGGGAAGGCTATGATCTTCCATGCGGAACCTACAAATATTGCTCATTGGCAGCCAAGTCGGGTGGTGTGAATAAATGGTTCGGCTTCCGAGGCTCGGACAAACAATGCGAGACGGCGATAAGCAAAATGACTATTCGTGATGTAGACCCGTCGGACTATGTCAGTAAGTATTATGCCTACACTACCGCCATGTTTTCGAAGAAACTTGTTACTAACTTGGCTTGCAGCGGAGCATATCTACGAGGTCCAATTGCTGAAGTACTTTATGTTATGGCTCATTAACGGCCCACTTCCCACAGGATACACAGCAGCATCTCTTGACTGGGTTTCCAATGTGATCATTGGCGGTATCAATCCAACTACTACCATTGTCCCACCCAGGGATATGAACTGGGCAGGAGACTCTGCGTTTTTCCAAATGACGTATGGCCTAGGTGGCGACCATAATCCTGGCGGGCTCGCACTCGCCCAGAAAGGCATGAATGGGCGCAAGGAAAACTTTTTCCACGGCGGAACACCCGATTCCAGGAACGACGTCAGCAATCTTCAAACTCGACTCGCGCACCGCAACACTGCTGGCGTTTTCTCTTACATGCGGAACACAATCATCTGGGGCAAATTTGTCGCTTCGTCACAACACATGGAACAAACACTGAATGAGTTTGATGCAAACTTCAACTGGAACGGCCAAAACCGAGAGAATGTCGGTCAGCCGGGGCTCCCACAACGTGGTGCCAATGATCCCGTAGCAGGAATGCGCGACTTGTATTGCTACTGGATCGACATGCATCTTAGAGACATTGAAGCCAACGGTGTAACATGGTGGAATGCTGCAGAGGCACAATACCGCAAGTCCTCCTACGGAAGCGACAATGATGGCGTCAAGTGGCTCAAGAACGTCATGAATGTAAATGGGCCGATCTCACCAACGACAATGCGCTTCTTGCATGCTCGGAATCAGCACGGACCCTTTGGTTCTAACAATCAGCCAACTGTGCCGTGGTTGGCGAGTAATTATGACAGCTTGTGGATTGCGGGCAATGGACCAGCAGGCCCGTTCTGAGAATAGAAGAGATCATGGCTCGTAGTACGAGTCGCTGTATATTATATCTTTCTTTCTGTGTACACATATCAAGAAGGATGTTCTGCTCGATGTATTGGAGCGGCTTCACAGCAGACTCGTGAAGATGCCATTACTGTACTTGAAATCAACAGACATCAATTCGATGACCTTATAGTGTATCATGAGACTTTGAACTCCCTAAACCTAAGAGATGCAATCACTACTTTGCCGTTTCTCTATACAGTAACATCATCCGTTCTACCTTTGAAGAAAAAGAGTGATCAGAACACGGGCGTTATGCTTACCCACAATCTTTGATCCCAGAAAAATGAAAATAAAACTAGTCTAGTCGGACACACACGTTCTTCCAAACGAGGTAGGGAAAACATCCGTGTTCCCTTTCCAGAATGGTAGCCCCAAAATTCTAAAATTCCTAACGTTAACCCCCGCCCCACGCGTAGACTGTGAAATGGGTCTCCACATCGGGATCTTATTTTCCTTAATATCTCAATGTGGAGACCCATTTACTAGTCTAAGTAGTTGTATTATTTCTTTTTTACTAGTGTTTAAATTATAGTAGTAATAGCTTTATCGTAAGGATTTATATATATATATATAAACAGCGTTGTTAGGGGGGGTTTTTTAATATCAGTTGCTAAAGTCAACACTAGAAAATTATCGTAAGATCGCTGGTACGGCAAACCTAACAACCTCACGCGTAGACGCCTTGGCCAATCAAGCTAATCAACCAAGCTGACTATACGCAGCTTGGATTGGTTAGTATATTACTATACGCTGGCTTGGCTTGATTTATTCAAGTCAATCTAGCTTGATTGTTGACAAGTCTGCAAGATACAACCAAGCAACGAGGCAGATTTGACGTTTCGAGTCGCCAATTGCTCCTTGACCACTCATATCTTCGCGGTTAGTCATTTCCTCCACTATGACAAGGTAAAATTCCAAAGTATAAATATTACACACTTTACCCAAGGTTTACTCGACATCACACCATCAAAACCACCTCCAATCCCACTTCTACTTCTTCGTCTACTCACTATTCCAATCTCAACCTAAGCGCCCCCATCAGCCTCCAAAATGCAGTTCAAACCTACCCTCCTCCTCCTCACCGCCATCGGTACCAACGCCGCCCCAGCAGCAGAACCAACCAAACACCTCAACACCATTCCCCTCAGCTTCTACTCCAGCACAGGCTGCAACACCAACATCGCCGTAACAACCGCCTACATCCCCACCGACGGAACCTGTTTCCCCACCTCACCCATTGTACAGCGGAAACACAGATTCTGCTTTGATCAGCCAGACGAACTTACGGAATTTACCGATTAGTTGTACTCGTGAGTTCCTGTTCAATAACGATATTTGTGGTGTGGTAGGTGGGTGCCAATGAGATTGAACTTAGTTGTTGCGTACGCTGAAAGCGCGTGCTCGAGTGTGAATAAGATTGTTTACGGTGTCACTGGTTGTTGTGGTACTTTTGGACATTATGAGCCTATTTTCTCTGCAAGGGCTGTTGGGACGTGTTGGCAGATGGTTACTCGCATGCGAACGTGTGGGTAGCACCTTTGTACGAATGGTTAAATGGTCTCTAGTTAATGGTGTTGCTTTTTTTGGAGTCAATAGCGTCCGTTCAGGCACTCCGGTAACGCTGGCTAGGGAAAGGCGGTGCAATATCATCGAACATAGTGGCGATGGATTTTTCTCGTTCTTCTTTACCTAGATTCTTCATTGTCCAAGAGACACCCCTCTTATTAATACAACTGTTCCTCGCCAATCCTCACCGTAGTGTTGTGTTGATTTTTTCATAGTAACAGCAGTAGCATTATTCCTTCCATCTATGCATTCATCTATGTACTAACGCTGCGTGGGTAATGCTTCAGTGGTATGCAATGCAAAGCGCTCCAATACATCACACATCTATTTACATGTCCCATTGTTGATCATATATAGCCTTCAATCTTGTGACCCCTGCATAATCACATCCCCATCCTGCGTCCCCGCCACACTAGCCGTCCCCTCCCTCGTCCCCGCAAAGCTTGCCGAGCCCTCTTCAACCCAACCTTCACTCCTCCAACCCATTCCCGCCCAGTCCCTCCCAGCCGTCCTCATAACGGCGTCAAAGTCTACATCAGCATCGAACCACCTCTCCCTCCTCTTCGTCTCCCTAACACCTCCCTCAAGAGCCACGCGACTTGCTCTCGTAGTCCGACCCCTCTTGCCTCCTATGCCTCCAGCAGCGTTGAGCACACTGGACATTCTCACACGTTGTTCCTCGAGGATGAGCTCGTGCGCAACGATACTGCGGATATAGGGTGCTAGATCCAGTGTGATGATGCTGAATGTGCGGTCAAAAGACGATGGTATGAAGATAAAGGAAGAGCGTTCGGGAAGGAGTTGGTCGGGTGGGTCGGCGAGGGGATCGAGGGCTAGTGCGAAGTCGGGGCGCGTGAGTGTGGTTTTTGTGTTCAGGGTCTTGCGATGGTGGAGGATGGCGCGAGCATAGTCGGATTCTGTGCGCAGATTGGGGGTGGATGAGAGACTGTGAGTGCGGGACAGATCCGGGTATGCGCGTTGAATGAGAAGGTGGGCCTGTGTAGAGAATGCTGTGTCGAGGTTTAGGAAGTCGGAGCTGTGATCAACTTGGAGCAGGGGTGCGGCGAGTGTGTAGCTAAGGCGCGCTTTGTCGGTGATAGGGGGCTGGGATGAGTCCGTGGGCTGATCGGAGCTGGACTCGTAGGTGGGTAGGTCGACCCGGCAAAACACGTCTGCAGCACTGAGTGAGTCGGCGTAGTTATCAAGACTTATAAGGTCCCCCAGCTGATCGAACCACTCAGTACTTGGCTCTCTAGACGACCGTGTGCCGTCTGCTTCAGGAACTCCCCAAGCCGACGGACTGATACCCCAGTCCGCCCAAACTTCCTGCAAGAGCTCTTCTTCCTTGTCAAATACCGGGTTGCCTTGAGTTTCGAAGACGTTGTGTGATAGCCACCCCATGCCAGACTTATATGTGCCTTCACTAGCGACTCTCAGTATTTGGCCATGCTCATTTGTGTCTTTGCCGGGTGGCCAACGTTGGTACATCCACTCTAGGCCACCCTTCCTATCGCCCACGGACATCTGGCACCAGAAGTCAAGTTCCATGATACTCGCTCGAAGGTCGTAGCCCTTCGATTCGTACAGCTCTTTCACAGTCTGTCGCTCCAGGATATGACCTTCCCTGCCAGCAAGGACGAGCAAGTAGTCGGTAGCCAGTTCCACAGGAGCAGGTTGAAGACGGAGAATAGCTGCTATTGGCAGATCTTGCATGGGTACTTGTCGCTCGTCGTTGCATGTGATGACAATTGGACGTTTTGACAAAGAGGCAATTTTGGTGATCTGAGCCCAGAATTGCTGATCCTCCTCGAAAAGTATATCGGCCTCTTCGATGAGAATCAAAGACTGCTTTTGTGGTGTATGCGAGGCATGTGCCACGGGAAGGGTAGCCTGAGCTGAGCGTGTTGGATCTTTTTTAACCTCAGGAACCTTCGCCTTGATCTTTGGTTTGACTGACCCTGTTCCAGGCTTTACTTGGAAAAAGGATGCCATGGTCGCTTGCCTTCCGCTACTAATGTCGTCTTCTGTAGCAGTGTCTACTTGGTTGTCGTCCATATCGTCCGCCGCTTGAACAGTCTCTTGCACAGATGCTGCGCTGCGTTTGTGGTTCACAAGATGGTTCGCGGTCATATCACCAACCTTGTCTTGGATGTCTTTCCCCGAACGGCGCATACCAGCATGGATCTCAAAGACCTCAAAGCCCAGCTCTCTCGCCACAGCATGTACAGTTGCACTTTTACCGCAGCCATGAGGGCCGCTGATGAGTACGACGTTGTTGTTACGTATCCACTGCGGCTGCCTGAAAGATCTCGAAGGCAAGCCTGCCCCTTCGGCAGCGGGAAGCATGACCATGTCTTCATCGTCATCCCCTTCGTCGTCCGGTACGATGAAGTCGTCTAGAGCTTTCTTTCTTTTCTTTCGCGGCGGCTGCTTCTCATCTAAAGTAGTAGTAATTTTCGATGCGCCGCTTACAGCCATGACCGTCAAACTTTGTAACCAGTCTTTAAAAACCACTGCTTCCGTGCCTGTCTGCAAGACATGTGACGCATACTTCGGACAGTACTTCAAAGTCCAGGGTTGAGACTCGCATCTTCCTTCGTCAAACGGCGTGAGAGTACTCTCGATCCCCTGGAAGAGATCTCTAACGGCTGGGTGGGATGTTTGTCGAGCATCCTGTGGTATTCCTAACGAAGACAGCCGAACCAGCAGCTGGTCACGCACTCTGCGCTGTATCTTTGCTCCGGTAGTAAGCAGCCTCTTTGGCAAACGAACATGTACGGGAGGCTCAAATTCAGGAGTTGACGGAGCCTTTCTCCCATGGTGACATTTGAGGTTTTGCGCTAGTCTCTCAACAACGTTTTCGTGTTCTGGAAGTGTCACAACAGCGTTCTTCAGTTTGCGAGGTCTTAGAGGCAACTGCATACATGTCGCATTGTCCAGGCGCGGTTGTGTAGGATCGAGGTTGCGAACATGTGCGTTTTCATGGGTAGGCCAGGAGACTTCGTTCAAACCGGATTGTTTTCCCACCCTACTCGACTGCAGCCCCCTGTTGAAAGCCTGTGGACCTTCAGGTGATTGGTCTCTTCGAAATTCAGCACGCAGCTTTCCTGGGGTACAGGCGCTCTTCCTTGGAGTTGCCGGTGGCAGCTCTGCGACGACTTTGACAGGAGGAGCATCTTTCGAGGCTTTGCCGAGAAAGAAGGGATGGGTTGGTCCAGCAGGTTTTGATGGTGCCTTTTTCTGAGTCGCTGGACGCGCTGCCAGTTTCTTCTTTGCGTTCAAGACATCTTCAATCTTCTGACCTAAAGCAGAACGACTGGCTGCATCTGTGCCGTACCGTATGACCGTGACCGTGGGAACTATCTTGGCTTCTTTGCGCGGCCTACCCCGTCTCTTCTTCGGTGACGCTTCAAATGCTGGTTGTGGTGGACTAGAGACTAGTCTGCCGCTCTTGGTAATTCTTATCTGTTTCTTCGGTGTAGTCTTCGTAGGTTCGTTTGCGGCGGGATCATTTGGATTAGCGGCAGAGTCAAGGTCTGCCACATGCAGCGTATCGGGCTCCATAGCGTGCTCCGAATGACGCGTCTGTTCCTGTAGTACATTCACTGCTGCGCTAAGTGCCGATTCTGGCACTCCTTGCACCCCAATTGACCTCATGACTCGCGCTTCCGCTTGCAGTTGCTGGTGCCAGTTGAAAGCGCCTGGCTCGGGTTGCGCCGACGCCGGTATATTGGAAACAGGCTCTGGTGAGGCTGTCTTCTGCCTCTTTCTTCGTTCGATATTCGGATCTACTTCTAGTGAAGCCTCCACAGATATGTTTGGGTTGCGCCCGTTGGCTTCGAGGGCAATTTGTGTTGGCGGTGGGCGGGTGAATCTATCCAGAGACGCTTGGTTCTTCAGGTGAGAAGCTACGTTTTTGCCCTTGACTTGATCAGTCTTTCGTCCCCTCTTCTTCTGCCCTTTGGCTGACTTGGGGTCCGCCTCGGCGTATTCTGCGTCATCGTGCGTATCGTTGATTGGGATTCCGTTCGCGGTTGACAATAGTTCTGGTTCGTGGCCGTCTGCGTATTATGTAAGCCGACGGACATTCGGGATTGCTGTGCTGGCATACTCGAGGGCTTGGTAAAGAATGGATGTACGTTCTTGCCCTCTAGATTCATTGCGGGCTGTACCGCTGCGAGGGCCATTTACAGATTCCAAGGCTATATAGTAATCTCAGACATTGAACTGGCACAGATGTCTTGTTGGTACAGTACGATAGGCGGGAATAATGGTCGGAGCTGCAGGTGAAGGCGCGTCGTCGCCGTCGCCATGAACGATGATCTAAAGACACTTCCGGGAACACGCGACGTGACGCGCTAAAGAACGCCACTAAAGCCACACTTTAGCCTCCGCCAAGAGTTCGCACCGCCTGGCTTTCTGCCGGAGCTCCAATCTTTTTTTCGAAAGATACTCGAGCGCGCAAACCAAAGCACGCGCCTCACCCTACGGTTCACGCAGACCTCACCTTGTTCGACGACCGGGCCTGGCAAACAACATGTCGTTCGACCAGCCGATTGGCGCTCCATTCACATTGGCATCGCTGTCCAAACCGATCGGCTCTACCAGCGGACAAGTCCACGCTGCTGGAGTATGCAGCCTTAGCGGCATAAAGAAGAGAAAGCGCACCGAGATTGCAGTCGGTATCGACGGGGAGGGTGTGTCCATATACAGCGTAGGTACTTCCAGATTGCGACATGTGACAGGCGCTCAAAACTCTTCCAGCTTCAAAATCCACAACTCGTAACTTCGTATGCGCTACCGCCGAGCGCAACCTTTACATCTGCCCCGTACTCGATTTATCGCAAGGGCGCGTCCAAGACGTCGACCCAACGCTTCACCTATGCTTCCCTAGCCGCACCGTCACCGGCCGAGAAGCCGTCCTTGGTCTGCTTCCACGACAAGTCGTCCGGCGACCACACCGAGACCAACAAGACCTCGTATACGCCGTCTGACCCTGGGCGCGTCTCTACACTGGACCTTCTCCCTGTCGCGCCGGGTGGCTCAGCCCAGGATGCGGCGCACGACGTACTGGCGACTTTCGACAACGGACATGTCATGTCTCTGTCAGCGGATCTCCAGACTGTTAGGTGGGCCGCAAACTTGAAGACACTCCTGCCAGGCAGCGAAACCGACATGGAAATCGAGCACATCACACTGGCCAGTGCCAGGTCTGTTATAAGAGGACTCCTACGAAACCGACAAGACATTGCTACCATCTTGGACCCTACGCCAGACGAGGCCTCAGACCTTCTAGATCTTGTTCAGGTTCTCTGTGTTGTTGGCCGCATACCAGAAGGAACAAGAGCACTGACACTTGTTCAAGTACAGCCAAGATCCGCCGATCTCGCCACGAACCAGCTCACGCCACTGAAACACCTACTTTCGCTGAGCCTGCCGCGACCAAAGGCTCCGACCGCCCGAGCTTCCACGTCTCAGATCACGCTGTATCCTTCCAGCGGTGCCATTCACATACTTGTGAATGGAAGCTTGCTTTCTTACGACTTGTCCGGAACTGTACCGAAACTCTACTCAGAGTTCCTTCTTCCTGGCTCGACCATTGACTCGTTCCTCAGAACCTCGCAGGACGTCATCTTCACCACGTCGCAAAACACATGCCGAGTTTTCGATGTCAAGTACAACTCTCTGCAAGCTGTTCACTCCATGAGCCCTAGTCCGTCCACCTCGGACTCTACTAGCCCATCGAAGAAGAGAAAGCATACGCAGCCGGAGGGTGATGAACAAATATCGGCCCCTTGCAGCCTGGTCGCTTACTACGCCGATATCGGACTGATAGTAGCTGCACGAGAGGACGAGGTATTTGGCATGCAATTTGGAGGAGTCGCATCGCGCAAAAGGACCAAGATTGAGGGTACTATGCTTATCGATGCCCTTGGCAAAGGAATTACCCCCGAGTCATCACTCAGCTCAAGCGACAACCAGAAGTGGCAGGAGCGAAAATGGAAGCTAAACAAGTATGCTGCGAAGGGTAAGATCGCAAAGTTCGAGCAACACTTCGCATCAGACCTGGGTATCCAACTTCAGTCTACCGATGTAGCGCAGAAACACGAGAACGAGGTAAATGGCGGACCTCTTACGAACGGAGGGGGGCCAAGTCTCCCTGCCGAGGATGCTATGGTGGTCGACAAACTTGATGATGAGTCTTCAAAGGACGATTTACCTCAATGGAAACTGCCTAAGACCACCCCTGGTAACCAACGACAGCAGCACCGTCAATATGCACTCTATGCATTGAGCAAGATTTTCTACTGGATAGATGCTACGGAAGAGGAACCACAAGGACAATTGAGGGTCGGCTTCTTTCCACCAAACGTTTTCCAATGGCTTCTACACACCGGACATCTCACGAAAGAGTCCATTCGCCGGGCAATTTTTGATGGAGCAAACCAGCAAATGCAGGCCACATCGGCTATTGTGGACGGAGATATCGTCAAGGCTCTTGTTGAATACGATCCGGACCTGCATATCCTTTCGGCAGTCCTCAATCACACTCAGTTCCTTCCAGTGGGCGAGGTTGTTCAGGCTATCAAGCTTCTCATTCAAAGTATAGATGATGAGCCAAAGGATGACGGCGCGACAAAATTGTTGACCAACGGTACTAACCCATCAGAGGACGAGATGGACCTCGACTTTGCTTCCGAGCTTGAAGCGGCCTCACACGAGATCGATCATGCCTTGTCGATGCTCGATCATGGCCTGTTGGCACGAAGCTATACACTGCGACCCGCCTTGATCCGGCTTCATACCTTCTCAGCCCCAATAGTCAGTGCAACTCTTCGCTCAACTTTGCCGCGCCGAGATCTCGAATCACTCATTCGCCTCTTGCATCTGGAGCTGAAGAATGGCGGCTGGTCTTCGCCACTCGGCTTCGTGGAAACAGAGTCTCCCACTGCCGAGAGCTCAGGCGAGGACCCAGACGACCATGCCGTCGCCATCATTGCGTCCCTTCTTTCTACCACTCTCGACGCTATCGGTGCAGGAGCCTGGCTGGCTTCTGTCGGCACCATTTCTGCCTCTGAGACTGGCGAAGACATGCTCAAGTCATTGAACAGGGACGCGTCCGTAGCACTGAGTGGGTTCTTCGAGGCTCACTTCATTCGCGGTCTGCTTTCGGAATTCCTACGCTATGCTTCGACTGTACCAACATCGAAGAAGCCCTCTAACAAGGCTTTGGAGGTACAAGGTAAGCCATTTGGCGTAACTGGCAAGCTTAATGGAGAGGAGGATCTGCCTATGTTACCTCTTGGTGCCAAGGCAGACCAGGGTGTGGAGAAGGTGAAGAGTGGCAAGGGAGGAAAGAAGGAGCAGCGAAGTAAGAGGGAGATGGGCATGCTGATCAGCAAACGCGTGCCCAAGTATAGCTTTGAGCGCATTGTTGTGTAAGGGGTTGCTTTTGACGTTTGTGTATAGCGGAAGATACCTTGAAATTTTAGCAGGCATCTTCTCTTTTCGTCCGACGCTCAATACAAACAGACCGGACTAGTCTGGCCGGTTCTCTACGTGCCCATACCGCACGCCGCCATTGTTGCGCGAGCGCCGTCGAGCGGAAAGACCGCCAAACCGAAGGCCCGAACGGCTGGATATGATGTGCACTAACAAACCTTAGATCTGCCTTAGCGCAGTCCTTGGCCACTCACATCACGGACCATGACGTCGACCGCGCGTGGAAAAAATGCCGAGCGCGGCGCGCGACTTCACGTGCGGAGGGTCGGATTGGCCCTCCCGGGGGCTTTGATGTGCAATCTACTCCTAGGCACATCTCAATATGTATTGAAAGTCGCCTGACTCAATCTTTCGCTTCTTCCACATATACCCGGGTGGTCAACTGAAGTTTTTGCGCCATGATGGCGTCAACCGCGACGGGACGGAATGTTGTGGATAAGGAAGAGGCGGATTCTACGAGGACAGCTAGGGAGACACCAAGTGACGAGCAGGGACAATCGGACGGATATCAACAAGATGCGACACTTACAGAAGACAATGAAGACGGAGACAAGAAGGCGAAGAAGCCCTCGAAACTCAAAGCTGGATGGGATAAACTCGGTCTCGACGCGCCGACGCTCATGATGATGAGCAAGGCCGCACTGCCCCCAACAATCGCGTTGGCCATGTACCAAGCAACAGATGTTGCGGAAACGTTCACCACGTTGGGCTACCTGACGGCCATTATCAGTATCCTCGGATTTTGCATCATGCCACGCGCAAAGTTCATCCAGACAATGACGATGAACATATTGGCGACATGTGTTGGTTCCGCGCTGGCAATGCTCATGGTTTGGACGGGAGTAAAAGCTCGCCAACACACGACCACACCTGGAGCACCACCACAACGTTACAACTCTTCGCAATCAGCCGTGCTCGGAGTATGGCTCTTCTTCCAGATATACGCCATCAATGCGATGAAGGCAAAGTTTCCACAATTGGCTTTTCCGTCGATCATATATGCCATTCAGGTCAATGTTGCAGCGACCAATGGCTTCTTGTTCCAAACGGTACCGCAATGCGAGTCCTTCATCCAAAGACTTCTTGAATCTTTCTTGACGGGTTTTGCGATCGCGACGGGAGTGAGCTTGTTCATCATTCCTGTCACATCGCGGAAGGTGGTGATGAAAGAGGCGGCGGGTTACATTGGCTTGTTGCGCGGCACACTTGGTGCGCACAAGGGTTACATACACAGCCTGGAGACAAGCGATATGTTCGGGGAGAAGTACACGCCCGAGGATGGAGATGGAAAGAAGAAGACAAAGGCCAGACCTGAAGTCGAGGCTGTTAAGAAGATGACTGAAGCACTACAAACATTGCACGGCAAGCTCACTGCGGACCTGCCATTTGCGAAACGCGAGATTGCTTATGGAAAGCTAACACCAGATGATCTTGAAGCCATGTTCAAGAATCTGAGGTCGATCATGCTTCCTATACTGGGCCTTGGATCGGTCATGGATCTTTTCGAGCGTGCAGCTGAAATCAACCACTGGGATGGACAAGAGGACGAGCACGACGAGGAGATCCGTAGACAAACCGTCAAGGAATGGAACAATATGTTTCAATTTGTTCACGAGCCTTTCAACAACATCTTCCAAGCTCTCGACGATGGACTTGCACACGTCATGCTAAAGTTACAGCTCGCCAAACCACCCAAAAAGAAGAAGGGCCAGAACCAGGATGATACTGAAGCGAAGGGTGACGCTATCAAGCCAGGAGAAGAAGGCTTCGCAGGATACATGCAGAAGCAGGCCGATGCCTTTTTCAGCAGGAAGGAACCCACTCTCCGCCACTGGGTCGAAACCAAAGGCATCAAGCTTCGCGACGACTACTTCTCCTCGCCATCAGCACTTGACGAAGAAACTCTGAAGCTCATGCCCAGCATCACCACGCGAAAGCGAGATCAACGACAGCTCTTCATGATACTCTACGTCATGTTCCTCCTAAACTCGATAAGCCGTTCGGTCATCGATTTTGTCAAATTCGCAGATGAGCACGACCAGGCGACCGCGAAAAGCAAGTTCATCTGGCCTGGTGGACGGCGCTTCAAAAAGTGGGCGAAGAGCATATTCCAGAGCCAAGACTCCAACTCCGACGACGAAACAACAGCTGCAGGCTTCGACAGGAGCAACACGACCGTGTACATGGGCGAGGCGTACAAGGAGAAGAAAGACCCAGAGCATCTCCCACCTGCAAATGCATGGGAGAAGTTTGGCAATGGCATCCGTGCCATTTCGCGTTTCCTACAGAGTCCTGAATCGTCCTTTGGTTTCCGCGCCGCATGTGCAACAATGAATATCGCCATCGTTGCCTTCCTCCGCCCAACGCAACAATTCTTCGTCGAACAACGTTTGGTATGGGCGCTCATCATGGTCGCCATCTCCATGACGCCAACAGCGGGTCAATCCATCTTCCAATTCATACTACGAATCGGCGGTACAGCCGTAGCAATGATAGTAGCCTGGCTCATCTGGTACATCCCCGGGCAAAAGACCCCCGGTATCCTAGTCTTCCTCTGGTTGTTCGTCGCAATCGGCTTCTACATTCCGCTAAAACGCATGGATCTCGTCATCGTGGGCATGATCAGCGTCGTCACCGCCACCATGATTGTCGGCTACGAACTGCAAGTCCGCAAGATAGGCGAGCAGGCCGCAACAGCAACGACCGGCCAACCCGCCTACCCCATCTACGAACTCGGCCCTTACCGCCTCGCCACCGTCGTCGGCGGCCTGGCCGTCGCTTTCTTCTGGACCATATTTCCTTACCCCATCACCGAACACTCGGCGCTCCGTCAGAAACTCGGTGGCGCGTTGTACCTCTCTGCAAACATGTATTCCATCATGCACGAGCAGGTCATGGGTCGCATCCGCGGCGAAGTCGGCGGCGACGAGGAGAGCGACAAGGAAAGTCCTGGCTACCAGCTCGTCAAAGCACGCAACAAGGTCTTTGCCAAGCAGATGCTCACACTACAGGGTTTGAAAATGCATGCTGAATTCGTGAAATGGGAGTTCCCACTCGGCGGCAAGTTTCCAAAGGAAGAGTACGAGAAGATTATCGGTTATGTGGAAAAGTACGTATATTCATCACTCCCGAAAGAGAGAGAGAGAGAGAGAGAGAGAGCGAAAAAGAAGAAGAAAAATGCACACAACAAGGAGCATAAACTAACGAAAATACCAACTACTAGTATCGTAAACTACACGGCCCTCCTAGGCTACGCCTCCCAAGCCTTCACCCACCCCTCGCTCAACCACCAATCCGCAGACCTCACCTCTCCTTCCCCCTCCGAACCCCTTGCCACCCCCTTCCCCAAACACGCTTCCCCCCAATGGTTCCACGACTTCCGCCGCGTCATCCTCTCCGCAAAAGTAACGTCCCACGAAATAACTTCCTTGCTCGCCATGCTCTCCTCTAGCATTACAAACGCTCAGCCCCTACCGCCTTACCTGCACGCTCCGCCCGGTGCCCAACTGAGTCGGAAGCTGGAGATGGTGGACCCTGAGATATTGAGCCTGAGACATGTGGCTGAGCCCGGGTATGCGGCGTTTGCGGTCATGAGCATAAGTACGCGGTGTATACATATGGATATCGAGCGGCTGTTGAAGGCGGTCAAGGGGCTGGTTGGGGAGCTGGATTTTAGCTTTCATGTTGTTAGTACGCAGGGGGCGGAGGCGTCGGGGAGTTCGTCCGAGGAGACGCTTGTTAAGAGGGTGTCGAGGAAGCAGGATTGAACAGGGCTTTACGCGTACGCCAGTGCAAATTTGCATAGTAGTTTTTTTTTGGATTTCATCTCGCGTCTTGTGCAACTTCAGAGTCTTGTCTTGAAAAGGGGGGAGATGACATGCATGGTGGCACAGCGCAACCAGAATGGCCCTAATATAGTGAACATGTGATCCGACACTGTGTTGATAAAATAGAAGAAGCTTTTTGTTTTTTTAAGTGGCCTTCTTCCCATTCATAGCAAAGGTATATATATACGTCCAACTCTTGATATCAATACGCGTGAAGAAAAAAAAAGATTTCAAAAACAGCAAGGAAACATGTACAAATTACAACCCCGACTCATATCATCCTGATCCAACCAACGGTTAAGCAAGCGCGTCGTTCATCCGTTCATCCATGGTTTATCTCACCCCTCTCATCCATAAACACACACGTGCAACTACCTACCTAACCCAACACCCCCCCTCACTCACTCAGCAACAGGCATACTCTCCACCTCCTCACTCAACGCCCTCCAGTTATCCGCCTGCAACTCCGCGTACTTGACCCTCTCCTGCGCCCACTCCTGATGCAACCTGCTAACATGATACTGGCTCCTTTGGAAAAAGTTCAATTCATCACGAATGCATTCCGTAATGAAGACGCCGCGGGCGTGTTGTTGGACAATGGATTCCTTGTCCTTGAAGATGGCATCCTCTACCTTCTCCGCTTCCCCTGGCTTAGTTTGCTCGGGGGACTTTTGCCGAATATTATGCAACTTCGTCTCATTGTTCGCGATGCGTTTTTCCAGCTGAGGAATGTTGTCTCGGGCGTACTTGTCCCTCCGGTCAAACATGTCGCGCACACTGACGAGCGTATCCCGCTGTCTCTTGAGATCTTCAAGGACGCCTTCTTCCCAGCCTCTCGCCTCGTCTTCTAGCAGTTGCCTGCTGGAATCGAGATGGCGGGCTGTGGCGTTCATGCCCTCGTTCAACAGGGGAACATCGTTTGTATCGACGGCATATGTCTCTTGACTTGATTCTGTAAGGCCGCTGAGAGCATAGGAGAAGCGTGCGTATTCTGCGGCCATGCCTTCGTTGCGGCGTGAGATTCGCTCCATCATGCTGCAGAGGGTGATGTAGGTTTCTGCGCTGCGTCGGATGCCGGAGCGGACGGTATCGAAGAGATCGGGGAGGGTCTTGGGCAGGGAGTCCTCGAGATCAGGTGGTAGAGGCTTGCCGGTGAACTCTTCCTGGACAGAGAGGTTGGCCTGTTTGCGCCATACTGCGAGTTCCTGGGGGAATTAGCATGGCTGCGCTGGTGTGAAGCTAGACAAACATACCGTGGGCACTGTCAGGAACATGACTACCAATTGCTCCTGGTTGAGGACTGGATGCCGCACGAGGGCGTTGGTAAAGCGCGCAAGACCTTTTCTTCGCTTCTCGAGGAACGTGGCATCTGCAGCTATTGGGTTGCCGTTGACTAAGAAATCTCAATACGTATCAAGGCCATGGCAGGATGGGTACTTACTACCGACTCTCTTCGGCGGCAACAAGGGCAGTTGTCTGAAGGGATACCGCTTGTGCAGGCAGTCTAGCAACCAGACGAAATCGCTATATCGGCGGACGACCTTTGTTGTGCGCTTGGAGCTGGCGACTTCGTAGTTGCGGTGCTGGAACATGAAGATGCCCTCCTTTTCGGATAGCGCAGTGATTGTTATGACCTCCTCGTTCCCACTGCCGCCGGGATTAAGGCGGCCAATGGATCTGCCCAAGTCGGGTGTCGCGTTGGAGCCACGCTCTTCAGCAGCGGGCGCGCCAAATCCTGCCTGTGCCAAACCGGGGGCAGCAAACGATGGGTTCGCTCCGCCATTGTATCCGCCCCAGCCGCCCTCGCTACTCAAGGAACTCGGCTGGACGGGGTGCGGGATGTCTGAGGAAGCCGCAGTCGACTGCGTTGTAAACTGGCTCGTCGTTCGTGCGGCACGAGACACACTTGAGCCGTTGGTCTGCGGCTGTGAGCTGGCATAGCTCGCGTGGCTATGGCCTCTGTGCAGGTCCGGGCTGCCCCAAGGATCGGCCTCTGGGTCGCCGAAGGATTGCTTGCGCATAGGCGCGCTCGATCGGCTTGCAGGAGACGGTTGCTGCGCAGAAGGCTGGCGGTGCGGGGCGGGGGGAGTGGGCGGCTGGGCGTGTTGGGGCGGAGGTGATGGCTTGCGGGCCTTGGTGGACTGTGGCAGCGTTACGGTCGGCACGGGCAGATCTGGCAGGGCGTCAATGTCGTTTCGGCGTCGCATGCACGGCAAAGCTAACACTCACTCCTTTTCCTCTCGTCGACGCTGTCCAGGGTGATGTCCTCATGCTCTTGCGCCAGCCCAATCAGGGCGAAGACCACATTGAACTCGTTCCTTCCCAGTTCGGCGCTGCCCCCGGACGGTAGCACAATCTCGAGTATCTTGGACTGCGCGTGACCGGGGATGTCGCTGTCAGCCAGCAGCTTCTTGACGCCCTCGATACTGACGCCATTGCCTTCGCGGTCCCCGGCCTCGAGCAGGGCATCGAAGGCGTCAATGTACGAGTCGGGCACATCCGAGGCAGGAAGCAGCGACTTGACTAGAGCTTCGCGCGGCGCTTTCTTGGGGGTCGGGAACCCCCAGGGCGAGTCGTTGGCGTCCAGGTCGTCTGCGAACAAGCTGTTGCCCGTCTTGCCCGCGGGCTTGGGATCGTCATCGAAGAGCGACGACGACTGCTTCGCGCGCTGCGGCGGGTCGTCGTCACCGAATAAAGACATGGTCGCCTGGATGAGATGTGCAGTCGGCTAATTATTTACAAGCTGCACGTCGTCGATGGGTATAGCTGCAGGGCCGCAGCTTAGACTCGAGGTGCCACACGCCATGATAACATGGAGCTATGATGCGGCCGTGCAAGGAACCAACCGGCCCACTAACGCCCGACCCATGCCCTGCCGCCACGACCGCGTCAAGTCGCAGCCTTATCACTGCCTTGGCACTGTCTTGCCGCTGCCATCTGATGAATTAGACCTGGTCAAGACATGATTAGGATATGCTTGATAATCTTGAATATTTTGCTATAGCTACTCCACAGATGCTTGTCTGTGATCCTCCGAAATCAAAGAGCCTGGCCTGGTAGGCGGCGGGTATCCATTCCTCGTGCAAACACCAAATATTTTTAACTTCCAATTGCGCCATTCCATGCCGATGCTGTGTGGGTTGTCCACTTTTCTCAATTCATGCTATCAATGCGCCGTTCAATGTGGGGGTATATACGTGCTATCAACCGTCGAAATATAAACAGAAACTTGCGAGAAGATGCGGCGCCAGCCAGCTACCTGTCGTGGTCTGTCCGGGTGTGCTGTCCAGGCCTGCTAAAGTCGATTGTTGACGTTGATTCGTCTTGTGGCGGCCCTGAGCTCGGTGCGGATGGCCGTCCCATCTCTCCCCCAAGAACACTAGCTCCAAGTGGAGCAGCAGGCGAGAATCGGATGCGAGGTGTGCGTGTCGAATTCGGCGTAGCAGAAAGGTTGACAACCTCGCTTGAGTCAGTGACCCCATGAGAAGTCGTTGGTGAGTTGACTCCATCTTGCTCGCTCGCATTCGGCCCACTCGCAGGCTGCGCGCCCGTGCTAGTACTGGCCTCGTCTTGCTGCTCCTGTTGTTGCTGACG
The DNA here is from genome assembly GCA_019702505.1 of Alternaria panax. Lineage (NCBI taxonomy): Eukaryota > Fungi > Ascomycota > Dothideomycetes > Pleosporales > Pleosporaceae > Alternaria > Alternaria panax. The sequence continues at coordinate 3,638,878 of JAANER010000004.1, forward strand.
AATAGTGTCTGGAGACCAGGTTTGGCCACGAGGCTGAGCAGGAATGATGGTGACGGGCAAAACCGTTTCGTTCTGTGACCCAGACTTCTTCTTCGACCTCAGCTTTTCGCCTTGTTGTGCAGCAAAGGTGCCGAGTCGATCAGCCAGAGCTAGTCCATTGTAGTTGCGAGGGGGTATATTCGCGGCTACGTCGTCGACTGCAAGTGGCTCGATGACCTGGCCTCTTTGGAGCTCCTTCGGGGGCGTCCGTCCCTTCCGCCTGAATGGATTTCCTAATGCTTGCCACTGGAATTTGCTCCTGCTGGTCACTGGTTCCAGTTCACCTCCCTTCTCTGGGTCCTCGGGATCAGCTGGTTGGACCTGGGGCTCTTGTGATGAGGCTTGTGGTTGTGCCTCATGGTTTCCAGATCCATCGTCCGTCTGCGCAGGGCGTGGGTTCACTGGTGTATCGTTGATTGGATGATAGCGGACTGTGTATACAGTCGAGTCGGCGCTCGTCGTGTCTGTTCTGCTCACTGGTGATGCAATGACTGGCACTGGTGGCGGAGTCTGCACACGTACGTAGGCCCGCGAGTTGCGGTCTCCACGTGTAGCAGATGGCGACCGTCGCATCACTGGAGGTGGTGCAGGGATGTGAATAGTGCGCTTCTTTCGTGCTTCGGTTCGTGGCGTTTGGGTCATGTTTCGTCCAAGCCTCTGGGCAAACTCGTTGAACCGGCCGACATGTGCAGACGTGAAAACACCGAATCCGCCTTGACCTCCCCCGCTCTTCTTCTCATCTTTTTCTGATGGCTGGCCCTTCCGTTTTGAGGGCCATTTGGAGTCTGACGGGCTGTTGTCGAGCATATCGTCTCCGTCGTAGATTTCTCTTCCTAGTATCCCATCTTTTTTCTCTTCTCTTTCTAGCGCTTCGATGCGCTCCACCCACTCCCAGACAATGACACTGGCAGCAGCCGCTCCAACCCAGCGGAAGTAGTCTCCCCAGCCGGCAATGGTGTAGTTTGCAATATCGGTGATGAAGAAGACAACAGGGGTAAGGATGGCGATGATGGATAGGAGGGAGATGACACTCATGTTCCACATCATCGAGTGGTAGAAGGCATATCGTCGCTTGGTGATGGCGTAGTACATGACCCAGGCGGCGTAGAGCATGCTGAGGGATAGCTGAAACAGGTAGCTGAGGGCGGGAATGGCGGTGTCGAAATGTGCGGGGCGGCGTTGGTTTTCGTAGGGACCGAAGCTGTTGAGACAGCTGAATGCAATATCGAGCAGGATGAGGGCGAATCCGACCCATTTGATGATGACCTTCTCTTTGTGGCGTGGAAACAGGCGTATCAGAGTCTGTACCTGTGCGAGCCAGAGGAATATGTCGGACACGACGCGCGAAACCTTGATCTCCATGCCGGCCACGACCTGGTCGCGCAGTTCCATGGCATCGATGAAGCCCTCCTCATACTGGCGCTCGGCAATCTTGAAGGTGTCGGCGGTGGCGAGTGTCAGGGAAATGGCGACGGTCAGGGCTGCGGCCTTTTGCAGCCACGGGCGGCTTCCTACTCCGATGATAGACCCCCCTCCTGCTGCCCCACTAATCATGCCGCGCCGTCCCATGAGCCCTGAGCGTCCCGAAGCATTGCCGACAAAGAAGGTGCGCGGAGTGATGATGAGCATGATGACGAGCATCCAGGCGATGACGGTCGCGGCGCCTGTCGCGTAGGCCTGGGGGGTGATGGAGGCGTGGAAGGGGTCGCGCATGTCGGCGATGCTGGTGATGCCGCCGGTGCCGTCGTCCATGTTGCCCTGCGAGGTGGCCGTGTTGGTGCATAGCGGGCGGAAGACGGCGTTCTCGTCAAGGGTGATGGTGTTGCCGGGCGAGATTTCGATGGTGCCGAACTTGGGCAGTTTGTACGAGGGGCAGTGCTGGTAGCGGTCGTCAGTCGCGTGCGTCAAGGGTGTCGCGGGCGTGACACTCACGTAGGGTTGGGTGGCATCGGGCGCGCGACGGTCCAGGAGAGGCGCCCCATACCACGACGAGTCGGCCTCCCACATGCTTGGTCGGCGGTCTATGACTGTCCAGCAGCAGTTGGTGTCCGGTAGAAGAAGCCCATGGAGGTTCGGGCGGGTGGCTCGGCCTGGGTGTCGCGTTGAGGTCGGGGGTCGCAGTCGTGGGTTAAGCGTCGTAGCCAAGTGGGAGTTCGCTGGGCGAAGCTTGAGGGAATGCAGGCGCTCTGGGTGGCACCTGTCGTTCCAGCCTGCCACCGCCCGCCTGCCATTGGCCGCGCAGGGGTGCAGGGTTCGGCCCTTCCAAAACAGAAACCACGGAATCCCCAGTCACTCCGCATCGACCCTCTAGCCAGCCCGAAACGTCGCAGCATGAAGCCCTTAGAGTGGGCCGCGTGTGCAACGTCAAACTGCAGCAGAAGCCTCTTGCACGGCGTTATTTCTCTGACATGGCTCTAGAGTACTGCGACTACTCTGTGCGCGTTGAGCAATCTCGTTCAAGCAGGGAGCGAGTGGCTTCGGATAATCTCGGGGCGACCGGGGAAGCCCTGGAGCAGCCCACAAGAAAATCTAGGCACCGTCCATACGTGCGTATCCACCCGAACAATCGCCCGTGCCCCCAAGAAACAGACGACGGCGACTACAATGCCTTCCAAATTCCTGGTTATTGACCTTCACTCCAAAGTCCGGGTGACAGCTTGGGGCTGAGATCTAGCACATGGCGTGATCTGGTTGACAGCCCTGGAAACGTCGCTAGGTTCCATGGCGGAGGCTGCACCATGACCGTGGCCGAGTCCACCAACAATATCAACCTTCTTAATTCAACCTCAATCGTACAGCAAAACTTGATTCCACATCGCCACAGGACAACCGTCGCGATTGAGTGGTCTGTCGCAAGCCGTTGTAGCCGGACGCCCTCCCCGAAAATGCTCGATGCCTACCACATGCATGCACGTCGCTTAACCGAAGAGAGCGTATCCAGCTCATTCGACTCGCGAATCGAGTCATTTCGATTTTTCAATCTTGGGACACAACCAAGCTTCAGAAAAGCCATCTGCTCAAGCTGCTTCGTGCGGATCAACATCCGCAAAAGCTTGAACGCCGCCCACGTGTTGGCCATGGGCATCTAGAACCTCTACTTCACTGCCTGCTATGACGCGCCTCTTTTCTCTGCAAGATGCTCTGCAGTCTGCATTTGTCCGCCAAGGACACTACACGATGCCGACTTCCGGTGCGGACGTCTCGGTAACCCGCAGTTGATGCATGGAGAGTTCAGTGAACGCGTGGAACGTGCTGTCAGCTGAATCGTACCTCAGCCCTCACCACTGGAGATCACTGGGGCTATTTATATACACCATCGCGTCGATGAGGTTTGTATGTTCATTCCCTTGGAGTGTTTCCTCGAACACGACCGCAGTTGGAATCGCCTAGTCCTTCAGGAACATAACAGGAGCCGTCTACGTGTGATTGCTCTTGGCTCGTAATTGGCTCGGTCGATCAGAAAATGACGGGTCGGGCTCGTTGTCCCAGACATGGAATCTTCCGATGCGGGAAAAGAAGGCAGAAAGGTGGGAACTTGAAGCAGCTGCTAATTTGGAGGCTTGTTACGTATTGGAAATAGATGGTATTCGAGTGCCTGAGTTGAGGGATGTGCGCAAGACGGAGCAGAGACTTTTCATTGCCTGAGTGAGACGAAGAAAAGATAGTTTGTGTGCGTAAAGATTTCGCAGCAAATACCAAAGAGGATTTGGGGCCGAGTGCTGATTAGTTTGGAGTAATGATCATTGTGCTGTAGGTATGTCTGACATTTTTGCTGACAGCAGCATCGACATAGCTTCTGTGGTGACCACAGGACGACAAAACGAGTCTATTTAGGGGTAATGCATAATTGAGTAGTATTCTGCGGGAATGCTCGGTTCGTGTAGCATGTGCTCGTGCTGTTGATTGTGTCTAAGCAGGTAGGCGTTGGAAAGACGCATGACGCTAGCGCACGTGCTCGCGCGCCTCGCTGGTCGTGGCGCTTCTTTCTGTGGCCCCACCGTCATCGAAAGGTAGACGATTTCCCGCCATCTTGAAGCTACAATTACATTTCTTCTTGACATCTTAGTTGTCGCACACTAATCTCCAGGGCCTAGCGACACTTTTGAGTGTACAAAGACGTTTGCGCAACGCGGTTGTTGCACGCGACGGTACCGCGCAGGATAAGACTCGGAGTGAGACAGTAAGAGATATCCACTGTGAAGCCGGATCAGAGGCCAGAAACGTCAAGATGGCACGCAAAAAGCCCCGCGATCGCAAACGGCAGACCAAAATTAACTTCTCACCTGCTTCCAAATCCTCGCCTGCGACCCGATCGAGTGCCGTCACGACCATGGGAAACTCGCCTTCGCGGCCGAATCTCACGGCTATGCGACCGACGAAAGCACCCACCAGAGCTTCCAACAATTATGAGCAGGGGTCTTCGAGCGACGATGAGTTAGCAGCTGGAACAAAGAAAGGGATGGAATTGGGGATACCTGTCGGAGGCACGGCGCATGGCATGTGCAATGGCTCCAACAATGGTTCTGCCACCTCCAAGACCTCAGAAGAAGAGGAGGAGGAGGAGGTACCAGTGGAGGAACACAAATCACGAAAGCGGAGACGAGCCGCGACGCCCAGCGAATCTGAGGACGAAGAGTTGACTGTCACAGTCATACCACGCAAGCGACAACGACGCGCAGTCTTCGAAATCGAATTGGATAGCTCGGAGAAACCGAAAAAGAAGAGAAATAAGGATAAGAAGGATAGCAAGCGGCGCAAGAGGAAGGACAATACACCGGAAGAGGAAGAGACGCAGCCTGTACCTCGTAGTAGCCGACGAAGGGCTGCGAAGAAGGCTCCAACACCAGATGAAAATGAGGATGACGATGTGCCTCTCACACCAGCTCCAAGATTGAGACGGAACATCATCCACAGGCGTTCTCCATCCGTTGAGGAGGAGGAGGAGCAGAGCCCACCACGGAGCACAAGGCGAAGACTGAAAAGGCGGAAATCGCCTTCAGAAGATGAAGAAGAAGCACCAGGTACTCCTGAACCTACAAAGCTCAGAAACAAGGGCGACACTGCATCAGATGCAGAGGATTTGGAGGAGGACGAAGGAAGCCCAAATGAAGAAGAGGACGACGAAGAGCAAGACGAGTTGAAAGAGGAACTCGCATTCTTGAGGTCGTCTCCGCTGCCGGACCGTGGCAGACTAAGAAGTACACACGAAAAACCAAAGAATAAACGGCAGGAAGCGCTCGAAGCGTTGAAGAGGAGACGCGCGGGCACGACTAATGAGCCGTCCTCCTCGGTGACACCTGGGCGCAAGAGAGCAGTCGTGGTAGAGACAGACTCTGATTCAGATCTTGAGGTGATCAAAGAAGAGCCGGATAGCGATCTCGACATGTTGGAACAGGATGACATCGAAGATGACGAACAAGAAGAGTCAGATCGCGACGCTAATGCACTGGACATGTTCCAAGAGGACGACCAAGACGAGCAGTTCATCGACGATGATCCAGACAACATGATTGGGGAGCCATCTGTCAACGACGACCTCGACGAAATGCGTCTAGCATTCAGTTTGTCGCGCGCCAAAACACGGGATCTGTTCAAGCACGCTGTTGAGTGGATGGTCATGAAGAAGATTCACCCCGGCTTCGATTCAAACAAGAACGTCTACACGCTAACATTCCGCAAACTGGACGACGAAGTCAAAGGTCTCGCAGGATCCAAATACACATCCTCAGCCTGGACAGCCGACTTTACGCGGGCCATCCGCGCACGCCCCGATCTCATGATCAACGAACTCAGCGCCGCCGAAAGAGCCGTCATGTCACCACACTGCGAAGCATGCAACCGCAGCAACCACACAGCAAGTTTCGAGCTTGTCCTCCAAGGTCAGCCCTACCACCCGGAAACACTCGAGCCCTTGTCCACCGCCTCAGACTCGTCTGATTCCGACAGCGACGACAGCGACTCCTCCGGTCTATCCTCCGACTCTGAAGCCGCGCTCAACGGCGAGAAACCAACCTACAATTACCAGAAAGACCGTATACCACCGGAATCCCATCGTTTTCCCCTCGGCTCGACGTGCAAAGCCAATGCACAAGTTGCGCATACGCTGTACCACTGGCGGTATAATCTCTACCAATGGGTGAAGGATCATCTCAAAGCCGAGGGGCATTTATCGGCTGAGAAGTTGGTTAAGAGAGAAGGGAAGAGTGGTCGTAAGAGGGAGAAGGAGGCAAGGAAGATTGTGGATGCTATGGAGGCGAATGGGCAGATTAAGTCGTTGTGGCATTCGTACAAGACACAGTTGCAGGCGGCGGTGGAGGCGGATAATGATTATGCTAATGGCTGGGGGAGGAGGTGATAGGATGAGTGTTCTAACTGCTCCCATGGATCGGGTTGTATTTGAATACTGTATCACTTTGTTATAATCATGGAACTCAAGGTTTAGTATACTTTGGTTACTCGCATCAAGAAAAGTCAACCCAAATATCAGCACGCAAGTCATGAGAGAAGTGCAACGCATCGATTCGTAGTTTTTGGGTATCATGTGCATCGTGACTTTTGTGACCGAGACCTTCTCTTTGCCTACTTCAAAGCATTTCCTCCACTTCAACAGGCGGTGCTACTTTTTCCGATAGCTCAGCATCTACCTCCTTGCCCTCGCCCTTGACCTCAGCACCTCCCTCTGCCGCCGCCGTCTCTTCCTCGACATCCATATCCTCATCACTAACCCACTCCCTCTCCTTCCTCTTCTCCTCGGCCTCCAGCTGCTCAAGCGCAACCTGCTTCTTGCTCTTCTTCGTCCCATCGCCATTGACGTCCTCCCAGCCCTTGGCCCTCTCCACAATCTTCTTCGACTTGCCCACACTCTTGGCCCTCTTCTTCTCTAGCTTGTCCATGTTCTCCTCTGCACGCTCAAGGCCCTTTTGGTAGCGTAACCATTGTGCGCGCGTCATCTTTGTGGCGTTCTTTTGCTTCTTCTGGATGCCGGCATCTTTGGCCTTGAGGGCGTGGGGGTTGGCTTGAGAGGGCCGCGAGGGTGAGGCGGAGTCGCGGGTTGTGTTGGCGGGCTTTTGGGCAGATTTGTCGAGGTTGAGGGAGGGGGAGGCGGCGCGTCGGGCGGCGCGGGAGTGGATGGTCACCGCTGTGGGCTGTCAGGAGATGTATATACGAATGGGTGGTGGTGAGATGCTTACGACGCTTCTTGACTTTTGCGGTCTTTGCCATTGCGTGGTGTTTTTCGTTGTTATTACTGAGATCTCCGGTGGCACGGGTGGATGATTGGAGACGCGCGACCTAGTCTGCTGGTCGCGATATAATTTCAGGTTCGTTGCAGTAAAAAGCTCGTGTGTGAATGAAGTCTCGCGTCGTCCCAGAAATGTACAAAAGTTCCCCACTAGCTCGTGAACGCCAAAATTCGGGATCCACTTGAGCCGCTAGCGCGTTCCCACACCTGCCCCCATAACCTCTCATAATCACAAGCCGTGGCCCTTGCCCTGGGACATTCACGCCGTTCCGCCGCCGCCACCACCGCCGTCGTCGCCCACCCCCCGACTGTCGCACCCAGTCTTGCCCATGTCGCAGACAAACACACCGCCGCGTTTGCTCTGTTCGACCACTCCGTCCATGCGCTGGCCTGGAAGCTGAATGAGACCCACCATCTGCGCTCGCCTGCAAGCGTGTTACCCATAGTTTACATACTTTTCGCTACCGCCGCTCCCCCAGCCTGCCCGTCGGAGCCTAGCGTTTCAAATTTATTTCTCCCTTCCACTTAGCTATGAGCAACGCGGAGTACCCCGAATTCGACGCCTATCAACAACGGTGGAACACAACCGAGTCGCATCCCATCAACATCTCGTCCCTTCTCCTGGGCGTTATCGTAGGTGCATACGCCCTTATCAAAGCCTTGGATACATTGGGCTATCCCGTCTGGCATCCCCTAGAACGCTCTCTCCAAATGGCAGCCGACGTCCTCCGCCTACGCGGCGCCTCCTTTGGCTCGACAACCTCCAACTCTAGCGACGACGAGACAACGCAGCAGGGAGGCATGTTCGGCAGTCTCTTCGGTACGACACCGGGAAACCTTCTACAAAAGGGTGTACGAGGTGTTGCGAATGCCTTTTCCAAGGGCCCTAGCGACGTGCCACCGGGCTTAGGCAATATCAGCAACTCTTGCTACCAGAACAGCGTCATCCAAGGCCTCGCCTCCCTCCCATCGCTACGCGACCACCTTTCCAAAACGACCTCCGAAAACCCCGCGCTTACGCCCGACAGCACGAACGGCGCGCTATTCGATATCATTACTCAGCTCAACGACCCTGACAACAAGGGCCAACATTTTTGGATAAAGGGGAAGTTGAAGTCGATGAGCACGTTCGAGCAGCAGGACGCCCAGGAGTATTATAGCAAGATATTGGACGCGCTGGATGAGGAAGTCAAGAAGACTGCGAGTAGTAAGAGGCGATCCTCTGTCTCCTGGCTTGAAGTTACAAAGAGCCTGAGTAACTCAACGGATCCAGATGAGAAATTGCAAGACGGGACGGACAAGTCGGGAACATCGCCTCAAATCCCATCGAACCCGCTCGAGGGACGGCTCGCGCAGCGCGTTGGCTGCACGTCTTGCGGCTACTCTGAAGGCCTCACACTGATTCCGTTCAACTGCATCACCGTGTCGCTTGGCAAGAACTACAGCTACGATGTGCGGGAATGTCTGGACGAATATACAACCCTGGAATACATCGATGGGGTCGAGTGCGCAAAATGCACGCTGCTTAAGCTGCAGAGGACTCTTTCGCCTCTCGTCGCTGGCAAGCCAGAATCCCCGCTGAAAGCAAGACTGGACGCTGTACAAGAGGCACTGGAGAAAGAGGATTTCGAAGATAAGACACTGCTGAAGACTCTGAACGTGCCGAAGAAGAATTGGGTGCAGAGCACAAAGTCCAAACAAGCCGTCGTTGCACGAGCGCCTCAGTCGTTGGTCCTGCATGTCAACCGAAGCAGCTTCAATGAGTACACTGGCATGCCGTTCAAGAACACTGCGGGAGTCTCGTACCCGACAGTATTGGATCTTGGAAATTGGTGTCTGGGTGGTATCCCTCATGGCTCGCAACAGGCCGCTGCATCGGAAGAGGAGTGGCCGAAGGATCCCAGACAGTCGATGCTAGCCAGGGATGAGCCCATGACAGACTCGCCATTTCAATACCGGTTGCGCGCTGCTGTTACGCACTACGGCTCGCACGGTAACGGTCACTACGTCTGCTACCGGTCGCACCCCAAGACCGCGCCGAAGCCCACGAGCCCTGAAGATGATGATGACGCATCATCCACGGGAGACGAAGTAGCCGAGGATGTTGCCGTACAAGAACCAGAAGAAGGAACTTCTACACAACAATCAGAACAGTGGTGGCGTTTCAGCGACGATAGCGTTTACCCCGTGTCTGAAGAGGAAGCGCACCAAGGGAACGTCTTCATGCTCTTCTACGAACGTATCAATGAGGAGGCTGCTTTACCGTCACATACCATGACAGAGATCACACCTGTGGTCGAGGAGGCGCCGCTACCGCCAGCTGATGTTATGACCGAACTGTTGGCAGCCCTCGACGAGCAAGCTACCGCCATCGCTCTGCCCGACGACAACGACGACGATCTGCTAGATCTCATTCCACCACAATCAAACCCAGTATCCCAACCAGCCACTCTCGATACCACACCCGCGCAACAACCAGCAGAAGAGCCAGTTCCAGATTCCCCCACAATCGGCATTCTAACCGAGCCCATCACACAAGACACCGAGACAGAAGCTAGCGACGCGGAATCCGAGGATGCACCATCAACACAATTGACATCTGACAATGAATCAGAGGCCGACGTCCCCACGCCGCCAAAAACTACACCCACTCTCCAGAATGTGTCACCTAATCTCATGCGCACGGCGGGTAATGCGTCGAGTAGGGGGCAGCAGGGGAATGGTAGGCAGAGTCTACCATTGGTCTCTGCTACGTAGTATGTGAGTTGCGCGATGAGTAAACGGGTCAAGCTTGGATGGGATTGAAAGGGAGTAGTGGAGTTGTTGCGGTTGCAATTGGGGGGTTGGGAACGGAAATCATTGTTAGGCGTTCGGGGTACCTGTTTGCCCGACAGGGTCAGGTTGGCGTTTTTTCTCTTTCGGTTCATGTTCGACGTATTGCTCGTGTGGGTGTCGTGTCGCGTAGCTAGTCTTTGGGACGATGAATTGATATCGTTGTATTGTTATGGTCTTGATTTTCCTGATGTGCTGTTCTACGCCTTGTCGTCGTCTAGCTACTATATTGCTTCTACAAGTCCCAAGGATGCATATTGTAGCTCAAAGAGCATTACCTATTCCGGCAACTTCTGTAAACCAGCTGTAAAACACGGCAATTTCCGTGAAAGCTATTTCTCGCCACTGTCCAATCGGAAAACTTCTCAAACATCTATGGAACGCAGCCAACTTTTACGAAAACAGTTTCTCGCTGTTACCGATTCAGGAAGGTTCTGAACAGCTGTTCTCGCAATAATCATTGGCTGCTCTGGCCCCATTGCCTGTTCGAGCAAGTTTCGAAATCCGTAGAACGAGGCGATGCTGAGTGTTTCTGTTACCTATCTAGGCAAGTCTTAAATAGCCGTTGATCGCAGCGAATCCGCGAAAGTTCCATCTTGCGAACACACGCCGGGCTGTCAGCCCCCCTTGTTTAGGTACATTACTTGTTCAGGCAACTTTTGAAGATCCGTCGAACAATGTATTTCCAGGAAAGCAATTTCTTACTGTTACCTGTTTGGGGAAGTTTTAAACAACCGCTGATTACGGCATGTCGCACAGCAAGGTTACTCAACGACGTACTTGGGGAGCCCTTGTTATTGGTGTTTCCTATCTAGGTATCTTGTGCAATACCATTTATTGCGGCATTTTGTGAAATCAGTTTCTTCCTGTTACTCATTCGGGCAACTACTGGAAAGCCGTGGATCGCGGGATGTCCTGAAAGTCAGGGTACTTAGAATCTCTTCTCATTGGCTTAAGCATATGATGGGGCTGTTGCCATGTGAATGGCACGCATGGGTCTAAGCGAACATGGAAGTCTAGAACCTCACCACGTCCCATCGATGATTCCATCTGGTCCGGTGAAGCCGCAGAACGCAATGTCGCCTCCATGAGGGTTTACTCATCCGAAAGCATATTCTGCATCTCCATGAACTTCCCGAAAGCGAGCGGTGTGGGATAAAACCTCCGTACCTGTCTCCGCACGTACAGGGCCAAGCACGGCATCTTCGAACAAGACCCAGCTGAATAGCTCTGGAACAGCCACGCTTTTTCTTTCTTCGCTTCTCTCTACCCTTTTTGTATAGTCACGGATCCGAATTTGCCGCGTTTCTCCGCTCAAAGTCATGTCAGATCTGCAGGATGCGAAGCCTGACAGATACCAAAATAGTCCATGGCGCAGATCATACACTACAAGCCGCGTTCTTGGCACAACAAGCCTGTAGCTGAAAGACTCCGCCAGCGCATACAGTCGATGACTTCTCGACTCTGTTGTCAAGTTCCGTTCTTACGCTATGTTCTTTCCTCGCGTCGTTCCTGGTAGCTTTCGCGCGTGCGACTCCGCGAGTAGTCATACTTGATCCATGACCTTGTCACAAGAGAACGCAAAACCATTGTCAAAAGAACGATATTGTGTCAGCAGCGGAGATTTCTGGCTTGCATCGCTAGACTCCGAACCAAGCCGTCTGCGGCCCAGATCTTGGTAATGCGTACACTTGGATACGAGAAGCATCGTCTTGGCGATCCTCAGCCGCTTCAAAACCCCAGGTTTCCCCTTGTGGGTACGATAGATTTGTACAGGGTTGGGAAAAAGGTCGAGATCGGCCTTTGGTAGCCTTGCGGCAACTAGACCAGCGGGATGTCGCGATGGAAGCCTATCATGTCTCTCAGACTGGGAATAGGCCCTTCTTTCTCTACGACCGGGACGAGCACTTCTTACCCCGGGAACAATGGACTACACCGCAACGGATAAATTGTGGCAGCCTCGTCCTCCCAGCCGGCTTGCCACAATTCTTGGGAGTATTGATGGCGGACGCCGTCGTTATGTTACTGGTTGCGGAGCCAGCTGTATCTTTGCTGAAGCATTTGCCAAGCTTCGAGACCTACAATCCTCGCTTGATAGTCCTCAAGACACCGGGGAAGACCAGGTCTGGATGTTTATCTTAGCGCAATCGTACTATCATGCCGTGTCAAACTTCGAGCAGTACGAGTAATATCCATCTCAGCTACGGGAAGGTGGATTCCATGATATCTATATAATCGCTGTCTCTCTACTCGTATTATTGATCATACCAGATCTCTACCACAAACCATCAGAGTCGGAAAATTCACGATGTCTCGTGTAGCAAAGGTTGCCTCTTTCCTTGCGCTGGCCTCGACCGGTTTAGCACAAATCCCGGCCATTCAGCCATTCACGGTCACTGGATCTCTAGATGGGTACGTCTATTCCTTCAGATAAACACTCGACGTTAACATGAGGCAGTTGTTCGGCTACGGGCTCAGAATACAATGCCGGAGGTAGTATCTCGGTCAACAACTTTGCAATCGAAGTCCCCCAAAATCTCATCGTTCAGTTCCCGGTAGTATGGGCACCGTTCCGGGAACTCTGCGATGCTGGGGCTATTGGGTTCGAGACTACAGTCGTTGGAAACATTGTCAACGGCAAAGTCATTGCTGGTCAGGTCTCAGTCGCCCAACGCTTTGGTCTCGAAGGCAGCCAAGGATACATCTCAGCTATCAACGACGACGGTACACTTCAGATAGCTAGTGGTCCCAAAGTCCGCATCAACGATCCTGACGGCTTGTTCGGACCACAGTACGACTCTCAAAAGTACTGGATCGCCGATACAGCTAGTCCCTCGGTATCGTCTTTCTCTGGATTCCCCATGTGTATTCCATACTCTGGCAACTCGGCAAAATGTTCGAGCTCAAATCGTCCTACCGGCCAAACCTTTACACCGCAAGACCCCCTTGCCATGGTGCCTCTCAAGGTCGGCGATTTCATTGAGTACTCCGGTCTCAAGAATGGTGGCGAGATCCTCGCTTCGTCTATTGTATGCATTAGCCTGCACATCACCACTCAAGCTGGCGCGAATGTACCCAACTACATTCGCGTCGAGGACTTCCTTGTCGGCGTACCAGACAACTCGGCGAATGTAGAGTTTGCCGATATTCGCGCCATCGGTTTCCTCTCCAGCTGTGCCGGCGCTACAGTCATCATCAGCGCTATCGATGTCGACCCTTGCACGGGTAAGGAGACCTATCGCACAATCGGCACGACGACCCCCAAGCAGGAGACTCGTTGCAAGTGGGAGGCTCGCATTGCACCGCAAGCTCAAGCTCCATTCACGCGCGAGTATCGCATCACGACCAACACACCTGTCAAGGAGACCAAAGACGGCATCAAAGCAGGCCAATTCATCGCAGCCGTTAGCGAGTGGATCTTCCCCGAAGTCGATGTCCCCGGAACAAACCCACCGCCGTACCCTTTCAACGACATCCAAGGCCTGGTACAAGGAGACTTCCTCAATGGCAAACAGTACGGTCCCCTCTCGCCATTCCCAGGCCCATCCCCCCCAGCGCCATCCAAAGTCTGCAGTCCCGCAGATATCCCAGACCCAAATGCCACACCAACACCTTCATCCACCCCTTCCCCTGCTCCCAGTCCAGAAACGCCTTCGGAGCCATCCACACCCCAAACCGCCCCCATCGCCTCCATCGCCACCTTTGCATCCGCCCTCCGCGTAGGCACCGACATCACCCTCCTCGGCTCCAACACAGCCCCCAACCTCAAAGACAGCGACCTAACCTTCTCCTGGACCAAAACGTCACCAGCCTCCCCAGCCATAAGCCTAACAAACGCCGCCAGCCCCACCGCCACCTTCCTCGCGCCCAAAGTAACCTCGGAAACCACCTTCACCTTCGACCTAACCATCACCTCCAAGTTGGACCCTACAAAATCCAGCAAAGCATCCGTTACGCTCAAGATAAACCCCACTCTAGCCGATACCGTAACGTTGGACACGTACACATGGGAGTCGAGGCAATCAGGCAGTATAACAGCGTCGTGTACGTCCAATGTGAAGAATGGGGATAACAAGGGTATGACGCTTCTGCTTAATGGTACGACGAGACGCGCGATGGTGGCTGTGGCTGGCAGCCCGGGGAAGTGGACGTATAGTGCTAGGGATACGGCGAGGCCGACGAGTGTTAGGTGTGTGAGTGATCTGAAGGGCGAGAGTGCGAGTAGAGCGGGGACGGCTACGACGAGGAAGAGGAGGGCTTTTGTTGCATAGGTGGATAGAGAGAGAGAGAGAGAGAGAGAGAGAGAGAGGTATGGGGGATTGTTTTTGTATACATGGTGTTTGTGGTTTAGATGCGGTAATGAATGATATGATATGACATGATCTAAGTTGTAACTTTCAGCGTGTTCAATGCTTATGTTGTGGATAACAGACTGTAGAGATCAGGAAATTGGCTAGCCGGCCATGTTCTTTGCGGATACTTTAATGGGTAAGGCTTATTTGTTAGCAGCGAATGGAAGATAACATATATAGCATGTGCATGACCCGGAGATCGGCGAAACCGTCATCGGGTTTTGTCCTTGGCAGTCTCGCAAGACGTATCAGCTTGCTCGTTCGTTGTTGGTCAGCATGCCTCAACGCAAACCCGGGGCTGATACCTTGTCCTCTTGGGTAGTCCTGTCTGCATCAGTCAACCATTACGCGTACTCTCGATAATAAAACACTCCAAATATCCGACAGCAGAATGACAGCATGTTGTGAATTCAGGATTGATTTCTCATTGCATGCAAAGCCGGATATCTCCCCCACTGCCCGTAAACATTGTTATGAGGAAAATACGCCATGCAGAAACATCCCCGCCCCGACTACAAAGCTCGCCCTCTCAGCTTCGTTTTCCCTCGATCTCGAGCCCATGTTCTGTTTTTACTTGATCGTGTTGCGGTCGGGTCGAGGGTAACTTTGTTTTTATCGTATCGTCGGGTAATCATCGTTCGTCACTTGCGCCCGTCCATTTCTACTCCTGCCCTTGAAACATGAAGGGTTTAACGGTGCTGTTGTGCTGTCAGTTTTTCAAGCTCTCCTACACGTATCGTGTGTATTGTGGGTAGGTTCAAACATACCTTGACGAAGCCAATGTCGGAGCTCTTCTCACGGAAGCACTGACGGCAGATGTTGAGGCCGTACTTGCGGATCAGACCAGCAGGGTGGGTGCAGACGCGGCTGTGAGTACTGTGTTAGCCATCGGGTTCTGGAAACCATGCATGATTGCTTCCAAATATGTCCTCTCCCCCTCTTGCGAGACCAACATGGTGCGCATCGCCCTCCTCCAGCGCATATATATTCGGTCGCGCCCGCCAGGTGACAGCATTATCAGGAGTCTCAGACGTACCACTCGCGGGAGCCCTTGCCGTAAGTCCTAGGGCGGGAGTACCAGACCGACTCGTGAGACATGATGTGTGGTTTGAAGGGTTTTGACGGGGGGTTGTCGTTGCTGTCCTTGTATTAGCGATTTTGTCGCTACAATAGTTCCTGTCGCGAATCCAAAGAAGCCTACTCACAGTATTGACTTGTGTCGTCGGCGGAGATCAATCGGGCGTGCGTAGGCTTGTCGGTTCACGATGGTGGGCTTGGGGATTTCGAATATTGTGTGGGTTGGCCTGTGCGCGACGCTAGTCTGCCGGCGCCGCGGGCCTCTCACAACTGAAAGCAGCTCATCGCGACTTCTCGCTTTGCCAAGAGATCGCTATGTTCTACAGTTTTCTTGACAAGATGCCTGATGCGGCAGTTTGACTAGTGAAAAGCGGGGTCATGGAGCATGGCAGGATCTGGAAGCGCTGGATGTTGTATTGCCGGACAGCAGCTTATCGCTCTGCATGTGCAGTCTTGTGCTCTCAGTCAATCAGCACACCAATCATAAGACTATCACACATTCGCATCTGCAGGATCGACAATATTCTACTGAAGTAACTTCATTGTCCAGAAAGCGAAACTTAATCGCCACGTAGAAACTCGTACACAGGGAGCGTTAGGAAAGCCGCCTACCACGGCTAACGCCGAAGCGCCATGCTTGGCTGTACTATACAGCAAACGAATCGATGGAGAAACATCAGACATGCGCCTCTGGATATAGCCTCGCCATAGACATGCGTAAGAAGCGATGAAATAAACAACGATACAACCCCGTTCAGATGGCAACACTCTACTCAATCCCCAAGGATACTCTCCTCGTCACCATTAGGCTGTGTCTCCGGCACCACTGAACCGAGCTCACTACTCTCTTGCACACCGTTCGTCTGCTCGGCGTCTTCATCGTCGTCTCCATCAGCCATCTCCTCATCTTCAATCTCATCACCGGCAACCTCGTTCTCTTGTTCTGGGTCCTGCTCCTGCTGCTCCTCCTCCTCCTCATCGCTGTCCACCTCAACGACCTCTGCACTCTTGGCCGATTTAGCGTCTGCCTTGGTCGACTTTGTACTGCTCTTCTTAACAACTTTGCGCTGCTTGACGACGTCGAGATGGTTGACGATTTCCTTCCAGGTGGGTGTGAGCTTCATCTTGTTGCGCTCGAGACGCTTGCGCACGGTGCCTGAACCGTCGCTGTCAAGGGCGCCGACAAGCACCGCATGGACGATGCGCCCACCGAATGCGTCAAGCGATTGCTCTGCCAGAGCGGCGCGCACTCGCTTTTCTGAAACGCCAGACTCGTCCGCATCGTCTTCCTCGTCACTCTCAGGGTCGTCGTCAGGGTCGATGGGATCATCATCGATGTCGGGCTCTTCAAGGCGCTTGTTGGTGAGCTTAGCCAAGTGATTTTCCCAAGCCGTGAGGATCTGTAGGATGAGCTTCGTAGTGTTGCCATCGATATTTTGGCAGAGAGCTTCCCAGTCATCGTTGGCTGAGTTTGAAGCGCGGCCTTGCGTCTTTTTCGGCGCCTTTGCGATCTTACCCTTGTCCTTCTTGACCCGGAGTGTGCAAAACATGGTGTAAATGTCTAACAAGAGGTTCGCAGCGTTGAGTCGTACCTCATCTGTGCCTTTTCGGCTCTCCATGATGCTCATCAATATTGTGACGCAGCTATCTCTTCGCTCGACCAAGGCCATGAGTTCGACTTCTGGCATGCTAGTACCCTCTTCAACATATGTGGTGCAATCTTTGCACTTCCACATGAAGTACATGAGCATGACCGACATTGCATGACGGACAAGAGTGTCGTCCGCCTCCTCGATCTCTGCATCCAAATTCTCCACTGGTATCCCGCGCTCGAGGATTTGCAGTACCGAGTCGATTGGCGGTGTAGTCAAGGCGGCCTTCTTGCCTCTGCCTTTCGTCTTTGAAGGAGCAGGGAGCTGATCAAGCACAGAAGCGTCTGAGACCGTTACTAGCTGCGCTATCTTCAGAACCACATTGGATACGCCGCGTAGGATGTTTTGATCGAGGTTGCCGCGGACGGAAAGATCCTTGTCTCGTCGAAGAGCGTCGAACGTGTTGATCAGATCATCCCAAAGCACCTGCACCTTCAGATCGACGGTTTCTCGTAGCTCTTCACTGCCTTGGGCATGTAGGATTGACTTGATGGCTTCTCCAAGAACACGCTCGTTGTGATGAGTGAGAAACTGCTTGTTGATGTCATCGAGCAGGGCAGTGAGAGCTGCGTTTTGTCGTAGTTCTTCGAACACATCCAGGTTCAGCTCGCGCTCTAGTTGGAGACACAGTGCTGCTGTTTCAGGCAAAGCACCAAACTTCTTGAGGAGCTGAGGAATCAGCAGTGAAAGCCGTCGAGCCATGTCTGACTGGTCTTCTTTGTCGCTCTCGCGCTGTGTCTTGGTCTTTTTCTTGTCTTTTTGTACATCCGCCATGCGCTGCAGTTTGATGCGGACTACGGCGCTCAGGATATCTAGGAGGATGGTCTCGTGCTTCTCTTCCAGTTGACATGTTTGGCGGAGCACGATCTCAGGGTCGTCGCTTTCGCCCTGGGCTGTTTGCGAATGGTCGTAGAGCAGATAGCCAGCCACGACCTCCCATGACCGAATTTCTGGAATTACATCATACAGCGCTTGTGCAGCGAGCGAGCGTCGCGATTCCACACCAGAGGCAATGAGGAGCAACTCGGTGCCAGGCGACATGCGCTGGATCTGTGAAGGCAGCTCAGCTTCATCTTCATCGTACGACAGTAGCTGGTCGACAAGACACTTCAGCTTCAACCACTCGAGTCGCGGATTGTGGTACTCCTCTTCCTCTTCGTCAGGTGGTGCTAAGGCCTCGTTAAGAGCCTCTTCACCGCCCATGTCCTCGACAGTAGCCTCGTATGCGGCGTTGACGTTCTCAGCGAAGAAGCCCACCACCGCCTTGCGGACCTTTGCGTCGGAATCAAAGATGAGTTTGCCAACCGAATCGATGTCGTCAGGCTCCAGGAAGCCAGCCTCTCGAAGTATGTCGAGCAAGTCGACTGCTGCAGCGCGCACGTTGATCTCAGCATCTTGCGTTGCCATCTCGACGATGCGTGGTCGGAAGCGCTCGGTGAAGGTCTTTAACCCGGCCAGTTTACTCTCATCTTTGAACAACCGCGCGAGCTGGTGAAGGACCTCTATCCGTGTTGATGGAACTGGATCCGAGAGCACCCAACCCAGGTAGCGAAGTTTGGTGCCATCGAAGAATTTATCAGGGTATGCGATGATCCAGTCTGCTAGGGCTACCACACTGTCTACCCTGATCCTGGGATCCACATCACGATATCGGTGTACATAGACGGCCGCGAACCAGTCGTCCAGCTGACCGCCCACGAATTCCAACTTTTGGTTATACTCTTCTATCTCATGGTCCGCCGCAGAGACACGGGCTTTGTTGACTCTTGATTTCTTGGCTTCCGCTTCGCTTTGACGAACACGCTTGGCTGTGTTTTCGACAAGTTCGGCGGCAACCTGTGCTAATGCGGTTGTAATCGCTAATGAAGCAACGGTACTGGTGTGACGGAAGGGACGATTGCCGGTGGAAGACATGGCGCCCAGCCACACCGAGATGTTCTCGATGAGCTCTGCGCTCTCGTAGAGGAGGCCTGACTGCGCCACCGTTTGTATCAGAGTAACAAAGAAGCCATGTAGCGCATTTCTGAAAGCCTGACCACCACCGTCTTTCGCCTTTGCGATTAGCGGATACTCTGTGACTTCGTACTGTGACTGTTAGCACGTAAAAGGTTGTGCATCACAAAACAATGCCTACCTGTTGGAACTCTTCTTGGATCTCGGCTACGCGATTCGGCGCATTGTCGGGGTCTGATATGTCGTCCTCGTTTATCCGCAGATCGCATCCTGAAGCTTGCAGCACCAGGTTGACGACCTCAGCCAGAGCTTTTGCCTCGTGCTCGTTGAATCGCGCGACCCATCGTGCAGTGACGTCTTCGAGTCGGTCTCCGCTGGCAAACACGTCGGCTATTGCGCGTTAGTTTGTGCATGTTCCCGCCATACCCGCCACACGTACCATATAGGCCTTCCGTCTCATCGGGCAACGCGCTCTTGCGTATAGGCGCTTTTCGTGGCCGCTTGGACACTTTCTTGGTTGCGTTGTTGGCGGGTCGGATCGCCAGACTGACGCTGTCGCCGTTCGTCTTTGCCTTCTTGGATGCAGGCTTGCGCGCAGACGCCTTGGCCTTCTTCTTGCGCCTGCGCTCCCTCAATTCTTCCTCATCCGGTTCGCCCTCGCTGCTGCTCTCCTCAGACTCTTCCTCAGATGGCGGCTCAGTCGCGTCGACCCCGCTGTCATTTTCGTCGCCGCGCTTCCGCTTGGTGCTGCCGGTTGGACTTGCGCCCGGCGCGAATCTGGCAGGTTTCTTGGATACGCGTCCGGATTTGCGTCGCGTGGCGGAAGAGGCGACGGGGTCGGCTCCCGAGGGTGATTCGGCCGCGCTCATGATGTTTGCGCGCGATTGTTCAGCTGATGGTGCCAGGAGTTGGGGTGGAAAGGCGCGGCGCGATCGGTATGCTTGGAGGCGGGGATGGCGATGGGAGACGCGTTGTATGTCCGAGCACTTTTAGTGCAAGGTTGCGCGCACGTGCGTATGACACTACGCCATCGACGTGTCTCTGACCTGCATTCACTTCATGCCGCTTTGTTAGTCCCTGGGTGATCGCCGAGTGGTCGGCCCAAGATTCGCAGGCGCAAACGATTCACTTGATCACAACAAGTCCATGATAAGGGTACCCGTCTATTGTATTGTTGGATGAGCCTATCACATGGTCTACATATGTACAGTAAGAAAACAACCCTCCAAGGTGTCAAGAAACGCGCTCAGGCACCAGTCTTGACCGGCTCGCCTTCTTTAATATCCAACTTGTCAACACCCTCAGCAAGCTCCGTGGCCCCAGTCGATTTGGTACCCTCGACTGCAGTGTCAGCGGCTGCTCTACTTGCAAGGCTGGGCTCATCACCTCCCCAGAGGTAGATCTCGCTCTCGCCAGTTATCTTGCCAGCCTTCTCCCATCGCTCCCTCCTTTGTTGTCTCCGCTCATTGGTGAGCTTCTCTAGCGCTGGCCAGTAGACGGAGTGGTCGTACTTGAAGTCGACCTCACCGCCAGAGACCTTCATGAGCTGGGATGCAGGTACATGGTTGGGTAGAGGCTCGTTTGGCTTGATCTTGGACTTTGTGATGGGGTCGATGAAGGGGTTCACGAGCTTGAGGAAGGCATTGACATACCATGGCACTGTTGTGTTGTCAGCATTGCTTGTAGAGAATAGTAGGATGATGCTTACGGTGGGTGAGTAGTGCCCGGCCCAGTCGCTCTGGGTAGTGGTTCTGCAAGATATCGAGGACCTGCTTGGCGACACCCAAGCTAGGGGTGCCGCCAGCTCCAGTGTTCCTGAAGTCGATCAACAATGCCAGACTCTCTTGACCAGGCGGCTGCATGTCGATGGTGCGCTCCAGCATGTAGACCAGGTGCTCTATCCGCTTTGGCGTGTCCTTGGTGTTCTGGTTCTGTGGCAGCAGGTACAGGCACGGCCTTCCCTCGTTGTCGAAACCAAGTAAGACCTGCTTGCCGGTTGCGTTCTCTTCTGATATGTATTCGGCAGTGAATTTGTCGGTGCCGTATTCGCGGCGCCATACTAATGTCCCGCGCAGGCGCTGGGTGGCTTGGGGAAGGTTCCACTTTGTTGCACGAAGATATCGAAGGAGGCATTCGCGGGTGAGCCACATGCGCTCATCGTCGCTAAGTGGTGACTCTTCGGCGCCCTTTGCCGAGGTTGTGGGAAGAGTCTCCCACGTCCGGACGTCGGCGAGGAGCTGGTCGTATTTGGTCTGTTGGTCGGCGGTCAAGACAGGAGCAGCTGCAGGCTTGCAGCCCGGTGCAGGCTCCGCAAAGGGGCCAATCGCAGACATTTTGAGGGACTTGAAATGTAGGACGTCAAAGGGCCTTGATTTGCGATTGTTAATAAAAAATCTTGGAAGAGCTCGTGGCTGCGGCGCAGGAGTATCGGTCAGCCTGGGGACTTTTTGGGAAACATGGCGGTCCCTGCAGCACGTCGATCGCCCTAGGCCCTCTCCATGCTAGCCCCACCGGCACGCGCGACGCGTCTTCCAAGTTCCCACGCGCAAAGTGCTTTCACCGTCATCACCCCAGAATACCCACATGCACACGCAAAATGGACGACCTTACGAATGAACTCACCGAGCGCTTCGAGCGCTATTGCGACATGAAGGGCGAGCAATTCCCCGCCGACGTCCTCGCCGAACTACAGTCCATGTCGCGGTTATACTCCATCTCACCCGAGGAACTAGACTTCAAATGGCAGGCATACAACATGAAGATGGGTGGGGAAGAGAACAAGATGGACGTAAAGACAGCACGGGACTTCAAGAAAACGATACAAGATGCATTGGAGCGCGAAAGCAGAGGGAAGGCACAGCAAAGAAACGAACCCAAGCGGGGCCAGCCAACACCGAGAGCAAAGGGCGGGGATATGTACGACATGTACGTTTGAAGCAGGCATGGATCGACGGGAAATTTGAGTTGACTGGAGACAGGCTAGAAGGACTCGTACCGGGCACACCACACCGAAGTGCACCCAACGGCACCAATGGCGGTACAGTAAAGCGCAAAGCCAACTTCAACACACCAGGAAGCAAGGCCACCAAGGCCCACGAGATGAGTACTCCTGGTGGTGGCATGACACCCAAGGCCGAAACGCCAGGTGGACCGTATGTATGCCGGGTACACTGTGAAGACACGTCCTAACGTACTCAGTGTCTTTGACTTTGCTTCCCGTACCAATGCGAACGACATCACCGAGCAGTTCATGCAAGGCGATATCTCCATCCCAGAACCACCATCGGAAGAACCGAAAGAACCCCGCGTCAAACTCAAGGCCAACACAGACATGTCCAAGTTCTCATATCGCACCATGGCTATGAAGCTATCCGAAGCGTCTGAGGTCTTGGATGATAGGATCGACGAGTTCCACGATCTTCTCAGGGACACCACGGGTCTAGATGAAAGCGCATTCGGCAACCCCAACTACCCGTCTCCGAGCGAGATTATCGCAGTAGGAAGGATAGCAAACGACACGAGCGAAGGCAGACTCAACACAGCGTCAATCGTACTCGAAGGCTCGCGGAGACATGGCTCAGGGCGCCGGGTACCACTGAACATTGAAGGCCTGTCGTCGTATGACTTCTTCCCCGGTCAGATCGTTGCTCTGCGTGGCACCAACGCCTCAGGCGAATCGTTTGTAGTTTCCGAAGTCCTCTCCCTTCCACTTCTGAACCCACCAGCCACAAAACCCGAAGAGCTAGATGCCATTAACGCGCGATACCTCGACACACCAGATTCTGACCCGGACAATATCCGACCTCTCACCATAATGATTGCCTCTGGACCGTATACTACCGATCAGAATCTCGACTTTGCGCCATTGCACACCTTCCTTGACAATGCTGCCGAAGCATATGCAGATACCATCATCCTAGTTGGCCCGTTCCTCGACGCAGAGCATCCCCAGATCCGGTCAGGAGACTTTGACGTACCACCAAACGCAAGCCCGGACCAGGCCACCATGACCGATCTGTTCCGATACCACGTGTCCAGCGCTATTCAGAACTTTAACAAACGTGTACCAACCTGCCAAGTTCTTCTGGTTCCTAGCTTACGAGACGCACATCACCACCACGCCGCATTCCCGCAGGACAAGTTCATCAAGAAGGAGCTCGGCCTAGGCGCTGCGGGAAAGATGGTTCAATGTGTCACCAACCCGATGACGGTCAGTATCAACGAAATGACCGTGGGTATGTCCTCGATCGACATCCTGGACATGCTGCGTCGGGAAGAGCTAGCAGGTGGCAAGGCGCGGACAATCAACCTCTACGAACGGTGCGCCCGCAACGTTATCGAGCAGCGAAGTTTCTTGCCCCTGTTCCCGCCAACTGGAAGAGAGAAGCAGCAATTCATGCCAGCACCAATCGAGGAGAAGGTCATGAGGAGCGGCGCAGCAAACGGTGAGCGGAAAGAGGGCGAAGAAGCAGAACTGGACCAAGCACCCAGCCCATTCCTCCCTCTGGGCACCATGCTCGATACGAGCTATCTTAAACTAGGCGAAATGCTGAATGTACGGCCCGACATACTCATCACCCCTAGTGTGCTTCAAGGCACAGTCAAGGTATGTTAGATGGTCTCGCCTACTTGTCAGGGATATGCTAATCTTGAATAGGTGGTGGAGTCGGTACTTGTCATCAATCCTGGCACGTTGGCCAAACGTCGCGCAGCAGGAACGTACGCGCGTGTTATCGTTCGGCCTGCTGTCGTTAGTGAAGCAGAGAGGGAAAAAGGACTTGCAGTCGCACACAAGCTCTGGGAACGGACGCGTGTCGATATTGTGAGGATTTAGGTGCTTGGTGTGACATGTTGGCATGTTTGGAAAATGAGCATTGAACGTTTCTGGCGTTTGGCAGCAACCAACAGGATTACTTCGGGTCTACAGGCACGCATTGGGTACGCATTCTGGGTTCGAAGTCAGAAAACACGCATGTTCGCGTTCTGTCGAGTTTAGATCTTGAGCAAACGGACGCGTAGCTACCATTGCTACGTTTGATGGTTGTCGTGAACTGGAGAACACATGACGGCGCGTCACTTTTGTGATTCGTGTACTAGCTTCACGAGCTGACATTACTCCATGCACTTGCTTGCGCCTTCTTCATCGGTGCAGTGACTAGCTCCACATCACTATTCCGAGTTCACCATTGATCTTCAAGAGTTTAAAGTGGCACAAACAGATTAACTACGCACATTCAGCTTGGTTTGGGAAGGCACTAGCCGCCTCTACTCGCGCACGTCACAGCATTGCTTCCAGTGAGAGCAAGCAGCTTTGTTATGATATTTGGCGACCTAGTCCGTCGGTTTCTCTGTTGCAGCAAGCGCACAGATATCAAGGGAACGCACGAGCATCCTAGTCAGCCAAAGCAGAGTTCGCTCATCCCCAGCATCCAATACCAGAGCCCTCAATATCACGCTGGGCCACGACGACGTATAGTCGACTCTACCGACGTCCTCGACGAACACGACTCCGGGTCCTCGATGGCGCCCAAACGCAAATCCACAGACGCCGCTGCCGCCATGGACAGTCCGGTAAAGAAGGCGAGGGCTACAAAAAAAGAAGGTAAGCCGGCATTTTTCTCGTGTCATATCAGTCGCAGGTTCTGGAGCGACGCATGTCAAGATGCAGGGCTAGCCTGTCGCCGCGGCCTTAATTCCGGGGCTTGGATGCACGAACAAGGGTGGAGTTGACTCGGCGGGGTCGGCTGTACAATTGCTGCCTCGTTGGTGCGTCACATCTCGCCCAAGATATCGCCAACCAACCCCATCGTCTACCACGGTTCTGCAAACAACACGCGCAGCCGGGCCTGAAATTCGACTGCCGTGCTCCAGTCTCTCCCCCTACTGCGCCACTTCATCTTTCACCAACTTTCGCCCCTAGACTTGCGCGACACGCCTGCAACCCCGCGGTTTCTACTCACCTCGACCTTCCAATACCAACCAACACCTGCGGTCTGAAATACGGTGCTAACACAAGATGCCTACAGTCTACTCTTCTCAGCAAAAGGCTGCGATTCAGCAATTCATTAGCTTCACCAACCTCGACCGGAACACTGCGATAAGGGCGCTCAAGGGCCATGGCTGGGATGCGCAAACTGCAGTAAACGCGTAAGTGCTGCTTTTCTTTCCATTCAAGTGTATACAGAAAAAATTCGTTTTTTGTTTGTTATATATACGGGCGCATTGGATCCGTGGACCACTCTTACGATCTCGACCAACCTACCGATCGACCGACCGACCGATTGCCACCTGGACACAGCGGATATACTTGCAACTACAAAGTGGGAAGGAGGAACGAGATACGCATGGGTACTGCTGTAGTACCAGGTGATTTGAGGAAGAAGTGGGAAGTCGCGTGCGAAGCTGCATGCAGGCCATGGCGGGCTGCTGGGTTGGGAGCACTTGCGGTCTGCGGAAACACACAACCATGACCCTTGAGGACGCAACAGCACCCTGAGGCTCCTGCACAGGGATTCATTCGCTTTCCTGAAACAGACCTGTTGCTATTTCTCTTGCAAAGCCCTCACACCAGTATACCTTCTTCGACGGAATCTCCCAATCCACAACAAAACTCTCGACGAGTTTCCTCCTTGTGGCACCAGCAGACTACCGCCTCTCCGACTGTCTAACATCGGACCAAGTTTACACTGTCCATATAGCCCGTCATGTTCGGTTCTTCGCAGGATAGAGCCAGACAGCTAGCTGGGCGTAATCGACGAGAACGGATCAGTTCCATCAGCTCATGCTCCAGCACTCACACCACGAACTTATCAAGTCGATCGCCCCAGCAGCGAAACAATCTACCAACAGAAATAGGCACAGTTGAGCCAGTCACCACCATCGATGAACGTGCTTCCTCTGACGATAACGATGCTTCCGTCAACCCTCTTGGCAAGATCGGAGCCCATGCAGTCAATGAAGTCCCTTTACTGCTTTCTGTATCGCAAATGGTGGATGGCCTAGAGGGTTCGCACGTGGAGCAGCACTGGAATCAAGCAGAACACCTGAGTCGAGTGCTGCATAACAACCTCACTCTTACGAACGTTACCGATCTACCGGAAAGTCAATTCGCTTCACGTCATCACACCCGATACGGCAGTCTAGGGATGCATACAGACACCATGCCCCATCTACGCAGTATCACGAATCCCGTTCCACCTACGCACTTGCCGGACTCTACACTTGAGGACTTGTTGGCGATACTGGACGTCACGGGGACGGTTCCCCTTCGTGCCTCCGCCTCTGATGATCAACTGGGATCACAGTCAATTGCGTCGCTCCGGGGTGGTGCAGGCAAAGACCGCCGAGCCAACAAATACCGAATCAGCGAGCGCCGGCGAGAGGTAGCAGCACATATGGCTGCCAGGGGAGTTGGGCAACACAATTCCCAGCACCAAGTCAATCCTGAACATATCGTCTACCAGCAAGTCAATTCTGAATCAAAAGCTCCTTCTGGGTACGATGCGCGGGTATACCTCAAGCGCAGCCCAATATTTCTCCTGCGTAGATGAAGTCTAGCTACAATTTATATAACCGCCAGTTAGCAGTTCATAGAGATTTTGGACAGAGGCTAACCAACTATCTAGTTATTACAGCGGCAACGCCGGCGGTGGTCAACTTTCATCTACCGCAAAGGCGAATCTGAACAAGCTATTTGATCGGTACCAAGAGCGCGCAGCACCTGACAAGGATGTCGTTGGAGTAGAGGGCACCATGCGGTACTTCGAAGAGACTGGTGTTGATGCCGAAGGTCTAGAGGCATTGGCTGCTCTTGAGGTTGTACAGGCGCCTACCATGGGCGAGATGAGTCGCGATGGATTCGTCAAGGGCTGGTCAGAGCGCAGGTAAGCGATACGACTTTAGCCATTTTTCTCCAAGTACCATGGATCTGACCTAGATACAGCTGCGATACCGTTGATAAGCAGAAGGCATACCTGAAAGAGCTCAAGAGCGAGTTGCCCAATAACAAGGAGCTCTTCACACGTGTCTACAAGTACACATTCACCATCGCCAAGCCTACAGATCAGAGAGCTGTTCCGCTCGAGATGGCCGCCGTATACTGGGAGCTGCTTTTCAGCTCGCCACTGTCCGCAGTCAAGTGGTCGAGCCCCAACACTCCATGGCTAAGCTGGTGGATTGAGTTTCTCAACACATCGTGGAAGAAGAGCGTGAACAAGGACATGTGGAACGAGACTCTCAAGTTCGCACAGCTCTCACTAGGCGACGAGTCAATGAGCTTCTGGAACGAGGAGTCTTCATGGCCGTCCGTGATTGACGACTTTGTCGAGTTCGTCAAGAAGGACAAGCGCGGTGGTACGGATGAGCAGCCGATAGACGAAGACGAGTTATGATCTGGGTTCAAGACTTGCTATGGCTGATAGCGGGGGAGTTACGGTAGATTGCATGCGGGCGTTTCTTGCTCATCGGAGGGCAGTTCATCAGAAGATGGGTTTACTTGATGCATAGTTACGAGATTCATGGGAGCATTACATACCCTTGGCCAGATTTACGGCACTTCGATCAGAGCATCGTCTAGTAAATACACTAGCTCGGCATGAGTATTTCAGAAGCTGAGCGCCATTCTCGTTCTGTCGTGTACATAAGGTGGTTGTGCGAAGAAGATTGAGGGTGATGACACTGTTAGCTAAACAGCAAGTGTTACTAGTCGCGAGATGCATGTGGTGTGGGTGCAACAGATTCACCATGTCCAAATTGTGGTCAGGAAACAAGATGCTCGCAATTTCCCTATGATGAACACGGGCTTTGTTACGTTGACGCTCTTACCACGCGACAGTGCTTCGCTGCTGCTCGCCGAGAATTTTGATGGTCGTTGCGCCTCTTGGTGTGGCTAGGGCCAGCGTAAGCGAGCTGCGACTAGCGTCTTCCACTGTGGTGCGGCGCCTTCGCAAAATCCATCAACGCCAACTTTGACGACACCCCACGACAACTAACCACACAGCAGTCAAAGTGCGTATGCCTGGAGGAATGCCGCTGTTGCTCTACTGACCGCAGCCAGATGGTCGCCGCTAAGAAGCATGTCCCGATCGTGAAGAAGCGTACGCCGAAACTGCCTCCATGACCTCGAAAACTCGCGACTGACGTACCGTATAGACCGCAAGCGGTTCAACCGCCACCAGTCGGACCGCTTCATGTGTAAGAGACACCGGCGATGGGAATCAAGGAACGGGCATCTGACAATGGACAGGCGTTGACCCCTCATGGCGCAAGCCCAAGGGTATCGACAACCGCGTCCGCAGGCGGTTCAAGGGCCAGGCTGCTATGCCCAAGGTACGGTCTCCCTACCGCCCGGATTGAGGACGGTCATTGCTATCGACGGGACAATGGACGCAAAACGACATGTTTGATGATGAACAAAGGCTGACGAAACGCCTCACAGATCGGATACGGCTCCAACAGGAAGACCCGCCACTTGATGCCCTCCGGCCACAAGGCTTTCGTTGTCAACAACGTCGCCGATGTTGACCTTCTCCTCATGCACAACGCCACCTTCGCCGCAGAGTACGTTTACCAGCGCTCCCATATCTCGGGCGCACGCACTAACAGCTTGTCCAGGATCGCCCACGCTGTATCAGCACGAAAGCGCATCGAAATCATCGCCAGGGCGAAGCAGATCGGTGTCAAGGTTACCAACGACAAGGCCCGCGTCAAGACCGAGTCGTAGATGGGTGCGGATTTTTACTTTGGGGCGGGGCATACAAGGCGTCTCTCTGATTAGCTACGATCTCAATGGGAAGGCTTTCCATCCTCTTCGGCTCACAGTACCCTTCGACTACGGTATGGGGAGAGGCATGCACTTCAAAAAGCATTGCGACATGTTACTGCGGAATGACCAAAGATATCAAGGGACACGAGCAGTAGGAATGCAATGAAAAAACGAGCCAAAACAGGATTCCCCGGATGACGTAGCGTGTGTGATGTGCTGCTTTTTGGCGCGTTTGGCTGTCTGTATTGCTTCGTTGATCTTGCTACCCAAACCAACTGCCGGCCGCGCAGGGCCAAGCAGTTGTTTTGCGATATCATCCGCAACGTACATTGCATCCTGCATGGTACTCTGCGCCAAGCATCGAAAGCGTGCTGATCCTCTTCACATGCCAACATCGGGCCACATCATGTTGCAGTTATGGAGATGACGACTTCAGCTCGCCGGTGAATTACGCCGCGCTGATTGTTGCCCAAACGCGAGAGATGACCCCCCGTTCTAATCGCTAGATGCGACGATGCCATGTTCGTGGTTGCCCAATATATATTCAGATCGAGTCTTATTGAAGAAGCCACCGAATGGCGGCTAGAATATCTAGTCGTCGATGTTCTAAACATTTGGATCATCGAGTTCTGTCCGTCCCAGTCCCACAAGCTACTCTACAGGTCGTGATAGTTGCAGACATCCATTTAGCTCAAGGTAACACAAGATCGGGCTTGCGGCGCTCATCGAGCATGATGCATATTCCTGCTGTTGGGTGGAGTGTGGTCGTTGGCGGCTATTTCAGTCAAATGATTGAGATACCTAATCATTCGACCCACCTAAACGGCATGTTTCCACATGCCCACACCACCAGCAGCTCGTCACGGAAACACATGCATCCGTAAGCCGTCCGTCCTCTGTTTCCTCAGCCTTAGCTGCTCACCGCCATGAGATTTGATGAGATGGGCACTGTCGATAAGGAGTGCGATAGTAAAGCCGTACACACGAGTCAACACAGGGGCAAGCGCAAGGGCCATGGTTGCTTCTTGGCGCGTGTCGCACGTACGCAGGGTGCAGCTGAGCAGGAAGCAAGTGAGGCGTCGCGTGGGCACAGAGGTAGGCTGGCACTTGTCGCGTGGTAGTGGCAGGGATTGTGCGTGTCTGTTTGCTTTGGAATCTGGCATGGGTGGGTGGAGATGTGTCGTGTTTCACCGAAGAGGACGGAGTAGTGGGAATCGGAGCGAATGTCTTGTGTGTGAGAAAGTAGCTAAAGTACGGGGGAGGGGAGGTCGGGAGAGTTGTAATTGCGACGCTGAATCTTGGAACGTTGGAACTCTATTGTGCCTTGACGCATTTCAGTCAGACTGGCGAAACGGGTGAAACTTGACAGCTGACTAGAAGGCTGTCTGCGTTACGGACTTTTCCAGACGACTCGTCTCTTCGTCGTTTTGTCGCGGTTCCTGGTTGCATTCATGGATGTGTTGAGCGAGTCGCTAACGGCTACGCTTACGGAACTTCCGCGCACGATCTAGTCAACGCCTCCCGGTCTACTCAGTTCCTTTCTCATCCGCACACCTCAACCCAGCATCACACCGCTCTGAAGCTGCCGTCTGTCTGTGCCTGCCCTTGTAATCTCACACACCCAGGCGTCTGCTGGAAACAATCACTCTTTGTGCGTCGCGTTATCAGGCATCATCCGTCCACGGGTGGCTGAAAGGCGAGGTGATTGGCCCATGGCTGCACTATATCAACGGCTGTGGGTTGCTGCGAGGGAGGTGCGGATGCGGAGCCTGGCATGCCACCACGACAATCAGCGGATCCCTGGGCGCAGGAGAGGAAAGAACCGGGAATGTGGACCGCTGAGAACAGCTGATTGAGGCAGTGTGCCATGATGAATGTTTTGATGAGGCCCGTTTTCCCTGCTGAGAGGGTCCGATACGCTCGGAGGCGACGTACGACCTCGCATTGGCATATGAGGCCTGACCATTTCTCCCCCGGTCCATGGCCCACACTTGTACCCACGGTAGGTCGAAGCGCATCCCAATTTCCCTTCCGTCAGCCTGGGAAAGATTTTCAGACCCAGCACTAAACTAGCTCCCGTCTTTTAAATATTTCGACACCCCAGCTGCCCTTATTTCGAGGACTCTATTTCCCTTTCACGCGCTGCTTAGTGAACTACGTCTCGTCGAAGGCTTGCCGCGCTCCTCATAGCGACCACAGTCGTGCATTTGCACGCAGTGACCGGCGGTCTTCGGCTAGTCACATTCAATTTTGCTTCTCACGATACTGGATCTTCGACCTCGCCTACGAACCAAGCAGAATCTCTGAACATCCCGCATCGCCACTGACGGTCACGTCCACGTGCTTACTTCGACAACAGATTCTGTCCCAGGACTCTCCTCTTCAACCATTTCCCAAGTATTAGCAAGATGGCACCCAACCTCTTCGTAGCCACTCAAAAGGCTTTTGCGCCGCACAAGTGGTTCAAATCAAACAAGATCGATCAGTCGTCCAGGGTCGTGGAGGAATGGTCCAGTCCAGTACCCGGACAGTACGAGAGCATCCCCGGTCGAGGCTGGTTCCTGATCGCAACCCTCAAGGATGAATCGAAACTAGAGAGCAACTCCAAACCATCTGTCAAGTCGTCAACCGGAAAGGAGTACACTCCTTTGGATCAGCCTATTCCACTCAAGTATTCCCATGCCATCGGCCGTTACTTCTTGGAACCCGAGTTCAACAAGCGAAAGAAGACCGTCATGATCAAGAACGATAAAGGCAAAGAAGTCAAGGCTGGCTTCTTCCGAGTCGACGACGTAGCATGGGTCAGATGCTGGGACGAAAACGACACGTTCATCCCTGGCAACGCAAACGGCGCTGCGGGCTATCAACGCTGGGTTCTCGATCAGCAAACCCAACAATTCCGTCACATGATCAAGCGCGATGACCCCAACTACGTCCGGTCTCGAAAAAACTCTCCCGCTCGCGATGCCGACAATCGCAGCCAAGAGTCTGTCAGCACCGAGTATCGCACTAGCCGCCCTGGTAGTACCAAAAACAGCTTCAGTGTTGCTAGCACCCGGGCCAACAGCGTTCGCTACCAGCCTCCAACTCCGACTTCAAACCCGCCAAGTCAACGCCCTTCACGCCAGAGCAGTCCCAAGCGCAGCGACAGCATACCTCTTGAGGAGGCCAAGATTGCCCTCCGGCGCTTGGCTCGGGAGCACGAAGAAGCCGCAGCCGCCTTGGCCCGGTCCCGCATGAAGCGCTCCGACTCTTCCAAGGATCGTGTTGAGCGGATCGAGGCTCGCGGTCGTGTTTCGGAACGCGTCGGCAACTAAACTAAAAGTGTTCGATTACCCCTCTGGTGTTTGGCATGTTCGGCGTTCGACGTGCATGGCGCTTTTCGGCTATGAGGGTTTGGCGTTCAACAACGTGGCGGTACACCTGTACCTTGCTGTCAGTCTATCAAGGTCACGTTCCCCCATTAGAGTCTTGTAATCGTTTTTAGAGTTTACGTTTCCCCTCTTTTTCACGGCCTTGGGATATATACTTTTACAGTGGTTGTTTTAGTCTTCTATCCGCAATTATGGGTTTCGGTACGGTTCAGTTCTGGGGATTTACGACTTCTTCTTCTTCTTCTTCTTCTTCTTCTTCTTCTTCTGTACGGCGCATTTACTACAGGGGAATCACAGCACGGTATACCCACACATGTATTAGCCCTTTCGCGGCTCTGTTGTCAAGGCTTCATAGACACTGGTTTTTTTGTATGCATAGCGTGCGAAATGTATCTTTTTCTTCCAACCGTTTGCCATCTCCCTACACGTCACACATGTTAGTGATTGCTGTACACTCGGGTGTTTGCTACTATTTCCTACGTGTAGGGTGGGTATGGGAAGCTTCACACAGCTTCTCCGTCGTATGTGTTGCTAGTATCCTGCCTTTCTTCATTCATCATACGACTGTTGAATATAGGTCCTTGGTCACAACGACCAGGCTTCCATTCTGCGTGTTACTTCACGCACACTCGGGGTATCCCCGTAACATCTGTCTTTGAAGTACTGTGTCGCACTTCACGGTCTTCTCTCTATCTATCTACATCAAGTTCTCGTGCTCCAGCAGCTTTCTTTATATATCATTTCGTTCCTACACATTAACCTTGAACACTTTGACAGTAGCGGAAACTGACATATCTACTTGGCCTATTTTTGCTGCGAAAAAAACAACGGCAGCACCTTCTTCTATCTACTCACCTATTTACCCAGGTAGTATGCTGTTCAGATCCGACGGGGAAATGACACGACCATCATATACACCACACGCAGAGCACCACGGCGACCATGACCACGACCAACGCGACCACAGCCAGTCCGATTCCACCAATCCACATCGCACAACAATGCATACCCACAGCAACCGCGACACCGAGAAACTCATCGATGCAGGCCATCATGCGCTTTCCTGCTACGCCTCGCACACCGCTCTACTAGAAGCAATAATCACACACCAGGCTGACGATCTCGTTACCGCAAACACTCGGATCGAAGAGCTCGATGGTATAGAAGAAGAAATCAAGCAGGACATTACCATATTGCAGCATGAGAATGCGCTACTGCATAGCGAGAACGAGGTCCTGCGGGTAGAGCATGCGATGTTGGTCGGGAACATGCATGGTGGGGAGGAGATGCTGCGAGCGTTGGCGGGGCGTTTGCAACGTCTACATGGAAGTGTGCAGGATATGAATGGCATGGTGCAGATGCTCATGGAAGTGGCTGGTTTGGATGAAGACGATGTACAGGAGCAGGAGCAGGAGCATGAAGACGAGGCGCCTGGTCATTACTTCGAAGGCGGGTGGGAAGATATGGCAGTGCAATGGCGAGCTGGACCGCCTATCGACCGATCCTCAGAGCCGGAACCTGGAAATCGACCTGCAGATGTGGAGCCTTTTGATATGGCTTATTGGTTTGAGCGCAGTAACGCACCTAGTCCTGAAGAACGACGGCCTCGGAACGACGATTGCGATGCGCTACGGCAGATTGATACCGAAATGGCCATTCTCGAACTACAGAATCGTTTAGAGAGGACGGAGATGCAGATCAGGTCTCTGACAGACAGGATCGATGCTCAAGAGACAGAGTGGGAAATGGCTGTCGAGAGCATACCGGTGTTGCTCGAGGCGATCTATGACGAGCGAGAAGATGAGGAGCAGCAGCACTGTAGGTATGGTGAATATGAAGAAAACGAAGAAGAAGAAGGAAATGATGAGCCGTATTGTACTTGTGACGATGGCTGGGAAGAGCTTGGAAGTACAGATGAGAACATAGTGCTGAGAGGTGGTATGGGTGGCCGAGACGAAGACGAAGAGTTTGTATACGATTATGGCGGGTATACGAACTGGGATCAAACGGACCGATCAACGCAGGGTAAAGTCACGATTGTCGATAGAAAGGATGATATCATCCGAGACCTGAGACAGAAGGTTGAACGATTAGAGGCAAAAAATCCCACGCTTACAGAAGCGGCGCACCGGAAAGATCTTTCTCAATCAGCTGATCATGTACAGACCAAGGACGACGACAGCACAGGAACGAAAAGCCGCAAGCCAAATCCTCTCAATGCGATCTCTGCGTCTATCTTCTATGAAAAAGAGAAGGAAGACAAACATACAAATTTACGTGGCGGAGATGGCGAAGCAGAATCTGGAGTCGATGGCAATCGCGATCATACGAACACCGAAATCCGTACCCCCATCCCAGTATCACCGCATCTTCTTTGCCAGCGAGCCACATCGCGAGCCAGCAATTTGACAGTCCACTACATCATCGTATATCTACCTCCAGGATTCAGCATCCCGGATTCTACCAAACACGAGCTCGTTTTCCACAGCGCCGCAACGATCTACTACTTCCCCAAGGGAGCAACAGAAGAAATCGTGCAGCAAGAAGCGTGGAAGCAGAAAAGCTGTGGCGACAGAAAATGGCAAAATGTCGAGCTACACAAGATACAATCGAAGCAGACGTTCAAGAATGCTATCGCAGAGATGTGGAAAAGTATGGGACTCAGCTGGGATGTTCTGACACGGGGAGATTGGGACTTCAATGAGAATGATGATGAAGGGGATCTGTATATGGTCAACGACAACAGTCTCTTCCTTACTGATCGTACAAGTGAGGTGGCTGTTTCATACCTCCGTGGCGGAGCCGACTCTGAGCCAATTCAGTCATCATGGCCTATCGACGAAGACGACGACCTATCGGATGAGTTCAAGCGCATCCACAAGGGTCTGATGGACGAGGCCAGGATCACTCTCACCATGGATTCTCCGGAACAACGCGTGCATGCTTGGACAATCGTGGCTACAGCTGCCCAGACACGCAACAGCTTCCTCGAACGCGAAATTGAGGTATTCCGAGAGATGAACGACAGCCTTACCCAGGATCTGCAGTGGCACATGGATATACAAGTGGAGTTAGAGGAGCGACTCGAAGCCGCCGAAGCAGACAAGAGGGCTATGGCTGAAGAACATCAGGATCTTAGGACTATTCTGCATCATTTAGTCGTGAATGATGTTATCCATGCTGTCTGTACCTGTAAGGAGAAAGAACTTCCAGCTTATGGAGATTGTATGGGGTCGCCAGACTTGAGAACGATGCGAGGCGGCGACAAAGAAGAATCATTGCAATCAACTAGCCCAACGAAGCAGAAGTCGTCGGCACCAACAGTATCATCATTTAGTACTCCTCACTCAAGCACGGATATCACAGCCAATTCGTTCGTTTTCTACCCACAAAGATCTACGATAGTCTTTCCCGGTACTCCTCCACACATCTACCTGTTTCCCTACAGCTCAACACTACTAGAGATTCACGAGATGGTCAAAAACGGAAGTGAGAAGGAAGACTTCCAGAACGATCCGTATGTGGCCCGCATCTTGGAAATCATGAAGATCCGCAAAGACATGGGCATACATCTACCTGACATTGTGAGCGACGAGCGGATCATCATTGACATACCCGAAGTCCCCATGGGCTTTTGTTTGGATCGTAAGACGAAGATCACTGCGTGGCTGGTAGCGGACGCAGATACGAAAGATCTTGAGAAGCTGGTGGAGAAACTTGAGATTGGCTCGAGAGCAAACAAGTCGCAAAGTGATACTCGAACAAAAGATACGTCGAGCGAAGGAGAGAATGACTACTACGGAGACGTTGGCGATCTAATTAACGAACTGGACGACCCGGTTGATACCGACAATAGCTACGACTGGCCGAGATTATGTGTATGCCAGGATAGTTCCGTCTACGGCAGCGGGACGCACTACAGAACTCATCACGCGCAATCATCATCTGTTTCGGAAACTCCACCTGTAGTATTGGTCCGTGGCGGCGGTAGTAATCTAGAATACTGGTCTCACGATGCATGTGGCAATCGGGAATTTCCACTGCGTTACCCCCAGCAAACTCCTCTGGCAAACGCTCCTACAAACAAGCCGATGAGTTATGGTACAATTGCACCACCGTCTCGCCACGTACCAGGATTTGAGGTACTCGCTACGTCGAAAGCGCCATTGAGCATGCGACTTGGTCGTTTCATGTTCCCTCCCATGTTTGTCCAACAGCGCGAGAATAGCATTCGTCGCTTTGACTGGCAACACATCCGACGACTAAGTCCACAGTTCAAAGACAAGAGCTCCAGAGGCTTCAGGTACACCAGAAGTGCGCAGTGCGAGGATTGGACGACACAGTTAGACAAGCATCGAGCGCATTGCGACCATTGCCAAGGAATATTTATCGAAGAAGACTATGGTTCCAGTGACGGGAGTCCTAGGCATGAAGATGAGGCTTCGAAGCCGACGAGCGGGCCTGGTAGACCATGGAAGAAGAGCGGGTGGCCTGAAAATAGCACCGCTTCATCTTTGACTGCTGTAGAGGATCCCGATCCGCGCTTGAGAGGCGGTGCCGGCAGCGAGGCAGATCTTGAGTACGACAGCGATGACTGGCGATCCGAGTGGAATGACCTGGCTAGCCAAACCCAATCTTCCGGTCGCCTACCTCGCACATTCCGTAACTCAAGCACTCTTTCCACGAAGACAACGACATCGCCTCCTTCGCCTGTTGATCGCAGGTTCACGCTACGTCACCGACCTCAGCAATCCAGTTCATGTACCACTACGGAGTTTATAAGAGCTGCGCCGACTATCTCGGAGCATGGAACGTTACAGAAGAATGGATCAGTAGTACGTGCAGGTAAGTTAGTCCATTCGCCGCGCTATTTTGTTTCTGACAACCTAACGGGATCAACGACTAGTCATCCACTGCTACTAGAAACAAAAAAGTCGCGGGGTGAATCGATTCTGGAGAGACCGCCTACAAGATACGACAGCCTTCAGTACGGAGCATCTCTAGGTGTATCTGTCGTAGAAAGCGATTGTGTATCAGATCTCAGGGCTGAGAATTGGTTGGAGAACCCTCGACCGGCACCTCCTCCGCCTAATCAATGCCACTCAACATCATGGAGTCAGTCCAGCCAGCAGTTACAAGACATTGGCCTCCGGAAAGTGTACGAGTCAAATTGGTCAAAGCGGTATGATGCGAGACCGAGAGAAACGTCGTTTCCGAGCGATCTACACGAGTTCTTCCCTGCAGACAGTACATTTTCGGAAAACACGCTCAGGTCGAGGAATAGAAGGATACCAAGCAGTGTGCTATTCTCAGAGCCACCAAGTAACAAGATGTATGAAGAGCGTCTTAGATCAAGGCCTGCGGAAGAACCTAGACCCTCATCACCCAAGCCGAGACTGGGAGTGAAGCTGTGCAAGCGATGTGAGGAGCTTTTGGCTTTACTGATGGAATACATAAACAAGCTGAGACAGCGAATGCTAGTGAAGAGACCAGGGAACGGTGTTCCACGCTCAGCTACCGAGACACCAGCAGCGCCAGCACCCTCGCGGATGGACTGGGAAGCTCGGCACATGAATCGTGGGCTTCCTGCCTTGCCATTCGACAAGTCGCTTCCGCCTACACCTCGCGCATCAATATCGGCCGTAAATCTGCCTCGCGAACCTAAGGAGAAGTATCCTGCAGCGCTACATGTCGAACCCAAGGAGAAGTTGCGTGCAGCGTCTTGGGCGTCTATCTCAGTCATTGATCACGCACATGCTATCGCGCAGGCGCAATATCATGCACATGCCGACTTCATCAACCAAGAAGGGGGAGAATGGGATGTTCCGACTATTGCCGGACCATCGGATCTCGTAAAAGAAGCACTCATGTGGTTGAGATGTGAGATGGAATTGGAAAAGATGGGGAAAACAGTCTTTGACGAAAGTAAAAGGGACGATTCTTCTTACGAGTATGCTCGCAGTGAGAATTGGGTTATACTATAGAGTGGGGTATCCAAAAGATGAGTAGACTAGTCTTTCCTTGTCATATAATCTTACAGCTCTCGACCATTGCGTTCCCATGCCCGGTGTTTCTGAGGATCTTTCTCATATTCTGCCGTCATGTTGACCATCATTTCCTGCATAAACTCCGTGTTGACTGCCCAGCCAGCGATCAAACGTAGGAACTGCGTGGTGAAGACTGCCCATACTGACTGGATAAATTGGATGAAGAGGATTTGCTTGTACGCTGGGACGACAACAAAGGCGAGAAGGCGAACAAGCGGGGTAACGGACAAGAACACGCCTAAGAAGCTGAACATAAGGTGCTGATAATGAATGTCAGTGTCATGCGAAGACCGGACGAGAAGGAGATGATCTTACACTTTGCAACCCACTGAAGATGGACATTGGCGAGTTCAGCCTCAGAAGCTGCCGGAGTACATGCTGTACCGTGAACAGCCACAGCATCCCCACCGTCGAATCGAGTACCCATTTCAAGAATGTATTGCAGAAATTCAGCGACGCCCGATTTACCTTGCCCTGTGCAATCCATTTCTTGACAACTTCTTCTTCTCTATCCTCACTCTCTTCCACCTTATCTTTTCCTTGGTATGGAACATCTCGACGTCTAGGTCGAGCGGGCAGAATCTTCTCCAGTCCAATGAGCCACCAATACTGTAGCATAGTGAGAATGAAGCAGATGAAGGCCTCTCTTGGTAATTCTCGGCCGTAGAAAGATTCTTTTATGTTGTCTTTCGGAGTGTCAATAGCCTCAGTCTCGTTCTTCGGGACGAAATAGGTCCATGTGGTGCCGTTCGTCTCGTTGAATGTGCGCATCACATAGTTATCAGCCTCATCCTTGGGGATCACACTCTTTTGCATCTTTTCCAGATGTTCACCATGGGCCCGGGCGGTAGTTGTCTCATTGACCCAGAGCTCTGCGAGATGGCTGAAAGCCTCGTTCTGGGTCACTACATCGAACATGTTTTCGCCGACGTAGTGTGTGTAGACCAAGGAAAGGGTGCATATTGTGGTTGCTTGGAGGACGGTGTTACGCATCGCTGGTGAGAAGCGCATGGTTGTCACTTGTGTAGATGGATGATGAGTGAAAGTATTGTAGGAAAGCTGTCGCCTTGTAATGCGGATTAGCCAAGACTTATATGTCCCCTGCGACCCCAGGTCATCATGAAAGAGTATTTTCAGGCCTCTCGCGTGTCTGCCTAGCAGCAATGCCGCATTGGACGCCTTATCCACGGTATGTTTAGACGTGATAGGACTCAGATAGAGACTGTCGTGGTAGTGCGCGACATAAGACCGAAGATACCATTTACGGCATCTGGTTATCCGCTATTTTGACGTCGTAGTCGTGAAGGTCGCGTCGCATTCGTTGAAGGTACGCGGGTCCCGGAAGCTTCTGGGCGTTATCCTCTTTTCGGAGTGGCTCATCCCACCTCGTGTTAGATACCCCTTCCGGGACTCGGCATCGCCTCGCAACGTCATCAACATACCCGCACTCGAAATATGGAGATGCCACTTGCCAACAGCTCTTCGCATTACGGCCCCGAGGATTATGTGCCCTGGCCGCAAGCAGTATTTCCAGTATATGAGTCGGATTAGATCAGGATAGCGCAGCAGTGTTTTTACCACAAGACTCTAGGTGCTACGAGGGAGCTCGTTTTTTCTAATTTGTACCCTACCTAAAATACACCGCAAATATATGTACATAGTTCGTTACGTCAAAATTCTATTAAGAAAGTGATATTGTATGCGTTCGGAGTAGGTTTTAGTTTCTAAGGTTGCAACTTAGCCAAAACGAGCATCCTAGTAATACGATAAGAGACTGCGAATATCTCTAGTATTTGCACAAGAACAGTGCTTCAATCACGCCTGCCTTCAGATTTCACACCGCGTTGATCGAGGCAGCGCAATCCGGTGTCACCCTATAAACATGCCGGCTATCGGTCCGCAGCCGGGCTGTCTATAAGGTCGAGGCAATCGATCCCAGTAGAACATGCTGCGGGTAGGTCGTCCTAAAATGCCACCTCATTCAAATTACCCCAGATTGCTCCATTGATGAGTCCCCGCAGATATACCCTTGGAGTCCATCATCGGAGTGGCACGTGAGAGTCGCAACACTATCACCTACGTCTGTGATGAGTGAGTATATGGCACTGTGGATATCCACAGATTTATACTGGGGTCACACTTTTGATGTTCTGCCTCGTAGATTGCTTCTCTTGTCTCCTTAATTTTTATCACGACACTCAGATCAAAAAAAATTCAACCCAGCCGCGATGTCCAACATGTATCGCCACCTCTACCTAGCCGTGATGAAGACGGTTAGGAGCAATGCAGCCATCAGACAGCCATCCCTGCTCCAAGGAGATTTTCTGCAGTACGCGAGTCCGGCACTCATTCCACAAAAATACCGTTCTGACCTCAATCTGCTGTACAGACACTTCCCTAGCCTAGGTGTCGTGATGCCAGGGTTGTTATCCCAGATGCCACCATCACAAGTCGGTGAATTCTTCTCAACACTGAAACGTTGTGTCCCTTGGATGCTGATGTTTCTTATGCAAAGCCCTACCCCTGAGCAGCTTCGGCGGTACCGCGATGACTTGCATAACTTCATCCAAGGAGAATCCGCTGCATGACCTGCACTCCGCGAGCTAGAGGTGACCGGCCTTGCAGCGCTTTGCAAAGTCCTTTTGGAACTTCGCCTCCTTCATTGTCCTTATGTCACCTCACTAGAATCCAGGCTGCCACCTCTACATACCCAAGAGGCCTACTGGATCTCGCAAACCTTCAACGAACCCTTGATGCACTACGTGGTACTGTCCATGTTCCAAGCTTACGTGCCCATGTGTCGCGCGAAGATGAGCTTCAGGGAGTTCATCGATACAAGCCGGGGTTACAAGCTTGCGAGGTTGTATGGCCGCGATGTCCCCTGGACGTACCTAGGAGAACCTCGTAATGTTGACCTCGGAATGGATGATGACCTTCAGCCGACTAGTGAGCGTATCCTACTCAAGGAGTTCTGCAAGCCAACACAAAGCATCCCTGACGGCATCTCATGCTTCGTGTGTATGGCCGATGTCGACAAAAGCAACAAAGACGAAAAACACCCCGTTCTCACAAAGTGTAATCACTATTTCCACGAAGTCTGTCTCGACAAATGGGTCAATGACTCGGGCATGGGTGGTGCGAACGCATGTCCATCCTGCCGTGCGGAGATATGCCAAGCTCGTGCACGTGTACCGGTGTCAGAGCTCGAGGAAGTGACAGCGGAGCCTGAGAATGGCTTGATTATGGTTCGGCTCGCGCGATTGATTCACGTAATCAGACATTGTCATTGCGAAATCTAGGAACGGAGGTAGAGCAGACAGATGAACATGCCGGAGACGCAATGACTTCAGCAGCTCGACCAATGAGCATAGCTCGAACACTTGGCGCGCTACCTTCATGTGGCTTAGTACCCCACCAACGCGCCGGCAATTTTGAGCTCCTCGAACTTCCTGCGCACCGCGCGAGACTCCCTCAACCTCAACCCCTCTACAACAGACGCAGGATATCCATTTCTTTGCGCTCCCCTCGCCCTCCAAACCGCCAAAATGTCCACAACCGTACGTACAACCGCTTTGCTGTCCAGCGCAAGGGAGCAACAGCACCCCGCGCACAAATGAACAGTAGGCTAAGTGCCTGTATTACAGAAGCGCAGCACCGCCGCCAAGAAGGGCCAGAAGGTCACCAAGAAGTTCATCATCAACTGCTCGCAGCCCGTCAACGACAAGATCTTCGACATCCAGGCTTTCGAGAAGTTCCTCCACGACCGCATCAAGGTCGAGGGCCGCACTGGTAACCTTGGCGACACCATCCAGATTAGCCAGCAGGGCGATGGCAAGATCGAGGTCATTGCGCACCAGGAGTTCTCCGGTCGCTACCTGAAGTACCTGTACGTCTATTTTAGATGTTGCGATGGGGAAGAATATCGGCTAATATCGTGGCAGCACCAAGAAGTTCCTCAAGAAGCAGCAGCTCCGTGACTGGCTCCGCGTCGTTTCCACCTCCAAGGGCGTCTACGAGCTCCGCTTCTTCAACGTTGTGAACGACGAGGCGGATGAGGATGACGAGTAGATCTACGATACCACTTGATGATACCAACATGGCTTGCATAGTATGGAGTCTAGGGTTCGGAAAATGAGATGGGTGTAGTTCTACATGGCATATAGCACGATCTAATGAATTGATGCATTGCCAACGACAATTCTTTCTCCATGCGTGCCTAAGTTTTCCGCTGGGCACCGGCTTGCATTCTGCACTTGCAACACCATTGTGATGGGTTTTACCAATCCTGGTCGCGGGGAATTCATGGCACAAGCATACCCGAAGGATCAGGGATCCCTGAGAAAAGTCTGTCATGCCACACGCGAGAAGCGAGTTAGCTTGACGCCAAAGGCTCAACCACCTACTCCACATGATGCCACATGATGCTAGGGAGGAGTTTGCAATATCTTCCGCGCCTCCCTATCCCATCGCCGTTCCTGAAGTCAGTTGCGGAAGAAGACTAAGCGCAATTGAACCTACACAATGTTCCAAGTAACTACTGGCGCTGAAGCTGAACTCACGAAAAACGTGCTGTCTCAGAGTTGATATAAGCAGCAAGAAGACGATTCGATGATGTCTCCAGGAAATCCCTCTAGAAACAGAAACCGTGATATTGCGTGCTCGCGCTGCTTTGGTGTTTTGTGGAGAGATGAAAATCTTGCTGTAAGTACTAGGGGGAGTAGTTGCATACTTTCTACGGCAGATCGACAGGCATAGAAGAAGATCGTGGTACAGTAACCAGTTTGTGTGCGGGTACTAGCGGTGCGCTGCTGTGGGTATACTCGTCGTGAAAAACCATTCCTTGCGAAACAAGATCCACTTGGTACAAGACGTGAGGCGTGTTCATAAGACGTGTTCTCCTGACGCGCTTGCGTGTCATACTTGTCATTGACACGTGAAGAGATTTCGAATGAGCCCGACTGGGATGCCGAAAGAT
This sequence comes from Alternaria panax, assembly GCA_019702505.1. Lineage (NCBI taxonomy): Eukaryota > Fungi > Ascomycota > Dothideomycetes > Pleosporales > Pleosporaceae > Alternaria > Alternaria panax. The sequence goes on from JAANER010000004.1 coordinate 3,682,182, forward strand.
AGAATACAGAGAGCTTGATGTTGCGGTGTTGCTGTCACCGGTGTTCGGACTGAAGACATGCTTCGGACATTTACTCCGCATTCTGATCCGGGGTTCTTCGGCATTCTGTAGTGAACAGCGAAGCCGAAGGGACTAGAAGCGCTTTGGAAAGCTACTTTTGTGCGCGACCAGAATAAAAGCCTAAATACGACGGAGGGGACCCTGGCACGAAGAGCGCCACGGCGGAAGCGCCGTACGCCATCAAGTTGCGATGGCTGATGGAGTTCAAGAAAGGTATACCGAGTCGGGCCGTCCTAGATCAAAGCTTTGTGCCCGGATGAGGCTACGAAGAGCCGCGATGCAGGGCGTTGCTCTTGAGTCTAGACACCGTGGATTATGTCTGCTTCCAGAAGCCATGCAAGCGGTGAGACGTTGTTTGATGCTGCCAGCATGGTGCCATAGCACGTTCACGGGCCATTGGATGGCGCCAGTTACACGTCAGATTCCGACATTGATGACTCTGAACCTACGCGTGGCCTGCCGGGGCGAAGGATGCACATGTCAACAACAGGGACGGTATCCTTGAACGAACCATGTGTGCGCCACATGGGCTCAATACACCGGTGTAAAATGGTGAAAAGAAGGCAGGGATGCAGAGACTGCAAGAGTTTTACCGAATCGGGAATCCTGCTCTTGGCAGATCGCGGACGCCAGACAAGCGTCACCGTTATTAAGCGAAGTATCGTGAGGTTCGGAAGCTGGTGTTTGGAAGCCTGGTCTCCCCTGACCCACATGTAGTCGTCGGGCCTCTCCGACGCGAAACTGCTTGCGTGATGGGAACCGCTGGTGTTTCCATCGAGTAATGCAGACCAGTCTGGTCTCCCAACAGTGGATGCTTTCACACGAGCCACCTCGGGTGCCAGCCAATATCGGGCCGGAACGCCAAAATGTGTAAAGAAGCTGTAAAGGATCTGGGACAGGTGGAGTGCCCAGTCAGCGTCTGTACTCACACCACGGTGGGTGTGAGGAAAAATTCAACGCATTACCTAACGACGGCGCGCCTTGGCATCAGTGGACATCGCGATGCAGGACCAACATGACTGTGAATTGACGAAGACGTTGCACAATTAGCAATGCGCACTGTAGGCGAGTAAGGCACATGCTGGGTGCCCAGACAAAGTGTCAGGTGCACATTCTGCGGTGACGATTCGCGCCCCTGAAGAATGCGGGGAGGCGCTCCGGTGATGGACAGTCCGAGGAGATGCTCGAATGTTCATCCCCAGAGTCGCACTTTCGAGGCGATCACGACGCCATGTTGCGGGGAACAGCGCATCAGATGTGCGTCAGCGAATGGATGTTAGCGGGCGGACAGTGTGCCGTTGCGATGGATGAGCACCCCAGGGTTTTCCGGTGGAGCCAGTCTGGTATAATGTGCGCTGGAGTGAAAGGCCGTCGGCGAGTCACATATATTGCCCGGTGATGCATCAAGCCACCACGGTGCCTTGTTGGCGGCGGAAAAAGCACGAGCTGAATTTCGGAGTGCATTCGGCTTTGGTGATGAATCGGCGGTCAGCATAGCTGCGTGTGCATGGTGATGCGTAGCAGTGTTAGTAGGGCGTGGATATTCACACATTCTGGTACAAGCTCAGCTGAGAACGGTTGTTGACGTCTTTTTAGTTGGCAGGCACGACACTTGCAGGACGATCACGAGAGCGGCAGGCCGTGCGTACCTTCCTCCTGACCCAAAAATTGTATGGAAGGCGCAGGGGTGGGCTTGCTTGAACCCGTTAGCGTGGCGTACGCCATCCCTGCATCTGGTATTAGCGATGAAATCATGCGAAATCGAGTTTCTCTCATGTAAAACTTCCATGAAAATGCGTCTACGCCTTTAAATAAGGCCACGCCCTACCACAAGCGACCCCTTTGGTTACATTGAAAGTCAGAACATGTTCCTTCCACAGACACTTATTAACCACCTCCATTCCCACAAGGTTAACTCTTGAACGTCGCACTTGCCAATCACCTGCATATCGGATCGCGGCACACATTCACACCATTGGCCAGCCCCTTATCTCGCAGATTCTCAACTCCAACCATCCACTCACGTCACTCAATCTCAGCCCTACCCCGGATTCCCTATCAACATGCCTGGCCGCCTGTTGAGCACCCTCGCGAGGGTGGCGCCCACGCCATTGCCTAAACTGGACCACACCAAACCACACGCCGAGGGCCTGCTTCCGCCAGTCTACTCATACGACGCACCCCGCGTAAAAGCAAAGTCCAAGTCGGAAGAGTCGCTCGTCATGGACATCTTCAACCGCCACAAGCATGATAAGCATGCGAAGGAGAAGGATGAAGTCAAGAAGAGCCCCAAGGTTGAGGCTCAGGGCGCCGCTTCCATGAACATGAGCGTCGAGTCACCGCCCATTGTCTTCTACAACAACCCGCAAACTTCGACCGGTGCAATTTTCTCAGGTCAGCTCGTCATCAATGTCCATGACCCCTACGTCACTGTGGAAAAATTCGAGATGCGCATGCTCGCCATCGTTTCCACTAAGAAGCCTGTCGCCCCACACTGCGCCGACTGCAGCACCCAAACCACCGAAATCCACAAGTGGGAGTTCCTGACGCATCCTACCACGCTGCGTCATGGTCCACACACATTCCCCTTCAGCCATTTGCTGCCGGGACACCTGCCCGCGACTACGCATGGCAGCCTCGCTACCGTCGACTACTACCTCTCCGCCGTCGCCACTACCTCATCGGGCAAGATTACCTACAAGCGTAACCTTGACATCAAGCGCGCCATTTTCCCTGGTGCCGAGAAGCACTCCATTCGAATTTTCCCACCCACCAACCTTACCGCTTCGGTTAAGCTACCACCGGTCATCCACCCGATTGGCGATTTTCCCATCGAAATGCGCCTTTCTGGCATAGTCCAGAACAAGGCGGATTCACAGACGCGCTGGAGGCTCCGCAAGCTCAACTGGCGCATCGAAGAAACTCAGAAGTTCATCGCTCCAGCTTGCGCTAAGCACATCTCCAAGGTCGGTGGTGAGGGCAAGGGCGTCCTTCATGAGGATGTTCGCGCCATCGCTAGTGAGGAGGTCAAGACCGGCTGGAAGACCGACTTCGAGAAGGGCGAAATCGATGTAGAGTTCCAGGCTGCCTGCAATGTTGGCCTCAAGCCTCTTTGCGACATGGAGAGCTCAAGCGGTATGAGCGTCAAGCACAACCTCATCATCGAGATGGTTGTTGCTGAAGAGTGGGCACCACTGAAGAAGCTCAGCCAAGCTACCCCTACTGGTGCTGCTCGCGTCCTTCGTACCCAGTTCCATCTCGTTCTTACCGAGCGCTCTGGTATGGGTATCGCCTGGGATGAGGAGCAGCCCCCTCTCTACGAAGACGTCCCCATCAGCCCGCCCACCTACGTTGACGACTGCGAATTTCCATGGTCCAACAGCAGCTCTCGTTCCGGCAGCTTTAGCCTGGAGCAGTAGCTTTGATACTTCCAATTCTTCTCATTATCTATACCCCGATCACGATGCAATCATCGACGCTTCACGAATCTCCTTACTGCGCCATCGGCCTGATTTTGCCTGGAACCATCACTCTAGTGGACTGTAGGATATACCCGGCGTCGCGTTCATGCTCGCCACTCTTCTTGTATGTTTTTCTATGGCGTTTCGGTTCATTGCTGGATTGCTTGAGTTGAGCCCGTACGGAGCCCCTCTTGCATCGGATGGTCACCCAGCAGGCGTTCTGGCCCAGCACAAAAAAGTTCAACTTTCAGATCACATATTGTGATATACATAATAGCGAGTAATACATAGTACCTGCGGAATCAATTTCTACACTCTAATACTACTGCACGTTTTGACCTTTGGTGAAGAGACCTCAAACCATGAATAAACACTGCTCTTCCAACATGCGGACATCGCTACCTACCGAAAGCTGTTGCATCACGTCTCTATTTTCACATGCCATTGTCAGTTGCCAGCACTACCTGCCTCCACCTGCCAGCCAGTCCAAACCTCACCGCCTCACCTCTCATCCCCGTCGGTTCCACATTCCCAAAACGAATCTCACGATATTCGCCTCCCATATTGCACCACGCAGCTCCTACAGCAAGAAAGGTTTTTACCCACGTTGCACACTAGCAACAGGATTCTAGAACCCAAGTCTCCCCACACCCCTGATACAGCAACATGCAACCAGCACACCTCGCATCGGCACTTGCGGTACCATACGCCAATGACACATAACATGCACCTGAGCGGGTACCTTGCCTGCTCGCCCTGGTACGCATACTATTCCTTCACCCTGGCTCCTTGTCGGGGATCACTCGCATAAGGCAAAGCTTTGTCCCGCCGAACCGGTGGCATTTAGCACGTCTGGCGTTAGGGCTGGAATGCTTGATCGACCGTCGAGTGGACGTGCGCGACGGCATGGGATTGTTGGATTCTTCCATGTTTGGTGGACGGGATAGGATTTCCTAATCAGGGTATGCAGGGAAGTGCGGCTCTGCGGGGCCTTGGCGGGGGGGGGGGGGGGGGGGGGAAAGGTAGAGTCTGGAGTGGCGATGCGGATTTGGGGTGATGTAGGCCGAGATGTTGAGGCTGTTGATCCTCGTGTTGTGGTGGTGATGATGATGATGACGACGATGGGTTGATGTTCGGTGATGGCTCGGGTGGGTACGGCGAGTGCTTGGATTATTGGGGGCGCGCGATCGCGCCTTTCTAGTCTGACCTCACGGTTTTCATGCTTCAGTCGATATCGTCGTTACCTAGGCGTTCCATCTCTTGCAATTATCTGATCGAAGTATCAACATGTGCGTTCAATTGAGCCGAGCTCTTCATCTGTTCAAACGCATCCGCGAACTCGGTACAGTCCCAAACATCATCATCTTCAGGAACGAACCGCGAACCCGCATACTCATCTCTCGACAGCCCAGGCGAAGGCACCATCTTGAGATATAAGATTTCCTGAAGTCGCTTGTCCTCCCAAGAACATCTTTGACCCATCCAAGTAGCTACAAGATCAATGCGCTGCTCCCTAGTCTTGTTGGTCACAGCGAAGAAAGCCGGTCTGAAGGTTGTTCCACGCGGCGGCTTCAACGAGAAGGTCAGTGTTTCCAGGTTCGGAAACTCCTCTAGTATCGCCTCGCTGTTGCGCAATATCTCAGGCCAAAACCGTCTCTTCCAGCAATAGCTCACGTGCTCGAGAGACTTGTCGAAGATGCCGCGAGGACTTGCTTCAGTTACAACATGCCGTACGAGACCCATGTTGGCTAGCCCAACGTTGATGTTTCGTAGGGCCCAGAAAGAGAGCACATTCGTTCCATAGAAAATTGGGCTGCTCTCTGCGCGAAGTTGTCGACACGTTCGCCAGAGTGCGACTGGTATTTGGCCGGTGCTCAGCGGTTGGGGTTCAATCGGTCCGTCACCGCCATGTCGGATGTTCATTGCTCTCGCGACTGGCCGGACTGCGAAGGGGTCGCGCGAGTACACGAGAATCGCGCCTGGGACGCGGAACGCGAACTCGTAGACCAGGTCTCGGAGTTCGCGCGGCAAGTCCAAAAAGCCGACTTTGGTATCATCTTCCTTGTACGATGGCGCCCAGGTGAGCGATGTGTTCGGCTGTTGCTGTGGTTGTTAGTTAGCTTGCAGCCGATCAGGGGGTCGCAACTAATGGCACACACGTTTGACGCCATCGTCAATTGGCGTTGTTACATCCGTTGGACGAAAGTCAAGAAAGAAGGTAATGGCTTTTCGTTTTTCACTTTTTGCGACGATTGCGACATGGTACAGGGCGGGAGAGTGATAGGCAGAATGCCTGAACTAACCATGTCAGGCATGATAGGGTGGGGCAATAAACCTCGCTATTGGAGTTGTGGATCTGTCTTTGCGGCCTCCTCTCATTGTACTGACTCTCACTTCGATGCTTTCGCATTTCGCTCGTGTACGAGTATCAAAGCAATATGCTGTGATGTATTCGTTTGCAGCGTCGCATCACATCAACAGCGTAATCCCATCAAATTTGCTGTCTTCCTAGCATTACATTTTTTTCTTCTTATCCAAAACATGGGAAATCGTTGTCATGCGCTTTGTTCAAAACCGTAAAACGCCATGCCATGTGCCGATCTACACCCCAAAAGGCTATGGAAGTCTACCAAGTCCGACACTATGAAAGCGACAAGCCGCCGTCATACTTCTCCATCTTACAACCCAGCTACATTGTCGCCTCCAGACTTCCGGAAAAACATCAACATCAGTACATGTTCTCCGATCAAAGTCTCAAAACCGCACATACGAATATCATGGCTGGCGCGCATTGACTTTGCTCAAGCCGCCTTGGACCGGTTCTGAGACGTTATGGAACAATCCCACAACGTTGTCGTCTCCGTGTCTTTGCGCGAACATCTCGCAGACTTGATCTCGTTGGCTGGTTCTCGCCACAAAACTTCATCCTAAAGATTTCTTCCAAAACGCAACGGATGACCTTTGATGGAGATAAGAGCGCCAGTTGGCCTGAGTATAAGAAGCCACCATCCGTTTCAAATCACCACTCCCCATCTTTAACAACTGAAACTATTCTTTCCAAAAACTGCGTGGCTTGGCGGTATGCTTGTTGTCACCTTCCTAAGAGAAGAACCACGCCGAAAATTATGAATGTGGCTGTGGGTCCCTTCGCTCCTTCCACACATTCTCCAAAATCTGCCAGCCAAGTCTTCCTGCGTAATGCAAAAATATGTTCCGTTTTCGAATATGGAAAGATTTGCTGTTGTTACTGCGGGATAATATAAAACCCCCTCGCTCTTCTCTCCGAGAAATCCGATACAATCTGACTCAGATGCGGGTTTCGAAAAGATAGGGTGTAGAAGCGAACGCGGCGTGCTGGGCTGGTCCTCGACCAATACTACTACCTTGGCCTATGTCGCGTCCTGTTCTCTGCGGTATCCGAGCATATGAAAAAGGTCAGAGTCTACAAGCGCACAACATGTTTCAAAGTCACCGTGCCAGATGGTATGGCTGCCTAGGGATTGGTGTGTCTTTTGCATATATTCAAAGACACCGCTCGAGCATGGAGATGCTGTGCTCGATTGCCATTACTAAAACAAGTGGCCTAGCACCATATAAAGTCACTGTCTTTGACAGCAGTTTCTCGCTCCATCAAAGAACCCCAAAACATACTTTTGCCAAAACTTCCCGAGACTACTTGGATGGCTTTGCAGCGGTCGACCACCAGCAATAGGATCTCGGCCAGACATGACCCTCGCGCTCGTTTTTAAGACACTACAGACTTGGCTGCCGTTCTATCATGTATGTGAAATTGCCATAGGATTATACATAAAAAGGGATGTATACAGCTTCCATGCTTCAAGAAACGTCATGAACCCGATGAATATTGAGGCGCTCTGTGTGTCTGTGGGAGAGGCCTCGAAGGTGCCGTATATTCAAACATGTTTCTCCAATGTTCGCACCTTTCCTTGACCAACATATTTCACCACAACAAGAACAAAGTTCGACTATTGGCTGAGAATGCGTCTTCACTCCAAAAAAAAAAAACGTCCATAACCTCGTCATGTCGTTGGAGCGGCCTGCCAACAACAGGAACAGGGCACAAATTGTCAAATGACTCTACGTCTTTATCTGCCGCCATTATTCCATGCTCTCATGGTTAGGGAACGATAAATACCACATAAGACTGCCCATGTCTTTCTCCAGCGTTTCAGAATGGCATTTACTCAAAATACAAGAGCATGGCCACATGTCTGGGTCGAGTGAGACTCGCAATGCACTGCCAGAAGCCCTGGTGATGGTCAGCATCATGGCTCCAATGCCATTGCAACTTTGAACATTTCATTCTTTTTGGGCTCATATCTTCCGCCGACTATACGCCCAATACGCCTTCATCGGCAACTTCCAATCCACCTTCCTAAGACTTGCATCAAAAATGTCAAAATCTACCCCTTGTAACCTGTCCAACCAACTCTGCGTCGAGATGCTCGGCATGAACACGCCAAACGCCTGTTCCACCTCGGCCAACTGCGCCTCCTGCCCCGTGCTCATCTGCTGCACGCTATACTGATGCTCCTCCTCATTCTGGTGTTCAAACTCATGGCCCAACGTTCCTTCCGATTTCAGTTTCGAAAGCATCTCGCGCGCAGTTATGAGGTGGTCGTTTGCGCGCGTTGCAACGGTGAAGATGGCGTCGCGGAGACCGGGGGCGGAGGCGCCTTGTCGGAAGACGTCTTCTTCGCGGACATTGGCTTCGGCCATGACGTCGAGGGGGAGGAGCACGGCGCCCTGTGTGGGGCCGGATTGGCCCGTCATGGAGTTGCTTGTGCCTAGAGGCTGCTGTGGGGGGAAGGCGATGAGTGGGATGCCGCGGAGGACGGCTGCGATGCCCATGGCTTTGCCGATGTGCGATGCAATGTGGTCGGTGGTGAGTGACGCCTGAGGGAGCGCTGACAGAGTCAGATACAACATGGTTGAGTAGGTATTCTCCGCGTAGCTCTCCAGTGCGCTCAATGTGGGGTATGGTGGGTTGCCCAGGTGCTGTTCTCTGGTGTTTATGATGCGATGAAACCAGTTCTTGCTCAGCCGTGCCTTTCCACCAGATCGCTCGTGCAGATCTTCAGCTGCTTGTGCTAGGAGGATGGCAACCGGCTCTTTCGGCGGTGTGCCAGCTAGTGCTTTGGCGACGGTGTCCCTCCAGAACTGCATGCGCATCATGCCAATTGTGGGTGTGCTCGTTGTGTCGGCGACGCGGGCGACATCGACGTTGAAGGCGCGAATGGCGAGGTAGGCATCTCGGGAAGATTGCGGCATGAAGGTTTGGAGGATATGTGAGGGCACATCGTATGTTCTGCCAATACGTAAGTTGGCGTGAGGGTACCGATGGGTTCCAAGAGCAGGACTACCTGACTAGGTTTGCGCAGTAAGCCCGGGCACGTGCAATCTCGTGTTCCGACGGACGAGCCGCATTCTGGAGACGCGGCGAAGTGTGGAATTGCCTCCGTCGTGGCCTGGGGTAGCTGTGGATGCGCCGAACGGGAGCTGTGCGGAGCCTCGGAGGTGGCATTGAAAACTTTTGGATAGATGTAAAAACTATTGTACAAAGCGGTGGCCGATGGAAGACCGAAGAGAAGACCGGAAGGCTATCAGTCTTTGTTCAAGAATGACGACATGTTCATGTAAGTCTTGGGGTAGACACAGCTGCGCGTGGTAAGGTGCAAAGAGTGCATGGCGACTGGCTGATTGCATGACGCTATTACGTCGATCACCCGCAGCAGTCGCCACGTGAAAGCGCGTCGACGCGTCGGATCACACATAGGGCGGCGCATACGCAACACCAACAACAACAACGACAGACCACAACACCATGGAGTCACCACATCCAGAAGAGAGACCCAAGAAGAAGCCCCGGTTCTTCATAGAGCCGCCATCGTCGCCTCCAAAGGTCCCGTCGCCCCCGCTGGACGGAAGTAACGACGAGGATACTGATTTTGGTAGCTTCGATGTCGGAATGCTCCAAGCAGTGGTCGGAAACCTTTCGATTCTCGTCTTGCGGAAGCTCAAGGACCTGAGCGGTGGAAATGTAGAACGAGGTATGCAAGCAGCTGGGAAACACCAGGCGCACGACTGATAAATGGCAGCAATAAACCTCTATCTAGACGGCTCGTGGAGTAAGATGACGGTGCCACTCTCCGCCGCAACGACCCAGCACCGTCGACAGCCCGTTCAGAGGTCAATAGCGGACGCTATGAAACGCACCGATTCCGAAACGTCCAACATGTCCACGCCAGGCTCGGGCACCTCTACGCCATCGATACTGCGAGAGACGCCCAGCAAACGCTATATTGGCTCATTTGGTGTCGCCGGCTGGGCTACCAAGAGCGGAAGTAACATGCTCAGACATGACGAGAAGGTCCGGATCGAGCGCGTAAAGCCACAACAGAAACTCAACAAGGCAAAGAAAGTCGTCCAACTCAAGAAGCTAGACACCGTTGTCCGGTTCCTAAACGTGCGAGGGGAGGAAGTCGGCAGACTGGACAATGACTCTGCGAGTTGGGTCTCTGTGCTCGTCGACCAGAAGGTGTGCTCCTTTGAGGGCACCGTCGTGTACACGCCCGAGAAGATCCACACCGGCGATACCATCTATCTACAGCTGAAAGCTTATTTGCTCCGTGCAGCATTCGACAAGCGACATTTCGACAAACCGGACAACAACCGAGAGATCAACCTTTTCGAGCAAAAAGAGTCCTCTGATGAGCGAGACCTCCGTTTACGTCAGATTGGTCTAGTCAAGCTCTTCGAAACCATCAACCTCCAGCCGAACCGCGAAAATGAGACGACAGCGAAGCATAAGCGACAAGGCCTACTACAAGCGGCGGAGATCGATGAAAAGAAGAGCGACAAGCCAAAGCCAAAGAGCGGAACGCCAGCAACGCCTGCGACCCCTGTCGACCCTACATCCTCACCACCCCCCGATGAAGCCGAAGAGGGAGAAGAGTTGGAACAAGATCAGCTGGACTCGCTGTACAAGAAGGCGCAATCTTTCGATTTCGACACTCCGACCATGGAGCCAGCCAGTACCTTCCGAATGGACCTACGAAAGTACCAGAAGCAGGCGCTGTTCTGGATGGTCAGTAAAGAGAAACATGAGTCGATTGAGGACAAGGAGACGTCGATGCATCCGCTATGGGAGGAGTATCAATGGCCAACAAAAGATGCAGACAATCGGCCGGTGCCGGTCATCGAAGATCAGACCATGTTCTACGTTAATCCCTATTCCGGCGAGCTTTCGCTGGAGTTTCCGAAACAGGAACAGAACTGCCTCGGCGGTATACTTGCTGATGAGATGGGTCTCGGCAAGACTATCGAGATGCTTAGCTTGATTCATACACACAGGACAGAAGTAGACGATGATATACAGGCTACACCAAAACGTCTGCCGCGCTTGCAGAAAGCGAGTGCCAATGTTGAGCCTGCACCATACACTACGCTTGTCATAGCGCCCATGTCACTACTGGCGCAATGGCACAGCGAAGCTGAGAAGGCGTCTAAAGAAGGTACGCTCAAAGCTATGGTTTACTACGGATCAGAAAAGGCCGTGAACCTGCAAAAGCTATGCTGCACATCGAATGCAGCCAACGCACCCAACGTTGTCATCACAAGTTACGGCACAGTACTATCAGAGTACAATCAGGTCATTTCACAGGACGGGAATCGAGGCTCGCATGGCGGCATCTTCTCGCTCGATTACTTCCGGATCATCCTCGATGAGGCGCACTACATCAAGAACCGGCAATCGAAGACGGCAAAAGCTTGCTATGAACTCAGCGCGAGACATCGTTGGGCCCTTACTGGAACACCAATCGTCAATCGCCTGGAGGACCTGTTCAGTCTAGTCCGCTTCCTCAAGGTCGAGCCATGGGCAAACTTTTCCTTCTGGAAGTCCTTCATCACGGTTCCATTTGAGTCAGGCGACTTTGTGCGTGCTTTGAATGTGGTACAGACTGTACTAGAGCCCTTGGTGCTTCGACGAACAAAGGACATGAAGACGCCTGACGGCGAGGCTCTGGTACCACTGCCATTACGGACGATTGAGGTCGAAAAGATCGTACTGTCACAGGCCGAGCGCGATGTGTATGACCATATCTTTTTGCGCGCAAAGAGCTTCTTCAGTGCCAATGCAGAAGCCGGTACACTAATGAAGTCCTACACGACCATATTCGCCCAGATTCTGCGGCTGCGACAGTCTTGCTGTCATCCCGTTCTAACACGAAAACCCAGCCACGTCGCTGACGACGAAGACGCCACACTAGCATCTGATCTCGCAAATGGACTAGCAGACGACATGGACCTCTCCTCTCTGATCGAGCGCTTCACAGCCGAAGGCGACCAGGACGTCAATAAGTTTGGCGCCCACGTCCTCCAGCAGATCCAAGACGAGGCCACAGCCGAATGCCCAATCTGCTCCGAAGAACCCATGATCGAACAAGCAGTAACCGGCTGCTGGCACTCAGCCTGCAAAGAGTGCTTACTAAACTACATAGCCCACCAGCGCGACAAGAACGAAATCCCCCGCTGCTTCAACTGCCGCGAACCCATCAACGCGCGCGATGTCTTCGAAGTCGTCCGCCACGACCACATCACCGAAGATAGGAACAACCCAGACTTTTGGCTGACACATACCTTCCGCGCCTCACAATCACCACCTCCCTCTATTCCGCGAATAAGCCTCCGCCGCATCGGCCTCTCCGGCTCCGCGAAAACTCAAGCATTGCTAGGTCATTTGAAGAGGACTCGCAAAGAAGAAAAAGGCGCCAAGACAGTTGTGTTTTCGCAGTTTACTTCATTCCTCGACTTGATAGAACCAGCGCTAACACGCGACCACATTCCTTTTCTCCGCTTCGACGGCTCCATCAGTCAGAAAGAGCGCGCTAGGATTTTGACGGAGTTTACCAATTCACACAAACCCTACGTTCTGTTGCTGAGTCTGCGAGCGGGTGGCGTAGGTCTGAACTTGACGTGTGCGAATAAAGTCTTCATGATGGATCCGTGGTGGAGTTTTGCAGTCGAAGCGCAGGCTATCGATCGGGTGCATCGGATGGGGCAGGAGAGGGAGGTTAAAGTTGTGAGATTCTGTGTTGAGGGAAGTATCGAGGAGAAGATGCTTAGGATCCAGGAGAGGAAGAAATTCATGTAAGTTCCAAGGGAGTGGGGGTGGTGGTGGGGATGGTTGCTAACGTGATTGACAGTGCGAGTTCGTTGGGTATGATGAGTGATGAGGAGAAGAAACTACAGAGGATTGAGGATATCAAGGAGTTGTTGAGTTAGATATCAGGTTGGCTGGGCAGATACGGAGAAGGGGTCGTGAAGAGCTAGAATTGGAAGTCACGACGTCTCAGCATATCTATCGAAATACTCACACACCCAAACAAAACGACGAGGGCATTAACGCAAATTTACACATGGTCTACGTAGTTGCCTTCCGTCTCATCACGGAGGGCATGTAGTCTAAGTAAGACGCTTACAATCCTCCATCGGTGCAAATCGCCTGGTCTCTGGCTTCCTCTAGACTCTGGCAAAGTCAGTGGATATGAGTTCGAATTTCGCCTTGTAACTTTGCTTTGTGTATCCTTTGGTCCCTGTTTGTTAGGGAAGGTGCGTAACAGACCGCGATTGCGGAGCCTACGGGCAGGCCTATGAGGGCGTATTCGTTTGATTCAATAGCGCTAGAAGATGCGGGTCCAAGTCGCGCCATGTCCAATTACCTTTTGCTACTACGATCGTTTTGCTGATTTGAAGAGAGCGTCTGGATATCCCTTTACCTTATCTTCTGACCGCACTCACTTTCGGCCTTTTTTAGAACTTTCTACGCCTATAACTACCTCGCCTCTTTACTGTACTGACCGATGTATATTCTCTTACCTAATTGCTCTCTCTTCCAAGGACCTCAAAGCGCATAGTCCAAGAGACAAAACGTTCTAACAAGATAACCGCGATTTCGGCTAGCAAGTTCTGTAGACAGGCCGGAATGAAAATTAAGAAACATAGTTGTATAGAGACAGATGGGAGTTCGGATTTCGCTGTACCCATTCTTTTTTTTTGGCTGGTTTGAGACTGGGTAGAAGGACTAGGAAGTCAGGTAATAGAAGAGAGGGGATAATTGAAGTCATGCAGGCAATTTGTCCTTTTGGAAAAAGTGAGATAGTGCAAGCTTGTATATCTACCTTTTGATTAGCTCATGTTTCCATCAAAAGACTTCAAGGACATGTGATCTGACGCAAGACGCCGCGCCACGTCTTGACAACAAGATACTGGTGGTTCCTGTCTTCGGTAACGACGAGGGGGGCGAGATGGGTGGCTTAAACGCTCGGACTACTGGAGATGCGGATGCGAATTTCGCTGTGTCCAACTCTTTTTGTCTTTTCCAATTTCCTTGTCTCAAAGCGGGAGTAACGGCGTAGGAGAGAGGGAGATGGCTGGAGAAAGATAGGTAAATTGACGCTATGACTGCCCTTTTACTAATATTGATAGACTGCAGACCGGCACATACATCACCAAACTCAGCTGGTTACTGCAACTAAATTATCAGGGCAAGTGGTCTGATGGTTAAGGCGCTAGCTAGGCAGAAACAATGTAGGTGAATAAGTACTGAAAAGTGCTACATCGCGAGCCGCCTGTTGAAGCTCCAGGTGAGCTTTCTGGAAATGTGAGGTCGAGTCGCACCTTGTCCATTCCTTTTGGCTGATAATGAAGAAATCGAGGTAGGGTACTCGGTAAGATAATGGAATAAAAAAAATTGGAAAGAGAAGCGAACATAGTAAATGAATGCTTGTCAAACTATTCCAACAATGCTCCCATGTGACGCGCGCAACTACATGCGCGAAACGCTCCCTGTTTTGCCTAGCTTAAGTGCAGAATGTCGCCATCCCGCGGCGCGGATACCTCGTCAGCTTGCTTCGCTTTCCGACCTGCCTAGAGTTCTCCTTCTTTTCTTACGTACAAGTCCATGCTTGAGAACCAATCCACCACTCCTCTATTGAGATTGGCCATCTCCGCGGGCATACCTAGTTTGCGCTGATCCTCATCCCAGAAGTTGCGCAATGCTGCGTATCCACCCGATTGAAGTATGGCAGGACCTGGATCCTCAGCAGCCTTCTGTACTTGTACATATCGTTCCGTCAAAAATCTCGCTACAGCTGGCGATCCGCAATCGCGGAGCGCGTAAGCCACCTGTTCATTATTGACGGAAACATGGTCGCCAATCATTACAGCTGGTCCTGATCCGGATGCAAAGAGATCAGCGAGAATCTGATACCAAGGAAAGGCATAGGCTAGATTGGGAGCTATAATCATAGTGTTGGAGTCAATCTCGAGGAGACCATCGGGATCGTCAACAAACTGGATCTCGCTGCTCGCCTCGCAACCCATGGCTTGGTGCAACTCGCTGATTAGCGTCCAGTCGCTCTGTACGTACTTGGGTTCCTGAAGTACGATCTGGACCTTGCCAGGCTTCTTTCCGGCTTCATTGTAGTACCTCTTCAAGGTTTTGGCGATGCTGAGAACTGACATGTGCTGCCAAATCATGCTGTGTGTCCGCTGGCTCGGGCTCATCATCATTTTCCCTAGGCCGAAACATACGATTCGTTTGATCGGTGCCGAAATTGCCGCAATATGTTCAATTTTCTTCGTAAACGTCCCATACGTGTACTCGAATGTCGTACATGTGTCGCTATTCTTCCAGAAGTTCCACGAGCGCGCAGTTGCATTACGCGACCGTTGCATCAGTTCTGCGTCTAGATGCTCGTTTTTCTCCCAACTGCTCTTCAATACTAAGTGCATAAGGGGCATTGAAATGCACTTGCTTCGTAGCAATACCCTTATCCGAAGTAACATCGTTGTTGTATCCCCGTAACAATGATATTATGGGGATGTAAGGGCAATTTCCCCACTTGTGCTGAAACTCTTGGTCCATGAAAACGCGAGGCATGTAATCAACTTGGACGCGACCCATCTCGTCGTCCTCCTTGTGCTCCGGGTCTTTCTTGTAGACTGTAGTAGTTTCACCGTCGAGGGCTTTCCAGGTGATCTCTGTACTCCATCCTCTGCGTTCAAAGGACGTGTCTTCTTGAGAATCATCTTCCGTTGCATGCTGATCTGGAGAAGAAGTTTACGTGAATATACGGGTTTATGGTTCCGCAGTTTCTCGAGGTCAGCGAGATCGACTAGGTGATCATGTGGGGTCTCTTCGTACTCGCTCTCGGAACAGCTGTCATCATCTGTCCAATCGAGGGATTCGACCTGCTCAGCCAAATCCTCTACGTCTGCGTCGTAGGGTATCGTAGTTGAAGACATAGTGAAGGATGTGGGAGTCGCGTTGTATTGAGTAAGTGGAGAGTAGAACTGTATATAGAGATAGCCATTGCGTATTGTGAATGCATAGTGCGTAGGGAACACACTGCTACTACGACAGTCAGCTCACGAAGTCAACAACAGCTTTGTGAAAGGAGTTCCGCGAAGGTGATGAGTAACCTAGAACAATACGTAGCAGTTCACAGGTTATAAACTCTTGGCATGATCAGGACGTAGTAATCCACCATGTGTTTTGTAAACAGTGTGCTTGGGCGCTGTCGAATTGAAAGTTAACGCATTGAGACGACTGTTGCAAAGCCTCAAGGAGTTAACTTATGGACTCACTATCTATAGGCTCATTCTAGTTTGTGCCGGTCTTTCGCACCCAAAGATCCATCTTGTTCAACCAATACAATCTGTCCTTCTCCCTCCAATCTTCTCCATATGCATCTGCCATGAGCTCATCCTCGAGCCCATGGTCATCGAAACCATCCTCTGCCTTCTCATAGTGGCTTGTGAGGAATCTTGCGGTCGCTGGCGACGCGCGATCACTCAGTGAGTATTCTCGCTTCTCAGTATCGACTGTCATGATGTCGCATATCATCGCCGCTGGACCTTTTGTTGAGTCTTCTGAGAACAAGTCCGCTATGATCTGGACAAGCGGCATCTGAACCGGGAGGAAAGCCGTCACCACTAGTGTACCGGCGTCAATAGCCAGGAGCCCTTCTGGATCGGAAACGAAGCTGATGTTGTCGCTGTCATTAGATAGTCTCCGCAAGATTCGATAGTCTTTAATCTCGTAGTTTGGATCTTGTAGTAAAAGCTTTACCGCAGGTCGATCTGGTTTGGTTCGGCGGTAAAACTCATTCAGCGTTTGTATGATGCTGAACACGGCCATATATTGGATAGCCGAATGGTAGAAGTTCTTCTTGAGATTAAGCGCACCCAGTCCAAAGCATACAACCTGCGTAATTGGTGCGCAGGTCTTGGCTTTCTCTTGAAAGTCTTCGCGGAGCTTCCTCCTCGAAAAGCTCTCTCTCCAAAGGCCTTTCGTATGCATTAGAGCTTCCCAGTACTCATCCATCTTGGTAATGTTTCGGTGTTCGTTCAGGTACTGTCGATCAAAGGTTATGAACGTATACGGTACGTCGATACAATCATCCCTACTGTCTTTGTTGTACCTTCTGAGAGCTTTGATCTGGTCCGAATGATTGCCATACCGGTGTTGGAAGTCAGGATGCGTCTCTACTCTGGAGAGATATTCGACTTGGATGTAGTTGGCATTGCCATTGTTGTTCGGTTGCCAGACTCTGTAGTTTTTCTGATTCAATCCGTAAGCCTCCAGGTAGTGAAGTTCCCTCCGTCTAGGCGCTAAAGGAAACTCTTTACGGATCTGGTCCGCGCACAATTTGACGTCGTTGAGCAGTTCGCGCGTGTAGATTGGTTTGCGCATCTGTTGATTCTCTAGAGCAATAAGATCAACACGGTATCCGAACACGGCCTCCAGATCTTCCTCTTCCTCTTCCTCTTCGTCAGAGTTTACTGAAAATTCGGAAGCTTCAGCCTCTCCATTCTCATCTTCCTCATCAGAACTGTTCTCCACGATAGACATGTTTTGGAGTCTATCAAAAACGCCTAAAGTCAACTCGATGGAATTGTACCGTGCGCTACTCGAAGACATCTGGGTCGATTGATATGGATCTCTGGTTCTTGACTGAACATACGGAAGCCTTTCTAGTTGATCGGTGTTTTCGCATACGGGTGTGATGGTGTTAAGGGTTTTATGATTTCGAGGGCGCCCGTACCCGGCGATGCAGCAGGACCCTTCCACACTGTTTAGAAAGCCAGTTACCGCCCGAGTGACATTGTTAGGGTAAGATGAGTTATAAGTCTCCTTCATCCTAGATTGAGGCATTGTAAAAACCGGTAGTGAAATCGTTTGCGTAGATGCGTCAGAGTTGTAAGGGGCTAATCAGTTGAGCACCGTAGACTGTTTGAAGTTTTCAAAGAGGAGTAGGGTTTAGTAGAGTTTATATACTGCTGGTAAGTTTCGCCTAAGATTTATTATTATGATGGCACGAAGAGTCACATACTTCAACCACGGGTCGCACTGTACCAGCCTTCGTAGGGTCATCACTATCGCAACTGACGATAGTGCCCTGGTTGTAGCCTCCCAGTTGGCGTTTGAAAAACTGAGAAGCCAACGATACATCTTGCGTAGTTGGTAGTTGCCTGATTAATCTCTTCGAGCCAGATCATTGCGACCGTCGTAGTTCTAAAAGTCACCGCTAGATTTCTTTCGAGGCCTTTCCGTGCCAATATTACTAATGAAAGAGGGCGTTTGGAGATCAAAAAGTTGGAGCCCACGCTTTGGATAATAGCCAAGATCTCGGGAAATCTCATCATTGCTACTGTTCGATATGGTGTTGGCGACGACCGTCGCGACAGCTGGAACAGCTGACCACTCCTACCATCTTGATGTGGAACGGGAGTCATGAGATTAGCGCGTTTTTATCCGCTGGCGCTCCTTCTCGGATAGCCTCATAACCTGATGCTACGCAGAAAAAGGAAAGACTCTACGCGATCTTTGAGGCTATCGCCAGACAGCCTAGAAATTGAATTCGGTTCCAGCGAACAAGGATGATACCGATTGTAGCATTTGTCAATCATCAAGAACGCGTCTGTCAAAGCCTTATATTGTGCCTGTTTTTTCTTACGGCCAGTCCCAAGCTATTGATGTTTGCGTCTGACGCCCAGGTCTTCAGGTCGGAAAAAGCATGGGCGCCATCCATGCGCGTGTGCCGTGATCCCGCGAGAAAGCAATACTTACTCGAGTTCCAAGGCGCGATCTCCTAGTAACCATGGGTAATGACGCTATTATCGCACGTTTGATTCGAGTCGATATACGACATTCGTGCCGCAGAGATGACGCTGTGAATTTATGAGGGCGAGTGCGCAATGATTTGAGGCGAGTATCTGATGCGGAACAAGCCGGATGTCGCACCAATCCATTGAACGGCGACGCTGACGATGGCCACCCCATCCCTGGAGCTGTATTTATTGCGTTGCGAGCTCCGAAATGCGAATGCGAGCTCTACCCGCTTCACCGAGGATATGATTCGGCATTCTCTTGATTGAACTAGGTATAGTGTGGGATCATCCTTGCGTGAGAAGATTCTCCCGACCCACCAACGACAGCATCGTCCACGTCTTTCACATCGCATTCGCTTTATCCCTCATCCTGCGGCTTGGGAAGACTTCGAAACGGTCCGTTGCGACGATAGCCTGATCGGCCGGTTCATCGTTGAGGCCCAAAGCTTTGGTCTCCGGTCACGTAGCTCGCTGCAATGCCACGCCTCGGGCACAAAAAGTCCGTATTCGTCACGCCACCATCACCAATTGCCATCCACGTAACAGTAACCACCAGCCGTTGCATCCCCATTCGATATGTCAAGCTCGCTATCCGCTCGCGTCTAACCCGAATCCTTCATCTAGATCACGATTGGGCTGCCGACAATGTAAAGCTCGCCATGTTAAGGTAGACCGCACCATATCTGATCAAGCATTGCATGCATACGAAGAGTCGATACTGAAGTAGCTCAGTGTGATGAAATCAAGCCGTGCACCAATTGCGCTCGCCATGGCGTCCAGTGTAGCCTCGTTGTAGGGGACCCCAATACATACCAGCCTACCGCTTCGGCATCTTCTGCAGCCCCTTCATCGCGACGTACGAATCAGTCACCGCCCGAACGAACCATAGCTGTACGACCCACAAACTGGCGTTTCGCATACTAGAGCTTTTCTCATTCGTGTAACAGGACTCGTCGGCATCGTCAACGCCTGCCGCTCATACCCGCTCCTCGCGCAATCCGTCAACCGCAGTCGGAGCCAGGGCCGTGTCGATTATTTCCGAGGATTCCTCCGACTCGCAATCGGATACATATCCCTTTTTGTCTAGATATATGCATACTGGCCAACCGTCTCAGTCTGCACTATGGCTGCGAGACTTGGAGCTCTTGTAAGTTGGCTGAACCAGGGCAAGAATTGCTACCGACTATTGTTAGACACCACTGGACGACGGAGGCGTTCGATAGCCTATCTCAGCGGCCTGATCTTCGAAATATGTGGAGAGTTGAGGCTCCTAAACAAGCCAACGCGCACGACTATCTCATGCATGAGCTTCTGGCTTTTGCGGCGCTGCACAAAGCATACCAACAGCCTCTAGACCAACGCCAGCCATACTATGCCTGCGGTATACATCATCAAGATCTCGCGATCCGAGGTGTTCGGGAAAGGCTTCATAACGTTACAGACGACGAGGCTCCGGCGATCGTAGCTACTTCAACACTTCTAACTCTAAGCGTGTTTGCTTCAACAGGATTCGAGGCTCAAACTGCACCCACGGCTGCAGCAGTCAATGACATTGACAGCATTATGAATGCTTTCCATCTTATGCAGGGTATGGGGCATGTTCTTGCGCTGGCTCAGGCCGCAGTGAGAGAGTCTTTCGTCGGCCCTATGTTGAGAGATCCGACAGAACCCAGTGCATCTCAACCGATGCTGCAAGACTTGAAGGATCATTTACCTGCACTGATTAAATTTATCGAAGGCAAAACTGATCTTCCAGAGGTCGAACGAAAACTGTATCTCACAACCATTACATATTTCGAGCCCGCTCTTCAGGTATCACTGCCTCCTTGGGTCGATAACCGAGAGCTTCGTTTCCTATTCTTTTGGCCTCTTCATCTGGACCCAGAATTTATGGAATGTTTGCGGCAGCGGAGATCAGGGGCGATCGCGATTCTCATGCATTTCGCAATTGTTCTTATCGCGGCTGAGCCGCGATACTGGTTCATGGAGGAATGGGGCCATCGCGTTATGAAGGCATGTTACGAGGTCATCGATCAGAGCTGGTTATCTGCTGCACAGTGGCCTCTATCTTTTCTCAGCCAAGGCCAGACATGGGATTTGTTCGCAAATCTTGCAAGTCAAGGACAGAGTTCTGGGCCATCAACATTCATGTCATCTACAGTACGACAGCCGACCGTGATACCTCGACAACAGCCTACACCTATGGGATCTTCCACTTCTCATACCGAAACATCACAGCCTTTCTCTTTGCAACTACAAGGCACAAAGTATACCGTTCAGATGGGTAGCGCTGTCGACAAGCCAGTTCCAGACGAGGATTAATCCCTGGCTTTGCCTCCACATCATGCAGATGCCAGGGAAAACACGAATTCCAGTAAATTTACAGCCGATGCTGTTTTACACGTCAACGTGGCGCGAATTTTCACCCATGCTCGCGATGTTGGTGTGTTATGGACCTGCCGTTCTATAGTGGCAACAACGAAGCTTCGGGTAGATCCCCAGAAGGCGGTGCTCCCGGCTGGGTATTCGCATCAACAGCGGCAACTCGACGCACACCACGGCCGGCAATGCAAAACATATCGGCGGCCAACAAGTACTTTATTGCGGCGTAGTCGCTGCAGTTCCAATTACTACAGCAGCATCATTACAGCAGCGGAACGACGTCATTGTGAGCTACACCTTATGTGTGGGGGGTGAAAACGGACGAGCACGTAATCGTTTGACGCCTCAGTCCCATGACGGCGTTGCATCGCATGTCGCTCACAGAGCAGCCTGCGCGCCAAGAAGCGTCTCTGGTTCTGCAATATATGCCGAGTAGTATGAACGCCCGCCACTTTATTGTTTACACGAACGGTGTCTAGGCAGTCTTACACGTGCCATGGTTCCGCTCATCGTAAGAATCATCCCACGTCATTTCCTCTCTAAGCCCAAGCACCATCTCATCAACTCGGTCATGCAACCGGTATGACTATGGCGGATTGCCACGTCAATATTGCTCAATACCATACAAGGCTGACTCCGCTTCCCATTGCGCCCAACATGTGACCCGTGTTCTGTGTGACGGCCCCCAAAATGCTTTCTTGTCGCTTCTTCTCACGATCCAGACCCGTGCCGCTCTCTCACATAGGTCGCATGCGGGGCTACTGCATCTTAATTTAGCCAGCCGCTGATGTGACTGCAAACAAAGAGCGGTGGCGTACACTTTGATTCTACTAGTGTGTGCTTTTCTAAACAGGGATACGAGAGGATTGAGAATACCGAGCCTCAATGTTGGCGAGGAGACATTTTCATTGTTCTTTGAGAGGGCACGCTATGGTGGAAACTTGATCGATAAGGCAGTAATTGTGATTAATGATTCCTGTCTTCACAATATTATGAAAATAGGGAGAGTGACAGACACGAGCAGTTCAGCCGGTTCTTACTATATGCGCAAGTTACGGAATGCGCGTGCAGAGACGATCCTTGCCGCCGCAAGCCAAACGGTAACAATACGCAGGTTGCACTGGCGGACATGCGTATATCGAGGATCTCCAGCAGTACCCTGCCGCTTCTGCATATCGAAAGCTAGAAGATCCATCCTCGGGATGAAGTCACCGGTGTGGGGAGTACACGATGCTGCATGGTGGGGCTGCAGATGCAGTACTGTTTTGCGATGATGACCTACACAAGGATCGCAATGCGCAATGAAGCATGTTGCGAACTGCGCGAAAACGTTCAACTGTCGTGAGACACCGGGGAATATCGAAAACTGCTGATGGTGCGAACGTTGTGCCATGCGCTAAAACAGCAATGCGGTGTACTATTACATTACAGTCGTAACGAGTGTATTAGTGGGTATCTCAGTCATCCAATCCTAAACACCTCCAAAGAAAGTCGATCTGAATTCGGGTAGAAGTGGTAAGAGACGAAGCAGCGCGACATAAAGCTATCAATCATTTAAAAAGGAAAAACGGGGAACCACAACGTTATGGTCGAGTCACAACCACAAATTTCGACCTTTACGACGGGGACATCGGTCTGTTTGGGTCGTCTACACTTGTCGCCCAGCGCTCTAGCTCTTCGGGTGTAGGCTGTGAGACCGCTGTACTATCGCTTTGGACGGTCACGTCGCTCAATCCTCTGGTGTGTGACGGCCGTCGCTGCATCGTAGACTCTTCCGCGTCTTCAGCCTCTCCCGATTGTGCTCGTGTCTTCGTTCTAGTGATCTCTTCGGTAATAGCTGGCGCGCCAGGCCCTGCGGCTGGGTTGGTCGCATCATTACCAGGCTCTGTTTCTGACGCTTTCTTTGCCAACACTTCGTCGATATTGGTAGAAAGTGAGTTGTCGCTGGGACTTCGGCTGTGCGGAGGTTTCTGCAGAAGTTTTGGATCTTGGCTCCTGTCGGATATGGAGCTTATCGCGTCTTCGCCGGGGAGTTCTGCAATCGGCGTGCGCGGTGTGTTATTGCCGGATGAGTCGTATTCCCTCGTTACACCGTGGCGTCGCATCCTACCAGCAGCAAAATAGTCGACAGTATCACGGCCTTCGGACGGAGGGCTGTAAAGCTCGGCGGGAGTGCTTTCTGGTGATAATTCGCTGATAGGAGGGATAGACTTGTGGTCAGCGTTGTAGTATCCTGTCGTAGAATCTTTTGGTGATTGGAGACTTTCAGAGCCAGTGAGCTCTGAGATA
This sequence comes from Alternaria panax, assembly GCA_019702505.1. NCBI lineage: Eukaryota > Fungi > Ascomycota > Dothideomycetes > Pleosporales > Pleosporaceae > Alternaria > Alternaria panax. Next base: position 3,705,572 of record JAANER010000004.1, read on the forward strand.
CGGCGATACTTAATCTCAGTGCCCGCATGGGTCGTGTCGATTTCAGAAGGCTTCTCATTGTCTTCCTCGGTCTTCTTCGCTTGTCGGCGTTTCCTCCACAAGAAGAAGACGCCAACTGCGATTATAATGAAGACGCCGACAATGCCAACAACGATGCCAGCTATTGCGCCAGGAGAGAGACCGCCCCCAGACCCATCATCCGATGGCGTAGGTAGCCCAGTATAGGATTTGTCGAACATGGTGACAAGGCTTGGGTTTGGCATTGGATCAGAGAATATAGCTGGAGCGACTTTGAAGTTCTGGTGCTCATAGTCAACAATAAGGTATGCTTCCTGCAAGAGCGTGCGTCCCAAGACAGATTGTTTATTTCCAGCTCGCTTTATAGGAAGGTATCGTGTCTGTTTGGTGAAGAACAGAAAGCCCGCTTGTTGGATCAATGCCGAGTATGGTAAAACGATGGACGTGAATTTCGCACTGTCAGTATTGGCGCTGGCGCTGATTTTGAAGGAGACTGTCGCCTTCAGGCGCAGGTTCTGTTGGTGTGACGTGTCGTTCACGGTGAACAGTTGGCTAAAATCGTCGAATCCTAGACCAAACTCGGTAATGAAATTATCGCAGACTTCATCAGGCAAGACAAGGTATGGGAGGGTGGAATCGATGACGGCGGAAAAGCTTTGGTTAGTGAAAGACCTAGTATCGGCGTCGGCACTCTGATCTGGCTTGTAGGTGATGGAGTTGACACCAATAGCTAGCGTCGTGTCCTGCAGACTGGGCATATCGATTTCGACACCTTGCTCAGACAATCGCGCTTTATCGTAACCACCTAACACCAAGCTTCCAAGTACTCCGTGGTTGTTGCCTGTGTGTATTAGTATTCTGAAACGGCAAGGATTGTTGTAACAGCGGTAGTAACCACTCGTCTACTCCACAAGATGCACTTACGATAGTAGGCACCAGCCGTGTATCCAAACGAGCGACTAGCGATCTTGTGTGCACTTCCGTAGAGATTATCAATGAAGTTTGGCTTGAGAGCGCTAGGCGGACCGGTTGACCCCACAGCCAATCCTAACGAACCCATGAAGAAGTTCGAAAGTGTATACTTCACGACGTACTGTTCCGACAGCATGACACTTTGTGGCGAGGTTTCACCCAAGCCCACGTTGTCCACACCCCACACCCCAGCTGGACTTCCCTCCAATGCGCTTGTGTTGAACCATGGGGGTAGAGGTATTGTGTATGTTCCTGCGGTCTGCCATGTAGAGGATTTGGTTTCATCGAAGCCTAGAGATTGACCGTCGCCAAACGGCATAATACCGCGACTGGCTGCACAGTCTTCGGGATTGGGCTCATTACACCAATCAGTCTGTTGCGGTATCAGAGTGGCTGGCGAGGATGTGGATATGAGCACCCTAAAATTTTGGCCGTTGCTGTTGTTTTTGCCATCGTCGCCAATGTTGATAAAGAATGTTGACCAACTGCCGTCGTTGCCTTCAAACTTCCCGCTCGGACTCAGAACGTATGGCGTCGGCGGAAGCTGGATTTGCTCGGCGCGCTTCATGAAGAACATTTTAGCAACTTAAGCATAGCGATCCAGAAGCGAAGTGATGGGCGATCGGTTGATAAGAGGGGACTAGAGATAAGGAGAAGCATGAGCCGTGGAAAAGACCAACACCATGTCAGCTTCCACAATTTACTAGCGGCAGCCTTGCCCGTGGGTCGGCTGAAGCTGGAGATGCGGCAGCACTAGAATCGAGCCAGGACTCTCTGAAGTAATGCGCACCAGCACCCGAATAGACAACAATCTAAACGTCCTCATCGACGTCGCTTGGATCGGTTGAATATCGATTCGTCTGGCCATTACAGGCGCGTCAAGCCCATCCGCTTATTGCGGGTGTATAGTGTCCGTGCCTCAGGCGGGGTAGAGGCACAGCATCGCCAGGGCGCCCTGAGGTTGCATATTGCCTATGTTAAGGCCAGACTCTGACTGGCGTGGCGGTACCGGTGAAGGGGGCATAGGTTGTGTGGGCGCCAGCGGGTTTCCCATTGGGGGAAGAATCAGCGTAGAAGGATCGCGACGGCCTATCAATCGAGAATCTGCATGGTAATCGATGTTGAGCAGGGCCACAGAAAGGCTGCATGCTGAAGTAGCTGGAAAGGCAAACTTCGAGAGAGACTTTCGACGGCTTGCGGAAAGGCGTTGGAAGCTTGACTGGATAGAGTCGGTAGGGCCGCTCGATGATCTTACTAAGCGGAAGCCAGCGGCCTAATCGCGCGAGCCGCCGCCCCACTATCCCGCAGAGCATGGCCCTCGATTCTCACGTGCATGAACCTCCACCTACACGTTGCAACATGCCCTGATCACAGACGTTCCTGTTGACACCCTGCACGACCACACCCCAGAGGAGACGCATCTATACAGGCTATTGCACAGGGTCGTGTAGCCAGTGCGAGTATGGCGCTTGGTACCGGCGCACCTGCGTAAGGGCCGCCCTTCCACTTCAAGCTTCGCTCCTCATTTCAGCCCCCAGAACACTGCCCTCATCAGGATTCCGTTTGGCACCAAATAATATCGCTGGCGATCATGGGCTGCAGCATACTAACCGATAGAAGGGAGCTTGCTCGCTTGATGCGGCCTCACATGTATCCATGTCAGCAATCGCCATGGATGGGCTTTTCAACTCCGCTCCAGACCTTTGGGTAGGATAACGTCCCGCATCACCTACGGTTGTCCGACCATTCTAATTATGTGGGCCGAATGCCACACCACTTCCTGGGTATCCACCAAGACATCTGTGGTCTTACCCTGCAGCTCTGGGTTTTGTGGCGGCCTCTCGCCATTGAGTTGCGCCGGTTGTATTGCTTGAAAATGGCCTAGGCAATTTGAATTCACTTCGATGCTGCGACTAAGGCCAGGCGTTTTTGAACGGCAGGCGGTCAGGTAGACCTATGCCTTCGCCTTGGTTGTTCTGCTTTCGGCGTTGTGTTTACACACCCTAGCGAACAGGATTACTGTCGAAGCTCTAGTAATCCCAGCCACACCAAAGGATTCATATGCCCAGGTGTTTCCTTCGTATGCAGCTTGGTCGTTAGTATCGTCATCGTTTTATAGTTACCCGTTCCTGTCTGCTTCCTTCCCCTTCCCGAGCCTCCAGCCCATCTTCCTTCGCAAGGTACGTTATGCTCCCTTTGGTACTCCGAGTTTGTCGTTCTTGATTCTTGTTCCACCCCGGTTGGAAGCGAAGCTAGTGCCACTCGCGCAACACTGCAACTACTTACCCACAGAGAGCATGATCTTTGCTTTGTTTTCATAGCACTTTGATTTCTACAGCAATCCGTCACGTGTCTGACCTAATCCTCCAGCTCCAAGCCGTGTGCCACTCGTTCAGCCGGAGTAGCAGTCTGTCGCTTCAAGATGCGCACTTGTTGGCTTCTCCTTCTGGCTTTGACCAGTACGGCTCGCGCCCAGTACAACAGCACAGTCTTGGGTGCTCAGGTCACACCATCACCGCCTTATTCTACAGCGGACTCTACTGAGGAGACACTGCAGGCGCAAGGTGGGGGATATGGGCAGAGCGGCAGTACTTGCAAGACCACGAGCACGATATACCAATATGGAAAGCCATCCACCTCCACCATCAAAGTCACTGTCACGTCGCCGCAAACGTGTCCGAAGCCTGTGACACAGACTAGAACTGTTACGTCGTCGCAAGGATATGGCGGGGATTATCCAGTAACCGTCACTGTCACTTCTACCAAGGAAGTCACCAAGTCTGGTGGATATAACACTTCTCCCCCGAAGACGATCACTGTCACATCAACATCAACATCAACGAAAGAAGTTACTAAATCCGGAGGATATGGCGTAACGCCAGATACAATTACCGTCACCTCTCCCGGATACTGCGCGTGTCCACCCCCTCTGACCGTAACGGATGTAAACAACTCCACTATTACAAAGGTATCATCGTCCTTGAGCTGTAGTCGAACCAATGCTGACTGAGAAAGACTGAACACGAAACTGTTACTGCGTCGGAGTATTGTCCAGTCAAACCCCCTGTGACCGTGACTTATGTCAACAACTCTACTATCACAAAAGTACATGCCATCCTCGCAATGTTGCCATGTCATCGCTAACAAATTAGACCGAGCATGAAACCGTTCCAGGGCCCACGACGACCATCAACAACACCATAACGCAACTTACCACCATGACACTGACTTCAACAGTGGTAACAGTAAGTAATCTTTCGCGGAATTGTCCTTGTCTTGCCCGTGCTCTCCACGTTTTGATCACATGCTATGTTGTCACTTGCCTCCAGGGCCGTCCTGGGACTTCGGCTTACTGCCCTTTTATCGAACGCAACTCCTTGCATTCTACTAACATGCCCGCAGTTAGTTCCGACTACCGAAATTAGCTACGAAACAACCACAGACTACAAAACAACTACCGAAAACGAAACAACCACCGAATATGAGACGACGACCGACTTCAAGACAACTACCGACTTTGAGACTACTACAGAATACGAAACAACTACGGGCTATGAGACAACTACAGATTACGTCACTACACCATTGACAACGACGGAAACCGACACCACCACGCAAACCGATGTTTCTACTACAGTCAGCATTTCCACTTCAACTTACACCTCGGTCACTACTTACTCCACGACGATCTACGAGACTAATACTGTGACATTACCTGGAACTACCTCCGTCATAACAGAAACAGTTGTCTCTAGGACCACGGAGACGCTTACTTTGACTGACTTCATACCCGTGACACAAACTATTCCTGGGCCAACCATATCAGTTCCAGGTTCAACCGAGACTACGGTGCAGACAGTATCGATACCTGGACCGACTGCGACTTCTGTACAAACAGTCTCAGTACCCGGTCCAGTCGAGACGGTGTCAGTACCTGGGCCGACTGAGACGATCATCAGTTTCCAGCCAACTACAACCACAGAGGTAGTCAGCATAACCACAACGTCCTTTATGACCAGTGTATCAACGTCAGTGTCAACGTCGACAACAACACAATTCATTGTGACCACTTTCACTCTATCTGGCACTACAAGCATTAGCACTGAGACAGTAACCTCTGAGGTATTAATCACTACTACGTTTACGGAGACCGTTCCTACCACTGTCGTCTTGACGTCCGATCGAACTTTCGTGATCACGACTCCAGGTCCCACTCAGACCGTGGAGGAGACCGACACCAGTACCACGACAGTGGAAGAGACCGACACTCTTACCCGGACAGTGACCGAAGTATCTACTGAGCTCAGTACTCTGACTTTGCCGCCACAAGTCATCGTGACTACGACTACCCTTGAGGGCGAAACTTCGACGTTCACAACTCAAATTCCGCCGAGCACTATGGTATCAACCATCGTATCGACTCTCACTTTCCCGCAAGTCACAGTGACCTCTGTCAGCATATCGCCTCCAGAGACAGTAGTCGAGACATTTACACAGCCGGGTCAGATTACTACCGCCACTTTGACGCTCCCTGGAAGTTCGACAACATTTACCACGCAGCTCCCCGCAAGCACGGTGCTCTCTACCATTACTCTACCAGGCGATGTTACGACCACCACAGTTCAGCTTCCCGGAACTACTTCTGTGATAACATCTCAGCTACCTGCGAGTACTGTTATTTCGACATTAACGTTACCGGGCGATGTTGTGACTACCACAGTCCAGCTTCCCGGAACTACAGCCGTTATAACGACCCAACTGCCCGCGAGTACTATAGTCTCGACACTGACGTTACCTGGTGGCTTTACGACTACGACCGTTCAGCTTCCCGGAACTACGTCCGTCATAACGACTCAGCTTCCCGCGAGTACTGCGGTATCTACTTTAACGCTATCGGGTGATGTTGTGACTTCCACGATTCAGTTGCCCGGGGAAACCTCTGTTGTGACTAGTCAGCTACCAGCCAGCACTGTCCTCTCGATTGTAACTCTACCTGCAGTCACTTCCACGGTGACTAACGAGTTGCCCGAAAGTGTTTCGACAAGTACTCAACTGTCAACTGTCACCTTGCCAGGATCTACAGTTTTGAGCACCATGTCACTTCCCGGCTCGATCTCGGTTTCTACATTGACTTTACCTGCGACGACCTCAGTATTTACTGTTCTCGTCACACAGTCTTTCGTTACTACTCAGGTTCAGCCAACGACTATTGTGCAAACACTAACACCGAGCTCGTCTTTCACAACACCCGCATCTATCTCGTGCTCTAGTCAATGCCAGATTGATGTCACTGCGACCAGACTAGAGTACCCTGGGGCAGTTGTGACGAGCACCGTATCTGTGCCAACTGTCACCCTCGAGATTTATACGGATGAGTTCTCGAACGAAGTCAGCTCTTCTCTCTTCATCGTTCCACTAGTGTCTCAAGCGCCGCCAACATTCATATGGACCTACTCTGGCGTAACTCTGACTTACCCTACGACGTATGTGGCCTACGAAACGTTCAGCCATCTTGAGGTTGAGGCAGTAGGGACAGCTTGCGTGACTGAAACAGACACTTTGACCTTGCCAGCGCCTACTAACTACGCCTCTCTCATCGTACCCTTAAGTGAGGTATCTAATACGGCATTTGTAGCGCCTACGGTAGTCGAATATCTCAATCAGCAGCCGACGATTCTCGCTCAACTTGGCCAACCGATCGGACCAAGCGCGTGCGATCCAGCCAGCGGAAGCACAGTCGAAGGCATTCAATCCACAGTTGGAACTGCCGTTTATGTCACGTCCGTTGGAGGCTTGTCAACAAAAACAGTCCGCAAGCCGACAGCGCAGTCCGTGGTCCTGCCTACTTCTGCAGTTCCCACCCCAACCAGCGCAGCACCAGTCACCACTGCTGCTCTCCCAAGCTCCGCGGCACCACTTCCTCCCCCAACTTCAAGTAGGGCTCCCCCTCCACCTCCTTCTAGCGTGATCCCAGTACCTAGTAGCTCGTTGGCTCCACCATCACCCCCAAGCAGTGCTCAACCACCACCTACGAGTAGCGCTTCACCACCACCTCCGCCGAGCGTTGCTCCACCACCCAGCAGCGAGGCACCCGCGCCAACCAGCACTATTCTCCCGCCATCCAGCGTTGCGCCTCCACCAACGAGTATTGCGCCTCCGTCAAGCAGCATTGCTGACTCTGCGTCTGAAGGTCCATCGCCGTCTCCCATCCCTTCGTCGTCCATCTCACCTCCGCCTCCCGAATCGTCAGCGGTTCCGGAACCATCGACCATCATCGAACCCTCTTCCTCCGCTCTTCCACCTCCTTCCTCCTCGATTGTCCTATCTAGCCGAACATCAACGCGCTCCACCACTACCTCGGACGGCACATCATCGGTTTCACTGAGCTCCACTTCCGAGTTCACTGCAGGTGCTGCATTGCCAACAGGGCATATTGCGGGTTTGCTGATTGGAGCTGCAGGCCTGGGTCTGGGACTTTTTTAATCGCGCACTTGGAAAAAGGAGGATAGTACATATTTTCCAATGTTTGATGTTTAATTCTCTAATGCATGATAACGGGTTACTGCACATGTTTACGGATGTGTGTTGGATGTAATGCTAGGGACAATGAAAATGCTTCATTTTTGCTAATCTCCGCTACCGGTAAACCGATCGTGTCTCCAAAACCGACTCTTGGCGTCTCGTGATGGAGTTCTTCTCTACTAAAGCGTGATATCATTTTCTCACCACCGTTTTCCAAGTCAGGTAGCGGCCGTCTCTACGCTCTTTCCATTACACCCCTCCGTCCTTGCCCCACTTTAGTCCCACCCCACCATAATCCATCAACAACCTTATCTCAGCCTCTCTGTACCCCTCACCACAGCAAACCAAGCAACATCCATGTAATTCCAAGCCTCCCAATACAACTATCCATTCTAGCATCTCCATTTGCAGCGTTCATCCAAATACACACGCAAGCCAGACGTGCAAGCCAAGCTTTTCCGTTCAGCTGAGTTATTGAGTGCCACGGATAAACGCCACTAGATACGGATATGGGCCGATGACCACAAAGCTCTTGGATCTATGGAGCCGAAGTTAGCCTGTGAGGCGAGCCATGTCCACGCAATGTCGCCGGATGGGGAAGTAGCGGCCGAGTATGAGGCCGTTGGATATTGGTGGTGGCGGTGTTTGGTGGGCTAGGTTGGGCTTTGGTCCATCGGATATCACGCATCACTGGGCATCAGGATGGTGATTGCGAGAGATGTGCATCCATGGTAAGTGGGGTGAGGGGAAAAGCAATGTTGACCCTGCATCTAGCTATTGCGCATTTGATATGGATCAAGACGATGTATGCCAACATAGTGAACTTTAGCGCCGTCATCGCTATCTTGGGTATGCAAGTGCTAGATATACCATGTCGGTCCCGGAGTGAATCCAAACACTTACTCATGGGCATACTCAAGTTGGATGTTGGAAGAATATACACGCTATGACTGGAAGATTGGAGAAAAAGTATCCAGCAGCTTCGTAGGCTAACGAAAGAGCGGGACAGAGACCTATTGTTTAGCCTCATGGTGATTTTGGTCGCATGACGCCTATCACAGATATAAAATCAAGATCTATATTTAAAGCTCTCGGATCAGGAAGAGCATCAATTTGAATTTGAGAGAAATGATCTGATGAGCTGGTGAGGACAGCATCAACGGGGAAAGATCATGGCTATTCTTCGTATATCTTTGTTTTTTACGAATGGATAGCAGCTGCACTATCTTCCACACATGGAAACGCGTGAGAAATATTCCGTTATTGTCGTGAATAAGCCGCATGGTATTTCGCGGCTCTCGCATGGAGAAGAGAAATATACCGTCTTGCTAAGTATGATGGTGTTTAGTTCAACTTTCTTAGGCGCGTTATGGAGGGTCTCTTCGGAATCCTGAAACATGACTGTATGTCGGATACTTTCCGAAAATAACCCAGCGAGTAGACGGCGCTCACACAAAAGGTCCCGTCTGATGTTTGGACAATACGCAGTCGAGCGGGGGTGCGAGACGGAAGAATGAAAGTAAAGGTGAGCTTTTGTACGTCTGTTCCGCTTCTACTCGTCTGCAAATCAGGCAAAGATCGGAGCGAAGCCTTCGTCATAGAGGCTTTAGTTGAGCAGTTTGAATGCTGCGCCAAAGACGCCATCGCAGTCATGTCTCTGGTTCCAGGAAGTCGCCTCTCATATCATCGTCCATTGCGAGTTTCAGAGAAGCACAGTCTTCCTCCCACATCAACAGTTAGAATCGCCATTTTGAAATTTCGTTTTTGATAATGCGTTGAGTGGAAAGTTTGAAGGATGTGAAGGTGAACATGAAGTGCGGACTCATATGTGTGCTTGCTTTCTGGTCTAACACATTTGTTCGGATGTTATGCAATCTTGGGAGCCTTTTCGTCAAGCAGCGAGCAGCACATTGGATAATCCAGCTACTCTTTTCATCGTATATTAGCAGAGTTTTGGACGAAGGCCAGAATATTTTCGTTTTGTTGAATTGTTTTCGTGCGGCAAATGAAGCGGAGAGGCTACGTCGTCTGATTGTAGGTTTTTGATCGATTTTTCCACATATGTAGTCGTCAAGACGTCGAGATGGACGGACACATGGCACCATCCAACACTCTTTTTGATAGTGGGGACAGAAGAGCAAAAGTTCCCACACGTAGCTAATGACGCCGACTTTTGGTAGTGCGATGTATCCTTGTGGTCGAAGACTAGTCCGCCCTATGGCATATGTTCTTCTGGTCTCGAATTAGAGGAAAGAGAAAAATGATAATGATGATTACTTCAAGAAGAAAGAGGGGAGAAGAAGGCCGGCTTATATAGTCTTGAGCCAAGCAAAGACGAAACAGACGCCACATGTTCCAGTCATGCTGTAGTTGATTAAGCGGCGGCGCGAGGTGCCAAAGTCCATGAGTTGTTTCAAAGTATCTTTGAGATTGGTGTAGTACACGCAAATTCTCCACAGCATATACCGATCTGGGCCTCGTTGTTGATAGTCGCTAGGAAAAGAGAGCGGAATAAGGTGTTCATAATATCAATGGTTTAGATCCGTGCAACCTCAGTGCCAGGTGGATGACGTCTCGGTATATTTCCAGACGACTGCAGCCATATGATTGTTGTCTTCAAGTTTCGGTAACGGTAGAGCCGGCGCACCATGTGCCACTTTCAGGCAGTTTTTTTTTTGATAAGATAGTGATCAGCATTGGGGACTGGGAAAAATGGAAAGTTTTGCAGAATGCGGATTACATGATCGGTAGAGGACGAAAGGCGGCACCATAGGTCGGTCAATAACTCATTTTGGTCATGTTTCGATGGGCGTGTTGGTACACGAGGAAGAGAGCAGCGACTGACTTCCATATCTCCATCCCAGAAGCCAGCGCTAGTATGACGAGACTCCGAGTACTTCAAGTATACCAAGCTTGCAGTTCAGTATTGAGGGGAGATGATGCGAACAGGCCTGCACACGAGGATCTATCGAGAATGCTTTCGATTGATGTAACCCATGGTGTGTTTCTTGTTGCCCGCATAGGTCCGATTCTTGTAATTTTTTTATTCGCAACCTCACTGGTGTCGCATAACAAAGGCAGCAAGAGAAAAGACCACATGCTTACGTTTCAAGCCGTACTTTGATACTGTAACACTAGGACATCCACACAGGTCATGGACGAGAGGACCGCGAACCTTGGTGGAGGCGTACTTCGCGCCTGACATACCAGGTTGCCATGTTTGCTTTGGTTTTGTTGGAAGAGCTGGCAAACGTTTTGCAGGAAGAAGTTTATAGGTGTCGGAAAACACACGGAATGCAGCTCGCCCGATTTGAGTTTTCAAACGGTTTGGTGACACCGCAGTGCCACTTAGCTGGTACGGTTGCGTTTTGAGGGAAAAAGTGAATGAAGGCATGAGAGAAGACAAGAAGGAGATGAGAAGAAAGCGCGGCTTTTATAGCTACCCACGAAGGATGTGTCGCGACCAAAGTTCGAACGCAAGCACAAGATGGTTCAGCCCAAATATGGCGATTCATGTATTTCGTGCTTTCAAATGTACAACACCATGGTGTCATGTATATGGACATGTGCATGTGCTGCAACTATGCGTACCTCTCGAGTACCTCCGCAATCTTTTCCCTGACACCTTGCTTGCCCTCATACTTCTCCAGAAGCTTAGCAACAACATCCTCCCTCTTTTGCCCACTAGCTTCCCTCAGAATCTCACCCTCCTTTGGTAGTCCGATCCAAGCATGCGGGTACTCCTTGTAGTCTGCCTCGCTAATCAAAGGCAACGGTGCCTCACGACTTTCAGCGAAGAAAGCATCCACGTCCCTTCGCATGACGTCCGACAGGGTGTTGGGTTTCCAGTTCGGACGCTCCTTTTTGCGCTCGACCAGACGTGCCGTCACACCCTCGACGAAGTCGGGATGAGCCATGAACCGAGAAGCGATGTCGTACTCTTTCTGGAAGGTTTGCGCGATGGACCATTGGCGGCCGACGCGCATCTGACGGAGAGCTACGTAGACCGAGATTGGCGACCGGCTGTTGATAGTCTCAATAGTCTTGTCGGCCCACTTCTGGATCTCCGGGTCGTTGTGCCCGGTCTTGACCTGCTCGAGCGATGCCACAATGTTGTCAATGCCTGGCTGGTCGTCATGGAAGACGCTGTCGATGACCTTGCGCAGTTCACCTGAGATGTGTGGTCGCTCGGCGGGGAGTCCAGTGCTGAACTCTTCGATTGTAGCGTTGATGATCTTGAACCGCTCGTTCAGCTGCATGTAGTCGGGAAACTGTAGTTCGGCAAGACGCGCTTCGAGTTGCTGGAGGGTGGAGGAGTGGATGTAGTGGGTTGCGATGCCGTGGTAGAAAGTGTCTACGCCCTTGAGTTGTTCGGAGGTAAGAGCGAGGTATGTGCCGAGAGCGCCTTCCATGCGAGGAAGGAAGAAGGATGCGCCAACGTCGGGGAAAAAGCCGATGGTCGTCTCGGGCATGGCAAAGAGGGTGTTCTCAGTCGCGATTCGGAAGGGCGCGTGTATCGACAGTCCAACACCACCACCCATTGTAATGCCATCCATAAAGGCGACATATGGCTTCGTGTATGTTGCGATGAGGTGGTCCAGCTTGTATTCCAGCCCGAAGTAGTCTGAGCTCATCTGCTGTCCCTTTGCTCCTTCCTTGTTCCACTTTGCGAGCGCGGCAACGTCTCCTCCCGCACAGAAGGCGCGACCGTTGCCCTTGATTATGACGACACCTGCCAATTCCGACTTGGCCCATTCTTGCAGCCTCGGTATGATCTTGCGGGCCATGGAGCCATTGAGGGAGTTCAGCTTCTTCGGTCGGTTGAGCTCGATGCTGCGTACGCCGTAGTTGTTGGTGAAGATGACATCATCAGGGTCATCGTCTTGCTGCGCCTTGAGGAGGTCTGCCGTGGGTGTGGCATACTATGCGTTTGTTAGGTGTTGCCGCGGTACAGTGTCGTCGCGTGGTGGGCTGGAGGGGTGCTGTGTTGTACCTTTCTTGACCCGCTCATCCAGGCTGGATTTGTGATCTTTGCGCGCAAAGGCATAGTGCTAGTCGTACTTATCCGCGAGACGCTGCTCAGCGGCGTTCTTGTCAATGTGCGGAGAGACATGTGGTGTGTCTAGGTGAATGCGCGACGATGATGCACCTTTCACAGCTTCTGCCGACGAACCTCGGGTATCCGCGCAGGATGGCTACTGGGATCTCGAGGGGTGCAATTGATCTACCGTGGTCGTGCAACGAAAGCTCGTGAAGACCCCCAGAAGACCGATATGAAAGACAGCAAGAAGTAGCGGGAAATGTGTTCCGCCCGCAATGCTCCATCGCTCCTTCTCAAAGTTGTCGAGCTCGGATCTCCCCCTCACATGATTGGACGATGCGCTACCCTCTTGCGCTAAGAAAATGATTTGAGCCTCGCCATCTCCAGACATCACCGCCATCTCAAGCAATCGCCTCCCCTCGTTCCTTCCGCATCGTGTGACCGGGTCAATCATGTCGAGCTTCTCCAGAGTTTTCCTGCGCACCTCGCGCTCTGCCCTCCAGTACCAGCGTGGCGTCTCCCCAGTGCAAAATGCATTGGGCGCGCAGGGCACCAGCAGGTGGATGAACGGTGTACGGAACTATGCCGCCTTCACCAGAGACAAGCCCCACGTCAACATTGGTATGCTTCCCCGAAGACACTGCCTATGGGTATACTAATGGTTGCCAGGCACCATTGGCCACGTTGACCACGGCAAGGTACATCGCCGCTCACCCCACGCCTCCACCATCATCACCGCTAACCCACTATAGACCACGCTCACAGCCGCCATCACCAAGCGACAAGCAGAGAAGGGCTACGCCAAGTACCTCGACTACGGTTCTATCGACAAGGCCCCCGAAGAGCGAAAGCGTGGTATCACCATCTCCACCGCCCACATCGAGTACCAGACCGACAACCGCCACTATGCCCACGTCGACTGCCCCGGTCATGCCGATTACATCAAGAACATGATTACGGGAGCTGCCAACATGGACGGTGCCATCATCGTCGTTGCTGCGTCGGATGGTCAGATGCCCCAGACCCGTGAGCACTTGCTGCTCGCCCGTCAGGTTGGTGTCCAGAAGATCGTTGTCTTCGTCAACAAGGTCGACGCTGTCGAAGACCCGGAGATGTTGGAGCTCGTCGAGATGGAGATGCGTGAGTTGCTCAGCAGCTACGGCTTCGAGGGTGACGAGACACCCATCATCATGGGTTCCGCTCTATGCGCCATCGAGGGCCGCCAGCCGGAAATCGGTGTCACCAAGATCGATGAGCTACTGGAGGCTGTCGACTCATGGATCCCCACCCCTCAGCGTGAGACCGAGAAGCCTTTCCTCATGGCTGTTGAGGACGTCTTCTCCATCGCTGGACGCGGTACCGTCGTTTCGGGCCGTGTCGAACGCGGTATCTTGAAGCGCGACGCCGAAGTCGAGCTCGTTGGCAAGGGCACCGCGCCAATCAAGACCAAGGTCACTGACATTGAGACCTTTAAGAAGTCGTGCGACGAGTCGCGCGCAGGTGACAACTCCGGCCTTCTCCTCCGTGGTGTTAAGCGCGATGACGTTCGCCGTGGTATGGTCGTTTCCGTTCCCGGACAAGTCAAGGCCCACAAGAAGTTCCTCGTCTCCATGTACGTTCTAAGCAAAGAGGAGGGTGGTCGCCACACTGGCTTCGGCGAGAACTATAGGCCACAAATGTTCATCCGAACCGCGGATGAATCGTGCGCACTTCATTTCCCCGAAGGCACCGAGGACGCGCACGACAAGCAGGTTATGCCCGGTGACAACGTCGAGATGGTCTGCGAGCTCCACCAGCCCCACGTTCTAGAGACTGGTCAGCGCTTTAACATGCGTGAGGGTGGCCGAACTGTCGCTACTGGTCTAGTTACGCGTGTTCTTGAGTAATTCAATGAAACTCGATTAACCCGAAGAAAAGGCGAACACATCCGGGGCGGATCCCAAGAAGCCTTTTTTGTAAAATTATTTTGTTGGACATATCCCGGCTCTCCGCTTCTCGATTACCCTACATCATGTACTTTAGCAGCACGACAAAACGGATCTAGATGGGAGGTGTTGACTCAACGACGAACATGGCAGAATGTAATGACCTTTGACAACAGTCGCCTCTGCAACCCTGCTGAACGATCACTAGGTCTCGACTACTTGATAAACAACAAAATGTTGATATGTCTTGAAGGCGCTATTGGGTGGTACCGGAAGGCTTGGAGTAAGTAATCCACCACCTGCCTGTACTGGTATACGTGCTCTCCCCTGCGACTCCACCTGGAACGCCAGATCACCTTCAAGATGGAGACACCCGTTCGGTACCCCGTTCAGGCAGCCCTGGGCCTCTCCATGCCACTGCATGAAGCTTCTCGAACGCAAATCACCGCATCCAGGCTTAGCCTCGCTTCCGAGGCGTTGCGCGCTGGGTATTGTCGGCCGAATTGTTATCACTACAGAGGCCCGGACCGAATTTTAGGCGTTCCTGCTGCTGCTGCTGCTGCGTTCACTTCAGATGTGCCACCGGATATACGCCTCGGGCAAGCCCACGCTTCGTCTTCTTGATCATGCGTTTCTTCAATCACCATCCCAGGAACAAACTAGAAACTTGTTCAACAATGTACGCGTAAATGTACGCTGCATATCGAGCGTCAATTTGACCGTCATCCAGGTCCCAGGAACGGCTCATACGGATTCAAACCTGGTGTACGACTAGCGGCTCATGGGTGAAACTAGTAGTGATTCGTGTTATAGACCGTCGCGCATCCAGTCCCTCCCTTGGCCCATAAAATACCCCATGGCTGTGGAGCTGTCCCAGCATCCAAATATGCACGCTAATCAAAAAAATTGTTCGATATGTTCCTAACCAATCAAGAATTGGTCGCTTTTTGAAGGGGAAACTTCCTCGCAGCTAGCTTGGCAAAAAGCTCAACCACCACAGTCGCCCAGCAACCCCTCATCCAAGGGATTAGGCTACAATTGATCGATCATGGTAACATTAGTGCTGGTACAGAAGGAGTTCGTCTTGACACAGGTGAGCCACCAGCACGGACCAGAGATACCCTCATCCAAGCTAGATCGTAACCTCTTCCTAGCTGCCGGGTCTTTGCGCCGGCACGTTTCAACGTGCTAACACCTAATGGCAAAGTTTTGCGACTTGGCCGCAGGTGCCGCAACGTGCTGATCGTCGTTGATGCGTTGAGCTAATTAATAGCTCACTGACATCGGGACCCTACGTTTCCTTCTTCCTCCGAGGTCCAATCGCAACCCAGCGTGGCTTTGAGCGGCAGGAACCAGGTACCTACTGGCTTAAATATTGCTATTATCAGGATTGAGCTGCTCGGGTGGGGATACTGCGCCAGTCATGTTCTTGCTTGACCTGCACCCGTGGATTGCAAACTGAAAAAGATCGGCAGGATTGCGCCGGTATCCCTTGTTACATTTCACGAAAACGGCTATCGCACAACGATTGGCATGCTACGCAAGCATTGCATAGATTGCAGATATGTCACCATCATGCAGGCGTATGCACAGTATAGGATCGGCGCTGTAGTGTCGTAGATGGGGAATCAAGGTGCTCGCCGAACGGCGTATCGTATGGCGAATGCGGCCCTCCAAGTCGTCGTCGCTGATCGCGTCTCCGAGTAGTCAATATACATGACCGAGGTACCAAAACATCATCAAGCGAAAGATACCGACCCCATGGGGCGGATTGGCACAGTTCGGGATCCTTACCGGGAATCACCATTTCGAATCCACTGGAATCCATTGTCTGGAATTAGATAAGACGTCAGACTGCGAGGAGCCGGCAAGATGTCCAAGCAGCCGATCCCCGTTCACAAGCGGAAAGCTGGGGCCAATAGTGCACCCAGTAATCCACTGGCTCTCTGATGCTCCGCAGTGGGCGAACGGCCCTCGTTTTGGAACTGACAGGCCTGATCCACATGTTCGAGCGTTGGCTGCACCGAGAAATTTCCCGAATTATCACTCATCTCCCGCTTTTCCAGACTTTAGGGTATACCGATGTTGTGTTCGTGGGGTGCCATGCTACGCAAAACTTTATTTACAAGAATAGTATCTGAGAAACAACTATGGTCAAATATACAACCCTCTGGCGCCCAGTGCAAATTTCCTTTCGAAATCGTTTTCCTGATTGGATTACAATTTTCGCCATATGGGTACAGCTCTCATGTGCTTGCAGCTATAGTCACTCGGTGGCATACAAACTTGAAAAGGTAGGCTAGAAGCGTGTTTACTCTGGAGATAGAGATAATTGCCATGTATCGTTAAGCTGCCGCGTATCGACTTTGACGGTTCATGTTCCAGGTGTCGCTGCGGTTGCGGTGGCTGCAGCTTGTAGGCCCGACCTCAGGTCGTATACCTGGGAGAGCCGACTTTGTCTGTACCCACGATAGTTCCTGAGCCACTAAGTAATCTCACTACGTCTAGAGCCGCTTATCACAGGGGCGGCCTGAAAGGGCGGATTTCGGGGACCGACTTAAGCAGCTAACAATTCCCATGGCACGCAATCGCTCGTGTATGCGACTTTTTTGCAACAATCCAAGTTATCTAACTGCCGAAAGTGGTAGGGTGAACTGAATTAACCCGACATTTACTCAGGCGCAATCCGATCGCGCCGCGGGGGTAATGCTGATGGCTGAGCCCCACTTACATAATGTAGTCCCTTTTCGGCAAGTGCTTAGTTATGTGGGCCCACCTAGTCTCCATCGCTGACATAGAATCCACACACAACGACGCCAGCAGTACAGCCGATGAGGCTGGAAGGACAATCTAGGAATTGCGGTGCGAGACATACGTCGATGGACATTCCTAGGGAGCCTTGACCCGCTTTGTCCCTTATCGCCTGAACCTGGCCGCAGCGGCCTAACCCGCAGCACATAGCCTTAAGCTCTGACATCTCCACCCTACATCAGTCATCGGTACGTCGACTGTGCTGTCAATCACGACTATCATCCCAATGAGCAACGCTGCTTTGATCGCTTGCACAAGATGTGCCATCTCCAAGGCACGATGTGACCGTAAGGTGAGTACCCCAAAGCCACGTGTTCCAGGTCCCCAATGCGACCGCTAACACAATGACAATAACAGGTACCATGCTCGCAGTGTGTTGCAAGAGGATATATTTGCCAGCCACGATGTACCTCGCGCCGGCCACGAGCTCCTCGAAAGTCATCGGCACGAGATCTGACTCCGGCTTCAGTAGAGCCGGCAAAGACCATCAGCTCCGACGGCAGCCATGTCCCAAGCATGGAGCAGTTCACCGGCTATATGGTGCCCGAAAATCAGCAGCAGAACAACGACATGTTTGTTTTCAACACCACACTATCTCAAGGGCCTCTAAACCTGGGTGGTTACGATGAGTTCATGAGTTTCACATATCCCGGTGTGACTGCCAATAGCGATGCTACGGATACAAGTACATCCAACAACCTCTTCTCTTCGATGCAATCAATGGATATGCACGGGAACGACCCTCAGTTCTCACCACTCGTAGTAGGAAATGGTCAAATGTTCCGACAGCATCATAATATGTCACATGCTCCAAACCAACCACCAACACCACCAGATACCACGCCCCGAACAACGAATAGCGTCCCAGCGAGCCCACCCGGAATGCAACTCCCATTTACTCCGGAAAGACGTCCCTCGAAGACGCCTATAGACAAACCTGCGACGCCGGACGATGCACTTACACAGATGGTGGAGCTGCTCGCTCAGCCTGACGCGTGGCACGGGCTCCCAGATGGCAATAGCGACTCAAGTCAGACCCTCTCACACGATGCACGAGATCGTATTGTCGCGACTGTTCAAGTACTATTGCAACGTGCGCTACAGAGCCGCTACTCGCCTACAGCGCCAAGCCAAGGTCTCTTCGGGCGTATCGTGGTGCTACCGCCTTCGCATGTGCTTATGCACTTTATTGATACCTACGCCAGTCGCATCGACTCCATTCAACCTTATCTGGGTCTTGCTGGCTCATCCATCGTCAATATCCAAGATATACTCCAAATCGATATGGCTGATGTTGGCATACTACTTATCATCCTCCTGATTGCGCAAGGTGCCATGCTTACAGATGATCCCGAATCACAAATACTCGCAAATGGTTTGATAGAAGTATGCAGAATCGCCTTGGACGATGTTCTTGAGAGCCGAAGCATATCCCAGCAAATGATTGGGGGGATTGCGTTGCAACTGCTCACACTTTGTGCAAGAAGTGGTAAAGACTCCTTTACCTCGTACGCTATGTCAAAACGAGGCCAGTACCTAAGTGTAAGTTACTTATTCCACAACCCACCGCAAACTAGCTCTAACGTTCATAGATGCTGAAATGCACTGGCGTCTTGCAGTCCGAACAGACCCTGCATAACCCGAAATCCGACGGAATGGAACTCTGGGAAAGATGGAAAGAACTGGAGCAGCGTAATCGGTATGATCCGTTTATCTCCCCATGGGGACGTCTTCCTAACATTTTCTAGACATGCGTATGCGTGGGTCTATGTCGATCTCGAGATCAGCTTACTGCACGATCTTCCACCGATACTCTCAGTGAACGACTTGCAAGTACCCTTACCACAGGACAACGAACTGTGGCATGCCCAGTCATATAGCGCGTGGCTCGAGCTCTCGGGTGTGAATGGGACCAGACCAGGGCCCTGCAATCCTGCGAAATTCGGTGCTTGGCTCGAACAACAAGGTGCCAGTGAAACCCGCTCTGGTCACATGACTCCATCGCTCAACGGCCTCTTCCGAAGTTTTCTCCAGGGCCGAATGGGTGATGATTTACCCTTACATCACCTTCGTCTCCTCCTCCACCCATTACAGGCCATGGTGCTCGAGCAGCAGCAACTTTTACGGATTTTTGATACCGATGAGCCGTCCAATCGATATCGCGTCCTCTCCAAGATAAAGATTCTGGGACGTTTGCAGGAGACTCAAGATTTGCTTCAGGATTTGGGAACGCTCCTGACTCGGCGCGCCCAAACCGCTGCTGTCGAAGATGAAAAGGGCCAGTTACACTCCACGGACTTCGTAAGCATGATTATGCTCCATCTGGTTAGCCTAAATGTCTTTACCAGCATCCCTGAGATTGAAAAGTGTGCCAAGGAAGTCCCACCCGCTTCGGACGCGACCCGTGCGGAGATGTGGCGCTGGGCACGCTATCCAGAAGGGGAAAGCTACGTCTTATTCCATGCCGGGCAAATCTTTCGACTGATCGACGGCTTATCAGTGGATGCACGACCGACCTGGTGGCCGGTAGCATTGTACCGTGCCGCCATGTCATGCTGGTCACTCCGATCTTTTGAGCGGCCTACTTCCTCCGCATGCGTCCAGGCACTCGAGGTTTGCATTGACGCCCTGTTACCTGCGGAGGAAGAGTGTTTCCTCAACACGACTACCGGCACGCCGGTTGTCACTCTCGTCGATAAGAGACGGTTACCAATTCTGGAAGGCGGCAACAGCTTGCAGTACTGTATCAGCAAGTTGGAAACGCACCCTACGCATTGTTCACGTAATGTTCTCGAGAAGGCTAGGTATTTCTTAAATAGATGGAGATGATGATGACAATGATCCGGTGCGGGCGTTCTATATCAGGCATGGGAATATATCAGGTATTGGGAGGTTCTTTTATCTGAACCAACAGGAAATCAGGAATATCACTTCGGTACCTCACCAGCCAGCGCTGTAAACATCGTTCATATGTCGTAGTGGAGAGACCAACAGGAAACAATAGGGTGCGTTGAAAGGCTGTCAAACTAGGAGATAGCGCGCCGAGTAGGAAATCCCGCAGGGCTATCTGGAACACTGACCCCAACAACAACAACAACCACAAATATACACTCATTTATTACGTACTGACACAACCAACCGTATCAAGCAGTCTTTCCGATGGAGAATGCCTGTGATACTCCACTACAATACCATTACTAGAACTTACCCTGAAGGTACACGCTAGCATCCACAATTCTAGCAGCGATCGCGAGACCCAGCGAATGCGTACAGGCTAGTTCAAAACACTCCTGACCGAAACGAAACCTATGTATATGCCACCCACCAACCACAAATAAAGAATGTCGAAGGGAATATATGATCGAAAACTTTACACTACAAGTTCTGGGTAATACCAGGACTGGCCTTTTCCAGAATCTCGCTCAATTCTTTCCAGATCCTCTTACCAAGCTCGGCGCCCTCTGCGCTCCTCGCCAACGGTGACGGGTCCTCGACATGGTCGTCAATAATGTACTCCCCCTGGCTGTCAGGCAGCGCCGTTGCGTTCACCAGCAACCGGCTACCCACCTCCAACTGTCGGCCCAACAACTTCTTGAACACGACGGGCGCCATACCCATATCCTTGACCAACTCGGACTTGCAAAGGCCAGGAGTAACACAGTTGATAACGACGGGATACTTCTTCTTGTCCTTGATCAACACCTGGGTCATGTGTCGGATCAACAGGATCTCCATTAATTTGGAGACATTGTACCGATCCGCCATATCGGCCTTCTTCTCGTCGTCCAGCTCCGCAAAGATACTGTCGGCCTTCTTCTGGGGAAACTGCGTCCAGTGGTGCACCTCGGATGTGACGATCGTCAGATACGGCTTCGTCTTGTGCACATCAGCGGACCTGCGCAAAATGGGTAGTAAGAGCAACGCAAGCATAAACGTCGAAATGACGTTTACAGTGATATGCGCCTCATGCCCCTCCAACAAATTGAACTTGCCCTGCGCAATTCCCGCATTCTCAAGCACAATATCGATACAAGGCAGACTCTCGCACTTCTTCGCAAAGGCTATGACACTGGCGTAGGACGATAAGTCTAGTTCCCAGACTTGCAGGACGCCGGCTCGCTCGGTGCTGGCTTCGATGTCGCGTTGGGCGGCTTCGCCCTTTGAGCGTGTGCGGCAGGCGATTATGACGGTTGAGGCGCCGCAGCGGACAAAGTGGCGGGCTGCTTCTAGGCCTAGACCGGTGTTTGCGCCAGTCACTATGACGGTTTTGCCGGTGAAGGTGGCGGGTTGTGGAACTATTGGCGTGTAGAGTAGTTGAGATTTTAGGAAGGTGGGGAATGATGACATGGTAGTGTTGTGTAGTTGCAGCTGCAACGGACTGAAAGACGAAATATGGTATCGTGTGGTATGACAGAGTTGGGTATGGTAAGACGTGTTGAGGTGAGATCTGATCGTGGATGGCAAGTTTAGTCAGGCCATCAATCGAGGATTGGGTGGAACAAATACGACGAGAAAGAAGACGTGCGTTCATCGACGCTGACGTCAAGAGCAAATAAAACAGACACAGATTAGTCACTCTCGGCGTCCGGTACTGCGCTGGCATTCCTATTGTCCTTATTCTGCTGGCCACTTCCCTGAAGCGGGTGCCTGCGTTTTGGTAAAACGTACGGAGTTCCGTTGCGCCACGTGATTTCAGGCCACCAATCACCGGCTTTATTTGGGACAAGGTTTTGATCCTCCGTCACACGAGCCGACTTCAGCCTCAGCGGCAGATAGCGTCTCTCGTGTCAGGGTAGCCTTACTGAGGCTTGGTCTTCGCATATGCTTACTGGCAACGCGGTTCACCGGTGTTGAGGACCCCGACGTTCGATGGTGAGCGCTGGTCTGCGGGAGCTCCGATGTAGATGATGGGTGCCGATAGATGGAGAGCCGACTGAACGTGCGATGCGTGGGATGAGCGGAGCAAAGAGGAAAAGATTTCGGTGGTCTTTGGTATCGGATGAGTGAGTTTGTGTTGGAAGTCGCAGAGGGCGATAGGCGTTGGGATGAGATATAAACGTCCTTTGACCATCAACGAAAATTACCTCACCACCATCAACAGTCATCCAGTATCTCATCTTCAAACTACTCATTCTTCATCAATTCTATTTCCAACCCATATTCTAAACCAGCCAACATGTTCACCTTCCAGCATCTCCAAGTTGGTACCCTCCTTCAGGCCACCTTCCTCTTAGGCATGAATACCGCCTTATCCACCATCTCCATCCCCTCCATCCTCGAGTCGCCCTCCCCAATCCTCGCCATCCGCCAATGGCACACGCAATTCCGGTCCGCGCAGATCCCCGCCACCTCGCTTTCCGGCTCCAACCTGATCCTCTCTGCCATCATGACATACGGCTCCGCCCAGCGCTCTGGATTGACGGCGCTACCCACAATTTTGTACGGTGTGGGCAGTGTGCTGGCTTTCTTGATCTTCCCGTTTACACTTCATTACATGAACCCGCTCAATGATGTTCTCATTGAGAAGTTCAAGGCACAGCAGGATTTGCATTATGCAGATTTGCCGGAGAAGGGCAGGGGGATGCAGACTGCTAGGGTGAGTTTTCCTTTCTTCTCGTGTGGACAGTAAAATTGTTTGCTAACTGAGTTGATGTAGGACCATGACAAGATTGCCTACTGGGGGTACTTGAACCGCGCTAGGATTGTGCTCTACGCTGGATATGTTGCTGTGCACGCTGCTGCTCTCTTGGCTTAGATACACATGGGATTCGAGTGTTGTGAGGTGCTGGGGCGAAAATGTTCGTACAGAGGAACGGGAACGTGTCGATCATAGTATGCGAGGAGGGCAGGTGAAAGGCCGAGATGCTATGTTGAGAGTGCGCAAAACGGAAGCTATTGAGGTTGGAAAAGAGGTCGTTTTTTTGTTGTTCTCATGCTGTCATATCTTTTGTTGGTTCTTTAACAGCATGGCGGGAGTGTTATGCGTTGTTTGAGATCAATTTGACCTTTAGAGTAATTGGACACGGGTTTTGATTTGAAATAGCTCGAAATATGATATTCGTCACATTATCTGTACTGCTTTTGTGGTTATGACTGCTCTACCTTTTTTATCTACAGCGATGAAGATGGTAATGTAGCTCCGTACTTATCGACGGATGGAAGTTCCAGAGCGTTGGTATGTAGGTTTCTAGTCACGATGTCACCTACCTCGGGCATTTTGCAGAAGTGACGCCGTCAATACAGCATGAGAGCGTGATCTGCCATTCTAGTATCACGAACTTGTGAGATTGCTGGTAGTCGGCACGTGGCTCCGACAGTAAAAAAGGTATAGCGACCGACTGCAATGTTCTACATACACTAAGAGCAGGAAATACGAATCTTGCAACGATGCGGTTGATGTTGTATATGATGAGAAATGACGCGTAACCCAATGTACCTAAGAAATTCTATGGCGCAGCGAGAAGAAAATTAAACCGAGACAGCCATTTGTCCTCAACTAAAGACCAATGATGATTAAGTGAAAGGGTTGTAGTGGTTAAACAAACCCTTTGGGTCGTACTTCTTCTTAAGTATCCGGAGCCTTGGCAACTTCGCCTTACCATATACTTGCTCCGGGTTCTCGATACCACGGGCATAGTTGGGAAAGACATTGCCTTCAGGGTTTCCGCATGCAGCCATCAAATCGTTGCGAAGCTTCTTGACGAACGTGTCGACAGTATTGGTTTGCGCAGCAGTAACGCCTTCCGGTAGATTGAACTCGAAAAAGCCGTACGACACGGACTTGCGCCAAGCATACGCGGTAGAGTCGTCAGCGATACTTGCTGTGACACTAAGGCCAAACTTTTCCAGGAGCCAGAAAGCGTTACTAACGTCAGGATTGGCGAGGAGAAATTTGATGTATTTGGTGTATGTTTCAACCAGCTTCGAGACAGTTAGGTTATTCAGTTGGTAGCCCCACATATCAGCCCGGACACCCTTTTGGCGTGCGAACACGTCGCCGCCGAAGTTGGCAACGTAAACCAACTGGTTGTAGGGTACAACGGAAATATTGCTGGCGCTTGGATTTTGATCGATGAAAGCCTTGATGGCGGTATCACCCTGCTCCTTGTTCCCGAAGTAGATTGCACTAAGATCGATTGACGGGACGTTGTTTCTCAGAGATGACGAGATTGAAGTGGCAAGCTTATCATCTTGGCTCCCTTGATAAGTCTGCAGAATCTGGAATATTGTGGCGTTTTTCTCGGCATCGAACGACATATCGGCATTGTACACCATGCCACTATTGATGGTATCGTAGATGCGATAGGTCGCTGATGTGACGACGCCAAAGTTGACACCCGCGCCTCGCATGCCCCAGAAGAGGTCGGAATTTTCCGTAGCCGACGCGGTTAGGATTTGGCCCGATCCAGTTACCATCTCGACGGAAAGCAGGGAGTCAATGAGAAGTCCATGTTCGCCGGTCAAGGGTCCAACACCCCCACCCAAGGTGACGCCGATGATACTTGGTGTAGAAGATCCGCCAGATGCTAGGAGTCTTGTCAGTACACGTGGGGATTTCTCAGACCAATCGGGAACTTACGCATCATTTTGCCAGCCGCGTACAGAGGCTCGTACATATCAGCAAAGGTAGTAGCGGCCCCAATGACCATAGTGTTGGTGGAAGCGTCAACTTCAACCTTCCTGAACTGGCTCAAATCAACGTTGAGCGCATTTTTTATACCACCAAGACTGGTGGTGTAACCGTGGCCACCGCCCGTTGCCAAGAGAGAGACCTTGTTCTTCGATGCATACTGCAAGATCTTCTGTAAATCTCCCGCCGTAGCGGGTTTGGCAGCTACGGTGTAAGCTGGTTTGGCTTTGGAGTAGATACTCCATCGTTGCGTAAAACCGATTGCGTAAGAAGAATCGGTGGTAGCAATCACCTGCGAAGCTGCAGAAAGGGTGGAGGACAAGTCGGTCAGAATCTGCTGTGAGGTGACTGCAACAGCCTGTCGTGTAAAGACACATGCGAACAGAACGAATGATGCCAAGAATGCCATAACGACGGAACAATACAACTAGCCGCTTGCAATGCAATGCAAGTGTGACAAGGATGAAGGGAGCAATGATGGTATCACTACACAACGTGGTCCGTCTGGTTTATAAGCTCTTCACGATTACAGGTCAGGCCGTGCTTCGGGCTATCTGCCAGAGATGGTGATTAGAGGCATTGGGACGACAGAGGGCCAACTCTTCAGCCACAACGCCTCGAGGAAGCCAATTCCGAAGCATCCACCGCAAAGAAGGGCCGCAGTAATACACTCGAGCCGTACTCTTCTTTGAGACTTGAGCCGTTAATGGTGTCTTAGACCTGGGTCCTACACTAATGTGACTCCTCATGCGAAGTCCATGCAGGCAACCGCTATCAGCACCAGTATAGTGGGTACTGGGTCAGCCGTCAGGGCAATACACAGTTTACATCTGCCTCTTCTCCCGTGCCTTGGTCGTATTTCAAGACATGGAAGTACATGTTAAGCGAATTATATGTTGCGAAGTCTACATCCAGGGTGAGACGGATGTCCGTCAGTATGGTACCACACGGTCGCGTTCTCCATTTCTGGACTGGTGTTCGGCGCTGCTGCTGACTGTCCGGCGGACTACCGCGCTATCATCGAATGCGAGCAATTGGTGGACAGTGTAGATAACCATGTAGTAAGGATCCGGGAAACGAGGGAATGAAGGCAGTGATGCTACTATACGATGAGCTGAGATCTGATGCATCGTGTTGTGGATGGCTGGAATGTGTACGCCATCCCGAGGTTGCGAATTCTGAAGTTCGCCAGGACTGCTAGCGCGGGGGTCGCACGTGTTAGCCTAGCCCACTTGAGCCGAGCTCGAGAGCGGCACATCTGGACCACAACTCCTTACCACCATCACGGCGATCAGGAAATGGAACTACCACAAGATACGGAAACGCCGCTGATCGTGTTACGGCTCTCCACCATCGCTTGATGTTGCCGATCGGTAGCCGGCGGTTGCAGCACCGTTTGAACGCGCTTCCGGGCATCGCGAACATGCATGCACTGTATGTGTCAAACAGGTCATGATATGGCTGACGTGCGTAGAGAAATAACGCCGGGGATGGTCCGAGGGAATACGTGCGATAGAGAGATGCCAATCCGGAGTTGGTGTGATAGTGAATTCGACCGGAAAGCCTGAAGACGACGAGCATGATAGTTAAAAGCGGTCGGGACTGACCAAAGATTCGTATCAGTTCACCATCTCATCAATTTGTCTCTCGTTTGACATCAGCAATCATGATACAAGCGAGTGTTCAGTCAGCTTCACAAGCTGTTCTTTCATTTTTCGTTCCGAGCATTGTTATCAGTATCATCGGTGCCATTCTTGTGGCTGCCGTCCGTTCATTCAGAAACGACCCGAAGAAAGGCAATTATAAGCCATTGCCGGGCCCGAAAGGTCAGTCTCCTCCAAAAAAGACAGCATGACACTTACTCACAACGATATAAAGGTCTACCATGGATTGGACCGATTCACTTGTTCCCTTCGCAGCATGTCTACAAGAAGTTTGCCGAATGGGTATGACGTCTTTCAACGCTATTGATCACCCAGCTAACACTCCTGCAGCATGAACAGTACGGCCCTATCTACCAGTTCACTCTCTTTGGTATTACCCACATCCGCATCAACAGCGAGAAGGTGGCCCAGGACATTCTTGCAAAGCGTGGAGCCCACTACTCGAACCGTGCGCCTACACCTAACATTCCCGGTGCCAAGGTCGATGCGGAATATCTCCCCCTTTTGGACAATAATGAGGCACTTACGAGGCACCGAAAGTTCGCCCATCAATGTCTTGCCGAAACGTACAACTTCGACATGTTTGGTTTCACACATCTTGAGATCACAAGAATGATGTACATGTTGATGAAGGACAACCGCAACTACCCTGATCTGGCCGAGGAGTTCACCCATCGTGTGAGCGCTCGTCTCGCATGGGAAGACCCAACCCTGAGCCGCGGATTGAACCAAAGCTCCGCCGGCCTTCTCTCTGCAATTTCTCCAGCTGGCCAACTTCCCAATCGATTTCCTGTCGTTCAGAAGCTACCGAATGCTCTAAACCCCTGGTACTGGAAGGAAAAGGCCCGTCATGATGCCCAAAGAGAGTTCTGGGTCGGTGCCATGCAAGCTGTCAAAGCCAAGATGAATGTTGGTATTGATGGTCATTCCTGGTCTCGCACGTTTCTCAAGGAGCAAGCGCGCTTGAAGTTCCCCAGTGGCGTTCCGGAGGACAAGGAAGGTGCGTTCGCGGTAGGTATGCTTGCCATTACAGCATCTCTGCCCATGTCTTCGCCCATCCAGACCTACTTCCTCGCCATGTGCCACTATCCGCAATGGCAAAAGCGACTACAGGAAGAAATTGACGAAGTTTGCGGTCCCGACCGTCTGCCTACATGGGCTGATGCGCCCAAGCTTCCGGTGTTGAGGGCAATTGGCAAAGAGCTGATCCGCTGGAGGCCACCAGTCCCCACTGGCGTACCTCACGAGGCCGAGAGGGACGATGTTTACGATGGATACCTCATCCCCAAAGGTGCATTGTTGTCCCCAACCGATTGGGCGCGTCGAAGTGACGAGGCTCTCTACCCCAACCCGGAAGAATTCAATCCTGATCGCTACCTGAACCCGAAGTACCCAACCTACAAGGAGCCCCTAGCGAAATATCCCAACGTCATCAACCACCACGTTTTTGGTTATGGCCGTCGCAACTGTTTGGGTATGGAGATTGTAGACTTCCAGTTGGTCACTATCATGGGCTCTTTGGCCTGGGCGTTCAATGTCACGAAAAAGAAAAACAAGATTGGTATCGGTACGTATCCCACTTTGTGGCTCACAGAGCTAATACTGACGTGAGAACAGACATCCCCGTGCACACTTTCGAATGGACGGACTTGCTCATCACTCGTCCTGAAGTTTTTGTATTCGATATCAAGCCAAGAAATGAATACAAGGAGAAGAAGATTGTGACAATGTTTGAGGAGGCGTTGGCAGCACATCCTGATCTTGCGTCCTAATTGGGGCCTTGCCTGGAGATTGTGAGCCGTAAGGTCACAATACCCTCACATCATATCATTTGACTTATTCACATCCCTTTCCATCCTTTATTTTAGTAGTCTCGCTCTTTAAGTACCAAATACTAGGTCTTTCTTGTATAGACACAGTTTCTCGTGAAGTCAAAGCAGTCACCTCACTACCTAACAACCCACATTCGTTTCGTATTTAGTATTTCTGGACACAGACGCACCTTTATGATCCCATATTACAGACTCATTTCACAACATGTATCGAGCACAACATACCCAAAACATATCTATTACTGTTTAAGTATGGACGAGCATGCCTACCGTGTACGTCTAGCCTTCTTCATCATTCTTCCGATGATGTTCGCAACCTCCGTAGTACCTTCAAGTATACTTAAAATTGTCTCCCTAACATACGCGATATTGTGAAGACTATGAGCCCTACTGTTCGAGCTCCTATCGTCTGGACGTGTTAGAGCCTAGATTCATGAGTGTCAGTATTGTGCTACATCCCTCTAAGAACGCTTTGTAAGATTTATTAGGGTTGGCCTCTCGACACTGGTTCTTGACTTGTAGTTCATTTGTGGTAGAAGCGCTACATCTGCTATGTACTTCTAGTAGCATCGATTTCTTAGGAGTCCTGCGCACTTTGTGTACATGACCATCATAGTCGTATCATTATGCCTCGTCGCCGAACCCACAATTATGATTAGATTGAACATTGCAATACGCCCTATACACTAGCGACATGTTCTCCGCAAGTTGCGGCTGAGGCTGACCAAATGCATTGATGAAACGACCGGACCAACGTGAATAGGACGTCCGAGAAACATCATTGCGGCTCCTGCAGCTGAAACAATACACGCGCAAACCCGATGCGGTAGCCACAAAAAGTTCGAGCGTAGCTGACAAACCCTGAGGCCTTTCTTATCCCTTTCACGGAGGTCCGACTCAGGCTAAACTATATCTGGAAGAGATCGCCATTGATGTCGGACTCCCGCGCAGAGCCTCAACGAACGTCCTTCCCCAACGCATACCAAGCACTTTTGGCATTACTGATTTTCGTCCGTTCCCGCGCTTCGGAGCTTAGCCAAGTCTAGGAGTTCATGACGCTGCGGCACGGTGTAGACTACTATTTGGCTCTTAACCTACGACGTAGAGCACCATCACAACCACAAACACCACAGTTTCCAGTCCCTTCGTACATTCTACAGCCAAATTTTAGATATGAAGGACGGCGTTGCTACACCGCTAGACTCGGAAAAGGATCTCCATGCCGTCGAAGGGTCACTCAACACGGAGGAAAAGGTTGAAGAGGCCCATATCAAGCTGAGTAAAGGACGATTCCTGCTCGTACTGACAGGCCTGGTCTTGGCTATCTTCCTTGTAAGCAAACTTCATATCTATGAACAACAGAGACTTTGACTAATACATTCCTGCAGGCTTCCCTTGACTTTGTAAGTGATTGACCACAGACCTCGTCTTTTCCAATGACTAACAGCGCAGACCATCATCTCGACAGCCATCCCCAAGATTACTGATGAGTTCAAGAGTCTGCAAGACATCGGCTGGTATGGTTCAGCGTTCTTCATCACCACTGCTGCGACCACGGCACACTGGGGGCGACTGTACACCTTCTTCCCTTTGAAGTGGACATATCTCACCTCCATTTTCTTCTTCGAGTTGGGCAGTGTCATCTGCGGTGCCGCTCCAAGCTCCACAGCTTTGATCATCGGTCGTGCGATATGCGGCGTTGGTGCCGCTGGATTATTCTCCGGTTCATACACCATCATTGCTGTTCTGGTACCTTCGGCCGATCGACCAAAGTATAGTGGTTTGATGGGTGCATCCTATGGTCTCGCCAGTGTTGTCGGCCCTCTCATCGGTGGTGCATTCACCAGCCATGTCTCCTGGCGTTGGTGGTAAGTTGAAGCCCCCGATATGTTCCTGATTCGAGTCGCCCTGACATCTTCACAGCTTCTACATCAATCTTCCCATAGGCGGTGTATCTTGCCTTTTCATCCTCCTCTTCTTCGCAAACGAACCACCCAAATCTCGTCCCGACTGGCGTGGTATGCTTCGCCAGCTCGATATGCTTGGCCTCATCCTCATCGTTGGGGCTGTGACTTGCTTTATCCTAGCTCTACAATGGGGTGGTGTCTCGAAAGCTTGGAATAGCGGTGCGGTCATCGGCACTCTTGTCGCATTCATCGTGTGCATGATCTTATTCGTGATTGAGCAATGGTGGCTCGGCGAGAATGCCATGGTTCATAGTCTCATCATCAAGAGGAGGACTATCTGGGTCGGTTCGATGTTTTCGTTCCTGATTAACTCCGCCTTCCTAGTTACTTTCTACTACTTGCCGATTTATTTCCAGTCCGTGCAGGGCGTTTCGGCATCGACAAGTGGGGTTCGCACAGTACCTTTCATCCTCGCAGTCACCTTCTGTGTTGTCATCGTCGGCCAGGTCATTACGAAGACCGAATACGCATACCCATGGATGATAGGAGGAGCGGCTCTGACCACTATCGGGTCGGGCATGATCTATACCTTCGATACCGATTCATCTGCCGGGGTCTGGATCGGCTATCAAATCCTCTGCGGTATCGGTGTCGGAGTCAGCTTTCAGGTTCCTGTCATGCTTATCCAGGCAACGACGAAAGAGGTTGATGTGCCACTTGCGACAGCCACGCTACTTTGTAAGTTTTCGACGACATGCCGTCTACTCTTCTCGCATTTCTAACAACCATTATAGTTATCCAAACCCTCGGCGGTGCTTTCGGTGTCTCGGCTGCCCAAGCCGCGTTCCAGAACACGCTCCTCAAGCAGCTTGCTATCACGGCGCCTGGCCTCAACCCACAAACAGTCCTGGATGCTGGTGCTTCGGAGCTCAAGAGAGTGATCCCCGAGCAGTTCTTGCAGGGAGTGCTTGAAGCGTACGTGTCTGGCTTCCGAGAGTGTCTCATTGTCGGTATCGCATTCGGTGGTGCCGCCTTCCTTGCTGCTTTCGGATTCCGATTCACGAACATAAAAAGGACGGCGGCGGCCGAGGCGTAGAGGTAGCGAGTTGGTAAGGTAAGATTTGGGTGAAAGGTTATCTTTGGTACGAGGAATGCCTTGAGCTAGCGATTAGTGGTAGCTTCCTACATTTTGATATCAGCGTATTAGCGGGCGCGCACGGTTCTATACGGGTCCCCCAAAAGCATTCCACTGGCCAAGTGCGCCCCAGTCAACCGCAGCATCGGTGAGGTTCCCACTCCCGTTTGTACCAAGACCCATCCCCAGGCCTGGAAATTCCATGCCCTCAAAGCCATCTAATCCCGGGCCAGAAAAAAGGTCAAGGTCCAAGTCCAGACCTAGCTGATCGCTCGCTGGAGTAATCTCTTCCACAAATTTAGAGTCCAAAACTGTGTCTATGACTTTGGTGAAGATTTTGCTAGCTTTGCGACAAAGGTTGTAGTTCGCCTCGCCTTGTCTCGCTCCAGAGTTTTCCATATGCGCGGCAGCGTCAAGATGTGAGATGAGTACGCTAAGCATGCGAATGATTTCTGCACGAGAAATCTCAGCAGGAAACTGCTGACCTGTACGGTGCTGCTCGCGTAGCGCATTAGCTAATACCGAAGCAGCGGGTACGCCGAACAGCAACAATGCATTCAGCATGTCGCGGTGAACGTCATACGACCTGTCACGTATCGTACCCAGGGTTAGTGTGTTGGAGAGAAGATCGATTGAGACGCGCAACAGGGCAGTATTGAGAGTCAAAGGGCTGTAGTCGAGAAGTTTCTGGATCATGAACTCGTTGTACCAGTGCGTGAGATGGACAATGCATAGCATCAGGCAGACTACTGAGGGAATGTCTTCTTCCCAGCATGTCTTCCAATAGCGCATGTGTTTTGGTAGCATTTCCCAAGAAGCGCGTATACGTTCGGATATGTCTCTACATGCTTGTTAGTAGAAGCCAAGATGTGGCCGTTGTAGCATACGTACAGAAGTTGAGCTTCAGCGCTCACGTCAATCTTGACTAGGGAGAACTCGAGGATCTCTTCGCGAAATCGAAGGGACATGTAGCGTAGACGCTAAGATTTGTTAGACTGTGGAAATTGGATCAATAGATTAGAAAGATTTACGATCCAGGATGCTCTCAGCCATCTTCCTTTGGTGTTCCAACCATCAGTATCCAACGCTGCCATGGCCGAATCTAGCGCTGCCTGGTCACCGGTGACTTCGTTATCGGCAAGGTCGAGAGGAAGTTTGATGTCAGTATGCCTCTTGCTGATGCGTATCGGCCGACCGAGAAAAGTAGATATGGACTTGTCCTGGTTATATGACGAACAGAAGATTCTACGACGAGTTTCCGCCAACCATTCCGGTGCGTGAGCGCATTTTTTTTCTTGGTGAATACCCAAGGCATATATCTGCGTCGAAAGTTCTCCGATACGTCGCCAGCCAGGTGGACCTAGGTACCGTCAGGATATTTTCACTTAATGGTTGTTTGTGCTCCTACGTACCGGCATACCCGCACATCATGATTGTGAAGAGAAAGTTTTCGTAGTACATCCATACTGTCAAATCGTTGACTGTCGCAAGCATCGTCGTAAGGAAGAGACAGGTAGTACTCGCGCGAAGTAGCTCATCGGCAAAGCGCGACTTCATGTCTTTGTTAGCAGGATCATTGAAGATATCCGGAACGAAGCCGAACGTTAGCGACCGTCCAGCCGTCGCAAGGAGAAAGCCTATAATCTCAAACCGTACATTCTCACCCGAACACAATGTATGAAAGTCGCTAGCGTCTAGTGACTGCGACATCGTGAAAGGACGTGCCGTCGTCTCGAGCACTTGGCTTATGAGTTGAGAATTGGGGGCTTTTCGGCGGAGGTCATGCTTATCGACAACAGATTCTAGCGCGTTGACAGCATCAACTTGGAGTTGAGTAGGTATTACACCCGCTTCGTTGCTTGCGTTGTACCAGAGCACAAGTTCTTTGATCGAGTTGTAATGACGAAAAGTGCTCAATACATCACATGCCATCTGGTATCGCATAGATTTCGACAGGGTGTGCTGATGTGTGAGTTCGCGGTCTGATCTCTCAGACGCAACAGACTCTTCACGCTCGCGCAGTTGGCCGGGCTCTTCATCCTGGGGAAGAAGGACTGCGTACGATCCAGGGCCGAGAAATCCCGGATGGTAAACATCGGCAGCAACAGCATCCGCAAGCTTGTCACCTTGTGCCGGAGACGGTGGCGCAAAGGCAACAACAGAATTTGAAGCCTGCTTTGGTGGTCGCCTACTCGAGTCAAAAAACTTTAGCTACAGTCGTGTTCCGAGTCATCCGTACTTTCTCTTGGGAGGACGAGATTCGCCTGTGCCTGACTCATCAGCAGTTCGACGAGGTCTGGTAAGAGGCGCTGGATGGTAGAAGCAACGATCTTCGATACCACGTTGGCGACATCGATCACACTTGGGATGAACATGGTCACATTTGGTTTTGTTCAGCCTGCATGGTTCGCAGGATGCAGGCTTGCCATTGCGCCTGCTGCTGTCGGCGTCCCTGTCGGTTCGTTAGCAAATATATGGATGTGGACTCAACGGTTGTCTTGCATCTTAACGTTTGCGCCAGTATGTACATGAAAGGATTGGAATTGCACCTCTTTGTGACATACTATATTGCGCAGGCGTCAACGAGTTCGTCATGTCGTGTGGCTGGATACTGGTTTGAGCAGGGAAAACGTGTGACGCGGGTCGCCTGAGGTGCGCTATCGATAAGCAGCGCGTCCAATTCGCGCCCTTTCACTGCTACCACACGTGCATGTCTACACACCTGCCTGCACGCGCATATCATCTTGTCAGCCCAGACTCAGCCTCAGCCTGGTCCGAAGATTTCCAAAATGGAGGCTCTTCTAGATGGTAGGCAGCCATCTACATCATCTCCAAATTCGCCCCGGACGAAACAACCTACTTACTCGAAGACGGCAATAGGCTAAAACGAAGTCATTGGGGCATGTCAATTCCTACTTTGCTGACGACGAATCATATTTCTTCTTCCTCTGGAAGCCTCCGAACCGATCTCGCACGCACATTAGGCTTCCCTAACTATACACAAAATGCCGCCGCCGGGCCGTACCTCAACTACCCCACGAACCGATGCATTGGTGGTGATATCATGGAGGCGTATATCAAGCTACTCATTACGGTTGTCAAATACTTCAATGGAGATGAGGCTGATTCGTCGGCGAAGATGAGTATTCAGGGGCTGTTAGATGTCATGTCTTCATCCCCCGCTTACGCACAACGGAATCGCGAAGACGTCGAGGATACAGTGCTGTACGTTATCAGCACTTGGACGCTGCTTTTGAGCTCGTTTATTCATCTGCCGATGGCTGGTGGCCTTCGCAAGGTTACGGTCACCCACAACCTGCGGACTCACGGCAGCGCTTGTGGAAATCAGCCCTACGGAGAAGATCTGGATCGATTGATCGTGAGCAGTGGCTTGCTGCCAACTCTCATCTATTATCTGTCCCCAGACCATAGAGCAGGTAAGCATGGGTCGTTGCAGAGTGCCACAGCGTTATTACCATTCCTACAACCCGCGTCGGCATCCTCTTCGACCAAGCACATCAAAGGGGGAGATCTACCTCTACCTATACTGAAGATGACCTACCAAGACGCGTGTCACTAGGCTTCCTGCACGACTTAGATTCTCTAGAATCACTTACAATCAACGCGACTCGGCTTAATGCCTATACGTTAAACGTCTTCGGAGCTGTGGACATTACATGGACCCACAATGTTTCCAGGCACCTATCGCTATCGGAACGCGACGAACGGCATATCCTTGAGATCTTCAGCCTGCCATGCGCGCTCAAGGCCACCTCTCTCGCGCTTGCTGGTATCACAACTGAGTTTGCTCAAGAGATTGGAGAAACGTACAGCTTGCTGTTCAACGCCTCACACAAGATTCCTAGACATGCAAAGCTTGATCGAGTGTTGGGTGTCCAACTGTTTTGTTGTTGCCGCTTCTGCTCGATGCGACGACACCGAGGCCGTGCTATCACAAGCTATGAGAAGTTCAGTCAACACCGGACGTTGGGTGCAAAGAGAAGTCAACAAACACACAACACCGAGTATGATCCTCTGTTAATTCAATTGATGAGCAACGAAGCCTCAGACTGGACACCGGATATGTTCCCCCATCTGTAGGCCCGTATCGTGCTCTTGGAAGAGCATCTCGAGGAAGCCAAACCTTGGAGCATGTGGGTCTTGTTCCGTGATCACAAAGACACTTTACATTCTGGACGTTCTTGTGAGTTTTCGAAAACCATTCTGTCGCACGAGACTGACGAGATGCAGCTTTGCTACGATTGTCGTCTTCTTGACCGTGCTCCAGGTCTTGCTTAGTGTCGCACAGGTCGTGGGGTCTTTCTGGCGATGAACGAAATTGGAAGCGTTCAGCCTCGTATCGGGGCGGCTAGCCTGTATTCGCAGGTTTTGTGACTACCGGCCATGCGCGCTCGCTTATATGCTATTGTGAGTGGTCGCTATAATGAACACCATGTACGTGCAGCGTGGCTTTTCCTCAGCCCTGCTCTGGCTTTTGCATATCGGAGGACATACAGCTGCCTGCATTCTTCCTCCTACTTCCCTACTGTCTTCCCGCATAGTGCTGTCGTGAGGAAAGTGTAAACGGTATATGTTTGATTTCGTGCTTGGGGTTCCAGCAATATGCAGCTCTCACCAAAAGCCGAGGGTTATCGTCAAGACATACTGAACTACTCCGCACGTTCATATACTCGCACACTTTTCTTCGGCCATCACTACAGGTTCCTCGTAGAGCTGCTCCGAGCCGACGAGACACATCTGTCCAAGCAGTACCATGACCTCGAAGCTTATTTTCTCGCACATCGGTCTGTATACGGACTGTCTTCCGATGGTGCCGAGCAGCACCAACGACATAGCTACAGCTATACTCAATTGCAGGACTTAGTCAGTCTTCCATCCCCTGGTCAAGGCCAGGGACAGGTCCTTTTTCTCAATGGACACCTTCCAGGCTCGTGGATATATGAGGTTGGCGCGAAATACGGCATCGCGCCTGAGTTCTTTCGGCGGCACGTTCATCTTTGGCGTTCGACCCACGGGCCTGTTCTCCACGCTATTGCGAGGACCCCATCGGCAACTTCCAGTAAAGGACTCTTGCTGCGTCTCAACACCCAGGGATACTCCATCAAGAACAAACTCTCCATGAGTCCTTCAGATGGTTTCATCTTACAAGCGCGACGAAGACTTCTTCCTGATGACGTCGAATGGATGCCTCGGCGTTTGCCTGCTGCTCCTGGTGGTTCATATATTCGCAAGCATGCATACCTGAGCAATCTTCAATTTGTCATTGAACAGGATATATCCATCACTATTGAGTCGAATGGGGATGGTTGTACTGGTAAGAACGACCTTCGGATCTACATCTCATTTTCTTTTCACTTACCTGTGCATTAGCAATTTTGTGGACCGATGTGGGAAGCCAATATCTATCCAAAAGTCACGAGTACCACCATTTTAGCGAGCATATGACGGCAAAGACGGAAACAGGTCATCGAGACATCCGTATGTTGCCTGTAAAAGTACTGGGGATGGAGTCAGCAATCAAGCATCCGTGGCCACTCCCTATACTCGATAGCGATGACTCTAAAGCCATTGATGGCTCGCTTTTCCAGACAGCTTCTCATTTGCCTTCGGAGCTCCATATCATGCTTGATGATCACGCGATTGCTGGTCAAGACCCACTTTACGCTCTCGCACCCGTACTCCTCTTCGCAGCTGCTTCGGAAAACCAACTATTGTCCGCTCTCCAACGATGGCATGACATCATCGTATCAACCAAATGGAATCGAAAAGACTCAACCGAGCACCTCGAACAGCTCATACTGCACAAGCACCTCTTAGATGACCATGCCAATCGACACGAAGATGTCTTGCGTTTTATCAGTTCACCCAGACTAGCTCGATGGGCAAGTAATCTTACACCAGAACAAAGCGCTGTAGCCCAGGAATCCAAAGATGCAGTCAGAGCCGACTATGAGTTCCTTGTATCACGATACCGTCAACTATCGCTACACTACCAGGAGGCTATATCAGTGTTAGTCAGTGCTACATCACTCGCGGAATCCCAAAAGCAGATCACTCTCGCTACCCAGGTTACGAAGCTTACTATACTCGCGACCGTTTTTCTTCCGCTCTCGTACTGCACTTCGATATTCGGCATGAACTTTGTTGAGTTGGATCGACTGAGCATATGGATCTGGGTAGTTGTCACGGTGTCTATTGGGCTTGCTACTTTTGCTGTGTATCAATGGGATGAGCGACAGAGACTGTACGACTACTGGGCTATCGTGGGAGGTAAATTCCGGTTGGCGCGCTGGAGACGTGGTTCCGCAACGACAGTATGAGCTTAGTAGTTCCGAATGACGCATTATTATCAGAATACATGGTACTTCTTGAGCTCGACAGGAACTTCAAACGCTCTGTAGAACGCTATCTTCCCTAGTTGTACTCTCCGCTCGGGCGCTGAGCCTTCCATCTTGAAATTCTGTACATGTTCTAGCCTCACTGCTCCTTGTTGCCACTCTGCTGAGCCACTTCTCAACATAGCGAGGTTATGCTTTGTTGTGATTAAGTTGACGTACGAACGCGTAGTGTGTGAACAACTGATAAGTATATAACGTCCGGTGCAGGCCGAGCCCAAGAAAAAAGACCAAAAATCTGCAGCTCGCTGTTGGATCGCGACCTTCGAGATGGATATGCTCTTGATCTAAAACTGAGGGGTGGTGAATTTGGTGAGATTGACAGCAGGCTGAAGTTTACCTGCAGTAAGCCGCGCCACAATATCCGTGCACATACGCTTTCACAGGTATGCGAGGACCTGCTCCTCCTTTGTGATATGGGTCGTGGATGCAGCTTACGCTGCACGCAGCATGTGAGCACCACTACCCAATCATACCCCATCACAAATAATGTGAGGACATCGAAGATGCTGTGTGCTGTTAGTCGGCATGGCCTGATACCAGCATGGACCCACGTCACTGTATTTGAAACGTATCGTACTCCGTCTGCACGCACTCCCCATTCATAACACCATCAACATAAGCAAACCCACGAACCACATGCCGTGCCTCCCCACCAGCGTCACTGGGCCTCAGTAGCATCGGATACGTACTCCCCAATGCAACGAAAACCTCATCGCTAGGCTGTGTCGTCGCGATAGCGCATCCGACGAGTCTGTTCTTCGTGATGAAGATGCTGGACTCGGGGTACTGAAAGTCACACACTAGCTAATCAAAGGCACGTCCGTCTGCACTCTTTGACTCTGCTAGTAAGCCGCTGGGGAAGTATGTAGTTAAGGTTACTTGGTCGTCAGCTAGGACGATGGCGAGGTATGCGATGAAACTGTGCTGCAGCTCGAGTTGCTCGGAGGGGTTTATATCGTGGTTCAGGCAGAAAGATAGCGATACTGCGGCAGCCGTAAGGAAAGACTATGTAAGCGGTAGATCACCATCGAGGCTGGCTGCGAAGGTGTGAAGACTGCGCGTCCACAGATCCTTCAGTTTAGTCTTACCCTCTACTGAGCCAATCGTGCTGTTGGCGAAGCTGAGCTGGTCGTAGGACTCAGCATGTGTGATCACATCTAGACTGAAGCCGGAAAGCGACAAAACATTGGTCTCCTTGTCAATGTTCCACGTTGGTTTCGTATCGGCTGCGGGCTTCCATGGCATAGGCTTGCCAAATCGAAACGGGTTGCGAAAGAGTACTGGTATGTTCCAGTGCGGTATCTAGGATAGATACTCTTTCCCTGTGACATACAGAAGTACATTGGCCTTCTCGGAGCTCACAAATGCTGCCTCGACTAAATCACGGTAGACCTTGAGCGTGAACTTGCTGTAGTCTGTATCCAGCGTATGGCCACCTTTGGGCAGCTTCATGAAGCCCCGCAACCCATAGATAGTGTCCCTGGGGTCCAGATATCCATAGTTGGATGCGAGGTACAGAATGTTGAGCCATTGCGTTGGTTGCACAATCAACTCGAAGAGGGTCGCTACCCACCAGCAGTTCGCCGCCGAGAAGTCGAACGCATCCGAGAGTGCAGACTCCATGATTATGTAGCTCGCCACAAGTTGGAATCTGTTCCATGCCGTCTTCATGTATCCAACGTTGACCTCTCGGTGGAGGTTGGCGCTGATCTCCTAGATTACCCAGACGCGAGTGAAGTACGGGTGGGCGTACAACCACACCAGCGACTTCCACATAGTAGCCGTTACGATATCGATCTCGTTGGGTAGAGGTACATCGGCTCGGTGCTTGAGCAGGTATTCTTGGTACGTGTCTTCGCCGACCCTGTGCTCTTGGATCGAGATGCCGAGTTTATCGCAAAGGAAGTCGGAGACGGTTCGGATCGCGTTGACGGCCGTTGCGGCATCGTGGTCTTCCGTGTCAGGCCCGAGCCAGACTTGGACCTTTTGCGCGTTCTCGTATATTCATTTCATCTGCCACACTTGCATGCCGCGCTCTGGTACAGTCGTTGGTTGATGCTATGCGTCGTCAGCTTAGGAGACGCGACGAGGCTCCACCATGACCGTAGTCTCCAGGAAAACACTTACCATAAGGCATCAGTCCACAAGAATCGCGACTTGTCCTCATAACGGAGGTGCGTCAAGACCGTGTGTAGATTCTATGTGACTTCGATAGTATGCCTACCGCCCAAGTCGGATCGAATAGCGCCTGCGCAATAAGCCATTGCGGATGGAAGTGGGTTTAGTGGGGCGGCGGACGAAGGCTTATGTACTTTTGGTCAAGCCCACCTCTATTCCCCACGAACACTACTCCACGCACAGCATCCTTCGACGATGAAGTGCGGCTGTTCATGAAAGAAAGAAAAAACTGGTGCTGTGCCGCCATGATGCAGATGACTGCGACGATAGGTCGGTGACTCTTCGTGCAGACGCGCTGCATATACCACGCACGACTCGCCCATCGTGCGAAAATCGTCATCATCATCATTCGTAACATGATACATGCAGTTCTTCCACCAATATTCCATCACATGCACCATATGAGCGTTCTTGCACGAGATCACAACGACGAGATAATTTATTACGTGTCGTGTGGAGAAGATTCTCAACTAATCCCATTTGCCATGCACCGGTACTGTAAATTCCCCCACTCTCATTTTCGTGTGAAGGTCTTCGATATGTAGCAAGAGAAGAAACCACAAACACCATTACGCCTCCATAGCCGATGCTCGTGTCGTTTGAACATACAAAAAGCTGTAAATGCTGGAAGAAAAGTGAGAAAAGATGCAAGTATCGTCGAGACCCTCTGATCATGCAAGGCCATTGAGGTATCCGAGTGTGATATCCTGATGCCAAGTATCTCCATGTCTAGTAGTCCTGAGATTCAGCATGCTGGGCGGTCAAGATACCGTCTCTGCATGAAGCACATACGAGCAAGGCGCAAGAGCGACATTCGTGTGCGAGGCTGAATTCGACGGCTGGATCAGAGAAGATTGCCGGCGATATCTTGAAGGCGTTCACAATGGTTTGACCCGCGGATGCTCCTGGGCGACCAAGGTCTACAACGTCGTCAACAAAAGACGCTTCAGATGCTCGGCGCCGGATCTCCATCTCTGATGTCGCGATGATGTTACCGTAGGTATCTACTACCCGGTCCTCAAAGTACTGGACGTCTTCCATTGGGGAAGGCTCGCGTGTTGGCACGCTTTGAGATAGCGGAGACGGCCAAGTGTGGCGGAGATGAGGCGCTGTTCCGACTGCGCCGTCGGCTTCATACAGTCCACGAGGAGGCACATATCGTCCTTGTCCGCCTCCTCGACCTCTTCCACAACCCCGGTTCATGCCCCGTGTAATACCTCTAGCCGCTCCTCTTGCGCCGGCCGCTACAGTTTTCACTTTGACCTCAGTGCTCGACGAAGAATCGGGTGCCTTGATCTCTGGGTGTATTGTACGCCAACACTTCACACACTCCATGTCAGTCGAGGGATCGCTAGTGAGAGCTCTTGCGAGTGTGGTCGTGTATGGTTCGAAGTCATGTGCACAGTCCCACGAGCGGTCAGGGTAGTCTTCTGTTGGTTCTTCGCCGAAGTCTAGGTCTTGTCGCTCCCAGAAGCGCTGACCTCCGCCGTCGAGGTTGCGTGGTGGAGAAGCTGGTAGCGGGGTCGCACTTGCTGCTTCTTCAGCAGTCACTTGTTGCTCAAACGCTTCTGGGGAGGGAGCAGATGCAATATTTGCGGCAGGCAAGAGTTCAGTCTCATCCTGTTCTTCGGGTTCCTCATCGTCATCTCCACCATCATCGTAATTGTCTTCTTCACTGCAGGCTCCCCTACAATTGTTGTAGTCTTCCATGCAGCCGTAGCAGAAATGCGCTCCACATCGGCATTCCATGTCTGAATGTTTGTACAAAGTCAGTATATGTGTCACATTGAGTCCATAGAGGTAAATGACTTACGATTGCACCCAAACATCCGCTTCAATCCATGTCCGCACTTTGGGCACTTCTTATAGCCCCAGCTCTTCAGCAATTCTGTCGTTTCTGCATCGATGCCAAACTCGGAGACGTTGCACAGATTGTTCGGGTGAGCGATTTGCCGGCAATTCAAGCAAATACCCACATCGCAGGTTGGACATGCGATGGCCTTTGATGTTGGTGTACCGACGCCAGAATCTACACGCTTGCCTTTCTTCTTTCTTGCCTGTTCTGGGACAAGTCGTTCTGGGATGAAAGCCGAGCATGTTGGTACCGGACAGTAGAATGGATTTGGTGTTAGCCACTCTTCGTATTTCGATTTGAATTCTGCATACTCCTCTCCTGTCAGATGCGGCTTCGCGAAATGAGGTTGTATCTGCACACAGCATCTTGGAGGCATGCGGGTGGTGTCTTTGCAGCATTCCGTGAACATTTTCCTTATGCATGATCCACAGTATGTGCTACCGCAATCTCTGCACGGCTTGATAACCTCTTTTGCATGCTTTGGATGCTTTGTATCAGGAAGCTCGTTGCAGCATATGATACACCGTACTTCAGGCTGTTGGAAAGGGAGTTCTTGGACAGGGACAGACTGCGCTGGTACTGGAGTAGGCGGGGTCATGGCGACTACGGACGCTGGATCAGGGTCGGTGCCGGCGTATTGAATGGCCATCAGGCGATGTTGTGCTAAGAAGAGGCCGAATTCACCGGTATTGTCACGTATGTAATCCATGGCGGCGGAAGCTGTAGACATTGTAAACGACGTGGCGGGCGCGCTGTTGCGTCTTTGCAAAATGGCAGGTTTTGTGATGGACGCCGCAACGTTTATATCGTCGTAAGAAAAAGGGTCTGGTAGTTGCGGAGTGATCTCTTGGCGGGGTCGTCGCGCGTTTGCGTGGTCAATGTCGTGATGTTGGGCAGTTGCAACCGGCGAGG
The DNA here is from genome assembly GCA_019702505.1 of Alternaria panax. Taxonomy (NCBI): domain Eukaryota; kingdom Fungi; phylum Ascomycota; class Dothideomycetes; order Pleosporales; family Pleosporaceae; genus Alternaria; species Alternaria panax. The sequence continues at coordinate 3,748,393 of JAANER010000004.1, forward strand.
CAGCAGCCTTCACCTGCGGTCGTACCGCTCGAGAGAATTTGGAACCCATGGTTAACGAGATGGCTTTTGAGACAATGGACACATGGAAGCTTCCCAAAAGTACGGCTTATAAGCAAAGTGACTATCGAGAGAATACAGGGAAGTTTGACTCAGAACGACTGTTGACTCAAAGAAAGGCGTTGTGCTGCCTGCAGGCAACCTCGCGGCGTTGGCAGCCATTGGCTTGACCAGGACATCATCAAGACACCCCACACCCACCATACGCATCTCAGCTACGAAGAGGCTGCGGTGCCTGAAACAGTCTGTGGCTTACTTTTGACGCGTGTTAATTGATCGATTCACGCTCGGATGGTAGGAGTGCGAGAGGCTGAGCACGTCATCGGGGTCAAGCCTCAGCCCTTCAGCCACATGAACCTACACATACAGGCGAGCAAAACAGGATTGAGTCTCAAACATGCTGTTGCGTTCGCCCTTCCAGGCGAAGGAAGAGTTGCGCATGCGCGAAATGATAGTAGACCCAGCAGCGGTCGATCAATGTTGGGAATGCGGCTGTGCGCTGTTAAAAAGCCACGCCTTTCCCACCTTGGGCTTGAAGATGCGGAGTTGGAATGAATTTCTTCATCGAAAGCTTGTGGTTTTGATTGTTCTTGCAAATTCGGTGGTATTATTGAAGGGCCTTTAGTGCCGTCTGGAAAGGCGAACCTAAAAGCTAGGCCCGGTTGCCGGAATGAGATCTCGGTTCGGTGTAATACGGTCTGGCCGCACCGAGATGATGTAGTAATCTTGTGCAGACGTTCAAAACTGCAAGAGAACTAACGACGCCCAAATCTTCTCATCAACTCCCGCCAAATCCGCAAGTACGGTTGTATTCGTGTCTTCACATGGAGCTTGCTGAAGTTTGGTAGACTGCTGCAGCTAGACGTAATGTGTGCCATGGAGAGGGGTACATAGAATGAACGACTAATGCAAGTCCTCGCGGAGGAAGACGGCATATAGACTAACGAGTGTCAGCGGTATAGCTTGAAAGCGCGAGGCTAGTATATAGCTTCCACGTTGATTAATTCGAGATCGTCACGTTACAAGACGGGTTCTTGGGTATCGTTAGATTATTCTTAGGACGCGTAGCGAATGTGGCTAGTCATGTCTCCAAGTGGCAGAGTTTGCAAGCTATCCATGTACCCTGAGGTCAATTTGAAGTTCAAGGTACATTACACCATCCATAGCCTCGTAACTAACAAAGCGACACAGCCAAGGCAGACGGATCGCTGGCTACATGCCGAACGACCTACCGACGGATCGCGATGCCGCCTTGTATTGGCGCGATACTACTCCGAGGAAGAAGAGTAGCACGAATGGGTCAGCATTGGAGACAAGTTTCTATGACAAGACTTGTGACGTGAGTGACTTTTGAATGTACCACCTACCAAGTGGGTCAGTCCACGAGAGCATGCTGGTGCTTACTAAATCGCCCGGTGGAAAACTTCTCAAGCGCACTCGCTCCGTTGCTAACCTGCTAGATAGCAAACGCCGAGGTAGCGGTCGGGAGATACTTTTGAGCTTACAAACGGCTCGAATTCCGCAAACAGTACTGCCGAAGTGTCGCCAATGTATAATGCGGGTGCTCCATGAAAATACTGGGTCTACCCCGACGAGCTATACTGGCCGCTTATAGCCTAACAGAGTATCGGACCTCTCATCAGACGATACTGCGTAGATGCTAGACACCAAGGCTTGCAGCTATGGGGCGCAGTTGAAGAGAAAGCTGGTATACGACATCGACCCCGCACTGCGTGTCTTGCCCTTGGCTTGGATGTGGTAAGCCAGCCGTATAGTTCGCCTCATGCACCCTTGACTCTGAGCTTGGCTTTTGTGTGGCGTTCGAAAAGAGCTTCTGAGGGGAGCTTATATGCACGTCCGGGGTTGACGTAGGTAGATGACGATATACACGGCTAGGGTAGTTGAGCGCGACCGTGCGCAGCTCGAGGAAGACGGGATGAAAGCAATACTTCTTTCTTCTCGCTTGTGGAGCTGCCCTGACGTGACGCAGCTGCAAGCAGGCCATGGCTGCTGCATACATGCAGGACGTTTGACTGAAGAGAGGCCATGTGACGGGGCTTCCAAGGAAGGGTCGGGGCCAGAAGACAGAGCGGAGGCCCCAGATTGAGCTCCATCGAGTCATTGCAGAGCACCAAGGCTGAGATCAGCAGGTTCTGCACCCTCCCCGCAAACAAAAAAGGCAGCCGCTTGCGCCTGGGGTTGTGACGGCGCATAGTGCTAGGGGACGGGTAGCTGGGGAAGCTATGCCCTGCCCTTGTCACTTGCTGCTCATCGCTGTGAATAAAGGGTACCATGGTGCCCGTGAATTTTGACCTGTGTCTGCGAGCGTCCCCAACTCCTACTTGAATGTTAGCACAGTAGATTCGATTATTACTGTGTACTTGTACCTCTCAGCTCGCGTTTCCCAGCCAGCCAGACGCCATGCTGTGGCTTGCACAAGCATTATTGGCGGGCCTTGCCCATGCCCAGGTACGTTCATCTATTCCGTAGCTACACCCTACAGCAGCACTATTACTGCAAAAACATATATACCAGAGCTGTAGAGATGTTGCCTGATTTTGCGCATCTTTTTCTCGCTCTCTTCCCATTCCTCGGCGCAGTACAATTCAACCTTGCAGCCGTGTATACGAGCTCACGCTGACGATCAACAAGTATTCTAACAATACCACACCGGGCGCAAACGACACCAGCAGTCCCTTGGACTTTGCTGAGAGTCCGCCATTCTACCCAAGTCCGTACGTATAATGTCGACGTTCTGCGCAATGCGACCCGCTAGAAGTGGCTTGACAAGTGTGGGGAAGAGCGTAGGAGCGCAGGCTCCACCAAATTTCACACTCGGCAGTCGCATTGCGCGGTGCTTTCTCCCGACAACCGAAGACACCCCTGCTGACTCCAAAACAGCTGGGTAGAGGACACCACCGGCGACTGGGCCGATGCCATTACCAAGGCCAAGGCATTCGTTAGCCAGCTGACCCTGCTCGAGAAGGTCAACCTCACCACCGGAACAGGATGGCAGAGCGAGGCCTGCGTCGGCAATGTCGGCGCCATTCCCCGTCTCGGCTTCGACGCCCTTTGCATGCAAGATAGTCCTCTGGGTATCCGTTTTGCAGACTATGCCTCTGCATTCCCTGCTGGAGGCACCATTGCTGGATCATGGGACCGCGGCGAGTTCTACCGCCGTGGTTACCAGATGGGTCAGGAGCACCGCGCAAAGGGTGTCGACGTGCAACTCGGCCCTGTTGTTGGTCCTCTTGGCCGCAACCCCAAGGGTGGAGTAAGTGTACCGGCTTCATTACCATGACATGTACTAACATGCATTCAGCGCAACTGGGAAGGCTTCTCGCCCGACCCGGTCCTGTCTGGCATTGCTGTCGCCGACACCGTCCGCGGTATCCAGGATGCTGGTGTAATTGCTTGCACCAAGCACTACATCATGAATGAGCAGGAGCATTTCCGCCAGCCCGGTAACTTTGAGGACTTTGGTTTCGTCGATGCGCTCAGCTCCAACCTAGACGACAAGACCCTGCACGAGCTCTACCTGTGGCCCTTTGCCGACGCCATCCGTGCTGGAACTGGCTCGATCATGTGCTCTTACAACAAGGTCAACAACTCGCAGGTTTGCCAGAACTCGTACCTCCAGAACTACATTCTGAAGGGCGAGCTCGGCTTCCAGGGATTCATCATGTCTGACTGGGATGCTCAGCACTCTGGTGTTGCGTCCACTCTTGCCGGTATGGACATGACCATGCCCGGTGACACCGACTTCAACTCGGGCCTGTCCTTCTGGGGACCCAATCTGACCATCTCCATCCTCAACGGTACCGTTCCCCAATGGCGCCTCGACGATGCGGCTGTCCGTATCATGGCCGCATACTACTACGTCGGCCTTGACGAGTCCGTGCCCGTCAACTTCGACAGCTGGCAACGCGACACATACGGATATGAGCACTTTTACGCCAAGTCTGGCTACAAACTCATCAATCAGCACGTTGATGTCCGCATGGACCACTTCCGCTCCATCCGCCGCACTGCTGCCAAGTCAACTGTCCTGCTCAAGAACTCTGGCGTTCTCCCTCTTACCGGAAACGAGAAGTGGACTGCCGTCTTCGGCAACGACGCTGCTGAGAACGAATACGGTGCTAACGGTTGTACGGATCGCGGCTGCGACAACGGTACCTTGGCTATGGGCTGGGGTTCAGGAACTGCTGACTTCCCTTACCTCGTTACGCCTCTCGAGTCTATTAAGCGCGAGGTCATCGACAAGGGTGGTGTTGTTACTTCAGTTACCGACAACTGGGCCTACACGCAGATCCAGGCGCTGGCTAGCCAGGCTGAGGTCGCTATCGTCTTCGTCAACGCCAACTCTGGTGAAGGTTACATCACCGTAGACGGTAACGCCGGTGACCGCAACAACCTCACTCTCTGGCAAGACGGCGAGACGCTGATCCAAAACGTCACCGCGCTGTGCAACAACACCATTATCGTCATCCACTCGGTCGGTCCCGTCCTTGTCAATAACTTCTACGACCACGAGAACGTCACTGCCATTCTCTGGGCTGGTCTCCCTGGCCAAGAGTCTGGTAACGCCATTGCCGATATCCTGTACGGTCGTGAGAACCCCGGTGGCAAACTTCCCTTTACCATTGGCAGCACCGCAGCCGAGTATGGCCCTGATCTGATCTACGAGCCCACCAACGGCAACGGCAGCCCCCAGGACAACTTCGAGGAGGGTGTCTTTATTGACTACCGTGCCTTTGACAAGAACGGCATTACTCCCATCTACGAATTTGGTTTCGGTCTCTCCTACACCACCTTCGAGTACTCTGACATTCGGGTCGCGAAGGAAGAGGCTGGCCCATACGAGCCCACAACTGGCCAGACGATCGCCGCTCCCACTCTTGGCAACTTCAGCCGGGACATTGAGGAGTACCAGTTCCCGGCCAACACTACCCGCCCGGCTACCTACATCTTCCCCTACCTCAACTCAACAGACCTTGCCGAGGCGTCCCAGGACCCCGAGTACGGCGTCAACCACACCTGGCCTGCCGGTGCCACTGATGGCTCACCCCAGGCACGCATCCCCGCTGGTGGTGCTCCAGGAGGCAACCCCGCTCTTTGGGACGTCCTCTTCACTGTCGAGGCCACCATCACCAACAACGGCACTGTCGCTGGTGATGAGGTTGTTCAGGCATACGTCGCACTTGGTGGACCCGAGGACCCCAAGGTTCAGCTTCGTGGCTTTGACCGCCTGAGCATCCAGCCCGGTGAGAGCGCTACCTTCCATGCTGACATTACCCGTCGTGATATCAGCAACTGGGATGTTGCAGCCCAGAACTGGGTCATCTCCGAGTACCCCAAGACGGTGTACGTCGGTGCTAGCTCGCGCAAGTTGGTTCTCAGCGCTGAGCTGGACACTAGCGCCTACACTTTGTAGGAAGTTGTAGGGAAATATTGCGCGTTGGATAGAGTAATGTTCAATCCTTAATTGCCTAGTCGTCGCTAGTATAATGAAGACACGATACTTGTACATACCGCATGAATGTGTTTGAATCAAGTGTCTGTGCCTCGTCTCTCAGATGAAACCGCCACACCCATAGCCAAGCGATGGCGACCACACGGCCGTGGTCCCCCCCATCCCTTTGGATTGAGGGGTAGGCCGTATCGCGGACCGGAGTGGCTTCGGCGCGAAGCCTCGATGACGATGTAGAATCCAACAAAGGCGGCTGCGAGGTCACATATGCAGCTAAGGCGGCGCAAGATCAATGCGTCACGCGACGAACGACGCAGGGGTCGCAATGGCTGCGGAGGAGGTGAGATGCAGAATTCCGGCACATTCTCACGTTCTCTAGGACGGTGCAGTATCAATCAACTGTAGCAAGCGAGTGGGCAAGCGTCAGCGGATGGAAGCGGCAGCGATTGGCGACGTGTGGTGGCTGGTGGTGTGGGTGTGGGTGTGGGCCGTTGGCAGCGATCCTGTTGGCGACATGCGAACGGTTTTCAAGCCCCGATGGATAGCGTCATTGCATGCTTGGCGAATCGAACGCGCACAGTTTGCCGGCGTCTGGGGCTTGTGGATGCGCTGGAAAAGCAAGGTTGGAGGGCAGTGCCTGCAAAACGGGCATCGTAGTGGCTATGCTCCCGTTTGGCAGCGTCGCAGGGCACAGAGGCAGAGTCTGGGTCGCTTGGACGCACTGTGGGCGCGCTCAGCTACCGCGTTGTTTTGATCACGGGCTTGCTTGGGTGTGCGCACGGATAGCAGCCTGGTGTCCATCCACCAAGGCGACGTAATTTGTCCCCTTCTGCGGCTCTGCTCCAGTGTCTCTCTATCGATAGCCAGCTCACAATCCCGACCCCTTCACGCGCCCCGGGCCAACTGCCATCGCCGTCCCCCGCACGCGTCGCGCATCGTCCAGCTGCGACTCGAGCTCATCGCCACGCTGCGCTAGCCAGCCAGTCGCGTCGTGCTGCAATAACAAACAGCTGGAAACGTCGACGCTTCCGCCGCCGACCGCACGCTTCCTTCTCGTCGCCGCCCGCCTGCGACGTCTGCTCTCGGACCACGGCCGCTGCCTGCAAGCCGCACGCCCATCGCGCGCCTTGCATTGGGAACCCGAGGCCGACGTTTCGCGGTAAGCAGCACCCATTTTCCGTGTGTCGAGTGCCTTGGTGGGGCGGGCGGGCGAGCTGGTCTTCGCACCCGTGGCTCTGTGGCTGGCCCGTCCCTCCCATGGTCCGCAGCCAGCACCAGCGCAGACAAATAGCACATGGATGCACACAACACCCGCTGATTCTTGCTTGGCCCTACACAGACTCGCTCGCCCGCATGCAACATGTCGACTCGCCGCAGTGGACTCCGCTCGCGCAGAGACGCCCAGCAGCAGTCTGAACCCGACACGCCAGATGCCACGCCCTCGCGGAAGCGCAGGCGGGTGAGCAGCCCAACCACTGCCAGTGTTGCGGCCAACTTGTACTCACTCGCACAGTTGAACGCCGCCGCCCCAGAGACGTCTGCCCCGGCCGCCGCCGAGCCCCCCCGTACACGCATCACCGAATCCGTCGCTAGCAACGACTCCAACACGACACTGCCCAACGCCGGCGACGCAGACAACCCCATGGACCCCACCGAGCGCCAGAACATTGTCATCGCTGCCCTGCGCGTGCCCGGCTACGTGCCCAACGCCGCCATCGACTATGCCAACGACCTGCAGTCGCAGCGCAACGAGGGCAAGAACATTGCGGCTTTTGCCAAGATTGCCGCGCGCGACTGGTGCTTCTTCGTCCAGGACACCCAGGTCAGAATCGGCCGCGTCGACTCGCGAGAACGCAACAACCCGCAGAGCTCTCAGCCTGACATTGCCGGCCTGCCCCCGAGCGAGCCCCATCGCCAGGACTGGGGCGTGCACATCGACCTGGGCCCTGAGCGCCAGATCTCCCGCGTTCACGCCGAGATCAACTTCGAGATTGACGACCAGAAGTGGTACATCACCGTGAACAGCCGCAATGGCCTCAAGCTGGACGACCGCCATCTGATTCGAGGAGACAAGGCGCCCCTGCACTCGGGTATCTGCATCAGCATCATGAGCACGCAGATGCTGTTTCTCCTTGCCAACCAAGAGGACCACTTCCACCCCATGTTGTGGCGTCAGGTCAAGAGCGAGGACGCCGCCGAGTCTGACAACGACGGCAACCCGCCGCCCAAATCACATCAGCATGCTCATCCCAGCGGACCGACACCCAAGCGCGACCAGTACGATCCTTTCCCGCCGTCTTCGCACCCGCGCAACAAGCACCAATCTTCCCAGGCATACTACAACCAAATGACATCAACACCTGGCTACCCGCAACCTGGCACACCCATGACTTTCCGCGCCGACAAGAACCCACGCGGCAAGGACTCGCCCGCTGCCTTTACTGTCGAAAGCGCCTTGGATCCTGGAGACAACGTCGACTACTCCTTGGACTCCAATCAACATCTCAAGCCGCCCCTCAGCTATGCCCAGCTCATCGGCGAGGCGATCCTCAGCAGCGAGGAAGAAATGCTCACGCTTGCAAATATATACGACTACATCAAAGTCCGGTACTCTTTCTTCCGCCACACGACCAGCGGCTGGCAGAACAGCATTCGGCACAATTTGTCTCTCAACAAGTCGTTCGCCAAGGTCGCACGCCGTACCGATGAGCCGGGCAAGGGCATGAAATGGAAGATTGCGGATACTGAAAAGGATGAGTTCATCAAGAAGCAGCTGCTCAATCCTCGCAAAGGTGGCGGCGTTCAAATCGGATACCGCATAGAAGGCTCAGGACCTAGTTCGCCTGCGTTGGGGAATCCGTCTCAGGCCACCGAGCGCCTCGTCGATGCCTTGGAGCGCGATACCCGTGGTAGTCAATACCCTCCCCGTGTCAAGTCATCCCCACGCTCCGCCACGCCCCCGCTCTCTTCCGTTCCAATGGCAAATGAATCCTTCACCCCGGATCGTGGCCCACGCCCGTTTGGAGGTTTCAAGCAATCACCGACTACACGCGACCAGGATCGCTTCGTGACCCCAGCTAAGCGCCTTGTATATGGCGCCAACGAAGGCCAGGGCCCCATCATCAAGCAGGACGAGCGAAACCTCGAGTCCTCGCCTGGTGTGGACCCTGTCAAGCAAAGCGTTCCTGGTATGAAGATTGACATTGGAAACTCACCACCGACTCTCTACTCAGATACTGGATCGCACAACATGAGCGGCGGTTACGATGCTGGCCGAATGAACAACGCGCTTGTCACACCACTTGTTTCTCGCCATGCGCCCCGTCTCGCTCCTCCCAGCACCGCTCAGATGCCCAGCCAGTACATGGCATTCTCCAGCCCCGCACCTTTCTGGAAATTCGTCGACCTTCCTAGCACGCCTGCCAAAGCACCGCTCGAGCTGAGTCCCATCAAGCTGCAACGTCCAGACTTCAAGGACGGCGATGACGAGGACCACCCCAGCTCACCGCCCATGCTACCTGACAACAGCGCAGAGCCTGAGGACGAGGAAGACCGAGACCAGGATGCCGATGACAAAGTCGATGAAGATGAGGATGTTGGCCCAGAGAGTCCCAGCCGTACCGTCTCCCGACCCGTCAGCCGGCGGGATCTTGGCAGTCAGCATCAGCGCTCGCGCTCAAACAGCAACGTCAACGGGCTTGGGTTGGGTATCGTCGGTAATGGAGGAATGGTACGTGGTGCTAGCTTGACGAGCTTCGAAGAAGAAGCTGAACCCGAGGAAGAGAGCTACGATCTTTCAAAGTAAGCATCAACATCATCTGCTTTGCTCTCAGTCTGAGATTTTCATGCTAACACATGCACACAGGGGTTTCCAGAAAATTGGCTCCTTCCACCGCAGCATGGCACAAGCTCATGGCCTGGGCAGTATTGGTGGTAGGGCTACGGCTACGCCGCCACCTCATCTAGCCCGCACAAGTGTTCCTGCGAATATGTAGGATATTTTTGACGAGTGGAACGAGGACATGTGAGTACGCTTGTGTCGCGCTTTGATTGCGGAATTTACGCTCTCGACCAACGAAGCTATGCGGATACGTCTTATGTCAACAGATTGCTAGGCTGAAACATGCTGATGGTTTACGAGACTTTCTTTATGTTTGCTTGGTTAAAAGGGAATCGTTTCGTATCAGTCAGCAGGGAGTTTGAGGGTTATTGTTCTATACTGTAATTTTGTTTTTCTCTTGTCGCATCATGCTCTATCGCACGTGCATCATGTCATGGAAGGATTCACCCCACTATGGCGTTTTTCTATCATCGAGCGTCATGGCATGATGGGTATGAAAAGGGAAAGAGAAGGATTACGATAATGATTGTTCCCTCAGTTCCTTCACTTCTGCATCGAGCAGGGAACGAACAGAATGTATGTATTTGGGGCTGCAGAGGCGAGGTGAGGTGGATCAGGAAATATGGGTAGTCTTAGCGAGAATAAAAAGTTGTATCTTTAATGCTGGTTCTGACTCGTTATCTTTTGCGTGATGAAATGGATGGAGGAGGGAAGGAAAGGTAGGGTAACACGAAAAGCCACGACGGGCAACTATCACCTCATCACTAGGGGGAGAGGAAGAAAAAATGTACATGCACATATATCAAGACCGAACATGGATAGTTTAACTTGTCATCATTCCAATTGTCTTTCAACTACCCATGCATGCGTGCAAATATCCATGCTACCACTTCGCCATCTTGTCGTCGTCCCATCCTCCCACATACCATGCACATTTCAAACGCCAGACACAGTTCTAGTTAATCTCCTTGTGCGGGAACCACTTGCTCGCCTTCAGATTCTTCTCCTCGAGCGGCGCATCCAGCACACCCAAGCGCCTTATCTCGCCCGCAGAAGGCGCGTCGTCGCGTTTTATGTTGGCTTCGGCTTTGCGGTAGGCGGCTTGGAGGGCGAGAGTGCGTGCGGCCTGGTGGATGTTGCGTCAGCATTCCGAACACCATGGGCGATGTTGAGGGGGGTGTGGGTGGATGGCTAGCTAGGGAATTGGGCTTGGGTAGGATGGGGGGAAAGAGGGCAAGAGAAGATGACGGACCTCCTTCTTATGGTGAAGGCACTCGTAGTAGTCCTCAAGCACGGGTGCGCATTTTGCTTTGCCCGAGTCGTCTTCGGCGTTTGTGTTGGTCGTGTAGCATGCGAGGACTTCTTGCCAGAAGGGGAAGCAGCGGGATGGGCCTGGGAGTGCTTGTTAGTATCTGGTTGCGCTCAGGTCTATAGAAACTGTATGTTGGGCATTGTATGGGGTGTGAAGGTGTGATTGCAGAGCTTCGGAGAACTGCAACGCGTGCGAATAGGTCGGCGGAAGCGGGGAAACGGAGCGAGCGGACGGTCGGCGCTGGTGGTATTTGTGGCCGATAGCTTTGCTGAGACGTGTGGTCGTTCTTCGACGATCGAGGCTTTCTATTTGAGCTGTTGGTCGTGTAGTTCGTCCTTCGCGCGGTTCTTGTCAGGGCGTGGATATAATGCCGTCTTTGTTTGACTGCGGCCGCCCTACAAGCCTACATTGCTGCTTGACCCTATCTCCGGCCACTCCTTCGATGTAGTTTCATAATCTCGTATAGGTTGTGAAGTTCGTCATCTCGTGAATCTATCGTTGTCGCTCTTCGCATCCGGTCCAGATTCGCTCTTGGAGATGCCATTGCGCTCGCTCCGGTGCCTCCGCCACCCCCCAAAGATGTCTGAAATAATCACTGGAAAGTGAATTGTACGTACCACCAGCAAGTCCGTATCCTGAAGCCATTGTCGCGGTGTTAGAGTGGGGGTCTTGAGTCGCGATGTCCAGATGCTGTGAACTCGGCCAGCTTGCGTTACGTCAGCAGCGCACGGTCCCTCACGCCGTTGGCCGACGCTGAGAGCCACTCTTCTCATGCAAACACCTCACTGCCAGACTTCCCCATATCGCCTTGTCGATCATTAGATGCACCGCTCATGCATATGTGCTCAAAATCTACGTAGAGCTTGCGCTGGCAGTGAGCCCTCTGCTGTAAAGCGATTTGCTGTCCGATTGGATGACAAGTTCTAATCACGCGCTGAAGGCATGCAGGCCTTACTTTCGCTCACTGGTTTACACCCGTCAGGTGCATGAGACTGCGCCACGAGCACGCATCTTGGCTGCATGCTTCGTGTCGCCAGCTGAGCTGATCGGGCTGCAGCTTTGCCTTGATATTCCTCGAATTTGTTTCAGGCACTTTCGGCATGTACTCTGTTCAATCTCCATCACATCATCACGACACATGCTGCTCTCAGATAAGGTAGAAGCTTCCAGCGTGAAGAAGCCGGATTGGTTGCGCCAACACAACAGATCAAATATGGCGAAAGATGTCTACTGGTAAAGACGTCTGTGCTAGCTGCAATGGTCCGATAGCGGACGAAGGGATCAGAAAGGATGTAACATTGTGCGGTCCTCTCCATGCCGACCCCGAGATACTGGCCATTGGGTCAGAAACTGGGTGTCGGAATTGTGCTTTAATCTTAGACGCTTTGACCACTATTGCCACTACGTTCCTGAGCGACATGCGGGTAGAGGGGATCCCGGCCTCAGTTTACTTCATGAGGAATTCTCGGAGAGTTTGATTGAAAGCAGTACTCAGCGCATGTAAATCATCCGGTACACTGGTATGTTAAGTAAACGTCAATGCACGTCCTGGCTCACAGTGTTTACAGACCAGCCACAAAAGATCACACATTACGAGCCTAACCATAGGGATATCAACGGACACCGCGCACTGTCGGGCGATACGGGTTCTCAAAAAATCCTTGGATTGATCAAATACTGGGCTGCTGATTGTATAAAACTTCACGAGCATTGTCCGCAAAGACTGGAAAGCCCAATGCCTAAGAGAATCCTAGAGATCACAGCTGATTGCGTATGCCTCCGAGAATAACTTCGTAGCTCCGCTCCATATGTTTGTCTGAGTCATTGTTGGGGACCGGATGGCCCGGCCATTCTGCTTACAACTAGTACTGCGGAGGGTTTGCGTAAAGGTTATGCCACATCTAACTTGCCCAAGACTTTCCGAGATACAGTCTATGTATGCAGATGTTTTGGGGTTGGCTATCTCTGGATCGATGCACTATGTGGGATTTTGCGTAGATGTTCACCATCCTAGGGAACTACAGCTAATTGCATATAGGCATACTTCAAGACAGCCACGAAGACTGGGAAGAGGCTGCTGCCACGATGGCTGACATCTATGAGAATGCGCACGTAACGGTCGCAGTCACGTTTGCTAAGGATAGCAACGTCGGTCTCTTCTCCTCCACCCTCCCTGTTGTGAGACGCCTGGACAAGCATCCCCATCTCCATGTCAAGGTACGCCAAAAAAAAACTTCCCCAACTGTACTGGGATGGTCAAAGACCCAAACGAATGGCCGCTGTTGACTCGCGCATGGGTGTATCAAGAGCGAAAGCTCTCAGCTCGCACTATACACTTTGGCAAGTACTAAGTGTACTGGGAGTGCCGATCTCACTTCCACTCCGAGGATGCGAGCGAAGATAGGATCTGGAGGTTAGGAACTGATCAACTTAGAAACGCCCTCTCACACCCATGGGGTCATGAAGTTGGAGACCTCACGACACAGTGGCAAAAACTCATTGCGGAATACACTGAACTTCAACTAACCTACGGGAGCGATCGCCTGTCAGTCATTGCAGCCTTGGCTGATCGAGTCTCCCGGCTGCGAAAAGCAGACGATGTTTACATTGCGAGAATATGGAAAAATAGCATACTCTTGGATTTGATGTGGTCAACAGCTAGTAGCGAAACGCGACCTATGCCATCAGCTCCCTCTGGGTCTTGGGCATCGACACACAATGCAAAGACAGATTGGGTAACAACCCCCTGGCCGATTGACTTTGCCAAGGTCATTAGCCTGGACTATGCATCTGTAAGCGCTCCTCATGTCGGAGAAGTCATCAATGCTAGTATCGTTTTGAGAGCGCCTGTTATTCCATTGACAGGCGTAAATTTGATTTATCAGCCCCGTCAAAAACCCTGGGAGCACGATAAGTGGCTTAGCGACTTCCTCCGCTCATCGCCATTCGGAAAATCATTTCAACGGCACAATTTCGGTATCCATACCAGCATCCTTTCTAGGGACTATGATCTGACTACTGCTGACCCTCCGTATCAACATGGGCACATTGTGGAATTGTTAGTAATGGGGGAGAGAGAACGTGAGTACGGATCTCTTAGTTTATGCGGGTTGGCTGTTCGGCAGATACAAGACAAGCCTGTGGCGTATGAGAGAATCGGCTTTGTCTCTGTCATGCTTTTCAGAGTAGAACAGCCTGGTGAAATCGACATGGACATTACGGTCACCAAGTTGGATTTGTGGGAGAGCTCGATAGATGATTTGATACATTCATTGCCCGTCAAACAGGTCAAGATCTTCTGAGATTCCGCACAACACTCGATAGTGGCTTCGTAGTTGTCGTCTAGAACTCATTGAATCTAGGTTTGAGATGCCAACTGCAGTAGAAAAGCACACACCACTGTTACTTACTCAAACCACGTACAGCACATGTTAGAAGTGAGTAAATGATGAAAGAGTCCGGATGTATGGAAGCTATCAAGGAAATTCGTCCTGACTTCAAGAACAATAATCTGGTTCTGACTAGCTTTCTGGCCTGGATAGGACTTACTTCTTTGGCGAAATACCGGACACGATAAGCCTGCGCCTACTCTCCAAGGGTCCGTCATAAACATTCTGAATATCACAACAGTGTACATATTTGCCCCATGCCCCGTTCAGCAACTTGTCACGTTCATTCCGCGAACACGACGGAGGTACGCCGCCTCATCCGGCCTCCACTTCTTCTTACCCGGCTCCGTCATCTTGGCCTTGACACGCGCCGCCAACTCAGCATCCTTCTTCTTCTGCACGTCCCACTTGGCTTGCCAAGTTGCCGCCTTCTGCTTTAACTGCTTCTGCCGCTGCTGATACATCAACTTGTCGGCTTCCTCCTGGTGCTCCGCCTCCGCATCCATTCGATTATTCTTGTTGACGCAAGCCTGATGCTTCTGCATCTTCTTCTTGGCTTCTTCCACCGCAAGACCAAAGCGACCATTGCTCTTTGAGTACGCCTCGAAGTCCTGCGGGTATGGGGTCTGGCGCTCGTGGTCCAACTTGGCCATGCCATTCATGACCTTACGAAAGAAGGTGTCACCCACCGGGGTCTGGATGGCTGAAATGGCGTCGATATCGGCGTAGTCTGGGAGGTAACTGGAGCTGAGACGCGCCCAGTACCAGTTGAAGAGGTGCTGGGTGTAAACGTTCATCCCAAGGAAGTCCGCAGCACTGCACAACTGGAGATCCCAGTACGTCGCACGGTACGAGTGCAAGTCCCTAGCGAACTTATTCTAGGTAACTAGGTCCTTGAAGTGCTTGATCAAGTCCTTCACCGACTGATTATTGAGGTTTGCGGGAGGCTTGATGACTCCCGGCTCGGAGAGCCAAGGGTACCTGCCACCATCTCCTTGGTGGATGTCGCGCGGAAAAGAGCAATTGGCATGTCTGTAATGAAGCTGCCCTCGTGGTCAATGATCTGCACCTTGGGACCCTTGGATAGGAGCTTTCGGTCGCCGAAAGACAAGGGGTAGATCTTGCATGCGTCTACAGCCTTGACATCGGCTTCCTTTAGACGCACGTTTGAACCATGGAAGGTTACGAAGGCATTGGTGAGGATGGAGGACGCAGCAGTGGGAGATGCTGTTGGCGTCTTGTTCGCCTGTCCAGCGGCAAGCTTCTGAGCTAAGGGTTTTGAAGCGATCTCGGGGTGGTTGTAGGAGGGTGTTATCAAAACAAGTCGGGGTTGATATAAGGACTGGTTGGTACGGTTGAGAACAGATCTCGGTGGTGGTGTGAGAAGCATAAGGGGAGAAAAGGGGGAGTCTTATATGTGGAGGGAGGTGCTGCAGTGGCAGGGAATATACGACATGGTTGAGTTAGCAGAAATTTGGGACCCGCGAGCGGTCTTTTCACGGTCGAGATTACGTTGTGCAAGCGTTTTGTTTGCTTCGATTGGATATGCTATGGGTATAACTCCACCACTTCATCAAAAGTTTCAACTTTCGACCCAATTCACTGGCATTTGATCTCAAGTGGTTCGCATGTCAAGATCGCTTCCCTAACATGCTACAAGCACGTGACAAGTTTGTGGTCACTCGAAGCTGTCTGTCTTTGGGGAACCCTCTTTCGGAAACTGCTTCCAGTTCTCTCCTGCTCTTCCTTCTTCTCGAGGCCTAGGCAATCCGAAGAATCATAATCCCTCCCCTAAAAAAAATCTAGTTCTAGTATAATGAGCCAGAAACTGGTTAGTATCTCTTGCGCAATCGAGAAAACCATAGAAATCCACTTGCCTTGACCGGACCAGCGAATGTGCGATATTCCTTCTCGTCCCCCCATGCATAAGGCAGAAGCCGCGCTTTGGATGCAGGCACTAGATATTGAAGTTTGTTCCTCAACTCATTCCGTGTTTCTTCATTTGTGCAGTTAGAATATCTCAGATCTAGCAGAGCGCACATAGCAGTCGCAACCATCGTACGAGTACACCACATATGAAACCTGTGCATGCCCACGCTGGTAAGCGACAACGGCACATGTACAGTACTCGGTGGCATGATGAGTAAACCGTCCTCTCGAAGAAGAACCGGAAAACCAGGCTTTTCAGGAGGTGTTCGCTCGTTTTGTTCTCGCGACGTCGCCCACGCTTCGCGCTCTTCGTCAGTGAATGACCACGAATACCAGAGCTTTTCGCCTTCGTCACATAGTACACTCGTGTATAAGCCGTGCTCATAGATATGGGCATACAACCATACACCTTGCTTTTCCCACAGCGCAAAGCTATCTTCGCTGGAGAGATCTGAAGGGTTGGTGCCGCCGTGGTTAGACATACCACCATACTTAGTGGCTTCACGCAAAATGCTTTAGTCGAGAGCGCCTTCCGACTCCCAGGGTAACACGTTGCGACGGACTGGCCGTATATCCAGGAAGTTGATGGGCGGGCCTCCTGGTGTGTTCATGCGCTTGAACGCGGTGTCAATCTCCAAACGACCCGTCACATACTTGGGATAGAGATCTTGTATATCGATGTTCGACTCAACTTCGGCGTATCTCCGGAACCTGATGATATTTTTGTAAACCGCCATAGGTACAAATGATCGCGGTTCGGGGCTGTCGTTCAACTGAAGAACTACGAGCAGAGGTACGCGAAGATCGAAGTGTTGAAGCAGATCGCGAGCTTCTCTAGATCTGCATATGGACAGAATATTCTCCCAGTCTGGAGTGGACTGCTGAATGCGCTGTATGTGCTCTCTTGCCGTGCCCGGCGTGGCGTCTTCTCCTTGCTTGATCATATCGATAAAGCCTTTACACACCTTCGTGAATATATCTTTCTGTAATTGCGAGATGTCATAGTCCCGCGTTTTCTCGATCAGTTCTTCCAGCATGCTGATACCTCGCCTCAACGATGACTTTGCCATGGTAGAATAACCATCGCCGAACGCTTGACCCTCATCGCCTTGCTTTGCTTTGAAATAAGCGCTAGAGTAAATGCGATCATCTGACGTGTCAGTGGCGTGTGACAAGCACGCTCCTTTGCATGGAGGAGGGCTCTTTGGCAAACTTCTCGTGCTGTCAGTTCAAGTATGTGAATTTTCGGACATGATAGAAAGACTAATTGTACTTGGCGCTCGCAACGGGCTCATTGCTCCCCTAGAAGTGCTAGAGGCTACATCAGATATTATATCTACTATTTATGATCGTTGCTTAGTCCAGTATTAGAGCAGGATGCCTAACCGAGGACCAACGAGAACAAGAAAGAATTTTTAGTAGACTTTCGTCGAGATTGTACGCAAAACCAAGGTCAAAGTTAGTGTTCCGATTATTCTAACTTTCAGTGATATCCAAGCAGATCTCATTAAAAAGGTCACTGACTAAGACTAGTAGTGTCTTGAACAGCGCAAAGAGCAACGCCTTGTGCCCCTAGAGCTTATCTGATTTTTGGAACATTTTAGGGCACAACTGTTCTCCAACAGCTATCTAGGAGATATATATATAACTGCATTAAAAAAGAACTAACGCGATAGCTACGTCGTATGGACTGTGCGATATCTAATGCGTGATCGCGCTGAGACGTTGCTAGCGCATCACTTCGACTGTACGGTTGCTTCTAATCCCCTAAGTAGAATTAGACTCTAGCTCTTGAAGTTAATCAGTCTTATAGTGAATTCAGTTAGAGAGATATACACGCTCGAACAACTCCTCAATACGATCCTAGAATCTTCGTACACATTAATACACTGGTAGCTTTACTCCTAGCCCCTGGCTTCCGTCCTCACTAATAGCAATAGATCTGTATTATAGCCCCTAACAACTTACTATCTCTTGCTATCAGCAAGAAGGCTAAATAATTGGCCTCTAAACCAGATAGGCGCCCTAAGGACATGCGCAAATGGAAACCTTAGCAGCGTCTTAATGTTGATGTAGGCGTTATCGTAGATATAGTAGACGAAAACAGTAAAGCCTTCTCCTAGATGGGCGAAAAAGAATTTAAGACCATCACAACTAAGCTAGATATGCTCGTGGACAAAAAGATTCTCCTACTAGCTGAAGTCGTCGAGCTTACTCTCCAGATGTTCGTCACGCAAATGAACAAATTAGACGGTAAGACAATTAGAGGACTCAACAACGGCTACTGCGATATGCACTTGTGCCTCACCGCTAACGCATTCAGTCTTAGCCTTTATACCGACCGTATCTTCAACGACTACAAGATGAGGCTGAAAGCTCGCGAGCTCACTTATAACCAGCTCATTAGTATTATCAAGGCAAGGAAACAAGTAGCGCAAGTTTTCTAGCCTCACGTGTTCCACCGCCTCGCGACACTCTCCCAGCGGAATCAAATCCCTAGCCGCGCCGCCTTTGATAAGGAACTTGCCGACAACAAGCGGCTTGCAGACGCTATTGATGTACAACAAGATGTTCAGCATGCAGGTTCCACTCTAGATGACCAATGTAGCCTTGCGAGACGAACTCCCGTAACGTATCTTCCTGAAGTTCTAGAGCTTGATAGAAAGATGTAGTCAAGTGAAAATTTGTTGTAAACATTGACTTTCGATTGTTGACTTCTGGCTTGACTATAACTTCTTCTCTTTCGTGCCAATGGTAAGCTCTGTTGGAGTGTTGGGTATATCTGAAGAGCATCTTCCAAGCCTCTTTGTTTCCCCTTGGTTTGCTGTACAATTGTGTGAAAGCAACGTTTTGAGTATAAATTTCAGAGTATATACTCTCAGGCAGAAGCACCGAAAATCTTGGCATAGTCAGTCCACCAAGTCATACACTGTAAAACTGTTCTGAACTTCTCCTTTTGATATATAAACCCTCCACTTCTTGCTCTTATATCCTTTACCTACATCAGCGCCGAACGACATCCACTACCCAAGATCGTCACATTCTCACATTATACTGGGTAAACTTGAACTACCGTCAGTAATCGCGAAAGAATCGAGACTCACGACGACTAGAATCGGAACAAATATCGACATGGCCGATACTACGCCTGCAGTCAATACCCTACTCAAGAGCAGAAAGTTCCCGGTGGTCTCCGGTACGTCCAAGACCTCGGTCGTATTGGACGCAAGACTCTAGTATCTGGCGACAAGATCCGGTTCGTCGACTATCTCGGCAAGGTCATCGTGTCCGGAAAGCAGGTTCTCGAGATTCCAGTCGTCCTCTTCAAGGCCGTTTCAGCAAAGCACAACTTGGTCGTCGAGGGCAAGATCGTAGTACCAAAGAGCATCAACATCGATGCTGTGAAGCGGGTCGTCACGTTAGTGCTAGAGCTGCCTGTGTCTAAGAGGGTATACCAGTTCCAGAAGCATACGGTAAAGGATGTCCAGGGTCAGCCCATCAAAGGTGTCGAGGACCCTTTCAAGGACCTGCATCTCTGCTGCGCAGCAGAAGCCTTCGGTATGGGCTCATTCACCCAAGATATCTTCAATAGCCTCTTCAGCCGCGTCAACACCATCGTCCCTCCCAAGGTCATCATCGACATGATCACCGCCACGCACAACCCGACTGGAGACAAACTGTTCAAGCAAATGTCTCACACCATCGCGAAGAAGCTTTACGAAGACACCTTCACAACTGGCGACAAGTTCGAGCAATACTACCTTCCCACCAACCCCCGTCTCTCCGAAGCAATTCACCACTTCATTGCTAAGTTCGAGGAGAGGGCCATTCGTGACGCCGCATACCAGGAGCGCGTGGCTAAGCGGATGGTGCTCGCTGCAAAAGAAGAGGAGCGCCAGCGTCGCAACAAGGAATACAACGCGTTGAAGGCTGCTGAAGAGAAGATGAATGCAGAAAAGGCTGCAGAATTATCAGCAGCTGGCGAGTCTTATCGGCAGAAGCTTCGCGAGGGTAAGAAGAACTTTACTCCACTCGAGGCGAGCTACGCTTGGAAAGTGACTGGGAAGCGCGTTGCTGCCACCGGTAGTAATTGATGGAGCATGCTTCTGTGTGGTTCGCTACATGTTGAACAATCGATGGGATGAGCAGTGATTGGCGGTAAAACATTGGAAGACATGGTCTACTGGTACTGATCTTGCATCTTCCTTGCACATGCGAGAATACATGCTTCTGGGAGAGGAAAGTTTAAAATAAAGAATCTATATCGATGTCGACTTGAGGTTCGCAGAATGGACAAGCTTCGTATGCCGGGAAGATTTCAGAGGTTGCTGCTCATGCCGATGGTTCGTGACGTACTGTAACCGACGCACGAGCCTCTTACTATGTCACAGGCGAGACCGAACGCCAGAAATGCTCGAAGGCACATCGATTTTGTGATATCCGTCTTTGCCGCCCGTAGCCATGGATCCAACCAATGCACACAACCGCCTGTTGGCCCATCTCACCCTGTCTGCCTCTCTTTCTTACTCGCCATCGAATATTGTTGTAAGTCTTGGTCAGACCTCGAGAGACATTGGTCCACCAACTGAATGTGCTTGACCACGGAAATTGACGCATATCAGTGACCATCTATCAAAAACTTCGCGAAATGAGTCAGAAAAGCACACATCATTTCAATGTCTCAGCGAAACATAGTTGGAGAACGCTCTCGTGGGTGACGACCTAGCGAAGATGTCATGGCTAGCGGCGTCTTTCCACTCCGCACGTGATGTCTTTGATGGACGCTCCTTTCACTTTGAGTGCAAATGCCGTCTAGAGCCCTTGCTGCAGGCACCAGCGCCTGATGTCATACACGACCCGGTCACCTGACAGCCCACGTTAACCAAAAGGCTCCTGCCCACGCCATCGCTCTTTCACACCTTTCTTCTTATCGACTCCCAACACTGCGTCTGGAAAGACTTTGACAAACATTGGAAGCCGAGCCCAACTACCTGTCAACAATCGCCATGGCGAACCTTCTCGACCTTCCCGCTGAACTCTTTCAAATGATCATCCATGAACTAGTTCTCATCGCTATGGAACCTCCACCCGACTTTCACTATCGCTTCAAGATCGGTCCTGTTTGGAAGCTACGAGGTGTTTCTCGAAGCTTTGCCGCAGAGATCGAGCGTGAATTCTTCTCCCAGCAGCCAAGAGAGTTCTATTCCGACAATCCCAATATCAAGTATCTCGTACAAAAGTATCTCCCGCGCTTCTTGATGCAAGTCTCTCGAAAGCCAGGCAGTGTGAACGAACGGTTCCTTACACGCCTGCAAGATATGGGCCGCTATGTCGTGGACCAACTCGATTGTGAAGACCAAGAGCAACGTGCCGAAATCATCGAGAAGACTTACGTTGGCTTGGGCACGATCTTCGGCAAGGCTAATATTACTCATGCTTTGTGGTGCGATCACATCGGGAATTGCCACTGCTCCAAGTTTCACGACACGGCCCTTGCACTGAGTGTCCCCTATCCAGACAGGCTTTGCGCTGCTCTCGCCACCGGTGCCCACAGTGTGCTTCCCAAAATCCTTCCGAAGCTTAGCGTTACAGACAAGGATGGACTCATTCCGACAGAGCCTCTCCGGTTTGCACTGCTGTTGGATGACTTGACTTCCCTCGACATCATTCTCCGTCACCTCGAGACACGACCTTCGCCCGAGCAAATTGTCCTCACCCAGAATGCAAACATGTTCTCAATCTCGGAGCGCATTCTCAGCACACTCGGTTCTATGCGCAGTACCGCTACTAAGCTTCTACTTGACTACTACGAGAAAAATCTGCCCTGCCCTTCAAAGGACACTTACACCCGATGGATCTCCAACGCCGCCTTCCACCGCTCGATCGATGAACTGCAAGATCTTAGGGCCGTCCTCAGTTTCAACACGGGTCGCAAAAGCCTGGTTGGGCGTGATGCTATCGCAGCCGTATGCGCCCATGGTAGCTCTGCGGGCATTCAAGAGGTTCTTCAGCATGTCGGAGATGTCAACAAAGGAACAGTACTGACAGCTCCCATCTTCATTGCTGTCCGATCCGGGCGCGCAGCCGCTATACAGGCATGTCTTACTGTAGGCGCTAATGTCGACCTCTCAGTGCGCTCTAACATCAAGACAATTGGTAAGACACACATCACGCCTCTCGACGTTGCTGTTCATCGTTATGATGTCCCCATTGCGGATGCCCTCATAGAAGGCGATGCAACGATTCCACACATCTCACATTGGCCAACACATGCGCGCATGTACCGCCTGTTGCATGCGGCTACCTCGAGACTTACTGACGTCCAGCTGCCGGACCTGCAGCACTTCAAGCTCTGGACCAAGGAGGATCTTCAAGCGCTGCAGTACTAGAGACCACAAGACCAAAGCACACTCTGGAGGATACGTTGTCGTTGGTATGAAGTTTGCATAAGCAAACAACCCAGCGAATACTCTCAGAGCAGTGCTTTAGGAACAACTCATGGGAAACCAGCTGCTTTGTATAGCGACATGCTCAGGCAGGAGCACCGAATACGTAGTGTAGGCTCAATCACGAAGTGTGTGACCATCGTTCTGAAAACAGGTGCTTCTTTCTAGTGATGCGTTCAATGTCACGGTTCACGTGCGACATTTGTACTGCGTTATTGGCCGTCTTCGTGGCCCACGTGTTGTTATACTGCAACCTCGCATATTCATCAATGTCGCCGTTGTCGGCCTGGTTCTCACGGTCGATTACTGTTGTTTGTGTACGTAGTTTTTAGTCGCATCGCTATCGAGGCCAATTGCGCCGTATAGGCCTGCGATTCAAGTAGGTCGTGTTATTATCTTTCTTGGCATATGTAGTCGCGTTAGAATACGGGATTGCTAGCAGAGAAGACCGAAGGGTAAACATGCAAATTCCCTTGTTTTTGAGTAGACGCTCGCATCTGTTCAGTGGCAGATGTACATCCCGGCTGACCGATGGGGTCATGGGGGTTGTAACGAAGCGCTTGATCGCGAGAGTCGCGTTTCATGCATGGGGCTTTGTGGTCGCAACAGGCATGTTACGCCGGCATCGACAAGGCCAGTACATCGTGATGTAGACTCTGGCTAACTATCCCATGATCTTTGGGCGTTGTGAAGGGCATGGTGGCTTGGTGAACGTGTTCTCCGGGCGCGCGGGTTGACATGCCAGGTTCGACGCGTCTCAATTTGTCGCAAACGGGCTATACATTAGCCAAAGCCGTCAGCGTCGGCGGAATACTCCGGAGTAGACAAAAGACGGTAGCGATAGCGGCATGATGTCAATCGTGAAGAAATGCTGTCTTGGATGCCGAGCTGTGCCGTCAAGCTTCGACTGCTCGCGCTACCGTTTAGCGTGTGGCCGCCTGCAGCTCCCACATGGCACCCTAGCCCAGCTTCCCCACAACCAGATTTATCTCCTGCCATCAACTCCTCACACCCTACGCGTCCCAGCTGTGCCTAACGCATACATCCTCAAGTCAGGCACGCAAGGCTTTCGTCGAGCCCTGGACCAGTTAGTGTACCGCTCGCGATCACTCAGCGTATTGACACTGCCATCGACATGTGGCGATCTATGTGTGCGGCACACCGCCCAGATGAGGAGACCGTTGATGAACTCGATCTGAGCTACAATCAGGAGCAGAGTAGTCCTGGCGCCCAAGTGCGCGAGAGCTATGACGCCGGCTGGATCAAGACCAGATTCTCCAGCAAGAGGCCACCGGCGTTCAACGTTGACCGCCGGCATTCCATGAGCGACGCTAATGCCGGCACCACCGCAGCACGAGCCATTAGGCGATAACAAAAAGCCGACTCGGACTATCTGATCACCTCTAGAGATAGAGTAGTGCCTAAGAAGTGTCGCGGAGGACCTTATCAGCATTTCGGCATGGATCTCGACTAACGGTCTCGAACTCGGTATCTTGGCTTTCCTACCGGCCTCCTACCACGTCTTCGGGACAAAATGCGCAATGTGGAGTCACTAAGCTAATATCTCCGCACAATAAATTGGTACCTGGGGCATATATTAATGGATTGACTCTGACCATCTTCAAGTTTACTACTTACGTTCAGAGGACCTTGCGAGATGTACTTCTCCACCCCGATCTGGACAGGCTTGCTGTGCACCTTGACGCAGGTACATGCATCATCACAAACCCTGGCAGGTCAACCATGGCTAGATCCAACACTGCCGAACGAACAAAGACTCCAGCTGTTCTTGGGCCAGTTGAACAGCACCCAGAAATATGCCATGGTACAAGGCGATACCGAGCTCGATGATAACGGAACTGGTGTCAATCCATGCATAGGGCACATTTCTGGCAACGACACACTTGGAGTACCCTCTATCTGCATGGGAGATGGCCCAGCTGGGGTTGGAAACAGCTTGAACAACGTCACCACCTTTCCAGCCCCAATCGCTGCCGCGGCTTCGTGGAACACCTCTCTCGAATATGCCTACGGTCAAGCATTAGCCCAGGAACACATGGCAAAGGGCCGCAATGTCGTTCTGTCACCAACTATCAACATTCTCCGATCGCCACTATGGGCCCGCGCAGCCGAGACCTTCTCAGAGGACCCGTGGTTGACCTCCCGAATGGCCGTAGCGGGTGTCAAGGGCGTTCAAAGTCAAGGAGCACTAGCCTGTCCTAAGCATTTTGCTGGGTACAACCAAGACACGAATCGTTTTGGGGTGGGCCCTAAGTGGGATACCGTTGACGTTCACATCGACAAGCGAGTGCTTCATGAGCTTTACTTGCCTGCATTCAAGGCATCTGTTCAAGAGGCTGATGCCGCCTCGATTATGTGCTCCTACAACATGCTGAATGGGCTCTTCACTTGCGAAAACGACTGGCTCCTGAATACTACATTGAGACAAGAGTGGGGGTTTCAGGGCTTTGTTGTCGCTGATTGGTATTTTTCCACGAGGAGTACGGTCGGCGCCGTTATGGCGGGTTTGGATATCAGCATGCCCGGAGGTTCCTTGGAGGATTCATACGGATTTCCAGCCTTCTACGGTGACCTCTTGGTCGAAGCCGTTGACAACGGAACTATACCAGCCTCACGCATTGACGACATGGTTGCAAGAACTTGGCGATATATGTTCAAGCTTGGAATGATCGACAACCCACTTACTGGAGATGCCGAGTCCGTGGCAAGAACCCAGGAACATCTTGATCTGGCTCAGAAGATGGCCGAGGACGGCTCCGTTCTTCTTAAGAACGAAGACCAGACGCTGCCACTCTCGCCACATAAATACAACCATGTAGCCGTATTCGGCGTAGACGGAACCAACCAAAGCCAGGTTACAGAGAACCATGGAGGCTTTGTGATCGACTCGACAATGGTAGTGCAGTCGCCTTTGGATGCGTTGAAGCGGCGAGCTGGCAAGGAAGGCAACATGACAGTCACTTATGCGGAGGCCTATCCCGGCACTGGCGAATTTCCAACGGTACCTTCCAGCATGTTCGTCAACGACGGTCTGAATGTGACATACTACACCACCACCGACTTCTCTGGACCTATCAACCAAACCGATTTTGTACCCAACGTAACCTCAGCCACATTTCCCAAGGAGCTGTGGGTGTCATGGCCACAAGTGTTTTCTTGTGTCTATGAAGGCACCTTCAAGCCCAATACGAGCGGAATGTACCATTTCTCCCTCACTGGCCAAGGAGATGCCATACTCTACATCAACGGACAAGTCATCGCCAACATGTCGAAAGCAAACTTCGGAAACACCATTCAAGGCATCGCGAATTTGACAGCAGGGGACGAAGTGTCCTTGGCCCTGAACTATTCCATGGGCTATTCTTTATCCACTGGCGCATACGGCATCACACTGGGCGTCGATATCGGCAACGAAGCGCGGGACGAAGAAGCGAACACATTTGCCGAGAAAGCTGATCTTAGCATTGTATTCGCCTCAGACAGGCACTCTGAGGGTGTTGACAGTAACATCGGTCTTTCTCTCCCTGGCGACCAGGACGCACTCATATCCCGAATTGCCAAACGCTCGAAGAAGACTGTGGTTATCCTCAATACCAACTCGGCCATCCTCATGCCTTGGATCGATGAGGTAAATGCTGTGCTGCAGTCTTGGTACGGAGGCCAGCAGATCGGGCTGGCGCTTGAAAGGTTGCTATTCGGCGATGTTAGTCCAAACGGCAAATTGCCTGTGACGTTTCCCAAGACACTGGACGACGCCATCAAGATCACTTCAGACCTGGATGTACACTATGACGAAGGGCTGAACGTGGGTTACAGGTGGTACGACGAGCACAAAGTCGATCCGCTGTTCTCATTTGGACATGGACTCACGTACTCGACCTTCGAACTGGGCGATGTGGCTGTGCATCTAGCAAACTCAACTAACAATACCGACTCTGAGCGCGTCATTTGTTCCACAACTTTGACAAACACTGGAACATTTCCTGCGTCGGAAGTAGTCCAGCTGTACGTCTCGTATCCAGAGGCAGCTGACGAGCCTCCCAAGCTGCTCAAAGCATTTGCCAAAGTCCACCTCGAGGCAGGTCAAAGTACGGATGTTTTGCTGCAAGTGCTTATGGATGATTTAAGGATTTGGTCGGAGAAGAAGGAAAATTGGGATTTTGTACATGGCGAGTACAGTTTCCTTGTCGGATTCTCGGCAGGTGACATCAAGGTGAAGGGAAAGATGGTTCTTTAGATATTCTAGTATTAGATTGTAGTAAGCCATTGTATTGAAATCAAGTCCCGTTTCGGATTTGCTGAAGGTAGCAACATATGCGATGTTGGCGTTCAGGTTGGTGACATGAATGCTCCCTGGCCAATGTTGAAGCCAGCGTCAGCGAACAGAGACGCCCAGGCTTCGTCGTCTGCAAAGTCAATATCGTAGATGGATGGATCTGGGAAGGTGTTCTGATCATTGTATGCTGGATTTATATTAGGCCGTTGCATAGTTTGCGCATGGGCTGGCGTAGGCCGGTTTATCGCAGGGTCTACGGATGCGAGCGGTGCGGCGGGTGCGGCGAGCGCGGCGGGTACGTGCAAACGCAAGGACGTGCGACGCTCCATTCTTGATTCGTGTTTGATGAAAACCTTGTGTAAGAACGCTGCTTGCAATGCGCAGCTCGTGCCGGCCGGTGCTTGAAGGTTTTTGAATACATTCGCTGCATTACGAATGCTGTCCAAGGCGGGCAGTTCCATCTCAGTACGCATGTATGTTGGTGCTGAAAGCAAGAGCTATTCCGGAATCAGTGCGTTGACTTCATAGCAACAAAATGTGAAGTACCTTGATAAGAAATACAGCTGCGTAAGCGACCATGACATGTATAGAGTCTTGCGCATAGTACACCAGCTGAGATGCCGAGGGTTCAGATACGAGCTGGAGCATATCCAGCGCGCTCGAGTAGCTGTTCCAGATTGCTTCTGTATCGACTGTTGTCACGATATCCCTCAGTTTGATGGATTCGCGTAGTGAGGAGGTATATAAGAGTAGCCGTGCGTAGCTGCCGTAGAATGGGATCAAAAATGCATGGCAATCCTCGCCTCGCTCAGAAACCGTTTCGGTCCATCTCTTTTGCCAATCGAAGATAGCCTCGTCAACCATACGCAGCGTAGATCGATAGCGCGATGTTTCGTGCCGTTGCTGTTGAGCATATCGTGTAGTCATCATCTCGAAATGACTGGAGGTAATAAGGCGGAGGGAGACAAATGCGCAAAGCAGCCGATCGTTGGCCATTTCAAGTGGATGTAGATACCAGTTGCTCACTGACTTCAGATAGCTGCTTATTTCGATCATCCAAGGCTTGCCGGTTTGCAAACTGATGCTGTTCACGGGTTAATCTCCTTACACACGGTCGATATCCGTCCTTCACCTACCTTCGGTCATAGACAAACAGCACTAGCCAGGTTCTCTCTATGTTCCTGAATTGCATCGCCTGAAGATCAGACATGTTCTTCGGGGGTCTCATTGCATCAGTCCCGAGATGGTGCCAACCAAGCTCGATGGCCATCCTGATAGCATGGCCTACAGATAACCATGCACGATTGTCGCGGGGCTCCTTCCAATATGTCAGGATAAGTATTGCTTGTATGGTCTCCGACGACTTCGAACCACAGCGAAAGCTCTCTAGGAAGAGGTCTTCAGCATATGAAAGTAAAGGTTTACGTAGCTCAGGATACAGCAGCTTTGCCGCTGCCGCCAAGATGGCAGCGAACAGGAACGACGACTTCTCCCGGATGTACCGGAAGGTATGTAGCGAAGGATCCAGTTGGCTGATAAAAGGATTCAAGTGCTTCATGAAGTCATCGAACAGCTTAGTAGCAATATGAAAGTTGACCACTCCTTTGCTGATCGGATCATCGTCTGAGATGTCCTGTGCACATTCCTCTGACGCATGTCCGTGTTCAGTACTTAGTACGTTCTGCAGAGAGAAGTCTCCTCTTGTGATCTGTCGATTGAGGATATCGGAAAGTCGAAAGCCTCTGTTCCCCGTCCAGAAATCTTGACTTGAATGTTGCGTTGACTGGGGTCGAGAACGCTGTCTAGTGGTTGACCTTCGAGTGCTATGTGTATCTGTCACTGCATCCGCATCACCCGCTACAACAGCAACATGGTCACCATGTTGAGACAACGACCGTGATATCGCTGGGGGTCTTTCAACGGCTTCACCATTTCCTGGTATCGTCGTGGCGTCTTCTTGACCCCTTGAGCTTGACTTCTGCAGTCTAGAACACGCATCAGTCACTCCAAGGTCTGCTAAAAGGAGACTTGACTAACTTGAAGCCGTGCTTTCGACCGCGCCGGTGTCCAAGAAAATCACACTGTAATGACTTCCGTGTACACCTAACGCAATGCGTATCTTGTGCTGTCTTATGGCACTTCATCTTAACCTTGCGACATTGCAGGCAAGCATGTGGTCTCGAAGCGGATCAGTTACCGCGCAACTGCAGCGTGGATCTCAGGTGGATCTCAGGTGGACTCACACGGCTTTTGAGGGTCGGACACCAGGCGTCTCATCAGCTTCCATCATCTTGTTTATGTGTATCAGACATTGAGGTCAGTTTGCGCCGGAATAGATGCAACAGGAGTAGTGTGTTCCCCAGTGGGTAAGGTGCCACGGTGCCCGGTGTCTTATCGCTATCTTTACGCACTAACCGCTTTGAGGCTGACAAATGACAGCCACACGCACAGCGACTACAGCAATCATCGCATCTTCCAATTCCTACTGATCTCCACCATTAATAGATGCTATATGTCACTATCGTGACAATGCGCGATCCAACTGTAGCCGGTGCGTCTCGTATGAGGCTTTTTGCCGCAATACGAACATCTCGGAACCGTTAACCCCGCACGACCCTCTCCAACGCGATTCAGCACAATCTGCGGCAGAAAACATCGGCTTGTTTTGGTTAAGCTGCTGCGACCTCGGTCCACTTCGCTGTCGACCCTGCAGATCGCCGGTATTCTACTGTATATTGAGACGCCGGCGACGTGGCGCGTGCACCTTTCCCTCAATAATCCTCATCTCTCTGTGGAGAGGTGAAGCAGTCAAGCAAGTCGACATCAACCTCACGCACGTCTGGATCCTACACACCTAACAATATGGCCGTTATACCACGTCCGAAAGCCAAGACGGCACACGTCAACATGATGACAGACACCATCATAGCAAACCTTCCGGCAGACGCACTTCGAAGCGTGATCAGAGTCATCTTGACAACGGAGCCATCAGTCACAAGTATATTTGAGGAGCAAACGCGAATCTACCTAAGGAAAACCGTCAATCAGCCCATCGGGAAGCTATTCCAGTCTTCGGCCGAAGGGGTTGCCCCGACATCGAACTTCACGTCGGCCCAGCAGCGCCTACGCTCTGCCATTGGATGCGGACTTGTTCTCGAGAGCTTTCCAATACTCAAAGATATTGTAGAAGAATCCTCCAGCCTGGACGATGGAAACACTGTGCCTCGTTCGACTGAGTTTGACCGATGTCTAGCCTCTGTTGACGGCGATATCGTGCAGGCATTGACCGCTGTCCAAAAACGCTTATTATCCGATAGTGGTAGCAGGGATCTCAACGAAGAGGAGAAGCCAGTGATGAACTCGCTTTTCGGTTCATTGCTCCAGTGTCGCCAAATATGGCTTGCCTCTGCGCAAGACTTCCCTTTCGAACGAAGTACTGCAGTCCTTGCGACTATGCTTGGCCGCGAGAGTGGTATACCGACGATGGCCCATCAAAATGGTTCCCAACAAAGCCAGATTACCAGACGGAAGACATTGACCACTTTGGAGACTTTTAAAATCAAGGACATTGAGCTTCCTCAACTGTTCGCCGGTCTCTGGCAGTTATCTAGTCCATCATGGGGTATTGCGTCTCAAACACAGATGTTCAAGCAATTTGCCGAATACATTGCAAGCGGCTTCACTGCGTTTGACATGGCTGACCATTATGGCGATGCTGAGGTTATCTTCGGTCGACTGAGATCCTCGTTAGCTGATCCCGAGGCCGTTTTCGGTGCTACAAAGTACTGCGTATTCCATAAAATCACCGTGAACTCCGCAGTCATCCGCGCTAATGTCACCGAGCGATGCCAGCGTATGAGCGCCGACAAAGTCGATCTTCTCCAATTTCATTGGCAAGATTACAATGACCACCAGTATATCGAAGCGCTGCGACTTTTGCAGCAGGACGAACGAGTTCGAAATCTAGGACTCTGCAACTTCGACACAGCGCGGCTTCAAGAAGTCATAGACAACAATATCGATGTCGTCACCAACCAAGTTCAGTTCTCCCTTATCGATGCGCGACCACGGTTCAAGATGGGCGAGGTCTGCGCGCGACACAATGTAAAACTCCTTACATACGGCACTCTTTGCGGAGGCTTTCTTGCTGAGAAGTGGCTTGGCAAATCTGAGCCACAGCTGTTTGGACCTGACATGACACCTTCGCAAAGAAAGTACTTCGAGATGATTCAGACATGGGGCGATTGGGATCTGTTCCAGATCTTATTGCAGACTTTGAAGGCTATAGCGACTAAGCACAATGTCTCCATCTCGAACGTCGCTACGAGATGGGTTCTGGACTTCCCGTACGTGGGTGCGGTCATCATTGGCGCGCGAATGGGCGTTAGTGAGCACACAGAAGAGAACCTGAGGACATACGGATGGAAGCTTGACGAAGAGGATCAGAAGAGCATTGAGAAAGTGCTTGAGAAGAGCAGAAGGGAAGACGTGTTTAAAGATATGGGCGATTGCGGCAGCGAATATCGGTAATGGATCAGCAAAGTAAAACTGTGGCTTGTCCGTCTAGGTCGCAAATTCGAGAGGATTTCTCCGAGTTTTTTTTTAGAGTAGCTGGCAAAATTACGTGAGCGATCATTATGGCGTTGGCGTTGCATTGCGTCGTTCCAACTCGGGTTAGGCCCGCCCACGCGCTCGATCCCTCTTACTGTGCCGGCTTCATACTCTCTCTGCACCCAATCACGTAAATGCCCATATTGCCGCAGCTGCCTCTTATAGGGACGCGTTTCTCCATGCTTCGATGCGGCTCCAACGAACATACGCTCACGAGCTCCTGCCTCCGTTGCCACGGCTGACGTCACCGCCAAGCATTCCCGACCATCCCTGCCATCGCCTCTCCGTCCGTCACCGCAAGCCCTAACTGCCACGAGCCAGGCTACCGAGTCCCTACATACTTTTGAGTCGTTTTTCTCAAAATGATATCAATATGCAGACATCGCTGTGCTGTTGGAGGCAGCGTAGCAGGTGCGGCAGCTACAACCGACGCTTGAGACAACGACGCAGGTGATGGTGAACACAGTGAAGATATCGATGGCAATGAAAGGGATTGCTAGAAGGTCTTTTTGAGGCCTTCAGAGATGCTGCGACGCGTCAAACGCTGGATGTTTTGACACCGCGATCATGTTTTTGAGTGTAACAATCTGTCTACGATCACATCTTCAGAGCGTGCTTGAAGCGCTTACGTCCGTACCTCTGACTCCGCCAATGTTCTCAAGACCACCTCCGCATTGACTAATGCGCTGGACAAAGCAGAGAATACGAACACACCATCCGTGTACCTCAGTCCAAACTCAAGAGTTCCCTTCCAGACCAACTACCGTGGTATCCGCATGACTGAAGGTCCGCAACCCGGTCCGTATGATTTTGAGCTGAGACTTGCAATTCGGATCCGGACATGCGATCAATGCATCTGTGGACATCCAATCATGTGCGTGGGTTGGTCGCTGCTTGGCTGCTAGCAGAGGCAGTACTGCCGCTGAAATGCAAGCTCATCAGTCCTTGAAGCGTGCAGCAACTGTGTTTACGACTCACCTAAGCTGTAAAAGCTCATGCCCTGGCCGTCGGGAAGATGCAGCATTTCGCCTTGAACAGTAAAGTGATCTCCCTCTTTGGCTCCGCACAAAATGCGCTCGCCCGGCGGGCAAACCACCTCGACCCGCAAGTCGTACAATTGGAACGAGTCGTCCCTGATCGATGACATTTTCGTTGACTTTGTGAAGTCCCCGGTGTTTCGCGAAGGATATCAGACTCATCTGGTATCCTTTTGCATTCTATTGTCCCGCTTGGAGTAGGGTGGGGCCACCGGCGTTCTAGCACCGGCATCTCATGACAACCGGCTTATCGCCGCTTTCGGGCGCCCTGTCCCTATCAGATTTTAGAACCCCACTATCAGAGACCACGGAGTCACTGAATCAAGGGTAGAATGCCGAACTGTCAAGCGAGATAAGCATTGTGGTCTGGCTAGCTTCATTGCTTGGATTAAAGGCCGGTCTTTTTTACACCAAGAAGATACAACTAAGTGCGGAGCATTGACAATACTTACTTGTTGTTTCACGCCGGGATTCGCAACTTACAACTGCCGTCGCATATCCACAAGCTGAGTGCAACATCATGGATCTTCCAAAGAAGGATGCCTCGCAACTCGCCCAAACCTCTGCGTCAAACTCGGATGTCGAAGATGGAGCCATCGGCACGACTTATGAGGTCAAACGCGACCTTGGGCGCCGCCATATCAACATGATTGCGATAGCTGGCATGATTGTGAGTCAAATTCTCTTCAAACCCACTTCACCTATCCTATACTTATGCAATAACGTTTAGGGCACCGGATTATTTTTGGCATCCGGCCAGGCGATCGCTACCGCAGGACCAGTCGGCGCTCTCCTCGGATATCTATGTATGGGTTTGATCGCTTGCGGTGTCGCCCTGTCTGCAGGAGAGATGTCGGCTTTCATGCCCGTTACTGGAGGCTTCGTTCGTCATGCCACCAGATTCGTGCAGCCTGCACTTGGCATCGCTACCGGATGGAACTTCTGGTACACCATGGCAATCACAGCGCCAGCTGAGCTCGCCGCTGCAGCGACTTTGATCAACTTTTGGGATAACAGCATCAACCCCGCCGTTTGGTATTCGGTTTTCATTGTAATCATCGTGGTTATCAACTTCTGTGGTGTAAAGGTCTATGGCGAGGTGAGTCTTGACACAAACTCCTTTTGGCTTCCTTGCTCACGATTTTTAGAGCGAGGTGTTTTTCGCAGCCCTCAAGATCCTTCTCATCGTGGGTCTCATCATCGCCGGCCTGGTAGTCAATCTTGGAGGGTCTCCCAGTGGAGACCGAATCGGCTTCCGATACTGGAAGAACCCCGGTCCTTTCAATGAATACATCGTTCCGGGTAACACTGGCAAGTTTCTTGGTTTCTGGAGCTCCTTGATCTCAGCGGCCTACAGCTACGCCAACATCCAGGTGGTCGCCATAGCTGGCGCCGAGACGAAAAACCCAAGAGTCATCATCCCAAACGCAATCCGTATGACCTTCTGGCGCGTGCTCATCTTCTACGTTGTCAGCATCCTCATTGTTGGCATGCTTGTGCCATATAACGACCCGAACCTTGGCATCGCTACTGGTGATGCTCAGCAGAGTCCTTTCGTCATTGCATTCCAGCGCGCTGGTATTAATGTCCTACCCTCGATCATCAACGCCATAGTATGTACTTCGGCATTCAGCTGTGGCTCTGCATGCGTCTTCCTTGCATCACGTACCCTGTATGGTCTAGCAGAAGACGGACAAGCTCCTCGAATCTTGCTTCGCACCAACCGTTTTGGAACACCATACTTGGCAATTGGCGCCTCGCTCATCTTTATGCCACTTGTATATCTCAGTCTGGGCAGCAACTCTTCGGTAGTGTTTGGATGGTTTGTCAATATCACAACCATTGCCGGGCTTATTGGGTGGCTTGTCATCGAGATCACTTACCTCCGGTTCTACTACGCCTTGAAAGTCCAAGGTATCAGTCGAGACCGTAAGTTCACTACCGCCCTTCGCTTTACCGAAGATGATGCTAATGTGACCAGGTCTCGCATACAAGAGCCCCATGCAGCCATATCTCGCCTGGGTTACCGGAGGCGCACTAATCCTTGTCATCTTCTTCTCGGGATACAGCGTCTTCTTCCCAGGTCGCTGGAGTGTGAGCACCTTTCTCACGTATTACATCGACATTGCCATCTTCATTTTTCTATGGATTGCTGGGTTTTGCTATGCGAGGTCTGGAATCATTAAGCTGCAAGATGTTGATTTGTCGGAGATTGCTGAGGTCGACTACGAGAAGGCGGAGATTTTGAATTCGGTGGAACAGAGTCTGTCGTGGTGGAGGAAGTGGATCGTCTAGTTACCGGAGGAGATTTCGAACGTTTACAATCAAAGGAACTCATCACTTGCAATGATTGCTTCGCATTTCGGTGTTCCTCTGCTCTCCTTCCCTCACATGAGGCGACATGTGGGGTTCACAGTGAGGAAGTTAGATTACCACGAGAACAGAGATGGGCCTTTGGGTCTGCTGGAGGCCTGAAGTTTGTAGATGCCCACGACTGGCTGGGCGAGGACAACGAGACGAAGGAGGAGGAGGAGGAGGAGGAGGAGTATGAATTATCTAAAGAGATAGAGGATGCAAGTAAACAAGAGAGCGGTATGCAACGGATGTAGGTCAAGAGAGATGATGACGCGCAAGACGCGAGCGAAGATGAGTTGCTTGGACAGCGACCACGCAAGCGAATTGGAACAGGGTCCGGAAACGAGCAGGAAGATGACTGATTAAGTGACGACGAGCTTGAAGAGATGGGCTATAGGTAGAGCAACAAGTTGAGCGATAGTCGGAAACACTATGACGCCTCCGAGAGCATACTACAACAACGCGTACTATAGGTACCATATGATCTGATCATTTACAGCTCTTCAACATTACTAGAACATTCAATCTGTATTTGAACATTATGTGATAGACCTTGATGCAGCATTCATTATACTCGCATGTGTAGATACTCGAACTCGTATACTGAAAGATTATGACCTTGGGCGGATACCACTAGCGTGGGTCTACCCCCTACCCGTGCCATAGATGCAGCTGCCAGACGACAGCATCACACTCGAGAGCAGGCGAAAGCATCCACATAGCCCCCTGTTACAACAGCAGATGCGCGAACGCCTACGCTTGATATTTCAGACCACCACTATTCACGTTGATGACGATGGTTTCCCACTGCCGCGTACATCCCGTTGTTATTTGTTTAACGCGTCCAGACGCGACCTGACGCTCGTATATCAGCCTCAACATCCGCAAATCATCGCGCTCACAATCTACATAAGAAGCCTATATCTTTACACAGGCCTCCAGTACCTTCCCAAGGCCCATCTCATATTGAAGCAACCTTGGCTCAACATTGAATAGGTAGCTATATAACTACTGCGTCCCGAATATCCTGGACGATCACGGCTCTTGTCAGAACCTCCGCGTCCATAATTCCGCCCAAGCGTGCGAGATCCACCTCGTCCAGCGATGGGCAGCAATCGAAGCGCGTACACGCCCCCACCGCGAACTCGAGCGACCCCTACAATCAAATGTCCGAGCACACAGGACTCGAGTCCTACGGTCAGAAACAACCCGAACCCATAACAAAAAAATTTGGAGGGCTTCTTGAAGTGGTCTCGCGAGTTGCGCGAGCTAGTCCAACGAGCTCCCAACAGAGTGAATCTCAATACTGTCGCTATCTAACCAACCTCGCATTCAATCTACGACCCACCAAACCCCTTCTCCAACCCCCTCAGCCAAACCCCCGCCGCGTACGCACCTGGATCAGGAATCTTACTCCTCTCACTCACGTCTTCACTGATATATGTCGCGCGCCCAAACTTGGCCTTCATATCCTTTGTACTGTCCGCCTTCGTCTCTGCCACATCCACACTCTTGCTGAAATTCTTACTCTCAGCCAGGGTATTGATGAACGGGATCAGCACGTCCATAACCGTTCTATCGCCCTCCCGTGCACTAGTATAATTCTTCAAATTCTCGAGCGCAGCAGATGCGGAAGTCGCCAGCGTCGAGATATCCAGCGGTGCGTTTTGCGATAACGTGGCTTTGGAAAGCGCGTTTGTGAAAGCGGTAACTAGGATAGATAGGATGGCGCCGAGGGAGCCGCCGACGTCTTCGACGTTCTCGCCGATACTTTCTAGGAGCGCGAGAATGGGTGGTGGATTACTTTCTACCGCGTCGATGTTGGCGAGGATGGATTTGCAGACGCCGGCTACGGCTTCACCGCAGTCGCCGTCGCCCATTTGGAGGTCGTATTGTGTGATTGTTGGTTCGGCTTCGAGTGCTGCTTTGCATGCTTTGCGGAGAGCGGGGATGAGCGAAGGTGGTGTACCTGGGCCCTTGTGTAAGGCAGATTTGTCGGCTGCGGCGGCGTTGGCTTTGTTGCGGAGCTCCTCAGTATCCTTGTTAATATTGAGAGGTTGGTAACCGTTCTTTGGCCATGCGGGGGCGTTTGTAGGTGCGTCGAGTAGTTCCATGACCTCCTCATCTTTGAGATCCATGGCTTTTGCCATGCCGCTCATGTTGCCGAGTGTTATGCTGAAGCCTTGGCCGTTGAGCGAAGTTTCTAAGACACCGGCGTAGATACGTGTTGGCACTATCTTCCAGTCGCGCTTCAGAGCTATCAAGGCGAGGTTCACCATGGCGTCGAATTCCAGATTCGAGAGGCCGCCGAAGTTGTTGACGAGCATGACGACGTTGTCGTTGGGGTTGAAGGTGACGAATGCGCGGTCGAAGTCGGAGGGGTCGAGGAGGTAGCGGAGCATCTCTTTGATGACATTTTCGGGACTGGGCATTGGAGAAATGGTTCGTAGACCCTGTCTTCGATTAGTTTGCGACTCCGGGTGGTAGATTGAGTCAAGGTGACGGGACTTACAGGCTCATTATGGATACCCATACCAACCACACAAGCGTCATCCTGCACACTTTCGAACGCGTACCGACCCGGTACATGGCAATGGTCCAGACTGGTCCCAATAGTAACAAGTTGCGAGTTACCTAACTCGCCAATCTTCCTACACCGTTCGAACGCCCAGCCTTTCTGTGATGCGGCGCCAGCGAGCTTGATAACGAGCAAATTGCCAGCCAATCCTCTCCTTCCCACCTTACCACTCTTTTCTCGACCCAAAGCAGCGTCCTCTGCCATGCATACAACGTCAACTTTGTATCCTAGCGCCTGCCCTTTCTCTCGAGCAAGACCAAAATGTAGCATATCTCCGGTATAATTCGTTATGCACAATATGACACCCTCATTACTCGGTACATTTCTTATTCCGGCCATGATCTGCTTGGTACTCGGAGAAGCGAAGATGTCACCGCACACAGCAGCTGACAACATGCCATCACCGACGAAGCCGGACCACGCTGGTTCGTGACCCGAACCACCACCAGATACAATGGTAACCTGGTTTGGAGGGTGTGAGAGATTGTAAACGACGCGATTGGCTTCGTCGAGCGCCATGTGCGAGTTGCGTGTGCATAGCGAGCGGAGATTGTGGAGGACTACGCCTTCCGGGTTGGGGAAGAAATGTTTCCGCGACATGATGACGGTGCGTATGCGTGTATGAAGTGTCGAAATATCTAACAACTGTCAGCAATCGTTATCTACGTCGTTTGCTGTCTAGCAACCATGTCGTGAAGCCATCCCATGAATAAAAAACATACCTGCCTCAATGCAATCAAGCACGTCAGAAGTACACTACACACAGCTGGTAAAGATCGCAGCTGAAAACCAAGAAACCAAGCCACGCGGCATATCACCAGTTCAGCCGGACCATCGAGCCTTTTAAACAAACCCCCCCGCATCCCCCGCCTCGATCAACATCACTTCCCTGGACCCCGCTCGTGGCAACCCCGTCACGCCCGTCAAGTCGATCTTTCTCGGTCCTCAATACGCGTCCATGTGCCCAAGCACACGCTCATATTAGCCCGAAGCCTCGTCAGTATGGACTTTGCAGCCTGGGTATACTGCATCTAGTCAAGTGGGATATGAGCTGGGTTACTGTGACCTGGAGAGGGAGGTGTTTGCGCCGGGATTGCTGCTTTGGGAATGCCGGGTTGGAAGCTTGGCTTTTGTGGAGGAAGCTCGCATCGGTCGAAGCTCCGAGAGTTGGCAAGTGTCGCACCTCGCGACGAGACGCTATCAGTACCTGCATAACCTGCAGTATCCGCACGTTCCTTTGAAGCATGCGACCTGCAATTCAGTTTGTGGAATTTGTGGCAGATGCATGCAAGTTTGGAGAAAAAAAATTATTCAATCTTCTGGACGAGCTGATCCGGAGGATACTGTCGCTACGAGGGAGCTCGTTTTCATTGAGGGGAAATGGTGTCCTAAAGGTATACGCTATTATCTACTAATTAGAACGGCAATGTAGGAGTTTATGTATACCTTTAGGGTGTAATATAGCTAGGGTACAGCTTGATAAAATGAGCTTCTTTGTAGAGGCAGCTGGGTCTAATCACTCTCATTCGCCATGTGATACCAATGCAGATCCCACACCACAGTCCACCTCTCCTCCGCGTCTGAAATACCATAGACCCAGTCTACGAAATTGCCAAGCATGCTTTTGAACTTTGTTGGCGCGGCCACAACAACCTTCCAATTTTCACGTGACATCAAGGATAGCACGAAGAAGTTCGTTCTTACTAAGTTATACCCGAAAGGTTTACATACTCGTCTAAGTTGAAAAGCTATAGAGGAAGTAACAATATATTCCTTGAGGGTGGGCTTTCGCACCTATCATAGAAACCTAGGAAACCCCAAAATCAACACAGAAGCACACCACATCATGATCCGCAGCACCTAATCAAACATGATCTTGCTGCCCTTCAACAGCGTGCCGCCAAGCAGTTTGCCAACTGCATACCCAATGTATGCGCCAGTAACAATGGTAACGGGCCACTTCTGCCATTCGCGGTCCCTTGTATTTGTCAGCTGTGCTCGATTCCCGAATACGCGTCACGTTGTGCGTTGAAGTACTCACCAGTCGAGCGGAATAGGCACAGCGCCCAGCCATGCACCCAGCACGGTGCCGATCAAGCCGCCGTAGACTTCGTCGATCGGCAATAGCAGCGCGAGGATCTGTCGCCAGGTGTCGCCGTCTACGCCGTGTACATATACCAGAGGCAGTGTGCTAAGCAGCGCGATGTGAGCGCCACAGAGAAGGGTGTGCGACCAATGCGAGGAGACGGGCGCGCCGAAGAGAACGAGGGTCGTGGTGAGGAGCGGTGTTGCAGCGATCAGGGCAAGGAGGAGGGATAGAAATGCCGGCTACATCACTTGTCAGTACTGCATTGTCGAATGTTGGCCGTATTGGGCACAATTGTAGGCTTCCGGATTTGCAGAGTACACATACCACAAGCTTCGAGTTACCTCCTTGCTCCGGCTTGCCGGGAGTCTTGCTCTTCTTCTCCGTGGGCTTCCTTGGTGTACCTCCTGTTGGCGGTAGGCATACTGCCACAAACGCTATCTGTAGTACGGCGAGGTATGGAAGAGTGCTAAGGAGCGTCGATACCGGGTCGGCGACCAATGCGTTGAAATTGAGGCCAAAAATTGAGAGCACCAGTAGCGGGTGAATGTGCGTATAAGTACGTGCCATGTTGTTCTTCAATGGCTCGATTGGCGGCGCTGTGGAAGGTTGGACCTTTGACGTCGCGTTTGCATTGATGACAGTTGTGCTGGCCATGTTT
The DNA here is from genome assembly GCA_019702505.1 of Alternaria panax. Taxonomy (NCBI): domain Eukaryota; kingdom Fungi; phylum Ascomycota; class Dothideomycetes; order Pleosporales; family Pleosporaceae; genus Alternaria; species Alternaria panax. Next base: position 3,788,462 of record JAANER010000004.1, read on the forward strand.
GCGATTGAGATGGGAGGAATGGCGATGTGCGGTGTTGCCAATATGATGGAAATGTCAGCTGGCTAGGTGACGTCTTGCAGCAGGCGTCTAAAGGAGCGGAAGTGGCGCCTGGCCTGTTGAAGTGCTGCAGTCGCGATGATGATTGCGGAGGGATGTCGCAGGTCGGAAAGTTTCGTGATCATGTCCGTGCTGCGCGCTCATTGGACAGATAGCAGACCACCACCCGAGCACCTCCATGGTTTGTAACAAGAATTGCGCGCGTTTGGAAATAAATCGTTGTGTGTGCAGCTATGTTGCCGTTTCATTGAATGTTCTGTTTTTCATGTGACCAGTATCGTGACTACGGATGGAACGCCCCTACTGCAATATCTTGCGGTCCTCCTACTGCTTCTGCTCTGCTTTCTTCGGCAGCAAGTTCCTCAGCGACAAATCGTAGACTACATCCTCCACATCCTTGACCCTGTACTTCAGTCCATCGCTTCGGCGGCGCAAGCTGTCATTCTTGAGGTTGAGAATCTGAAAGCCCGCGTGCAAGTCCTTGACGAATTGGTTGATAAGAAGCGGGCGCTCGTAATCACCGAGAGTGACGGCATTTCGTGCAAGGCGTGTCAATTCCTCGACGAGCGTCATCAGAGAGTGCAGGTACTCTTCGAGTGAGAGGTGAAACTCATCGCGGTCCTTGAGGTTGACAGGGACTGCTCTTGTTAGTGATACGCAGATGAACCGTGATCCTGAGCATACTCTTGAAGATCTCGCCGAGCTCCTCAATGGTCAACAGACGGCCGCACTGAACCTCACCGCCAGCGTACCCGAAGCCGCCGAGCCAGCCCCAGAACAAAGCGCTCTCACACTGTTGTGTTGTCAGGCCTGTGATCATGAATTTGGATGCCTGACGAGCTTACTGCGCCTTGCATCTGACGGCTCCACATGTTGTTGAACTTGTAGTATGGCATCTTTGACGCAGCCTGAGACAGCTGGCCGACGGTAGAGATCACATTATCGATAGGCTCCTGAGCTGTCTTGAGGATGTCAGGTACTATGTCCAAATTAGTTGTGGTGTTGACAGACTTCCAAGGTTGCGAGAGGCCACTCACGCTCGTTGACGGGTGTCGAATGAGCTCTGGACAGCACGAATGAGACGTTGCGGTCTGTGGTATGTTAATCAACTTCGATAATCTGGATCATTGCGCCTACTGTGCTTCTCGAGCGCCTGTATGATGTCCCGCAGCTCCTGTCGCGTTGTAAGTACGCTATCACGTGCAGCTTCATCAACCGCCACTTACATCCCGAGCGGCGGAGTCTTCGTCTACGCGCGCCTGGAGATCCTGGAAGATGGCCGGATTGACCATGCCTGACTTAGTTGCCATTTTGACGTGCAGATGGGCGATGAGTGGTTGTTGCGAGTAAGTTCGTGTAGGTGATGGGGCTGGTCTCTGTTTGTCACGGCAAGCTACAAATTTTCGGTATCTCACCGTTCACCGCGCAAAGTTGCTTCTGTCCAGCTGCAAGCACACAAAATGGAACTCAGTCGTTTTGAAAATGTCTATTTGATTGGGGAGGATAATTTCACGTTGCATAAAATGATTATCTTTGCGGCGTGGTATGCATCATATTTGGAAGATGAACGGTGCATGCACCACCAACTTAGGTACAGACGAACCGCGACTTTACGTGATGCACTTGTCGACCACACTTAAAAACACACGTATACGTATGATGCTATCATGCCTGTCGTTAAAGATGTGACGTTATCAACAACCTGATACCGCCATTACAAAAGATACAACCCAAGACACAACGCCTTGAATCGTGCCAGAAGTGTGTACTCGGACTGAGGCGTAAAGCATTTTAAACATAAAGGTCTCACAGCACGAAAGAAAATCTTCAAAGGTTCAGGCAATCGTTACAAAGAGACTTGTAGCTTTCGAATGACAACTGCAAACACAAAGAAACTCCTTCCTCAAGGTTCTCGCAAGCGAAAACTCTTAATGAAAAAGTAAGTCGCGTCTGCCAGAGGTAGTGAAATACTGGCGACACTGTGCCAAAGAAGATAAGCAAGCCCAGAGCTTCTTCGGCGAGTTTCAAAAATAAGGATAATCTTAAAATTCTTCCGTAGAAGAGTTTCAGAGATTAAACTGAAAAGAACAGATACTACACTTGATCTAAGCCAAAAGGCAAAGAGAGCTAACGAAAGAAAGAGGAGGACGAGGGAGCGTGAGAATATATAGGTATCGTGGCCTTGGCGCGCTAGAGGTCCCGTGACTTTCGAGTAGCGTCGCACGGCTCTTTACTGTGGACTCGTCGGCGGAATTTCGGGGTCCAAGCTCATCATCTGAGGTGGTGAGAGGCTCCAGGCTGAAGCACGGCACGTTGGGTCTACTACCGATATGGACTCTGTTAGCGATATCCCCGCTCACCCTTACTGTGAGTCCTCGATGGAAATATTGCGCACCGGAAACACTGGAGGTAAACGAGACCTTCGCCGAGACAACCACTAGAACATTTGGAGATGGGACGAACGTGCAAGGTAACCACATCCACACAGATGGCGTCAGTGAAGGCTGTTGTGGCCAGTTGTTGCAGTCCTGTATGCTCCTGCGAAGAACGTCATGCTCGGGTCAATAACGGCATCGCATAAACCCATTGAGATACGCGATATGGTTGTGCTCAGATCTCATTCATGTTGATGACCAAGAATAGGTGTGCCAACCAGCGACAACGAGTCCACCATTCCACCGTTTCCACATTGTATCGTGTCCTCCCTCGCTGTCGTGATGCTAAAAGCAAGGCCTTCCAAACTCGACTCATAAAGCAGACCAACTCGATCCCGGCTCTCCTGACACAGCGCATTCCTCCTAAATGTCCACTACCTCGCCTTCTTCACGAGCACTGGCCTTCCATGCACCATCTCGTACCTAATTTTCAACTTGACGATGCGACGCTGCTTCTGACCCGCAGTCCTGGCACGAGTCTGGCGAGTCTCCACTACCGCCGGCTCCGGATCGACCACAGTACTCAACGCCTCCGCCGTAGCCTCATCGCGAGCGTGGAACTCGCAGCTCAAGAATCTCGCCTCGTCACAGAACCAATAGAAGCTCTGGGTGAAGTTTGAATTCCCTGTAGCTATATATTGCCGACCCTCGATGAGCGGGGTTCCGCCGTATAGTAATTGAGTCGCCCACCCGTTGTCGTCGCGCACGATCATCATATTTAGCGCGTATATGCTGATGCCTACTGGCTTCTTGGGTCCGCTGCTCCTCCATGGGCTTTTTGCGTGACACAGGCGAGGGCTGACGGCGTAAAGGAAGAGAGGGCTGCATAAGAGGAAACAGAGGTCGTCTATAATCGCTATCAGTCTACATACAGTTATACGGACTTGGATACTCACCGAGAAGCTGCGTTTGATCGAACGGTGGTAATTTGCCCGGTAGCCCATGAAGCCAATTCTCGAGATGGCTGCGCAATGGATCTGCCCGTTGGGCGCGCCGCGGCGTTAGAAAGAGCCGTGGTTTCATCTCTCTGGTGGTGTTGGTCTCGAGGGTAAGTTCGACGGGGTTCTTCAGGTTGTGTTGCATTCGATCCAGTGCTCGCGCAGCGCAAGAAGGCTCAAGGTCGTGAAAAACGAAGCCCTCGTGAATGTGATAATTCGAGTGGGCCGAGTGCTGCTCCGAAGGTATTGTTGCCTTCAAACGAGGATCGGGGTTTCTTTCACCCCTCGCGTTGGACAAAGGTTCATCTTTCACGTCGGTTATAATGGCTTTTCCCATTACTTTCAGGTGAAGGCGGCGCTGCTTGATGAACTTTGCAAGATTATCATGTTGAGCTGATATCCATTACTCTTCATGATAGCCAGCATAACCGAACATCTTATACGCCTTGTCACATTTCTCCTTTGCCTTTGCTGTTTCACACGCCCCTCCTCGTCCGCCTAACCTACTTTTTCTTCCATCTTGCGGCAATCGCCAGCAAGTAAATGTACATATCTGTACAGCTCGCTCACAGCTCCTTCCTCAGAATCTCAAGCTCTACCCATCACGAGTGTGTAATCGTCGATTCTGAACCGGGCAACATAATTGGTTCCCCAAGGCTTCTTGTCGGCGAAGCGTTCCTTTCCAAGGTCGCTGAAGAAGTCACCCGTATCCTGCTCTATCATGGTGATGAAGATGCGATTGCTGTTCCGTTTATCGGATGGGTCGAAGTTGGCAGGACAAATGCCATCTGTGGACGCGCTGTGTGGGAGAGTAACACCATAGGCATCTAGGGAGGTAGGAGAGGTAGGCGGGGCGGGCGAAGCCGGTAGAGTCGACGGAGTGGACGTCGGGTCCGCTTCAGTCTCGTATTTCCAAGGCTAAAACTGTGTGCTCTTCCTTTTTGTGTCGAGGAGGTAGACAAGGTCGTCTTTTCGTAGTGTTAGCCAGTTACATGTACCCTAGGATGTTATATCTACCAACAAGCTTCTGGCGGTCGATCAATGCTAAGACAGGAAGCCTGTATTCTGTTCCTCTTCTCATCAAGAGCGTCTAGAGGGACGACGGAGATTCGATGCTAAGCTGCTTCTTCTCCATAGATGACGGAACGTTGCTGTAATCGATGCGTGGATGAAGACGTTAACCATACGGTATCAAGCTTGTTATACATCAGGTGCATTTGCCGTCAAGCATACCGAGTATTGACCAAGTGGCTCACTGCTCATTTGCGACGGAAGGGCGTCCAACTGGTCTCGATACACATGAGTAGATTACTGTAGAATTGTTGCATACATTATCATTCGTATTACTTCGTAGCTATCAGCTAAGAGCAAGCTCATCCCACCCCAGTCCTTAGCCGAAAACAGAAGTGGAGACTACATTGACGCGTATATCAGTCAACACGCGCCAGCGACCTCAATCTATCTCGCGACCCATATCACTCCGAGTACTCCCTTGCCAACGCGACAACCTTCTGAAACGCAAGTAGCAGCGCGTCGGCAGCCCACGTGGTGCTCCTACCCTTCGCCAGTACATATTCATCCACGGTAATGCGAACTACATTGCCGATAAACACCACCTTGCCACTCGAGTCGAGCTCTTCACCCACCTCGAGTCGAATATCAAGTTTGTTGTCGCAATCGTCCTTGACTTTGGCGTTGAAGGCGGGGCGACTGATGCATTGCTCGAGTGTCTGCATCTGCCAGGTGTGTTCGTACATGAAGACGGGGTTGATGAGGACGGCTGAGATAGCGGCTGGAGGGTATCAGTCAAGTGAATTAAGATGTTGTTGACCAGTAGACCTACCGAGGAAGGGAGTATAGTCCTCATTGGCGAGAACGGGGAGTTTACGATTCTCCTGGTCGGATAGGATCTTTTCGAACGCCTGTCTGATCAGGTTGGAGGCCATTTTCTGCAGCTCAATTTTCATATGGCGGTTGGACTGGTGTGTTTGGTTGATGGGCGGCGCTCTTCGCTGTGGAAACAAAATTTATATGTGCTTGCCTGCTTGCTGCAATACCTTGCCCAGCCCCACCGCTTGTTGCCTGCGTGACCACTGTTACTCGTTTGCGGTTGCAACAATGACCGATGGGACATCGCCGGCGGTAGCCCTTTTTTACCGTGGGATAGAGGTCGCGAATACTGCGACGAAAGCCTCGGTCAGTATTTTGTTCTCCGTGGTAACAAAAACACCACACGCTGCGCAAGTTTATTGTTTCCCACGAGTGAGCGAGATGTACCCGCAACAGACATTAAGCCTGTACTTTGGGGATACATATTGTATCACAACGTCTTCATATTACGAAGTACTCATATGCAGTCTTCTGGCTTGCGTTCGCATCAGGTATCCCGATCCATTGGGCCGGGATAAATTCCACAAAGAACCTACTATTGTGGTCCATCCCAGCTTTTAGGATGCAGTTCCATAATCTTATCTCCTCGACCGGCCAGCAGGTACGTGGGTCAATTTTGGCTCCATCCAATTCGATCGCTCGATTGGACACTACGACGTGTTGCCGCGCATCCCAAAGGCCTTCACGGGGTAGATTACGTTCCAGAATTGTTACTGCCTCTCGCCGAGTGGCGGGACAGCAACATCGTGTTGCGACAAAGTATAGCTGTGGGATTATTGCGATGTCGAGTGTGAAGTGGGCGGTGTTGGGATTTGCTGGCGGTGTGACATCGATGACTTCCCGGGTGTAATGCACTATCTCATTGGAGTTATCCATATAAGCGTCATAAGTTTTCTCGACTACGCTTGCAGAGCATGAGACATAGAAAAAAGTAGTGTAGTAAGAAGCTTTGAGTGCGCTGGCAGCAATGCGCTCTCCATCAAAGAGCTTATTGCGGAGTTCAAAGCATCGCAAATTTTCATACCAGATAAGATGACACGCCACGAGATTGTTCTTTTCGTGATGATCTTCGGCGCTGGTTTGTTGTTGAAAGATGGCTTTGCGACCCATAGTATACAGATTGACTTTAGTTGTGTTCGGGAGCTCGAAGTAGACCTGCTCCACTTTCGAAAGGCTTTGAAACCGTCTACGACCGTATATCGCTGATAGTGGGCTTGGTACCTCCAGATCATCTTGAGCCTTGAGTCTCATACCCCGTTTGTCCCCGCCGGCGCGCGGTTATCAGCCTAAAGCCGTTGTTCAAATGTGTAAGACCGGTGTGATAGTTGCCTTGGACGAACTCGATGCAAACAAACAGGAGACAGATGAAGAGTCCAAGTTTGGGCGAGTAAGTGACCTCCTTCATGCGATCGACTAAGCATCAGATAGACATATCATAGTGAGACAGCATGATTTTATGGTCGCGGTTGGCGATAAACCTAGAGCATGCATGTTTCATGTCTCCAAGCTCGGTTTGACAGAGAGCACCCAGAGCCACCAATGCATGGCGCACAGAAGATTCTGAATGCGCCATTTGAAGTGCTATGCGAGACCAGAACTTTTTGTCGAACTCGGTCAACAGCGCAGGGCGGGCGCAAGGGCAATAGAACTCCAGAAAGTGTGCGCTATCTCCAAGATCGCTCAAGGTGGATATGGCGTTTTGGGGATCAAAAGCCTGACTGCGATTCCCAGTGTGGACCTGGAAGTTCCTGCTGCTTGTTGTATAGCCATCGCACTTCCAGCCGGTACTCGTGCATCTAGCAATGTCAGTCTACAAAGAAGCTTGAACTTATCAAGTGTATACTTAGCCATACTGTATCCCGGAGGTATACACACACTTTTGTACTACAGTTCGAACGAGGAGGTAACTGCGTATACCTTTAGGGTACAGTATGGCAACTCACAAACACGGGTGCTAATGCTTACTTGAGGCATGCTCGCTTCGTTTCATCAAACTTGACGCGTCGCACCCTGGAAGCAATTAGTCACAACTGGCAACGCGGCAAAGCATCCGCCACATACTTGCAAGTCCGGCAGCCTGTTTTCACTTTGGGGCTGCGCTTGCGGGACTGAGACACACTGCCCTGCGACGACATGCTGGGCGAGAGTCAAGGGCAGCGGTAGTGGGAGACACATTCATGATGAAAACGCGTAAAGATACATAATCCAATGCGGAACGAGATGAAAGTGCGATGGAGTGCCTGACGCGTTGGCAGCCAATCGTGACATCAGAGTTTGGACCACATCACGTGCTTCTACGAGCCGACCAATCACGAAAAGATCGGCCTACAGATCCCCCAGGCGTGCCATCGGCAAGCACCCAAGGACTTCTTAGTAGCATCTTTTTGAGCCTACCAAAACAACGAGAATAACTAGGCTGTAGATATTTACAGTCACCTTGGACGTCCACATCTTGCTTGAGGATCTCAAGTTTTCCTGTTACACGATATTGTACGCAGCAACAAAGCAGGAGAAAGCAGTACCAGGACCGCTGGCATGGGGGCGAACGCGCCTTCCTTGAAGAGAGGCCATCATATCATTCGAGCAGAGCGCTTCGTTGATCTCTGCAATCTCACACTTGTGTGACATGTCGACGAGCTTCGACACTACTTAAGCTAATCTGCTTCGACTGAAGAACACCTGTTCTCCATGCAAACCATCCCAGCACCTCCAGGCAGTAACCACTAATTCTTTTGGCCCGCCTTCCTCTCATTCTCCGCGACAGCGAAAGTATAAAGCTTAGTAACGCCCCTATCAAACCCATCCTTGCACAACGCCATCAACTCCTCGTCATACAACGGGTCGTTTCCATCCTTCTCGCAGAGGTCGCCCTTGAGGATGATCGAGAAGGCACTCTGTTTCGAGTTGACGGCGAGACACATGTAGCGGTAGATGCCCTCTCGTCCGATATACAGGCTTATTTGGCTGGGTGATTGGATGCCATCTGGTCCGAACATGCCTTTTGGGCCACTATAAGTTATTGTGCCCGCCAAACGATCTGTAGATACATCATGTTAGTGGGGGGAAAACAACATGAATGTGGAATAGATCACTTACGGGTGACTGCGTGCAGCGCGGCAGGATTCCTAGTCCACCAGTTCGTTAGGTTGTCCCGAAGCAATATGTAAATGCGGTCGTAGACCATCCTCTGGGTTATAAACCCGACCGGTTCGGGATACACTAGTGGCTGGTACGTTTGCGGCGCCGGTGGTTGTGAATATGGTCGCTGTGTAGCAAGGCCCGGTATACGATTTACCTCAGGAACTTGACGCGTGGGAGCGTACGCAGGAGCATACGCTGTTGGTGGGATGTTCATGCGCGAAGGCTGGAACTGAGGGAAACTTGGAGTCGGTGGCAGTCGCTGCGGTCCATATGTGGCCGACGACATCGACGGGGAAGGCAAACCAGGACACGGAGAGGGCTGGGGGACTGCTGGCACGGTCGTGACGCAAAGGGGATTGTGTGCCTTGAAGTTGGCCAACCTTAAGAGCGCTTCTTCGGCGGGACGAGAGAAATCGTCGCGGTCGGCCATGTTGCCCGGAGATTGATTTGGGTAAGGATGACTCTTGTTGAAAGCTGTCAACTGTGTGAAGAGTCGCGACTCAAGCCTTGAATCCTCACTCATCGAGGCGAGCCGGACACAAGAATGGGGGAATCTGGAAGAGAAATGCTCGCGGTGCACGATCACGAGGAGGTGTTGGCGGTGACTGACCGTTTGGAGATGCATTCACCGAGCAAATATTCGGCCAAAAGGTGAGAGTGAATGCGAAAGAGTCTAGAGCTTGCGTAAATGATCAAAGGCTTTTCGAGACGTGCTGCATCGCTTCCCGACCATATTCCAGTTTCATCCGCGTTCCTGGACCTCGTACTACCACGTTTTGTGGTTGAGTAATACCACCTTGCGCAAAATCCATGGATCGATTCAAGACGTTCGTAGGGCTGATTCGCCAGTGCATATTCCCTCGTTGAGGACCAATCGCCTAAGAAAACTTCGTTGGTGCTGGTTGTTCGCAAACTGTCAATGATTCCAGCAACAACAATCGATTGCTGGAGAAGTGCTAGCAGTTCGAACATGAATAGAGATTGGTGTGGATGATTATGTTTGCCAGAGACCTGTTCAGCGTCCAAGTCTCAGCACATGATGGACACACTACCGTGCAGGCTGCATTCCGGGAACTCCTCATGAAGTGTGCATGTAGTGCCGCATGTATAAGTCCAGCTATATTTCCGCCACGATAGCTCATGAACAAGCGTCGCGCTCCGCTGTGAAGGATGCGATCGCAATCAAATTCGAAGGACTGGGCTTTTTTCAACATTACGAGCATCCGCTGTGTCTCTGTTTCTTGAGGTGACGAGGTGATAATCTGCTATGCCAGTGGCGATTAAACATCACGAGGTCGTAGCGTTGGTGTTGCCCGGGCGGAGAGAAAAGCTTTGAGGACGAAAATAGCACCACGCTAGTCTCGAAGTGCAGACGACCTGCATTGTGGGACTAGTGCGGCGCGGGAACTGTCAACAGTGCGCATTCACTCCTGACAACCGCCCCCATAGTATCCCTGACCCTCGTCGGACCCCACCGCGCCTCCTCTCGTTACTGTTTACCTTGCGGACATTCACTCGCTCCCCGTCTGCACCTTCCTCCGCTAACCAACCTCGCTCACTTGCCGTCGACGACACCACGTTTCCGCCCTACACCGCGCCGAGCCCGCCGCAAGCCGAGCGACACCGCACGTTTCACAATCAGCGAAGATGGGCTTCGGCGACTTCCAGACGATTTGCGAAAAGGCACCGATCCCGCTATGCGCACTTGTTGGCCACCAGGACATCAATAATGGCGTGGGCATTCAGACAGAGTGCTATGCGCGGACGGTCGAGATTGCGAATACCCTCATCTTCGAGGCGGCCAACGACTTTATGCACATTCTGGCCATGGTCATGACAGTAGTCATGATTATCCATGTGCGCTCCAAGTTTACAGCTGTCGGTACGTCTGCGCATTGCCGTAACCAATCGGAATCTCGTCACTGACGCATAGCAGGCCGAAAGGAGATCACCTCATTTTTCTACATCTACCTGTTCCTAACCATCATATCGCTCGTCCTCGATGCCGGTGTCGCCGCCCCTGGTTCTGCCGCATACCCATACTTTGCCGCCGTTCAGAATGGTCTGGTCTCAGCGCTATGCACCTGCTTGCTGATCAACGGTTTCGTCGGCTTCCAGCTCTATGAAGACGGTACTACACTATCCGTGTGGCTACTGCGTCTCTCCACCCTCGTCATGTTTATTGTCGGCGGCGCTGTGAACCTCTTGACCTTCAAGGGCTGGGCCGGACTAAGCCCCGGAAACCCTGTCGGCATCTTCGTCGTTACCTACATTGTCAACGCCATCTGCCTCTTCGTCTACACCGTCAGCCAGATCATCCTGGTCGTGGGAACACTGGAAGACCGCTGGCCGCTCGGTGACATCTCATTCGGCATCTTCTTCTTCGTTATCGGTCAGGTCATCCTCTACGTCTTCAGCGACACCATCTGCGACCAAGTACAGCACTACCTTGATGGCCTCTTCTTCGCCACTATTTGCAATCTGCTTGCAGTCATGATGGTCTACAAGGTATGCCCACTATTATCCCTCCATTTGAACGCTACTAACAAAGCTACAGTACTGGGATTCCATCACCCGCGAGGATCTCGAATTCTCCGTCGGCGTCAAGCAACACAACTGGGAGATCAAGGAGCCTCTCGACTACGAGGACAAGCGAGGCACCATGTACCAGCAATCCGAATACGAGCCATCGCTATACCAGCAACCATACCATCCGCGCAACTCGCACTACTCCGCCGTCGGTCACTAAGCCTACGATGGCCTCGCGCCTTTGTTTTATCTTCGATGATTATGTTTTGCAAATACCTCTTTACGCATGGAATGGAGTTTGAGGCGCATACATGCTTCGGCAAAATGTTTCAGCATTTCTTTTTTGGACGACCTGGGAGGATACAAAGGCTGCGGAAAGCGTCCAGTAAAGTGACCACTGCCGCCTCACGCAGACGCGATTATGACCATCTTTAGCGCTTATATAGTATATACTAATATCAACTCCTTGACTCGACCGAAATCTTTCTTTCACGACTTTGCCACGTCCGAGCCGACGCTTCCTCGGCGCCGCACACGAAGGGTAGCAACGGAATGATTCCCTTCCCCTGACAAATGAAGCCAAGAGCATCCTTCGGGATACATTTGCTAACCTACTAGAAGATGACCTCGTCGCTCCAGTTCTTCGTGAATCTTGGGAGAACCTTACTCCGGCCCCTTCCCCGGATTCGCTGTGTATGATTATACGCTACAGTGCCCGTGCACCAGTTGAGCACCATCGCCAGTTGAGCACCCCTACCACCACAACAACAAAACTTCAACGCGTCATAACTCAACTAATATGGACCCGATTCAAGAAGCGATTGCAGAAATCGAATCGCAAGAACTAGGAGATAAATTCTCGTACTAAGTAATTGCGAAAAAGTATAGTGTAGCACGAATGACGTTAATAAGACGACACTATAGTAAAACTAAGGCCTATAGCGTACGCAACCTCTCCCTCTATCTATAACACGAGAAGGAGCTTATATAATACATTAATACGCTTACTAAACGACGTTTACTACCTACAAATAAAATAATATAACGCTTTACTTTAGATTTAGCTAGAAAGCTAGTTTTAGAAAGCTAGGTTACTGTTACACGGGGTTAGGCGATACTTCTCTAAGCTCGGTCCGTACTAAGGCGAGATAGTTAGAAGGGCCGGAAGCCGTGAGGGTTGTCTGGCGATCCGTAGTAGAAAAGAGTTATTATAGTTAACTAGGAGATAAAGATAATCTAATTCTATAAACGATAGAATAACTAGTTGACAATCTATGTAAGAGATGAACTATTTGAGTTGACTACAACGAGTGTAATAATGAAATCCGTCCATCCTTTATACCTATTGCAATCTGTTCCTATTATCCCGTCTATCCTAAGTGCAAGGGATGTTTGTAATAGCTCTGCTATCCTAAGTAGTTCTGCTATCCCGGATGGTTAGCCTTGGCGGGATGTTAGTTACGTGATCTAGGCCCCGCCTTGGATCTACATCCTTGTTACAAGGTAACAAGGAGTTGCTTCCTTTTGATGCAGGTCGCATGAAGGAAGACCATCGGGCGAACACGATGAGCGGATGTGGATCCAGGACGGGGTCCAGATCACGTGATAGGAAGGGCATCCCGCCAAGACCGGGCCTCCGGGAGGCCAGTGACGATCGGGAAGCCACGGCCCTCCCAAGTCTCCCTCTTTGAAGGGAGGACAGGGAGGACGGGTTCAGATTGCAATGGGTATAAAGGATGGACGGATTTCATTATTACACTCGTTGTGGTCAACTCAAATAGTTCATCTCTTACACAGATTGTCAACTAGTTATTCTATCGTTTATAGAATTGGTATCGTTATTCTTTTGGTTACAACGATAACTCTTTTCCACCTGATCATTCCATACGCTACCTCACGGACTACCGCTTTAGTCTACCTCGCCTTAGTACGGACCGAGCCTAGAGAAGTATAGCCTAACCCCGTGTAACAATCCTTCTATCGTGTCTGCCCGATAGTCTCTTTTTATGCGACCTGCATAAGAGAAGAAATAATTCCTTGTTACCCTGTAACAGTTACCTAGTTTATCTACTAGTACTCTAACTATCTTATCTCTACCTATAGTAAGGGGATAAGTAAACTTCGTGTAAGAGGCTACGCCGGTAAGTCGTACGACAGACGCTAGGAAGGGAGGAACCTTTCTCCGTACACTCTTAGCGTAAGTAGCGTATAAACGCTTTGCGCTATAAGAAGAGAAAAGTACTATTACTTCTTTCTTTCTCTATCTTTCTTCTTCTGTATATAGGGCAAATGCATACTCGTTAGCAGGCCTCTTTCCGCCTATAACACTTCGTTATAACGCTAATTTAGAAGCTAAGTATAGCTTATATTTTAAGCTTCTAGTTAAAAAGATAGAAAAGTATAATCTCTAATCTATCTATATATTTAATATAGATAAAAAGGGGTTTTAACTTAGAAGGATTAGTAGAATAAAGTATATCTTCTCTAAGGCACGTTAGTGTTACACGGGGTTAGGCTATACTTCTCTAGGCTCGGTCCGTACTAAGGCGAGGTAGACTAAAGCGGTAGTCCGTGAGGTAGCGTATGGAATGATCAGGTGGAAAAGAGTTATCGTTGTAACCAAAAGAATAACGATACCAATTCTATAAACGATAGAATAACTAGTTGACAATCTGTGTAAGAGATGAACTATTTGAGTTGACCACAACGAGAGTAATAATGAAACCTTTCCATCCTTATATCCTCGTTGCTGTGTCCTTTGCCATCACTGCCATTACAACCTAAACCTTGCCTTGCCTGATGTTCCTGATGGCAGCCATCACTCAGATGTTGCCGTCACATATTAGCGCCTGATGGTTGGTCTTGGCGTGATGTCAATCACGTGATCTAGCGCGCCCCGCGTTGATCATTTACCTTCTGACGTGGACGTGGTTGACCTCTAACCCACCTTCCGCGTCAAGGAGAGAATCCTTCGTGTTACTTGTAACATTATCCCCCCTCTTAGGTGTATCGTCCCGATACCCTGGAATATCGTTTTCCCGTGCCGCGTGTTGAATCGCTGGCTGCATATAAGGCCTCGGTATGCCCGTCGTGTCATACGCTCGTTTTCCTTCGCGTCTTCCTAACCATGCCCAAGGTTCAGTCTTCCCGTCGCAACCGTGCCCGGAACTCAACCGCCGAGCGTCGTGCTCGCGCTGCCCGTGTAGAGCAGGAGTCCCTGGAGATGAACTTCCGTTGTAAGCGTTGTGAGGAGAAGAACCTTCGCTGTTTTGTGGAAACGACCACTGGTCGTTGCGCTGGTTGCATTTCTGTTTCTGCGGATTGCAGTCTTTTCGTTTCTGAGGAAGAGTGGGAGAAGGTGCAGCGTGAGCGTCGTGAGAAAGAGCTGGATATTGCGCGCGCTGAAGAACGTCAAGCGTTGTTGGCTGCGGAGGCTTCGAGGGCCGCTGCTGAGACGTCTCGTCTTCGGCGTGAGCTTCTAGAGGTAAAAGGTCGAGAGCACTCGTTTGCTCGTCGTGACCTCGCTCTTTTGAATCTTCAGGATCGTGCGCAGGAGGAGGCCGAGGGGAATGCTGCCCCTGGTACGGACCTTTCGACAACTGAACCGCCGCTATCCGGACTGACGACTGACTTGGGCTGGTTACAGGCTGACGCTTCTTTCGACCCTTCTTTTGATTACTTCCTTTCCTTAGAGGACCCGGTCCTTTCTTCCCTGGGTGTTTCCGGTGGTACTCAAGTACCTGTGACTTGCAGTTCGTCAAATTTTCCTTTGGTTCCCAAGTGTTCTGGCTCTCTGGCCATCCTTGCCACTTGACCAAGTATTTCCACTGACGACCGACTTTCTGCAGGTCCCTAATTTCCTCGACCTCGTACTCGTCGTCTTCGAGCTCTATGTCTGTTGCTAGCTCGGCATCTGGAGGTGCTCTTTCCAGGAGTTTTTTGTGAAAGACAGGGTGGACGCGCATGCCTGGTGGCAGTTGGAGTTTGTAGTTTACTGTGCCTATTTCCTCTAGGATTTCGAACGGTCCTACTCGGAGGTTATCCAGTTTCTTGCTTGGTCGCTTAGTTTTCAAGTTCTGTCGTGACAGGAAAACTTTGTCCCCCTTCTTAAAGGTTGGTCCCTCAATCCTTTGCTTGTTAGCCGCCTTGGCCGTCGTGAGGTTCCTGTGAGCTATGTTCTTGCTCAATTCTTCGTGCAGTTTTCGCATCAAGCGGGCTTTGTCGTCTGCACTTACTGCGATACTCTCAATATCTTTTGGATCCCTGTGAGCAGTCGGCTCATATCCGTAGTTTGCATAGTGTGGTGAGTACTTCGTCGTCGCTGACTTGGTACTGTTGTAGGCCAATTGCGCTGTCGGCAAGAGTTCAACCCAGTTGTCTTGCAGCTTGTTGGCGTACATCCTCAGATACTGTTCCAGTGTCTGGTTTGTTCTTTCCGTCTGGCCATCGGTTTCGGGGTGAAAGCTAGTTGATAGCTTCTTTTTCACTCCCAGTTTTGCCAGGAATGTGTTCCAATACTTGGAAGTAAACAGTTTATCACGATCGGTGATGAACTCTTCAGGTATCCCATGCTCTGACATTAGTGCCTTGCTGACCTCATACGCGCATTCATCTGCCGTAATAGTCTCTTCCGTGGGCACAAACTTTGCTCCTTTCGTGTGTCGGCACACGATGACTAGGATTGTGTCGCATAGTCTTCCGGATCCTGGTTCTAACGATTTCGGGAGCTTCACTATGAAGTCCATCGTCACGCTACTCCATGGTCTCGTTGGTGGCGGTAAGGGCTGCAACAGGCCATAGGGCTTATGTCTCTTGGGCTTGTTCTGGTGACAAGCCAAACAGTTGCCTAGAACGTCCTGCACCTTCGCTCGTAAGCGTGGTATAGCAAACACCTTTGCCAGTCGTCTGACCATCTCTTCTAGCGATGCATGTCCGTATTCCTTGGACTCATGCAGTTCCTTGATGAGATTCGATCTCATTTGTGGAGGTACATATGTCCGATCTCCTCGAACCATATCTCGGTACTCTCGTTCGTCCTGTAACAGTTCATCGGAGCCGTTCTCGTCAGGCTCGAACTGCCAGCTGGCTGCCTTTTGCTGCCATTGCTGCTGGAGCGTTTCTACCCTCTCGGCCACCTTAGCTATCCTAGCTAGTTCCGGCTGGTTGTAACGTAGTGTGCCGTCAGGCATCTTCCTGAACATGGCCTTATGTGGTTCTCCATGACTTTCTTCGCGTAAATCGGATCTCCTGCTTAGAGCATCCGCTGCTCCGTTGAGCGTTCCAGCGCGGTGGGTTATCTTGAAGTCGAACTGAGCTAGCATCTCGGCCCATCGGACTTGTCGTCGGTTGAGTTTCTTGGTTGTCATGAAACCTGCCAAGTTCTGGTGATCGGTAAAAACCTCGATCTGGTGTGGTAGTCCCAGCAAATAGACTTCCCACTGTTCAAAGGAATCGACTACTCCTAGTAGCTCCTTGTCGTGAACGTCGTAGTTGAGTTCTGCTCCGGAGAACTTCCTTGAGTGGTAGAACACCGGTCTCCACTTCTTGTCTGGGCACTGCTGTGACAATACAGCTCCAAGTGCGTAATCTGACGCGTCGGTCTCGACTCGCGTCCCTCGTTTCGGGTCGTACATCTCTAGTACGGGTGCCTCGAGAAAGATCTGCTTGATTCGATCAAAAGCCTCCTGATGTTCCTCGTTCCATTTGAAACCAATTTCCTTCTTCGTGATCTCGGAGAGGGGTGTCGTGATCTTCGAGTAATCCTTGATGAACTTTCGGTAATAGTTGGCAAATCCCAGAAAGGATTGCACGTCCTTGACTGTTTTGGGCGTTGGCCACTCCTGTACAGCCGCTGTCTTCTTTGGGTTCATCTTTACTCCCTCTGTAGATATTATGAAGCCTAGGTATTCCGTTTCCTTCGTATGGAATTCGCACTTCCCTGGCTGCAGGTACAGCTTGTATTCTTTAAGCTTACTGAGCACTTTCTTAACATGTTCCACATGTTCTTCTAGCGTCCCGCTAGAGTATACCAGCACATCATCGATGTACGCTGTGACGAAGATCCCAAGGTATTCGTGGAGCGCGTTGTTGATGACTGACTGAAACGTTGCCGGGGCATTCGTTAATCCGAACGGCATTACTGTATACTCGAACAGTCCATATTTCGTCTTGAATGCTGTCATCCATTCGTGTCCTTCCTTGATCCTGATTCGGTGAAATCCTTCCCGAACGTCGAACTTCGTAAACCACTTGGCTCCCTGGAGTCGATCCATGAGCTCGGTTATTAGTGGTAAGGGATATCGGTTCTTCCGAGTGACGCTGTTCAACCTGCGGAAGTCGACACATAGTCGCCACTTCCCGTTAGGCTTCTTTACGAACAAGATGGGTGAGGCCATCGGGCCTGATCCTGGTCGGATGAATCCCTTCTTCAGATTCTTCTGGAGGTACTCCCTTAGCTCGGCATCGTGCTCGGGCGATATGGGGTACATTGGTCCTGGGCTTAGCTTAGCTCCTTCCTCTAGGATGATCTCGTGATCCCAATCCTGATGGTCTGCTAGATCGGTAGCCTCGTTTTCCTCGAAGAGTTCCCTGAACTCATCGGTTTGATACTCTCGTGGTATTTCTAGTGGTAAGGGTCCTTCCTTCGTGGTCGCGACTCGTCTTATCCATATGACTCCTACTTGCTGAGGGTCCTTCTCATAGATTCTCCTGATCTTATGAGGCGAGATCTTGCCGAACCTCCCGTCCTGGGTTGCGCTTTGGTCCTTCGGGCTCACTCTTCTACGTACTCCAGCAACCTTGTGCACAGGTTCTCTTCTGAGTATCGTTTTCTTTTGCCAGTCGATGGCAGGGTTATGGGCATTCAGCCAGTCATAACCAATCAACATATCCGGTCCTCCTAGATCCATGATGTCGATGTTCATTTGGCACTCTATGCCGGCTATCCTTAGCTTTGTTGATTCGGTTTCCATCCGTATCATGCCGTTTCCATACTCCATGGGTTTCTCGTCGGCTAGCACTACCGGTACTGGATTCTTCTTGATCTGGTAGGGTACTCCGTGCTTCTCCACCATTCTCGGTGAGATTATTGTTCGTGCGGCCCCGCTGTCTACGAGTGCCTTGATCTTCTGACCTTGTATAGATACGGTCGTAAGCAACTGCTTTTCCTGACCATCGGTATCCTGTACCTTCCTTAGGGTCGTTTTAGGACTGCCTTCACCAGCGTGACCCTGTCCCTGGCGGCGTCCTAGTTTTTTGGCTGCCCCTTTCCCTTGTACTTGGGGAAAAAGCCTGTGTCGTTCTTTGAGCTATAGTGTATCAAACACCTGTCGTCGTAACAGAAGCTCCAGTGAATGTTCTCGTGAGGTATCTCCTCCTCGTGGATCACCTTCCTAGTCTTCGCCTTCTTGGCTTGGTGAATTTGGCAATCTGCAACCTTGCAGATGTTCGATGATAGGGTGCGGTGGTAGTCGTCGTCCACCTTGTGTGCTTCCTTGAGCTGTGTGCGGTGGAAGTCACATCCGATCTTGCATTGCGTCCAAAGGAGACATTCATGGAGTTTTACTTTCTCCGGTTCGTGGATGTGGCAATTGTCCGCCAGGCATTCGTCTGCCCAGAGACTCAGGTGACAGCACCGGTCTTGGTCTGTCCTGCACTTCTCCTTGTCCTCCTTGTGGAACTGGCAATCGATCTTGCAGTCATACCAACACATCTTCTCGTGTTCCTCTGTATCTTCCTCTTCTTCCTCGGTCGTTTCTTGAGCCTTGCCCTCAACTTCCGGGTCCTCGAAGTAGGGTTGTTGGATCACCGCCTGGCGTCCAATAGCCTCGGCATCTTTGCCGGTAATCATGATTCGGCTTCGAATCCTGCAATCGTCGGCATAGTGTGCGGCGCCTCCGCATATCCAACATTGCTGGTTGGCTAGACGTTCCAGAACGTCCTTGCCCTTGACTTTCCAGTCCGTGGTCCTTGGCCTGTCCGTAGCCAAGACCTTGTCGTCCTTCTTTACTCGTGGAACTATCACGAATGCTTCCTTGTCCGCTGAGCGGGCTTCTTCGTATAAGTCCTGGTCGCTCAGGCTATCCTCCGACTCTATCTGGGTCGGGTATGGCGTGCCCTGTCTGGTCATTCTGATCTTGACAGCCGCCTGTTTGACTTGTTCTTCTTTGCAGTCTCGGACAAAGTGTCCTGTCTTGCCACATCTGAGACATGCCTTGTTGTCATAACGCTTCTGGCGTTCCTCCTTGGAGAGACCATCTTGTCTCCATCCTCGGGTTTTCTTGTCCTTGGGTTTGTCTTGTACCTTGCCGGTCATGATGGCATCGCCATCCCTGTCGAACCTTCCTCGTTGCCTTTTCATATTGGGCAGGTTGGGTCGGAAGTATTTCTTCTGGTCGTTCCGTTCCCAAAGTCGATTATCGATGCGTGTTGCTAGCTCAATCAGAGCGTGCAGTGACTCGGGCTTATCATGGTGTACAAGTCCATCCTTGACATTTTCTTTTAGGCCTGTTTCGAACACTGTTCGAAGTGCCGCATCGTCCCAGTCGATCCGTGCCTGTAGTTGCTTGAACTCTGCCGTATATGCTGATACTGACGTGGTTTGCTTCAGGCGAGTGATCCTTTTTTCAGCCTGGTTCTTTGCGTCTACTTCCCCGAAGATACGTCCCATTTCTTCTTTGAACTCTGTCCAACCGGCGAACAAGGCTCGTGTTTCTGCCTTCGTTCCCCTGTGTTCTGCATCTAGCAGATAATCGTCCACATAGGGTTGCATCCAGTTGGAGGCCTTGTCCTTCATGTATGTACTAGCCATGAGGATCTTTTCCTGGTCGGTGGGGACCTCGTTGTACTCGCAGTACAGGTCGGTATGGGTGAGAAACGTTCGTAGCTTCTCCCGATCTCCTCCGAACTTCTCGGGTGCCGCTATCTTTGGCTTCCTAGTAGCGGCGGGTCGTTCGTTTGGAGTGGCCATCAGCTGGTTCGAAAGCTGATTGATCATGTCCATCATGGCAGCCATTTGTTGTGCCTGGACATGGGCCTGTCGCCTAAGATTCCTAATTTCTCGAGCACTGGGATCGTCCTCAGTGTCGGAGTCTGATGCTTCGAGCATCTCTTCGTTTTCTGGCATAGGGTGTGCTGGCATAGCAGGTCCTTGGCCCTGAGCCATGTTGACTTGAGTGTTTCCCTGATGAGCCATTGCTGAATCTTAATCGGGCAGTCCTGTTGGTTAAAACGTCCACTGATATCCAAGGTGGTCAAAGTGTTACACGGGGTTAGGCTATACTTCTCTAGGCTCGGTCCGTACTAAGGCGAGGTAGACTAAAGCGGTAGTCCGTGAGGTAGCGTATGGAATGATCAGGTGGAAAAGAGTTATCGTTGTAACCAAAAGAATAACGATACCAATTCTATAAACGATAGAATAACTAGTTGACAATCTGTGTAAGAGATGAACTATTTGAGTTGACCACAACGAGAGTAATAATGAAACCTTTCCATCCTTATATCCTCGTTGCTGTGTCCTTTGCCATCACTGCCATTACAACCTAAACCTTGCCTTGCCTGATGTTCCTGATGGCAGCCATCACTCAGATGTTGCCGTCACATATTAGCGCCTGATGGTTGGTCTTGGCGTGATGTCAATCACGTGATCTAGCGCGCCCCGCGTTGATCATTTACCTTCTGACGTGGACGTGGTTGACCTCTAACCCACCTTCCGCGTCAAGGAGAGAATCCTTCGTGTTACTTGTAACAGTTAGGATAAAAAGAGGGTACGCTAACTACTTAAGGATAGCTTAAGTAAGTAGATTACTATTATAGCTTATATTTATTTATATAGTAGCGTATTAAGTCCTTCTCTTATCTTTAAGGTAGCTAATAAAGCTATATAAATAAGCTAGGTGTTACACGGGGTTAGGCTATACTTCTCTAGGCTCGGTCCGTACTAAGGCGAGGTAGACTAAAGCGGTAGTCCGTGAGGTAGCGTATGGAATGATCAGGTGGAAAAGAGTTATCGTTGTAACCAAAAGAATAACGATACCAATTCTATAAACGATAGAATAACTAGTTGACAATCTGTGTAAGAGATGAACTATTTGAGTTGACCACAACGAGAGTAATAATGAAACCTTTCCATCCTTATATCCTCGTTGCTGTGTCCTTTGCCATCACTGCCATTACAACCTAAACCTTGCCTTGCCTGATGTTCCTGATGGCAGCCATCACTCAGATGTTGCCGTCACATATTAGCGCCTGATGGTTGGTCTTGGCGTGATGTCAATCACGTGATCTAGCGCGCCCCGCGTTGATCATTTACCTTCTGACGTGGACGTGGTTGACCTCTAACCCACCTTCCGCGTCAAGGAGAGAA
Source organism: Alternaria panax (assembly GCA_019702505.1). Lineage (NCBI taxonomy): Eukaryota > Fungi > Ascomycota > Dothideomycetes > Pleosporales > Pleosporaceae > Alternaria > Alternaria panax. Next base: position 3,809,815 of record JAANER010000004.1, read on the forward strand.
TCCTTCGTGTTACTTGTAACATTAAGGAGGTGTTTAAAAGAGAAACTAGGCAGTATACTTTAACTAGGTATTAATTACTACTCCTTAATAGCTATAGATCTTATGTTATAATAGACTTTATTAATTATTACTACGACTATAAGATCCTATTAGCTATATACCTACCTTACGCTACTTATACACTTTAACTGCTTAATATAGTAATCTTTAAACCTCTATGTTACGAGACGCTACGAGTACGTGGTTTAAGAGCTTACTAGAAGCGTTAACTGTGGCTACGTACGATATCTAGTGTAATATAAGACGTTGCGTAAGGAAACAGAACTAGTATGTATAGGCGGTGAGAAGTTATTAATAAGGGGGCCGTGCGCGTAGCGCTTGGCCCGGCTAGCTAATCAGCAGAATCCGGGTGCTTGGCGGAGCACCCGGATTCTGTAGCGCGTTTGGTGTTAAGGAAACTATAGTAGTTACTATAATAGTACCCCCCTCTTACTCTTAAGCTCCTATAAGCGTTGATTATAATAATAATAGTTTAGGGATATTAGGAAATCTTTTATAGAAAGCGGCTATAGCTGCATTATCCTTTAGGTATAAGGCGGGTTCCTAGGTTAACTTATTATAACCTGTCTATTTTACGTAGTACTCGTATCTCTTCCTACGCTTATTAAAGCAGAGGCCTTTAATACTATTAACAAAGTATTCTTCTTCGTTATCTATAATAACAGGTTTGGGTAGTAGTGCGTTCTAGCTAGGTATGTAGTCGTTTTCCTTAGCTGTAAGACGGAGGAGGGATACATAGAATACAGGGTGTATCTTTATAGATTTAGGTAGATTAAGGCGGTATGCGTGAGAGGAGACCTTCTTGGCTATTTAGTAGGGTCCTAGATTCTTCTAGTTAAGCTTCTTTGATAGTTACTATATTCAGATGTTACGCGCGTCTAGCTATACCTCGTCGCTAGCTTCGTAAGCTAGTGTAGGTAGGCGTTTGCGGTTCGCGTATTCTTGCTGTAGGGCTTATACCTATATTATTTCTTCGCGGATAAACTTAGTAATATTACGTATCTTATTGATTATCGTGTTCACCTCTTAGGCTTATAAGGCCTAGTAGGCGGGACGTGTCTTGTTCGTAGGTGGTTTAAAGCCTATTTAAGGGTTCTAGCCGTAGTAGGCTATTATTAGAGATACTCCTATAGATTCTAAAACGGTATTATTAGCTTTAAATTAAGCGATAGGGAGCTATTAGACCTAGTCGTCTTGTTAGTAGTTCGTGTACGCGCGTAGGACTTGTTCTATTATAGCGTTAGCGTTCTTAGTTTACCCGTCGGTTTCAGGATGATAGCTGGTTAAGAAGCGTAGGTTAATCTTTAGCTAGCTATATAGTTCGTTATAGAAGGTAGAGACGAACTATCTGCCTCTATTAGAGACAATCGTATTAGGAAGGCCGTAGTTACACTAGACGTAGCGAAGAAACATACGCGCTACGTCCGGTGCCTCTATCTTACTACATAGTATTAGGTAGCGGTATTTAGACAAACGGTCTACTACTACCATTACGTTCTTATATCCTTCTAACTTCGGTAGGTCGATAACGAAGTTAACGGAGATATCTGCCTAACGTCGTTCGGGAACGAGTAATAGCTTTAGTAGCCTATAGTACTTTTCTCGCGACGCTTTAGCACGGCAGCAGGTATAGTAGTAAGATACGTATTATTGGACAGTCTCGAATAGTTAGGGCTAGTAGTACTCTCGTTAAATGAGTTCGAGTGTCTTCCCTTAGCCTAGGTAACTACTAGAAGGAGCATTATAGACTACGTAGAGGATCTTAATCTTTAATTCGTCGTCGTCTAGGATAACAAGCTTATTTTAGTAGTATAGACGATTGTCGCGATTCTCGCAGTCGCCTAAGGTAACAGTCTTTGACCGTCGTCTACCGTTATATAGTAGCTATAGGGTTTCCTGTATAAACGGGTCCTTAGAGTATCTATTAGGCGCAGGCTTATATCCCTCTTCGATAATCTCCTAGATAGATCTATTAGTCTCTACTAGTCTAATTATAGGAGGGTTCTAAAATAGTTCTAGGCGAAGTAGCGTTTACTTATAAGCTTCTCGTACTTCTTCTTATGCAAGCTAGTCTTAAGAATAATAGGTTAGAGCGTTAGGCTTCTCGCTATACTTACCTAGTTAATACGTAATCGTAAATTAGAATCAGGAGAGGTATTTAGACTACTAAGCTTAACGGTAGCTTAGCTGTTTCGTAGTTGCGAAGTACTATAGATTCTTATAATCGCTAAGCATAGCGATAGGGAAAGTAGCGCCTTCTAGTTTAGGTCTCTATTGTTTAAAACAACGGACAATAGTAAGTAGTTCCTTATCGTAGATTTCGTAGTTATTCTCCGTAGAGTTTATCCTTTTTAAGTAATAGGCTATAGGACGAAGAGTACCGTTAGGTCCTGTCTAAGAGAGGACTCTAGCCGTAACGTAGTTAGATACGTCTGCTTTAACAGTAATTAGGAGGTTAGGGTCAAAATGCTATAGTATTGGCGCAGTAGTAAAGGCGCGCTTTAATGTATCGAAAGCCTTCTAATAGGCTTTATTAAAGAGGAACTTTGTATCCTTCTTAGTTAGGGCTATAAGTAGGGCAGCTAGATAGGAGAAACTATCTATAAATCGTCGATAAAAGTTCGCAAAGCCGAGGAAGGCTCTAACGTCCTTAACGTTACTTAGGTATTCCTAGTCTATAATAGCTTAAACCTTCTTTAGGTCCATCCGTATACCGTCTACTCTAACTACATAGCTAAGGTAAGTAACTTCTATTTAGTAGAACTCGCACTTATTAACGTCTAGTTAGAGCCTAGCTTCCCTAAGGGCGTCTAGAACAGATCTAACATGCTCCTTATATTTATAGAGAGTATTACTATAGATTAGGATATCGTTAAGGTAAGTAGTGTAGAATATGTCTAAGAATGGGCGTAATACGTCGTTCACGAAGTGTTAGAACGTACTTAGCGCGTTAGCTAGTCTAAAGGGCATTACGAGATATTCGAACAGTCTATATCGGGTACAGAAGGCTATTAGCTATTCGTCTCCTTTAGCGATTCGAAGTCGGTTAAAGGTAGCGATAATATTAAGCTTCGTGTAATACTTAGCCTTACTTAGTCAACTTAGGGTCTCCTGGATTAGCGGGATTAGGTAACAGTTCTTAATAGTAACTACGTTTAGGGCACGATAGTCGACGTAAAAGCGTAGTCCTCCTCTAGGTTTCTTAACAAAGATAACGGGTAAAGCAACTAGAGAGGAGCTTACTCAGATAAACCCCTTAGAAAAGTAGTCTTCGAGGTACTTACGCAGTACCTTTAGTTTATCTTAGGACATGCCGTACAACGGGCTAAACCCGTGTTACTTATCTTTTATTAGTTTAATCTTATAGTCGTATAGTCGTCGTACGAGTAGTTTATCGGAGTTCTCTTATAAGAAGACGTCTATTAGATCGTAATACTTAGAAGGGACTTTCGTAAGTGGATTGGTGTGCTTCTTTATAGCTAGTGCTTTATTAATATTAGTAATACTAATAGCATAAATCTCGTAACCTCTCTTACGTGCTAGGCTCATAAATAGGGCCGCGCTTATGTAGTAGATATCTAGTTTTAGCTATGACTTTAATGAATTATCTTAATCGTCGGTTAATAGAGTGTAGTTAGAGTCGGAGTCGTAGGTACGTTCATGTAATTAGCGCTTTATCTTAAGTAGCTAATAGTCGTGTTATTATTATAGGACGTGTTTAAGTTTTAGGGTTCGAGAGTAGGTTTTCTTAGAGTAGTTGTTGCCCTACTATGCTTAAAGGGGAGCAGAGATACTACTAGCTCTAAGGCATCGTTTAGTACATCGCCGGGTAGTAAATACCAGCTTCTCATTAGCATAGTCTAGGTTTACTCGATGCTTGTTCATCTATAGTTAGCTAAGTATTAATTCGTATCGGCTAGTGTTAGTAACGTAGAGTCGTATAGTCTCTACGTAGTTATTGTATTGTAGTCTTAGAGTAGTAGTGTAAGATACTTCTCTACCGTCGAGTACGGTTCTAGTAAATCTAGTAGGATAGATAACGTAGGGCAGCGGGTTTTAACGAAGGTTTAGGTTGCGCGTAAGGTCTCTGTAAATATATCCAATACTAGTAGCTCTAGTATTAACTAAGGCCTTAAGATTACTTCTAGTGTTGCCTTATTAGACTATATAAGGTATTACGATATAGCGTTTCTATGTGTCGGTTTAGGATTTAGACTAGAGTTTAGCAGAGATTTAGTATATGCGTAGTCCTAGGGAGCGACTTATCCTTAGGACGAGGTGTTACACGGGGTTAGGCTATACTTCTCTAGGCTCGGTCCGTACTAAGGCGAGGTAGACTAAAGCGGTAGTCCGTGAGGTAGCGTATGGAATGATCAGGTGGAAAAGAGTTATCGTTGTAACCAAAAGAATAACGATACCAATTCTATAAACGATAGAATAACTAGTTGACAATCTGTGTAAGAGATGAACTATTTGAGTTGACCACAACGAGAGTAATAAATGAAACCCTTCCATCCTTATATCCTCGTTGCCGTGTCCTTTGCCATCCTTGCCATTACTGCCATCCCTAGGATGTTAGTGATGTTCGTAATGGCTGCCATCCTTAGGCGTTCTGCCATCCCTCGGATGGCTGGCCTTGGCGGGATGTCAATCACGTGACCGCCGCCCCGCGGTGATCGTTACCTTCTGACGTAGATGTGGTTGACCTCCAACCCACCTTCCGCGTCAAGGAGAGAATCCTTCGTGTTACTTGTAACACTAGTCTTAATAGTCTCTATCTCTTAACGGAGCTCTAATATCTATTACGCGTGTTAATTCTCTTGCTTAGCTAGGTTAGTAAGAAGTACTTTATTACTAGCCTTTAACGTAGCTAAGTCCGCTCTTAGTAATGCAGAGTCCGCTTAAATTGCGTTTAGCTAATATAAGATTAGCTGCAACGCGTTAGGTTGTTCGTAGGTAGTTATAGTAGGTAGACGTAACGTAATGTTACGAGATGCTACGAGCACGTAGTTTAAGAGCTTACTAGAAGCGTTAACTGTGGCTACGTACGATATCTAGTGTAATATAAGACGTTGCGTAAGGAAACAGAACTAGTATATATAGGCGGTGAGAAGTTATCAATAAGGGGGCCGTGCGCGTAGCGCTTAGCCTGGCTAGCTAATTAGCAGAATCCGGGTGCTTAGCGGAGCACCCGGATTCTGTAGCGCGTTTGGTGTTAAGGAAACTATAGTAGTTACTGTAACACTCTAGTAAACGCTTACTTAACTAAGTTAACTTAATACCTTTAAGATAGTTAAGAGATACTTAATATAACTAAAGGAGACTTCTTCCTACTCTTCTAGAGGTCCTAGACTAAGGTTTTTAAACCTCTTCTTATTAAGAGGTCTTTTAAAGTAACTAGTATATACCTACCTAACCTAGAGGTTATACTCTATAAGTTTACTAAGGAGGAGTTAGATTTAGAAGCTAGTTTAACCTCTATACTCTCTAGGGAGGATTAGCTTAAGCTAAAGTTAATTATACGTCGTAAGGTAAAGGATTAAAGTAGTAAGGGCATTAGGAAGCTTTAATAAAGTTTATACTACCTTATAGCTTAAAATACACTCCTCTATAGTAAGCTTAAAGGCCTTAGGTAGTCCCTAGCTATTAAGAAGAGGTAGGAAACTAAATCCTATACCCTATAGCTTAAGAATTATTCTAAGTATTATAGTAGAGCTATTTAGTAGTTACTAATAAGTGTTAAATAAGTTTAGAATAATAAGATATAATAATAATAATAAGCTAAGCTTAAAAAGCTTTAAAAAGCTAAGCAAGCTAAGATTAAGAAGGTAGTTTATAATTACTAGCTTTAACTTTAAAAAGCAGCCTATATTAAGTAGGAGAAGGGTTAAGAGGAGACTAGAAAGTAGAAGGCTATAGAGAAAGCTAAAAGAGAGTATCGTAGAAGCCTCTGCAACGCTACTAAAGCTATATAATTACCTTAATTAGGTAAGCGCAAAGCTTTAAAACCTTATAAGCTAGCTATAAAGTATTAAAAGCGCAGTAGTATTACTCTAGCTATAGTAGAAGCTGTAAGGGTTACACAAGCTGCTCTACTGCGTAGTTGACGGTAACGACTAATAACGCCCTTTAAAAAAATTCTAAATAAGCTAAAACTTTCTTAGGCCTATATATAGTATAACCTTAGCTTTGCGCAGTTTTATTACGATTTGTGGTAGCTCTACAACCTCATCTTTTTAACTATATTAAGTTGTTAGGGGTGCTCAACTGGCGATGGTGCTCAACTGGTGCACGGGCACTGTAGCAGGTGGGTCGATGTGCATCCCCGCATCAAACCCGATGCACCTTCGGAGCTCGCGTTCGGCACAGATATGACCACGGTTGAGTGCTTCTCTTACAATGTAATCCCGCGCTTCTGCGGAATTCGTTCCATATTTCGTTCGAAGCTGTCTGTTATCGTTTTAGCACAAATTGACACGTGTTGGTTGTCAATGCACATTGTCCACAGGCTCAGATTTTGGTCCACCAAAGTCCTGGAAATTGGCAATCGATTGCAATCATAACAACGCAATGCCAAAAACAGATGTCCTTATCGCCGGTTCTGGATCCGCAGGTATCTTCGCAGCAACCTGGCTCGCGATCTTTGGTATCCCCTTCACCATCCTAGAACGGCGTTCCGGACCACTGGAGATAGGCCAAGCAGATGGCGTGCAAGTCCGCACAGTAGAGATTTACGAATCTTTTGGTCTGTCGGAAGAGTTGCTGCGCGAGGCATATCACATCCTGGAAGTGTGTTTCTGGGGTGTAGATGAAGATGGCAGCGGGAATGCGAAAGGTGGCATCAAGCGGAAGAGCAGATCCATTGACACAGAAAAGGGGTTGAGTCACTTGCCGCATGTTATTTTGAACCAGGCGCGTATGAATGGATTGATGCTGGGGAAGATGGAAAGTGTGCTGAAAGAGAATGGGAAGTGGAAAGAAGGCACGAGTAATGGGATTGAGTATGGATGGGTTGTCAAAGCTGTGGACATCGACGAAGTTAAGAAGTACGATCCGAATGCGCATTGCGTCAAGGTGACTGCAGAGAAAGATGGCAAAGAGGAAGTCTGGGAAGCGAAGTACGTCCTAGGCTGCGACGGTGCGCATTCAACCATACGTAAAGCCCTCGATATTCGCATGCCGGGCGACACTTCCGACACCGTCTGGGGCGTGATAGATATCTACCCGCTCACATCATTTCCCGATATCCGACGCAAATGTACAATCCACAGCACAGCTGGCAACCTGCTCATCATTCCACGCGAAGGCGGTCAGCTGGTCCGATTCTACATTCAACTCCCGGCAGGCGTACACCCTAGGGAAGTCAGACTGGCCGACTTGCAAGACCAGGCGCGAAGAATCTTCGCACCTTACACCATGGACTTTGCCGATGTCTTCTGGTGGAGCGCATACAGTATTGGCCAGCGTCTCGCTTCTGCTTTTCACGCTCATAACCGCGTCTTCCTGACTGGTGATGCATGTCATACGCATTCGCCCAAAGCAGGTCAAGGGATGAACGTGTCACTTCAAGATGGCTACAATATCGGCTGGAAACTAGGATTCGTCTTATCGGGCCTCTCGCCTCCTTCCTTACTATCCACATACATTACCGAACGCAGTAAGACTGCAGCTGACCTCATCGCCTTCGACAAAGAGCTAGCCAAGATGTTCAGCCGGAAAGAAAAATATGATGGCGAGTTTGCGGACTACTTTACGAAGAGTGGGCGATATATGGCGGGCTTTACGGCGAGGTACGAAGACTCGGTGGTCACTAGTGGAACGAAGAGCGATAGTAGTGTGAATACGGTAATTACTGTGGGAATGCGCTTCCCAAGTGCGCAGGTGATACGTTTCTGCGACTGTAAGGCTGTGCAGTTGCAGAGTGTACTCAAGAGCGATGGGAGATGGCGAGTCGTGGTGTTTGCTGGCGATGTCAATCTCGCGGCGCATCAGCAGCGGTTGGATCAGGTATACTCATACACCTTCGATTGACTTCGTACACACTGACTCTACATAGCTGGCACAAGCACTCCAATCGGTCGTACGCCAATACACACCCGCGACAAAACACATCGACAGCGTTATCGAACCCATCGTAGTGCTGAGCAGCAGGTTTAAGGAAACCGAACAAGAACGCATACCAAACTACTTCTGGCCGAAGAGCGGGAAGTGGGGTATACGTGGTACGTCTCCTTCCCATCATTCCGCCCATATCGCGCTTACAAGTACGCTAGATCTACACAAAACCTACGTCGACGACGAACATTGCAACTCCGGTCACGGCCATGCATATCAAAATTACGGGGTCAACCCAGATGTGGGCGCGATTGTCATCGTGAGGCCAGACCAATGTGAGCAACCATGGCCGAATCAGCGGAAGACAGATATGCTAACGGAATGCAGACGTTTCCAAAGTGACGACGCTGGATGACTTTGATGGTATTGCGAAGTTCTTTGCTGGCTGTTTGATAGAGCAAGCACCAATCTCAAATGCGAGCGCGAAGCTATAATGGACATGAATGGTACGGTAGTGGACCTCACAGTAGTTGAAAGTTAACGTAGCATGAGTCACGTGCAGACTTTAGAGATGGGTGAGTATAAATATCCATCGTTACGTCTCCTACTATCCTTTACCAAATACCAATCATTTCTAGCAAAAAACGAAGTTTGAGAACCCATGGACTGGCCCTCTCCTCATTTCCAAGACCTGGTTCGCTACCTCGGTACATTTCATGGAGCAGTGGCCGAATGTGTTTGAAACACGCACTCCGTCGTCCTATGTTTATCAGCAACACAATCCCCACCGCCTACATCAAAACATTCAACAGACGATTTCATGACTCTGGCGTTTTCAGAGCCCTCAAAAGGTTCGGAGTGGTACACATGTCGTTGTTTACAATTACGAAACTGCAAAGGCAATATGGGAGAAGATCGAGATTGCTGGGTACAAATACTCGTTCTCCTTGAATTTCACCTGTCGTTCTTCTACGCTACCAAAAGGTCTTTGACTTCTCTCTCAGAGTTCCGAAAATCAATACGATATGGAAAATGGAGATTTTCTGCTGTGCGAGTCGAAAAACGAGTATTAGACCTCGTGATGGGTTGTTCGTCGACGACCGCTGCACTAAATACCGGAAGCCTCGGGTTTAAAAAGCACTGTTGACTTTCATTGGCGGCGTTTGAACCTTTTGATTTGGTCAAAAGCAGCACAACCAGATCTCATGTCGATCCTTTTTAGCTGAAAGACTTCACGGAGGACACCATGGTGCGGCAGAAGATTGTCTCGCATAGATTTCTAAAAGCAATCGCCATTGGCGATATTTGTCTGGCTTCTGGCTCTCGATCTTCGTATCGAGCATCAAATCACGGATAATAACCTTCATGGACCGTTTTGGGGATTGTAAACCAGCCGGGTATCTGCGCAAAATATTACTGCACTTGTCTTTCGTTCAAGTCCGCGGCCATCTTGTTCTAGAAATCCTCATCGACTACAACCGTTTCCATGTCATGAAAACGAAATACAAGACCAAGTACGCACATGGTGAGCAGATCCAAAATTGCCCGTGACGCAGGCATGTGTGCTTGTTCGGCACTGCACATCGATGCCGTCGTTTTGTATGACGAGCTAAATTATTGCCTCGATTTTTCAAAAGCCAGGTGGTAACAAGCCATGGGGTTTTGGTACATTGCACTCCAGAATTATCGACAGTCAGCGCCGACAAACCACACCCTTAGCGAAATGTGTCTGCAAAATGACTCCAGGCCATTATCGATGGTGGCCTACCCAAAGATACAATAATTTCAAGTCATGAGAAGACGTGGCGCGCTGCAGCTTCAAAATGTTCGCTGGTCAACCGGCAAGACCTATGTGGACCGCATCCTGCTGCGTGTACAGTCTAAATATACCCGTTGCATGGCTTCCTCTCTTTCTTGTCCTCTATCTCACTCAACGCCATTAGATATAAAATCTTGACGCCGAAAAGACATAATCGCCGCACCCCGGAGTTTTCCCTAAATGATCACCTAGGCAGGGTGCGACAGAGATACTTTCACCGCGATTCGAATTTCCCATATCATTGCCACCCACTGGAACCAGGTCCTCCGCCTCAAAATGCAGACCATGGAAGCCATGTCGTAGGAATGTCAAGAGGCACTTATAGCTTTTGTTGCAGGAAAAAACCACGCTGCTATATAGACTTGTCTCAGCACTTCGACATACTCTTTCCTAGATATCCATTGCCCTCACTTCTGAAACCAAACACCAGAATGCCAAACAAATGACTCCTTCCCTGGTCTCTAAAATGCGATTGATCGAGAATATGGCGACCTTGCGCCTAAGCTCTGGGTCAAAAAGCAATTATTGATTCTCAAAAACCAGAGAGCTGGTGCTCATGACTGTGAAATCACAATCGGAAATTTACTTCAAGGACTGGAGCCATTGAGACCTAACATAAATGTCTCCCTCGCGGAGCTTCTATTCTATCTTGTCTTCCCTCATCCTTTCAAGATACGAAAAAGCAAGGCGGTTGAACTGCATCATACTTGCTATGTACTCTTGTTCTTCTAAAAAGATATCTAGGGAATCACATGCAAGTGTTCTCCTTAAAAGAAGTGTGCCACGACGCTCACATGTTCCTTCCAAAGCCATCAGCGATGATGTCATGAACGCATTTTTGTTCCAAACTCCACTTGAATCGCCAGAGGCGATGGCACCTACATCACGTCTCGACCAAGATAGTTAACATACAGATCTGTTAGGATTGCTGTAAGCCACTCTATACGAGTCCCAAAAAACATAGCTCAAGATGGCATGTTCGTAAAGAAAATCCAGAGCGATAAAGACAGATTAGAGACACCGATTCCAAACTTTTAGTTCCCAAATCAAGGCAATATGCACACATGATTGTCGCGACTTCGATCTATTGTAATGCGGCTTAAAACATTCTCTTCTCCAAAGTCGCAAAGTTGGCTGAGCATGAGCGGTAGTAGAACGATTTCTGAATCTCATGTATCCCTTGAGATTCCATGTATATGTCTTGAACTTGGAAAACTGTATGAACATGTCGCCATGTAAGCACTTCTGCGTGCTTCTAGAATATTATCGAAAATCTTCTATGACTACTCCATGTAGGAAAGCAGACTGCGAGGTAGTACGAGGAGAAACCAGGCTTTTTGGACATGGTCGTCACGGCACGAAGTACAATGTCGCATCAAAACCGGAAAGATTCTCACTCTGATCTTAGGTTGTTAAGCTTTCGAATTCTTATAAAATACCAGTGTGCAAGTACGAAGAAGCTCGTCGTCGTCAGCCTATACTATAAAAGTATACACTGCCGCTTTCTTATCCAACCCTGATCATAGAATACTGTGTACACCATTAGGATTAGCTTTACTTACTTAGTACTTTAGGGATACAAGTCAGAAAATACGAGCTTGTGCGTACCGCAATGACCATGGCCATCATCATTGAACCGTTACTTACACACAGACAACGCCACCGTCTCTCAATCGAAGGCTTAGCGTGGCTACCAAAGAGCTGGGTTTGATTGAGTTGTACTTGGTGAAGAACAGCAAAAAGGATACCCTGGAGGTATACACCACCACTTGCTTACAAGAACTGCAACGTAGAAGTATGTGTATACATTTAGAGTGTGCTTTCGTAGTTGAGGTACGACTCAAAAAGGACGAGCTCCTTCACATGCGCAGTTTCCTCAAAACTCAATTTACCGCACCACCCGACTACAACACCCCCCTCTCCACAAACCCAACCGGCAAATCCACACTCCTCGCCCTCAAATACTCACAAACGTTCTTCCCCAACGTATCATAAGTACTACAAGCGTCATACCCGCGATCCAAATGATCATGCAACAAAAAGTGCACAGCCCTCACATTCTTCATCTCAAAGCGATCAATCCGCCCGCCCTTGTACTCCTCCGGTCCAAGCAATTCTTTGATCTTATCGATAGTGAGAAAACTGCGCAGCCATTCCCATTCATCTGCGTGGCGCACGAAGAAACCGACGTTGGCGTCTGAACACTTGTCGCCTGAGCGACCGAGAACTATGGAACCGAGGGGAAGGCGGACCGTAGGACCAAAGTGTGAGAGCGGAACGGGAGATGTCGTCTCATAGGAGGGTTGTTGGCGGGGGTAAGTGCGGAATTCGGGAGCGAGGGGCATATCGATGCTTTTCCTGCCGTCTACAAATCCAGACGATGTTTCGCCGTCCCAGATACAATGTACGCGCTGTTTGACGGCGGATTGAGGGAGCAGAGAAGGGTGGTACTCGTAGTATGGTTTCCCCTCTGCTTGGCGGACGTCGTTGCCCAGTGAGGCCCCCGGACAAGACATGAGGAAGTTGACCATGGAGATGCGGAAGAAGCCCTTAGGGTTGCGCATGTTGAGTAGCTCTCTGTCTTTGGATTGGGCGAAGACACGGAAGTCGACTGTTGCGACGTCTTGGTTGCGGCAGTCGATGACTGAGGACCCGTTTTGCATGAATTTGAGGACGTCGAACCTTTTGATGAGTTCGGGACCGAGTTCGTACCGAATTTGCTCTTCGATCCATTGGCATTTCTCTTCCATGTGGAGACCGACGAGGTAGATGTGGTATTCGGCTTGCCAGCCGGCGAAGCCTGTAATGCCGACTTTGGTTGTTGGGGGTGGTGGGAGGCCTTTTACGCCAGATACTTTGACTTGGTCTTCACCGATTTGTTCGATCTTGATGTCTGTCAGGTCGGCGGTGACGTCGCAGTTGTAGTATAGTGGACCTTGTATCTCGTAGAGAAGTTGAGATGTTACGGAGTTGACAGTCATACATCCTCCTGTGTTCTTCTCCTTGTACATTACACCTTCCCCCTTGTTGTCGATAGCGCAGATTGGGAAGCCCATGTTGATGTGCTTGCCTTGGGTCAGCAGACTACGGAAATCTGAGCAGTATCCGCCAGACACATATGCGGCGCATTCAAGGAGATGACCTATAGCTGTCAGTACGTATCTCCTAGGTTTCATGTGTTCTTTGATAGAACGCCAAAAAACACGAGTAGCTACGGGGTACGTTGTTGGACCGAGGTACAACTTAGAAAGACCCCATGTATGCTCCAAGTATTATACCACCCATCATGACGATTGTAGATTGCTTACCGATTACTAGAGAGCCAGCCAGCTCGTCAAACTGATCACTCGTCCACTCATGCCACCAAGCGGCAGCGCCAATAATAGGTGAAGCATCCGAGACACGACCAGCGATAACGATGTCAGCACCCTCAGTCAGTGCTCTCGCAATCCCCAGCCCACCAAGATAGCATTGAGCACAAACAGGCTCCAAACCCCATTCAGCCACCGACTTATCGTGCATCAAGCTCGTGAACCCTTCGCCTTTATCCAACATGCTTTTAACCGTACCCGTAACATCGTCGCCTTCAATCCAAGCAACCTTCATCGGATACCCAGCTTCTTTGCAAGTCTTATCCACAAGTTGAGCCAGCAGCTCGGTATCCGATGCACCAGCATTAACACAAACCTTGATGCCACGAGTAGCTATGTCCTCAATCGCGGGGGTAAAGCAATCCATAAAGTTCTCGGCAAACATGGCGTAGTTGAGCTTCTCCTCGAAAGAACGGGCCTGGAGCATTTGTTCCTTGTTTCTGAGCTTGCCAGTGCCGTGCATGGTCATTGTCATTTCGGAGAGCCAGTCTCCTACTATGACGTCGACGTCGTCTTTTGCCAGAGATGCAATTGCGCGGACGCGGTCTGAGAAGCCGCCCGAAGCACCGCCAACGCGGACTGGCCGACGGACTGCAGGAGCCATGTTGAGTTGGTATCAGGGGTTTGGGCAGTATGATCAGAATGAATGGAAGGGAAAGTGCTGAGCGAGCGCGACATGGAGGGGACGCCATTGTGAGATGTATGGCTGCGAAGATGCGGCGAGTTTTCCCTCGGGCCTCTGCAGCCTGCAAAGGAAGTCGAGAGGCTATTCATATCCGCAGGATACTCGAGGCTATTCGTCGACAACTAGGATGCATGTGTACCCCACTTGGGGCAAACGGCTAGGACTAAAGTAGCATCAGCAGCTAAGAGCTGGTCCACTCTCCGCTTTGGAGGATCGGTATTGAGTTTCCGAGCATACGCGGGATTTTTCCAATGTCCAGCTAGGGCGCGCGTTCCTGGGCGGGTCGTGAAGTCGCGGGGTGTCGGGTCGTGTGGAGAAGTAGTGTGGCTGGAGTTTTCACGCGGCAACGTCCTGTATGCCACCAAGCATCTGGAATGACTTCTGTTCGAGACAGTGTCTGTCGCACGCACAATGAGCTGCCCGGATCGATGCGACATGCGCTGCGCCGCACCGCGCTTTGGAGGGGATGTGATGGAAGTCTCCCAGCCGTCTGGTCTTAGTGAGAGCGTGGGCACAATTTCGCCAGAACCCCTAAACCAGCAAATCGCACTCCCACCTTCCCGACCCTCCTTCGCAAAATCGCGGTCGTCCTGATAAACACACATGTCGTGCCAACATCTCAGAAGTCCAACCGTATCACATGAACCACGTGCGCGCATGCAACCGGGACTAAAACGCACACCATCCCCTAGCCATTTCCCATCCCCGCATCTCCACCCAAGTCAATGTCGCAGTCGCAGTCACCCGGGCGCTTTAGCGCGCCCGTTAAGCTTCCTTACTTGCCATGCACACCTCCAATCGACAGCGCACGTAGCGAGGCTCCACCGCCCAGCAGTAATGCCACCGACGCCCTCCCTTCGTATCTACGGCGCCACATCCAGCTAGGCTTCACGCACGATGATGTCGCAGCCCTCATCTCTTCCATCGACTCGAGCCAAGCGCCCCCCTCGTCTTCCAATGGCAACCCAACGCTAGCGCACCTTCCCGCCGAACTACTCCTCCAGGTTCTCGAACATGTCCCCGTCGACTATGTGCTCGATTGGCGGTTGGTATGTCGCGGGTTTCGCGATGCGATCGACGGGCGGGTACTGTACCACTGTCTACAGAGGACGCAATTGGTGGGATATATGGGGCGAAGAAGCGAGCCTGTCATGCAGGATCTGGACGAGGAGGAATATGAAAGTATCCATTTGATTGAAGCCGATTTTATCAGGGTTGAGGAGGAGGAGGGGGAGACAACGTGTCAGCAGGAGAAGCGACCCATCTGGAGCAGTAAGCACGCCGTGTTCAAGATCAAGGATGAATGGTACCGCGCTTTTAGAGACGTCAACGGTCTAGAGACGGAACCGGGCGATACGATCAACCATGTCGAAAGAGAGTGGGACGGCGTGCTTGGTCGACTGGCATTCCTACAGGAAGAAGACTTCGGTCAATTGCGGTGGTGCATCCGACTGGACCACGCGGTACTGGATTTAGACTTCCCAGTCCACAAAGCCGGCTTACATCTTGACTTCGACACAAACCTACACACGGGCTCCATACGCGTAGCATGGAAGGCCATGCTCGTCCGCTTCCTCAGAACCGAACGAGCACTCCGGGTACTCATGGAACAAGTACATGTCCCTGCCCCCAAACCTCTCCATACACCCAAACCCCGCAACTAACAAGCCCCCCTTTAGAAACGCGACTCCCCCTTTACATTCTCCCACCATGAAGACTGCCTCCGCTCCATCCGCCGCACCCGCCTCATCGACTCCCTCACCCCCCTCCCAACCACGACACCCGCCCGCGCCCAGCGCGACCGCGCAATCCTCTGGTCAATGCGCCTCCTCCGCCCCCTCTTCGGCACCCCACCAGAACGCCACACCACAATCCTAAACGACGTCGAAGACAACTCCATCTGCGTCCTCCTCCTCCTGCGCCGCACCGCCGCCTTGACGTCCACCCAACTATCCTACCTCCACAACCTCCACACCACCTACCTCTCCCTCGAGTCCTCGCTCCGCTCTCTCGACGAAACATACACGGAGTTCAAATCCTACTTGTCGATGCCCGGGTTCCAGACGAATATCCTGCTGCCGTATGCGATCAGTAATGCGAGAGGGTTGCCGAGGAATCCTGTGGCGTGGTCGGATGAGCTGAGGCTGCGGATTGAGTGTCAGGTAAAGAGGTGGGAGGCGCAGGGGGAGGTGTTGGAGAAGGTAAGGGAGCTGTTGGAAGGGAGTTGCGAGGCTATGGCTGCGCCCGAGGATGGGTTTGATGAGTTGGGGAGTGACTTTTGAGGGGGGGCATGTGATTGGATCTGCGGGTGGGTTGGCGATGCGATGTGGTTTTGAGATATGTTCTGCGGTGCTGGAGAGAATGCTTGGTGTACATGTGTATGGATTTTTAATAATTCCACCTCTGCGTTGGACCGAATTATACGCAGCCAAGGCAAACTTGAGCTATAGTAACAGCGTATACTTGCCCATCGTCATACAGACCATAAAAACCCTCGGGAGATACGAGCACGCATCAATTCACAATCATATTCCTACAATCCAAGACAACAAACATTTGTAAGAGTTATTATCATTAAGGCTAATATTCTATTCCAAGCTCGGTATACCGAATGCGTCATCTGTGTATCTTGAAAACACCATGCTCTTCGTCATCCCGAAAGAAAGCCAAAATACGCCAATGCTACCATCAACCATGAGGCTTGCAGGCTATAGACAATAAGAGTCGAAGACTAGAAAAAATGTACGCCGTGGCATCATGCTCGCTAATACAGGGTCGAACAAGTAGTGCAAAAGATGCAATCAATGCCATGCCATGCGCGGCGGGACACAAGCAGGGGGCTGAAGGACGCCCAAGATGCCGTGTGCGATGCGCGAAAAACAACAAGTCTCCAAGACGACGACTGGATGCTTAGAGGGCCAAAGCAGCGCCAAGGAAGACCATGGACGCACCGATCAAGGCAAAAGGAGTCATGGACATGGCCGAAGCGACACCCTCGGCAGGAGGCGCAGCGGCATCACCAGTGGCAGACGCATCAGCGCCAGTACCCGTAGCAGTAGGACTCGCGCTGTTGGAAAAGGGCGTAGCAGAAGAAAACCCACTCGCAGTCATACTCCTGCTCTCGCTCGTAAGCCCGCTCGTCTCGCTCGCAGAGATGATGCTAGTAGATCCGCTCAGCACACTGCTGGCAGTACTGCTAGCCATAGCCTCGCTGCTGCTGCGACTGCTGCTCGCCGACGCAGATTCATCGTACAGGGCCTGGATGCGGATCTCGTGGCATTGGTCGCCAATCCACTTGTCGTACAGGTTGCCAAAGGCGCCGCTCATGCAGCGCCACCAGCGAGTGCTGCCGCCTATGGCGAGCGAGTCGTTGCCGCAGACGGAGAAGCCGCCCGTGTAGATTGCGCCGGCTTGGGGTGGGCCGTCGAATTGAAATTGCTGGTTTGCGACGATGGAGCCTGTGCGGCCGTACTGGTCGTGGAGGATGCCGTCTTCGAGGGTGCACAGGAGTTCGCCGTCACTTGCCTGGAGTGCGGCGTTAGTATGCTGTGCATGGAATAGATGCGAGGGGGTCGGCCTACCTCTTGCGCGGTTTCGCGCCTGCTTAGGCTGGGGTTCTCGAGCGTGCCAATGCGGAAGGGGGTTTCGACGGTCGTCTGGCAGCCCTCTGGCGCGGGAGCATCGGGCGCAATGCCCTCCTCGACAGCCTGGGCGAGGCTTGTGGCCGCGAAGAAAAGCGGAGCGAGGATGGTTGAAGTGCGCATCGTGAAGGCCCAAGGATCCCTGACAAGCTATGATAGACCCACAAGGTATGAGCGGGAGGGTATGTCGTGTCGTATTACTCGTGACAGTGTAACAGCAGCAGGGCACTGTGGAATGCGTTCAATGTGGAATGCTCGTAAGTCGTGAAGGATGCAAGAAGAAGAGCGGTGATGGGATGGGAGAGTGCAAGATAAGAGGCTGGACGCGAGGCCCAGGCTGGAATTATTTGTTGGTGCAACCCTCGCGCGGCTTCCTCGCAAAGCAAGGCCGGGGGGGGCGCAAAAGCAAGCTGTACCTGCAGATCGACGGCCGCATCGGGAAAGGCCCAACGCGCGGACAGGCTGGCGGGGTCCCTGCGCAGATTGCATGTTTATCGTTGCCATGATGATGGCCTTGCCGAGATGAAACATGCGCGTGACAGGGATGACGCAGACGGAACTCCTGGGGAAACAACACGAGCCGTGAATTGACTACACAGATGCGTACAGCGGAGATTCATGTCGTGTGCAACAGCGCCTTCCACTCGGTCCACGGTTGCCGACGCCAGTGCAGGAACCCGCCGCCGACGTTGGAACTTGCGGCTGTCAAGAGCTGGCCACGAAGCTGCACCCGATTTGGACACTCCAAGGACAAGATCTGGGCAGATAACGAAACCGGTATTCAATTCCTTCGCACCGTGGTAGGCGTAGCGGTTACGGATAACGGCAGCACACCTCGCATTAAACATTATCGATTGCCCACTCTACGCCAGACTAGCATGACCGCCCCCCGGATACCCCTTCGGCTGTAGACCCAGCATAGCCCAGGCGGCCTTGTCATTCTGCTGCCGCTCTGTCTGCATCTTGTGCATTCTTACAGCCATGTCGGCCATGTCTTCTGGTGACGTTTGCGCGCTTCCGGAGGCGGGTGCAGTGGGGTGCGTGTGCGCCAGAGCAACATTGGGGTCGGCCGCCATCGCGACCTTGGTCTCCTCACAAACACGACCAATCGCGTACGTCTGTATCTCCGCAGCTCTCATCTGTAGTCCCGGAATCCCACTCTTGTCCCGCTTGTTAAGGTCGGGCTGATTTAGCACTCCCGGCCTGTACGTATCCGCGCACAGTGCTGGTATTAGATCACCGATATCCTCTGGTGCATGCATCACCTCGAGGAAGAAGAACTTGTACCATCCTGCCCGGTTCAGAGCTGGCATGTACGTCGTGTAAGTGCTTACTGGCGTCGGTACTTCAGATCTTACTTTTACTTCTTGCGCATGCGTGTGTTGACTGAAGTTCCAGTTTGGTGCCAAGTCGGATTGGCAGGGCACCATGATGTGTGGGATCCCTTCGAGACTCCACATCTTTGCGAACGCACTGTACGACCTATATGAAAAAAGACCTGACTTCACATCAGCGCTGTATCATGTTTCGACAACTGTAACACTCACGACACGCGTCTTCTGTCAATTTCACCCAGCTTCCGATGATCTTTGGTGCTTCCAAGAGGCCCGTGTTTCTAGGCTCAAACTTCCGATCCAAAGCATCGAAAAGCAAGTCTGCCAGCATGTAAAATTCGCGTGTTGGAACTTCTGTTGCCGGATCGGCAAACCTCCAGGGGTCGGCAAGTGGTACTGTACTGGCACTAAGAGATCGGCGAGGAATTGTAAAACAGGGAGAAGGCGATCCAGTCTGCGATACCGACGGACGGAAGGCTTGGTATTGCGAACCAGACACAGACTCTTGGGGCTTAGATTCTACAAGACTCAAGTTGCCCATGTCTGCGGGGAGCTCCGCAGGGAGCTCTGCAATGAATTCTGTTGGCGCTGAGTGTGGTGTCACATGATGTGATGCGGGCGGGGATGGTTGACTTGGCTCTACAGGCTTGTTTGGCGGCACTTGAGGTGACGCATTCGTCGGCTGTGCAGGTGGAGGACTGTTAGAGTGAGGCAGAGTCTGTGGCTGTCCCAGACCGTGTGAGCCAACCGGAGACGGGCTGGTCCACTGATACTGCTGCATTGGAGGACTCGTCGCAGAAGCGTTCTGCTGTGGGGAATATGCCAGCGTCCCTGATTGCTGCCCGGTAGTGGCTGGAGGTAGCTGTCCGGTACCTGGCTGTCCCCATTGTGACGGCATAGGCGGGGCAGGTGCACCTGGAGACACGCCCGGGGTATGAGGAGGTGGTGGTGTATGCTGGGGCACATATGAGCCTCCGACTACGCCCATCTGCTGTCCAACATATTGGTTCTGCGACTGTGTCTGCGGAGGGGCAGGCGTCTGAAACTGGCCGGGCGGTGCATGTCCTTGCCCAATATGTCCCTGTGTATGTCCTTGTGTATGTGCCTGCTCCGTTGTACCTCCACCTTGACTGTATTGCCAAGAAGTTTGCCCTGGGGCCGTGAGCGGCGACTGCGGCGCGTAGGAATGGAGGCTGGGCGCTTGAGTCGTCTGTTGCGGGAAGTAATTGTTCTGTCCTGAGTGACCCGACGTGGGCGTTGAATAGTTGGACTGCTGGTACGGAGACTGCTGCGAAGAGGGGTAGCCATTCGGCGCTTGAGGTGGGGGTTGGTGCTGCTGTTGTTGTCCCCATTGCTGCGGTTGCGGCTGAGGACTGAAAGCTTGACCCTGTTGTTGCTGCCCGTAATGACTTTGGTAGTTCTGGTAGCTCTGCAGATGCTGGGGCGGGCCTCCTGAAGGCTTGTTCCCTAGCTTTGAGCTTATAGTCTTGCCCAGCTTGTTCAACATTGGCTTTCCCGTGGTAACCGCCTGATCAAGTCGCTGATTTATCATCTGACCGAACCCACCGCCTCCCTTCTGAGACTGATTTGAAGCTCCATGGCCTGTGGCAATCGGACGGTAGTTGGTGGGTGGCTGGGCGCCTTGCTGCTGCGCCGGAGCAGCTTGGGAGGGAGGGACATAGGGCCCTGGCGAAGGCATGGCATTGTACTGCGGCATGATGCCTACAAGGTGGAATCAGTGAGCTCTCGAAGCGTAAATAGAACAATCCTCCTGTAGACAAAGAGATACATCTATGTAGCGCACAAAGCTGGTCACGGCAGATGAGCATCAGCCGCACCGTACCGTATACGACGCTTGGCAGCGAGCCGTCGCGTCTAGGGTTAGCGAGAACATTATCGTTAGTGAGTGTGGCGATCAAAAAGAGATAGACGGTTATGAAAGCATGATCTGCTGCCTCGATCAAAGTCGTGATAGTGGCATGTTTGGTGGTGCCCAGAAACGTGGATTAGTTTTGCGGAAGTGACGGCATGCTTGGACCCTGGAAGCTGCAGCTGCCCAGGTGGAGCGCCCCGATCGTGCGGACCGAGATGGTCAACACCACTCAAGCATTGCATCGTGATCAAGTCACAGCATCGTTGGATGTCTCATCTATACTAAAACAACCACTTCAATGAATAGCAGAGTCTACAAGACTCATCCCTCCGACTTCCACCAGAATCTTCACATGGTTCTCCTTGTCGTGAATCAGGGCCTTGATCCCGCCTTCTACCAGATCCTCTAGATTGATCTTGCTAGTAATCATCTTCATGGGCTTCAAAGCACCTGTAAGCATGTCAGCGGCTGGAAAGAGTAAACCATGCTCACTATACAACTTACCAGCAGCTAGACGTTCGATGACCGCCTCGAGGTCCTTTCTTTGATAGCCCATGACGGCTGTGTAGTGCGCCTCTCGGGTCACGAGCATATTGGGATTGAACGGCACCTCCTTCTCCCAGATCGCGACATTAACGACAGTACCTCGAGCCCTTACCGCGGTACAAGCAGTCGTGATACTTGCAGGTACACCGGCGCAGTCAAAGACCACATCCGGTCCATCCCTCCCACTAAGGGCCTTGCTCATCTGGACGACATCGTACGTCTTAGGGCAGAGAACATGATGAGCACCAAATTCTTTCGCGAAGCGCTGCCGTTCGCCGGACACCTCGCTTACAATAATCTTCTTTGTGTCCAGTGCGACCAGACATTGGACTATGGCGAGCCCGATGGGTCCGCCGCCGAGAACCATGACAACGGACTCCGGAGTCAGTGGAGCGGCCGAGATGGCGTGCCATGCGACAGCAAGAGGTTCTACCAGCGCACCAACATCGAGTGGTACGTTGTTGGGCAGGTTTAGCACTGCAACTTCAGGCACAACGACTGAATCGCTCAAGCCTCCACCTCCGCCTGAAATTCCAATGAGGCCACCATTTTCGCATACGTTCTCAAAGCCGGCTGTGCATGCATTGCATTTCCCGCAATATATCGTCGGTTGCACAACCACATTCTGGCCCACGGTGAAGGCCGAGTCATCCGATCCCACTTCAGTGACGGTTCCCGAGAACTCATGCCCTAGTGTAACCGGGATCGTTTCGTTCGTACATGGATGAGGTGTCGTTGGTGCGAAATTGGGTCCGCCGAGGTATTCATGAAGATCAGTACCACAGATGCCTACGAAGGCCGGGGCGACCTTTTCATCATCAGCCATCGCACCAACATTCATTCGAAACTCAAACATACCCTGACTTGTCCTGCACCGCACTTCTGCTCATCCACATCCTCAATCCGGATATCCTCCTTCCCGTAGTATCGTGCTGCGCGCATGCTGTATGTCTTCGTCCTATCTGTATCCCCCCAGTTCGGTTGACCCATAATCCGGCAGAGGAATCGCACGTCTCGCGAGCAACGACTGTATTTACGAAAGCACTTTCAATGGCAGACATGACCTCCGCTTTCAACTAACAACCTCGGTTTCGCTTCCGGGAACCTTTGAGCACAGCCCCAAGGCCAATTTTGTACATGTGATCTGGAAGGTACCCACTGTTGCCAGCTGTGCCGCTTGCTATGTACATATCCATAAGCTCTGGACTACCGGGCCCTGTCCTCGTGTATAGGCGTCATGTGGCGAAAGCGGCTCGCACAGGAGGGCCGCGTCCGCTTGCGTGGCCGGATGTGGGGGGCTTGGATATCTCAATATCAGGAGATGCCTCCGTGATTCCCGCATGTCCGGTTCTTAGTGGCCCCGTGTGCGTGAGTTCGGTGGATTTTGCGGCTGGAGATGGTGCGAAGCTAGGTTTGCGGGGGCGGGGAAATTGTGGGTTACTGAGTTTGGCAACCCGGGTGCTGGGCTCCTTCTCCGCTCCCTTACGATTCAGGTTCTTATGCGTCTTCATTCTATGCAATAGCGACTTCAATTTCTCTTTCTTTCCATGGCCGAATATGGTTTTTTTGCTTGTAAATTGTAATGGTGAGTCGATAAAGAAGACGGCGTCTATTGCAGCTACACTCAGCTGCCCGGTAACCTCAAAGGAGACTTCCTCTCCGGAACTACCATGGCATGCATCGCGAAAATGTCAGGCACATATTCCATGTGCAACAAACATGCGAAACAAAAGACTCGAGCCTGTCTGTAGGGGAACGTCTTGTAACGAGATGAAGTTGCTGCCTATTGCGGGGTTCACACAGCCACCACCAAAAGCGCAACTCCATCCATCTGCATCTACGCACACACGTGGTGTCATTGCAAACACCTCAACTGTTACCGTCCGCTAGAACGGCTCTTGTTGCCATGAGTATTGCTTTCCGTCATGTTGGAGATGCGGCCATTCACCCATATCCGCGTATCCACCGTCTATACATGGAATGGCAACCCCGGCCTACAATGATGGGTCAAGCTCCCGACCTTTCCCTTCATCGGATGCTTCCACTTGTCTTCTCAGGATTTGGGCAATGACAGGACTGCTTGGGCATTCCGAGAACGGGAGCAAGCAAGGCATTTCCTCGTCATGAGTGAAGTGAAGCAGGCGCGGCGAGAATGTGCCTTGAAGAACAGGACACGAAGCGTTTCCGTAGATGCACGGCATAGCAAGATTTTTTTTTTTGGAAGAGTGCATATGCTTTGGACAAGAATCAAAGCGATTTCTTCGAGAAACTGCTAGCAGAATTGAGACAGAGAATTTACGAAATGGCGTTCGGCAGCATGGAGGAGATCGAGATTGAACCAATGCACAAGGACGTTTACCATTACCAAGAAGATATATTTCGATTCTAGACTCGATATGGCTGCTCACCAAGTGCGCTACGTACCTGCAAAAGACCGTAAGCAACACACAAAAATACCCGTGCACCTGAACATGTCTCCTCATCTCTCGGATCAGATACCGAGAAGCCATCAAAATCCCCTACACAAACAAACTCGCTTTCGGAGCTACAGACGCTTCATCCTCTCCACCAGGACGACCACTCCATCATGGCAGTCTAGCATCACCCCACGTCATCTTCGCTCACGCGCCAATGGTGTCCAATTTCCTAGTGTTGACAGACAAGGAGCGTTATCGCCGCAACTGTGGATGCGACAACTTCTTCGCTCTGCTTCAAGCACTACCCCAAATCAAGGTCATCGAAATGAAGTACATACTTGGCTTTTTCGATACCTTTGACTATTGGAGACTGAAGAGCAAGCCTGAGCTGCTGGATGCGATGGAGTTGAGGGCAGATATGGGTGCGATTGAAGTTTGGTCTCGGATACGTGTATCTTCAGATGAAGACAAGATGTTTCAGCGATGGCATCATGGGAGGTGGGAAGTTGGCAAGAGACGAAGGCTGCGGTGATTCAGCGAAGTCGGACATGTATTGAGAACATGATATTTGGCCTTACCTACAGCCTCTAAGTAGGCTACAGTCAGACGATACCGCCTGTGTCAGCCTTATCCCGCTGTTAGGCAGCGATTGAAACTACACGAGGCACAGCCTGGCAAAGATACAGGCTGTGTGTAACTTGGCAGGGATCATGTCTGCCTGAGGCGCCATAAATCGTAAATCGACCCACAACGACTGCGCCTCCTTTGTAAGATTAGGAAAAAGGCCACCCACAATCTACATCTTCAGTCACCGTCCTCACATTTCCATCTCCAAATTATACCGACGATACAATGACGGTCCTTGAGCCCATAAGAAACAAGGCGCGTTATTTGTGGCATGACAACCCCAGCCTGCGCTTCTGCTGCAAGATCCTCGTCTGCCCTCTCTCTTGCCCTTACTATTGCCTACTTGCCTGGGTAGATTTGTGCAGAAGAAGAGGGGTCTGTGTCCCAGACGGGAAACAGCGAAAGCGATGGGAAGTCATGGCTGATGTGGAGCACCGGATACGTTTTCGGCGGGCGAGAAGAAGCAAGCGCAGCGTATTATTTGATGGAAAGAGATGGTGGAACAGGAAAGCAAAGACTCAGTCGCAAAGCCTGTTTCTCGCAAAACTACCTGTGGAGCTGCGGTTGCAGATCTATGAGATGGTGCTGGGTGAGCAAGACGAGTTTGCAATCAATTTCACTGAAGATGAACCTTGGGATTGTTGGAATGTGAGGGCGGATTCAGGCTGCGATCTCAATGTGTTGAGGACCTGCAAGAGGATGTTTGTAGTCCTCCTTCAGTCTATATTCTAGTGAAGCAAGATGCTGACAAAACACATAGCTATCGTGAGGCTGTCACAGTGCTTTACTCAAGACATGCCTTCCGATTCGACTCTTACGATACGCTAGCCACTTTCGCGTCAACAATACGTCCGCAGCTTTTGGCCTGTATCCGAAAAGTTGTTCTCAGCGTCACGCTCTTCTGGTATCGCCATGATGGTTTCACCATGCAGTACGAGGAACTACTCACATTACTGAGTGGACTTGGAGGTGTCACAGAGGTACTCCTAAGATACCGTCTACGGGAGAACAACTACGTGGAACATCCCCGCTTAGGCGACTTCATGCTTCTCGAACAGCTCGAAGAGGAGGAGAGACCAAGAGAATATACGATGTTCTATGAGATGTCGGAAGTCCAGACAGGGCCAGAGATTGGTGGTATGTTGTTTGACCGTTGGGTTGTCGGCGAACGAAGGAAGATTGAGATGAAAAAATGAAAGACATCGCTTGACTGATGTTTAGACGATGAAAATGTTCCGCTTGTTTCCAGACGTAATGTTTAAGGTATCGAGTACATGGCCGTAGATCCTATCCGCTGTCTGTCCGACACCTATTCGTTCATAGCAGGTATCTGGAAAGCGGCGCGACTCCTTGACGAGCAAGAAATAGCTTATGGGTGTGGAGCTAAACTTAGCTTCCACTCTTTGCGATACAACTACAGCTCTACATCGGATGGTGCGGCTTTCCGGGATCCGATCCAGGTAGCCTGTGCCGATGAAGACGCCGCGCTCGTCGAACGTATCAATCACCATGCGAAGGTAGGGATCGCTATAAGGCGCATCTCCGCTCGAGCTCGACCGACAGATAACATTGAAGCAATAAGCCTTCAGCGCTATGACATTATGATTGGTATGCACGAAGTCTGGTATTTTCCGCTGAAAATGGAGCTGACTCTCAAGAGTCGTCGCTGTGAGCTCGGTCGTGATGGTCCTCGACTCACGACTGAAGATCATACTCACTGGCCCATCCAAAGATGCCCACGACCATGAGGGCACGCTGGAGGCAGCAGTTGTTGGTCGTACGGGCATGAGGGATCCCTCGGCATACCACAAAAGCCCCGAGTGAACATGCTCGTTCCACAAGCCAGCGTTGTACGTAAAGCCGGTGATGTCGCGGAACAACTGTGCGATACCAGCGATTGCGAGGAAGACGTCGCTTCGATAAGTAAGACTTAGGCCAGAATATTGACATAGAATGCGATACCATTGCATCATGAGAAGTTCGCTTTGAGCGGTTTGTCTGCCAAGTTCGCCCACAATGGTACTGTTGGCGAAACTTAGGCATCGCTTGAAGGTGTCATTAGTCGAGCCACCTTCACCGCAGGCTTCTGGCTCTTCTTCTACACTTCCCTCCCTTGCAGAGCATCCGAGACATTCCCAAAAAATCTCATTCTTTTCAAAATGCACTATTCTCTTCGACAGTAATCGTTCCTGTAGTACCCAGGCTCGCTTGCTTAGCGGGAATTCTCGTAGTACTTCGTTCCAAGATGGTCGCGCTCGGCGTAGATGGAGATTTTCGCCCAGACTGATAGTCGAGGCTGACTCTCGAGGCTTGAGAAAGCCGACGTGCGAGTCATGTGCGCTCAATATTGAGAGGGTAACGAAGGCGTTCCGATAATAGCTTCCCATGTTGCCAATGTCCAGGCTTCGGCTCGCATCATCATCTTGCACTATGCAAAGCGCGTCCACCCATAGCAGCGTAAGGCCCAGCTGCCTGGTAGCATAAATGGCGTCTCGGAAATTCTGCGGAAGATAATGCAAGTCCAAGCCCGTCTTGAAACTTTCTACTGTTGCCTTCAACGTTGTTGCAAGAGTGCCAGCAGCACCCCAGCAATGGCTCAGCGCTGCATACCGCTTGTCTCCTTCACAGGAAGGCCCATGTACCAATCTCAGTGTATCCACATTCAGCAATATCTTGGGCATTGGAGGATTATCGCCTTGATGGCAACATGTGTGAGTGGAAGTGCAGTTGCCCAGCCATGTGTGTATCAAATCCCAGCATGACTTGGACTCGGAATGCGCGTGTATCCGTCTGAACGTCGTCTGGTCGCTTGGATATTCACCTATGAGATTTTGTTAACGTGGCAATGGTACAGTCTTGCCTGTGCTTACGCTCGGTGAAGATCTCGAATCGATGCACGGTGTTGTTGAAGTCGACTACGTCTAAATAGGATCCATGGCGAGTTACTTCGAGATAAACATCCTTTGGTGAACGACCGGAGGAGTAGACGACAAGTTCCTCATAAAGATATCGGCAGAGAGTACAACCTCGAACAGCGGCGATTTTCAAGGGTTTTGGGTAGTATCTTTGAGTGGTATTGTGATCCGCAACCAAACGGCAAGTTTCGCATAAGCTAACAGGGCTCCAAGGAGCGAGAAGAGTAGGCGTAATTACAGTCATGATCTCACAGAGCAACGGGAAGACACGACGAGCTCAATAGCAGGCATCTTGAAGTAATTGTATGAGCTTTGGGGGGCTGTAATCATCGATTGGTTGCTCAAGGCCGCCGGAGGTCTGTACACAGCCACCATGTTCGCAGACAAACCTGGCACGATCATTGCTTCTGCCTAGAGTGAAGGCAATGGTTTGGACGGACTGGACCAGGACTGCGGAAGAACGTCAGAAACGATGCGGAGGGTGTGTGAGTCGATAAGTCACGATGGCCGACAGCAGTCGAATCGCAACACAGGGTCCTTACCGCAATAGGCATAACCTGCACGGACGCGCAATGCACATGGACGCGCAATGCACACCCCACCAACATCAACACCCCAACTTCGACGCGCCATAACTCCACCAATATGGACCCGATTCAGGAAGCAATTGCAGAAATTGAATCGCGCGAGCCAGGCGCATCTTTCTCGTATTCTCAAATTGCAAAAAAGCATGGTGTTGTACGCACAACGCTCATGAGGAGGCACCAGGCCAAATGCCAGCCACGCAACGTCGCCCACCTTTCTCTCCACCCACAACGCGAAAAAGAGCTCATACAATATACCGAATCCCTTACTGAGAGGCGTACACCACCTTCGCGTCTAATAATACGCCATCTTACGTCATCCTTGCTTAGTAGAGACGTTTCAGAACGCTGGGTTTCTAGGTTCCTCTGCAGGAACTCCTCTCATCTCATCTCTCGCTAGCAGAGTCCTATAGACCAGAAGCGTCACAAGGCTAATTTAGCAACTAAGTATAGGTTGTACTTTGAGCTGTTACACAATAAGATAAAAGAGTACAATATACAGCCCTCTTACATCTTCAATATAGATAAAAAGGGCTTCTTACTTAGAATCCTTAGAAGGTCTAAAAGGATCTTTAGTAAGAGGCAATATGAAAGAGGAAGAGTTATTTTAAGCCTACAGGATAGCTCTAGAGAGTAGATTACAGTCCTAGCCTGTATCTATTCAGATAGTACACCTCTTTCTCCATCTCTTATCTTTTAGTTAGATGCTAGAGCTCTAAAATCAGCCTAGTGTTACACGGGGTTAGGCTATACTTCTCTAGGCTCGGTCCGTACTAAGGCGAGGTAGACTAAAGCGGTAGTCCGTGAGGTAGCGTATGGAATGATCAGGTGGAAAAGAGTTATCGTTGTAACCAAAAGAATAACGATACCAATTCTATAAACGATAGAATAACTAGTTGACAATCTGTGTAAGAGATGAACTATTTGAGTTGACCACAACGAGTGTAATAATGAAATCCGTCCATCCTTTATACCCATTGCAATCTGAACCCGTCCTCCCTGTCCTCCCTTCAAAGAGGGAGACCTGGGAGGGCCGTGGCTTCCCGATCGTCACTGGCCTCCCGGAGGCCCGGTCTTGGCGGGATGCCCTTCCTATCACGTGATCTGGACCCCGTCCTGGATCCACATCCGCTCATCGTGTTCGCCCGATGGTCTTCCTTCATGCGACCTGCATCAAAAGGAAGCAACTCCTTGTTACCTTGTAACAGTTTAGGCCTCTAGCGTTAGCCTACTTAAAGGAGTTGTTAAACTTCCTCTATTAGAGCTATAGAATCCTTCCTCTAGCAAAAGGAGACTTCTTTAAGCTCTTTTAGAGGGCTTAAGGTACAGCTTTTAGAAAGGAGACTATTATAAGCTCCTTTAAGGCAACTAGCATTAACCTACTAAATACTAAGGTTATTCTCTAAAGGTTCTAGTAAGAGGCGTCTAGTTCAGATGAAAGCTCTTCTTCTGTCCTTAGTAGAGATAATTAGCTTAAAATTAAGTCTATTATACGCTAGGAGGTAAAGGATTTTAATAATAAGGAGGTAAAAAAGCTTCGCCGAAGCCTCCATTACCTCTTAGCTCAAAATAGTATACTTAGAGGAGAAAACTAGGGCTTAAGGGAGGCTCTAAAGGTTAAAAAGAGATACTAAAAGAAGAGCTACACGCTTCAACTTAATAGGCCTGAAGAGTACTATAGAGGAGCTGTCTTTTAGTCTCCTAAGAAGATTCGCTAAGCCAAGGAGGATGAGATGGAACGACAACAAGAACAACAGTAATTACAACTCTAGAAAGCTGAGAGATCTAAGTTAAAGAGGCAAGCTTAATTGTACAAGCTTCAAATAGCCCAGGAGAAGCGTGTTAAGAGAGAGAGGCTTAAGGAGGTGAGAGAGAAGGAGAAAGCCGCTAAGGTGGCTGAAAAGGCAGCCCAAAAAGCAGCCCGCAACGCTGAAAAAGCTATACAATTATCCTAAAAGGGTAAGCGCAAAGCCTCATAAGGCTCCTCTCAAAAGCAGAAGCGTCAGAAACGTGTTGTTGTTGATTCATCTCATGTACAAGCTGAGGTGGCTGCACTGGCCGTCCCAACTCGGACCACCCGCCAAGGCCGCACCACTAAGCTACCAAGTAAATACAAGTAGCCTATCATGATCGCAGTACTATAATTACTACAACACCATGAAATCTCGTGATAATAGCGACTGTGGGTGGCTGTACAGCCTCATCTATAACAATGGAAATTTTGGTGGGGTGTGCATTGCGCGTCCGTGCAGGATAGGCCCGCGCATGTCGCAGGCCAGCGTCATCATCCGGACCGGGCCACACTGGCTGACTTTTCACCTTTACTCGATGCGCTGCGTACCACCTCGATGATTGTGGTGACACGACGCGTAGTTAAACTATGGGTGCTAAGCTGCCTATCATTTACCGGCACCGGCACCTGTGACTTTGTTCGATTCGGCGACCGTTATCCCGGTAGTTCGACGCGGGCCATCTGAGCATCACCGTAACACCAACCTCGACCCAAGTCGCATATAAGCTCTCTAATTAAAGCCCTTTGGACTCTCGGCAGCTACCAGCCGGCAGCCGCCATTCTTGGAGTGCCTCCAACGGCCAGCCAACCTCAAGCTCACGATCGATCAGTTTGCGAACGCGAATTTGTCATACATCCCACGCCATCACCGAGCCTCCGAGCCGCCAACCTCATATACATTGTTTCGAAAAATATGTTTTATTCATTAGACTACATCTAATATGCCCGCCCACCGCATCCTCAAACGCCGACACACGTGAACGTCTTAGCCCACATACCCCTACAATCCGGGCCTACGCCAGAGTTCCACTTGACGAAATCTGCCAGACTGATGTTGTTGAAGCTGGTGATCTGGCTACAGACGACGCCTGTCTCGGCGTAGTGGAACTTCTTGCAGTTGGTGACCATTCCTGGCTGCGTGGGCTGAGGCGTTTGGATACCGTTTCCTGCGCTCGTGGTTGAAGTGGGTGTTGTTGTTGGCGCTTTTGTGCCTCCGATGATGCCTACACACACGTTGACGTTGGCTTGCATACCCGTGCAGTCATTCCCGACAGTTGGATTCCATCTTACGAAGTCGAGGAGCGTAATCTTCTGGAAACTAATGACCTGGCTACACGACACGCCTGGGGCGATCCAATGGAATTTCGCACAGTTGGTCACCATCCCAGGCTGCGTGGGCTGTGGTGTCGCGACGCCGTTGCCTGTGGTAGTTGTGGGAGACGGCTTAGTCGAGACCGTAGTTGGTGCCGTTGTTGTTCCTCCAATGACGCGCACGCAGACGTTTACATTCGCTTGCATGCCCGTGCAATCGTTGCCAACGGTCGGGTTCCACCTCACAAATTCGGCGAGCGTGATCTTCTGGAAGCTGATTACCTGTCCACACGTCACGCCTGGGGCAATCCAATGAAACCCTGCACAGTTTGTGACCATGCCAGGTTGAGTGGGTTGGGGCGTCGCAACACCATTCCCAGCACTTGTGGTAGAGGATGCGATCGGCTTCGTGGAGCTACTGGAGGTCTTGGTTGTAGTTGTGGATATCAAAGTGCTGGACGTTGTAGGTGTTTGGGAAGTGACGGCAGGTGGGGTTTCAAATTGCGCTTCGACGCAATAAGACTTTCCGCTGGTTAAGCCCTCACAATCAGGTCCAATAGTAGGATTCTGAGCGTTATCAATACTCCATTACTACACAATCATGTACTTTGAGGAAGAGCCTACCCAGCGACGGAAATCCTGCAGGTTCGTAAAGTTATCCTCGAGCATTGGAGCACACGACAAAGATCCATCGTAGTCAATCCACCATGTACATTCTTTGGTAGTGTTTTCATCATAAGGGAGGCCGGGTGTGCCATCTCGGCGCTCAATCGTGAAGGCGTGAGATGAAAGGCTAGAAGAGGCGGCGAGAATGAACAGTAAGGTCTTGGAGAACGACATGCTGGACTAGAGAATGATGAGACCTCGAAGGAAGAAGAGATATGAGTACTTGTCAATGACTGCGGTACTTCACTGATGGCTGCATTCAGTGCATTTTATATTGGCTCACCTTCCACCAAACAGTACCATCTTGCTAGCATTCATACCACTAATCCTTCGGTAGTGAACACAGGTACGCAAACGCACCTGTTCGGATGACGAGTACGCCAACGATCAAACAGGCACAGCCGAGCGCCAGGAACGGGCCAAGCCGTTCCTTGCATCCGCACTATCAGTAGTTTGCCGGTTGTATGCACGTTTCTGCCGGCTCATGAGTACCTCGGTTTTGAGCATGTCGGATGAACCACGCCGCAATATACTTAACGCCCCGCGCTATCGATTTCTTGTGCTATGGGTCCCTGGTTAGATTCCAGACGAAGAGACATGGGCGCGTACTGCTGATTGCAGGGGATCCAGTAAGGCGGATACGCGAGGTAGGGGGGTTGGGGGGCCTGATATCATGTAGAGGTGTCTACCAAAGCGAAGCTACAATTAGAGATTGCATATAGCAGGGTAATGGAAGCCAGTTCCCAAGCAGCAAAGCCTTACGAGAATTAGAGAGTATTCTACGCAAGGTACGGTCATGTCACCCAACTCGTTCTGATGCATAATGCTACAGATTATAGCATGCGACGCGGCCGTTTACACAGCTAGATCGTAATGAGCATATCGGGATGCCTGAAATGAGTCTCGATGTCTCTTTTGTCCGTACCATTGAAGACGGGCAGTAGATGCGCGGGTGAAAATTTGCGGCAGCGTGAGCGCGCAGTTCGTGCAACATGGCCTGGAAATGCTTGTCGTCTATGCGATACGCAGCGATTAAACATTGCTTTCCGAGCTCGACTCAGCATGACTAACCCGCTATCTTCTAAGCTTTGCCCTCGTCGTTCTTCTTGTCTAAGTCCCTTTGCTTTTGCCGGTACGTGTAGGCACCATAGACATAAAAGCCACAAGTGGTGTCGACCCAGGCTTCAATCCTGTTTAGGAACCGCTCGCAGCGCAGAATGTCGAGCTCCTTCTAGCTGTTTAGTGAGGCCATGTCGCGTCGTCCTATGTTGTGCTTCAGGATGATTGTTATGTACACGACACGATCAATCGGCAGGTAGAAACAAGTGGGGAAATGACTCAAATCACGTATCTTTACCTTTCGCGCTTGAGCTTTCGTCACAATAAGATTTCGCCATGCCGGCTGTAGTGAATCCATCGCCCTACCATCGAAATGAAATTTGGAGATGATGCAATCCAGACTATGCACTCTCCACCTTCATCATTCCGATGTCGAGTTCATGAAAAGGAAAATTCAGTATGAGGTTCACCGTGAGCAAGCGCGCCTTTCTGTTACGTCTGGTACTCACCTCATGTGGACCCAGATGCTTGGCGGCGCAACAACACACCCATCTTGAATATTCGATGTTGACATTTCGCGTTCAGCGGAAATAGTTCAGCACGCTACAAGCAAGGTATTTTGTCAATGGTCAAATGCATGTTCATACCAACGAACGACAGATGAGCTTCAATCTGGACGCGCTCTTTCACGAATCTACGGACTTGCGCCTTGATTGTTCATCATCTGCGCCATCGAAACATGAGGCGCCTGCCATGGAGCACGCTGAAGGTCTCTGGGTTACGGGCACAGGAAACGACGAGCAAGAAGCAAAGGACGGCGAAGAAGCGCGTCTGTGTGCCACCATTGCAAGCATGAGCCACAAAGCCGATTACTGGAAGGCAAGAGCTGAAGAGTATCGTAATACCATAGCAGAACTGGACAAGAAGACCCCCAAAGACGCCGCGGGATCCAATCTCCCAAGCGAGACCGTTCGCCGTCTCAACCGGCTGGAAAGCGAACTCACACGCCTGCGATCCGAAAACGCTCAGCTGAAAGAAACTCTCAAGACCATCGAGTACGACAACGGCAACTTGGGCAACCAAAACGACGGCAAAGCAAGAAAGTTAAAGGGCGCAGACAAGAAGGTCAGGAACGCGAAGGCAGTGGCAGGGAATGAAGAGGAAAAGGCAAAAGATGCTCAGGGTGATAGACAGCGCCACCTTGCGTCTGAGCGTAGGATGAAGAAAGAGCGGGCTGATGCTTTGGCTGCGCTACAAGAGCAGAAGAAGCTAGATGGAGACCTGCGTGCGGTACCTGAAGTCGAGCAATCCGGAGCTCCTCATGTGCGCGACGCGGCCGCGGACCCAAACAACACCGTTGCTGTTATCCCGGTCCAGTTCGATATTTGTCGTATCGACGTCCAACCGATAATGATGGTTTTCGAATGGCACCAGATCAATGTGGCCGCGAGGTTCAGAGATTGGTACAAAGACTGGAAGGTCTCGAATAGGGAGGTTCGCAAAGTGGGCGGTTCAGAAGGTGTAGATGACGAGAAGAAGAAGCTTCAGAAACTGTATGGAGATATGGTTGGAATGCCAAACAGTTACATCGAGACTAGTGCCGAGCATGACGGATGGCGTTCAAAGCGCGCAGCTCAGGTGGTTTGTCGTTATGCAGAAGCTCGGCACAACGCAGACGTGTAGGCTTGGAGAGGGTGGTTTTTCTAGGGTATTATCCATCTTTCTTCCTACTTACATACTACGTAGCATCAAAGAAGCCGCTTTCCAAAGACTTCAAAAAACGAATACAACAAAATTGAAGAAGAGTTCGAGTGCATAGAGCAAGTGTACAAAAGAGATTGGAGATGAATCCTCAAGATCCGTTCGGCCCCTTGGAGTATTCCGCCTTGTAATTGTACCGCCCTGGGTTGTTCTGGTACCATGGGTCGTATGTGAAGAGGGCGAAG
The DNA here is from genome assembly GCA_019702505.1 of Alternaria panax. Taxonomy (NCBI): domain Eukaryota; kingdom Fungi; phylum Ascomycota; class Dothideomycetes; order Pleosporales; family Pleosporaceae; genus Alternaria; species Alternaria panax. The sequence continues at coordinate 3,844,516 of JAANER010000004.1, forward strand.
CCTGGGTCTTGTGCTTGTCTCGACTGATCCCAGCAAGGGTTGGCCGCTATGCCAGCATCACCCCACTTTGGGTTTCCAGCGGGTGGCGCTGGTGGCGTGGGCCATGAAGTGATGTGCAGCTCAGGTCGTTTGCTGAGTGTCATCGTAGCATGGGTTTCTGTAACACCCTTGGTATTGACAATGACCCTCTTCTTCTTGTCGTCCGCGATTGCTTTCTTCAACTCGGCCTCGGTGAGCTGATCCATCAAAGGCCGGAAGCACATGCCCTTCCACAGCCTGCCACCGGCGTTGTTCTCCTTCCGCGGGAGGAAGCGGACAACTTGACCTTTCATGTTCTTACCGCCATTGATCCAGGCAGGGTCTTGTTTATTCATGAGGTATGCTGGTGGATACTCGTCGCGCTCGCATCCATTGCTCTTGTCCTTCATGGATTTGTAGTAAGAGTTTTTCTGCCAGCCGGCACCATTGTGTTGACTTGACCAGCTCTCAGTAGCTCCACCGTCTTGACGCCATGCTGTGGAAGCAGCCTCAGGCGGACAAGTCAGAACAGACCAATCAGTATTGGCTTTGATGACGGAGGAATAGTGGTAGCACGCTTGCGAAGCTGATTTCGGACACGCTACCTCAACTTTGTGTGGCGTCGGATTCTTGGCGTAAACAGCAGAGACAACGATCTCATCATTGGTCTGGGTCTTGTCGTTCTTGTCGCAACTGAGCTTCCTAATGGTGTTCTTACCCTCGCCGATGCGTCGCTCTTGTTTGGCGGCTGGAATGCTACATTTCTTGTTGCCGCCGCTGGTTCGTTTGGGCGCACGAGGTGTCGATTGATCGACAGGGTTGCCATCGTCGCCTTTCTTGCCGCTTCCCTTCTTGAGGTTCTTCGGTGTCTTGAAGCTCGAGACACCGTCTGTCACAGCACTCAGGATCTCAAAGGCTTTCTTGATCTCTTCGGGTACAAGGTCCGTTCCACCACATGGGCTGAGCCACCAATTGAAAGCGTCTGCAGGCTTGTCTTCGTCTGCATAGAGGTACGCTGCCATTTGCGCGGCGGTGGTCGCCATGTCCAGTCCGGCATCGAGGATCTTGCCCACACCGGGTACAAATTGGAGGCCAACATCGAGAACGGTTTTAATCGACTGCATGATGATGTAGCAGCCAATCTAAGGGAGATGTTAGTCACTACTTTGATGGATATATGTTCTTCTTGAATACTGACCTGAGCAATCATGGGCATGGCCTCCAGCACGGTATCAACAATCTCGTTGAGGACCCAATTGTCGCAAGAGCATCTGCCCCCAGCCACATAGTCAGAGGTTCCTGGTACTTTGGTCCAGGGGACCTCCTTAGCGCCTGGCCAGAAACCAATGCATCCGTAATTCGTCGTTCTGCCCTCAGCTTTCGCGGCTTCAACTTGATCTTTGCAGTAGTCGTAGCATTGCATAGAACTGGCATCCCGCTTGACAGGGTTTTTCCAGACAGCACAGTTCTGATCGTTCTCGCGTCTGACTTCGTCACCATCATTGGCCTCGGCTAGTTCCTCTTCACTGAACTCGATCTTAGGCTTCATCTCGCATATCTCGGATGGACAGAAATCGCGTTTACAAGCGAAGTTGCACAGTCGACTGATGTCGACATCGACTGCGTAAATTGCCCTGTAATCGCCTTCCTTGACGTTCTGGTCTGGCGTCAAGTCTCCCCTCTCGCTGCAATGGCAAAGACTCTCGGGGCAGAATCCGAACAAGCAAGTAAACTCGCAAAGATCTCCAGTGTTGATGCTTATGTCTTCGCCACCGACACAGCCCTCTCCAGACTCAGGTCGCTCAGCTGGGGTATCGATGTCTTCGTCGCCGAATCGCTGCAGGTCGACAGCCCAGTCTATAGTGCCGGCGAAGTTGAGACCTCGCCAGGTTTCTCTTCGCTCTTCCTTCTTGTCTGGCGTCATATAGCTGACATAGTCGCCACCGTACAGCATGATGTCAGAACTGGAGTCGTCGTCGTGGAAGACCTGGGCACCTTGGCCTCTTCTCTGTATCTCGGCTATCTCAGCATATGCAAGATAGCCACCGGAAGCCGTACAACGACCAGGCTTAGCGTCTGAATGTGTTCTGGAACCGGTGAAGTCGCACATAGGCCCCCAACATCCATCGGAAGCCATATGGAATGACCTGCCGTAGCTGGCTTCACCAACAAAGACCTTGTTGTTTTCCACACCCGCCTTCGTGATCATGGAGAGCGCGTTTGTAGTCTCAGTCAAGTTGACATGGCTTCGGATGCATTTCCCTGAATCGCATTGGTCGAAAGAGTTCGGGTTGCCATAGTCCCACTGGCCGTGTAAGTCGTACGTCATGTAGACGATGTAGTCGATGACTGCGGAGATCTTCTGGATTGGAAACGCCTTGAGATACCAGAATGACGCTGGCGCAGCGATTGACACGGACTTGTCTGGACCGAGATAGGATTTGAGTACTGTCAGGAACCTCAAGTAATTTTGACCGTCAGTCTCTTTTCCGATAGGCGATCCGTCAACCATGATATCAGGAGCCTTTGCGCAGTGTTAGACATGGTTTGACACAGATTTTAAGTAATAGTCATGACTTACACCTGGGTATTCCCAATCGATATCAATTCCGTCGATGCCTTCGTCCTTGGCAAACTGAGCAAGATTGCGGGCAAAAGTCTCCCGGTTGTCGATGATGGCACGCCGAATGATGTTGTAGGTAGCTGGCTCTGTGGAGTATGCCCAACCACCGAAAGAAACAATGCGCTTGAGATTCAGCTTCTTGAAATCGTCCCATTGCTTGTCAGGATCAGTGATGATGGGTTTCCAGGTATTTGGGTCAATACTAAGGGTCGATTGTCAGTCTGCACCTCTCATACGGAAAGTTAAGAGGAGTACTTACTCTGCGAACCCCCAATGCATATGCGTGTAGGAGCCATCGGTGTTTGCGTTCTTCGAGCTCAGCCAAAGGCATTCGCGGTTGAAGTTATAGGACTCATAGTACCCTACACGCGAGTACTTGGCTGGTGGGCCCGAGTTCTGCTTGATCTTGTTCCCACAATTGGAGACACAGGTATTCTGAAATTCTTTCAGCTTGGTACCTGGGCCGCCTCCAGTCGGTGCATGAATGTCACAATGACCGGGGAAGACTCCACAGAATCCCCAGTTGCTGCAGCAGGCATTGAGGGGACAAGGGTTGAGATCAGCCAGAGATTGCCCGCTCGCTGGTGGTTTGGTGCCGGGTACAAGCGGGCCACAGGCTGTACCGGCTTGGGGCGGAGGTAAAGGCGCTTTGCCGTCGCTCACACAAAGATTGTACCCCAAGAGCATATCTTTACATTCGGTCCAAGCCCAAGTCTTACCCTTGTTCCACTTCTCAATCTCGTCAACGGTCACTCCGTACCGAGTAGACAGCTTGCTACAATCGTCCTGATCGGCGATGAGATGAGTCGCACATGTACCGTCCGCATTGGGCGAAGGCTTCGGTACGGTAGGCTTTGTATAAGCGTCCCCAGCCGAACAACAGACATAATCTCCTGCTTGGAGGGAAGAGCACAAATTTGGTTTGGGGTTGAACTTGGTGAAGTCGGTACTGGAAATCCCGCATCTTGACACAAGAGTCCCACATCCATCGCCAGAAACGACCTGGATGTAGCGGCACGTCGCCCGCTTATCAAGAAGGTTCGGGCTAAAGATTGCGTGGCTAGACCCAACATCGGTGCTTCTATGGCTGATCGTCCAGTTTGCACTCAGAGTAGCATTGGTGGCGTTACTGCTCGCCATTTCCATGATGCTAAAGGGAACAGCAGCGACAGGTTCAAGTCCGGGTTGGGCGCTACATTCTCCCTTACTCCAGTCCAGTGCTGCCTTCTGGACTGCCGCGAGGTTGTTGCTGTGGTCGATAGCGATTCCCAGAATACGTTCCGAAGAGCGTCCATTACCACAAACCTGGGCTACAGTCTGATTTCCAGTGAAGCCATTGTCTCTTAACTGCTCGGAAAGGACATTGAGCGTAGTCTCGGCAGACTTCTTCCCCAGGCCCGCTCCCATGTACATGCCAGCAACTGTACCGTTGTAGTAGGCGAAGAGAAAGTTCTCATCGCAGTTGTCATCAGCTGCGAAATATGTTTGCATGCCTTCCAGTAGAGTGACAGCTTTGCCGGCATCGCCGCTGGATCCGCTGTTTGTCGACATTTCTAGCTCGCCCTGTGACATTGTGCCAATGCGTGCGCATGCCGGCGCAACCTCGAGACTGCTCTGGAATAGTTCGTCTGCCATTTTGGGATTTTCAACGGAGACTGCTGGTGTGGCAGTATTGAGAGACATGGTGGAAGTACCACTGGCTAGCGAGCAAGCGCGGATGAGAACATTGGAGTTGACGTCGGATAAGGACTGCTTGACGGACAGCTGTAGCAGTAGGGGCTCCTCGCATCGACGTAAGCGGTGAACAGATAGGTATGGAATCCAACTATGCGTATTGGCGAAGTCAACGCATGGTAGAGGGCAATCGTGGAAATCTACATCGAAGCTGGTAACAACAGGCTCGGTTCCATTGCCTGACTTCGGCGGCCCAGAAGCATGCACTAACGGTGATGCATAAAAGACTATCGCGCTGAGGCGATACAGGGAGAGTCTCATGATAAAGAGCGTGGAAGTAGAAAAAGAACAAGATAAGGAGTGATTTGGTCGAACTGACCGATGGCCGTTAAAGATATCCGACGTGAAGTTGGAGTATATATACGGAGAAAGCGATACGTGGTGTAGAATATCGATACATAGTACTTGCCGTTACACCTTCACGATTGTACTGTATGCCTCATTGGGAACACGGCTCTGGACCGCTGAGCATGGTATGCCTCGTTCTTGGAGATCAGGTTTGGCGCCAGCGGTACTAATCCTCTCACATGTTCCAAATGAAACTGGTGATGTGTATTGGGACATACGCAGGGACTGTACGCCTCGTTCGATCCTCGTTTTTCAGGCCAGCAGCCTGTACCTGCAGCTGATCCTTGGAACGCCCTGCAGTAAACAAGCCATTGTCTTTCGGTCTGCAGTCAGTGGAAAGGATTGATGACTGTAGATCGCCTAAGCACGTCCTATCGCTGAAAAGCGAGTCTATGCAAGGCAAATCCGTCCTCCCTAGATATGACACCGGTATGTTCTACCGATGAGGAAGGTGTTCCTGCCAACCCAACACATAGCCCAAATATACTCATCCTAGGAGTCATACTCAGCCTTCGGTTGTTGCCAGGTATATTGGGTCAGATGATATCGCCTCGGTATGCGTCTCGGCCCTTGTTCGTACAGTAAAGCGTGAAGACGCCTTGGGAATGATAAGAAGTTGCATTTGTATGCCGCCTAGCTCGAAGAGACCTACAATGAAAAACTTTTGCTGACCACCAAGAACAGTGGATATCCGGGTGCTGCGTCTTCCCGTCAAACGCAGGTACATACCTGGGAGTTCGGGCGCTAGAGCCGCTAGAGAAAGCCGGCACCAACATATGCAGGGTACTGTACGATATTTGCGAGGAACATTAGATAGACGATATGGTGGTTATCAGATTGTACGAGAAGATACATGGGGTGCTGGTGACTTGGCAAGCAAATCTCTTCGCCTCGACGGTCTTGGTGCTGTTCTGCACAGACCCGGCACTCTAAATATTTACGCCCCGCCATGCGGAACGGCGCGACAGCCAAGACGGTCCCGCGATACAGACTGCTCAGACCTACTTCTGCAATTTCTCCGTTCTCCTTGCATAGCCTAGCCATCGATAACGCGAGCCTCGGTCGCTTTTACCCGGCGGCCCTGGAAGCGTCTTCTGTCGGCCTTGCCAGAGACGGCATCTCAGCGCTTGCTCCGCCTATGGACTTTCGTCAAGGCCGCCACTTTACTACTACTGTTGCGTCCATATCTACATATGCCGGCTATCTACTCCTCTCAATGCGGACCTGGACCTGTTGGCTCCATGGCACCGTGCCGCATTCATTAATTGCCTCGTAGGATCCTCGCTTCGTGCTGACACAAGCCCCTCGCGGGAAGCAGACTACATTAATCCATCCCAGAACTCTCGGTAAGACTACTACTGCACTTGGAGATTGACCCTCCATCCTGCTTCCAGTCTATCTACACCCTCTTTTCCTGTTCAGTCATTTACGCCCTCTCCATATCGACAGCAAGAGACATGCCTCCTATAAGCGAAATTACCTACTCGCGCGATGCGGCAGTCCAAGCCGTTCGCGACTACTTCCAATTTTTGGTGGCCATGTACATGGACGGATCGGATATTGTTGAGCCTCCGGAAAATGGGTGGGATACAATCGACCCGAGCGGTTGGACCAATTTCGACAAGACAGACAAGGTGATTGACCTCCTTCGTCGCTTGCCTTACATAAACGTGGACATCAATATCGCTCCTGATTGCGAGTTTGTGGATTGGCATGTGACCCCTGCAGATATGGATGGTGAAGACATCAAAGAGGCGACCGAGCCTCATCCGGACGATGCAGCGATACCATCTCACATTGTGGGTCTCACACCACAAAACACGAGAGGTCTGACGTTCCTACTCGACACAGAGCTCGGTGTCATTTACTGGCGCGAATGCATGGACGAAGCCAAGGTTGAGATTCCTGAAGTTGAAGATGACCCTTACGATTGGGTTGACGATGATCTGATCCCTGAAGATCAGGTTGAATGGCGAGCTGGCAGTGGAATCTGGGCAATCGCGGACTTCTTTGAAATGCTCAAGGCAAATTTCAAAACGCTCAATTTCGTACCCTTTCGCCCGGACAAGGTTGTGGCCGCTTGGTACGGGCGCTCCGCAGAGGCCCAGGAGACGCTTGAGGGAGTCCAGAAGATCTACAAAGATCACGGGTGGCCTGATCTGACGCGTTACCGCAAGGATGATTGTCTTGTGGCTATCGAGGCTTTTCTAACAACTCGTGACCAGGATTCTGACCAGGATTCTGACGGGGAAGAGGGCGAAGATTCGGACGAAGAAGAGTGAAGTTCGATAGTGCAGTCTTGGACGCAGCGGTTCTGACCTTCCACTCTCGTGACTGCCCCTTCTACCGTGCAGCTGTACCTGCATAGATACCACACTTGGCTAATCAAACCCATGTGCTCCGTCTGACATCTCGCTACCTCCTCATAACATGTGAGCATTTGAGCGCGACCATGTTAAAGCTCCTTCAGCTCTACATATTCTCATGACACCATACGAGAAGCTCTGCCCATACACTCTTTTTTTTCTCATTCCATCATGAGATCTTCCTTCTTTCTCCTTGCTGCCTCTGCAACTAGAGCAGCAGCACTAGCCGCATCAGAAATTTCCATCCTCCTACCCACTGCCCGGCCGTCTGGGCCCCAGGATCTCTGGGAATGTGCCCTCTCAGCCTATACCCCCTATTTCAGCCCTCCATTGCCTACTGGTGCTGTATTATCGGCCTTGGACTCTTATGGAGACGAGCTGATCGCTGATTGCACTGGACTCGAATGTCCGTACCCGGATGCTACACGTTGGTGCGGGATCACGACTGCAGCACCAACCGCTGTCCTTCCCGCATACACTAGCTATGCCAATTCTGCTTCCGTGTGGTGGGCTAATCATAGCTCTTCTGCGCTTGAGCTTGCCGAGGAGTGCCCGCATTATTGGTATACGGCTTTGACCAAAGATCCGTCCACGGCGACGTGGTTGAACTTGACCATTGCGAATGCGGAGTGTATTGGGAAGGCACCTGGTGGTGACGTATCGTCAGTCGCCACGTCTTCAGTCCAACCGTCGCTCACGTCGTCGCCACGGTCATCGTCTGCGTTGGTCTCAAGTCCTACTGCCACCACATCGTCTTCTGCCGGCACTGTACTGTCACCTAATGGTATGTAAGTCTCGTCCATAGTCAGGACCGAAACTCACGTGTTACGAAGGTCAGTGTGGAGGTCTATCCGGTTACCACTGTCCAGGAAGCGGCTTCGGAGACTGGTAAGCTTCTCTCTCTTTTACAGATTCGCACATGCATGCACAAATATTGCGCCCTTCGTATACCTCCATTCTGGTAACTAAACCTTGCGTCACACATCCAGTTGTTCAGTATATGGATGGTGCGGCAACGAAAGCCACTGCGACGCTGGCTGCCAGCTAGACTTCGGCTCTTGCAACCTCCCAACGAAGGTCTCACCCGACGGATCTTGCGGCACGGTCAATAACAACGACGGATTCATCTGTCCTGGAAGTGGTTTTGGTGACTGCTGTATGCATTACTCGTTTCTTCACACATCCCCACGTCAATCATCTGGAAAGAATCTTAGCTAATCGGCGTGCTTTAGGCTCGGTCTATGGATGGTGTGGGTCATCGTCTGGGCACTGTGATGGCGGATGTCAGACGGCGTATGGAACGTGCAATGCTCAGGCTAATGCTCTGACTGCAAGGGATGCGTGGATGTCGTTGGCGCCTGTGACGAGGGTGGTTGCTTCGATGACGACGCTTGCGGCGACGCAGGCAGCTTAGACCGTGTATAGAAATCTTGTAATATCATGTCAAGTTGGAGCTCTACAAGGAAGCTCATTATCTTAAAGTTGACACCATGTTTCCGCGTTACCTCGTCTCCCCTCAGTCTGACAGACATCGTTGTCTGTCCTACCAGAGTACACTCATGCTTTGCGTGGCGTGGGAATAGAAACGAGATGCAATCGCAGATGAAGGTGTTGGATGTCAGACGGCTGAACAGGGAAGTCGAAGTAGAAGACACCGAGTCTGTGCTTGGCGTCATCAGCCTCAACCCGCGGCATGTCTGACGCACGACGCACGACGCACGACCCTCGGACCCACACCACTCCGCCAAACAACACCGCTAGGGTTCGGTAGCGGCCATGTCCAACATTCTGCCTCTGCACCACTCGTACTACCCCTCGCGCCAGTCCTCGCTCTCGAAATCAGTGAATCCCGTGCAAGCAGCGTCCACATCCCCGTCTGCAGCCACGATCCGCCCGCAGTCCAACGTACAATCGCAACCACAAGCGCAGCACATAGCAATGAGCGGGAACGCAAGCCAAGGGCCTGGGCTGCGGTACCCTTCGAATAAGAAGAGCATATATGACCGGAATCTGAATCGAAGTAAGAATGCGGAGCTTAGCAGGGCGGCATTCGCATACCTCTTCATTGAGATGATTGCGTATGCGCAGAAGGGCGCGAAGGATGTGGGGGACTTGGAGCAGAGGTATGCCAGAAGAATGGAGTCGCGATGCCTGCCACATGCACTGCGCGATTCTGAAGTGACTTGTCTATGCAGTATGTCCTGATGCTCCTCTAGACTAAACACTCAAGGCTACCCCATCGGCCTCCGCCTACTCGACCTTCTCCTCTCCCGTACCGCCAACCCCCTCGCGAGCATCCGACCCACTCGTATTCTGCCTCTCCTCCAATTCATCGCGCAGCAATTATACCGCTACCTTTTTGGTCGACCCGCCGACGCATTAGAAAAGTCTGGCACCGATCCAGGACAGTACATGCTCTTCGACAACGACCCCATGGTCAATCAATACATAAGCCTGCCCAAGGAACTGTCAAGTCTGAACTGCGCGGCCTTCGTGGCGGGCATAATCGAGGGCGTGTGCGATGGCGCGGGCTTTCCAACTGAGGGCGTGACGGCGCATAGTGTAGGCGACGAGGAGGGCAAGGACGGGAAGGGGCTGTGGCCGGGGAAGACGGTCTTCTTGATCAAGTTCAAGCCTGAGGTACTGGAAAGGGAAGAGATACTTGGCAGGGGTGGGGGCTGAGCTCGGAAAGGGATGTGAGAGTTTTGCTGGGTGCGGCTGGTTTCCTGCCCCACATGATGGCATAGCGAGGCGTTGCGGACTTTTCTTAGCTTTGAGTTGCTACCACAGATCAGCACCTGGTCATGCATACCATCGCGCTGCCGACTTCCCCCAAGACCATCTCATCAGTGTGAAACACGCTTTTACTTCTACGTCATGATCACTGCCTTGCCGGGAAAAGCAAATGTACCGACCGAACGGCCGTACATATCGTTGTTGCTGATCAGATTGCTATCACCGACTACTTGATGCGGCAAGCGCACCGCCACGTGACTGTCAAGCTGATGACAAATGCTGATTGGCGAGACCATTCGCAGCATGACCGAGCTTCAGCGCATCCCAATCGCAAAATAGAAGGTTCTACAATATTGCGACATCCCATAGTCGAGCAGACTCAAAAGAGCAGTCTGACTCTTTCAATAACCTGGATACATTAGGACCGGCGGTTAACCATACCACATATCAAGATTCCCCATCCAAGCACACCCGACATTCATCATCAGCAAGCCGCATCTACACAGTCCAAATACCAACCATGCCAACAGAGATTTTAGCACCCCTACACTTTCGCACACTGCTAAATGGACACACCTACATGATTGCAGATTTCTACGCGACATGGTGCCCACCTTGCAAGCAAATCGCGCCCATCTACAACCAGCTATCTACCGCACATTCCTCACCGGGAAAATTCGCGTTCGTTAAAGTCAACGTGGATGAGCAGAGGGAGATTGCAGGGCAATATGGTGTGACGGCTATGCCTACATTCATGGTTTTCAAGGATGGGAAGAAGATTGAGGAGATTAGAGGCGCGGATGTGAGGGCTTTGAAGGGTGCGGTGGAGAAGGTTGCTGCGGACTTGGGGAAGACGAAAGAGGCGAAGGTGGAGAAGAAGCCAGAAGTCAAAGAGGAAAAGAAGGAGGAAGATGAGAAGACGGTTAGTGGGAGTTATGGCATGACTGGAGGAGGGAAAAACTGGAAGATGTCGTTGCATTAGGTTTTGAGAATTCGTAGTAGGTGATCGCCAGATGCACAGGTGTAGGACGACGGAAATTTGATACCCAAGAATGAAAATGTACAACGTCTTCTGTTGCTAGCCAAAATCACTGCAACAAACAAAATGATTAGTATACATGACCGATGTTACGTGTACGTCATCCCTAAATGCTGTGGTGTTGGATTTGTAACGCCCTCAGACGCGTAACAGAGGACACCTTTCACACTAAGCGATCGCCACCGCGCAGGACCCTGATAGCCGCTGTGCTGATCTAGCTCCCCACCAGATTTCCCACCGCTCTTCAACCCACAACTGGAGCCTCAATCCATCGTTGAGCTCCATAAACTTCAAAGATGCTTTTCTCCAAATTAATACCTGCGGCAATTGCGCTGCTACCAGCAATTGCCTCGGCATCCTCCGTCATCGACCTCACACTCTCCAACTTCGACGATGTCGTTCTGAAGTCCGGCAAGCCCGCTCTCGTGGAGTTCTTTGCTCCCTGGTGTGGTCACTGCAAGAACCTCGCCCCCGTCTACGAAGAGCTCGCTACCGTCTTCCAGCACGCTGGAGACAAGGTCAGCGTTGCGAAGGTTGATGCGGATCAACATAAATCGCTGGGCAAGCGCTTCGGCGTCTCAGGCTTCCCTACCCTCAAGTGGTTCGACGGCAAGAGCGACAAGCCTACCGACTACAGTGGAGGACGTGACCTCGAGAGCTTGAGCAAGTTCATCACAGAGAAGAGCGCCGTCAAGCCCAAGGTCAAGGGCAAGCTGCCCAGCCAGGTCGTCTACTTGGATGACAAGACCTTCAAGGAGAAGGTTGGAAAGGATCAGGATGTGCTCGTTGCCTTTACAGCCCCGTGGTGCGGACGTCTGTCTTCCCAATCCCATTCTTATCAAACCCCCATAGCTAACACCCGACCAGACTGCAAGACCCTCGCCCCCGTCTGGGAGACCCTCGCCAACGACTTCGTTACCGAGCCCGGTGTCTTGATCGCCAAGGTTGATGCCGAAGCTGAGAACTCCAAGGCCCTCGCTCAGGAGCAAGGCGTGTCATCCTACCCTACCATCAAATACTTCCCCAAGGGCTCCACTGAGCCTCTTCCATACAACGGCGCCCGTGCTGAGAAGGACTTTGTCGACTTCATCAACGCCAACGCCGGTACCCACCGCGCTGTAGGTGGTGGTCTCGACGCCACTGGTGGCACCATCGAGGCCTTCAACAACGTGATCCAGAAGTTCCAGGGCAAGTGGGCCGATGGTGCTAAGGAGGCCAAGAGCCTCGCTGCAACGCTCCAGGACAAGTACGCGGAGTACTACGTCAAGGTCTTCAACAAAATCGGTGCCAACCAGGGATATGCTGCGAAGGAGCTCAAGCGCCTGCAAGGTCTCATTGGCAAGGGCAACCTGGCTCCCGAGAAGATGGATGACTTGATCAGCAGAAGCAACATCCTGAGGAAGTTCATCGGCGATGATGCGGAAGAGAAGCAGGAGTTGTAAACAGCTCTCATGCGGACTTGTGATTGTGGATAATAGCATTTATAACACCAACACTATGGATATGATATGATGAGTTGGGGACGTAGACATGTATGGCACAGGAGCGGCATACGTGCACGGCAGGGAAAGAGAATGAGGATGATAGAACCAAAAGTCAATACCCAAATTGCAACCAATGCGATTCATGCATACCATTACTAAACGTCCTCGTTTTCATCGTGTAGCCCCCACCGCTCTCTTTTGCTGAAACAAAGTGCTTTCTTTATGTAACCTCTACTTTCCAGATCCTGAACCCTTGGTACCATCTCCAGATTGGATAGTTGCCTCAAGGTTATCAAGCCGCCGTGACATGTCGTCCACTGCTCATCATGAGTATCTCATCCACTTATTCCAGGCATAATAATGCTTACTTTTGGCAAGTAGCTCGCTGCTGACTGTGGTGAACTTGGTGTTGAGTTGATTCAAGAGATCGTCAACCACTGCCGTGAGCTCCTCAGAACTCTCTTGGTTGGTTGATGCAGCGGACTGTAATCGTGTCAGGGAAAGCGGGGCATTATTGAAAGTGTAGCACGTACCGCGGTGTCGCTTTGCGCGCGGTCTGCTAGCGGTTGGGGCGTAGCCATGATGGAATGTGTTTGTAAGGGGATTGGATACGTAGTCTGGTGACTTTTAAAGTGGTGACAAGCCTGTACTCCAGATTACAACTGTCCAGTCTAGCACTAAGATCTTGCGAGGGGACATGCACATGTACGGTGAACGCGATGGGTTGCGAAGCACGTGGTCTTCGCCGCGGCTTCCTGCCTGTTTCGCAGGCGGTCAAGCTAGCGTTGGCGCTAAAATGTTTCTGCGCCCAGACTTCGAAGTTCACGAATTATTTTCTGGGAAGCTTTGACGTCTGATCTTTTGCGACGCCAAAGATCCAACGCCTTTTCAAACCCACCACCAGAACCTAGACAAAATGGCGAAAAGCAAGCTCAAGTCCGCGCTCGACAATCATCAGGGCCGCAACATCAAACTTGAGAAGCAGCGCAAGTACGAGAAGCAGGCGCAGAAGCGGAAGGAAAAGCGCGAGGCTAAGAAGGCGGAGGAGAATGGCGAGCAGGATGCCGAGGATGGCGGCGTGCCTGTGCCGTTGGATGAGGTAGAGGTCAAGGTCAATGGCAAGACCAAGAAGTCGAACAAGGACAAGAAGACCGACGCAAAGCCTGCGGAGCCTGCGCCAGTTGTCAAGGAGCCTGACTGGGAGACGGACGACAACGAGGAAGACGATGACGACGCTAGCGATGACGACGACGCGCCTGAGCGGCCTACGATTGACCTTTCTCACCTCGACGACAGCGAGAGCGACATCAGCTCCGACGAAGAAGAGCTGCAGGCTGAGGAGGCCGCTGAGGAGGACGAAGATGCCGAAGATGATGATGAGGATGAGGATGAAGATATTGCGCTCTCTGATCTTGATTCCATCGCATCAGAGGACAAGGGTGACATTATCCCTCACCAGCGCCTCACAATCAACAACACCGCCGCCCTCACCGCAGCCTTGAACCGCATACAACTCCCTTACTCCAAGCTCGCATTCTCGGAATACCAGTCCGTGACTACCGATGAGCCTGTCGAGATCGCCGACGTCGAAGACGACCTCAACCGTGAGCTCGCATTCTACAAGCAATGTCTGTCAGGTGTCAAGGATGCGCGGAAGAAGTTGAAGAAGGAGGGTGTGGCATTCTCCCGACCAGCAGACTACTTTGCGGAGATGGTGAAGAGCGACGAGCACATGGGCAAGATCAAGCAAAAGCTGATTGATGCCGCGGCCGGCAAGAAGGCCGCTGCTGAGGCACGTAAGCAGAGAGACTTGAAGAAGTTCGGCAAGCAGGTCCAGGTCGCGAAGCTGCAGGAGCGTGCCAAGGAGAAGAAAGACACCATTGAGAAGATCCAGACTCTCAAGAGAAGTAAGTATCACTTGTATTCACACAAACAGGTTACAGTACACTAACAAACATGCAGAGCGACAAGGAGCGGACATCACAGCCACGAACGAGGAAGACCTCTTCGACGTCGCCGCTACAGCCGAGGACCCCAAAGACAAACGCGGTCGCGGTGCTGATGGCAAAGCCTTTAACAAGCGCGCAAAGAAGGACTCAAAGTACGGTTTCGGCGGCAAGAAGCGTCACGCCAAGAGCAACACCGCGGAGTCCAGTGCCGACGGGTCAGGCTTCTCAGCCCGCAGGATGAAGGGAAAGCCTAGCGGCGGTGCGAGTAAGCGACCTGGCAAGGACAAGAGGGCGAAGAGACACTAGGTGATGTAGTCATATGGAAGGCCGAGTGACATGTTCAGGTCACTTTCTGCATGCGTATGGCGCTCTGGCGTTCAGGGACTGAGTATAAAAGCACAGCATGTATTCTATGAGGCGGATTGTCTTTACTTCATTAGGAGATACCAATGCACAACCGTACGATCATCTGAAGTCACTCCGAATCTTCGAAGCAGGGAGAGGTAGAAGGTGGCTACACACCGCTCGATTTGGGCAATTTCGTATATCATCGGACGCCGTGGATGTCTTTAGGCCGTTGACAGCGGTCTACTGGCAACTAATACTGTAGCCTGGCTACCACCGCCGCCAAGCTTACTCTCACCCTCGATGAGCAAGTTGGGGGCGACAACGTCACCTAGCAAACGCGCTCAGGCATCAATCCCCATGCTAACTGATCCTGGATACATGACCCGCGTCCCTCACTTTTGTGAAACTCTTGAATACCTTACTCGGCTACTTTATCCCCGGCAACGACAACATGACAATTAATTCACATCTGTAATTACTCCGCTATCCGCACATCTCAACAATGTCCGACGGCCTCTTCTTCGAAGGTGACGACGAGGTCACGCCTTTCACCACTCCCATCCCCCCACCCGCCACCGTCCAAAAGCCCTCCGACATCCTTGACACCCCCGCCGCCGCGCCAAACACAATCTGGTACCTCTCCATCATTAAGCTACACACCGACGGCCACGACATCGTCGGCCCCGCCAAAGCCTTCAAACACCTCCTCCCGCGCATCGAAGCCATCGTCAGCAACTCGCCCAAAGCCATCGACAAGCTCACCGAATTGAAAGAAACAGAAGACATCTGGGGCGAAACGGAGACGAACGAAAACTTCTTCAAGCATGGGTTTGAAATCTTTGTTGTAGAGGGACAGAGGGGGTCGTACACCATCCTGAAGGTGATGCGCGAGATCAACAAGGAAGTTTTTGATATACTTCCCGCGCCGATATACACAGTCATCTCCTCTGGCCCGCTCAAACATGCGGCCATCCCGCTCAAAGCCAGATCCTCTTCGTCTTCCAAATCCTCCTCTGCGGTCGCGTCGCTATCCTCCAAGTTCTCGCCCGGCAAGCCAAAAGGCTATGCGTCAACAACGCAGCTCCATGGCTCCTTTATCGAGCGAGCCGCTGCTAGGGAAACAGCAAAGTACATCATGACGGTCCTTCTTCTTGACGAAGAGAACGTCAGGGAGACGGGTAGGTGGCAGAAGGGGAGTAAAGGCGGGGGTGTGTTGATGGGGATGAATGCGACGAGTATGTGGGAGGTCAAGGTTGTGTATGCGGATGATCCGATTGGCAGGGCGCAGGAAGAGGCTGACAGGGGGGAGGATGCGTTTGTCTTGTGATCAGGATATCGGGGCGTGGAGGTAGTCGGTGGGAGTTGAGAGGCTGGACGGGAGGGTTCTGGGGGTATGAAGACCTCTTGGCTGTGATATTCACGTCCAGAGGGAGGTGCGGTGGTGTTTTGAGAACCTTGTGGGCGTAGTTTGAAATTTGAGGCGGGAAAGTTTTGGGTGTATTGGGGATAGACGGGCGTACCCATGAACTTCAGAGTTTGGGCTTCTCCATCGGCCCTTTTATGCGCTTATCGTTCGTCTCTTGTATTGTGAGACTCTTCATGTACTGAGTGGTGAGTTGTTCGGGTGTTAGGAAGCGACCATCTGGTCCTCGAGGTCGGCGCATGCTCCCTGTGACCCCGCCAGCGTTGTGCAGTTTACTGTTCTTCCGTGTGAGAGCAAGGTGGTTAACGAGTTTCTCGCGGGCAAGCCGTCTCTTTTGTATACGGTTTTGTTGCTTTACGTTGAGGTTGTTGGTTGGCGCATTGGGTACTTGCTCTTGCTCGGTAGGGGCTGACATGATGGCTGATTACTTTCGCTACAGACGTAAGATGACAAGAAGAATTGGACGTTGAAATGTCAGATCAAGCGTTCTTACGGCTTTTTTGAACACGAGAGTACCACCACACATTTGTTTGATAGAAGCAAACTGCGAGTATGAGACAAAGTGAAAATCAATACAATTGTGCAGGCACATGGTTTGTGGATGGTGACGTATGACAAAGTCAGGCGACGCGGGGATGCATTGCTTGTGACCAAACATCGCCACACCATCTTGGTACAACGCGTCTTTTCTTGGACCAGAACAACAGGATTGCAGCCACCCTTCCAGCAGTGAGAGAATATCGTTGGATTGGGCTTGTGCGCTAGTGCAGCTACATTGCCGGTAAGCATTTTTCACTCCGCGCCACAAATCAGTAGCTTCCGAGCGCTCTTCCAAGTCCCGACGGTGGTATCACGACAGCGATAGATGTCGAGGCCGTCAAGCCACGCCGCACTGCCACTTCTTGATGCCGTGAAGATACCGACGGCCGTTTCTCTTCTTCGAGTTAGCTTCAGACGCGTGTCTTTTCGCATCGCATACTCGGGCTGCACTCGAATGCCATCCATCCTGATCGGGTATGCTCTACAGAAGCTGACTTCACTCTTCCAGGCCTGCAATGGCAATAGCCGTTCATGCTTTCAATCGTCTGGCTCCTCGGATTAGGCGTGCGTACACACACATTGCATTTGCGCCCAAAATTCAACGTGGTCTGGAAGAATTTGCCGTCACTTTCAAGCTGGGCATGGCATCGAAACAACGATAAAGCTCAACGCCGTCACATCCGGCGGCATTTCGCGACTGCATGAGCGTTTGAAACAAGCCACCGGCGGAAATAGAAACACTCCAAAGCTTGTCTCTCTGCATTTGTTTGCGTTGTGAATCTTCTGAGATGGGTCCTTCGCCATAGTCTTTAGACTAAAGTGCAAGTACAAGTGAGCCACTACTGTTTCAAGGGTATTCGATCCAGCGAATTCAGCAGCCTGGATTAATGCGCTGGCTCAATAATCCCCAAGAAGGAAGTTTAGAGTGCCCAAAACGAACTCATATATGCTCAGAGTCTGGAGTAATCTTACAAGGTTACTGCTCATAAGAGCAGTGCTGCAGAAAGTCACGCTCGAATCCCATCCTCAGCTCCCTTTCCAAAAGCTGCGTAATCTTTGTTAGTCGCTTCTTTTGCCAAGTCCGTGTATGGTCACTACTTATACCACAGTGGGTACGAGCGAAACACGAGGCTTTACTCGGAACATTGTCGCAAGTACGATATAATCCTAGCCAGAACACAGTAGCAACGCATATTTTAGAAGAAAAAAGAACTCTATGATGACCGTATTGCATTGATGCTCTGCGAAGCACCACGGAGCTTCCTGCTCTAAATGAGCATTATTGGTTGTACGTTTTCCATTTTATCCTTGATGGCTTTCAAGATGAGTCGCTGCTCCAACACCCCACGTAGCCGGACTATCATCTCCATTGTCAGAACGTGAATCCACACTATATTGAAATTCTGCTCGAGCGTGAACTTGGAATCAACAGTAAGATCCTGTAGAAGCGCCCAAGCAGCGCCAATGATCTGAGCCATGGTGAAGTAGATGAGTTCCGGACTATTTTCCAGCAGTGAAGAGCAATTGTGGGCAAATTCATCGAGAAGCAAATACGCCAGGCAAGCCTTCGTATTGTCCCACGACGTCACCCACAACGTAGGTTCGAAGGAACTGTCCTTGACATCGGATAGCGCTGTTTCGAGGGGCGAGTAGTTCTGACAGGTACGTTTGCTGCTTGTCACTATCTGCTTCAATCGTGTGCATATGTCTTCTGGTGAACTAGCCGTGTATCGCTTAGTTTCATAAGCCTGTTGGATGCGAACATCAAACTCTTCGTCTTGCAAATCGGTATCTAGGAGCACTACTGGTTTACCTTGATCAGCAGGGTAGAAAGTCCACCCTGATGGGAATGGCTGAGGCGCTTGGCTTCCAGAAACAAAATCCGTGACATCTTCTCGTATTTCCATCAGGCATGCTAACAAAGATGCCTCATGGATTTCTCCTACACTTGTGTCGAACGGCGAGTTGATATTCTGACAAGCAGCTAATGCTAGTGGATGATATTGTGCCCAGTGAGCCTGAAGTCGGGAACTCCGTGGCGGGTCAGCGAAGGCAGTACCAGCACACACTCCATGGAAGAAAAGATCATACAGCCAATGCTCGACTATATCGCCCTCGGTTAATTTCAAGCCCTTGAAGATATCGACTGCGCTGGTGGAACCGGGTGGGGTCGACAATTCTAAAGGTGCACACACTATACGAGTCAAGCCACCAAGGCTATAGACTCCATCCGAATGCTCCTTTGCTGCGACGGCTACTCCCCAACGGGGTAGAAAATAAAGATGGATATCTTGCTGTCGAGAGTTTCCCTCGTCTGAATCGAACACTTCCGGATTGGTAAGATACAGACTGTGAAGTAGCTTTCCATGTATATCCGTAAGTTCTACTTGACCCATCGAGGTTGAAAGTATATGAACAGCATCGAGCACCAGCGCACCACCATGTCGTAAGGATTCGAATGGAATTGGTGGTTCCAAGCTCAAATTTTCGTCCAGCTCATGCAGGAATGATGGTGCTGCGTTTGCCTCGACACCGTGACCGAATGAGTTCCGTTTCCAAGAGATATCATCAAGTGTCCATCCACGTTCGGGGCGTAAAGATGAGTCAAAGGATTGAGGCCATCTCATCACCGAGGAGGACTCTTCCACAGACGTAGTGTCAAACTGAAATATTACAGGTGTCGAAGGTGCGCATCCCCGGCTCACGTCTATATGAGATTGCGACGCCCAATCAGGAGCCCAGGAAGGCAGGAACGGAGTGATCTTTGGAAGTACAGCAAGCTCAAGTACTTCCAAAGGCGTTGGTTGTGACTCTTCTGTAACACTTGCAAACCAATACATGGCCAAGCCTGTGTACAGCTGCTGAACGCTGATGCTGTAGTCGATCGGTAGTTGCTCTCGCTCTTCGTCGGTGACCAGTCCCATTAAGCCGTACACGCGATCACGCAAGTCGCCACAATGACAATTCTTTGAGGCTAAAAGCAACGAGAACAAGTTTTCACCCGATTCCTGTTGAACCAAGTGCTCGAGCCAATTTCCCGGAAGCTCAGCTTTCGTCGTAGGAGGCAGGGATCGAATGCTGGTCATGAGGTCCGCCATGTGTACCGTACAGCCGTTGAAGGTCACGCTAGCTGTTTTGCTAAGGATAACTTCTTGGATTACCCAGATGCGCGAAAAATAAGGCATCTGTAAAA
The DNA here is from genome assembly GCA_019702505.1 of Alternaria panax. NCBI lineage: Eukaryota > Fungi > Ascomycota > Dothideomycetes > Pleosporales > Pleosporaceae > Alternaria > Alternaria panax. The sequence goes on from JAANER010000004.1 coordinate 3,864,317, forward strand.
TTACTCCCGCATTGACAGTGGGATTCACAGAACAAATCCCGAGAGGCTGACCATTATCATGTAATGGTCCAACGGTGTTTTCAGCGTTGTGTTCAACGTTGCCCACGTATGTGAGTACTCTTGCTGCAGAAGTGTATATGTTCTTCATGAGTGAAACCTGGTGATCACGCTCTTTCAAATCCCACTGATTTATACAGATGGCGTCCACCCAAATCGTGCGGTCAGCGGCGGTTCTGAACTGTCGAAGTGCTGCCAGGCAGTTGATCGTGACTGGCAACATGGCGTATTGCGGACCAAGGAAAATAGTCTTGCTTAGAGACGAATCGCCCTTGGAGTCCGCCCAAGTATACGAGAACGCCTCGAAGATTGGTAGGCAGGGGTCACTAAGTCTGTGGATCTCTAGTGTGCAGCAGATTGGGTCGTTGGTGGTTTGGCTACCGTGAAGGCGCAAAAGACGAATTGAGTCCGCGTTTGGAAGATGCAGATAAACATGCCGGAAAGATGAAGCCACTTTACTCTGGTCGAGTATCTGTTCCTGTGGAATTTGCTGAGCGGATTCCAGCGCCCTTTGTGACTGTCGAGTAGAAGTGGTACCATTCCATTCATCGATGCCCGCACGTATAAAAGCCAATAGCTCCCAATTCTCATCATCTTCATCTCGAGCCCGAGAGAACAGTTTCGGGGGCCATGTGCACACCAGCTCTGATCGTGGTGTATCCGGTGGGGGCGCGGGCGGGGAGATTGTGTGAATAGGCGTCAGCACGGGCGCCCTGCGTTCACAAGTACGGCACCCGGGCCGTCCATCCTCCCACTCCAGATCCAGCGTTGCGCACGCCGCATCATGCCACGCCATGGAAGCAGATTGTGTAGTTTCCACGGTGTATATGGGGATCGTTCAGGAGGAATATTGTTGAGGCAGACGAGGAAGGCTAAAGGATCGCTGCTGTGAAGGCCACCCCGCCAACCTCGTAGTCATTGGCCAGCCTTGCTGCATTGCATTGCATTATCTCAGCGCGACGACGAGCAAAGAACTAAAATCTGTTTTGATGATGAGTACATGAGCAAGCGTGTTTTTCATCGGGAGGAAATCTCAAAAAAAAACCCCCCCCTCCCCCCCGGGATCTCTGAAAATTGCCGTGCTACTCCACTGATCAGACTGCTACGTTACGGCGCTGCAGAGGCATTGAACACCTCACATGCAATACGTAAAGATACCATGCACGGTGCGATAATGGAGTGAGGATACGTGATAAGCAGTATCAAAAAATGGAGAATGTTGGGCTCGCGGGGCCATTTGTGGATGCGAAGAAGTGTGAATGTGGAGTTGTGCGCTGGGGCTGGAACGTGGAGAAACATCGGGACAGAACACGTCGGAGCGCGCGACCCAGGTTTGTCATGTACCTTCTGGACAAGAGCCGAGACAGAAGATTTTCACAATGCGCGACTCGAGCGACATGGGGCAGAATTCTTTTCCGTGTCAAGCTCATCGGGGAACAGCCACTAGCGCGGTCTAGAGCCAATCAGACCCGTGGGCGGCTTGAACCAAAGCCTGGGGAGCACTCCGCGTGATTCGCACCGACCCACGCGAAGGAACGACCTCGGCGTGCGCTTCCCCTTCAGGTGTCTGTCATGGTGACTAACGCCGTTTTCCTCTCGTATAGAAGGGAGTGGCCTTGGGTTTCCCATAGTCGGATGCCGTGCAGCCGCAGCATGTCTGGTGGACAAGGGCACCCCGGCCACACGTCTCGAGAAGTCGGGACGAGAGTGGTGGGTGGTTGGTGGTTGGTGGTGCTGGGGTAATTGCATTGACTCGTGCAGCCGTACGCGCTTAGGTAGGAGCCCCGAAGGACAGCGAGGGCAGCTCTCGTATTGGCGGTCAGGCGCCCATGACGGACAAGCATCAGCAGGTCGCAGGTCGAAGCCATGGCGGTCAGTCATGTCTTGGTTCGCCGCCACGTTTGCATGTCGTCGTGGAAGAGAGTGCAGTGGTTGAAAGTATAGCACAGACCTTTCACAATGCGCATCGTCAGCTCAGCGTCACGAGGGCAGGCGCAGACGTCGGCGGCGCTGGCAGAGTGAGCCGTGGATAGGGTGCCGTAGGCCTGGTCTCGGGGGCTAGCGTGGCCAAGGTTCTGCTCCAGACGCACGTTAGCCGAATCCATGGGCGACGATGGACTCCATGGGCCACAATGGTGGGGTTTCGTCAAGTGGGAACCTGTGGTCGGGGAACACCTCACGTGCGGCTCTGAAAACCTGGAAGCGTTCTAGACTGTAAAAAACGCAGCCGGTGCACTGCTTGCCAAGGGCAAATCACAGCCGGTGCAAATGCCGGTCCGACACTTGTCAAATTGCCAGCCTAGTCGGGCCTGGAGAGGGAGCTGGAGAGGGCAGAAACGCGGGCGACCATTCCCCAGACGGCTGGTGGCGCACACCCTTCACTGGGCCTCTAGGCTAACGCGCCCAATAACACACAAGCACAGACGCCGACTAGTCGAGGTGCAATGTCACCTAGCCATTTCTGCGGTACGCTTGCAGCGCAGAACAGCTAGATCTCAAATCTCCAGCTGTGTTATTAACCCTCAACTCACCCCGCTCACATTCAACTCTTCGTCCAAGGCCGCTTGCGAGTTCTACCTGCACAGCGTCAGATAGAGCGCATCATCAACTTCCCCCTGCCTACACCTTCGCTCCATCACCATGAACAACTCCCACGACATGGCCGACGAGGCCGCCAACCCCAAGGGCATCCAAGCTACCACTGATGTCAACATGACCGAGTGTCCCGTCACATGGAAGGCCTATCTTCTCTGTGCCTTTGCCTCCTTTGGAGGTATCTTCTTCGGTAAGACAGCAAAGCACAACCATCGTGAAGACACCCGCTGACCGCATGTCCAGGTTATGATTCGGGATACATCAACGGTGTGCTCAACTCCCCTCTTTTCATCGAGGAGGTCGAGGGCAATGTCTGCCCCAATGGTCTTTCCAGCCCAGGCTGCGCCATCAGCAGTAGCAACACCTCGCTCATCGTGTCCATCCTTTCCGCCGGTACCTTCTTTGGTGCCCTTATTGCTGGTGATCTCTCCGACATGATTGGCCGCAAGTGGACCATCGTTTTGGGCTGCCTCATCTATATTATCGGTAAGTATACCCAGCCCGTGCAACCACATTCACCGGTGGCTAACGTTGTCCTAGGTGTTGTCATGCAAATGGCCGCAAGCGGTCGTGACCTGCTTGTCGCTGGTCGTGCCGTTGCTGGTGTTGGTGTCGGTTTCGAGTCTGCCATTGTCATTCTCTACATGTCCGAGATTTGCCCCAAGAAGGTCCGTGGTGCGCTTGTCTCTGGTTACCAGTTCTGCATTACCATTGGTCTCCTTCTTGCTGCCTGCGTCAACTACGGCGTACAGGACCGCGGTGACACTGGCGAGTACCGCATCCCCATCGGTCTCCAATTCGCCTGGGGTCTTATCTTGGGTGGTGGCATTGCTTGCCTTCCCGACTCTCCTCGTTACTTCGTCAAGCGCGGCCGTCCTGATGAGGCCAAGAAGGCCCTGATGAAGATCCGTGGTGTTCACCCCACCAGCCCCGATGCCGCCCACCTCAGGTCCCTCGTTGAGTTCGAACTTGCTGAGATTATCGCCAACGAGGAGTACGAGCGCGAGCTTATCCCTGCCGGTGGCTGGATCTCTGGCTGGGCCAACTGCTTCAAGGGTTCTCTCTGGCAGTCCAACTCCAACCTCCGCAAGACTATCCTCGGTACCTCCCTCCAGATGATGCAGCAGTGGACTGGTGTCAACTTCATCTTCTACTACTCCACACCTTTCTTGCAATCGACTGGTGCCATCAGCAACACCTTCTTGATCTCGCTCGTCTTCACCCTGGTCAACGTCTGCTCCACTCCTCTTTCCTTCTACGGAATGGAGAAGTTCGGTCGTCGCACACTCCTCCTCTTCGGTGCCCTTGGTATGTTGATCTGCCAGTTCTTGGTTGCCATCATCGGTGTCACTGAGGGTTTCAACAACGCCACCACCCTCGCCGACGGTACCACCCGCGCCAACAACATCTCCGCTGTCAACGCCCAGATTGCCTTCATCGCCATCTTCATCTTCTTCTTCGCCACTACCTGGGGTCCTGGTGCCTGGGTCCTCATCGGTGAGGTCTTCCCCCTGCCCATCCGTTCGCGTGGTGTTGCCCTTTCCACCGCCTCCAACTGGCTCTGGAACACCATCATCGCCGTCATCACCCCTTACATGGTGGGTACCGATGAGGGTAACCTGAAGTCGTCCGTCTTCTTCATCTGGGGAGGTCTCTGCACCATTGCTTTCGTCTACACCTACTTCTTGGTTCCCGAGACCAAGGGTCTGTCCCTCGAGCAGGTCGACCAGATGATGGCCGAGACCACTCCTCGTACCTCTGCCAAGTGGCGCCCAACCCACACCTTCGTCGAGAGCTCGCTCCAGAAGGGTGGCACTGCCATGATCGAGAGGAACGGTTCCGTTGTTGTCGACACCGAGAAGAACAACCGCACTGCCTCCGTCCACTAGATGGAGTAATGGGTCAGTGTTCTAATTCATGTTATCATGACACGAATGAATCACTTGTACGAAGTAATGTTTGGGTTCTGCGACACGTATAGTAAAGCACAACACGAAAGACGAGAAGGGTTAAATGCCCCTGTGATACCTCAGTAGTTTATACTATAGCATAAACTACATCCTTAATCTTGTATATCAATCTTCATGTCTCACCGTGCACGTGTGATCTCCTGACCGTAAATCTTCAAACCCCCCCCCCCCCCCCCTTTCCTGCCTTCTCAACCCCTCATCCAACTTCCCCTCCTCCTCCCTTCTCCCTCTTCATCATCTTTCCCCTCCCTTTCTTCACTATCCTCTCTCTCTCTTCGTCTCCAACCCCTTCAAGACCGCCTCCGCCCTCCTAACATCACCCTCATACGCCCAAGGCCCCGCTTTCACCTCCGCCGCACTCCTCCCCACCCACCACTGCGCATCATGTACTCCAGGCAAAATACCCTGGCCAACCCAATCTGGTCTATGCACGCCCAGCTCATGTGTCTCGAAAGAAGGGGACGAGGAGATGAGGGTGGAGTGGGCGCGGAGGAGGTTCAATGCTGCAAGTGAGGAGGGCTTGGTGGTGGAGATGTGGAAGCGCGTTGTTTGCGCTGTGGGGAGATTGAGGCCGTGTTGGGAGGTAGTGTAGGTTATGCCTGATTGTATGCGGCGGAGGAGTGGATCAGTCTCCGGGTTGGTTACCGCCTTGTCCAGCGAGGCGCCTACAGAGGATGTTGTTGCGAGGGCAGAGGTTTGGCGGACAGTTGGGCCTGCTGACCTTCGCCTTGGTGGTGAGGTTTGCAGAGATGTCCGCTTCTCGCTGCGTGATCGCTTGGGTGACGGTGGCGCGGTCAGCTCGCTGTCGGCTCTGCGCTTCTTGGATGTGGGTGTCATCATCGTGGTGGGAATGGAATGTAGCATGTTAGAGGTGGCATGAAAGCAGCCTGGATGTCAACACGAGATGTCGAATTCAGCAATGCTTAGTTGGCTATTTAGATAACTGTACTTTGCTGCAGTAGCCATTTTGTCGAAGTGAAGGTGGTTGTGTTGGGACTTGCAAAAGCTGAAACACCGACAATAACAGCCTTTTTCACTACATCAACCCCATATCCCATTCACCTCGACTTTGCACATGTATAGAGCCAGCATGATTACTGTGCTGACTCATTGAGTAGGACAGCCTCCAACACCACCAAGTGACATCCTCTCCAGCATCCTTACAGCCTGCGGATCGTCGTGGACACTCTCTTCACCGATCATGTCCTGGCCCAGGGCAATCCACATCATCAACTGACCAATACCTGGTACATCCCGTCGATTCACTTCCTTGCGATATTTTTCAACCCACTTCTGCAGTACCTCTGGCTTCACAGCTCCAAGCTGCGTGTTACGCGGTCCTGGGAGCGAACGATTTGAGTGCTGCTTCTGGGTCAAGTATATTCCGAACATACCTGTGATCTTGTCAGAGTAAGGGAAGTCACCTTTAAAACCCAACTCGCGTATAATCCAATGTTCGCACTGGGCTTGAGGACCCTGCCAAGCATGGAACCCTGACATGGTGTGTGGCTTGTGAGGGAGGGCGGCGAGAAGAGAGTCCAAGCTTGACTTGCGCTGAGTCGTAGCCATGTTTGTTCTGAGAGAGAGACATAGTCCTGTAGGACTTGGCGAAGGCCTTTTCTGTTCTGACAGGATGATCCAAGCCCAGTTCGGCGACACCCAAGAAGCGACAGAAGCGAGCGATAGCAGACACAGGGACTACATCATATTTTAAGAGCTTGTTGAACTTCTCAGCTTTCTCAGCGTGAAGCACTGCTTTTGGTAAATGCTCGAACTTGCGGCCGACGAAGCTGCTGGACATGTCCGAGAAGAAGAACAGCTCTTGCTCGATGCGGACGATAGACTTGAGCGCGTGGATCTGGCACGGAAGATTGACTTCTAGAAATGTACCCATTATCTCGTTATGCTTCAGTGTATTCTCGATGAACATGAGAGTGTCGTCCCACTTCGCGAACGCCATGTCTGCATTCCCAGTGTTGAATGCCAAATCGCGCAAACATATGATGGAAAAGGCGAGATTTTAAACTTCGGCGGCGGCAGCTCGTAGCCATGCTACTCCTTGCGTCATGGTCTGCTTGACGCGCTCAACAGGTACAGCATCGAATGCACCGGTGAAGGTAACGCGTCGACGAAGAGCTACACCTTTGACTATTGCGGTGGAAGAAGGAGGTCAGTGAACTTCTCTCATTAATTCGCCAAGGAATAGTTACCTTGTTCCATGGGTAGGAGCAACTCTTCTTGGTCTTCCCTGTTGAGACTGCCGAAACCGCTGTGCGGCTGGTGCAGCGCGAACTTGAAGTCATAACGCAGAAAGTTGGCGAAGTCTAAGATGCGCAACACACGAGCAAACTTGGACATGTCTTGCAGCAAGAGCAGTCCAGTGGTCACTTTCCCGCCAAATTGTCACCAGTGCATGTGATCCAGATTGACGTTGACTTCAGCGACATGGCTGTTGAACTTCTTCGTCTTCAACTTGAAGTAGGGTATTTCGTGGTTTTTCAGGGCGATCTCGATCATGGTGCCATAGCCATTGGTGAGTTTGATCCACTTGTTGTCACCGTAGAAAATGGCGGCAGCTTCTGCATCGATGGCCTTGCTGGTCTGAAGGATAGCGACTTGGAAATCATAGTCCTCCACGAGATAGCGGTTTGGAGGCCCACGAACATGATCAGAAAGCAACAGGTAGCGCAGAATGTCGCGACGGACGTGCTGCGGAAGTGCTTTTAGACGAGACATGACGTATGCTCCTGTATGGCAGCTGGTCACCAGCGGTGAATTAGCAGGTGCAAATGATATCTGCCAGTTCTTTCAGAGCCGAACATACGCGAATACCGTGTATATCGAGGCGTGTAGGTGACAGGATCAGTCGAGGTGGTCAGTGACTTGAACGAGATTGATGAGAGTAGGCGACGTCAGCTCGACAGCCCGGATAAGTGATAAGACTGAATTCTGCGTGCATGACGCCATCTCCAACCAAGCTCCCAGGCAATAGCGTAGAGTGGAAGGTGCTGGCAATTCTCCGTGTTATGGAGCAGAAGTGAGTGAGTAAAGACGGGTAGTTGCGAACGACAGCCCTAAGCGCGTCCAGCCGAGGCTTGCAGGTAGGCTGGCGAGTTGGGTCTCCACATCGGGTAGCTTTTTCTAGAATATCTCTATAGATACCTACGTAATTAGAAAACGTTATATATATGTCTTGTAGGTCTAGGTTTTATCTATATATTGTATATACAAAGATCTTGTTTATCTCTTATACTCCAAAAGTTATTTAATAACCTACGTTGCCAAGAGTTGGGTCTCCACATTTAGCTCTGATCTAAGATATCTAGCTAGCGAAAGTACCTAGCTAGATACGTTCTATATATAAAATATAGATCTCGATTCTAGCTACAGAATAAGCTATTGCTTATTATAATTAGATTAGAACTAGTAGAGATATTAAGGAAAATAAGATCCCGATGTGGAGACCCATTTGCCAGCCTACCCTAACCTAAAGTCCGTGCGACCCCAACCCAACCCCAACCCACTGCTGGGTATACCCAGCCCATTTGCCAGCCTAGACGCGATGAAGTTGCGACGATTTCAATGTTATGATGTTTAGATGGCTCGACCCGCGAACTGGCTCGTTACGCGCACGGGCACCCTAGCTTCGCTTCTTCGCTTAGTTCGTCCCCCGCGCTCTCAGGTACTAGCCGTGCCAGCCTTTCTCTTTTGTCATTCATCCTCAAACCATCCATCCCATCATGTTTGATAATCCTCTATCTCTACCACGCGAGCTTCGCGATGCCATAATTGGATACGTCCTTAGAGCGCGTGTCGAACGGCCAATGCGTCCCACGCCAGGTGATGTGCATCACAATTCCTCCCGCACCTGGGACGCGACGCGAGTATTTGACTTGCCACCCTTCTTGCCGCTTCACAAGCAATAAAGTGCTTATGGACTACTCCTCACGAACCGACAGTTGCACGAAGAGACCAAAGATCATCTTCGTCTAGTTTCGCCACGATACCTTCTTGATCTTGTCATGGTTAGCAACGACGATACTGGAGAGTTATGGCCTACATGGATTCACTGTCCGGTTCGAAACACTAGGCCCGTTCATCTCGTTTATATTAACCTACGCAATTCCATGAAAACTTCGGAGCTTTATCTGGAACGGCTCGGGGAAACGCCTTTCGATGAAATCTGCTTTTCCGCTATTCTCCGTTGCGTAACAAGAATCTGTTGTCCTGGACGTAGGGTAAAGACTGTGAATTTGAATATTCGGGTACCTAACGAATTACACCCTTATTTCAATGCATTCATGGATAGCTTCCCGTTGTGGTATGTCGGAGAACAGGCTGAAAAATTGAGTGAGTTGCATCCTAGGATGATTCGGGAGGACATCCGGGACAATCAGCATCTGGCCCTGAGACTACTAGCCTACCGATGTTCCCACAAAATGCTTATAATGTTAAGATACTGGGTCAATCGTGAAGACCCTACGCGGAGACTGTGGGCTGAGGACCTCGAAGATATGGTTGTTACTATCGATGGAGACGACGAAGCTAAATTGACGAAACGTTGGAAGGGACCACGTCCCAAACAACTGTAGAGCACTACCAATCCACTCGGCCACAATGATGAGGCCTTCGGGAGCACTTCATCCGTCCACTCCCACAACCTTCCTGCTAGAGCTTCGTCTCTGGCCTTCGCTGTCAACTTCTCCGTCGAATCCACGCCTACCGGCGTGTAGTATCCTTCATTTTTCAACGTTCCCTTCTCAGCTCCAGCTGCGCACCAAAGTTGGTTCAAGACACCCTGGTGCGGCTCAAGCCACTTTTCGCCCGAAAACTGCGACGTTACATTGACAAAAATCCTGCTTAAGCCCGCCATATCAGTTTTCGTCGGTATCTTGGCTAGTACAGGATGGACGACTACGGATGTGAGCTCCAGATGCCGACGTGCGAGCTCCGTCGAGAGGAGGATGGTCGCTAATGTGGACTGGTCATGGCGGATCCACGCACCTAGCACCGTCCCGGACATCGTGCTTCTAGCATCCAGCTCGGCGAAAGGAATGCCACCTTTGATGGCGCGGTGAAAGTAGTAACCTGCGGATGTGTTGCTGATGATGCGGACGTCTGAGTGGGGATATTTGGCTGTCATGAGCAGGACGGGCAGCAACTGTTTGGTGAGCATCGCGTGGCCAAGATAGTTCGTCGCGAACTGGATCTCGTGGCCATTAGTACTCAGGACTGCTGTCTTGGCGATGATACTAGCCTTGTTCATCAGAATGTCGAGGCGATCGTATCTGAATCCCTCCGCGAATCTTTCCTTGACGGCGTGAAGGGACGAGAGTTCCATCTTGATGAAGCTCAGCGATGCTGTTGGGTACTTCGCTCTGGTGTCGGATATCAATGCGTTTACAGCAGCGACATCGCGGCTTGTGAGGTAGATGTGTAAAGGATTATGCGCCGCAAATGCCCGAACACTCTCTTCTCCCAAACCCGCGGTGCCTATATCGACTGTTAGTATGTTGTCAACGACCAGGGACAGGTAAACAGACCTGTGTTTATCGATATGAATTTATCTGGAAGGTCACGCATATCCTTTGCAGGATCGAAGTCTTTGAAGCCTTGCATATCGAATTTGAGGCCTGAAGTTGCGTTGATAGTAACATCTCTTTTTCCGCACATGAACAATGATTCTTATGTGCACGGCACCTCATTGTTTGATTGAGCAGCGGATAAAAAAGTGACAAGATTCTGGTATTGTCCTCGAGTTGTGGTTCGACATGCATCTTCGCCGGGAAGATATATGGCCGCAATGTGCAAAAGGCAGGGATCATCGACAAGAGTGCAAAAGCGCTATACCGTATCCGGAACGGGACCGAGGCACTGGTTCTGGCCTGCATTCGAACATGCACGAAGTCACCCATCATGGATTATACGGGGGCTTGCAATTTACAGGCTCCAGGCGACCCCGGAAAGAAGACATCGCGAAGAGGCTGCACTAGTCGTCACGTCGTTGCGCTTATTCGGGATGCACACGCTAGCGCGTCTAGCTGCGCGTTCGTTGTATACATAGCGAAGCCACGCGCTCCAATATGGAACGAGAAAGAGCATATTATATCGATTTATCTACACTGTTCTTCCACTGCACTGTCCCAGCAGTTCTTCTATCCTGCGCAACACAAGGCTATCGCAGTCTCGTCTCGCACCAAAGCACAAATTCGACGACCATCACGATACATCCACGGGTCCCTCAGTCAAAAGTAAGACATATGGCGACAAATCACAGTTACCCCTCGTTTATGCGGCTAGGCGTTGCGGTTGCAAGTCCGATGAGAATGATTGCAAGAAGGACTGACAGATGCATGATGGGGGCTTGTAATAGAGCAACGAGTTTTACGGGCGATTTGTTGGGGTAGAGGAGCTTGAAGACGTGTAAGAGCAGACGCGTTCGATGAATTTTAAAATCACAAGGCTGTGGATAATGCAGCATCTCTATACCTGGTAACATTTCTACTGCATATTACCTAGGCAGTTCGATGTGACTACCACCCAATGTTCTCCAGTAGCTGAGTAATCTCCAAGACACTATTTCGTTCGGCAAGACCGCTAGCTCTCGCCCCGTTGATGATGTGCATGCTTATTCGTTGACGATCAGTAACCGGAGATTTGGGCCTACTGAACGACTAAGTTGCGCATGGTACGATATAGCCGGCGCTACTCTACGGGAGTGAACTAGGTGCTTATGTGAGCGCTAATGGCCGCATGACACGCATGTCAAGCTGTCAGATAGAACGTTTGAACTCTATTCCTATTTTTCTGTCTGTGTAACAGGTTTGTTCTTGTTGATACGCTCATCGCGCTTTCCCATCCCCGTTCCAAGGTTGTTCTCAGCCGTTTCATCACAGCCTAACGATTGTTGCCCATCCTGACATTGTTAGACACCAGCTGAACATAATGCTGCACATCATACGCAAGGCCTGATGCACGTTGTGGCCATGTGCGCTGCCTAGCCGAGCGGAAGCATCCGCCGCTCCCTTCAGGCTGCTGTGCGTCGCATGTCGATCCGCGAATCCTCGAAAACGATCAAGAGCTTTACAAAATATACTTTTAAATGAATTGGACTCCTTCTCTGAATGTAGTGTTCTATCTCGTCCGTTTTAATGCTCTGCATTGGACGTTGGCGGGAATATCGGTTCCAGATGTTCAGTGGGGAGATGATCATAGGCTGCTTCTACCACCACATGCGCAAACGCTTCTTTACTTGCGAAGGATTGGGCTCTGCTTGCCTTCATCCCATTCAAATTCTCTCGTCATCGTGATGCCTCTCTCCTTTCTATCAGTTGGAGGCGACTCACTTGGCCGGACATCGCTCGATTCCTTATGCCCTGCATTAGGACACTCCCCATGCACATGAGTTGTTGTGAGACCTATCTCATCCTCATCTAGCCGAGATCTGCCCCACGCCTCATGATCGTTTTTGGACCTCATCCATGACTTCCTTTCGGGTCGAATCTCTGAATGAGTAACTGTGGTGCCGCCAAAGGTGTCGTTGACCTTGATCTTCCTCGTACGCTTCTTAGATATCGTTTCGAGAGGGTCTAATGACTGACCGGCCGATTCTGTGTGTTGTGATCCTTTCAGTGTGGATGGCAGGCTCCTTGAAAGTGTTTCCATAATTTTCAGCATGAGGGGGCGAAGTGTGGGTAAGCAACCGGAGATGATGCCGACAGAGGGTTCTACGGACGACCAGATGAATACATCGCTCTTTGCCCAACTGATGTCTGTTGTCTGAACGAGGCGGACGACGGTAATGATACGGTAAAGGGATGCGAAACAGACACTGTATATGTTAGTGAGCGTTCGTCACATTGGCCTCCTTTAATCTATAACTTACAAACTGCCGAGTAGGAACATAAGAATGACTGCGACCTTCTGCGATCGCTCCATGTTCAGCTTGAGCACTTTTTGTACAGGTATCGCAAGGATGCAAATATCGCCGAAAAGATTGATGATGCCTGTACCAAGATAGAACTAGAGCCCAGTCAGTTGCGAAATGCGATCCTGATTTGACGAGATTGTACCTTTGCCTCGTTTACCAGTATTACACCTTCTCTGCCATACCACTGGTTCCAGTAGTAATGCAGTGGCCGTGTATAAAGTGGCAGAACGATGTGGTTAGTAATGAGATAACCACAAGTTAGAGCGACACAAAACCAGCCAAGCCATGTCATCCCGAAAATGCGACGATATAAAGCCAGAATCGAGAGTTTGATAACACAAAGGCTCCACGCGTAGATGAACACATATGCGAATGTGATCTGGGTGTTGTCAGCGCTGAGATATCCATATGCTTCGAGAAGCAACAACGCACTATCGTGATTTTTCTCATCTCATAGGGTCCCAAAGACCATATGTGCTTGCCGAGACCGAAGAAGCCCCCTGATCTGTATGTCAGCAGGAGTCGCCAATTTTGAACCTCAAAGTACTTTACCTGCAATGCAGCAAGCTAAATTGCCAGCATTCAGCGCCAGCCCAAAAAACATGAGATAGTCATCCACTCCCAGCGCCTCGCGTTTGAGACGCAAGCGGGTAAGGAGACGTAGGCCCACGAAAACGAGCGAAAGAACGAAGAGTACAATAGCAATGGCATTGTTAGAGGCAGTGCGTGATTCCGTCAGGTCAAGACCAGGCGGCGGATTTGCGAAGTAGTTAGCCGCCATGTCTACAGACTGGTTGCGTTGAGATTGAACAGTACGAAGTGGTGAATTTCAAACCGTGCAAAGGGCTTCGACGAGCCTTCAACACAGATTATCAAACTGCATATTCAATGCGCCGAACGCATCAGTGCAGCACGATATGGGGCCGGGCACTGAGAGCAGGGTGCCGAGTCACAAAACGCACTTGGGAACTGATACATCGGTATTTCCCGAAGTCGGTGCGATTGAGAGGCCAATCGCTATAGTTTCCCGTGAAAAACGTGAGCGTTGTGCAACAAGAAGAGAAGGGCCCTCGCGAAACCGGTGGCTAGTCGAGGCGAAGGGTCCCGTTCGCATGAACCACATATAGCCAGGATCTAATGCTCCGAAGGACCGTGTGATGTGATAAGCTGAGTTACTCCTGCATATCGACCTATCATAAAGAATTGCAGTGGGGGGGAGGGGGGGTGGGGTCTTCGTATGGGAGTTCGGAGTGGACGAAAAAACCCCGGATCGGGCCTATCCCAGCGACTCGGGCCTTTTTGACCACGCGGGAGATAACGACGTGCCGCAACCCTTGCCGGTAGTAGACCGCCTTAGTGGGCATCATCACACATGAAATGTGGGCCACGTCTGCTTCTCTCTCTGCATTCTCAACAGCCTGCTTGTCTTGCCCCAAGCAATTACATTTCTTCAATATCGCATTCCAACAAGATGGCGCCCAAGGAAACCAAATTCAAGGTGGCCGCAGCTCATGCCGCGCCTGTCTATATGGACAAAGCTGGCACTATCAAGAAGACTGTTCGACTTATCGAGCAAGCCGCGAAGGACGACGTCAAGCTCCTAGTTTTCCCCGAAACCTTCATCCCCGGTTATCCTGTACGTGTCTCGGCTCTGAACTGTAAGGTTAAAAGTAATACTAATCCTTACCATAGTGGTTCACTGAGTGTTACGCACCCCTAAGTCAGGTCTCTGCTTTGGCCAAGTACGCTGAAGAAAGCGTAGTTGTGGAGCCGAATGGGGAAGACGTCAGTGCCATCCAAGACGCTTGTCGCCGTACTGGTGTCGCCATCAATCTCGGAATCTCCGAGCGTATCGCAAATGGCTATACGCTATTCAACTCGCAGGTCATCATCGATAGCGACGGCACTATCCTTGGCGTTCATCGCAAGATCCAACCAACGTTTGTCGAGCGCGCAGTATGGGCTCAGGGCAACGGAAGCACACTGCGCAACTGGCCACTTTCCTTGGGCTATAACCTCGGAGGTCTTTGCTGCTGGGAGCACACTATGAACGGCGCACGCCAGGCGCTCCTCACCCAGAACCAACACATTCATGCTGGAGCGTGGCCAGCCTTGTCGGCAATGGCAGGCTTCGAAGATGCCGCCGATGCGCAAATCGAGGCGCTGATGAAGGCGCATGCTTTAACCGCCCAGGTCTTCGTCATCGCCGTTTCTGACTACGTCGACCAACAGTGTCTCGACTGGATGGAAGCAAATCTTGGAAAGCAAGATCTCGTCAAGCTTGGTGGCGGTTGGTCTGCAATCATCCATCCGTTCTGCTCGTTCATCGCAGACCCGCATACCGGCGGGGTGGAGAAGTTGGTACAGGGCGAAATTGACTTTTCGCAGATGGGCTCTGTAAAGGTATGGATTGATGCAGCGGGCCACTACCAGCGTCCGGAGATTCTGCAATTCCAGTTCGATCCGCGTCCACACTGGGCGGACGAGAAAACCGATCGCTTCAAGGTGCGCGCTGAGGACAGAAAACCGGAGAACAAGATTGAGTATCCGGTTTATGGGGAGAATGAACGCAAGTAGATATCCTCGTTTCGTATTGGGAACGCAGCGGTTTGTTTTTCGGTCGTTGGAGTGACGCGCGTGGCGTGTGTCACACGACAGGCTTTGTGGAGGCTTAGCTACTCAGCCTTGCTGGGTAACTTCTCCCAAGCGGGATTAGGCAGTATTTGATGAACGAGACTCTTTTCCCCCGCCCCAGATTCCCAGACACCTCTTGTTCCGTAAAATCATCATGCCTGTCACCTTCGGTGCAGTAGGCGACATTATCTCGGTCGTTTTGCTTGTGAAAGATTTAGTTGTAACGCTCGACGAGGCTCGCGGCTCGAAGGCAGAATACAAGGCTGCCATACGCGATCTATGGCTTCTCGACTGCACCCTCCTTGAAATAGACCTACTTACTAGAAAGCATAGCGATGGAGCTACGCCTGAGTTGAGGAGTCTATGCGAAACAGCCAAACGAGCTGTTGTGAGATGCAATGAACTAGTCAGCACCTTCTCGAAGCGAATTGGGAAATACAAGAAAACTTTCGACCAAAATCAAGAGCCCAGTAAGCTCGGAAATGTGGTGATGGCAGTTCGTTGGCGCCTAGGAGAGAAGGAAGCTCTTGAGCGGTTTCATGTACACATAGTGGGGACTATATCAAGCCTTCAGATGTTGATGATCACGGCGAACATGTATGTGACAAGGTCCTACTTGGAGAATCTGTATTTGACTACGCATAGCCCACTCATGGGGATAAATCGGAGAGAGATGAACAACAGATTCGACGAAGCAAAAGGCAGAGACGACACTGCCATCCTATTGCAAGACACAGCCATTAGCACCATCAGAGATGGTATTGAGAATGCTAATCGTAACATCGACGCCGGAAACTTGGTCTTAGGGAAGTTGTCCGAAATGATCAAGCTAGATTGGCTTCGACAACTTGGTTCCGAGCTCAAAAGCTTGATGCGGAGCGCGATGGCGGTTAACTTTGCGACCTAGAGCGCGATCATTCGCTTACAAGATGCACTTCCTAGCCACCTAGAAAGAAGTCTTTTTGAAGAGCCGATCGTATTGGACGATCCAATAGGTCGTATCGCACCCGTGCATCTGCAATTTGTCACCTCCTGGGACGCCTTCCACTCAATTCTTGAGGTACGTTTCCACAACGTGCCAGGGCATAGCAAGATGAGACAGTGGAAGTACGGGTTGCAGATCAAAGGTACAAAGAGAGAAGTCACGCATTCGCGGTCATGGCAGCAGGCTTTCCTGTCAGGTCAACGAGTGGAAATGAGCTTTATCTTCGATGACACTGGCCCTGGTACTGCGTGTCCAGGATGCTAAACGCCATCCGGCAACTCTGTCGATGCAGATATACATTGCACAAACTGCCAGATATGGTTCCGAAGGATTCATGAGATCCAAACTCATGATGGTCACCAGGATCTTGGTGGACATCAGAACGATCCGCAACACTCAGGATCAATCACGGAATCAAGTAATGTCAAAGTTACCGGTCTCAAGCGAACGTTGTATGACTTGGGCGAGTATGAAGAAGACATAGCCAGTTTCAAGCTCGTGCGGGTTGTCAGGAGACAAAGAGAACTTTTAGGGAGAGGAAAGGCATCGAATTTTGAGAAGGTTCTCCATGCCATGCCTCCTCCATATGTGCCACTGACACGCACCGCAGTGACTACGACTGATGCCTGGAGCGAAGGATACGTTAACGAGCACTGGCCTTTTCATGCCTTGCGCCATGCCCCTGTAGATCTAGGTTCCAACCTCTTACCTCGGCCCAAAGCCGTGCCCGCTTCAGTGATACGGGCATTCAAGGAATACAACAAAATGGATCCGCTCCTTCTCAACGTCGCCATGGGCTGACGTCTACCCGAAATTACATCTCAATCCTTGCATCAGTCAGTCGGCCTTGACAAAACTCCAAGTCCCGTGCGGCTGAGTTCATGTAGTAGGTCTCGAGCTTGCTGATGAAGCACACATCGCTGGGATAAGCCAATTGTTTGGAAGAACAGGATCGCGGGAATGGAACGGAAGACAAGTGTTACTGATTGTATGATCGGTTAAAAATGGTGCAAACTACGCCAGAACGCCACGCCATGCAGGGGTGTAACCCAGGAAACTAGGCTCCATCATATCATCATCTCTTGCCCTTCTTGAGCACTAAACCCTTCCAGCCCTTACTATCCTTGATCCGCCTGAGCGCTTTGCTCGCAATAGGATCCTTGGCCAGGTCGTCCAAGCAAGCCTTTTTCTCTTCCTCACTCTCATGCTCGTGGAACTCGCACCATTCCTTCTCCATCTTCGGTCTCTCGCCCCTCGCCAACATTGTTACCAATTCAAACAAGAAAGCTTGCGGAAGCTGACTTCGCAGGGCTATCGTGCGCTCGTCGTCGCGATCGGGGTTCCAATACACAGAGTACATATCGAGGAAGTATCGGCAGAGCGCTGAGTCGGGTGGGAGGTTCTCGTAAGCGGCGATGACATTGCTATGGTCGGGCATGACTTGTAGGATCTCGTCGTTTGTCTGCCATGCTAGGACTACAGCGCGGCGTAGCCTTGGGATGGCGTAGCGGTGTGCGAAGACATAGAGCGAGATGAACCGGCGCTCTAGGAAGCCTTCCAGGCCTCTCCACTTGTATGGTCTCGAGCAGCATGGGCACAGTGTCTCTTTCGGTATTTCGGGCTTCTCGGCGGGGTTTCGAGGAGGTGGTACGACGGCAGCCTTTTCGGGTTCATCACCAGGCACTCTCTCCGCACTAGGTGCAGGGCTGGCTGCTGGTTCGGTGTTGGCTGGTGAGGTGTCTGACGCTGCATCGTCGGTCTCTAGAGCAATGCCCCAGGATGCAGTGTCTACATCGTCGCTCTCGCTCTGATCGGTAGTATGCGTGCTATCGCCTCCATTGACGTTGACGGCATGCGTTGGGGGATGTACCTCTTTCCCGCCTTCGATGAGATGGTGCGGTATGAAGCCCGTGTACAACCACAGCATGAAGGCGTCGAACACGTCGGGGCTAGTGTCGTCAAGCTCAAGCGTGGTACCTGACTTCTCGTACGGCGAGTTGCTCTTCTCCTCCAGGCATGTGTTGAAGTATGGTGAGCATCGTCGGAGAAGTTCGCGATGGCAGCTGAAGGATTCGGGGTAGTCTTTTCCACCGACTTTCACGGTGATGATCGTCTGATCGAAGTTTCTGCCTCTGGTTAGCGGTTCAGCTTGATGAATCCGAAAGCGATAGAGGTACTCACCTAAACGTGTGGCCGAGCGTTGTCGCACCCTTAGAGTGCACGAAAGGCATTTTGAGTAGATAGTCAGGTTCCATTCAATATCGGCCTACTGTGGGCTGCATCTCCATTATATCTTTCTTGTTCTGGACAGGAAATACGGAGAGCCCAGTTTCAGCAACCGTGCCAGGTGCATCTTGGCGTTCGACCTTGCGGCGGTTGAAAGCTTGTATGAGCTTCAATGCGCGGTGCAAGGAGGCTTAAGCGGGGGAACGTAGAGCTTAATTGAAACTTGTAGGTACAAGAGCGCGAGTGACAGCTGGGCTGGTCTGGGCGATCTTGGAACGAAGTAGGGGTATCATCAAGTCGTGCGGGAGAGGGTGAGTTTGATACCCGTTTCACGATGCTTGGCGGGGAAAGCATGCCTCAGCCGACGCCTGGATCGTCCAAGATCTCCATGGCGGTGAAGCTCAGTCCGGCATCTCCTTGTACGTGCCCTTGCGAAGACATGTGTGATACCGTAGAGTGATACCGGTGGCACTGGTGATGGAGGTGGATGAGACTGGAACGATGGCCTGAAGACGCGTTTGTCTGTGCACACGGTTCACCCGCCACATCATCATTTTGTCCGGGGAAGGATCAACCACAACACCACACTAACGTCATTAGCAACATGCAAACTCTACAACCGGCATCAGCTCCGAGCATGTGCGGACGACCAGCCTGGCGCACCACCTACCCCGCGTCTAGACAATGACAACCCCACTTTCGAGGCAGCGCCCTCAATACTTGGTGGCAGCTATCACGATGAAGTTGCGATACACGTTCTGAGTTCTATACCAAGACGACAGTCGCAGTACGAACAATCCATAATGGCGGCCAAATTCGATACGACGTCTTACCTAGGCAACGACATCAACAACCAGCTCGTCTCAACTTCCGAAACACGGCATTCCATCAGTCCAGCCACCAGCCAACCACTCTTCGAAGTGCCAGTAGCCAAGAAAGAAGACCTCGACGCTGCAGTAGACGCAGCGCGCAAGGCGTTCAAACCGTGGAGCTCAACACCCTTCTCAGAGCGAGCAAACCTGCTCCTCAAATACGCGGATACGATAGAGCACCATCGTGATGCTCTCGAGCAATTCCTCACACTAGAGCAAGGCAAGCCACTATCGCTATCAAAGTCTGAGCTTGACATGACATTGACATGGCTGCGCGCCTTTGCGACAATGGAAATCAAAGACGAGATCCTGCAAGAAGACAATGAGAAGATCATCTATTCGACCCATCCGCCCATCGGCCTATGCGCAGGTATCGTGCCCTGGAACTGGCCGATCTTGCTAGGACTAGGGAAACTGGGTCCAGCGCTGATAACAGGAAACACGTTTATCATAAAGTCCTCACCATAAACTCCGTATTGCGATCTCAAGCTCGGCGAGCTGGCTTTAGATGGTTTCCCGTCCGGCGTCGTGCAGGTACTCAGCGGAGACTACCGACTCGGTCCTTGGAAAACCGAACACCCTGGTATCGAAAAGATCGCCTTCACAGGTTCCATAGCCACGAGGAAACTGGTAGCAGCATCCTGTGCGAAGACGCTGAAGCAGTATGTCTTGGAGCTAGGCGGGAATGACGCAGCGATTGTATGCGAAGACGTGGATATCGATAAATGCCTGCCGAAGATCGCAACGCTGAGCTTCCTTAACTCGGGCCAGATCTGCATGTTAACAAAGCGCATCTACATCCACCAGAGAATATACGACACTTTTCGTGACAAAATGGTTGAGTTTACGAAGAACAATATCAAGACAGGTGCCGGCACGGAAGATGGAGTTGTCGTTGGACCTGTGCAGAATAAGATGCAGTAAGTTCAAACTCATTCACCTCAACAGGCTGCAGCATACATCCTAACACGGTCAGATTCGACAAAGTCAAAGACATGTACGGTCAGGTTGAGAAACAAAAGTGGAAACCCGCTCTAACAGGCTCCATCACCTCCTCCACCAACGGTTACTTTATCACCCCCGCCATCACTGACAACCCACCCGAGGGCTCCCGCATCTTACAAGAAGAACCCTTCGGCCCTATCGTCCCACTGTTAAAGTGGAGCGACAAAGACAACGTTATCGATCGGGCGAATGCGCTGAAAACGGGATTAGGCGCATCAGTTTGGAGGAAAGGCCTTATCCGTGCCGAGGCAATGGCATGGAGACTAGAAGCGGGGAATGTTTGGGTGAATTCTCACTCTGATGTTGATGCTGGGGTGCCGTTTGAGGGGTGGAAGGAGAGTGGAGTCGGAATGGAGTGGGGAATGGAGGGGTTGAAGAGCTACACTAACAGTCGGAATCTGTGGATTTGGAAGAAGATTTTCGAGTAGGCTGAAGTGTTGTGCCGTTGAAGCGATAAACAAGAGGTATGTGGTGGGTATAGGCTCTTTTTTGTTACCATTTGAACTGATCCAGGAATGCGTTCGCGTGCCATTTAAGCAATGCGGTACAGCGAGTCATGCATCGCTTAGCAGCATGCAAGACTAGTTGGGCCCGCAGAGCCAGCTCGCGTTCCAATGCGGGTCACGTTTGGTCGTGTTCTTAGCTTATGTTAGCCTGTTGGAGTAAATATTGCCAGGGCAGATATCGCTGAGGTAAAAATTTCTCCAGTAGATATTTCCGGAAATGTACGCACGTCATTGCGACATTTGCATGAAGACGCTATCTCTGCCACACTGGAAGAAGGATAGGTAAGCTTATGTGTCTAGGTGTTTTCTGTTATCCATTCTCGTCGCGCGATTGCATCAGCGTTATCATACCACATCGTTGAGTCTGTTCTTTCCGCAATTTCAGACATGGCCTCTGATTCCAGCATGGAATCTATCCGTGTCGGAATCATCGGCCTTTTTACCAGTGGTGGATGGGATGCGACAGCGCATCTACCGTACCTCCAGATCACCAAGAAATACATAGTCACGGTAATATGCAACACGTCTATCCAAACTGATCGTCCGGCTATCCAACAATACGACTCCAAGTCTGTCCAGCTCTTCGACTCGGTGCAGGTAATATACGCATCCGATTGTGTTGACCTTGTCGTGTGTGCGGTGACAGTCTTTTCGCACTACAAACTCATCAAGCCCGCCAACGAAGCAGACAAAGATGTGTATGTGGAATCGTCACTTGGTGTTTCCACGGAAGAGGCTGAAGAGTTGGAGGCACTTGCGAAAAAGAAGGGCATACGCACAATCATCGGGTTACAAGGCCGCGTCTCTCACATCCAAACTACTTTGCGGGACCTCATCGACAGCGCCAGAATCGGCACGCTTCTTGTCAGGCAGATATCAGGGTCCGCAACAAGTAGGGAGACGAGCACCCAGACTATCAAGCGATACGAGTACCAGACTTGTCAACAAGCAAGTTGAGCTGTTTGATCTAACTTTATTAGGCAAGGTTAAATCTTGAAAAGGCTAGCCTCTTACTTGATACAGCTAGATCGAATTGCTTAGCTTGCTTGTTGACAAGTCTGACGAGTACTTGAAGGGTCGCGTGGCAGAGGGTGCGAAGGGTTAGGTTATACCCACCATCTACCTTGGTCATATATTTGACCCAATCAGCCAGCTATTCGGCAAGCTAATAAGTGTATCCAGTCAGCTGAAGACGACGTGGCCGCTTTTCAGCATCCTTGACGGCAATAGGACGATTAAAAGCGACGTACAGAAGACCGCGGACGACTTTACAGGTCCACAAGGTGTGTTGAGCTCAGGCGTCAAGTACACATACAGCTTCCGCGGCGGCGACGCCTTCGCTCTCGCGAAAAGGCCTGTCTACATTCGCATCTGGAAGGCTTCTCTTGTGTATCTTTTTTTGGCAAGTCAACATTTAACGTGCTTCATGCTGATTGCTCCAGAACCTACGAATGCCTAAAGATCGGTGTACGTAGTCAGTATTCGTCTCACATGCAGTACGTACAAGGCTGTCACTTGCATTCGTGGCGTCTTAGATGCTCGACCCTCTTGAATGTGATGTTGCAGAATTGACAGGGATAGACTGGCTTCCGAGGTCTACCCCGCGGCATATTGTCTTGGCGGGAGCCGACGGAGATAACCTAGCGCAACCTTAGTACAGGTCAGAGTATACTCTTGGAAGCCATGTGCTTAAAACAGTGTGGAAATAAACAGATGTTGTGCACGACTGGTGGGGGAAATATTTTCCGATCCAGTTTGTGTCGAATCACTTCTACCGCCAATGCCGACTTGGCGTCATCCGGCTCTTTTTAGCAGCGCTAGAGGTATTGGCACTCCAACTATCTACAGCCCCACCCATTACAAGGTTACTTGGTGCTTCCTTTTGTCCAATGCTCTGGGGTAGGAGAGCCGTAGCTTGTTTCAACATGATTGCCCAGGTGAATGCGGAATGCGCTGCATCCAGATACGCTAGCCAGTTCTCCACCACACGTCGCTGTTGTCATGTTCTCTGTCTGTCCCGAGAATACCATGTTTAATCAACTTGTTTCATAGCGGCCAGCATTACTCAGCGTCTGCTAACGCCATCCAGAAGGTCAAGCCTGACGTGAACACTAAATACGGAGAAAATAGCTAAGTTGTGCTCTGGTAGGCAATCTAGCCTTAAACACAGGAAAGCTACTTCATCCGCGAGTGCCGGATGTGTACAAAGAATCATGAGCTTCCATTTAAAGGTAGCTTTGGCTGGACTGTTCGATACACACAGCAGATTCACTTCAATCCAACTCTGTATTTGACATGCTTTCCTCACTGAAATACCTCTTCGGAGGCGCGTTGGCGATCTTATCCATAACACCGAGCGTCAATGGACAGACCTATCCCGGCCCAGGTGCGGTCTCAGGCAGCACTTTCGCCCATGACCCAACAGTCGTCAAGATGCCGAGCGGTGGATATCTCATGGCCTACACAGCTCCCGGTATTGCCCTCAAGACCTCTTCCGACCGCACTGTCTGGCGTGACGCTGGCCTCGCATTCACCAACGCCAACGCCCCATGGACGCAGCCGTACACGGGCGCCACTAACGAAAACCTCTGGGCCCCAGACCTCTCGTACCACAACGGCAAGTACTATCTGTACTACTCCGCCTCAACCTTTGAGACCACCGCGAACAGCGCATACAACGCCATCGACCCCAATTTGATCGTCGACGACTCAGGAAAGTGGTGGTTGTCCTTTGGTTCCTTCGGAAATGGACTGAAGTTGATCTCCATCAACCCCAGCACTGGCATGCGCTCAGGCAGCAACATGGTCGATATCGCCAGTCGCGGAAGCGGCGGTGCCATCGAAGCACCTATCATCGTGAAGAGTGGCAGCTACTACTATCTCTGGGTGTCTTTCGATCGGTGCTGCCAGGCTGCTGCTAGCACTTACAACATCCGGGTTGGACGATCGACTAATGTTCAGGGTCCGTATGTGGACCGCAACGGCGTGAACATGATGTCAGGTGGCGGTACCGTGGTGCTGGCATCGCATGACACTATTCGCGGCCCTGGTCACAACACCGTCTTCAAGGATACCGATGCCGACGTGCTTGTCTACCACTATTACAGGCAGTCCGATGGCCAAGCGCAGTTAGGTATCAACCTTCTCCGTTACGAAAATGGTTGGCCAGTTGCCTATTGAGCAAGGATTGCTTCTGGGCCTAGCTTTGCATTTTCCTTTTCTTGTTCTGATCCTGCGTCTTGATGAGCCTGCTAAGCTGTCGAGAAGGCTAGTAGTGCCGATTACTTTCTTTGCAAATACTTCTGCCTCTGTACATAGCTTTCGAAATTGTACATACTTATACTCCATTTGGGTTTTTCAGTGTTTATGAGACCATCCAATAACAACATTACCCACGATGTACGTGTGATCTGAATAACAAGGTAAGACTTTCATGGACAAATGGCTCTGGCTTCGGCTCCACGCTCATGAGAAGCAAAGCACAAAAGATCGTGATGGGATACAGGAATCTCTCTGCATTGAGAAAACTCTATACTAAAGAAAGGGCCTCAGACAGCAACCGATCCCCTGCAGGGGAAAGACAGGAAATGAACGTTTCCCACTTGAAACTGAAAATTAAATCGCGTATGGCGTGTCAACAGAATATGATGTTCAAGATCATCCAAGTGCCACAAATATTGGATTTGGATATCGCAAGACTGCATTGTCATAGCATCTTGCCTTGACGACATGACTAGAATCAGATCACATTGAGTGACCATACTGCACTCTTGATACTGGGCTTCAAGGCAGCTGTAGTTGCATGTTAGATTTTATACAGCTTATGTGAAGCTATCATAGATATATCTGTAGGAAAGAGAAGAGTTGTATAAAGAAGAAGAAGAAGAAGACGACGAATAAAAAACAAAAGTGCTCCTCCTAAGAGCGAGTCCAGCGCAGCATCTCCACCTCAACCCATGTCCGCACACGACTTGGCCACAGTAGAATTAGAGCAGGTGAACACTCCAGGTCCAGGAATCGCGCATGCCCCATTGGGATACGGCTTTCCATCGCTAGCCGACCAGACATTGAAAAGAATGCTCTCATCATCAGCCTTGTACGCTCCAGGGAAAGACACGGTAGAAAGATTCGTGGTGTTTGTACCACCAGAGACTCTCACAGAAACACATTCCATGTATAGATGAGCCTCGCCACTATCGTATACATTAGTAAAAAAAAGAGAATCAAGTCAGAAAAGGGGAATGGAATACGCACACGTTCGACGCCGAGTGAAGAGCAAGAGGTCGTCGACGGCCCAGCACCCGTTCTGGTACCCGGGCTGACCGATCTTGAACCACCCGTCACCAGGCCCGGCACCAGAGTTATCCAAGGCGTTGCCGACTTGTTTCATGTACACCATAGACAGTCCTTTGTGGCTGGAGTCAATCACTGTGTTGTCGGTGGTGGAATCGGGTCCCGTGCTAGTCAGGGCGTGGAGCCATGCGCCGTTGACTTCTTGTCCAGCGCAGATTTGACAAAATACAGTAGTAGGATGTAGTAGTTTTCACGTACCTTGGAGAAACCGTTTGGCGCAACCGTTGCAGGCTGTGGATGGGGAAGGGACGTCTTGGATTGGGCCGTCGTTACTGGGCATGTATATTCCCTTGCTCTGCTTAAAACCATTGAGGCTTTGCATGATGGTGTGTCTAGAAGCGATGGCTGCTACTGAGGCCAACGAGAGGGGGGTAGGTGATCTTCATGTTTGGTGGGCTTTGTTCTTGAGGAGGTGTTGTAAGCGAGATGTTGTAGTCTGTTCTATCTTGCATTGGTGTCTTGTTTGACTTCGTAGTATATACGATGCTTTCCGTGATGAAATGGTTGTTCCGCTGCAAGTATAATTGTTTGGGTGGCATGAAGGATGGTGTCGTTGTGGAGTCTAGATAGAATGACAGTAAGCACCAAGTACCGTCACACGAACCACTTGCATTCTCCAGAATCAACGGTGCTAGGTGCGGCAAGAGCAGAGACACGCAAATGCGCATCGTGAAACAGCCACAAAATGATCGCTCTAACATGTTCTATCGCTCAATTGCATTTGGCATCATCGTCGACTCCCCTGCCAGAAGATTCTTGAGCAGTGCCTAAGGAACTCTCTAGCTTGGCGTGTCGGTAATGAAGCGATACTCTCGAGCGCACGGAGACACTAGCAAGAAGATTGAAAGCGGAGCGTCCGTGAGTGACCGAAACATCGCTGTGAAGGCGATGCTAGAGTGATTATGCGCGGAGTGTAGTGAAGACAACATTCGAGCGCATAGGCTGTGTGCTACCAAACGAGTTTGAAAAGGCTGTGTAGCAAAAACAAGCTTTCCATCGTGCATCAAGCCTTGCCGCCCCATTCTCTCCACCACTCATATAGCGCGATACCACCCGCAGTTTGAACATCTGTTGAGCACACATCAGCAGCCGTGACATAAGGTAGCTCAGAGGCATTCGTAGCATTCCCACTTACTCAAACTTCTCGTCACCCCCACAGTCTTGATCTCAACATTGCGATCAATAACAGCCAACACCTCCGCCGAGATCCCTTCCTTCTCGCTACCAAGCACTAAACAGCACTTCCTCGGCAGCGTACCGATATCCTGACTTCTCACCATCTTCGCAACCTTCTCTTCATCTCCATCTACAGCCTCACCCGTGCCATTCTCAGTCCCTAATATGCCGCTCCGATCCGTTTGCTCAATCCCCACAACCTCGTACCCCTTGCTCTTCGCCTCAAGTAGGAACGCCGGTACACTCACCTCCTTCAGCTCTTTGATAGAGAGATGCTTTTCCGACCGCACACTAGTCGCTTTGAAATCTTTGTGCGCTACTTTCTTGAGATCGTCAATGTACAGGCTTTCAAGGCCAAAGGATTCGGATATACGGGAGAGACCACCGAGGTTCGTGGGGTTGTCGATCAAGGATGCGATTAGCATGACGGATGAGGGGCGCTGATTTTGTGTGTTTGGTGGACCGCTTGGTGGGTGGAGGTTGTCTAGGTCGATACCGGCTTTGGTTTGGAGGGTGATTTGGCCGGTAGGCTCGGGGGTGGAGGGAATTGTGGTTGGTGCAGCTGGTGCGACGACGTCGAAGTTAGTTCTCGTTTCTTTTCCGAGAGGTATGCGTGCTGGTGGTTGGTTCACGTGGCTTGACTGATCGTCACGCTCGAGCGTCTCGAAGTCGTCGTGTGTTACAACCTCCTCTTCTGGTGTCTCAATTGACAAGTATCGTCCTTGGAAGATGCCCGCAAGGGTGAAGTCTTGCTCAATGTCGACTTTCAGCGTTCTTATTGTCCACGGAGAAGCGTTGAACTTGTCCAGTCGGCGGATAAAAGTATTCATCCCTGCCAATGCAGTATTATCGACAACATCTTTCCAGCCCTTGGTGATGGCTAATTCGAAAACTAGCGGGAAGGCAAAGTTTGCTTCGTGGCGGATTTGGACCTTAGGACTTGCAGAATAAGCATTCAATTCAGTAATGAGCTTGACGGCAAAGTCCTGTGATTCGTATGGCGCGACAAGAAGACCCAGCTTGATCAGACTAGCGATATGGACAGGGCTGTATTCTTCTAAGTCACCAAGCTCCTTGACGATCCGAAGAGACTTCCCTGGGAATTGGCGATAGATGCGCGCGATGGTCCATTCGAGCAGATAGCGGTATCTTGGCCATGATTCTAGCGTTAACGCGTGTGTAAGACCATCGAGATACGCGTCCACGTTAGACTCAGTTACACAATAGTGACTCATGGAAAGCAGTGCCTGCAATTGGAACGTCCTCTTCCACGGGCTCTTTACAGCGACTGGTGGTCTCTGGTCTTTCCAAGGTTGTAGCAGTTGATCGAATATCCTTTGAGCAGCGCTGGTCTGTTCCTCTGGAAATCGTCGCAAAAGATCTATGACAGCTGCGTATGCGTGCCACTCTCGCATACCATAATACGAAGCATATGTCCGATGTGGTAAATACTGTTGGAGCTTATCGGCAGCAGTAACCTCAAACAAGAATTCCGACCGGATCGATGCCGGATCGTTGACAAAGTCGAGAATGTAGTCTTCAAAAGGAAGCATGGAGATGATTGACGGGTTAGTGAATGCAGCTTTGCGTAGTGTTTGAGCAAGCACGGCTAAAACATAAGACCTTCCCTTGGATAGCTTCGTGAGACGCAGCATGGCTTTAGAGAAGAGGATAGCGAGCTCTGACTCCGAGCCGTCCTCTCCTTGACCATTCGCGACACAGACATTGATGCATGTCGGGTGGAATAGCAAGGGTGGTAGATGTACAGCAAACGGTCTGATGAAGTCGCGAATCTCCGCTTCTTCCCAAAGTGCTGCTAATATGGTGTGCAGATGATTGGGATTGATGTCAGCTACTTCCGTCCGGTTGAGAAGCTCGACCATGCTCTTGCAGGCTGGCGCAAAGGCTGGGCCTTGAATGCAACCATGTTTTGATTCGTGAAGGTTATTCACGAATGAATGTATGGACGGCAGCCCAGCTTCATCTGTACCAAAGAATGCTGGCATTGTAGACTGATCGACCGGATGCTCTAGCTTCTGGCATTTGGCGCGCAAAGTTTCGTTGGTGGGTATATCCTTCGACTCTGAATCGGGGTCGAGAAGATCGCAAAGCTTCCGGCAGTGAATACTGTGCAAGTCGCTTGCGACCTCGGGCATCCCGGGTAGTCGCGACAAGCTGAGAATTTCCGCAATCTCCGACGTATCCATCTTGAATTGTGCTGGACGTTTTGCGCACCGCGTCTTCAAGCCCTCAATGAGACCATGCAATAGGTACAATATTGCTGGTTGGAACATCTTGCCACCAGCTTTCGCGATGTAACGAACAACACCGAGGATTATTGCGCGGCCATTGCGGTTGTCGATGCCAATCTCGGTACCGCTGTAGTCAACTGAAGGGACAAAGGATGGGCTGTCTTCCGTATCGGAAACAAAGTGGGAGATGACAGCAGCGAGCCTTTCTCCGTGAGCACACTTTGTCAATGATCGTGTAGCAGTAAGGGATGACGTAAATAGACCGCCATCCATTGCCCAAGGCAGGAATCCAGCGAATAGAAAATCGATGTGACCGTTCAAGTCGCCAAGTCGCTGCGGAGTGAACGTCAGCATGATTAAGATTACTTTCTACCAGACAGGCCTAGGATACTATACGTAAACTTGAAGTAGTTGCTGAGCTGGTTCATCTCTGCCAACAGCTGCACTGGCCACCAACAACATTGGGAATGTTACTTACTTTGGTGACAAAATCCATATACCATCCGCCGATCATTTTCCTGACGCTCTCCTGGATCAAAGGATTCAGAGCTGCAGTCAGTAATGTCGTCGCCATGGCGGGAGTGATCCTGGAGGTCTTCGTTGCCGAGGAAGACCCAAGAAGGGTTGTCATGGATTTTAGGCAATCTTCAACTTGTCCAGAGTACCGATGCAACACGATTGTCTCGAACAGCGTCGAGTACAGGTCGTACTGCTCGCGGTCTTGTTTGCTAGCATCGTATCGTATTGTTGGTGTGTCGATGGGAGTAGGTGTGGCGAGGAAAGATTGTCGGATGATTCCAAGACAGTACTTGCGCTGGTCGGCATGGCCCTTTACAAGACCCAACCTGAGCTTTCTCCAGTACTCCTCGTCACTCACGCACTCTAACTTGACGCCACCAGAAGCGGCGAGGGAGATCCATTGGAACCAAGTCCGATAGATTTTGCTGGAGCGAGCAGCGAAACATGCCATGTCGAGAGCATTGAGTCGGTCCCATATCGACTGATCCACAATGTCGTCGAGATGGGCGAGCGAGTCTTCCTTCTTGCTCTTTAGCAACGAGAAGAAAGCGGACAGCGTATCATGCGCCGTATCATCGAGCCCGTCGATGCCGATAAAATTTGAAAGAAGAGGGAGAGTCCAAGGGTCGACCATGTGTGAATACGCGACAGGTATCCAGAATGAGCACTTGAGAAAGTTGAGATAAGCCTTTGCACACTTGAGGCTGTCAGGATGTGGTTCGCTAGATGAGAGATCCTCGACCAGAGTAGAAAGTCTGTGATTGAGTCTAGAGCTAAGGGGGGAGGCGGCATGTGATGTGTGGCTGTGGCATATTTCAGCGATCTGGTAGAGGTTCTCAGATGATTGTTCGTCAACTAGACAATCCAAGACGGTATCCCATAATTCTTCATACTGCGAGGTATCGGTCTCTTCTTGACCGGCGCTTTCGGTGGGCAGCAGCCGCACGCAGATATCGAGTGCGTTCATGTCGACACCCGGTGCGGCTTTTAGTTTGGCCAGACTGCCTTCGAACGCTGCTCTTCTGGTTTGCTCATCCAAGAGACTCAGTACCGCAGCTGTAGCCATGGCTGATGGTGGCGCGTAATCTTTCCGCGTATACGGTGGCCGTTCCCGATGATATGTTGGTCAAGCGAGACGGATGTCAAGCACTTCAGGGTCTGATGGTTTATCCCTGTCCGTCGAACGCCTGATATCGTATCGAACCTTTGAGGATGAGCAAAGATTTGCTGGTGCGAATGAGGGTAGGTGGCGGTGCTTAATGCATTGTTAGAGTTTACGTTGCAGGGTCGACACCAGTCACATTTTGCGCCCGCTTCAGATGAAAAAATTTAGTCGCTACGGCGATGCGCAACTGGCCGAGCAGCATCGTCGACAAGATTCTTTCAACGACCCATTGGACAGACGACGAAGACATGCAAAACTCCCGGATCGGGGGAACGGATGCTTCATATCGACGGCCAAAGGCAGGGCCCAGCTGGAGTACTGTATGGAAGGCGTGGGGATGGAGAGCTGCGGTCCGTGCTACCGAGGTTCGGGACAGGACGACTCACTGATGCTTCGCTCGAGCTTCAAAGTCAAGAATGAGGCTGCATGCGTGTAGAGGGCTTCACCGTACATTGGAGCCCTACGCAGGTCACCGGAATCTTGCTTTTTGGCCAGGCGGCCCCGTCCTAGTGCAGGTGGCAGGAAGATGACGACTGCTGCTGTGGATACACGCCGGAACATGCGTGGAGACAGTTGCAAGCTGCACCCACAATTCGTATGCGCTCTCCTCAGTTGCAAGCTACCCCAGCAGATGCGGAAGCCATCGAGCGTCCCCTCTGGTCTCGTCGCGTCGCGCTGGCATGGCGCGCGCGCGTGTGGGGAGCTTGGCAGTGACGTGTTTTGGATCGCACCCGGCAACCGCGTGTTGACAGCGGCCAAACACTCGACCACGAGTCGTGGGCGGGGGCGTCCGTGCTGCACATCCCAACACCGCCCATGCACCTTCTACACATACACCGGTCGTAACAGCTCCTGGACTCGTGCTACCGAATACTAGACCATATATTGGACTGCAGAATGTATCCTCTACACACGACTGCCTCGGCGCCTTCAATGCGCGCATCCGAAGCCTCGTTTCTCACACACCCACCCGCGCCCATGAACGACGACCCCGGCAACGTCAAGGTGGTGGTGCGATGCAGAGCCTTTGTGCCGAGGGGTAGGTCGCCAGTGTTCGGTTGGTGCTTACAGACACTGACAATGACCAGAGAAGGAGAAGGGCACGAGATGTTTGGTCCGCATGGACCCGGCGACGCAGAAGACGACATTGCATGCGCCTGAAGAGGGCGAGAACAACGGCCGCCGCGTCCTCGACGACAAGGAATTCACATTCGACCGCTCCTACTGGTCCCACGACGAGAGCGACCCGCACTACGCCCACCAGGAAGACGTCTACCGCTCCTTCGGTGAGGAGTTCCTCGACCACAACTTCTCCGGATACCACACCTGTATATTCGCATACGGTCAGACGGGGTCGGGCAAGAGCTACACCATGATGGGCACGCCAGAAAACCCAGGCCTGATTCCACGGACTTGCGAGGAGCTGTTCGATCGAATCGCGCACGAACCGTCGCCCAACACAAACTACCACGTCCAGGTCTCGTACTTCGAAGTCTACAACGAGCATGTGCGGGATCTGCTCACTCCAAAGACAAATCCGCCCATCTATCTCAAGATCCGCGAGAGTCAGAAGGACGGGGTTTACGTGCAGGGCCTGACCGAGGCTGAAGTCAAGAGCTACGCCGATGTTGCGCGCTTGATGAAGATTGGCGACATGGCAGGTCCATCCTCTCCGCTCCTCCAGATGAGATACTAACTACAAGTGCAGAGCCGAACGGTTGCCTCTACCAAGATGAACGACACCTCATCACGATCCCACGCCGTCTTCACAATCCGCCTCAAGCAAATCACCCATTCACTGCTCTCCGATGAGACTATCGAACGCACGGCACGCATGCGTCTCGTCGATCTCGCTGGTTCCGAGCGTGCCAAGTCAACAGAAGCCACGGGGGCTCGCTTGAAGGAGGGGGCACAGATCAACAAGTCGCTCACTACCCTCGGTCGCGTCATCGCTGCGCTGGCAGACCCGCGACGGCATGGTGCCAAGGGAAGACGCCCACGGGAGGTTGTGCCGTACCGTGATTCAGTCTTGACTTGGCTCCTGAAAGACTCTCTGGGTGGTAACAGTAAGACAGCCATGGTTGCTTGCATTGCCCCGGCCGACTACGACGAGACGCTTAGCACGCTCCGTTACGCCGACCAGGCAAAGCGCATCCGCACACGCGCCTTGGTCAACCAGGACTGCATGTCGGCTGCGCAGCGAGACGCCCAGATTGCAGAGATGTCAGAACAGATCCGCAGTCTACAGGTCTGTGTCAACGCAGCCAGCCAGCGCAAGAGGGAGGAAGCTACAGAGCTGGATGAATACCAGAGGCAGGTCGCACTTATGCAGCGCCTCATGGAGGAGAACCGTCAAGTCTCTGCCGCCAAGATCAAGGCACTCACGTGCGAAGTCGAAGAGCTCCGTCCAACCAACGTAGCCCTACGCGCAGAGATCGACTCGTTGCGTCGCCATCTCCAGCTCGCACTAGGAGAGCTCAAGAACCCCATCGTCCTGCCACCGCCGCGAGAACTTGGTACACCAGACTTTGACAAGGAAGAATGGCTAGACGGTGAAGACAAGGCCGTTTCTGACGATGAGGCTAGCGATGGCGACTCCGACTCGGGCTACGACGAGGGTGACCACGATGAGTTCGCACAAGAGTTACACAACGAGGCGGAGGCATTCCTCCAAGATCTGGCCATGTTCCGCAAGAAGGTTGGCAGCGACAACGATCGGTTCGGTCTTCGCGAAACACTTGCCGAGCTTATCGGAGGACATTGAGCAGATTGAAGTTCTGATGCTGTTACGCGACTTGGTTGGGAAAGAAGTTGGGCTTCTGGGCAAAGGCGCAGAGATTGGTTACGAATGCATGAGCGATGGCGTTGTGTGTAAGTTGGATTCAACTGCAGTAGGATAGTGTACCAGTATATAGTTGGCAAGAATAATCAAAGATATATCCATAAGCCATGATCAATTCTGCTGGAGTTCATGTGTAGTGACAGCCTCGGCGGGCGCGAGCTATGACCTCAACTAAGAGCTCCATGCAAGCACGCACCCCAAGCCTCCGACAACTTCGCGCCATGATAGCCCGATAGTCGCGACCAACCATGTCCAAGCCAACAGCCAACTGGGAGAAGGTCGGCGACAAGTTTTACAGAAAAGTGCAGCTCTACCAGGCCGTCTTTGACCAGGACCTCGAGCTCGAGAACTACAATGTGGTGGGGGCGCCGTATAGCGGTGCTGTAGGTAGGTACGTCCCACCGTCTGCCGACGACTGCGCAAACATGTGCTCGGGGTGACTGATGGTTTTCAGCTGTCTACCGCGATGAGGAGAAGCTGCATACCTACCGTGGTCCCGGCGCGTCCAAATCGAGCATCGACATCTACAGCTGCGCGGGCAAGCTGATTCGCAGTATAAACGTAGGAGGTCCTTCATCTCCAGAGAGGGATTGTGGGAACTGGATGCTGACGGATGACAGTGGGACAAGGGCACCATCAAAGGCCTGGGATGGTCTGAAGACGAAAAGTTGCTCGTCATCACCTCAGACGGCACGGTGCGCTGCTACTACGACCTCCAAGGCGACTTCGTGCCCTTCACCCTCGGCCACGACGCAGACGAACACGGCGTAGTATCATGCAAGTTCTACGGCACCGGCTTTGTTGCGCTCCTCGGAAACAACCACCTCATATCCGTCACCTCGTACGCCGAACCGCGCCCCAAACTCCTCGCCATACCCCCGACCGAGCCTGTCATATCATGGAGCATCATACCACCCGCCTACTCGCTCTCGCGGTCCGTGGAAGTCATACTGGCCATCGGGTCCACGCTGTACGTCGTTGATGCGACGGAGGCAGAAGACCGCAACTTCGATGCCGGACCCTTCAGGCACATCAGCGTCAGCCCGCGTGCGGAATTCCTTGCCTTCTACACCGAGGATGGGAAGGTGTGGGTTGTGAGTGGCGACTGGAGCGAGAAGCTCAGCGAGTATGACAGCAAGATCAAGACAGTGCCAAAAGACATGGAATGGTGCGGCTCGAATGCTGTCGCGCTAGCATGGGAAGACGAGGTACATTTGATCGGACCCAGGAGCGCAGCGACCAAGTTCTACTACGATACCTGGGTGCATCTCTTGCCAGATGTAGATGGCATACGGCTCCTCACCAACGACGTCTGCGAGTTCATACAAAAGGTGCCGGATGAGGCGGTGGATGTCTTCAGATTAGGCTCAGATTCTCCTGCTGCCAATCTGCTCGAGGCGTCTTCATTACTCGAACAGAAGAGTCCCAAGGCGGACGACCTAATACAGCTGATTCGGCCGAGTCTAGGCGAA
Organism: Alternaria panax; assembly: GCA_019702505.1. Classification (NCBI taxonomy): domain Eukaryota; kingdom Fungi; phylum Ascomycota; class Dothideomycetes; order Pleosporales; family Pleosporaceae; genus Alternaria; species Alternaria panax. The sequence continues at coordinate 3,898,876 of JAANER010000004.1, forward strand.
GCGGTCGACACATGCATCAAGGCTGCGGCGCATGAATACAACATACACTGGCAGAAGTCGCTATTGAAAGCGGCTTCATACGGAAAATCGGTACTGGATTTATATTCGTCCGACGACTTTGTCGACGCATGCGATACACTACGTGTTCTAAACGCGGTACGCTTTTATGAAGTTGGACTGCCACTCAGTTATGATCAATATCGTCGCATGACGCCTGAGAAGCTCGTTGAACGTCTTACCAACCGCAGCGAATATCTTCTCGCGTTACGCATCGCCGAGTACTTGCATCTCCCAGCAAATCAGATTCATGGTCACTGGGCGCAGCAGAAGGTGCGCGTTTCGACGGATCCAGAGGAAGAGATATGCAGCCTTATAGTCAAGAAACTGCACGGCAAGCCTGGTGTTTCATTCGAAGAGATAGCACGAGCAGCTTATGATGAAGGCCGCGTGCGACTGGCGACAGAGCTACTCAACTACGAACCCCGAGCCGGCAAGCAAGTACCATTGCTACTCAACATGAAAGAAGACACTATTGCTCTCGACAAGGCTATCGAGTCAGGCGACACCGATCTCATCTACCACGTTCTTTTGCATCTACGCAAGAAGCTACCCCTTGCATCCTTCTTCCGCATCATTAACAGTCGGCCTGTCGCTACAGCTCTCGTCGAGTCATCAGCCTGGGACCAAGACCGCGAGCTACTGAAGGACCTCTACTACCAAGACGATAGAAGACTAGACGGCTCAAACCTCCTTCTATCCGAAGCCATTGCACAAGAAAGCCACACCGCCCAACAAGACAAACTAAAGCTAGCATCAAAATACCTCCAAGATTCCCGCGACAGCACAGCCGTCTTTCAACGCCAGGCTATTGACGACGCCGCCAAACTCCTCCGCCTCCAGACACAGTTCGAAACCGACCTGAACGGCCCACGAGACCCCGCTCCCGCAGGCTCCCTACCAGGCCAATCCTACATCGGCCTCTCAGCAAACGAAACAATCTTCCAACTCATCCGCCAAGGCCATTACAAGCGCGCCTCAAAAGTCGTCTCAGAGTTCAAAATCAACGACAAAACATACACATACATCCGTCTCCGCGCCCTCGTCGCAGCCCGGCACTGGAACGAGCTCGAAGAGTTCGCCAAGCAGAAGAAGAGCCCGATTGGCTGGGAGCCCTTTTTCAATGAGATACTGGGGGCGGGAAATACGAGGGTGGCGAGTGTGTTTATTCCCAAGTGTAGCGGGTTGAGTGTGGCGGAGAGGGTGGACATGTGGGTTAAGTGTGGGTTGATGGTTAAGGCGGGGGAGGAGGCGTTCAAGGCTAAGGATAGGGAGTTGTTGGTTGAGATTAGGGACAAGGCGGGGGGGAGTGCGGCGGTGGAGGTGGAGAGGTTGGTGGGCATGTTGCCGCAGGGGAAGAGGTAGATGGATGTTTTGAAATGAGGACAGAGTTTGAAGGAGAACTCGACAGTTAGATTATGTGTGCGCATGGTCTTTGACGATGGAGATGGGAATGGGGTTTCGGGGTATAGGAGTCATTTCTGTGTCGTGTCTCGAGACTACAGTGTCTACTTACGCATTCACTTTCTTTGTGAGACAAAGTCACCTTCTCTTAACTGTATATCCAGGTAGTTGTGAGAGGATCGCGATATTGTGCACCGCCAGCATAAAGCGAAGTTTAGCCGTAGTAGCGTGGACTACACTAGGTACCCATGGAATCCTCAAGCACAAGGCTGACGTGATCCCTCTTTGCTTGGCAACGGCGTCATACTCACACATGGACCAGTGACTTCGAAGACATAGCCAGTCTTCTCGTGGGAGCATTATCCCTAGCCCACTACTTCTGACCCCGGATTTCTCCCAGAACGCCAGAACATCGGAACGTGGAGGCAAGGATGCGGTATTTGCCGCCACTGCTTCGGCCAGTCGCACATTAGCGCCAGCCATGTGCAGGAAGATCCGCTGCTGGTTGCAGAAAAAAGACTCGCTTCCCCGCGTTTTACTAGGATCCAACCGGGATACTGGACAAGTCTCCGCAGCCCAACGAAGAATATTTGTCGCTCGACGTCGTCATCTCGGTATGTGCTCTTCCGAGGAAACCGAAAAGATCTCGAGATCTTCAGGTTCGGCAAGTAGCCATGGTAATCGAGATGAGAATTAAAAAAAAGGTGGTCATGGCTTACAAAGGGACGGGAGGCTGTGGCAGCCAAGGATACATAAGCCTTGGGTATAAGTGCTTGTGATGGTTTGTAGGATTCCAGTTACCCCGGATTCTAGCTTCACAGAAGTCGAGTTAAGATGAGGTTTTCTACTTCCCTGTTCAGCGTCACAGCTGTCATACCGGCTGCACTCGCATCAATACCTTACTCCCAGTACATCCTTGCGCCCAAATCACGAACCCTCCACCCCATCTCCGTTCACAGCTCCAACGGCTCCGTTACTAATCCCGAGGGCCTAACGACCAGCGGCGGAAATGGCAGTTCAGTTTACACGGGCGAAGCAGCAACAGCGTACGACTTCGGCATCAACATCGCCGGTCTTGTCACTGTAACGATCGGTTCAGTGAACTCGTCCTCGTCCTCCTCCTCCTCAGAGTACATTGGCGTCACTTTCTCCGAATCCTCATTATGGATCAGCAACAGAAGCAGCGACGCAACCGCCGATACCGGAAAAGACGAAACACTTTGGTTCCACGTCAACGGCACAGGCCGCTACACCGCACCGAGAGACAAAGTCCGAGGCGCGTTCAGATACATGACGCTGGTTCACAATGGCACGGGAAGTTTGGAGGTAACAGGAGCAGAGGTACATTATACCGCTATGCCGCACTGGGAAGATGATGCGATTGGAAACTATACCGGGTATTTCCACTGCGATGATGAGTTGCTGAATCGCGTGTGGTATGCTGGTGCCTACACGAACCAGATTTGCACTATTGAGCCGGACACGGGAAATGCGTTGGTTCATCTGCGTGAACAGGGGTTTTCGAAAGACGACGATCAGACACTGGTTAATATTACATGGTACAATAATTACACTATTACTGCGGGCAAGAGCGCACTGGTTGATGGTGCGAAGAGGGATAGACTTGTGTGGGCTGGTGGTACGTTGATTCTTCTAGTAGCAATTGGGTGGTAACTGACGAAACTGCAGATATGGCGATAGCTGTCCCTGGTGTGGTGGTTTCGACCAACGATGTCATCTCTATCGAGAACGCATTGGACTCGTTGTTTGCGGTTCAGAACGAGACGAATGGTCTGCTTCCGTATGCTGGACGGCCTTTTCCCCCTGAGGCTATTTCCTTCACCTACCATTTGTACACCCTGATTGGTGTTGCCGACTACTACCTTTACACTGGAGACATCGAATACCTCACTTCCCTATGGGACAAGTACAAATTCGCCCTGTCCTTCTCTCTCGCCAACATTGACGACAGCGGCCTAATGAACGTAACCGCACCCAACGACTGGCTCCGCTTCGGCATGGGCGGCCACAACATCGAAGCAAACGCCGTTCTATACTACACCATCAACCAGGGCATCTACCTCGCCTCCGCCCTCAACGACACCGCCAACATAACCTCGTGGCAGGAGACAGCAGACCGCATCAAGACGGCCGCCAACGAGCTCCTATGGGACGCAGAAGAAGGCATGTACCGCGACAACGAGACCACAACCCTCAAGCCCCAAGACGGAAACGCCTGGGCCGTCGTCGCAAACCTCACCCTGAACAGCACACAAAGCGCACAAATCTCTTCCAGCCTAGCCGCGCGATGGACACCCTACGGCGCGCCAGCCCCAGAAGCCGCAGACGCAATCTCACCCTTCATCTCAGGATTCGAACTGCAATCCCATTTCCTGGCGCAGAACACGACTGCGGCACTGACGTTGATGCGTCTGCAGTGGGGGTTCATGCTCGATGACCCGCGCATGACGAATTCGACTTTCATCGAGGGATACAGTACAACTGGGGAGCTACACTACGCGCCGTATGTCAATGATGCGCGGATCAGCCACGCGCATGGATGGGCGACAGGTCCTACATCCAGTCTCACGCAGTACGTCGCTGGCGTGCAGTTGCTGACGGCGGGTGGAGCGACGTGGCGCGTGGCGCCCAGTCTGAGTGATCTCAAGTTTGCGGATGCAGGCTTCAGCACGAGTTTAGGGTTCTTTGGGGCGAGGACGCAGGTCTTCGGTGATGGTGTTGAGATGGTGCTAGAGGCGCCTGAGGGAACGACGGGGGAGGTACGCGTGCCGGTGTTGGACTGTGCTGGGCGTGTTGTTATGAGTGGGACTGGGGGGTTGAGTGGGGATGTTGTTGTAGAGACGATGCAAGGACAGGGTAGTGTGGTCGTGGAGGGTGTCAAGGGTGGGAAGTGGACGGCGACGTTTAGATGTTCGGAGTAAGTTGTAGTAGTTGGGTGGATATGTATGAATCGCACACGTCGATCTCTTTTGGATACTAAGCTTCTGAAGCTAGTGTAGAATTTTACCTGATGTATAAATCTTTCTGATAACTATACGGGTGCTACTGTAAACGACAGGGTAGAAAATTCATCCAGGTCATGTTGCCATCTTATCTGCGACCAACGTCTCTAGACAACAGGTACTATACCCTGCAGTTGCGTTCCAAGTTAAAAGACCAGTGATGGTGACCTCGACAAGTTATCTCAATGACTCTGGATTGTTGACCAAGATGTACCGTGGTACGTTGTATGTCGGTACGGATAACTCACACCGCAACACGAGATGTTTGCTTCTTCTCCGGTAGTCAGCCATGTAGGAAACCGGTACACATGGCCTGTACAGAACTCGAATAACGTTAGGTCGCACGCGCCTATAGTAGGTCGACACAGCAACGGGTATAGAAAAGAAGTCTCATCTGCCGCTTCCCGGCAGTGCTGAGGTCAATGCGGGATGCTTTTCTGGGTCCGGACTATCAGCGGATCACAAACAGGGAAATAAACGGGCCCACTACCAAGATACTTCTCGATGGATTAGAATGGGATATCGGACGTGGTCAGCCGAAGGGAAAGCCGCAGTGCATTGGACATGTATCTTCGGGGTGACGGTCTCTTGGACAAAGTCTAAAGCGACGAGGCGGCCAGGCAACGAGGCACGAGGCATGACACAGGGAGCAGAGCGTCGTCTAGTCGGCGTATAGCACGGGTATAATCAGCTGGGGACAATCAGCAAGTAGTGGCAGATGTGGGCGATGTTGACATGCATGATGCCAGTATGATCCATGCTGTCGTGCCATGTCGCCGCCTACCCCGCGGCTGTGAGTGGCGGAGGGCGATTGTGTGAAACGAGGCGTTCTCGTGATGGCGCGCTACAGAGACGCGCCCGGGACGTCGCCGTGCCAACGACATCCTTGGCGCACTGTTCCAAAAGAGTGTCGCGCAAACCACTATGGCCACCCGCTTGCCCTCTGATCTGCACGCCATCCCCAGCAATTGCATCACTTCCGCCTTGTGTATACACATTTGAAGAATTGCCTCGTGCATCGTCTGTGGCATACAAGTAGAGTGCGCGCGCCTTGGAGCCATTACCCTCGTTTACACGCCTTCCCCCCTTGGCCTGCCTGCCGCTTCCCCACCCCTACCCACGCCTACCCACTCCCACGTCACCATCACACCGCATCGCAGACCTCGGACAAACTTTATACGGCCCACGGGAAGCGGAACCGTTGCATGCGCGTTTGAGCATCGCATCTCGCCGGCGGGTCTGCAGCCACAGGCACCATGGACACGAGCTACCTTGCCCAGCAGGTCACCACCATCATCGGCCAGCTGCACGGCTTGTTCGACGACATTGGTGTCCCCAGCCATGAGCGCGACTCGCGCGAAGCAGAGGTGAGTCGGGACGGGAGAGTAGCCTATGCGCGTGATGGCTGACATTGCATAGTTGTTCTCTGCCCTGTCCGAGACGCTGCACACCCAATTGCGACAAGTCACCAACGAGAAACATGACATGACAGAGGAGGCGCACCGCCTGCTCAAGACTATCCGCCAGATGGAGGCGTCGCTCGAGGACAACAAGCCCAACCCCAACTACGAGAACCACGACGACAAGGCCATCACTTTCCCCCTGACGCGCTATCTCAAGGACCTGAAGGAGCGGTACAACGCGGTCAGCAAGATGCACAAGGAGCGCTTTGAGCAGGTCAGGAAACTCGCCGAGGCCCTCGAATCGTATGCGTCGCATCTGGAATCCTCATTCGTCAAGATCAAACTCCCGCCCACCGCGCCCAACGCCACCGTCTCGCCCTCCTTTGATATCTCGCCCTCCTACGTCACCAAGCTAGACAATGAGTTCACACGCGTGTACGAGGAATACACAAGGCGCATAGACACGGTCAAGGCCACCTGCCAGGAGATTATCCAGCTCTGGGCGGAACTCGGCACACCACAAGCGCAAACCGATAGCGCAATCGTACAATGTCATCGCGACGCGCCGGAACAACTCGGCCTGCACAAGGACGATCTCGCGCAGCTAAAGGCGAAGAAGGAGCGGCTTATCGAGGAGAAGCGCGGTCGCGAACGACGATTAGGGCAGCTGCGCTCAACTATTGAGGAGCTCTGGGATCGCCTGGGTGTTGAGGACCGGGAGCGCAAGCAGTTTCTCACCAGCAACCGTGGATGTGGCCTGCGCACAATCAACGAGTACGAGGACGAGCTGGCCAGGCTGAATGAGCTGAAGCGCAAGAACCTACATTTGTTTGTCGAGGAGGCGCGAATCCAACTCCAGGAACTATGGGACGCCCTCTACTTCTCCGAAGAGGAGATGCTCGACTTTACACCCGCCTTCTCCGATGTCTGTAGTGACGCTCTGCTTGCCGCACACGAATCCGAAATTGCACGTCTCGAAGCGCTCAAGGAGCAGCGGTTGCCGATACTCCAGAAGATCGACCGCCATCGCGAACTGATCCAGGAACGTGACGAACTTCAGCAATCGAGTCAGGACGCGACTCGTCTCATGGCGCGCGGCAACAAGGGCGAGAGGCGCGACCCAGGCAAGCTCCTGCGCGAAGAGAAAATGCGAAAGCGCATCACAAAGGAGCTGCCCAAGATTGAGACCGTAAGACTAGCCAAGTCAGCAAGCGAGGATCAAGCTAACATGTCATAGGACTTGAGAGTTACTCTTGAAAGCTGGGAAGACGAATACGGACGTCCTTTCCTTGTCCACGGCGCCCGATACCTCGACGAACTCTACGCTGCTGTACAGAAAGCGGTCCCACCACCTCGCGCAAAGACACCCTCCAACAGCGGTATGCCTACCAAGCCAGCGACCATTGGTAGATCATCACAAGCACCTAGCCGTGCCGGAACGGTTCGCGGTAGTGCACCACCAGGCCGCTCAAAGACTCCTGTATCGAACTTTGGGCAAAGCGTATCCGCCGCAAGCATGTCACGTAGCACCTTTGCCCAGTCTGTCGGTCCATCACATTTCGGTGCCTCAGTATCGGTGGCATCTGCTCAGAAGAGCCCCTCCAAAATTCCTTCTCGTACGGGGATGAACGGTACGCACACTGGCAGGATGTCACCCGAGAAGCGACCACAGCTTTCACGGGAAGACTCTGCCACGATGCGCAAGATGGCGCCGCCCATGGCTCCTCCACCACGCATGAAGGATCTATTCGTACCTCCAGAGCCCTCATCTGTGGAGACACCGATGAACCGTTTTGAATTCAACCGTGGGGAGCGCAGTGAGAGCATCGTGCGCCAAGTAGCACCAGAGGATCCCTACGATGACCGATCGTACATGGGCCGCACTATGCGTGGAGGCTACACACCTACATATGCACCACCGTCACTCTCGTCCGCTAGCAGCAGACAAATATCACAAACCTCGTCCACTGGCACTGCTGCTACGGGCATGACCATGCAATCGGGCTCAGAGAACTGGGAGACGTTTAGTGAGCAATCAGACGAGCCACCGGAGGAAGAAGTCGACTTTCACGCCTACCGGCGGCAGATGAAGCGCTACACACCCGACGGAGGCCACGGCGTAGCCAGCCCGGGACGCATTCAAGGCAAGAAAGTCCGCGGTATACGTAGCGTCGACACGGGCGAGCTCTTGACAGAGCAAGACGGTCGCATGGTACGCGTTATCGAAGGCTCAGAAGCGGGCTGGACGACCGACGGCGACGACCGGTACTGAGGAAACTCTTTCCCGTGGCAGCGACACACTCCACTTGGACCCTTCATTCTCTCATGTCGACATGACTGCATGCATTCTCATGCGATCCACGACGCTTACTACCGCTACGGCCGCTTTGACCTTGAGCTCGTTCACGCTTCAGCCTTGTAGTTACCTCTTCCTTGTAATCGTGTGCATTTCTGGCGGCTCAACTCGGCGCTAAAAGGACCCTGAAAATTTTCACTTCGACTCATGCTTGCAAGTCGTTGCCAAACGACGCACGAGCGGGACTGGGATATTCGCCACGTAGGCGATGTCGCTGCATGTCACTCCCTCTCCCGCAATGCGACCGGTGACCGACCCGCGCCCGTTTTCGGTAACGCGAGCATGAGTACCTGCCCAGGTGGCACCCTTTTTTTTGCATTTTCTTCATATCACTTGCGTCCTTTTTAGCGGCAGGGTTGCGGATCATTGGCGTTGGGGTGGAATTGGAACCTCGGAAACGTTTGTCTGGGATAGCGCGCCATGCGCTACCTGCGTTTGTGTAATTGTTTGCGCTGTCAAATTTTCTTGTGCGAGGACGAAGCGAGAGATTGGTGCACACGGCCCGCCTGATGTGAGTAAGAGGCAGATCTCTATATCTCTCTCTCTCTCTCTGTGTGTGTGTGTGTGTGTGTGTGTGTGTGTGTGTGTGTGTGTGGGTGTGTGTGCTGGCCAGGAGACATGTACTATTACGATTGAACAGAATTCAGAAACGCATTCATAACCATGTGTAGCCAACTGTGAGTCGAGGAATAATGATGAAGCTGAAACAAATGCAAGCGCACGCAGTGGATAGGATGCCGAGAGCCAAGAAAGAGCTTCTTCGGTGCGATAGACGAGATTCCGTTCCTTCCTGTTTTGCGCGTACGAGCAACCGTGCGACAGAGGGCACTCCGTTCCTTCCTGTTTCGCACAAGAGACCCCGTAGGCTCGATAAAGCAGGTGGCAGTTGCTCTGACTGTGCCCTATTATGCAAGGCCGTTGGGAGCCTCAACTGGCAAGATTCCGACTAATTCCGTTGCGAACATGTGCCCTTGGGAGTTTCCGCTTGAAACGACTTGCAAGGCTGCCTGTGTGGCGTCGGTGGTATTATGACGACGTTCAAAAAGCGCCGGTTATCTCGAGTGGGAATAAAGTTTGCCTGTCCACTCCACACGGCACCATGTCTTTTTCTCTGGAGCAGGAGGAGCGGGCATGCACCCCGCAGGACGGATGGGGTGCTAGCGTGCGAGACGGCGTGGACGCTGCAAGACAGGAATTACATGCGTGTGAAGCGAGATATTGGCAAGAGATAAGGATGGCACGTCTGACAGGCCCGGAGCGCTTCCTACAAGCCAGCCATGACCGGAAGGCAGCGCAGTCTTACCGCGCATCGCGCTCTGCATGCCCGGCTGCATGGCCTGCACGCCACGTACAGTCATCGTTTGATGTCTAGGCAGATCAAGGGGTCATGGTGACGGGTTGGGTTAGTGTAGAGCGCTGTTCGTCGAGTGAATGCCAGGACGACGACTGAGCGACGTGTGTGCGGTGGCTCGACTCGACTCGACCCGACTCGACTTCAGGTGACCGTCTGTCTCATACGATGGCGGGCTTCCACCTTCCAGAAGGCACGCGGCGTGGGGCGGCAGGGCTGAGGGCGGAGGTGGCGGCTAAGGCCAATCAGGGGATGCCCGGAGGCGATCACCTCTGTCGAGTGTTGTGCATGCGGGACCGACCGGGGCTGTGAGATGCAAGACGTCGGCCTCATGTGAGGCGTGGCCGTGATCAGCGTGGCCGTGGCAGGCAGAGGACACGCAGTCTTATCCTCAGCCGCCAGTATCTGGTCCGAGAAATGGGCTTGGACGTGGGCTCTGTGCTCAGGTGTGTCCCGAGGCTTGATAGCCAGCCTGGAGCACTCCCACGCGCCGCCTGTCCCTTATTACCTACTTATCGCTGCCCGATAACCCTGAGACTCTCCCCCCCCCCCCCAACGTCATCCGCCCTTATCACCACCGGGGTACTGCCTCGACTACACAGTCATACTACTTACCTGTCCAACGTCCTCGTCTTTTTAAATCTGTATATACCCTCTCCTCGTGTGCGCAGTGCGTCGGCGATCCTCGGCACACGTATACCCTGTAGTCTGGTGCTGCCCTTGCAGACCCGTCCAATCGCCAACCAGCAATAACGTAAAGAAATCCGACGGCCGCACGTCACAGCCAGCCTAGCCAGCACCAGCCGTACCTGGATCGATCCAAGCTGTTAGTCACGGGGGAAACGCCTTCAGGGCCCAAGCCGACGAGAATGATGTACTCGCCAAGGTCCTTTCCCTACCTCCAGTCATCTCCACCACGCACTACCAGACCAAAGTCCGACAAGATGGGTACGCGAACGCGATCCAGTCCGTCCCCGAAAAGTGTCATGCCTGTCGCAGCAGAGACCAACACGCAATCTATGAGTAAGAACATGTCCATTTCGCATACCGAGGCTGCTACCACACAACCCGTCGTTATTCCGCCCCGGACACCTCTCAAGTCGGCAACTTCGGCACAGACTGTGAGGATGAGAGGACAGAACGGAGGCAGACCTGCACGCCACTCGCAGAGCCATGATGCCAAAGCCTTACCACCCGCCGTTGCAGCCTTGCTGGCTGTTACCGCCATCCCCAAGATGCCTGCACGCCGACGACCACGCACTACAACAGACAGGAGGATATCCATGGACGAGTTGATACAGGAGTGGAAGCAGGACGATTCCGACACTCCGCCTTCACTTGTGGGCTCGCCCATGGACCTGCTACTCGGTCGCGTGGACGAGTCGGACGACGAATACAACAGCGTCCTGAGCATGGAGCAGGAAAAGGGCTCTTTCCTGACCTCAAGATCCATCTCGAGCGACTCAATATCTACTCTACCGCCTTCTTTGGATTTTGAGGACCCGTCGTTCGCATCGCATTGGGATAATCTCAGTACACCAGATTCGCTCGGCAGGAAGTTACTGCCTGACCGCAGGGAGAAGATTGTCTCATCACCCCCAAAGGAAGACTGCGTCTTGGACCATCCGCTGCTGCACTTTGGTCCTGACGAATGCGAGGACATCATCAGAACAGACATCATCGAGACTGTCACTCCAGTGCCTTCCAACGAGCGATTTCGGTCATTCAAGTCCAACTTGACTGCATCACTTCAAGCGCTCAAGTCCGCCGCGAAATCCTTCTCCAACTTCACAGCTCCCAGTGTTCCGCCGGATGACTTCCTCACCCGGTCGTTGTTGGCGCCCAACTACACAAGTGAGATGCGACCAAAACACGTTGAAGGCCTACCATCTCCAGAACTACGACGTTACCTCAACCCACAGCCTGCGCCAATCTCACCAACCGAATTGTCAATGCATCTCCACGACTCCCTTACCCTCGACGCCGACGCCGAACCCCACGCGCCGATGATTCAAATGCAGACTTACGAACGCCGAGGTCGATCGCCAAAGTCGCGCCGGAGTCGCGCCACGGATCCCTTTTCCGAAGCAGGACGAGTCCTGCCCACCGATGCACCGACCGTCCGGCAGCGCGAGCCTCGCGAGAACAGCGACTTTCTACGTGTCATTGTGCTCGAAATGAACATGCGCCGCGTAGGCAAGCTCGACACAAAGGCCGTCGGCAAGGCACGTATTTGGTTACCGCCAAGAAAGCCTGGGTCTAGTCGGGCACCTTCCGTTCACGGCTCAAGCGGTGTGCCGCTTAGATGGACTCCTGTTACCGTGTGAAAATGCACTACGGTTAGACACAATTTCACATCACGCCGTGTCAGCGACATTCGGTTGCGTCAACCAACTTTCCAAGGTTGGGCATGCATGCACACAGGCCTTGGTACCGTACCCTCGATACGTTCACACGACAACGACACGATGACACGAAGCGAGACGGAGCTGCATGCATGCATGCTGCGTGTCGCTCCACCTACGTAGCGCATCGCAATGCACGGAATTCGATCCTTGGTCATTGGTGGGCGCCTGGTCGCTGGTCGCTGGTCGCATTGGCGAAAGGTCGATCCCGGCATCAGGTTCTCCGAGGGGATCGCATCACCCGCTGCGGTATAGTGCGCGAGCGGACCGGATTCTAGTGGAGCCTCCGATTCCGCGCCATTGAGCGAAGAATTCCTGGTCTCGGTATAGGGTCACGTCACGGGCTGCACCGTTGGACTGGGTTCAGGATTTCGATTGCGGATACTGTGGACATGGGGGTTAGTTGTTCCTGCCTTGCGTGCACATGGGTTACGCACAATGCCAGAAGAGGAGGCAGCAGCAGCAGGTTTATCGGAACCAAGAAATCAAGTCATACAGCAGGAAGGTTGGCCGCGCGCGACGTCGCTCGGCGATACGCACGTTTCGGTGGTTCATCGGGAACGCGTGATATCGACACACGACACACAGCTGTCGCGGATAAACGTCACTTGCCGCATACACGCACACAAGCGCCAGCCTCTCCCCTTTCCGTTGTTGCGCAACGGCTGCGAATACCCACCCACCGGTCAATGACTACAACTCGATCATTCTCGCTTGCGCCCGATGCCCACTTTGGTATTTTCCAAGGCACGACACACACGCACACCCCACTCGGCAGTTCCACAATGCCGGGTCTCGCCGACGCCAGTTAGAGTAGTGACAGTACGACGCAAGCGCAAGAGTGGGGGTACGTAAGCATGTTTTCGTGCGTGTTACATGTTTATACCGAGCAACGGATTTGCAGAGGCTCGATTGGCTGTGCCGAGGGTCTACGAGAGTTTTCCGAGGTGGGTACTCTTCTTCGTCTATTTTTCCCCAAACTCTCCTCTGTGGACTGATGTCTTTCGTACAACGCATATTAGCGGAAAGCGGGAGTTTCCACATTTTTGCTCTAGTCTTTTTTTTTTCTCCCCTTGTTTTTTTCTTTGCGAGTTTGGAGTTTTCGAAGCATGGACATGGGCATGGGTCGGTGGTGCATAGAGTTTTGGCGTTTTTTTTTGTTGCGCGATGGGAGCAAGCATATGACGGTCAAGCGCTGACCGCTACCTTTTTTTCAAATTCTGCGTTTTTCAGCGTCGCATATCTATCATCATCATCGTCATCACCAATATTCGCATCTACATGGCATCATCGCACATTAGCGATGTTAGAACAGCTCAGACTTCACAGTCGCCATTGTTTTCGGCATCGTATCGTAGCGTATCATATCATATCACCTTGGGCATTTCGCTCCGAATGGCAGGTGTATTAGGAAGAAACAAACAACAAGTATATAGTCAAAACAATTTAAAATATGGAATTCATGTCAAAGACTTATGGTGCGCTGGTGGTTTGACTTGGTGTTTGGAGAGTTGTAGTAGGAAGTTGATGTACTTGTGTATTTTCATATTTGCATTAATCCTTATATACGCCATAGTCTTCCATGAAGACCAGCAAACACGTCTCCGATTCAGAGTCCCAGGGGAACATTCATTTTTAAACCAGCAACCAGACGTGACTGACTCTTAGCCGCGTTGCTGTGGCCAACTCGATCTTACTTCAACAACGGCCCGCGGGGAGTTCAAGATACAAGTCAAACTTGCCTTTTCTTCAATGTATAATACGATATCAGACTGTGCGGTCTAAAGGAGTCAGATACTGGCTTGTGGTTCATAAGAAGGGCGTTTCGTTGTTGTTGTTGTTGGCGATGATGCTGGCTAGAGGACTAGTAGTACTTGCTTTGTTGCATGGGCTAGACGACATCTTGTTCTGTCTAAGTGTAAGTGTAAGTGTAAGTGCAAGTGCAAGTGTACATACGTCAAGGCTGGGATATTTGACCCAAAACCTGCTCGTTTCTCACTGCCTTTACTAGCTTGTTACTGCTTGCAAGCTTTTGTCTTGCATCTTATCTTTGCGCTTGCAGTTGCACCGTGTATTCTAGTTACAACAGGGTTGTTAAGTTAGTTGGTTACATCTTCGCGGCCGTTGAACCTACCACGGGCGAGAGAAGAAGTATATCTCGTACAATGGTGTTGAAGATATAAAAGTGCAAAAAGAAAATGGGAATGGACGGGATGCAAAGTAGGTTCAAAGTCAGAACATCTGTCATGTCTCTCTATTATACGGGAATAGCAAAAGAAGAGGTTGTTAGAAAACCTGGAAGCAAAACGGACGTGTAGTCCGACAAAGGGCAAAAAAGAAACTGTTGTGCTGATGCACTGCATTTATGACCTACGCAGGGATCGCTGAATGTTTGTTAGTGTCAATGTTCGAACGGCGTTGTGTTGAGATGTTACTTACAACCTGCAATCTCTTGATATCGAACGAGTCGTAGTCAAGCGCCTTGCCATTGGGCCAGCAGGCCAGTTGTTGCTGGTTTTGATGAAGAAAAGGGCTTAATTGATGTACATATACTACAAAAAATATTCATCACGCGACGATTTCATGCAAAATGCTTGGTGCCTGGCTAGAACGACGAAAATCTGTGTGCGGCGGGGCAACTAGGAGGGGCATGGTAGAGAAGCAAGCTAGGTGGGGTAGAACTAGGACAAGAATAACGTCTACCAATCAGCTGCCGACATGAACATCAGACGCCGCGAACATGCATTACTGCGATCAACGACTAGTGAGAGCTACCTCTTTGAGCAAGTGTACAACGCCGTAGACATGCATGACTGTGATCGATAGCCAGTTGTAAGAGTCACCTTTCCAAGCAATTGTCCGACGCCGCACACATGTATGACACAGTAATCAAGGGTTTCATTCGCTATACTTCCCTCTCGAGGCAATCGTTGTTCTGTTTCGGACGCTTGGCTGTAAAAGAAGGTGACACTTCAAAAGCAAAGGGTGTTGCAGTGCTGCCGCAACAACGAGGAGGCTACAGTAGCCAACTTGGCAAACCGTTACTTAGCACTTGTAACAACCCCATTGGTCACGCCTACAGCTACGATGTCGACATTATACGAGAGCGAGTTCTTTCATGTGCATCGAGGAAGAAGGATCGTGAGGGTCATAACTGCAGCTGCGACGGGATAGAGGGTGCAGGCGCATCTGCCTCGTGCGCAGCGGCTGCAGGTAGGGCTCCAGGCCGCCAGTCGCCGCGCGAGCGCGCACTCGATCTGCACCACCACGACAAGCCTATCTAGGTAGGCACGCAGCCACCTGGGTTGTCACTTCACACTAATTGGCCCACGAAAAGCGTCTAGGAAAAATACGCATTCATACAACACATCACTATATCTGTATCTTCTCTTGTGATTGATGTGCATAGGTCTAGTAAGAAGTAACGTATACGGTACAATAAGCTCAACAACAATTCTCATTGAATTCAAGCCACCGGCGCCCTCCACAGCAGTGCCAGTCGCAGCGTTGGTCCTAGTATCTTACCCATACGCACTCTTTCGTCCTGTAGCACAGGCGAAGCTGCGTCATCTTCCATTGCATCATCCTCCTGCTAACGACCTAATCTCTTCCTGTCTGCAACAGCTCTATCTTTGGCAACACGTTTCGATCGTGCTTCCTTTAGTTCTGAGAAGTTTATTATATTCGCCCTTCCCGGGACGACTGACTACGTTGATCGTCGAGTGTTGGCTTCATAGTGGCATACCCTATATGCGATCGCTGTGGCAACGTGCATATCATTATTAAAATGGTTCGTGTATGAATCCAGGGTGAGCCCTTGATGCTTGGGAACCGCGGCAGGCAGGACGCCCCATACTCACTCGAAATACTAATCTACGCTACTTATACTGCAGTATACACTGCTCGATACGACCAGTGTTAGCCCCAGTCCCACCCTGCAGCAAGCAACCGCTAGTATCGTTCTACGAAACAACACATTGTATTCATACAAGTAGTATGTCCTCATAGATGCCTTTGCCATCGAATAGCTGCTTGCGTTGTTGCCATTCCATATCAGAAACAAATATCCTATACATGTACTGGTATCCATTGCCGCTGCGTCGAAGACCTAGGACCCAGCGGCACTCGGGGATGAGACACAGCCTATCGCCGCACCGCCAAGAGGGTAGCGAATCTTCAAACATGTGCCCCACGATATTTGATCCAACAACAAGATAGGGAAGATGCTCGAAGAAGCTGCTTAGTTTCGCAATCGAAGAGGGACTCGGAATGTTGGGATTTACTTGTTGAGCTGAAACTCTGCTGCTGCGTCGTTGACTTTTCCTTCTTGATTTCCTGTTGCATCGAAGGAACTCTTCCAATGTTGCGCTGTGCTCGGATGAACATGAACCTTTCCTTGTATCAGCGTCCCAAAAGTT
Source organism: Alternaria panax (assembly GCA_019702505.1). Lineage (NCBI taxonomy): Eukaryota > Fungi > Ascomycota > Dothideomycetes > Pleosporales > Pleosporaceae > Alternaria > Alternaria panax. Next base: position 3,915,293 of record JAANER010000004.1, read on the forward strand.
GAGACAAAGGTAATCGCGAAATCTTCATATATGAGCTTGTGCGTCAGCGTGAGGTATGCACATAAACCTCAGAGCTGCTTTGATTCTTGCATCGACCTCAAGAATGGCAGCACCTCTGGGTTCCTTCTTTCTTGCACTGAAGGGACTTGCACCGTCGTGATCACTTGTCCCATCGCCAGCGCGTTATGTATTCTTAACCCAGTACATCTTACGCTGATGTCAAATAAACTTTTTGGCGCTCCCCACTTTTTTTCGTACTGTGCGGTACATCGACGACAAATACCAATAGACGATTTGTGGTATATTCCCCCCATTGAAGTACCTTGGGCAAGGATATCATACTTGCTTTCTGGCGCTCCCCGATTTTTATCCTGTCCACTCCATTTTTTTGACTTCCACGTCGGAACCCAAGACGGTACTCCCTCGACGTTACTAGGCCCGCTTTCCAAGATTCTCAGAGGGTATGATTGCGGGTAGGGATCAAAAAGGATCCAAACAGCAATCCGGTGATGGAATTCATCGTCTGTGTGTTCGAATTGATCTCTTGTTATGGAAAACAAGATATTATCATGACAATTACCCATGTGGGTAAAGCCATGCACTCCGTTGATCCTATCTTTAGGATTGCTAACTCCGAAATTCCCACTCATACAGCTCAGGTATGTAAGCAGACGACTCGCATGAGATGTTTTGGACGGGTCATATCCCTTATGGAACATCCCGTGGACAATGAGGGAGATGTGGGTTTGGGAAAGTATAGATGGTGCATCTTGAAACATGCAGTGTTGCGCCAGTTCGAGGAACTTGCGATATCCGAATTTCATATAGCCGCATTGCATGACTGGGTCCTCTTTTGGAAGCGTGGCTTCCTGGATGACCCAAACGCGTCGCCACCATGGCTGTGAAGCTATGATTTGTATTCCGAGAGCCTGCAGTTCATCAGGAAGCCAGTCGCCATTTGTTTTCTGGCCGTGCAGATGCTCTTTATCCATAATGTAGTTCATGGCTGCAAGCAGTGCTGTGTCGATGATTCTTCTTTCACTTGTCAAGACTGCTGCAGTGTCTTCTTCTGGGGGCAAGAGAGAGTTGGATCCTGTGGGTGTCGGGACTCCTCTTGATTGATCATTTCGAAGTTCCTTTGGCGTATTGGACGTTGACACGCATACATCGATTACAGATCCCAGCCAAATGCGTACCTCCATGGCCTTTTCGTATATGCTGCTCATTCGTTGCACTTGTGAAAGAATTTCTTCGCGATTAGACTGGTCGATACAAATTGCATCAACCCAAAGTATGCGCTCTAAATCGCGGTCTCGTAGATGTCGTAGTGCTCCCTCCAGATTTGTCGTTACTTGGAATGATTCATAGCAATCCGCCCCTTCGGAGGGAGCAGATGGCCCTGTACGAGCAATTTCACTCGCTGGGAGTTGATGGTAACCAAGCTGAATAGGAATTTTCCGTTTAGCATCGCCCCATGCGTATGACAATGCGGTATACTCTGTTTCAGATCGCCTTTTAAGGATATTGGCATGATAAATCGTACAACAAATGCAATCACTGAAGCCACCTGGATGCAGGCATATGAGTCGAGTTTCAAACACTCCACGGGAAGACTCGGAAAGTGGTCGGTATGAGAAAGCATTTCGTAGGCTACTCATTTTCTTGATGAAGTGAGTGGGGGAAAAAAATCAGTTGAACAGTTGTAAGAGGATGAGAACCGCTACAAGGCCAAGTTTGGGGGTTTGATTACCAAGACCGGTGAAGCAAGGTGACGAATCGTAGAACCCGACCAATCCTACTCATACATCTGTATTGCTTGCCTCACAAACTTAGCTTGGCATCTTTCATTGTAAGCAGGCTGCATGCGAACATTTTAGGAGGGACGCTCAGGGTGCGGGGCAGTCATGGCAGTGAAAATGACGCTTTACCTCAAATATCCTAGGCGCACATCAGTCGCAGATTACTAACTCATCGAAGCCTGACATGATATTCCCGGTAAGCCAACCACTCGGAAGCATTGTAATGCACTTAGAGTTCGGCTTCTGAGCCTCTGCCGCGATCAACACCTTGACAGCAGTTACCCGGATAGGCAGTGTGGAGCAGTCATTACGTATGTGGCTGGACGCGCTAAACCAGCATCCCTGCATCCGCGATCTTTTGCTTTTGAGAGAAAGTTTTGACAGTTATCCACAGTCTTTTAGGTAGTTGCCTATCCAGGGAGTTGAAGCTAGGACTGACTATTGGGAGCTAGATGTTGCGATGGGCTTTCTTGTGTTTGCGCTCACTTTTGGTTAGACTTTGGGTTAGATCCTACCTATACACGGTCGAATGCAAACTACATACAACCCAACAATCTCTCCTGAACATTTCACACAAAAATGTCCAGGGTCTTAGTTGATTCTGTACACTGTGTATCTCCCACACACGTCGTATTCCCAACACTAGAGTAGTCGATGTGGCCGTCACGTGCAATTCTGCCAAGTCATGGATAGGTGCAGCCGGTCAATCGACAACGTTTTTTTTCTCCCCTCCAAAACTTGCCTATCTGGGACACCTCGGTAGAGACAGTGTGTAACTATTAGCACCTCCGTTACCCAACAAAGTCAATCAATAGGCAACAGAATAGATACATTCTTTTTGGATGCTGTGCTAATCAGCGCTAAAGACGCGACAGGGTAATGTGCAGAGTAAAGTTAGTTCTATGGCTGCTCAGATATGATGGGTTCTGCGCCGTGTCATTTTTACGGCATCATGATTTGCGGTATACACCCTATCCAGGCAGCTCACCAGTATCTAGCATGTTCATTCTAGTTGACTACATGAATTGAGAAACTTCTTTTTACTGCGTAGCTACGCTGAGTGTTTGTAATTGGCATGTGTAATAGTTTTGGCATAAAATGATCACCATCACAATGATGAGAAAAAAAAGAAATCTATTATGCAACCTCTGTACATCTTCTACAGTTCAGATGCAAGTAAGACAAAGTTTCTGTCCGTAATCCTACATACTGCCGCATTTTTTCCCCTTCTCCCTTGCCGTACTGCGCCAGGTCCCGCGACAACAAGGTCATCACAATACGCTATACGCCCACCAACGAAAAAGGGGACCCTAGAGGTATAACACCAACTCTCTACACTATCAACATTACCATGAAAACGTACCGAATCCTTTTACGACACACTATGCGTAACTAGCCCATCCCATGTACAGCACAGCCAAATTTTTCTCATCTGTAGCCTGCTGGATGAGCTCATTGACCGTCGCCTTGGTACTGAGTGTCTTGCTCAGCTTCTTCTCCACTACGCTAAGCGCTCGCCCAGCTTCACCGGCTTGGTCCTCCTTCTCCCTCTTCTTATTGCTCTCCTGCTGCACACCCACTACTTGTTCAACAGCCTCTTGGCCCGATGGCGCAGGTGTGCCTCCGGGTGCCACGGTCGTAGAACGTGCGGTACCATTTGCACCGGTCTCTTGGTTGGCTTCTTGCATGCGCATCGCTTTCGTAGGCGTCACGCTCCAGTTGACGAGGGGATCGTATCGCAGGACGTTGAGGAGCGTCATGATGGACTCGCGTTCCTCACGCAACGTATCCATGGTGAACTCACAGCAACGGCGGAAGACACCCTCTGTCTTCGTGTAGCCCATACCGTCGACTAAATCGCGCGTGAGGCGAAACGGCACGACCTCCGGTACCGGTAGAACGCGGCCAGCTTCGAAACTCACTCCAAGATCGATGTGTACGACTTCGCCGGACTTTTCGTCGAGAAGGATATTGTGACAATGGCGGTCGCCGAGACCGAGGACGTGGCCTAGGATGGAGATGGCGGCGGTGGAGCGCGTGTATGCGAGCCGGCGCTCGAACCATTCGTCTGGATCTTGGAAGCGCTCTAAGAGGAAGTAGCGCATAACGGGGTGGAAGTTATCGGCGACCTTCTGCCAGACTTTGACGCGTGTGGTGAGTGAGTCCTGCTGGCATGCGCCGATTTCTTTGCGACACTTCTCAGGCTTGTAGTCGTTTGGGTAATACTTCTCGTGCGCTGGCATGACCCAGAGATGTAGCGGGATGGTATTCTGCACGAACTCCATAAGGCCGGAGCGTGTCGAGAGCGGTAGGACCTTATAGGTGCGGATTCCGAGGTTGCGTATGCGCGTCGCGGTGTGATTTTTCAGCAAGCGCGAAACTTGATCGAACACTTGCTCCATGATTGCGTCTTGACGTAGATCGTCGTTTCCGGATTTGAACTAACATGGTCAGCATTTGCTTCTGCTTCTGCTTCTGCTTCATCATTCCGCTTCATTGCTTACCAGCTGCTTGTACGGTTTGCCATCAGTGCCCTTGGCAGTAATAACCTTAGGCGCACTAAGTCCATTCGCAATCGTCATGGTCGACTTGAAGCCTGCGATCCTGGGTAGGTCGCTGTAATTCATATTTGGCCGGACCTCGATCTGGAGAGTAGCAGGCGGTACGTTGAGCTTCGGTATCCTGTTCACCAGCTCTCGCGATTCTTTGTACCGATCAAGCGGCAGCTCCCGGCCTTGCTGAGTGCTCTCTTTCTCGCCCTTAAACATGGCGAGGTGGTGATATACCTCGTTGGACTGGAAAATAGAGCTCCAGTACGACCGGCCCCTCTTGTCGGTGCTGAGTGCCGTCGCAAGGCCACCTGCGGCTTTTTGGCGAGATTTTGCGGATTCATCTTTGGCTCGGACGACATCTTCCCTAGAGGTGGCGGCTACCTTCATCTAGATAGTTGTTAGCGAAAAGTACTTGTGGAATTTTTGCCTACTAAATAGGCAGAGGAATTGTAAAATCTGTGGTAGAGCTACCCATGTAGGCATCAAAATATGGCAAAACTTACCTGGATCGCGAAGATTTGGTGCATGCCATGAAATGGATGGTCGACGCAGATACGGAAGACTAGCTCCATTAGCAGATGCTGAAAGTCGTTCTCCTCGGCTTGCAGCCGCGACGACAGCTGATTCATTAACAACGCAAACTTCCCGCTAGGCACGTCCTTGAGATAGGCCTTGACAGCTTGGTTCGCTAGCGGAGTATCAGAATACTCTAGCCATAGGGAGAACACTCGAAGGGCGTCATGATTGTACTCGTCACTAGCGAGCAGGGACAGCAAATAGTTTTCGAGACACTGGCGCAGGAATTGCTCACGACCTTTGCGCATCCTTTCGTATTCCACATTATCGAGGTCGTACCAGGTTTTTGCACGGCGAGCATTTCGGTGGTAAGTCTCGCGCATACCTTTGCTCTTGTCGGTCTTGGATAACTTCGCAAAGTCGTGGTACTCTTGCAGTTTTCGGTCCATGACCGTCTTGATGCGATTCATATCTTCCGCGGCTTCAGGGCTCTGTAGTTGCTTGTCACAGAAGAGAGCGAACTCGTGGAAGACCTGGCCCGGGCCTAAGCCCTCCTTTTGACCTTTGAGTTCGCGAATCGCTGGTTCCAGATACTCTTTCATAATTGCGTCGGGTTTGGCGAGGCGAGCTTCAGCAAGATGATGACCCTGGTTGTGTTAGTAACGACAAACATGTAAGAGTCTTTTGTTCTTTACCAGTCGAGCAAGCAACACGGGCAAGCTTAAATCGATGTTTTGTGAGTCGAAGTCGGCGTGGTCGATCAAATGCTGACGCATTCTTATTGATATCTCGGTCTCGCCCTGTTCCCAGAGTACGTTTGCCACTTCATGCTGGGCCGTAGCCTCAATGTCTAAACCAATAGCTTTACATTCTGGGACGATGTCGGAAAGATAGGTAACGCTCGCGAGCGATTCTTGAAGCGCGCCATGCTTCCTGCAAAGGCTCGACGAGGAAACGAGAGCTTCTACCTCCATACCCCGTATAGTCGCAGTACGGGTGTGCAGTGAGTCGACGAGTGCAACATTCGTGCCAATTACATTGAATAGCGTTTCACGACATGATAGAAGCTGGCGGACGTCGTTGAATCTAACAATGGTGAGTAGACTGACTTTTGCAGGGTGGATAAAGTACTTACTCGCCAGCCCGCATCCACTTCTCTCGAGCCTTCATGCGATCCCACATGTCCATCAAATGCTCTGGTCGCTCAGCTTTGATCACCTCGTCTGCCTCTGTGAGCGCTCCTAGCGTTCGCAAGCGGATCTTCGTAGCTATCGATGAACTGTCCTTACCGCATAGAAAGCTCATAGTCGCTTGCAGCTGTCGGTCGAAGTTTTCCTGAGCTTCCGCCGCGCTTTTCGCAAAATGCAATCCTTGGAATGCCTTGAACAAGGTACTTGCCTCGGTATGGTTCACTTCAGGCGCTTTGATATCCCACTGGCTCAGTTTGCGTGCAGTGTGAAGTGTACTCTCAACTACATCGTCTCCGGCATCGCGAAAGTGGTCGTTCGAGAGCAGAGAGTGCGTGATACTGTTCATGTTGAGCGTGATGAGGGACTTGACTGTGCCACGTGAGTCTACCGCTTCAAACTCGTTGCGTCGACGCATTTGACTATCGAGACGAGCACCGCGGAAGAGAAGACTCTTAATACCATCTCCCTCGTAGTCAAGGCGATCTAATACTGAGAGCAGACTGGAGCCACGATCCACTCCGTAGAACGAATCTGGTTCGTCAAGGTTCTTGTAAATCGAAAGCTGAAGTTGGAGAGGCACTTTTGGAGGATCGACCCTGACTGACGATCTCCTTGTGGTACTCTTGATGATCGGCTGACCAGAAGACGCCTCAGCAAACAAAAGCGCGGTCCTGAACATGCCACAATCGTTCGCAGCCTGTGAAGCCTCGAGATAGTCGACGTCTAACCACTTGTCTCGTTCCACCCTAGTGACCTCTTTCGGGACCGGTTGACTTCGCAGGTAGAGGATAGATTGTATCAGAATACGGACGTGTGGTATGGTGGTTGAGCTACACTCACGGAACCAAGTCGCCACCGACTTGGAGACGATATCATGAACATCGCGTTCTGCTTCATATTCGTCTAGTAGCACGAGATGAAGTATGTAGGGCAATAGCTTCTCCGCCATGTGATTGATACCGCGGAGCAAATCTGAAAGGGCGCCCAGTATGGGGTCATCGATTGCGACTCTGCAAAGTGCCATCGTCAGTTCTCTAACCCAGTCGGATACTGGCTTCCTCGGCATGGTTGAGACGGCTTCGCGCAAACCATCTGCCACGGGTTGCGATGTGTTTTTCGACTCTGGAGGCTTGAACAGGAGGGCTTTACCAATGGCCTCTGGAATGACTCTATGCATCTCACTCATGTACGGTGAGTCAGGAACCAAGCGAGAAATTAAGCGTCGTACAGCATCCTCTGCTAGGCTGACCTCACTGCGGTCGTCACTGTAGAACAAGTCGATGACCTCGTTGACAATAGCCTCCCTTGATGACTTTCCTGGAACAGACTTTGAAGTCTGGACTGATGACCAGGGCCGGGCCTGGGCGGAGCTTTGTTTGACCTCACCGTAAGCGCTATATGCTCGACCTAAGACTCGTGCCGTCCACAGCAGATAGCCTTCGCCGACTTTGCTTCTACGACAGGATTCCCAGACTAGGGGTGCATATTCTGCAGCGTCGCGATCTAATCCAAGGACATCGTCTCGGGCATTTGAAGCGGGGCGGAAGTTCTGGCAAAGTAAATCCAAAGCAACATCTCGCGACGTCTTATTCAAGAGCTTGCGTCCCGATCGCACGTCGTCTAGTATCTCTAACAGAAGCTTGCTTTCTTCGCTACCTCGAATCGAATTACCTTCGGCAGTGACCTGAGAAGCAGTAGTAGTGATGAGTTTGAAGGCTTTGATGGCGGATGACCGTTCTGTGTCAGTGATTGCCTGGGCATGAGCCTTGAGGTACTCGGCAAGCCACGCATGAAACCTATTGGCGGCGTTCATGGTTGCCACATGCTGTGACTGCTGGGTGGTACTATCTTGAGAAGAGCCCAGAAACACTCGGAGAGAGATGAGAATCGACAGGCCGATACCCGTGACGAAGCTGAGTTGTTGGCGAAGATACTGGGCGCCGTGTTCGAAAAGATACTGCATGATACCCACCGTATCCTCGGCGCACTGCATGTCGGTGAGAAAAGGGCGCAGGGACTGGAGTGTCATTTGCAGCGGGTAACCTTCAAGAGCTACAGATCCAGCCAGGGCGACGATGATTCGAATCTTCCGGATCATCGATCGGGCGTAGAGTGAGCCGAGAGCCGGGTGGATTCGATCAAGTAAAGAGCGCATAACATATGTATATGTGCTTGGGGACCAGAATCCAGCTGGTCTATCGCCTGTTCGCCTACATAAACGTTCGAGCTGATCCGGCAGGTAAAAGGCGGAGAAAGACGGCTCGATGCCAATATTCAGGCCTTGCGCTGACTGACTGATTTCGGCAATCTCAGCTAGGACTGCTGCTGCGGGATTGAAGGCTGGCTTCTTGTCCAGCGATTTGGGGAGGCGTTCTTCGTGATTGATAGTTTGAAACATGTGACCTAAAATTTGAGGAAAGTGCTTCTGTATCAGACCGTAGTATTTGTCGCTGCCGACCATGTCTTTCAACAGGTTGCCGAAACTCGAATCTGCTCTATTCCGAGCGGAGCCTCTGCAAGTATCCCATGCAATAGTATATGCGACTGCCTTGCCGATGTTTCTCGACAGCAGGTCTTGAGCTGACATGTCCAGTTGGTCGGCCAGAAAGTCCACCTCACCCTTGCGTCCAAACATGATGGCTTGGCCCACCACCTCGGCTTCAATGTCACGGAGGAGATTAGGAAGCGAAGCATAATCAAAGATCAGGAAGGGAATACGACTGACTGGCTGACCCCGATCCAGCCACGTGTAGATGACTTGCGGAGCGAAAAGCCTGAGAAGGCTTTGCGAATCGACAAGACCTCTGGATCGAGCGACGTTGGAGATGCATCGTTTGGCATGATCGATAGCTCCGGCGATGGTCCCCGCGGTTGCGAAGATACGATACACGCTATGTCGCAACAGCGTATGCCACCGAGATGCTAGTCGCGACAAGACAAGCAGCCGAACAGCAATGCCTTCAAGACCCTCGTCATCTCCTGGTAGGCTACTGTCAACGTCTTGCAAGATCTTGTCATGCTCTGATAGTACAAAGTCTTCGAACATCCTTGGCAGGTGCTCAGCAATATGATATTTCACGGTCATGTCGCCTTTTGAAAGAAGCTCGAATAGACTGGTCCGTACGGATGGAACTTTGCGGTTCTGCGCAAAGTCGGGATGGTGTTTTAGTAGCCCATGTAGGAAGACCGCGATCGTTGTCTGCAAGTTTGCGGATCTCCTAACACCTCCCTTCTCCATCTCCTTGACGTAATAAACATAGAGTGCCTCGACGTTGTCATGGAGATCCTGAGCCTCGCGGTCGGTCGGATCAGGAAGCCAGATCAGTGTAGTCCCAATGAGGGCTTCAACAAGCATGCTATTTGCGACCTCCGAGGTGTTATATTCGCGCGCGCGGGGATCGATGAGAGCTTCACTGAAGCGTTCCAGAAGATTGAGGCAGTCGTTCCGGGATATCTTCAAGTGGCTATTCCACACCGAACGAAGAAACTGACGTGAATGAAGAAGATCGCTTTCGGAAAGAGAGACTAGATAGTCTACAAAGTCGGGAGGCACTGTGCCAGTTTCTAGGTCAGTATGCTTGGCGAGACATGAGACGAACTGCAAGTGTGCTGAACACGACGCACGCAGAGCAGTTATATCAGTCTCTGCCTGTACATCGTGGCGAGGCACATCATTGATGGAAACGGTAGCTCCTACAGTTATCTGTGAGTCAGGCTCATCTTCCACTTCCATAAAGTCATCCTCTACCGCGTAGAATGATTGCTTGACCTCTTTGCGTTGTTGAAGAGCTCTGGGTAGATGCCGGGCCAGCTGATCAACTCCTGTCAGTTCGTACGCGCCCAAGCCCACCCGCTTGAGTGAGCTGATGTCGGGAAGGCTCTTTACACAAGTTTCGAGAACAGCATCGACCTTGTACTGTTCCGTTTGAGGTTTAGCTAGTACAGTGACAAAGGGTTCGATCAAGCTAGTGGCGGCTGATCGAAGAGTGTGAACGCGGTGGTCGTCGGGGTCGCTGAGAGTCGCAACAGCTGGCGCAACGATGCACAGGTTCGTGACGATGCGCATCATATCCGAGGTAATACCTTGAATGTTTGTTGCAGTCATATCGTTCCAATGATGCTTGGCTCTGTCAATCTCAGATGCACAGAAATCAAGGATTCTGTTCCCTAGTGGCGAAGAAGAATAGTCGGTAGTTGACTCGTCGGTAAAGGTACGCGGTCTTTGAATCTTGGCAGCAAAATCTTTTGTCGGACGGAGGAGTAAAAGGTAATTAGCCAGGTCTTTGTAACGTCCCATCTGCGTTCTGGCCTGGGCAATGGGTCCCAGTACCAGGTAATTCGCTGGCTCGGGCGGGTTGAAGGGCAAGTCGAGGCAAGTGTAAAGTACACGCAGTACATCGCGGGCATGGCAGTGTTGCGCATTCAACGTGGAATACGTCCGTTCAGACCAGAGACCCAAGAAATATCAGCTGTTGTAGCTCGAAAAGAGGTTAGAAGTGCTTACTTGGAGTCCACTTGGTAAGCAGCCAGTTGAGGATCCGCTCAGCCGTCGAACTAAAGTGTGTCGGGTTCTCCTTTATGCGCTCGTGAAGGATGGTAGTCAAAAGCGATGAACTGCTCTCTGTGAGTAGCGCTGGTCCACTTAGCTCGATCGATAGTAGTAGAGATTGAACAGTTTCAGAGACTGCTGAGAAGGGAACGATGTTTAGTCGCAAGAGAACGTCCATTAGATGACATGCCGCACGAGATATGGAGATGGAAGTGACTGCGCGAGACGCGCTTTGCCATGCAGATATCCAATAGGGGAGGAGGGTTGGATATGATGCCGATTGCTGAAGGGCGGCACTATACCATCGTCAGCTGTATCCGTGTCTCAAGATGGCGTGCCTACCCACCCTGTCAAGCCTATCATGGCCCATACCGAATGAGCTGGATGTTCATCAGAGATGCATGAAGTGAGCCTCTCTAACATGAGTTGGAGCTCTTGCTCGTCAAAGGGGCCTTCCTGTACCATGAAAGCGACCACCTGCAGAGCTGCACGTTTGGCGTTTGATCTGGGCTCAGACACATGACGGAGATATTCAGGAAATAGTTGAGTAATGCGAATGCGTTTACTAAAGCTCTCTTCGCCGTCGCTACGGTCGTGAGCGATGCAGCGTCTCCGCTCGTCAAGCATAAAAGAGAAACGTGCAATGGTGGACACTGTGGCCCATAGTCCCTCGGATCGTTGGTGCTCCGTCTTCATGGAGAATGCGCATGTGTTCAGGGGGTGGGTATCGCTGCGGGCAGGGCCCAGGTTCCGAAAGCAAAGATGGTCTTCCTCGAGATATTGGTGCGCGGTAGTTTCTTGTCTGCGTCGATAGTCGCCATACATGTTCTCGACGAGACCTTCGAGGTGGGGGCTGATGGTGCCATCATCTGGGTCAGCGAGAAGGCTTGCGATGTGTGCTTCAGTGTATACCAAGGTGATGATGATCTCGTCGCGCAGTGTAGCCTCGGGCCACATGAGCTTGAGAAGTGGGAGCAGTTCCCGCACTGTGCGCTTAGTCAAGGCGAGAGACTGCAGCGTGGTGCGTGCAAGGATTGCATTGACAGCGGCCAGAGCAGCGACGCTTGCACGGCCAGTCCTCTGCTGCAGGAAGTGCATCAAGACTTGCAGGATGGCATCGGCTCTAGCGAGCAGCGGCGCATTGGAGGCTTTGACGAGATGATGCAAGCAATGGACAAAGTCTTCGGCTGCGCGGACATGCTCAGGGGGACTGGACCTGGGCTTGGTCACTGGCAAGCGCGGAGAGGCTCTAGAAGACGGAAAGTCGGCGTCAAGGGGCGTGCGAGCGCGACTTGAGACGTTGGTGCTCCAGCTGTTCGGTGGCTCACCTTCCACCTGGGGCTCTTGGACAAAGCCAGCCAGCGATGCCATGCAGAAATCAACAGCGGCGTCCCAGCAGTCTTTCGACAGACGCTCAACATGCGGCTGGTACTCGAACAGTGCCCGCAGCGTCTTGGGCAGGTCTTCGAGGAGCGGCTCAAGCAGGCCGGCTGGCCCAGGCAGCACCTCGATGATCGTGTCTATTATCACCTCGACCGTGGAGCTCTTGATTGATCGTACGCCCGAGGCGACGACGTGACGCAGCGCCGAGGCCGAGAGGGGCAGCAGCGCCGCCGTCGAGCCAGACTTGGTCGTCTTGCCGACGAGGAAGGCGGCGCGGCCATCGTGCAGGCACTGGAAGAGCGTCTCGCAGAGCGCTAGGTAGGCCTTGTTCCCAAGGGCCTCGAGGCTGGGCTTCCCGTGGCTGTGCTTGAGCAGGTGTCTCAGATGCTTGAGGCCGCTCGTTCGGTCGGTTACGCGTGATGCCTGGATCAGGACTGCCAAACGTCAATGCCGTCTTCTTTTATGCTTGTGCCGAGCGCTTACGCTTCGCGTCCTGGATGCTGGTGGCCCCCATGCCGGCCGCGCACAGGATGGCGTTGCCGTCTGCAGACGAGGCTGCTGCTGTCGAGCGGCTGGGACGTGTACTCGAGGCAGAAGCAGACAGGGCCGGCGAGCAGACGCGAGGGCAAGGAGCATGTGCCCGAGCGGAAGGCGCAGGCGAAGGGGCTGTCTATACGCGTAGCATGCCCGCAGCGACTATGCGGCCGTCATGCACTGCCACTCTGCCACTCTGCCCGCGTGTTGCGAGTGCGGAGGTGCAGCGGAGGCGCGTCGTGACGGCAAGGCGCGTCGCAGGGTTTGCGTCCGTGCGCGCTCGCGCTCGCGCTCTGCGAAAGTCCGTCAGGCAAGCTCTCCATGGTCGACCACACACACTGACCAGACACGCCGCGACACAGCCACCCCTCCGCTCCTTCCCCCGCGCATAATGCGCACGACGCCGCCACGACACTCGCATGGCTGAACACGACAGCCTCGCCGCCCTCCAGGGCCTGCACCGCGACCTCTGCGCCCACATCGACCTGCAGCTGCCCGTGCTGGAGCGGCTGCTGCTGGGCCTCGAGGCGCATCTGGACGAGCTCAAGACGCTGCTGGACAAGAGGCCGAGGAGCGATGCGAGCCGGCAGGCGCTGAGCTCGGGTAACACACACCCGCAGGCGTGCAGACAGGAAGGTGCTAACAGCGCCAGGCAAGCTCAAGACGGCCGACGGCGAGTACGCGGTCAACGACGCCTTCAAGCAGCAGGCGCTCGAACTCGCCGACGCCCTCAACCTCGACGAACTCGACGCTGCCGCCCTCTTCCTTGGCGCCGAGAGCGAAGCCCACGAGCTGGACCGGCCGCAGCTCCAGACGGCCGTGATCCGCTTCCACCGCCGCCGCGAATACATTCTGCTGTGCGTGCGCATCCTGGTCAAGACGGCGCTGGACCACGGCGACTCGGACGTCGAGGGCCTCCCCGTCCTGCACGAGGCCGTGCAGATGGTCGTCGGCGTGCACGGCACAAGCAATCTGGCGAATGCGTACGGCTTCTGGGCCAAGTGCCTGGCCAGCATGGAGGCCGTCGAGAAGTGGCTGCAGTCCATTGCCGAGCGCGTCCAGAGCACCCGCGTCGTCGGCCAGGTGCCTCTTCCGGGCTTTGTGGAGATTATGGACTTGCAGCGCCAGAGCCTGACGCGGCAGCACGAGAACCTGGCCGCCATCTGCACGCACATGGTCAAGCCCGGGTACGTCAACCTCGACAACTACAAGGCGCTGCTCGCCCGGGCCAAGACCCTCGACCGGCACGACCTCATCACCGTCCACTACGTCCCCATTGTCCTGCGGCTCACGTCCTGGGTCGCATCGGAGAGCAACAACGTCATGCTGAGGGAGGCGCGCGCTCTGCACGACTCGCTCATGGCTGAGCGGGAGAGCGACAGCTGGGCGCTGAGAAACTTGCACTCGGCGACGTTGACTTGGTGGCTGGCAGAGTACAGCGGCCGGTACATGGACCCCAACACTCAAGACGCGGCTCTGCAGGGCATCGATTTCGACCAAGAGGCCAACACCCGGTCCGAAATATTCCTCAAAGCACTCAACGACGGCGCGTTCCACTTCATGCTCTCAGTCAGTCAGGACGTGCGCCCCACGCGCTGGTACGACCCCCAGAAGACCAGCATGTTGTCGATGCTGTTGCAAGACACGACTGTCTTGAGCCGCGATTCTCCGCAGCCCGACGACTTCTTCAAGGAGCTTCTCATGGAGCAGCTCCAGGCCTTTGTCGACTCGTTCATTACTCACATGCCAGATACCCTACGTAGACTCAAGGCCGAGGAGGACGACCAGCGACGGCGGCTGCAACTTCACTTCCAGCGCTCAACGGGCGAGTACCCGCTTCACCTCGAACGATTCATGGTCATCGTCGCCTACGCTTTCGACGGTTTCCCAGATGCGGCCGAAGACTTTTGGAGCGACAAAGAGAGCAACCTGTACGGATTCCTGCAATGGGCCGCCAAGCGCCAACCAACGCCTCGGATAGCCATGTTCTGCGAGATGTTGCGGGCAATCGGCTCTGGAGAGGCGAATGCGGAAGCGGCGCATCGATTCCTGCTCGAAGAGGGAGCTTCTGCTTCCGGCAAGATTCGTCGCACGAGTTCGCTCAGCTACACAACCATCTTCAACGAGCTGCGCGAGTTCGAGAACGATATCCACGAGCCCAAGAAGACGATCCAGAGCAGCGTCTTCGCCCCTACCAACCCCATCGACCAAATCGTGGAGCCGGAAAGCGCGACCATGCTGGAAAGCTATCTGAGGCTCATTGCACACATCTGCCGTCAAAGCGCATCTGCACGTATGTGGATACTTGACCTCAAAGAATATCACTTTGCCGGTATCTGCTTCGGCCTGTGCACCGACAAGGTTGAGAGTGGCCTTCGCGCAGCCGCCTTCGACGCCTTGTCAGCTCTGCTTGTAGGCAAGGACGCTACGCGCGCAGATGCCATGTGGGGTCTCCTGGACGAGTGGACCGACAGTGGCTTCTATACTGCATCTAGACAAAACAACGCTCTAAGCGCAACGCCGAGAGACGACCTGTGGCCTACGCTCGCCGACGGATATGACGAGTCTATCGCTATGGTCCGGTTCCTCCACTCACTCGTCGAGCCATATCCGGAAAACGAAGGCCTGAACGACAGTCTGCCATTCCCCGAGAGTCTAGGATCGTCGCACAGGATGCCGGGCATTGAGAGTTACATCGACTTTGTCATGCAGCACGTGTTTGCAGAACGTTCTCTCGACGTGAATGAGCCCCTTCAACGCAACGTGATGCGGTGGACATGCTTGCGATTCATGGCAACATGTCTTTCCACATTCAATGAGAATCTCGTCGTCTTCGCAAACAAGTCTAGCATACCTGTTGACGACGTCATTGATCCCACATCGCTTGCTGTGTACGTTGCGCTGCACCCATTTGCCCGCGTCATGGAATGGCTGTTCAACGACAAGGTCCTCAAGGCGCTCTTTGCTGCCTCGCACCACGACGTGACAGAGGTTGATGCTGCACCATCCGACTCGCCATTGATCCAATCCCTGATGCTAAGCATCGAAGTCATGGATCTGGTGATGAAACTCCAAGCGACTTACTTGGACATTGTCAAGCCGGTTCTCAAGCAACAAACGTCGTTCCACCATTCTCCCGTGTCCAACTTGTCGCTTGCCTCTTTCGAGGACGCCATTTTGAACAACTTGCAGATTATCGTCGATCTTGGACTCTACTGTGGTACCGGCCATGAAGCGTTGACCATTGCCTCGCTCCAATTATTAGAGAAGATGGCTTCTTCACGCAAACTCGCCGTTTCCCCTGCTGGCTTCGGCCAACGGTCGGGACGAAGCAAGATCGTCGGCATTCTGGAAAAGGACAACGAAGCAGAGCGCATCGGTCGGTCACTATCAGGGTTGATGCGGTTCAGCGCCGAAGAGCTCGAGGCTGGCGAGGAAGCCTCCGGGTACATTGTCAAGCTTCGCGTGCTGGACTTTTTGAATAGCTGCCTCGCTGCTGTGTCCCTCCGGCCAACCATAGCGCATATCCTTCTCGGCTTCTCATGTGGCACCAACACTGTCCGCATCGCCGAAGACAGCCTCTGGTCGAATGGCCAAGCTTTGTTTCACACCATACTTCTTCTCGGTGTTCAGTATCCTGACAACGACGGTGAACAGTTCATAGCCTGGCGGTCTGCTCTCAAGACGCGATGCTGGGATGTTTTGCAAAAGCTTTGGCGGTCCCCATTGACGAGCGCCATCGTCATGGAAGAGCTCCGCGACAATGAGTTGCTGTTCGTCGAAGCACCCCAACTGACCCCCATCACGCTTGATATACCCTGGGAAGGAATGTCACTTGCGCAAGGGCTCGAGGTTGCGCCCAGCGACTACTCTCCCTTCTTCTCGGGACCACCGGCACTCGCTCTTCAGAGCTTCCTTCAACGACGCGCTGCCTTTTTGGACTATGAGTCGAGGGAATTACGTTTGACAGTCAAAGAGAGCATGCCAACTATGAAGTCCAGGATCCAGTCTGTCCTTCTCGGCACCACTATACGGCCTGGCGAAGATGCAATACCGAACCCAAACATCTTCGATCTATTCGACTTTATCGAGCTGACGTATCCCGAACGTGCCTTGCCAGATCAGCACGAATTCTTCAAAGACGTAAATTTGACTTCTTGTCAAGAAGAGAAAGAGGGTAGCACTCTCTACTCTTTGCCACTACTGGAGCAGGTCATTCGTCTAAAGATGAAGTACTGGAGAAAGGAAAATAGGATTCGCGATCAAGAGCATGAGGAAGAGTTGGCTCAACAGGCCGAACTGCTTATGGCTATCTTTGTGGACTGGAACCGTCGCACACAGCTTCTCCGTTACCACAAGGACATCCTTCAATCGTGGGTGCAAGTTGTCATGGTTTCAGTACACAGCTGCGACTTCGAGAATGGTGCCCGCAGTTCCTTCATCATGCAGACATTGCAGGTCATCCTACCCAAGCTTGAGCAGTCGTACACCTCCGATATCTTTACTGCTCTCCAACTTGCTAGCCTAGCGGAGTCTCTCATTCAAAAGATTGACTTCGAGTCGACTGCGTTTGACAAGACGGGCGACTTTGCCAACGATCGACTGTCTCAGCTGTTCCGCGCCGCGCTCGTTGGCATACACAGCCCGGTGTCAACAGCCGAACTGCGAGAATACTGCTATCAGATCTGCTTCCGCTACATCCACGGCACCTTCAACAAAGCGACGCCCAACTCCCTACTTGGTCGTCACACACTTGCAGCCATCAAAAACTGCGGCAGCAACATGCTCGAGGTGATCTGTGATGATGCCTACAGCGGACAAGGAACATGCAAGGTATCTGCACTGCTACTTCTCAACGCTTTCGTAGCAGCCGCAACCCGCCAGTCCTCAAAGTACATCCTCGACAGCTTCGTCTCACTAAACTTCGTCGGCGTTCTCGTCGACAACATCAAGCACATTCCTGAGGAACTCCGCGCCGCCGCCGCACCCCAAGTACCCGTACTACTTTCCTACTACGACGCCAGTCTCGCTCTCCTCCTCCGAGTCTGTCAATCCCGCCTCGGCGCCGCCCACGTCCTCAACGCCGGTCTCTTCCCCGCCATCCGCGACTCCCAGATCTTCTCTGTAGACCCAGACATTGGACTCGAGTTTGACGATCCAAATGCTCTGCGCAAGTACTACGAGCTCATGCTCGCCGTTCTTCGTGTCATCAACGCAGCAGTCATTGCACGAGGCCGACAAAACGACCAAACAGTCTTCCAGGCTCGCGAGTTCCTCAAAGAGAACAGACATAGTATGGTCAGCATCTTCAAGCGGAGCGTCAATGTAGGTGTGGGCGTGAGTGGAGAGTTGCAGCAGGATATAGTGGATTTGGTGGATTGCTGGACGGTTTTGGTGGATGTTACGGGGTTTCTGCAGGTGAGTACATTGCGATGAACTTGGGTGTGAAGGGATTGAGACTAATGATAAGCAGTATGAGGATCAGTCGAGCTTGAAGAAGGTTAGGGTGAACATGTTCTCTTGATGGACGTTACGCATGGATGGAGTTTAGCGCGGAGGAAGAAGGTGGAGGGGTTTTTTTTTTATGGAGCGGCCTGGCAAAAGCGTTGGAACAGGCAGTTGGTAGTGAAAGCGTATTTGCAGATTTGAAATCGATATTTAACCAAATAGTCATGTGACAGTCTGAACGTATCGTGAGAACTTCGACGGCTACATGCCGAGTGCACGCGATCGCAGCTAGTGGGGCTGACGGGGCTCCGCGGGAAGCCGGTGGCTTGCATTAGCGAGACTGGGCGACCCTGGATTTTTGGAGCGTCATGATAACGGCTGCACCCTTCTTCGTCCTCTACCACTTTTGACACCTCTACCGTAGATCCGTTACTTTGTCCCTTAGGCAACCTTCGTTTTGTATGCAAGATGTTTGTCATTAGAAGCTGCAATAAGCCTCGCGTGGCTGCCGGGCCTTGCCCATTCCTTGCATGGACCCTGGTAGGCGCATCATCGCTACCTCCTTGCATAAACCTCCCGGCCAATCGTGCCACATCCCCATCTTGGCCTGCGTGAGGCTGCCTAGGGATGTCCTCCTGCACCTTTTTCCTCGTGCTGTTCCCCGGTATTCCATCTCTCATCATTGTCATGGCATGTTTATCTCCAAACGCAATCTGCTCGCTGAGATGAAAAACCCCGATACGGCGGACAAGCGCTTCACGACACCATGGTATATCGAGGCAAGCCTTCGGCAGCATGTGCAGAATGCAGACGAATCCGCAGTCGGGTGAGCCTCCAATCCTTTGTTCATGCCCCAAATCGATCATCAAACGCTCTTTACTGCGGAGCATTCGTATGACTCGCTCATTCGGATGCGACTGACATGCGGCTCCACCCGTAGGCATTGTGTTAACAGTTTTCAGTGTGACAAGAAGCTACCCGCCTGTGGACAATGCATCAAAGCCGGCCGTGGCTGTTCGGGTTACCGCAGCACGGTAGACATGATGTTTCTAGACGAGAGTACCCGAGTCATCAGTCAGAACCGGAGCCGCATCTTGCCTCAACACACGGACTCGGGCGTCCAGAAAAGCAAGTCACGCCCAACAGGGCAACTGGTGAAACAACCGGTGGCTGAGTTGCCTCTCAGACTGAGTGGCTTCATCATGTACCAGCCACCGAACGAGCTCGGTGTCAACTACTTCATGTCGAACTTCATCGTAGACGATCCGGCCATGGCCCTACTGCACTACCTACCCGATTTCTATACAAGGACGGGCCATTCCGATCCCGCTTTGCGGAAAATCTGCGCAGCTGTTGGACTAGTTGGACTAGTCAACAAAGCTCACAACAAAGATATGTTTCGTGTCGCGGCGAACAACTACGGTGCTGCAATTCGAGCTATTAATACTGCATTGCTATGTCCGAAGAAAGCAGTAAATGACTGCATAGTTGCATCGGTATATCTGGCAGCCATGTTCGAGGCGTTGATCATTCCAAGACCCGCAGGCATGGACAATGCCAGCACTCACCTGGCAGGTGCTGTCTCCGTCGCGCACTTGGTTTTGAAACAGCAGAAGCAGACTGAAATCACCTATCAGCTGTGCAATACAATAATAAAGACTGTAATCATGAATAGCTGGATTCAAGAAGTACCGCTACCGCCTAACTTCTTCGAGTTCAAGCGGCTGGTGGAAAAGAAAGCGGAGCGTGTCTCGGTCCACGACTCTTTTCTCGACATCATCATGAATCTGATTCAGCTCAAGCAGGAGTACCAGAACGCAGCTAATCGTGATCCAATGGCCATGATACAAAGAGCATTGGCTATCGACGCCAATTTGGATGAGTATGCGCGCGACCTGGCACAGAAAGCTCCCTTTGAAACCTATCAGCTTTCAAATGCCGATGACAGCCGGCTCGCGCACAAGGGTTACTATCACTGTAAGTCTATTATACTATTCTTGTTCGAGTCAAGTTAGCTGAATAACAAAGTGTACCCGAAACACCTCCACGCTCATCTATGGAACAACGTTCGGACCACTCACATACGCCTCCATCAGGCCATAATGCGTCAATGCGACAACTTAGCATCTTTCCCGGAACTGATCGCGCAGCGCGCATCGTCCAAGGCACTCATCATCTCAAAGATTATGGAATTGCTCGCAAGTGTACCACAATTGGCAGGCTATGTAAAGGACATACACATAACACCATCTTCCAAAAACACCACACTTTCAGGACAGCAAGGTTCCCCACCCGGTCAAGAAACGTACCAGCGCAGCATTCACACATCCATACCGCAGTACAGAACCCACAGCCTGTACCACATACTATACCAGCTCTACCTCCACGGATCGGAGCCCGGCCTACCTCAATTCACAAAATACTGGATTCAACAACGTATAGCATGGTTAGAACAACAAGCGGACCCAGCAAATCTAACAGGTTTACAGGAAACGGTTAAGCGGCAACTACGGGCGATGTCTGCACGGGGTGAAGGCCAAGCGTACGTCAATGACCAACAAGAGGCTCTGCTAGCTGAGTTTTGCTGATGCTTGTAGATATGCAAACTACCAGGACGAACTGCAACAGCAAGCGAGCTGTAGTCCGGAAGGTATGGAGTCTAGACTGCGTCCATCAGCGCTTGGGTTTCGGCTGGGCGGCAACAACTTCCTTCACAGAGAGGCGGTGTCGGCGGCTGGCATGCACAGCTGCTCTAGTGTGGCATGTAGTATCTGTAATTTCTGAAGACCAAACTTGGCGGGTGAGCTAGCTGCGGTGGATCAACCACAGTCTCAAGCATCTCACGTAAATACCGGGGAACAGTTCCAGAACGGATAGGAAAATAGGCTGTGGAAGAACATGATAGGTTTCCTGTAAATGAACATTCGTGACGTAAATTGTGGGCAATTCGTTCTGGATAGCGAGTCGCTGACTGGGAAGAGATCGCCTCGCATGTCTCGGTAACTCGTGATAATGCAGTAGACGGAAAGGTTGTGGTTCATGTGTTCAGTTCAATTATTGCATGTATAGAAGTTCGACAGGGCTGGTGGTAACCAAGTGTTGAGGTAGAGTGAGACTTTGGATGAGAGGCTGGTGCGGGCGTACAGTAAGAGCTACATTGTAAAGGGATAGCGAGACTCAGTCTTACAACGCAAGCTTCAACCACCAGCCAACCAAGATAGATCGTCTTCTGATAACACTCAGATGGCGGGAACATGCATACTGCTCCATAGCACCCGCCGTGGTCTGTATGTAGCTCCGCCTCTCCTCACTATCTACTTCAAGATGGCGAGCAAACAGCCACAACGCGCCATCATACTGATCAAGCACAAAGCTTTGCCTTGATGATTCCCCAAAAGTACCCGAGTACTCTAGGGCTCCATATAGAGACGGACTTGCAAGCTTACATCTAAACATATCAGCGCATCACAGCCTTTCACTCACTAAATATGTTCCAATAACAACTGAACAAATCCACAATGGCCGCACTTCTCACAATAGCTGTATTCGAACTTGTCGGCCACATCAAATCGGCTCGCACGTCTCCATCAGCATCCCGCGAGATTGGGTTCCTAGTCCTCCGATCCAATACCTCCGTCGCACACTGCGAAGCCTACGATATCCCTGTCACGATATCTTCCGAGAATATAATCTATAACATCAGCAAGTTCACTGATCACTTCGATGTCGTGGGCCTGATCACTGGGCTAGGAAGAAAGACTACTAACACGACTAGGTTGAATCTCGTTGGCGGTGTGAAAAACGTGACTGCTTCGTGAAGTGGGCAGCTCCAAATACCGTAAGGTCGACACCATTGGGCACAACGTCGAAGCGGTAGCTGTATATCAGCACGTCGAGTTGCGTCTAGAACTAAACTGCGGACCATCTTTTAGCTTAAAACGTCACATCTCTAGTCAGGGTGCTATCTCTACCAAGCAAGGCACAGTACCGGGGCGCAGATGAAGGTGAAAATGCTCCCGATGCATCGGCGAGCTCTGAGTCGGTCAGATCTATGAGATAAGAATTGGTAATCTCGATTGTTGTCTTGCTAGATAAATTTCAGGCGGAATCTGCTCTGCGGACAAGGTCGAGAAGATCCTGTAAAGTGTTTGACCTAATTGTAATACTGCCTTAATGGGCGCACTAGAGCATGGCCTGCTCCATGCTTGAACTTGTGCAACCCACGATAACTGCCCCTAAGGGCCAACCAGCCACGTGGGCGTCTTCAGAATAGCCTGTTATCCGCCTGGACATCTATAGTATGTCAACTCTACCTAGGTAGCAGGTGTGCATGCATTATTCAACGGACGCGGGTCCCATCACATAGTTTATCCGTAGGAAAAGTGGGTAGTGTTGTTTACACGTCCAAGGAGGCCCAGGGTTCATTGAGAAGAGCTGAGAAGGGCCGAGCGCCGCGTCGCGTTCCCATGCAGAAAACGCGTCACAAAGTACTGACCGATTCGATAATCGCTACCTTTTCGTGACATCATCTTACAAGACCCATTCGCTTAGAACATTCGCGATGGAGTGTAAGGAGTATCCTGGTTTTCTAGTTTTCAGCACTGACGGGAGCTCCCTCGGCAATGGGAAGAAGAAAGCCGTTGCTGGCACGGGCGTCTACTTTGGCCCCAACGACTCAAGGTAAGTGTTGTCTTCGTCGCGTAAGGATCAAATCGTGGACTACAGCTAACTTGGCGTAACAGAAACTACGGCGAACCTTTGGGCCCTGGCCGGCAAACGAATCAACGAGCTGAGCTCAATGGCCTCCATCAAGGATTCAAGATCATACCCCTTCGATCAGAACGCCCTCTGCGAAAGCGACTCAGCCTATGCTCTCGTGTGCGTAACTGAGTGGTACTTCCTCTGGGAATTCAAGAGCTGGAAAAAGCCACAGGGAATTAAGTTTGAAAACCTAGACCTGATTGAGCCTATCTTGAAGCTGCTGGAACAGCGGAGACGACACGGTGCACAAACATTGTTCCGTTGGGTCAAGGGCTACACGGGTGACCCCGGAAACGAAGCAGCTGACAAGTTGGCAGGCAAAGGAGCAACGTACGCATGAACAGACACACCAGTCGCTTTCACCCAGGGTCTACATTAGCTTACATGCCCAGACGCGAATACGAAAGACGATACGGCCGACTACCCGGGAAAGAGAAGCGTTCTGTGTTTAGGTACGCCCCATTTGGTTGGAAAGAGGTTCGCCATGCAGATGGAAGTGAGACATTGGAGCGAATCAGTCAGAAGACCATGGACCGCATCGCGAACGAGGCAAAGTCCCGAGCGGCGGCTAGAAAATTCAAGGCTGAAAAGTACGAAAACAAGCGTGACAGGGGAGCAAACATGGTAGAGCGATTGGCGCTCAAACAGACCCGCAGAGAGGCAGTCGCAGCACTTTTACAGAGTACGACCGGATAGTTCGCTCACGACGATGGCACGGGCACGATGTATGTCACGTCAACATGACTGAACTCAGGAGCCATACATGCCTACCTGGTTCTTCTTGTTGCCTAGACTTCTAACAAACTTTTCACCTCCTTCACCAGCAACCTGTCCTCGGCAGCTTTCGCCTCAATCTTCCCTATGGTACCCGCAGCATCCATTACCTTCCAGGTGTCTCTCAGCTCACCCTGCATATCCGCCGCATACACTAGCCACCCCACACAAACAACACTCATCTTCAGGTTCTCGCTCCACTCCTCCTCAGCGCCAATAATCTCCAGCAGCGAAGCAAGTAGCTCGCCCTGCTCAGCCTCTGGAAGCTCGGTCTCCGTGGACAACGCGGGTGATGGGTTTGCTCTGTGCTTCTTCATCCGTATCTGGTGGTTTGAAGATGCGATGTTCATTGCTAGGCTGAGGGCTGATGCTCTGAGCGCGGGGTGTTTCTCGTCAAGGAGAGCGGTTGTGAGAATGGATATCAGTGTCGATGATAGCGGAGTAGAGAGAAGGTGTGGTATGAAGAGTGGCGCAGTGAAGAGATTGCATGCGAGATGTAATGTCGTGAGCCGGAGCGGGTAGGGCGCAGAATCGCCGAGCTTGTCTACGTGGCCAAGCAGATGGTGGATGGTAGCAGGCGTACCTGTCGCTCCTTTGTGTTCTTCCGCGAAGAAGCCAGCTACACGGATGTCGGTCAGAGATATTCTGAGTAGATCGAGTGCCGTGAAGAGAAGTTCTGGTGGGAGTACGGAGGTGCTATTCCTCAGGAAGTCGGCAAACTGGGGTAGATCGCCTAACGGAGCTTCTTTGGCTCCAGATTGCTCGCGAGTCTGGAGGAAGGATACGATAGACGAGACGGCTGGCTCTTTGCCTGCATCCCCCATCTTTGCGACAAGCTTCTCTAATGGCGGCACCTTTGTGAACTTGACAGGTCTTTGGCTTTGTCGTAACAGCATGGGTGTACTTTTTTGAAGATGTGGATGGGTCGGGAATGCAGCGTTGACCAGCATTTCCACATTGTTGCGTAGCTGCCTCGGATCAGCTCCACTCCACTCGTCTCGCTTCTCGCCTCTGAGATATGTTATGAATGTTGGCGTTGCACGAACGTTTGGGTAACGGGTGTTAATGGACCGATCGGCGTGGCTCAAGTCAATCTTGATGAAGACGCACTTTGTACCGTTCTCGGCGGCGAGGTCGTCGTACGGCTGGTATACCAGCTTACATGGTGCGCACGTAGAGCTCGTGAAGAAGACGATAGCGCAGCGGTCTTTGGCGAGGTCAAGGAGGCGGTCTACATCTTTCCGCGCCGTAACGTTGTTGACTCTGCCCGTATTCATCTCCAACGCACTTCCCCCTGCAGAGTACCCATTGGTTGTACTCGCTGTCGAAGGTTTTAAGTTGGCTTGTGGTTGTACTGGCTGAGGGGTCGGCGCCTGGGTGATGGGTCGCATAGCGGCATCGATTTGCGGCCGGAGCATTTGTCCAAAGGGCGTGTTCAGGACGGTCTGCGGAAGCGAAGTAATGTGGTCTGGTATTCCCTTGCCGACCAGGAACATGGCGAAGTCGTTCGAAAAGTTGTTGCAGTTGTGCGCAAATAGATCATAGGTCTAGATGAACTGTCAGCATAGCCTGGGCATGGGCGTTGTTGGGAGCCATACCTCAGCAGTGTATATCTCCTTTAAAGATTTGAGATACTCCAAAATAACCTCCATCGGAAGCGCAGTCTGCCCCAACTTGATCACTTCCATCGGCCGGCCGTGATGTGTGGTTCCTGCCCGACATGTCTGCACGCCTTGGCCGTAGTAGTACTCTATGCCGTCAAGTACGATTGAGGTGTGATATACGGCGTCGATCTGGATACCCAAGAATTGCATGGACAAGCTCCGCGCAAGGCCCTAGACATGATCAGCCCTGCGCTTTTGCTGAG
The DNA here is from genome assembly GCA_019702505.1 of Alternaria panax. Taxonomy (NCBI): domain Eukaryota; kingdom Fungi; phylum Ascomycota; class Dothideomycetes; order Pleosporales; family Pleosporaceae; genus Alternaria; species Alternaria panax. Next base: position 3,940,666 of record JAANER010000004.1, read on the forward strand.
ACGCGCTGCGGAGACCTGCGCGCTTTCGTGGGCTCTAGCGACTTACTTGAGAAAGATCATACACATACAGGTGCACTTCCATATTGAAAACCGAGTATGGGCACCTGGGCAGTGATTCAAGCGTGTTGTTGAGACGTGCAAACGTGTAGGTGGTAATTGTGACGTGAAGGTTGGCAAGGTAGATAAGGTGACGTATAGAACATTCCGGAACGCTGACGAACGCCATGGATAGCGCGACCCACGACATCGCGCTAACACCTGACTTGCTCAACGCACGACTGCACCTTGGCTACATGCCCTCGGCCTCGATGATTCATCAACATGGACCCACAGACGACGCGATCACAACATGTCGGTGTACTGTCATCGGCTTCATCATTCAGACATGCGGATGAAACTGTCACCAAAGTCATTGCAAATGGACAGATGGCCGTCCTTGAACAGCGCGATCACGCTGCTTACTCTTGCGCCGTCACAGCTACAGCCATGAATCTTCCGACTTGCAGCCAAGGTCAGACGACATACTCGATCCATCAATAACACGTACCTGTGGATAAGCGACTTTTATTGCGGGTGTTCCTGCAGTCGCGGCATTTTAGTGCCCGTTCCCCGTCCTTCCACCAGAAGCAATCGTAGCCGGTAGCGCCGGAATGTAAGCTGTAATTTCTACCCGCTTTCCACCCGCATTCTGCAGCGCCATAACGTCTTCAACTAGCCTCGTCTAGAGATCTCGGAGTCGGAGGTCTGTCCAGGTGGTTTCTCGGCGCCCAATCGACAAAGCAAGGTACGGCCACCTGCACTCAGGGCTAGAACAAGGGCTTGGATGATGATGGGATGGGCAAGAACTCGTCTACTACGCCGCGCAACTCGCTGTTCCCGAAGATGTGACCTTCAACATAGGCTGATAGCCATATCCGTGTTTCACCAAAGCTATCCATTACGGTTCTATCAGGACGCCCTAATCGTACTCTCGCAACAATCTCACTTTCCAGCAGTTATCGTCTCCGTTTTGTCTACTCAGTACACACATGCAAGACCTGCGGACGTGGCAGGCGCTGCCCCTTTGGCCCTAGTTCGGCACGTCGGCATCTAGGCGGCGACCAACCAACCACCCGTAGGCAACCATCGTGTTTGCTTCCCAGGGCCAGGAACCACATGCCTTGCTTTTATGCGTGCAGTTAGGCATCCGTATCGATCGTGTCGCATGTGGTCGATGTACACACCGTGAACGAAAATGACGCACATCTCGAGTTGATCTCCCCGTCACCAGTTGACTTTGCCGCCATCTTTTGACTGCCACGCGAGCTTCGAGACATCATCCACGACTATCACATCCGTTGCGACGGTGGCTATGTCCTCGTTTCTGAGACTCGAAAATTTACGCAATCCTTAATGGCAGAGCCACGATCTACTCAGTCGACCAGTGAGCAAGACACCCGAGGTCATAGATCTGGAATTCAAGAATGGACGTCTTCGTACTCCTAGACTTTTGGAACTTGACAGAGTAAGTTCCGTCGCGACCTGTGATTTTGTGCGATGGGATTGGCTTCTTCAGCGGATAAGACTTGCAAGGAACCTCAATGCATTGCCTAGACTAAAGTTCCTAATGGAGGACGAACGTCGTAGAAGCTTCGACTTCTCCACCAATGCGCAAGGCGTTCTAATTGAGCCAATCGAAGGTTGCCGCATCAATTTTGCTCAGAGGCAATCTGTTCAACGTCTCACTATCCTCGAACCAGGAGTTGATGGAAGACTAGCTACGCAGGAGATTACTGCGAAGTGACAGCCGACCACGGGCAAGGCAAAACTGTGTCTCCGTTTGAGAAGTCAGAGAGAATGTAGCGATATGCCTATCAGAAAATGGTCAACTGCCAGAGATTGGCTAAGAGAGCGATACGGCGGTGAAGCTACTTATCGTGATCTATCGGACGATTGGCTCAAGCTTTATCACACGACGTTTCCCTTCATGAGACTTCCCTTGAATCTGCGTCTCATGGTGTTCGAGGCCTCGATAGGACCGGCACTGTGGCCACGCTGTCAGCCCTCTCGACAGTCACAAACACCACCTCGGATAGTACATCCTGTCTGGAAGGGTTCTGACGCAATCTCTCTATCCCATCAGGGAGATGACAAGACATTAGCTCCAACATCTACGGAAGGAGCGAGATCGGACTTTCCTGTCTGGCCAAAGAATGTGAGCGTCAATGCGCCAACGCTGAGGGACTAGATTCATTGTTGCAAGCCACCGTCGAATGCTTCTTACCGTTCGAGGACAAAAGCTGATATTTGGTTGCGAAAACTGTTTCTGATCAACAAAAGCTACAGCGGGGAAGCTCAAAAGATGATATGGGAAAGCGAAACCAAGATGTTTAGTGACATGAGCACTTTATCCAAAAATGATCCCACATCGAACACTGTCCCAGTCAACGCGCTCCGTCGAGTATCGCTCACCATGAACGATTCTGAGTACCTCCGGCTTCTCGGATACAAAAGCAAGGTAAGAGCTAAAATCCTGAAAACCTTGACAGATATCGACAACCTGCACTATGTGAACTTTATCTTCCGAGCCCCTTTTCCCTTTGGTGTCAATAGGGACTGACACCCCGCGTTGTCTTCCAAGAGCGATCCCTTCAATATTCCATTTCGCAAGAGGTAGGTCGATTGATTCTTCACACTGCTACATGACCGGTTCACCTCGGCACATTCAGTGAAGAGTAATGCGCCAATGGTATCATTCACGAGAGATTTCAAGGCTAGTACCCGGCGAGAATGGGAGCTAACATGGAGGCATTTTAAACACGGCCATCGACGTGATTCTTCGTCGAAAGCCGCAGAGATCAAGGCCACACCCGCGGCGCAGTAGTAAGTGAGCCCGCTTTCCTCTATCTTTCAGTGATAATGCCGGGCGTAGTCCACCATCTTGCTACTGCGATAACCCATATGCTTGGATGGATAACGCACAGCCACGGCCCACTCGAGGGTGTGAAATCATCGCACAGCTCAATGGCGAAAATTAGCGCAACACTCAGCATTATTTGCAGCCAGTGAGAGTTTTTTTTTAAAAGGTTGAATTGATTTCATGGGCTAGATGAACCAACGTTATAAGCAGACGGCCTTGTGTCCTCTCGACTTCCATCTGGAACTACAGCTATCAACCTTCTACCTAACGATCTCTCCCCGAGGGACAGGCGACGCCGAACAGGAACCCAAGGATTGGACGTATGACAATCAACACCGGGCGTCTATGACAGCCCGTCTTTGTCACACCTGGACAGACTTGGTAGTTGCGCACGAAATGTTCCGCCTCATCTGTTGGCAGGAATCATTCTAATTCATGAGATACTTTCTTCTTCTTAGCTATCGTAGTAGTGATTGTTCCTCAGCAGTCCAAGCTAACAATCGCCGCACTACTCCAAGGTACATGTATGCTCAACATACCGTTTACGTCGACCTCGACACTCTCCCCACACGTCACATGGGTTATCCGAACAAGCTTCCCCTTATCCAAGTCATAGTTGTAGCTGTACCCATCCCATGTAATGCCCGATATCGCGTCGCTTCCATTCGCCAAAAGTCTCTGCACGTACGCTTCGCCCCTGCAGTCGCTCGGTAATTGGAACGTGCACATCTCCGATGGTTGCGGAACGGGGTCGATATAGTTGTTATCTGCTATGATGTTGTAGGTGTGTAGGTCGTCGACGACGAGGAGGCGGGTGAGGGTGTCGTCTACGTGGCTAGCGTATTGAGTCGAGTATATGGATGACGCAGGAAGGCTCGAGATCTGGAGTTGAGACGAGAGCCAGGATCTGTGCATAAACGCTGCGACAGCGAGATTGCCGTAGTATGGTGGCTTGGTTCCTCGAGTGGTGATGTTTGTCTGAATCGGCTGCCAGGATTGGTAGCTTTTGGTCCGATGTTAGCTCACGAATGGTGTCAATTTGAGAAAGAGGAGGTACTTACCGGTAGTTAGTGCCTTGGTGCATGTGAGAGCGAGAAAGGTTATGCGACGCAAGGTAGACGTTCCAGTCTACACCCCGCAACACAGCACCAAAACTGTTGCTCAGGCCGGGTTGACCGTGTCGCGCGAGCGAGTTGTGCTCACCCATAATGAAAGGTGCATTAGGATCCAGCGTTATTTTCCAGTTCCTTGATGCCTCTTGATACATCGAGCTGAGCGTTTGCGTTGTCGATGACGCTACTATAGTTCATCAACATGCCTTGCAGGGTGATGCCAGGATTCGCCGATACGGCCATGTAGTTGTGAGAAGCGATCAAGCCGATTTTCTTCTTCTCATTCGGGTCTTATCTCAAGGCCTTCACGGGACGCAAGGTGAAGTATTCATTGCGCGGAACGCCTGCAAAACTTGGTGCCATGAATTTAGTTCACGCGAGTTCTGGGCATGCTGCCGTAGTAGCCTCTTCGATAGCGGTAGTGCCGTTCAGCCACTCTGATACATAGTCAGCTTCAGTCTAGTTGTTAGGTCGGTAGCCAGAAGCATGGAAATGAACCCTGTAGCTTGCCGAGATTACTCATTAGGTTGCATGTGAAAGCACTTGGATGTGATAGGTTTCCAGTAAGCAACGACGATCAGCAAAGCTTTCGTAATGCCTTGAGATACGGCAGTGGACCCATCAGTAGATCGGGCTATGATGAGAATTCGAAAGAGAACGATAGGAAAGAGTCAAAAGGAATGCCGGCGGTGTGAGATGCCGCCTTAGCAATGGCGATAGGCTTCAAGGTGGAAGGTATACGAGCAGCCCCTGCCTTTAACAAAGCTGCAAGAACCCCAAGCAAGAGTGAGCGAGTTACTGAGGGTGCTATTTTGGCTGTCCGGTACCGTCATTGTCGAGACCATCTGCACAGAGGGTTTATGGGCGTTGCTGGCAACAGAACTCTGGCCAGCACGTCATGCGGTGATTGGACTCAATCGATCCACCCATGAATCTGGTATTCTCGATGGAAGATCCTTCACTTTGCGAGGGGTGAAAGCGGAGGGTATGAAAGCGGAGAGAGGGGGGAAGTCGTTGTACTTGCGAAAACTGAGATAGTCGCCAAGTCCCTTTCGCGCATATGCTAGCTGCATGCACGGATGCGCGGGCCTGTTTTCTGCCGACTGATTGCTTCCGTAGAACCACTTTTATCAACCAACTAAAAGTATATGCATGTAACCTTCCTATAGGATTAGTATTAGTAGTAGTATTATTAGGGCCTACCTAAGATTAAAATACGCTACTATTACTAAACTAATATATTGTATTAGCCTATCTACTCTTTTATATACTAGGCTACTAAAGTTTAAAGTACTATACAAAAAGAAAAATATTATAATATTATAATTTAACTTTATAAATACTTTTTAAGAGCTCTATAGAGCCTTTACTTTAACTAACTTAGAATAATAAAGTACTAACTATAAGTAGCTAGACTAATAATTATTTATAGTATAACTAAGATAAAATAATACTAAAGCCTCTTAACCTACTTACCTATCTTACTTTTCTTATCTTTTACTTTTATATATATTAGTTAAGTTCTAACTACTATAAAGCTTTATTATTATCTTTATACTTTTTACTTAGTTTAAATAACTTCTTCTATATAGCTTATATATTAAATAAATTTAGGAACTATACTTATAAAAGTAAGATAAAGTAAAGGTTTTTTTAATAGAATTGATTACTAATAATTTTAAATAAGAAGTCTTAATATACTCTTAGTAATATCGTAAATATACTTATATAGTCCGTTATATAATACAGAAATACTTATAAATATAAATAGATATAGTGTAAAATTTTTATCTCTTAGTACTATTACAGCTATTCTATATATATATAAATATAGAAAAATAGGTGCTATTACTACTTGGTATAGGGGGTTTTAGTGTTCCTTAGCTAAGAAGAGCTATTACACGACACCCCCTCAAACCCCCCGGTATATATATAAGATCGTTCAGCGTTCCGACCCGGAAGGGCCCGGAGTGACCTGGGGCCTTATGATAGTAGCTCCATTAATATAGCATAATATGTAGGTTTATTAATATGGCAACGTAAAGATGAGCCAAGAATTATGGGTGAACCTCAATATTTAACAGTGCGGACTTTCCGTTCTATTTGTTCTCAAGCTCCAGTCTCTTCTCTTCCTTATACTGTTTCTAGAGCCCAGTATTTGAAACGCACCCTCAATATGGCGATCCTCGCAAGTACGCCTCTCCTCCTTGCAATCGGCGCTGTCGCAATCTATATACTCAGTCGCTCTCTCCTACGCAAGAACAGCCATGGCCTTCAACTCCCTCCAGGACCCAAAGGCATTCCCTTCCTTGGCAACATCAACGACTTACCTAAACCTGGACTCCTTGAGTGTCAGCATTGGCTTAAGCACAAAGACCTATACGGCCCTATAAGCTCGATCACGGTTCTAGGTCAAACCTTTGTCATCATAAATGATGCAAATATAGCTCTAGAGCTGCTGAGCAACAGAGCGGCGATGCACTCGGGTAGGCCAGATATGGCGTTCAGTGGTGACATGTACGCTTCCGGTATGCTGGCAGGAGGATATCAGGATGGCTAATGCGAATTTAGGATCGGCTATACAAAAACATTGGCAATGCATCAGCCCAACCAAACCTTCAAACATCACCGACGTAACATTGCGAAAGTAGCTAGCTCCGCGACCTCACTTACAGTCTTTGATCGCGTCCAGAACGAGGAAGCTGCTCACTTTCTTCTGAACGTGTTGGAATCCCCTGATGCTCTTTTTGAGCACATTAAGAAGGAAGCAGGTGCTGTTATATTGAGGATCACCTACGGCTACACGCCAAATGCTAAGGGAAAAGATCCTTTGGTGGAAATGGCGGGCCAGACGATGACCGACTTTGCAGACTCAAGTGTACCGGGGAGATGGTCCGTGGATGTCTTTCCCCTTTGTAGGTTTCTCACTTTGCTAGCAAGCCGGATGAAGTATGCTGACTTAGAAAGTGCGATTCCTCCCAGACTGGTGTCCAGGCACCGGCTTCAAGCGCACAGCTCGCCAGATGGCCGACCAATTGGTTCGCACAGCTGAGCAGCCCTATGCGTTTGTCAAGTCGCAAATGAAAAACAACACTGCGAAGACATCATTCCTCTCACAGGCCATCGAATCCCTTGGATTAGATCCTTCCATGGAGTACATTCACAAATGGTCCGCCACGTCAATGTACCTAGGGGGCGCCGATACCACCGTTTCCTCCTTAATGACATTCTTCCTCGCTATGGCTGTATTTCCAGAAGTCCAAAAGAAGGCTCAAGAAGAGTTGGACCGTGTGATCGGCGGAGAGCGACTACCAATCAATAGCGACAAAGCAAGCTTGCCGTATATTGAGGCTGTCATGAAGGAAACGCATCGATGGCATCCCGTCGCACCTATGGCGCTGCCACACTGCTGTACACAGGAAGACAGCATCAAGGGCTACAGAATACCCAAGGGAGCAATGATCTTGCCAAACAACTGGTATTTACCCTCCTCATGGTGCCGAAAGCTAAACATGATCCGTGGCTGACAACATGCAGGTGGTTCACGCACGACCCTGCCGTTTATCCAGATCCAATGACGTTCCGCCCGGAACGATACCTCAACGGCTCTACCGAGCCCGACCCACGCACATGGATATTTGGCTATGGACGTCGTGTATGTCCCGGTCGCTACGTCGCCGACAACGCTCTCTTTACGACCATTGCACAATCACTAGCAGTTTTCAACATCGAGAAGCCAATCGAGAATGGAAAGGTTGTTGAGCCGAAAGTCGAATTCGAGCGAGGCGTTGTGAGCCATCCGAAGCCTTATCGTGTGAGCATCACACCGAGGAGTGAGAAATGTAGGGAATTAGTTAAGAAGGCGGAGGATTTGTATCCGTGGGGGGAGAGTGATGCTGAGGCTTTGCAAAATTCGAGGTAGAAGTTTTTGGTGGTGTGCTAGGTGTGTGTTCTCTAGACCGAGCGTAAGAAGCCTTCATGAACAAAATTGAACACACATTCATGTCGATGACATATTGTTCACTGTGAACGATGTTCGGAATAATGGGCTTGGGATACTTAGGTCCACTCATTTGTGCACCTGCATGTCGATTAGGCCTACTCATGAATTTCAGTATGCACACGGGAATGGTCGACGCGGCTCACCGGCGTTAAGAGCAAATCCACCTATAGAGGTATCGCTCAACGCTAAAGTTCATGCAGATGAGTAAAGCTAACGTTGATGTGAACCGGTTCTCAAAGACCGGATGCTGTGACGTTGTTGCTGTCCGGGACGTGGAGGATAGCACCCGGTCGCCAAAATTGGCCGGGCTCCACGACTAGATTGAGTGCATTCTAACTAGGTAGTTAGCTTGTTATAGTTTAAAGATGTAGGCTACTAAACTATAAGTTTTACTAAGGCTGACTGTTGCTCTACGTTATGTTCGCTACTATACTCTTATAACTATACTCTTATAACTATCTTAATACTACTTAGTCCTATAATATAAGAGGGCGAAGCTAAGTAAGGAGGACGTGTACTTCCTAATATATTTACTTCTCTTACTTATACCTTAACCTTAGAACTTATTCTAAACCTATACTCTACGCGTAAAGAGGTAGATAAGAATTATTAATACTACCTTCCCTAACCTAGACTAGTAAATAGGTGTGAAGGTTATCCTTGGATGACCTAAGAGTTGGTTCTCGGGAACGAGTGAGTGCGATGGACGGGGTTGGTGTGATAGCACGATTGGAAGATCGATGTAATATCACGAGGGGTTGTATGAGAACGAAGTAGAATCCTTAGATTAACTACTAGAGTCTTGTACGAAGTTGAACACAATGAACCATAGGGGTTCATTGTCTAAGCTATATACTTAATGAGTGTTGCGCTCGTGTACGAGCGTGTGAGTGCTCGTGGACGAGCAGTACCATGTACGCTCTGTGGTTGGCCGGCGGGCAGTGCTCGTGGACGAGCATCTGCTTACGGGCTAGCGTCTAACTGCTCACTGACGAGCGGTCACGTGACTACGGCGTAGTGCTGTGCCGCAATCCTTTGACTGTGCCGCTTGATCCTTCAAAGTGCTTACGCTTACCCCCGACTCCTCCTGGGCGTAGATCGTAACAATAGGTCTCTACATCGGGATCTTATTTTCCTTGATATCTCTACTAGTTCTAGTTTAATTATAATAAGTAATAGCTTATTTTGTAGCTAGAATCTAGATCTATATTTTATATATAGAACGTATCTAGCTAGCTACTTTCGCTAGCTAGATATCTTAGATCAGAGCTAAATGTAGAGACCTAACTCTTAGTAACGTAGGTTATTAAATAACTTTTAGAGTATAAGAGATAAACAAGATCTTTGTATATATAATATATAGATAAAACCTAGACCTATAAGAGATATATATAACGTTTTCTAATTACGTAGGTATCTATAGAGATATTCTAGAAAACGCTACCTAATGTAAAGACCTAATATTATAAGTAATACGTAGGATTCTCTCCTTAACGCGGAAGGTAGGTTAGAGGTTAACTATATCTACGTTAGAAGGTAATAATCTATATAGGGCGCTAATCACGTAATTAATATCCTACTAAGGCTAGCTATTTAGGATAGCTATATAGGAAGGGATAGTAATACTATTATAACTATCCTTCTAAGAAGAGATGTATAGAATAGTAAGACTAAGAATAATAGGTATAAGAATGTATTAGATCTTATTATTACTCTCGTTGTAGTTAACTCTTGTAAGTTCTTCTCTTACCTAGATTAATACTTAGTTATTCTATTATATATAGAATTAGATTATCTTTACCTTTAGTTAACTTTATGTTACAAGTAACACGAAGGATTCTCTCCTTGACGCGGAAGGTGGGTTGGAGGTCAACCACATCTACGTCAGAAGGTAACGATCACCGCGGGGCGGCGGTCACGTGATTGACATCCCGCCAAGGCCAGCCATCCGAGGGATGGCAGAACGCCTAAGGATGGCAGCCATTACGAACATCACTAACATCCTAGGGATGGCAGTAATGGCAAGGATGGCAAAGGACACGGCAACGAGGATATAAGGATGGAAGGGTTTCATTTATTACTCTCGTTGTGGTCAACTCAAATAGTTCATCTCTTACACAGATTGTCAACTAGTTATTCTATCGTTTATAGAATTGGTATCGTTATTCTTTTGGTTACAACGATAACTCTTTTCCACCTGATCATTCCATACGCTACCTCACGGACTACCGCTTTAGTCTACCTCGCCTTAGTACGGACCGAGCCTAGAGAAGTATAGCCTAACCCCGTGTAACACTTTGACCACCTTGGATATCAGTGGACGTTTAACCAACAGAACCGCCCGATTAAGATTCAGCAATGGCTTTTCAGGGAAACGCTCAGAACAACATGGCCCAGGGTCAGGGACCCGCCATGCCAGCGCAACCAATGCCAGAAAATGACGAAATGCTTGAAGCATCAGACTCCGACACTGAGGAGGACCCCAGTGCTCGAGAAGTCAGGAATCTTAGGCGACAGACTCATGTCCAGGCGCAGCAATTGGCCTCGATGATGGACATGATCAATCAGCTCTCGAGTCAGCTGATGGCTACTCCCAACGAACGACCCGTCACTACTAGGAAGCCCAAGATAGCGGCACCCGAAAAGTTCGGAGGAGATCGGGAGAAGCTACGAACGTTTCTCACCCATACCGACCTGTACTGCGAGTACAACGAGGTCCCCACCGACCAGGAAAAGATCCTCATGGCTAGTACATACATGAAGGACAAGGCCTCCAACTGGATGCAACCCTATGTGGACGATTATCTGCTAGATGCAGAACACAGGGGAACGAAGGCAGAAACACGAGCCTTGTTCGCCGGTTGGACAGAGTTCAAAGAAGAAATGGGACGTATCTTCGGGGAAGTAGACGCAAAGAACCAGGCTGAAAAAAGGATCACTCGCCTGAAGCAAACCACGTCAGTATCAGCATATACGGCAGAGTTCAAGCAACTACAGGCACGGATCGACTGGGACGATGCGGCACTTCGAACAGTGTTCGAAACAGGCCTAAAAGAAAATGTCAAGGATGGACTTGTACACCATGATAAGCCCGAGTCACTGCACGCTCTGATTGAGCTAGCAACACGCATCGATAATCGACTTTGGGAACGGAACGACCAGAAGAAATACTTCCGACCCAACCTGCCCAATATGAAAAGGCAACGAGGAAGGTTCGACAGGGATGGCGATGCCATCATGACCGGCAAGGTACAAGACAAACCCAAGGACAAGAAAACCCGAGGATGGAGACAAGATGGTCTCTCCAAGGAGGAACGCCAGAAGCGTTATGACAACAAGGCATGTCTCAGATGTGGCAAGACAGGACACTTTGCCCGAGACTGCAAAGAAGAACAAGTCAAACAGGCGGCTGTCAAGATCAGAATGATCAGACAGGGCACGCCATACCCGACCCAGATAGAGTCGGAGGATAGCCTGAGCGACCAGGACTTATACGAAGAAGCCCGCTCAGCGGACAAGGAAGCATTCGTGATAGTTCCACGAGTAAAGAAGGACGACAAGGTCTTGGCTATGGACAGGCCAAGGACCACGGACTGGAAAGTCAAGGGCAAGGACGTTCTGAAACGTCTAGCCAACCAGCAATGTTGGGTATGCGGAGACGCCGCACACTATGCCGACGATTGCAGGATTCGAAGCCGAATCATGATTACCGGCAAAGATGCCGAGGCTATTGGACGCCAGGCGGTGATCCAACAACCCTACTTCGAGGACCCGGAAGTTGAGGGCAAGGCTCAAGAAACGACCGAGGAAGAAGAGGAAGATACCGAGGAACACGAGAAGATGTGTTGGTATGACTGCAAGATCAATTGCCAGTTCCACAAGGAGGACAAGGAGAAGTGCAGGACAGACCAAGACCGGTGCTGTCACCTGAGTCTCTGGGCAGACGAATGCCTGGCGGACAACTGCCACATCCACGAACCGGAGAAAGTAAAACTCCATGAATGTCTCCTTTGGACGCAATGCAAGATCGGATGTGACTTTCACCGCACACAGCTCAAGGAAGCACACAAGGTGGACGACGACTACCACCGCACCCTATCATCGAACATCTGCAAGGTTGCAGATTGCCAAATTCACCAAGCCAAGAAGGCGAAGACTAGGAAGGTGATCCACGAGGAGGAGATACCTCACGAGAACATTCACTGGAGCTTCTGTTACGACGACAGGTGTTTGATACACTATAGCTCAAAGAACGACACAGGCTTTTTCCCCAAGTACAAGGGAAAGGGGCAGCCAAAAAACTAGGACGCCGCCAGGGACAGGGTCACGCTGGTGAAGGCAGTCCTAAAACGACCCTAAGGAAGGTACAGGATACCGATGGTCAGGAAAAGCAGTTGCTTACGACCGTATCTATACAAGGTCAGAAGATCAAGGCACTCGTAGACAGCGGGGCCGCACGAACAATAATCTCACCGAGAATGGTGGAGAAGCACGGAGTACCCTACCAGATCAAGAAGAATCCAGTACCGGTAGTGCTAGCCGACGAGAAACCCATGGAGTATGGAAACGGCATGATATGGATGGAAACCGAATCAACAAAGCTAAGGATAGCCGGCATAGAGTGCCAAATGAACATCGACATCATGGATCTAGGAGGACTGGATATGTTGATTGGTTATGACTGGCTGAATGCCCATAACCCTGCCATCGACTGGCAAAAGAAAACGATACTCAGAAGAGAACCTGTGCACAAGGTTGCTGGAGTACGTAGAAGAGTGAGCCCGAAGGACCAAAGCGCAACCCAGGACGGGAGGTTCGGCAAGATCTCGCCTCATAAGATCAGGAGAATCTATGAGAAGGACCCTCAGCAAGTAGGAGTCATATGGATAAGACGAGTCGCGACCACGAAGGAAGGACCCTTACCACTAGAAATACCACGAGAGTATCAAACCGATGAGTTCAGGGAACTCTTCGAGGAAAACGAGGCTACCGATCTAGCAGACCATCAGGATTGGGATCACGAGATCATCCTAGAGGAAGGAGCTAAGCTAAGCCCAGGACCAATGTACCCCATATCGCCCGAGCACGATGCCGAGCTAAGGGAGTACCTCCAGAAGAATCTGAAGAAGGGATTCATCCGACCAGGATCAGGCCCGATGGCCTCACCCATCTTGTTCGTAAAGAAGCCTAACGGGAAGTGGCGACTATGTGTCGACTTCCGCAGGTTGAACAGCGTCACTCGGAAGAACCGATATCCCTTACCACTAATAACCGAGCTCATGGATCGACTCCAGGGAGCCAAGTGGTTTACGAAGTTCGACGTTCGGGAAGGATTTCACCGAATCAGGATCAAGGAAGGACACGAATGGATGACAGCATTCAAGACGAAATATGGACTGTTCGAGTATACAGTAATGCCGTTCGGATTAACGAATGCCCCGGCAACGTTTCAGTCAGTCATCAACAACGCGCTCCACGAATACCTTGGGATCTTCGTCACAGCGTACATCGATGATGTGCTGGTATACTCTAGCGGGACGCTAGAAGAACATGTGGAACATGTTAAGAAAGTGCTCAGTAAGCTTAAAGAATACAAGCTGTACCTGCAGCCAGGGAAGTGCGAATTCCATACGAAGGAAACGGAATACCTAGGCTTCATAATATCTACAGAGGGAGTAAAGATGAACCCAAAGAAGACAGCGGCTGTACAGGAGTGGCCAACGCCCAAAACAGTCAAGGACGTGCAATCCTTTCTGGGATTTGCCAACTATTACCGAAAGTTCATCAAGGATTACTCGAAGATCACGACACCCCTCTCCGAGATCACGAAGAAGGAAATTGGTTTCAAATGGAACGAGGAACATCAGGAGGCTTTTGATCGAATCAAGCAGATCTTTCTCGAGGCACCCGTACTAGAGATGTACGACCCGAAACGAGGGACGCGAGTCGAGACCGACGCGTCAGATTACGCACTTGGAGCTGTATTGTCACAGCAGTGCCCAGACAAGAAGTGGAGACCGGTGTTCTACCACTCAAGGAAGTTCTCCGGAGCAGAACTCAACTACGACGTTCACGACAAGGAGCTACTAGGAGTAGTCGATTCCTTTGAACAGTGGGAAGTCTATTTGCTGGGACTACCACACCAGATCGAGGTTTTTACCGATCACCAGAACTTGGCAGGTTTCATGACAACCAAGAAACTCAACCGACGACAAGTCCGATGGGCCGAGATGCTAGCTCAGTTCGACTTCAAGATAACCCACCGCGCTGGAACGCTCAACGGAGCAGCGGATGCTCTAAGCAGGAGATCCGATTTACGCGAAGAAAGTCATGGAGAACCACATAAGGCCATGTTCAGGAAGATGCCTGACGGCACACTACGTTACAACCAGCCGGAACTAGCTAGGATAGCTAAGGTGGCCGAGAGGGTAGAAACGCTCCAGCAGCAATGGCAGCAAAAGGCCGCCAGCTGGCAGTTCGAGCCAGACGAGAACGGCTCCGATGAACTGTTACAAGACGAGCGAGAGTACCGAGATATGATTCGAGGTAATCGAACATATGTACCTCCACACCTGAGAACGAATCTCATCAAGGAACTGCATGAGTCCCCAGAATACGGACATGCATCGCTAGAAGAGATGGTTAGACGTTTAGCTAAGGTGTTTGCCATACCACGCTTACGAGCGAAGGTGCAGGACGTTCTAGGCAACTGTTTGGCTTGTCACCAGAACAAGCCCAAGAGACATAAGCCCTATGGCCTGTTGCAGCCCTTACCGCCACCAACGAGACCATGGAGTAGCGTGACGATGGACTTCATAGTGAAGCTCCCGAAATCGTTAGAACCAGGATCCGGAAGACTATGCGACACAATCCTAGTCATCGTGTGCCGACACACGAAAGGAGCAAAGTTTGTGCCCACGGAAGAGACTATTACGGCAGATCAATGCGCGTATGAGGTCAGCAAGGCACTAATGTCAGAGCATGGAATACCTGAAGAGTTCATCACCGATCGTGATAAACTGTTTACGTCCAAATATTGGGACACATTCCTGGCAAAGTTAGGTGTGAAAAAGAAGCTATCAACTAGCTTTCACCCCGAAACCGATGGCCAGACGGAAAGAACAAACCAGACACTGGAACAGTATCTGAGGATGTACGCCAACAAGCTGCAAGACAACTGGGTTGAACTCTTGCCGACAGCACAATTGGCCTACAACAGTACCAAGTCTGCGACGACAAAGTACTCACCACACTATGCGAACTACGGATATGAGCCGACTGCTCATCGAGATCCGAAAGATATTGAAAGTATCGCAGTGGGTGCAGACGACAAAGCCCGCTTGATGCGAGAGCTACATGAAGAATTGAGCAAGAACATAGCTCACAGGAACCTCACATCGGCCAGAGCAGCGAATAAGCAAAGGATTGAGGGACCAACCTTTAAGAAGGGGGACAAAGTTTTCCTGTCACGACAGAACTTGAAAACTAAACGGCCAAGCAAGAAACTGGATAACCTCCGAGTAGGACCTTTCGAGATTCTAGAGGAAGTAGGCACAGTAAACTACAAACTCCAACTGCCACCAGGCATGCGCGTCCACCCTGTCTTTCACAAAAAACTCCTGGAAAGAGCACCTCCAGATGCCGAGCTAGCAACGGACATAGAGCTCGAAGACGACGAGTACGAGGTCGAAGAAATTAAGGACCTGCGGAAAGATGGTCGTCAGTGGAAATACTTGGTCAAGTGGCAAGGATGGCCAGAAAGCCAGAACACTTGGGAACCAAAAGAAAATTTGACGAACTGCAAGTCACAGGTACTTGAGTACCACCGGAAACACCCAAGGAAGCGAGGACCGGGTCCTCGAGGGAAAGGAAGTAATCAAAAGAAGGGTCGAAAGAAGCGTCAGCCTGTAACCAGCCCAAGTCAGTCGATGATCCGGGTAGCGATGGTTCGGTTGCCAGAAAGTCCGTACCCGGGGCAGAATTCCCCTCGGCTTGCTCTTTCGCGCGATCCTGAAGGCTCAAAATGGCGTGATCTCGATCAGCGAATGCTCGCTCTTGCGCCTCAACCTCCAGAAGCTCTAACTCTTGCTGCGACAACTGGACGTCCAGCTGCGCGCGCTGCGCTTTTAGACGAGCGATCTCAAGACGTTTTTGACGCTTCTCAGCCTCAACCTTCTCCCACTCTTCCTCAGTTACAAACAAGCTGCACTCGGCCTTCACCGAGATACAGCCCGCACACTGTCCAGACGCAGTATCCACGAAACAACGAAGATTCTTCTCTTCACAGCGCTTGCAACGAAAAGTCATCTCGTTCCCTTGTTGACGAATGCGGTCAGCACGCGCCTGGCGCTGTTGAGTTGAACTCTGGGTACGAACACGTCGAGAAGACTGAATCTTGGGCATGGTCAGGAAGGCGGGGCAAGAGAGGAAACGGCTACGACACGACGGACCTACAGAAGCCTTATATGCGACCTGCTCACCGAAACGCGGCACGGGAAAACGATAATCCAGAGTATCGGGACGATACGCCTAAGAGGGGGGATAATGTTACAAGCAACAAAAGGAACTCCACCCTTGATGAAGGAGTCGGCACAGAACGCCAGCCGACGACCACGTCAGAAGGTAATGATCAACGCGGGGCGCTGATCACGTGATGTGGCCTCCCGCCAAGCACTGGCCTCCCGCCAAGCAAGGGAAGCCAAAGGCAAGGGGGAGACCATGTCCTCCCTGACCTCCCTTTGTAGACAGGTTAAGCAAGGAGGATAGGGAGGGCAGGTACAGATTGCAATGAGTATATAGGATGGACGGATTTCATTATTACACTCGTTGTGGTCAACTCAAATAGTTCATCTCTTACACAGATTGTCAACTAGTTATTCTATCGTTTATAGAATTGGTATCGTTATTCTTTTGGTTACAACGATAACTCTTTTCCACCTGATCATTCCATACGCTACCTCACGGACTACCGCTTTAGTCTACCTCGCCTTAGTACGGACCGAGCCTAGAGAAGTATAGCCTAACCCCGTGTAACATCTAAGGGCTTTTTAGTAGGCTAGTAAGTTAGGTCTTTATATTAGGTAGCGTTTTCTAGAATATCTCTATAGATACCTACGTAATTAGAAAACGTTATATATATCTCTTATAGGTCTAGGTTTTATCTATATATTATATATACAAAGATCTTGTTTATCTCTTATACTCTAAAAGTTATTTAATAACCTACGTTACTAAGAGTTAGGTCTCTACATTTAGCTCTGATCTAAGATATCTAGCTAGCGAAAGTAGCTAGCTAGATACGTTCTATATATAAAATATAGATCTAGATTCTAGCTACAAAATAAGCTATTACTTATTATAATTAAACTAGAACTAGTAGAGATATCAAGGAAAATAAGATCCCGATGTGGAGACCTATTTACTAGTCTACTCATTAGTAGGCCTCTTTCCGCCCATAACAATAGTAATATATAGTCATAGGTTGGTAGAGTTTTAGCAAAGTCTAGCTACTTGTTTGTCCTAGCTACTCGCTGTACACCTACATTATATAAGCGTAGGATGCGAATTTAGCTTGTTTCATATACTGAATCGAAGTTTTTGGCATACCTCCGCAATGGGTGGGGTGCGCGATTTTTCCCTTGGTGGGCGTGCTGCGTGCGTAATGTAATGTTCGTAGCATGTCGGGGAGAATGTGAGAGAGGATGTCGCGGCTGTTGGGCTCAGGGAGACGGGCTATGGTGGAGTTCATTCGCCGTACATTAGTAGTGAGGACGGGGCACTTGCGCGTGCAGGGCATATGAGACGCCTCTGGGAGTCACGGCCAATGAGAGTAACGCAGAATCACAGCATTTCCACAAGAGGGGAATTTCCACAAAGAGATTGTCAGAGTAAGCAGAAGACTGTATTGGTACATCGGATAGAAAAGGACGCAATCAGTGATGATTAACATGTGCATGTGCGTAGGGCAATGGCGATCGGTCCGCGCATGAAGGACTGCACAATAAAGCAGTCGATTGAAGCAACCTGAACGACCATCAGCATGCAGGGCACGAAGTCCGGGACGTTGTAATCACAAAACGGTTTCACGCGCACGAAGTTATGTCTCCACAGTTCCTCACCCTTGAGCCAATTGATCAGCTCAACGATTCGAAAAACAGAGGCCTCAAACACCTTGAAGGGGGTAGGATGAGGTTGTTTAATCTTGCTTCAGTGTCCACACTCGCTCAACGTAGGAAAACGTGTTGGCGGGCTCTAGCAATTTGAAGAAGCTGAATGAAATGACCGAAGCCAAGTCTTGTCAGTTTTGCTCGAATCCACACATCCTCAGATACAGTGTTGCAGGAGAAGACATCAGAATGGTGAAGGTAGCTTCACATCTGTTGGCCTTTTCCTCCAAGATCGGGCTCCAAGACTGCAGATAGCTCTCGTTCTTACGAACAAGAGGTCCAATCTCTACGGTTCCCTTTCCCAGTGTCGGGGACAAATCTCTGCTTGCGAGGTTCGTGAGTTGACGCGTTCATGGTATGTGGCCACCGTGTCTTCGCGTGCGAAGACACGGTGGACTTGATCGTATAGGACCAAAGTGACGAAACACGTTTGGATTTCGAGTATGTGCAGTATGTGACCACCATGTAAAGACATGTGGATTTGCTGGAGTAGATTCCTCGCCCAAGAGGCACCCATGCGTTGCGACTCGCTCTGGGGTAGACTCGACCGCCCGACGGGACTGGTCCGCACATCGGGCAGGAGCCCGCACGGCGTTCAGAGAGACGCGTCTGGTAGATCTCCGTGGCTCATCTTGAACTCCATTGTCTCAAGTGTGGGACAAGGTAGGATGTGGTATCGGTGGATCGAGGTTCAAACTCAAGAGGAAAAGGCAAAGTGGAAGATGTCGACTACGAATCGCGTTCGACGCGTCGACTAAACAGAGCCATAGGATGAAACGGTCGAGAATGGACCTCCAGAGCTCCTGAGATGAAAGGAGGGGAATATATATCAAGGCATGCGAAGTAGTCGCGGTGTACTTATAAGTTGATGTAGATGAAGAGGGGGTTGGAAGTGAAGAATTCAGATGTTCATGGGTCCGTGTTTCGCTTGGCGCTGGCCCATGCAGTGGCATCATTGAAGCGAGTAGAATGACGAACGACACGGCACGCACCAGCACAGGGGAACACTTCTATCTCACCAAGCCCGCGAAATGGTAAGTTCTCCGATATAAGTCCTCACTGGAAACAAGGACTAACAACTCACAGCCGCCGAAACGTCATGGACCTCCTGCTAAGGCGCCGCCCGCCAAACGGCCTTCGAAGCTCGCGAGAGAGAATGGCTTAACTGCGGAGCAAGAGACTGAAATACGCGAAGCATTTGGTCTCTTTGCTGTGTCGCATCCTGAACATAAAGACCCCAAGGATGGTGTATTGAAGAAAAGCGACGTGCGCAGATGTTTAATGTGGGTCTCAGGAATGCGCTGGGGAGCAGCACGCTTGAACTAACGACCATGCAGCTCACTCAACCTCACACCCGACAAGTCAGAGATGTCCTCTATTCTATCCACTATCGACCCTCTCAACACGGGCTATGTCGAGTTTGTACCGTTCCTCTCGTACGCCGCGATCGCTATACACTCGAAGGAGCATGGGTCCGACGGAGACGAGGAAGACGATGAGCACCAGGCCGAGAGCAACGCAGAAGAGGTCAGCGCAGCATATCATCTCTTCACGCATGGCGCCCGGGGACCTATAACACTTGGGCATCTGAGAAGGGTAGCAAAGGAGCTACGGGAAGATGTGCCAGATGACGTTTTGAAGGATATGATTCTTGAGGCTAACGGCGGGGTCAAGGGTCAGAGCAAAGATGTTGGAGGAGTCAGTCTCGAAGATTTTGAGAGTGTGATGAAGAGGGCTGGGCTGTCATTTGGGTGAAACTCTCAATGCGGTATTGCCGACTTACAGACCGACGCAAAGAGGAAACTGTACGAGATCATTCTCGAATCCCGCTATCGAATACATCCACGGCGACATTCCGAGACTCCCGGAAAGAGCCTCTCGACTTCTCGGTGCTCTACCTCGTTCACCCCACTCACGCCGTCCGCGCGCCCAGATGATACCGACATCCACCGAATGTTTTTCATCCTCCTGCACGGAAGATCGATACAAGGAGGATTTGGCAAGGCAGCGGCTAGACATGCATCAAGTTCGGAAGGAAGCTTTTTGTCTGATTGGAAATCAGCTGTGGTCGAGAATGAAATTCTGGCAACGGACCATATGTACAATATATCTGTAGCATCGGACAACGATACCCACGTCATCTCAAAAGGGATGCGACGCCAAACATAGTCGCCGCAGATAAGCCCGGTGCGATTGGATAGTGGCGCCGCAGGGCTGAAGATCAAATGTTAGTGCCAAGATTCAGGGACCTCACTCAACAAGCACACGAACACGAAAGCAACAGACTTGCGTAACGCCAATCCCTTTGAAACATCCTTCCCTGCTGCTTTGAACAGTCACTCCTGTTGTACGTAACCATCAACTGTGTCCACATCACCACACCAGCCTAGACTAACTTTGGAATGCAGCTCAGCTCAATGATCGCGCCCTAAACCGTGGACCCTTTTCTCCCCTCGTGTCCCCCAGTTCCATGTCCAGCGGCGTTGAAGTCCCCGGAAGCCAACGACGTCCCGGCATCTGGTCCTACTTTAGTTTCTCTGGCCCACGCCGCCGCGTCTCCGTCTCTCTCCCACGCAACTTCGACCCTAATCGCGCCGACGCCAGCGACCCCAACGCCAAAGCCGACAGACACTCGCGACATCGGTCGACGTATTCGGACGCATTCATGAACGACCACAAGGGCAGCGCCGTTATGAATCAAGGCCAGCGGTTGCGCTATCTGAAGACAGGTGGCGTTATCGCACTCATACTGCTTATATTATATTTTGTCGCACCGCGAGATGGCATATCAAGACCGGCTGGTAGGTTGAGGGCACAACCTTGGGGAGCCATGCACTAACGCCACCATTAGTATCGCACCCGTCAGGCGGCAATACCGCAGCCGGCGATGCAAAGGCACAATGCACAAAGTCGTACTCCAAGGACAAACCGCTCATCCAATATGCCCTCATGGTCGACGCCGGCAGCACGGGCTCCCGCATTCACGTCTACAAGTTCAACAACTGCGGCCCCAGCCCTGAACTTGAGAGCGAGAACTTCGAGATGACACCCAAGCGAGAGGGAGGCTCCGGTCTCTCGGCATACGGCGATGACCCTGAGGCTGCTGCAAAGAGCCTGGATGTCCTCATGGACGTTGCGCTCAAGAACGTGCCCAAGGAATATCAGTCATGCACACCCATCGCTGTAAAGGCAACAGCTGGTCTCCGCAAGCTCGGTGAGGAGAAGAGCAACGCCATCCTCGCTGCTGTACGCAAGCACCTCGACAACGACTACCCGTTCCCACTCGTCTCCGAGGAGAACAACGGTGTAGAGGTCATGCCTGGCGAGATGGAGGGTGTATACGCATGGATCACCGTCAACTACCTCCTAGGCAAGATTGGCGGCCCTGACAAGAACCCCACCGCTGCTGTCCTCGATCTCGGTGGTGGCTCCACGCAAATCATCTTCGAGCCTACTTTTCCCGACACTCCTCGCGGCGGACTCCCCACCAAGCTAGCAGAGGGCGATCACAAGTACACTCTTAACTTTGGCAACCGCAACTTCGATCTCTACCAGCACTCGTACCTTGGCTATGGCCTCATGGAAGCCCGCAACAACCTGCACAGCACCGTCCTTGCCGGCCTCCACGAGACAAATAAGGATAACAGGGAATACCTCAAGAAGCCCATTGTGAACCCTTGCATCGCACCTGGCATGACCCGCGAAATTGAGGTCCAGATGCCCAAGGGCCACGCACTCGGCGACTCCATCACAGTCAACATGACCGGTCCATCCACCGCCTCGCCCACCCAATGCCGTGGTCTAGCTGAGAAGACCCTCCACAAGGACGACGAATGCGCCATCGCTCCCTGCGCCTTCCGCGGCGTCCACCAACCGCCTTTCGAGCAGACCTTCGCTACCGAAGCCGTATACCTCCTCTCCTACTTCTATGACCGCACACAAGATCTCGGTATGCCTGAGTCTTTCACACTGCGCGAGCTGCAGAACCTGGCCGACAAGGTCTGCACCGGCGAGAAGGGCTGGGATTCATTCAGCGCCGTACCAAACGCGCTTGAGGAGTTGAAGGGCAGGCCGGAGTGGTGTCTGGATCTCAATTTCCAGTACGAGCTGCTGAGGAGTGGATATGGTATGCCTATTGATCGTGAGGTCAAGATCGCGAAGAAAATTAAGGGCAATGAACTGGGATGGTGTTTGGGTGCTAGGTGAGTCTTTGCGAAACCATCCTTTCGACAGTAATGCATGTGCTAACTTTCAAATAGTCTTCCTCTGCTTGAAGCAAACTCTGGATGGCAGTGCAAGATTAAGCAGGTCCAATAGAGGAGTGCAGGGCTTAGAATTGGAAGCTCGTGATCGCACCGGAGATGAACTATGCAACCCTTTCTTTCTCCTGAAATGCACGAGATGGAATGCATTATTGGCGTTTTGTTGGTTTGGGTTGTGTCGCAAACACGTGCCGACCTTGATAGATCTGTTCACTTGCGATTGCTTGCAAAGGTGTTGATAGAGAATACAATATTCGCAAACCTCGAATCTACCTCTCGTCCAAGTTGATTGACCTCAAACTGAACCATGCTACGTTATTTTGATCGTGATACCCGCTTTCATCGCATGGCGCTAATATACTGCCACAGCATAATCCAAACTATAGCTAATCTGTGCCATGCTGTTGTCGACTATGCACGTATTTTCCGCTGCGCGTGATATGACAGCTTGTTGTGCTGGCGAACGTGACATATGCCAAGGTTTAGGAACACATGTGACTGACTAATACCGAAATAGAAGAGGACCCATAAAATTAAAGACTCAAAAGCTGAGAGCGACAATTCGCTCTTACCACTTTAGGCAGTTTCACTCATTCATCGAACACGGCAACCCAGCGACCGCAACTGCAGCGTGCACGTGTTGTCCCAGCCGAAGCAGGATGCGCAGAGGTGGCAACGGAATATTACACCGATTGCTGCAGTACTAGGTATTTTCAAGGTTCTTTTGCTCCTTGAAGCCGCGATAGCCAACTCGCGGGCTTCGGCATTATTCGATCCTCTCTAGCTCTTTTCCATCGTTGTTTCCATACATCCTGCCATTCAAGCCAAGTCACCTCACGATCATGCCGATTGCAGCTACGCCCCCCAATCTCGCGCATGTTCCACCAGAGGCCGCACTTTCCGGCTATGAACTCACGTTGTATGAGCGATCTTCTGGCACCTGGGTAAACATGAATTCACATCACGCATACATATCGCGAAGACAAAGCTGTTGGTAAAAGGTATTCGTATCCATCTATAAACTCCAGGAACAACATTTTATTACGAAATCCGAACATAGCCCATTACTCCGATGACAACATACTAGCAGACTTCCTTCTTGGCAAGTAGTGACGGCGTACTGTTAATAGAGTCCTTCAGAGTTCCGGAGAAGTCTTGCACTTTGACACTTGGCAGGTTTGCCAGTATGTCCATATCAAGACCTTCTTGGGCAACAGAGACAATGATACCATCATAAGTGCTGAGGTAATCGACGTTCCAGTTCGCTTCAGTATCCATCTTTGGGACTGCACTGTAAAGAGCCGTGGAAACCAACGGATCTGCAAACTCAACGTGGCAGTTGTATTCGCTCTTCAACGTGTGGATGATGGCCGCACCGGGAGAGTTGCTCATGACGCTTTGACCGCGCTTGAAACCTACGCCTACGACGAGCAGTCGGAGTTGGCTGGGATCTATGTTGAAATATCCTTCTTGGAGTACAGATTGCACGAAGCTTCTGGCTACATTCCTTGGTCGCGACGATGAAATTGTGGCCGCGTGCTCGAGTAGTGGCATGCGGAGGTTGGAGAGAAGATAGTACGGGTTGACAGGGATGCAGTGACCTCCAATCCCTGGACCGGGGCGGAAAGGTAGGTAGCCGAAAGGTTTCGACGCTGCGGCGTTGCTGACCTCGAAAGCGTCGATGCCGATGCTGCTGCACGCATCGGCCATTTCATTGGCATATGTTGCACATACCATGCGCTGACAGTTCTCGTACAGCTTGGTCATCTCGGCGACTTCGGGGGACGAGACTGGAAGCAGCTTGTGGAAGACGCGGCCGTAAAGAGTGGAAATGGACTCTAGAGATGCGACATCAAGACCAGAGACGATCTTGGAAATGTCCTCGAAAGCGGGAAATGTGCGACCTGGGTCAACGCGCTCGGGAGACATGCCGACCTTGAAGTTCTTGGATGCCATGAGCGGACCAACGAGTTCCCGTGTCATGCCGACCGCGACTGAGCTCTCAATAACGATGGTGGATCCGGGCTTAACATACTCCTCCACAGTAGCAATAGCACTGCGCAGGTATGTAGTGTCGACCTTCTTGTCGTCCGTAAGAATTGTCGGTACTGAGATGAGAACATGAGTCGCTTCACCGATATCAGCAGCGTTTGACGTGAACTGAATTGGAAGACCAGTGAGCTGTTTCGAAACTTCCTCAAGTCTTTTGGTGCTGAGATCGAAAGCAATGACATTGTAATGACCCGCGAATGCTTCGACGAGGTGTGTGCCGACGTAACCGACACCGATGACGGCCACGATGGACTCGGGCTCAGTGAGGCTCAGTTCCTGTACTTCTTCCACTTGTATTGGATCTTCGGTAGTCCAGAAAGGAGACTCATTGGTCTCCTCAGGTGGTGGAGTCAAAGGCAGAGAGCATTCGGTTACGATGATCTCAGGCTTCTTCTCGAGAGACGTGAACTTTTTGGCGAACATGCCTTCGTTGAAAGTGATGGTAGCCATTGTGATGTATATTGTGTAAGAATAACACTGGAGAGAAGGAGACAAGGGGTCGAGTGGAACGACTGAAATGAAGTGTATGAAGCCTCTGTGAAAAGATTGATGTGTTGACTTTGAAGGCTTGTGCTGATATATCGATAGAACTTGTGGTACTTTTATACTGAAGTTTGCTCTGCAGCCTCTGCTCTCGCCCTCAGACCATGAACACACGCTGCACACTATCGTTGTTCTCTGCCCCACCAGACTTCCGCTCATGCCAGCCCACTTCGCTGGAAGCAGATAGCAGCATACCTCTCCACGGATGCACCGACGTTCGAGCCACGGCTTGCGTACTGAAGTTTCCGCTAACTCCGTGATCACTGATTCGATCTAGACGCTCATGCCTCAACGAGATATGGCAATTTCTCAGCCCGTCCGGCGAGACCTCAACCCATCGCCAGTATTTTATCTAGGTCTACACGTGCAGGAGTCGTTGGCTTGTACCTCCGTTAAGGTTTAGAGCACTGTGGCTTACAGGAAGTACAAGCCATCGCTTGGGCTTTCTAACATGAAAACTCAGTCAGGCTGATAGAAGTACTTCTCAGCTTTCCGTCGCAGGCGCCACAAGAAGCCCACAGTCTATTAGATCTCATACAGCTGGTGGCAACTCGCTTCAGAGAGCCACAATGGTTTACCCTACAGGACGGGCCATGACTAGCTAGGATTTTGACAAGTTGCATAAGGTCCAGATGGCTGGGATTTCCGACCAGAAAAGGGGTGGGTATGTGCACGAAGGGACAAGGGACGCTCCCTAGGCGCGTAGGAGGGTTTCGAGACACCAAGAAATCACGACATCGCGCCTAAGGGAATTTCTGGATAGTGTGAAACGTGTGTCTATGCAGTGTTGAGTAGCCGAGGCGGTGTAGGTTAGACGCGGTATTCTAACATGCAGAAGCTTCCTCCGCGCAGGATCATCCTATACACTCCTTGAAAGAACTTAAACTGCCTAGGTAGAAGTACTCAACCTGTCGCTATCGCAAACAACCACGGGCGCATCATACATCCAGCAAAACTAAGTTAAAGGTGAAAGTTACCATTGCAAAGTTGAGAGGTGACTTGGGTGTAGACAGCAAGATTTTCGCAACTAGATCTGGTTCTAAACATTTTAGATGTACCATATCTGCCTTGTCTTGATTAGCTCTGTCTTTCAGCCTTGAGTTGTTCAGCCCTGCGTAGATCAGCCCTGTTTTGGATAGCTCTACACCGGTCGGAATGCCAGCATGTCAGTGGCTGGACGAGAAGGGTAAGCGCCTTCGACTCAGACTGTTACCGGACTGGGGTCTCGCACTAGAAACTAAATTTGCGCCTTGGTGCGCTGGGGTTAGCGACCACCTAGGCGCAAACCAGCATGCGATCACCGGCAAGATTGCTCTCGCCTACGATCGTGTGTCCTTGCCAAGACTTTTATCCCAAATTCCTCTCCGCACCGCTCGACGCAAGCCACTTCAAAAAATGTCCATCCCAAGACAGGACACAGATGTGCAAGTCATTACATAAAATTATACGAGAGCAATTTGCCTCCTAGACAGGAATAGAACTGAGTTATGAAGTAGTGCATTCGAAAAGACGACGAAAGTATCGGCAATGACCCACCCCATTGCCGTTACCGAGATTCTGTCTTGTTGGATGGAAAGATTTGGAGCGCAAATTCTTACCTACTGGTGTCGCTGATTGGTCTGGAGGCGAAATACAAAAGTAGTAGGAAGTGTCACTGTTCAAGCAAGCATTAAGCCTAGGCCCACCATCTACCGACCCGCCTCGCTACCCCAGAACGCCGGCAGGACCTTCGGTGAATGCGGTGAGTGGGTAGCCCCTGGCGCGGTTGTTACCCTCAAGCAAGCTTAGCGTCGGGCTGGGGAAGCTTCGTCGAGGCTTAAAGTGGAAAGCCAAGCATTGCGGAGGCTTCTCTAAGACTTGTAGAGTAAGGCTAAATTCTGCCAAGATTGACGGATTCACTGCTAGTGGAAGCAAGGCAACACTTACGGCAGTACCTTTTTGCGGATTAGGTGTGGTAGACCCTGTTCAAGCCATGTCACGCTTGTTGCGTGACTGCCGAGCCTGCCACGCTACCGCCTCGCCGAAGCTCAGTCTCCCGAAGCTATCCCTAATATCTTCAGACACGGTCGCTTAAACCATTTCCACCCCGCAAAGCAGCGGCGGCGCCGAACCGTCCAGCTGAGTCCAGCGGTTCCAGGCTCTCAGCCGCAGCGACGTGTTGCGATTCAACAAGCATGTTCCAAAGACACTGGAGGAACGTGGCTGCTGAATGGTGCACTCCGATCTTCAGTGTAGATTTGCGTGGCTGTCGCAAGGTCTAGGTCATTGATGCCAATGTCATGGAGCTCTTGACGGTTTGCAATCCGTCTATACTCTTTGCAGGTCTACCAAGCGATGGCGCTGATACATCAATGATAGACCCCTCCAATATTGTTTGCACAGCATCTCTTTGTCTTTGCCTTACTTCCGAGGTATTAAAATTCCTAAAATGTCTTTCAATGAGTTCGCTCGTCCTCTCGCTTCAAGCCTCCCTTCCGAGCCCGAGAACGCCTTTCTAAGACCCGATATAAACAACGTCCTGCATGAGTGGGACGTTGTTTCGGAGGAATACAACTCTTCCAGAAATATCAACCGCCAAAGCTCTCTGTCTCTAGGGACTACACTCCCCGGCACTCCCAGCAATGAGGCCTTCACCAACGAAAAGTGCGATCGTATCATGTGGGATACTTGCACAAAGCGCGGCGAAGAGAGAGTCAAACAGCTAGGTGACCTCAACAACATGGTCGACGAGAAGCCAGACTTTTCAGACCCAGATGGCAAGAAGGTCCGACGAGCTCAACGACTCATGAAGATTCGAAAGCTCGCCTTTCAATACTGCATTTTTGGCCTAAAGTAAGTGACCTTGGACTGATTGCATTACCTACCCTACTAACAGGTCTTAGTGGTTTTCTGCTCTTCGGCTCATGGTGGTTCAAGGGCTACCACTACGTTTTCCTTCCCTTCATCACGTATGGTGTATTCATCAACTTCACCGTTGTCATCACTCTCCTCCTTTGGCTAGCCTTCCGATTCTTCCGCCCCGAGAAGAAAAACCCCGCGCCGGAGACTCCCGAGTCTCTCATGCTCATCATACCTTGCTATAATGAGAACGAAGAAGAGCTCCGCAAATCTCTTGACTCGCTTGTTGAGCAAAAGGGCATTGAAGACCATAAGCAGTGTGTCTTCATCATCTGCGACGGCCGAGCTCGCGGTCCAGGCATGACGCAGACCACTGGCGACTGTCTTCTGGACACCATTTTGACGGAAAAGACATCGCGCATACACATGAAGGACGCATACATGGCCTGGGATAAGGAGCCGATGGATATAATCATGCAAAAGGGTCAATATAAGGGTCTAAACTATCTATGTATCGTCAAGATGACGAACAAGGGCAAACGCGATGGCCTCATTCTCCTCCGTTCTTTCGGTAAGTTCCACAACCCAATCATTCTGATCGCGAGACTCATCCACTGCGTAGCATACAAGTTAAATCAACGAAACGAGAGGCCAACGACAATCATGTCGAACAGGTTGTTTGGCGAGATGACCTCATTCGTCCTCGACGACTGCGGTATCGACAACTTTGACCAGATCGTTGGCATGGACGCAGATACCGTCTTTGATCCATGGTGCATCTACTACCTCATCTCCGAATCGCGCTACCCCAAGTGTTTTGGCGTTTGCGGCGTTGTTTGGGTGGACTTCAAAGACGGCCCCTGGAACATGTGGCGCCTGATGCAAAACGCGTCCTACACCATCAGTCAAGGTCTACCACGTCTTCATCAGTCCATCGTCACCCACAAGGTCTCCTGTCTTCCCGGATGTTGCCAGATCTTGAAGGTGTGCGAAGAGAACAACGGCGACCACATTTTGCGCACGTTGTTTGGATACTGTCCAAGTCCGACGGACGGCATGCTGAAGCACCTCCGTGGTGCCTACAGTGAAGACCGAAACCACGTTTGCCATGTTCTTACTGCCTCACCCCACGTTCAAACCCGGCAATCGATCAAATCTGTCGCATGGACCGATGTGCCGACCTCGCTCTCGGTGTTCATGTCGCAGCGCAAACGTTGGTCAATGGGTGCGACGGTGAACGATTTCCGTCTCGTAACCGCCAAGGGTACCCAGTGGTTCGAACGGTTTCGCGCCTTCTCGAACTGCCAGACGTGGTTCTGCAACATCTTCATTATGGGCTCGATCGCTGGATTGATCCACGCCGCTCGACATGTTGCTTGGTACATCACTGTCGCCTTCTTAGGAGGTGTGATCGTACCATACATGTACATGATTACACTTGTTTTCTGGATGCCGCAGGGCAGCAAGGCGAAGTGTCAGTTCCTGGTCGGTCTGGTCATCTACTTCTTCACCGGACCGTTCCTCACTATTTTCGTTCTTTTCTACACTATGTGGCATCTGGACGCTTTCTCCTGGGGCAAAACTCGTCAAGTCATCTCGGAAGACACGGACGCTTCAAGTACCAATGCTGATAATGAAAAGACCCAGCATACGGTTACTGTCAACGATGAGGAGGCTACCGTCGGATTGGGGCGATAGTGCTTTTTAGAAGTCAAAAACTGTTCCTTTCAATAGACCCCTTTTTGTAATACGTCTTCGTGGACCAAAGTAGTAATTTCACGGTATCTTCATGCCATGCGGTCTTACATGAAAAGGCTTCTTATAATATGAGTTCACTTTGCTGCAGAAACGCTCCCATTCTTCGCCGAGACCAAGTTGCGATATAATTTCTCAATATCTCGCCAGACTTTGCAGTGAGCAGCAAATTTTTCCTAGTGGTGTCCCATCTGGCGGTCAGCTGAACATTGCGAAGTTGAATGTTAGTGCTTTTCGCTTGAACCAGCATGAATCCAGACTCTTGGGACAACGACGCTTGCCCACTATGGTCTAGAAGACAAGAACTACGGCGCCAACTCACCCAAATCGATACAATTCAGCCAGCCATGTTGTCTAGAAGCCAGAAACCCGCCACTTTGAGTGGCTCAGAGCGACACGACAAAGACTTTCGTTACGAGGAAGGGTCTGGGTCTTGCGGCTGATCTTGGTGGTCTTACGCCTGTGTAGGGTGTGGACTAAGGGCGATGGCTTAAAATCACTTAAATTGCGCTGTCAGTCCAGATCTGCATGAACTTTGTGTTGGTACAGTTCAGGCCCTGGTACCTGACTATCCTTCCGTCCAAACCTCAACATCCGACTACGTACTACTTGTCAAGCTATATTCCGAGTTCGAGATGAGTCAAAGAATTAAGACTTTGACGGGCGCCCTTAGTGCCCTTACTGCTTTAGTCTCTTTCGCCTCCGCAGTGCCATTCGGACTGCAGATCTACTCATGTACCACGCCTGGAGTTATCGCTCCAGGTTTTGATGACGGGCCATGGATCTATTCTGAAGATGTCCTCGATAGGTATGTCATATTTCAAACAATGGCTAAGGGCTATACGGTTGCTGACATGCATCCAAGGATGGGAGCCGCGGGGTTCAAAGCGACCTGGTTCATCAACGGAGCTAACAAGGGCAATATTTACGAGTACAACTCCACCCTGCAAAGGATGGTCAGCATGGGGCATCAGATTGGCTCGCATACGTGGAGCCACAAGGATCTTGCAACCTTGACCGCTGACGGAGTACGGCAAGAAATGACGTTGCTCGAGGACGCCATGATGAACATCCTGGGATATTTCCCATACTACATGCGACCGCCGTTCCTATCACTCAACGCCAATGCTCTCAGTGTTCTTAAAGAGCTTCAGTACCATGTCATTATTGGTGATTTGAACACCAAGGACTGGGAATACCAATCGGAAACCGGCATCGAAACAGCAAAGAAACTCTTTGTCGATGGTCTGGACCAAGGGTACACCATTGTTGAAGCTCACGAGCAAGAAGTCTGGACTCATGGCGTGCTCATCGATTACATGATTGCCGTAGTCCAACGCAGAGGTCTCAAGACCGTTACTGTCGCAGAATGTCTTGGCGAATCATCGACTTCACAATGGTATCGTACTGTTCGTGAACCAGGATCCACGAGTACAGTATGTATGTCGAGGCCTTAGCAGAACGATCCAAGTGACTAACGAACCTACAGTCTGACGGCGCTGAAGCAGGGCCGACATACTCCCTCAATGGAAGGTGTGGAAACATCAACGCTGGCAACAACCTAGGCTGGACATGTCCTTCGAACGGTGGCCGATGCTGCAGTAAATACGGCAGTTGTGGAAGTACCATTGACTACTGCGCTGCAAATGTCTGCCAGCCAGCTTTCGGTATATGCAACCCTCCAGTCTCTTCATCCTATCGCGACGAGGCCAGCATGACCCCCGGCCCAGCCGCAACCAATGTACCTTCATCAACTTTTGTCTTTTCCAACAACACCATGACAACTACGACCCCCAACGCGGCTGCAGCCTCTCTCGGACCAGGAAGTGTCACGCCGGACAACACCTGCGGAACCCAAGGAAGTGGAAAAGGCAAAGGCTATGTTTGCAAGGCCGGTTCGTGTTGTAGCAAGTACGGCAACTGTGGTACAACTTCAGACTACTGCGCTGCGAGTGTCTGCCAAAGCGCTTTTGGGAAGTGCGATACCGCTCCAGTACGAGGAAGCACCAGTCCAGATGGTACCTGCGGAGACGCTGGAAAAGGCAGCAATGCCGGCTACACCTGCAAGACTGGTCAGTGCTGCAGCAAGTATGGCAACTGCGGTACCACTGTAGATTACTGCGCCGCTTCGAAAGGTTGCCAAACATCATTTGGTAGCTGTACAAGTTAGACCTCTATGGTCAGACCATCTTTCTGGTTGGTATTTCCACTCCCTGAATTGAGCAGTCCTAGCACTAAGGAAGTCTCTAATTCTATCAGATTAAAACGATTGCCAGCTGAGATAATACCCCACGATGGAACACCTGGGGGGCGTTATCGAGGGTAGAATCAAGGAGTGGAAATACAGGCGCAGTGCCACGATGGTGACTCCGTATTCGCTGGTGGTTGGGCTTCCCATAGTCTTGATACTACATGCTCTTGGCCTCTTGATGTTCTCAATACACCTCACCCATGTGCCACTTTAGTCTTTGGTGGATATTTGCGAGAGGATTCAGTCTTCTTTGCATATCTGTGAGACGAAAGTCCTGTGAGTCGACCAGCGTGAGGTCGTCAATTGTGGGTTTTGGCACCGCGTATTCGTCCCGGGTATCCATTATAGGGCCGTAGAAGAGTGATGAGTGTCCATGATTTCCAACTATCTTTGAGAGCCGGTCAGAACATGCTTCTGCTGTAAATGCTCATCTTGAACGACTGGTATATGTCGCAAAAAGAAAATAAGGAAGAGATGCTCGGCATCCCAATGTGACCCAGACTATTTCCAATTGAGCGGAAGGACAATCCCTATGTGATTGTGGGCCTTCACCGCTTGACCCATTATGAGGTAAATGCCACACAAATCGTCCGTATTTCTCACGACCAACATCTCAGGGTGGGTATACGCTAAAGAACCTACTCCACTGATCATGAGCCAATCATCTGGTCGCTTCCCTTCTGGCGCATACGCAAACAAACGGTCGTTCTGATCCAAGATCTCCACAAGTGAATGGTTGAACTCAGAAGAACCTCCGAGATGGTTTTCGCTACAGCAGAGATAATATAGCGGTCGACTTCTCACATTGGACGTCTCCTATCCAGTGATGGCAAGCTACTTCACCCCGTACCATGTGTCTCTCACATGTCCCCCAAGGTTTGAAGGCCTAGTTGGCATGGCCTGAAGATGTGTATCGTGATCGACAGGAAGAGGAAAAAATTTATCAACAGGTGTTTCCTCGCGAACTTCATATACGAACTGCGTACTATCCGATCTCGTGCAATTGCCACATTTTCTAATCGAATGATAGCAATTACACGTACAAGAACGCTTGCCACATCTCTTGGTCATCTCTTCCTGTATCACATATGCCTCGATATTGACGTGAAAGATCTCGCATAATCGACGAGGCCAATGAATAGCCATTCCTGAGACTGGTTCAGTTTCAGGGTTCTCGAGATACAAGCATAGTACCTCAATGGCAACCCTATAGTTGTCTTTTCCGTAATCCGGTACAGCGGGTTTGCCTTGACCCCATTCTACCAGAGCTATTATACCAAACAGTTTGTCCCGAGTGTCGGCACATTGGAAGCTCTGCATAGCCTCCAACACCTCTGCCAATCGACGGCGTCCTCGGACACCGGAAGCGAGAGTCAGACAGTCGCATTGAGTTTGAATGCTTTGAAGGCTTTCCTGGAATTGCAAGAGACAAACCTCTTCGGGCCAGAACCAAGCTCTGTGCGCGGTTGATGCGACGCTACTCGTGAAGGACTCGTTGTAATTGGAAGGATTGACCCAAAAGTCTACCAGCATGCCCACTGCTGGTAGATGGTGAAATGAACGGATTTCATCGCCACAACAAAGCCAGATCTTTGAGACGAGATGGAGCTCTTGTAAGATCCATAGTCTTGAAAAATATGGCCGTTTCATGAAGTCGATGAATGCAGCTGCTAGTGTCAATCTACAGATGGGACTGAGCACAAGCAGGCATCGTAGCGCAATCCAAGGGCTTTTTGATATTGGATTAGGTACAACCCAATTGCGTGTATCCTCCACGGTAGGCCCAAAGAGAACTTGGTGTATGCTGGCCAGCAGAGACCTGTGGTCATCAATGTTCTCAAGCAAACGCTTGCTATGATGATCGTGAGACCCGACGCATGCCAACATGTCTGCATATCTTGCAAATATTTGCCCCATCATTCCCACTTGATGGCTCTTCTCCTACGTGATGCTTTGGTCAATACATAACGCATCTATCCAGTAATACTTACTCGCCTGCGCAGAAAGTGCCTGTTTAAGCGTATACACGCAGTTCTGGCCTGCAGTGAAAACGTATCCGTTGATAAGGATTCGATGACTTGGGTGAGGCGAGCCCCAGGTATATCTAAGACCAGGCACGGCCGATCAGTGTGTCGCACGTATCAAGTGAGCATACGCATAGCGTACGATAGAGCACAGTAAACTGGCGCCTCTTCGACGGGCCAGACGGTAAGATGGCACACGATTTGATCTTCTTCATCGACGCTTTCAATCTCCATCAGCCGTATATGCGTATTTGAATCTGAGAGGGCTCATGCCTAAAATTTAGAGCTATTGGTATGAACTCCATAGAGGGAACGTCCTTGTGGGCTTGACAAATGTCGATGAACATAGGTGCGAGGATGTTGATGTGTCTTTGAGTCTGCTGGAGACTTGAATCTCATAGGGTAACAGTCAGAAAGTAGGTTCTGTGCCTCATTGTTTGTCGTGCGGTTACTGGGCGTTATCAAAGACACGTGTGGATTTCAAATTGATGATAGGTCGAATAGCGATGTGCTTGCACACCCGGAACCGTGACAGAAAATAAGGCCGCCACCTGCGCAAGCACAAAAGCTATCACAGTAATACTCGAAAATTCGAGTGCTAGTTCCTTGACTGCTTCAATGCGATAATTCTTGACGTAGTAGTAACGAGCACTACGGGTTCAGCGCCTAACTCAAACTTCTGTGACGAAGAAGCTCATTTCTATCGAGCTGGAGGTGTAACGTTAACACTGAAACTAATCCTGAAGATACACAGACTCATCCACGTCGAACATCTATTCATAAAGCAATAGTGTATACATTCAAGATAAATCTTGGCACCGCCCAGAAAAAACGAGCTCATTTATACAGCCTCATCCGCCATACCAATTCATGGAGAATGATTGTAGTATACGCCTGAACACCTGTTATTGGAACACATATTTGGGTATCAACGCCGACCAGATTGAGCTGCGGTTCAAGCTATGGGCATTTGTGCCCTCTCGAATGACTGCAGTTGCTAAACACTACAACATAGGGTACTGCAATATAGGCTACTACAATGACCTATTGATATGGTCATACTTTGGTACTACATCCTATGAGAAATCTTTTAGCATTGAAGAATGGCTCTACATACCACCAACTTTAACGTCGTGCGTTAAGTAAGCTTAAAATACATGTTAAGAGTTGTTACTAATACACACACATAAACACAGACATATTTGTGTATGTATATATACATACTACAACCCCCTCAAACAGACTACTCTGTGGGTGCACGCCCCATCCTCATCCTGCTAGATGCTCCAGCAGCATGCTCATCCTCTCGGAGAACGTCGAGCTGCGATCTGAACTCCTCGAGCTCGTCCGTCTCCATCTTGACAGCCTCGCGCAGCCGCCGATTGGATTCCAGAAAGGAGAAGAACTTTTCGGGATCCAGAATGGTGTTGTCGTGCCGAGAGTAGGAAAACACAATATACAAGTACGCAAGATGTTCTACACACAAGGGGTTACGCGAATACGAAGGGATATTAAATGAACTTGATAGCTTCGAATAGAGCAAGATAATGATTAGACCAGTAGCCGGTTTCCCGCTCTCAGTCAAGCAAACGGAGGACATCAATCTGCGAGAAAGATACATGCATCCTTTCCAAAATCTACGACGACGCTATCTTAACTGTAATCCGCTACGTGTATGCAAACACCGCTGGAGAAACTCGCCAGGCCCAATTTTCTAACTCCAAAATGATGATATTGGAACATGGCGCCTTGGTGCTGACATACGCTGGTAAATGGGTTGGGGTTGGGTTGGGGTCGGGTTACCTAGATAGGTAATGGCTAGGCTGCGTTAGAATTAGTCTTCGCCTATTAAGCCTAGTCATTACCTATCTAGGTAGCCCAACCCCAACCCAACCCCAACCCATTTACCAGCGTATACTGACAGCACTCCTCCTGGATCGGTAGAGGGCTAGATAAGAAATGACGACAAAGACTCACGAGACTTCTTCGCCTAGACCTAGGCATACTTTAACAATCACAATCATGCACTTTGGGACTCGATAGAGAGATTTAATTGCTCAGGTGGATATAGTGGGTCTATAACATCAAGCGCTTTCAAGAAAGCAGAAGGATGATCAGAGCAGTGGGATGGAACAACAAGATGTAGCGACAAGGCGTTACAATCGGCGCCGTGACAGCCCGATTCCACCTATTTGCCGGGGCACCCACGACCTGCCTTCGAAGCTATGCTGCAACAGTCCGCGTTCTAAAGATCAAATCAGCACATTGTAATAGATTATCGCTAGAACAAAATCAACAGGCAGCAGAGATGGACTTACGCAGTCTCGCACAGAAACTCCGAGAGCAGGGCAGAGCTTGACATTTCCGCATTCATAGTATCGCTCGACAGCGAAGTTAGACTGGCGTTGACAAGCCCCCTTGGTCGAGAAGCAGCAGTCCTTCTCTGGAATGCACTGAGAAGAGATATGTTAGTAACTGTGAGTCGGAATTTCGGCACAGAAGTTGTCTTACCGCGCCGTAGACATCGCTGGCAGAGGTGACGGCCACAGTGGCAGCAAGCACGCTGAAGAGGACGGAGAGTTGCATAGTGAAGCTTTCTGGATACAGGATCTGGGTGTGCGAAGGAATTGAGAGTAGTGTAGAGAATGAGAGTTGTATAGAGAGGTGGTTGTTTCCAGATCAACTGGAAAGCCTGTACCTTTATAGATACTGTTCATCAGTCAATTCGAGTGAAGTGATTGAGCAAGATGGAAAGTAAACTAGCTTGGTTTGAATGATTGATTAAAAACTCAGCGCTTGTTACACGCGAAACATGCTGGCGTAGAAGATTTTCCTGGGTCAAGTGCTTCTTTGTCGGAGCATGTCCGAGGCGCAGTTGAATTGGTATAGTGTAAGGGACACCGCCCAAGCACTACCGAATGAGGCTTGGCTCCAGCTCGAGCCTCTACAAGGATGGGGCGTCTAAGGAGGAACTTCCGCGCATAAACACTTGCATGGTGCACGTTCGAAATTGGTTTGCTCTAGCTTAGCGGTGCCTCGGTGTGGTCAGTTGAGGGGAAACAGGCTAGTCTTAGTGCTAGAAGCTTCGCTAGAACTACTTACTTGGCATTAGGGCTAATTAGGTAAGGTTAGGCAATCTCAAAACATCACAATCAAACTCTAGGTAGCCTCCTTCGAAACCGAGCTCAGATAGAAAGTGTACGGAGACAATACCGAACACAACAGGATACTTGATAACATCCCATCTCAATCGGCGAGGGAGCTCTAAACGAAGAGTTGCCTCGGCCTTGCGCATAATTCCTGGGGTCAGTAGGTACCAATTACACAACGTGGCAGCAGCATGGCAAGACGACACTGGAGCTTCGAAACTACGAGACTAGTCAGTCGCATAAGATGGCGGTGAACGACAAACAGGCCATATCTCAGGTGATGAGAGCGCAATTGGTAGAGCCTAGATGTAGCGGAAACAAGCTCGTGAAACCTAGACACGCGCTGCAACAACTTTCTTGGCATTTCATGTACCAACGCTAGAGTAGTACAAACACCAGGCCGTCAAACAAGTCAAAATAGTAATATCCATGCAACGAGATCAACATGACGAAAGGACGTTCAGTCGGACCTTCTTGACCGGTCACCACGCCCGTTCTAGTTGTGGGCTAATGAGTATCATCTTGCTATCCTGAATCCATGGTAGCACATCCAAGCCCCAACACCGCAGTTAAATACCAGACTC
This sequence comes from Alternaria panax, assembly GCA_019702505.1. Lineage (NCBI taxonomy): Eukaryota > Fungi > Ascomycota > Dothideomycetes > Pleosporales > Pleosporaceae > Alternaria > Alternaria panax. The sequence goes on from JAANER010000004.1 coordinate 3,978,304, forward strand.
CCCTCGTGGTTTACCTCTTCACCAAATCAGCTTCCTCATCAGTCTCCAAACAATCTCCTCTTACCAGACTTTCATCTCTTACCAGACTTTCATCTTATCCCACCAATCTCCTCATCACCATATCAACAAGATGAAATTCACTACCCCCCTCATCCTCCTGGCTCTAGGTGTCAGCGTCCAGGCCGAAGTATGTCGCTCACAATTACCCTTCAAGCATTCCCAAAGAAGAAAACACCGCTAACATCAATACCCTCAACTTTAGTGCTACATCACCGGCAGATTTGGCACCGTCGGCGACAAGAACTGCTGCTGGGGCGGCGACCAAGGCTCAGATGCTTGTCTCAGGCAAACCGGCGGCATAGCGTGTACGCAGTCGGGCAGCACGGAGACGAACAACTTCTGCAGCAAGTATGGTATTTCGATGGCGAAATGTGTAAGTCTTTCTCTTCTTCTTCCTCTTCTTCTTCTTTGTAATCTTTGTATTCTTCACCCTGAGGATGTGGCTTTGGCTAACCTGAGAACACAACAGAAAGCCGATTGCTGCGATATCAAGACTGGCAACGGCCAGCCTTGCCCCAGGGGAAAGAACAGGTGTGACAAGGACTCTGGATGCCCGTACCGCGATGCCAACGGCAACCTTCGCTGAACACGATTTGGATGATACGGAGGCTTGTTCTCTGGTGGCTGAGGCCGGAAGACTAAGCGATTGGACCGATGTTGCTTTGCATAGATGGAGGAGAAGTAAAGACAAAAAGGCAAGATTATCAGGGTCCCATGCTTCTAGAACTGTGTGTTTGTGTCTTAGTTCTAGATGTAGATGTCAATTGAATGCTCTTGATATTTTGACCCTAGAGTTGTTGACGGTGACTGGCTTTGCGACTTGGTGCGCAGAGGAACAAGAAACATTGATTGATTCTGTTATCACGGATATTCACGTGGACAGCAAGGTAGGTGAGACAAGAAGTGAGCGAGGTGCGAAGAGGAAAAGAGAGGAGAGTAGATGAGAGGGACTGGGAAGGAGGTTATGAAGATGAAATGAGAGACAAGAAGGGTAGTCGAGACGTGCAGCCTCCTCTATCCTCCCCTCCGCTTCCCCCACCCACCCACGAGAACGAAAATCGAGAGGCAATCCCTCCACCGTACTTCCCTCTGCCTAGCGTTACATTAGGCGTATTCTGTACAATCTATGAATCACAAAAACGCCAGTCAATGCAACATACCCCAGCAAATTCAACTCCACCACCACAACATCTCTCAACAAAAGAGGGGGGGGGAAATCTGCATCCAAGACCAGAAACGTCCCAATATCTCTATACATGTTCCTTCCTTTTCCCAAACTACCGCACCATCATCCATCTTTAGAAACTCCCAGTATTCCCCTTACTATACAACGTCTGCCTCCTCTTATGCATCATCCCATGCCCATGCCCCTGTCCCTGATGGCTACCCACCCTCGTCCCATCCTTCCCCAGTAACCCATTCCCCATTCCAATCGGATGAGCAAGTCCAATCCCATCCCCCAATATCCCATTGACCCCCACCTTGCCTCTCCCAACCGCTCTCTTCTTCGCCTCCCTCCTCTTAAACTTGCCCATCCACCCCCTAACTTTCCTCGCAATGCGATCCGCCATAAGCACCAACAAGGTAACAACCATAATCGGCACCACAATAATCCAGAAAAACGCGTCAGAGTGGTATTGAACACCATTAAACCTTTCGAAATTCTGGCCAAGGTATCCGACAAGGGAGGTGAGTGGGGGAAAGAAAATGGTGACGGCGGTGAGTATCTTCATGCTCTCATGTTGGAAAGCGCCCATTATGTTGAAGATGAGGTTGATGAGGCCATCGGATCACGTCCCAGGACAGGCCGTTGGCGTTGATCCACCGACATGCCACCCAGTCTTCTTTTGGGTAGTTGACAAAATCCTCGAGTGTATCGTTGCCTAGTTCATGGCACTCGACACGCTCGTCGGAGAAGTCTACGATGGTAATCTGGCGTCGCGCGTATAGGTGATGGTAGTTGGCCGCATCTGTCTCGTTCTTTGTGTCGACACCCGGCTCGGCACCTGGCTCTTGGTGCTGGTATGGGCGGGTTGAAGACTGGTAGTGCTCTACCGTGTGCGATCGGGTTATGCGTCGGCGTAGCGTCGTCGAGTCTACCGAGCAGCGGTCGGGGGAAAGGAGTTCCTCTGGGTTGGCATGTGCGGCAGTCGCGTTCGTGGACGTTGCAGAGCGGCCGCGACGTCTCTGCTCGTTGAGCTGCGTGTCGATGGCCAGATGTGGAGGCGGGGCCGAATCTGAGGCAAACGGCTCTGGCTAGTCGGACATGGGTGGAGCGGATGCAAAGTCTTGGACTCTGGTTTCGTGTGGGGACGACATGGCGAGATGTCCAGGGCTACTTTAGGGGGGTTTTGGCAAGATATCAGATTAATGAGAGTGAAGAATAGAGTGTGGCAGCCATTGGTAGCGACGCGCGGATTAGCTGAGAGCTGTAGTTTCTCCTTTGCAGACGCGTTGTTGAATTACAACCACTGGGCTGCGGAGAAGTTTCAGGTGCCCAACGAACCCCATCATCATTACGGGACAGCGCTGTGAGACGCTGCACCCCGCAGCTGAAGAGCTATCTACGTATCCTCGCTCCCACTTTCGGTGTCGGAAGGGGTGAAATCCAGCAGAAAGCATGGACGGCCATGACGGTGGAAGGTGTCTGGTCGGATGCGTCGAGCAACTGTGCGTGTGGTGACACGGCTCGAGGCGCCGAAGAGGAGGGCCGCCTTTGTCAGCAGCATCGTGCAGTCGGCCGGCGCCCCACACAGCCTCGAGAATCCCGCCGAATCATGCAGGCGCCGACAAACGTGACTTGAACAGTGACAGTCCGCTGGCAGAGCTGTGGGTGCAGAGGTTTCAAGGCTGCATGGCATTGGCAGAGGTAAGCGCGCCACCTGTGGCGTGAGAGGGACGTGGATGGCTGTGAGGTGTCGCTGTCGCTGTCACTGCACGCGTTGCCGGGTATTTGCAATCACCTCAGTAAGCTCGACGACGTGTGGTGAAAGCAGGTGAGCAGGAGGCGGTCATTTCGGTGCTCTGCTTGCCCGTAGCGCATGAAATTAGCGGCTCGAGGCTGCCCTTCTGGACGGGCGTGCCAATCCTTAACAGTGGGACTAGCTGCTCCACTGCCCATGACCTCCCACCCGGACCGCCTCTTCACATCCCATTCATCGCCGACAGCCTCATCCAACATAGCATAGCCCAGCCTTACCACCACACCCCATAACCGGCATTCTAGGGATCCCGCCTGTTGCGTGGCCCCCCACCAGACGCGAGAGAGCGCTCCTGCCTCGCAGCCAGCGGCAGTGAGCCATCCTGGTCCCCCTAACAGCAAACAAGCCTCATCTCCCGCCGACGCCGTCGACACCCATCGCCATCCCTTTCTGGCTGTCCCTGCATCTCACTGGACATTGCCGGTTGCCTCGCTGGCTGCTGCTTGCACAAACTCGTCTCGTCCGAGTCGGCCTGTTCTCCGTCCTTCGTGTCACCACGCGGCCGGGCTCCTTCCCTCGAGCGCCGTCACGTTTGCTGCAGCGCCGTCTCTGAGCACCGCCCACCACCACCGCCCACCACACGGGCCGCCCCAGAGCCTCAGTCTGAGCCCGAAGCAACAACAAACAATTGGCCGCTGCCCCTCTCACCCTGAGCCGTGTGTTTGCTCGCCCACTGCCTGCAGCCACACCCACCTGCTTGCTGCCCACCACATGCGGCACTAGTCCTGCACCTCTCCACCACCCAGCTCCTCGCACCCAGCTCCAAACATGCGCGAAGTCAACTTCAGCATCCCCAACGCCAACAAGGCCTCGGTCGGCATCACCACGGCCCTCTACGACCGCCGCGCCCTCGACTGCACTTCGACGCTCCCGCTCATCAACTCGCTCAACCACCTCGCCTACCTCACCACATCCTCGGCACGCATACGCGACATCCTCACCGTCGATGGCGGCATCGAACGCCTGATCTGCATCCTCAAAGAGGGCCGCAGCAAGGACATGATGGACATGTGGAAGTGGAACCTGGCCTTCCAATGCATCTTCAACATCGGCGTGCGTGGCTCGGAGAATGTCCGGACGCGTGTCGTCGAAGCCGACATGGTGCCCGTCATCGCGTCCATACTCGACAACTACATCAAGGTCGTCGACAAGATGAGGGCACGAGCCGAAGCCGAGCTCCACAAGTCTGCACGCCTCGGTGCATCGAGCCGACACCACTCGTTGCGCACTGGAGAAGTTGCGTCAAGCTCCGGACACAGAGCCGACCGCACACGGCGCATCATACCCCCTCCCATCGAGATACCCCAGCCAGCTGACGCTCTGGGCGACGCCACTCCCATTCCTGCATTCTCATTGAGCTCCCCTCCCGAGCGGACGACCTTTGCACGCGGTCGACCTGCCCACCATCATCATCGCAGCCACGAGGGCCGGGCACAGCTCTTTGGCCCGCCCAGCAACAACACCCGCAATCTTGGCCAGCCATTGGTCACGGCACTACCCTCCATGGACCCAACCCCAGATGCTTTTGCGCTGCGGCCAGTGCGAGATGCTGATCGGCTGCCTTCGATGCTCCCAGCCCTGCAAGGGGAGATGGCTTCCCAACCAGAGTCACCGACGACCCCGAGCGCCCCGCAGGCACGCCAAACGAGCCCAAGAGCGGGGCTAGCCCGAACACGTCGCCGCCCATCGATCCGACACCAGTTATCTGCGTCTGGAGAATCGGATCTTGAGGCACAACAGGATGACATGTCTGCAGAGGCTGCAACAGCGGCTGGTCCGTCTGTAAGTGAGCCAATCGTCGGCATCCAGAACAACGAAATCAACATGGCCGACATCGTCGACAACGCAGAGATGCTGGATGCTGGCAACACACCGGTTCCTATCGCTGCCCCGTCGGAAGGCACCGATGAGAACAACGAGACGTTCAACATTACCCACCGTCCAGCACTCGATGGCAGTCTAATCAACCCCACCAACACACCGCCGAACAACCCCATCACGGGCTTCTCTCCTATGCCGCCGACTATCAACGTCGTAAACACAAACCCCCCGCCTCCATGGCTACCACGATACCAGCAAGAACGCAACGCATCAGCCAGCGTCCTCGCAGCCATGCCCCGCGACGAAGATGTCCTCATGTCCCTCCAACTCCTCGCCTACGTCTCAAAATACTGCAACCTCCGCACCTACTTTCAAAAATCACACCTCGTCCCCAAGCTAAAACTCGCCGATGGACTGCTCGACGGCGAGACCAAAACACCCAAGGCATGCGCAGAAGGCGAAGCTGACGAAGAAGAACTGGAAGAATACGAACTCCCAGATGACTTTAATATTTTCCCGCTGGTGGAGCAGTTTACGGTCCGCCATCATACGTCAGATATGCAGTACTGGGCTAGCGTTGTTATGCGCAACCTGTGCCGGAAAGACGACTCGAGGGGGGGGATTAGGCAGTGCGCTTACTACCAGTGCGGACGCTGGGAGGAATACACACGCCAGTTTGCGAAATGTCGGCGCTGCAGAAGGACGAAGTACTGCAGTAAAGAATGTCAGAAGAGTGCTTGGGTTTTCCATCGGCATTGGTGCGTCGCTGCCAGTTAGGATGCGCGAGCTGCAGTCATTATTCTATAATTCTCTCTTCTTCGTCATTATCGATACATCATTATAGTTCGTCAGATGATGGACTTTCATCTGGCTGCATACTGCACGGCGCTCGGCAAACATCACTTTCGTTCTTCTATGTCTTTTCTTGTTCTGTTTTTTTTTTCTTTTATCATAATCTTGAGGCAATATCTTAATGAGCGACATGACCTACTGGATACCACAGAATGCGAGGGAGGGAGGCGAAATGAAGATCTAAGGGGATTGGACGCACACACACAGAGAGAGAGAGAGAGACGGAAAGAGGGAAGGCCTGCAAAGGCAGAGAGAAATGAAAGAAAGAAAGAGAGAGCGAGAGGTGATGAGCAGGAGAGTAGGCGAAGAAGCGGAGAAGAAGCGGAGAAGAAGCGGAGAGAGCAGAAGGAACGAAACTATACCATATCTATTTGGGGAGTCGGGAAACGGACTGGAAAGCTTTGTTAGCATGGATTTGGTTCCAAAAGCCTTGGGTTTCGAAGTAGGGAGTAAAGTGCGTTTTTGAATGGCCGAATGCATTCACACCAATCATCGTCTGCGTCGAACAATTCTCTTTGTGTCGGTTGATTGAATTTAGCGGCATTTGTTAATTTTTTTTTGATAGAAGATAATATTATATGATCACTGTTTTTTGACATCTTGGTGTACTTAGTCGCGTTTCAATGACGAAGAAAGAAAGAAAAAAAATCTAACATCACGTTCTGCTGTTGCACAATCTTGGTGCAAACAGCAACAAGCACTGTCCTTGCACGACTGGAAGATGATTGGTGGAAGATGCAGCTGCACATTCAGCTCAAATGTGGTGTTCGCTGCGTTCGCGCCGGTGTCCAGCCATGGTGCAAGTCTCGCTGGGTAGCTGGACTGCTTTCGTCGCTATCGTCGCTGTCGTCGTCTGCTTGCGAAGATGCCGTGTTGACGGGCCAGTCATATGTCATGTTCATTGCATTCCGTTCGCTTGCATTGGCGCCGGCTCTCAGGCCCCCAAGGCGTTCTCAAGTGCTGCGGGGAACGATCGTCGTTTTGTGCTGATCCGACTGCATTTGAACTACAAGAAAAGCAGACATACTGCATACATTCTGGGGAAGCGCCCGAGCAGTCGCGCATATGCAAGCCCGCAACCCACAGCCCACAGTCCACATGGAGGGGCAGCGCACTTTGCGTGTGCATGGCGGGCAACTGGCGGGAACGAGGCCGCTGCGGCGTTGGCCCGATATGCTACAGCACGTCAGTCCTAAAATGGCCTGGGGCTGTCATGCGGTTGCGCTGAACCTGGCCTTCTGAACCTTGGTCTAGCCCGCGTTGCCGGCGCGTTTCTGTCATTGAGCGGACTACTATGACTGGGATTGCTTGTTATTTACACATGACCGCACTCTTGTGTTTGCGGTCCATAGCAATGTTTCCTCGTATCTGTGCTGAGGGCATTATCGCCGACGCCGCGTAATGCCATCGCTTCCAAGACGCACCAAGAGGCATTGACATCGTAATACCCGTGTTGGACAAGCCGCTAGACCGGACTGCTGCGGCAAGGCTGGGGGAATCTCACAATCGCCTTTTATCACAACGGACAGGACAGGGCAGCGTGGACGATACCCGTTATACACGACACAGGGAATGCCTGGAGATCATGTCGCATGCGCCCGAGGCATCGAATGCTGGGATTGGAGGTAGTGCAGCGGGGAGTGCAGGCGCAGGTGGAGATGCAGGTGGTGGACGGATGAGAAGGCGTCATTCCGCATCGCACGCCCAAGATGATCTCGCGCCAACGACGACGGCGGCACGAAGCGCAGCGCAGGGTGCCCACACGAACACACCACATGCGGTTGAAAATATCAGAGATGAGCCTCGTTCCCGCACTTCGGCGGTAGAGAATACAGCGCGACCGGGCCTTGCGCGACTCTGGACTGACGAGGCGCCGAGAGTGCGCTTCTCGACTGACGTCGAACGCAATGACACGGATGGATTCACACAAACTGGAAAAGGGACTGGAGGGAAACAGAGGCCTGGGACACCGGATTTGACGGTAAAAACGCGCGGGGGTTCTCTTCCAGAGGATCGCGTTGGGGTTGAGGCTTCGTTCTCGCGCTCACCTCAACTCCCACCACGGAGTCCTGCTTCGAAATCGCCGCTCTCGCCTACCGCTCGTAGTCGCGGGTACTCGCTGCGCAGCGCACTGTTACGCAGGAACGTTCACGATACGACGCAGGAGGACACACAGATCGAGTTGGAAGAGGGCGTTGGGAGACCACAACAGTCTGGAACGGGACACCACGTACAAGTTTCCGGTGGACATGCGTCGTCGCCCAAGACTGGAGATGCCGCTGTAACGGTCACGCCCGAGCATCTCGACTACGCAAGTTCAGCCTCGGATCTCTCGAACAGGAAGCTGGGAGAAGGCGCCATTGCACTGCCCGTGTATGCATCCTGGAAGAATCAAAAGGACGCTAATAGTCCAAGAAGGAAGTTGGTCAATGAGGTCAAGGACTTTGCAGAACGCGCGCGGAAATTCGTCTTCAGGATCAAGGACGTCCCACCTAGCAAAGATGGTCGCCACATCGCCCTCGATCCCACCCGCCCACCCGCCTCACCCCTCATCGACGAACGCACCGCCCAACCCTACACCAGCAACTGGATCCGCAGCACGCGATACTCGGCGTGGAACTTTATCCCTAGGCAGTTGGTTGCGCAGTTTTCCAAGCTGGCTAACTTTTACTTTTTGGTCATTTCGATTCTGCAGATGATACCCGGGCTGAGTACTACGGGTCAGTTTACGACGATTGTGCCCTTGCTGTTTTTCGTCACGCTGAGTATCGCCAAGGAGGGGTATGATGATTTGAGGCGGTGGAGAGCGGATCAGGAGGAGAACAAGAGGGAGGCCAAAGTGCTAAGGGCGAGTCCGGGGTCGTCTTCTGGGGAGAAGCGCGGGCCTGTTCTCAGTGGGAGTGGGAGTGGAAGTGGAGTACTATCACCGGCGCCTGAGGCCCTGCACTGGGAGACGATCAAGTGGCAAGACATTAACGTTGGTGATATCATCAAGCTTGAGAGGGACGACGCTGCGCCAGCGGATCTAGCGCTGCTGCATACGAATGGGGAGAATAATGTGGCGTTTGTTGAGACGATGGCGTTGGATGGGGAAACCAATCTGAAAAGCAAGCAAATGACTGCTTCGATTTCTAAAACGATCATCGACCAGGAAGACGTTCTGAGGACGGATGCTGAATTCGTTGTCGAAGATCCGAATCGGGATTTGTACAGCTTCGAAGGACGCGTCGTGGTCGATGGGAAGCAAGCGCCGCTTACGCTCAGCGAAATCATTTTCCGAGGTAGCATCTTGCGAAACACACCAGATGCGATTGGTATGGTTATTTACTCTGGAGAAGAATGCCGTATTCGCATGAACTCGAACAAGAATCCTCGGATCAAAGCGCCCGCACTCCAGGGCCTGGTCAACCGCATCGTCATTCTCATCGTCGTCTTCGTCATCGCCCTCTCCATTTTCAACGCCGTTGCCTACAAAGTCTGGCAGAAGAACGAGGACGAAATGTGGTATTTGAGCGGCTCCTCCGTTGCGTTTTTCCCCAGCTTCACCTCCTTCATCATCATGTTTAACACCATGATTCCCTTGTCGCTCTACGTCAGTTTGGAAATTGTTAAGTTGGCGCAAATGTTCTTTCTGCATACTGATATCGACATGTACGATCCTGTCTCCAATACGCCGTGTGAACCACGCACGTCGACTATCAACGAGGAGCTGGGCCAGATTAGCTATATTTTCTCGGACAAGACAGGGACGCTGACGGATAACTCGATGAAGTTCCGGAAACTTAGTGTGGCGGGCGTGAGCTGGTTGCATGATGCGGATTTGAGGGAGGAGGGCAAGGAGAAGTTGATGCATAAGACAAGGAAGAAGGGGAAGCAGCCAGTGAAGGCTAGGAAGAGTGTGCGATCTGCCAAGGATGTTGCGGGTGAAGAACCCGTGGTTGAGACGGTCGAGCAGCTGGAGACTCCTGGGGAAGGCGGGCCGTCGAATTGGCGGTCGAACGCGAAACCGGGGAAGACGTCGAGGGAACTGCGCACACAGGATATGCTGAGGTATATCCAGAGAAAGCCTCATACGCCGTTTTCCAAGAAAGCGAGAATGTTTCTCCTCTCCCTGGCGCTGTGTCATACTTGTCTGCCTGAGGTCCAGGAAGATGGTAAAACACACTTCATGGCTTCCTCGCCAGATGAGCTTGCACTCGTGCAAGCAGCACAAGACATGGGTTTCCTGCTCATCAACCGCGACGTGCACACCATCACACTCAAGATCATGCCCTCTAGATCCGACAGCGAGCCCGTCTCGGAAGTCTACGAGATACTTGACGTTGTCGAATTCTCCAGCAAGCGGAAACGCATGTCGATCATCCTGCGCTTCCCCGACGGCCGCATATGCGTCATCTGCAAGGGTGCTGACTCGATTGTCATGCAGCGGCTCAAGCTGGCCACGCTCGCGAACAAGAAGATGATTGAGATTGAGCGGCGGGCTAATATTCGGAAGAGTATGGAGGCTCAACATGCAATTGCAAGGATGAGCGAGCATGCTGAGCGACGGAGTAGCGTAGCTGGGCGGATCAGCAGTGTAGGTGGAAGGCGGAGTATGACGCTTGGTCAGGCCGGGAGGGCTAGTATGAACCTGGGTCGTCCATCATTCGCTCCTAGCGTGGGTAGAGGAGGCTCCGTGTCAGCGAGAGATGAAGTCGACCAGTGGCTCCGCGAGCGTGAGAACGATCGTATGGACATGTCGTCTCTTGACGAAGATACGCCGTCCCAAACGCCGCTGCAGACACCCCGCCAATCAGGCCTCGACCGCTTCAGCATGGCCTTTTCCTCAGCACGCAGCTCGATGCAGATAGGATGGGAAGATATGGAAGCCATGGTCGACGAAGGCATAGCCGGCGACGACACCGCAGTCATCGAACGCTGTCTCCAACACATCAACGAGTTCGCCACAGAAGGTCTCAGAACTCTACTATACGGTTACCGCTTCCTCCACGAATCCGAGTACCAGTCTTGGAAAAAGGGGTACCTCGATGCGACAACCAGTCTTGTGGATCGGACGCGGCTTATTGAAGAAGCAGGCGATATGATTGAGCAAGACCTCGATCTGTGTGCTGCCACCGCTATCGAAGATAAACTACAGCAGGGCGTCCCTGAAGCCATTGACAAGCTGCGCAGGGCCAAGATAAAAATGTGGATGCTAACAGGCGACAAGCGCGAAACCGCCATCAACATTGGCTACTCCTGCCGGCTCATCAAAGAATTCAGCACCGTCACCGTTCTCGACCACGAAACTGGTAATGTCGAACAATCCATCAGCTCGGCCATAACAGCCATTACAACCGGTACCGTCGCCCACTCCGTCGTCGTCGTAGACGGACAGACCCTTTCCAAAATCACCGACAACGAACTCCTAGACACGCTCTTCCACGAACTCGCCATCTTGGCTGACAGCGTAATCTGCTGCCGGGCATCCCCCTCACAAAAAGCCCAACTCGTAAAATCAATCCGCAAACGCGTCAAGAAATCCATCACCCTCGCCATCGGCGACGGCGCAAACGACATCGCCATGATACAAGAAGCCCACGTGGGCATCGGTATAACGGGAAAAGAGGGTCTCCAAGCAGCCCGCACATCGGATTACAGCATCGCGCAATTCAGGTTCCTGGTCAAATTGCTGTTGGTTCATGGGCGGTGGAACTATGTGCGTACGTGCAAGTATACCGTGGGGACGTTTTGGAAGGAATTACTTTTCTACCTGACGCAGGCGCTGTTTCAGATGAAGGTGGGGTATACCGGTACCTCGCTCTACGAAAGTTGGAGTTTGAGCATGTTTAACACGCTGTTTACGAGTTTACCCGTCATCTTCATGGGCGTGTTTGAGAAGGATTTGAGTGCGAGTACGTTGCTAGCGGTGCCCGAGTTGTATACGATTGGGCAGCGCAACGGCGGGTTTAACTTTCGGGTTTATCTGGGCTGGATGTTCATGGCGAGTGCGGAGGCGATGGTGGTTTATTACGTCATGTTGGGGTTGTATGGGGATGCGCTTTGGACGGAGGATAACAGTATCTTTGCGTTGGGGAGTATCACGTATACGGCTGCGGTGTGGTTGATTGCGTTGAAGATGCAGTATGTATACCCCTCCCCCTCCCCTCTTCCTTTCCTTATTGGATGGAGCAAAGAAACGCCTCACTAACACACACCCCCCTCCCAACAGATTCATAGAAACCCACTCCAAAACCCTCACAAACGTCATCGCCCTCATCCTCTCAATCGGCGGCTGGTTTCTCTGGAACATCATCCTCTCCTCACTGTACAACCCCAAAAACAAAATCTACTATGTCCGCGACACCTTCTTACGTGGTTTCGGCGCGAGTTGGTCCTGGTGGCTTGCGCTCGTGCTTATCTTACTCGCTGTCATGGTGTTTGAGCTAGCGGTTAAGAGTGGCATGGCGGCGTGGTGGACGAGCGATGAGCATGTCTTTCAGGCGCTGGAGAAGGATCCCGGGGTTAAGAGGAGGTTTGAGGAGGCGGCGAGTGGGGAACTGCAGATGGGGTGGGATAGGGAGAAGGGAAGGGGTGGGAAGGAGAAGAGCGGAGATGTGGGTGGGGTTAGTGAGGTGGAGAGGGCAAAGGAAGAGGAGAGGAGAAGGGAAGGCGAGATTACGGATTTGATTCGGAATCGGGTCGAGCATGTTGGCGTTGCGGGGCCGCAGGATGGGAGGGATGTGAATAGGATTTTGAGTCGCGGGTTTGGGGATGTGAAGAGGACATAGTTTGTGGGAGAAATGTATATTTATTTTTGGATACCAGTGTGTTTTTCTTTGGCCAACTTTGTGGATTTACGCTTCTACGTATTTTCAACTTTCGTACTTCATGGCTTGTGATCTTTGTGGTAGTAGATCCGGGGCTTGTACTATGTTGACTTTATTCCCGCGCTGCTCTCGTCCACTTTGCGACGAAAGTTTATACTTTTCCAAGTGTACCGCTAAGCCGTGGTGGTATGCTTTTAAAGCACCCGCATAGTAATTTCGGCATGTCGCTGTAAAGTATGGTAAGAACTTTCGGAATGCGGTTTAGTATCGGGTGGCACATGCCGATGACAAGTCGCCCCACTCAGCCTGTCCTGCGGCTTTACTCGACCAGCTATCCACCATCACCTGGCATTCCCAGCCTTTGTGCGCTGCATGTTTGCTCTGCTCCCTTAACACCGCTTTCGGGTCCTTTTTTTGGTGCTCCTGCCCAACGAAGATGACTGCCACGCACCAGGGTTCGATTGCTTCGTGGGGTCAAAGCGATGAGGCCGCATACGGCCAAGATCTCGCTAAGGAAGACCAACCGCGAGTAGGTTCGGAAGAAGTGCCCTGTCCGAAGGGGTCAGTACCACTTCATCGGCTTTGCGATCGATGTCAACGAATGTTTGATGCGTGGACAGAAATGTATGCGTGGCTCGACGAAACGCAAGGAAATAGGTGCGATTTTGTGATGAGGGAGCTTGATTCATGCACCCTGGCAGATTTGCTGGAATACCGGACATCATGTCATTTTTGCGAAATCTTGTGTTCAGAATTGATGGATGACGATAGGTTTGGCATGCCGACACATCACCCTATCGTGCTTCGATTCCGGGATTTCAGGCATTCTGAGCCCCTACTATACATGGATGTATTGCTGGATGGCATTCCCGATAGCATTCGTATTATATGCATCAAGTCTTTTACTTGTAAGTTGTATCTTGTCTGTATCCGAATGACAGGGTTGACCTTTTGATTTGGTTCTCAGACGATGTCTTCGATGCTCCATTTACAGCACAGCACGTTCCACGCCAACCAACGGATAACTTGGTCCAGATTCGAAAATGGCTTGATGCCTGCCGTTCAAATCACGATAGGTGTAGCAATTGGTGTTCAAGACTTGGAATGAAAGGACGATTACCGACAAGAGTTCTTGAGCTTGACAACAATGCTGTCAGATTGCGATGCAACCTGGATGCCATGGATGGTTTCGAGTACCTGGCTCTTAGCCACATGTGGGGTACCGATTCCTCGCAACAACTTCGACTAACGGCCTCAACGCTGCAAGAGTACCAAGAAGCCATACCACGAGATATGCTGCCAAGTATCTTCACTGAAGCCATTCGAATCACCCGTTACCTTGGCTTTAGGTACTTGTGGATTGATTCACTTTGCATTATACAAGACTCCAAATCTGACTGGACAGCGGAGGCGAACATGATGTCTGCAGTATACAACAATGCCGTATGTACGATTGCGGTTCTATATCCACCCCAAGTCGCCTTCAGTTCTACTCAATGTCGAGACGATCCACGAGATTTGACGCCTTGCATTGTGCGCGAACCTAGCCGAGAGAAAGCAGGCATATCTGTCTTTCCTTATAAGTTCTTGAAACGTTCGGCGTTGGCACAAGAGGACTGGCCCCTATCCTCAAGAGCATGGACCCTTCAAGAACATATTTTGAGTCCACGCACAATCTTCTATGGACATCGTACTCTCAAGTGGGAATGCGTGGAGATATTTTGTGACGAGTTGGCTGGCACAATAGGGGACCATACGGCAAGCAATCTTCCCAGCATGACCCAAAGGGAACTCTTGTCTACGCGGCCCATCTATGAACCAAACGAGACACCAGAGACCGCAGGCCAGGTCAAAAAATTCTCCGACACTCTCTGGAGGTGGGTAGCATTAATGCAGGAGTACAGAAGGAGAGACCTCACGCAGGCAAGTGATAGGACCATGGCCTTTTCTGGGATAGCACAAGCTTTTCAAGCCGAACACGGTCTGACCTATTTAGCCGGCATTTGGAAGGAACATCTACCGCGCTCACTGCTGTGGCACATTCATCACTCAGAGGACACACTAGAACACTTTTCTTCTACACTCCTGGAACCACGAATGAAGTTCGTACCAACGTGGTCATTGTTCGCCGGTCCTATCTACTCGAACCGGGACGACATGCTCTACCAAGATCTGAACCTTCTTGCGGACCGCATCCTGTCCACAGCGAAGTTTTTGCATTTCAGATGGCGGAACGCGCCCATGGGCCACGTTCCCCCAACAGCTTTTCATGACTTTGAGGGTTTACAGATCACACTCGAACTCATGGTGATTGACGTGTCATTCTCATTGAGCCATCCACCACCCGAGAACCATCTCTACAGAGTTCATTGTAAAAGCACGGAAGCGCTTTTAATTTCGCTCTTCAGAGTCGACGAAGAGTCTGTAGGACTCACGTTTCATTTCGATGATGTCGCAAATTTCGAAGAGCCTCCGGCTGGGGCTCGCATGGCTATTATCGAGGAGGGTTGGGATAGTGACCGTAACGAATACTGCTTCCAAGGACTGCTCATACAGCCTGGAGCGAAAAAGAAAACGTGGGTGCGTTTAGGCTACTGCGAAGGGTTTGTTTGGCTTTTGAGCTCGCTTTCCAGACAGAATAGTTTCAAGTCAGCTGCAGGGGGAACTGTTTCAGACACCAGCACTCTCAAATGGGGCGAAGAGTCTGTATTCTTGTGTATCGAAGGCGCGACTATGGAGACGCTTACTTTGGTCTGAGCATTTTTTTATCTTCTAATCATTCCGTAGTTTGCAACATGGTCTGGGGTACCACCAGGTGCTGGAGAGCCAACTGCGTAGGGAAATTCACGGGTGGGTGTGTCAGTATGGTGAATCGCAAGGATTATGTGTCGCATATGTGAATGTTCTTTCCCGTGGACTCGTAGAGCCAGGTTCGAGAGACTGTATATAAATGCAAGGAGGAAGAGGGCCACATGGCCATCGCCACATCTATGAAGAGTAGGATAAAGTACAAGTTGAAGAATAGGTACAGCGACAAGGAATCAAGATGCCTTGAAGCTTATTTGGAAAATTCGCAGCCTCTTTTGACGTCTGCCATTTAGTACTGCAGCGCAACGTTCCTGGTCTGCTTCTTCCCCTTCTTCCACGCCGTACTATCACTCGTCTTGCTGACCTTCTTCGCCAACTTCGCATCAAACTCAGTAACAACACCCTTGGCAACCGGCTTGCCGAGGTCATCGCTCATTGGTCTTACCACATCGCATCTCAGCGCCTGCGCAGGGCTCATACGCTCCATCTTCGTGTTGTTCGTCTGGATAAAGAGCCTCTCGCGCGCATCGGCACCAGTGTACGGCTTCCACTCGACAGCACGGTTGGCACGGTCAGTGTTGGGGTCTAGGTTGCGGATGAAGCTAGTCCAGTAGCTGCGTACTTGCTTGATGATGGGCGCATTCGTAGTGAAGTAGCTGGGCGGATCGCCGCCGTCGGTGCGGTTTACACCCCAGAAAGCGTAGGTGTTGACGGTGTGCCAGGCACCGTAGCCGGCTTCCTCGTCAGCTGGGTCCTGCACAGCATATTTATAGTTGTAGGTGGGCACGCCGTCGGCTGCGATCGCGTTCTGGATGTTGCGGGTTGGGCAGTGGGTTCCGATGTCGCCGATGGCATCAGCAGCGTGACGCCAGTAGAGTCCCTTACCGGGGAAAGAGGGCTTGGCGGTCTTGATGTAGAGATCGTTGATGATGGAGATGGAAGCGTTGCTGAGGCTTGGATCCTGGTTCGCTACCCATTTGACTGCATCGGCTGTGGTGTTGAGGTCCTCCGGCGCGTTGTACTTGGTGCCTTCTTGAGCGCAGGTGCCCATGATCGTCGGCACTTTGGCATATTTACCCTGTTCGAAAAGGTTCACGAGCGAGTCAGTGTAGAGATCGCCGTCGATGTTAGGGTTGAACCAGCAGTTGGAAGAACGAATGGCTGACTCGTTCAACGCACGTAGACAGGAGAGGCCGTCCGTTGCGTTGGCGCAACCCTTGTCATTGAGAAGGCACTGATATTGCTCCTCGCCCAGCTCCGGAGTACGCATGGTAACCCAGCCGCCCGACTCCATGATACCACCAGCAAAGAGCTTCTTGCCTGTGTTAGCCGCAATCATGAGCGCAACAGAAGAACCGCCAGCGCTGACACCATCGAGGACAACGCGGTCGGGGTCGCCACCAAACTGATCAATGTGCTCCTTGACCCACTCGAGCAGCTTGATCTGGTCGCGAAGTCCAGCATTGACATCGCCACCTCCTGCTTTAACTGCTTCGCTGCTGAGGAAACCATATAAGCCCACGCGGTAGCTGAACTGCACAAAGATGACCTGGCCGTCTGCCACAATATCGGTAGGATCCCAGTTTGCACTCGACTGCGACGAGAAGCCACCTCCTTGGAAGAATACCACAACTGGTAGCTTCGAGTCAATGCGAGCCTTGGAAGGCGCATATACGCTCAGATAAAGACAGTCTTCAGCGATAGTGAAGCGGTCGTTGGGTCCGGAAATAGTCCAGTCATCAGGACGGCTGGGTGGGCATGTTGCACCGTGTGTGGTGGCGTTGATGAGCCCAGAGACGATAGGGTCCTGCGGTGCTGCGAATCGGCGCTCGCCAGTAGGTGGTGCCGCATACTGGATGCCTTTCCATGCAGAGACGCCGAGCTTTGAGTCGACGACAGCTCCCTGGTACTTTGCGTAGCCCACATCGACGAGGGTGTTGACGGCGTGCGCGACTGAAGACAAGCCCGCTCCAGCGGCGAGCAATTGGTGAAAATGCTTCATCTTCAAGATGAATACTGGTGAGATAGAAATGAATGTGAACGAGCGATGCTCTGGTAAAGAATGGATACGTGCGAGAATGCACGAAAGCTGAAGGAAACGAATGTACAAACGATTGACTGTTGCATCACTCTTGGGCTTCCTGTGGTGGCCATATAAACCTACCCCTTCGGATCTTCATGGAAGCGTTCGAAACATATTAAGCCCGTTAAAGCTGGTCTATCGTATATTTGTTGCGTTCGGTCCGCGTGCAGAATGAAAGTGGAAATTGTGCGTCCACGTTGCTGCGTTGTTCAAAGTCGGGCCGGTCAGCATCGCGGCAATTACGCTGTTTCACGGTGGCATGGCAGGGCGGATAGGGCTCAGCCTAACTTGAAGCAGAAAGGGGCCATGACTCTCAGGGTCTTTGCCTGGCAACTGATCATGTTCGTCCGCAAATCATGGTTTGCGCTCCGCTAGAAGACGATTTGGATTGGAGTGTTGGTGCGAAAGTGCTAAGGAGCGAACGCGCGAGGAGGTTGACATAAGCGCGCTGATCCCGCTAATCACGCTTATATAAGCACTTTAAGAGATTAGAAGGATCACCAAGCTCCAGCTAAAATTGAGTCCGGAAAATTTACATCGTGTTCCCGCCCACAACGCAGCCCTAACAGTAGATTCTCGATATGTAAGAACTCAATACGAGTGCCGTAGAATTTCCTCCACTAAACATACACTGTCGAGTCCAAGACCTTCCCAAATCGCGCTTGCAAGCCGACATCGCGGTCGTTCCACCACCCATGTTGTGGGATCGTATATCGACACCAAAACGGGTAAACTCCAGCAAGGAAATGCTCTCTATATACGCGCTGCGTGTAATTGACAAAACATCCGTTTACATAACCCAGCGGTTTCCAGTCTCTGTTACGCGCGTCGGCTCTTCCTTCCCCAGGTGTCGTAGGCGTGTCGCTCCACCTCTTCGCCTTTTTCGTGAATTTAGAACGTCGATGAAGATCACGAAACGGAGCTGGCCGAATCTTGACATATGGGGTCATGTCATTGTGGAAGTTCGCACTAATGGAGGCAAACAAAATGCGGATGCTCTTTGCGTAGTGCTTCGGTAGACTTGGACGTTCAACTGTGATCCATTCTACCAGGCTTCTGACCTCATCGAACTCCCAGGTCGTCCATAACGAGAACAGGCTTCGGATTTTGCGCTTGAATCCTTTTTTCGCGCCATACAGCCTCCGAATTTCGGCGTAAAGTTGTAGCCGAAGAAAGGCACGAGGAACACGAAAATATTCGACTTTGGACAAGGTATCAGTACCAAAGCGATATGTATGTCCCGGCTCATGACGAGCTACGGCATTGCCTATGGTCATCTTGGCAAACTGATCCGTCAAGATGTCCGCATCGAGAAGGTATGTTTGATACTTGTTGAGAACGGCGACAGCCTGGGTTGAATTGTCCACGGACACGCATGGGCTCTCGTCGAGAAGATTACTTGCCAGAAACTCAGCCAGCTGACTCGAGTGTAGTTTCTTCGCATGCGATGACAGTAATACTGTAGTAGTCAGGATTTGCACAAGCTGACCAGCGAGATTGCGGTTCCGCTTAAGCGCTTTGAACTGCGCATTGAAGTTGCAGCGCACTAGCTCGCCAATTTCCGGGTGTTCGAGAAGGGTATAGTATGCGTCGAGAGGCTCGTCGAACTGCTCTTCGACAATAAGGAGTTCTAAGATATAGCATCGCAGCTCAGTCTGTAGGTCGAGCATTCGCTGCAAGCCGTGGTCAGCCACATCTTCCGATTTGGGCGCCGCTGTTGAACCGCCGTTTTCGTTTTGCGACAGAACACGAGAACCCGATCTGTCATCCTCGCATGCGTTCATCATAGGCATCGCTGAGGCTGGTGATGACTTGCGAAATATCGTTTTCTTTTTGTAAACTTATTGGAGAGAACATGGAGAAGCTTGTGCGTGGTAACAGGTATCCGGACCCCATCGACCCGTGCTTTGGTAGCGAGGAGCGAGCCACGCACGGTCACTGCAATCCAGATGATATTCAGACGATGAAAGATATGCTCTGAAATTAAGAGGAGAGAATAATATTCTGGGTTTCGTTAGTTCAATCCAGACGAAGAGTGTCCATCAGACATCCAGTGAGATCGTGATTTCGTATCGGTGGCAGGTCTTCCGCGCTACAAACCTCATTTCACACACTTCTCACGCCCCGAGTATCGTTAATCACACTCGTCCAGCGGAGCACGCTGTACGAACGCGGTTCCTGAACAGAGTAAGTACGACATTCCCGGCGATGATCGGCGGCACAAAGACGAGAGCAATAAGTACGAAGTATGGTGCGGCAACCATAGCAGCTGAAACAGAGGGGTTGTATTGGCATTGCGTCGATTCCGGCTACCGTTGTGGGTCTTGATGAGTATGTTGAAGGTATACTGCGGCTCGTTCGACTATTGTTTTAACGGCATGGCTACGGCGATTGGCAATGGACTAGGTCTCATTACTGCGACCGAAGTACGGGTCACGGAAGGTATTCCTCTTTACTAGGATTTTGTCTCACCGGTTGTACTGTCATCCCGCCCGGTTTCTCTTGGCTTTCTCTTCGGTTGTCTGTCTTCCATCTTTGCAGTTCCGATTCTCCTTCTGGTGTGGATCGTGGAGAGTTGAAAGTCGATTAGAGCTGGGCTCTTGACCGAACGAGGATTGCCAACCCACGTTGGGCGAGAGGCAAGCCGATAATGTCTCTAGCTTGTGCGGAAGCTTTGCCAGCATGCTCATCGACACGTTCGTTACCGTAGTTAGTTGTGTGCGCCGGAACCAAGAACATTTGAACCCTACCGGCTTGGACGGGGAAGAATTAGAGGATCTTGAGGATATAATTGTGACTTCTAGCAGGGCGCATACCAAGGCGAGATTCAGCAACCTAGCAAGCGCCATCACCTATTCTGACGCCTACATTCACCTGACCGTCCGGATAACGGGTATATTAAAGTACTATTGCAGCATACCGAAGGCTCCAGATGCCTACTCAGGCGTCCGTCGAGTCGCTCGTCCGGTATAACAACGGCTCCATAGATTTGCGCATGCGATTACCCACTTTTCCTCTTTGGAGACGACAAGGTGTTGGCGCGCACACATTTCTATTGGATCCGGCTTATGTATACTTCAAACGCAGCATCTTGATTATGGCAACAAACGTTCTATTTTATCCTTTACTTACGCGCCATGTGCTCAAAACAGGAAGGTGGGGTGCTAAGCAAGACAATTTGGCGATCACAACCGAAGCGCTCGCTACAAGCATGCATATGCAAGGATTATGTGCAACTCCAGATTCTGAGCGATACGCTTCGCCGATATGATATCAACGTTGCCGGCCATCTTAAAAGGTGAAGTGCCATCCCATTCTCAACTACATGTGACTATCCCATTTGCTAGCATGGCAACGACGCGAACTCTCCATTTGACTGGCTCAAAAAACCAGTTTTTCTCCCCAGCATCCGTACGCAGTGATGCTTTAGTTACATTCCATGGGCTTTGCGATAACTGCGAGCGCTGCTTTCGTTCTTGGGACGTTATCGATTCGGTGCAGGCATCTTCAGCACTGCCAGCCCGTGCATGCGAACCACTCTTTTTGTGCAGTGTAGCGCATCTCCTACGAGCTTCCAAAGACTGTCATCTTTGCGCTTTGCTGCTCAGAGCGTTGGAACTTTTCCCGAATAGGGACGTTAAAAGTCAAAGCGATGCGTGCGTATATCTGCGCGCTGTTGATGGCAATGACGGCGTCGTGCTTCAAGCATGGCTGGGCGGTAAGATGACGCCAAAACATGAAGAGAGAAAAACTGGGGCAGCATTCTCACTGCAAAGGATCTCATGTAAGGATGTTTTATCCATCACTCACGGATGTTGTAACTGACTAAATATAGACTCGGCTTCTAGCGATGCCTTCCAACAACACATCACGACGAAACAAACTCGTTTGCTAGCTCATGAAAATCTACATATAGCAAAAGGCTGGATCAAAGCCTGTCTTTCTAACCATCCCCACTGCCAAAAGTTTCAGGGAAACACCGTTAGCCCACACGAGATGCCGACACGGATTCTCGAAGTAAGTGAAGATAGCATCAAGCTCCGATGCGACATGACCAACAAGCCATTCGACTACCTCGTCCTAAGCCATATGTGGGGAGAGAACCACGGAAACCAACTTCTCCTCCAGAAAGCCAACATCGAGGAGTTTAAAAAGAATGTCCCAATGCAAGAGCTTGCCACTTCAGCGACGTTTCGGGAAGCCATCAGGGTGACGCGTGCACTAGGATACCACTATATCTGGATAGATAGTCTGTGTATTGTCCAAGATTCGAAGAGCGATTGGGACTACGAAGCATCTAGGATGGCGATTGTATACGGCAATGCGGTATGCAACATCGCATGTCTCTTTCCACCTGACAGCGACGAACAACCCACGACGAGGGAAGACCCGCGCGTTTGGCACCCCTGTATCCTACGCCCTGCTACACCCTCGCGGCCAGGTGTATATATCGAGCAAGTAAACAGAGCGTGGATTCTTGGCGACAAACGCTACGGTCGCGAATGGCTAATGCAAAACAAATGGCCATTATTCAACCGCGCATGGTAAGAACTTGCCAGTCTCATCTTTACGCCTACTTGTATCTACCTACATATTCGAATGTTGACTTTCACATGTATCCAGGACATTTCAAGAATACCTCCTCAGCCCACGCACCCTCCTGCTCGGCCACAAAAACCTCATGTACCAATGCACGCAATTCTTCTACGACGAGCTGCTC
The DNA here is from genome assembly GCA_019702505.1 of Alternaria panax. Lineage (NCBI taxonomy): Eukaryota > Fungi > Ascomycota > Dothideomycetes > Pleosporales > Pleosporaceae > Alternaria > Alternaria panax. The sequence continues at coordinate 4,000,438 of JAANER010000004.1, forward strand.
GGGCCTCTCGGCATCAGTCACAACAACAATAACAGCCCACTGTCGTCGCTCCCTACTACTGCTACTGCTACCTCCGAAACAAAACTCAACCTAGATGCCGACCTCTGTAAATCAAAATACTTCCCTCCATCCCTATCCACCGTGACAAAAACCACGGATCCATGCGCGATAAACCTCATGGCCTTCCAGCGCACCTGGTTGTCACTCATAAACGAGTACCGCGCGCGAAAGTTGAGCTTTGGGAAAGATAGAATTATAGCCATCGCGGGGATAGCACGTGCATTTGCGCATTTGGGAGATCTGACGTACCTGGCTGGTACATGGGCGCAATGTCTTCCTGTTGGTCTCCTCTGGTACATGACCGAGAAGCCTTCCTTGCTAGCTAGTCAGCACAACGATATCGCGCCGGGCCCACCGGTGTCTTACACTGTTCAAGTCAACGAGAACGTCATCACTGACGGGCAAGGGAAGAAAGTACCAAGTTGGTCTTTCTTCAACGTACCGATATATGCTTTCCACCATTTGGGTTCGCTGTTTGGAGACGACGAGGTGTCGGCGAAGCGAAAGAGTATGGCGGATTTGGCACGCGTATGCTTTGATAACGTGTTTTGGGGTAGATTGCTGGCTTTCCGGTGGATGGGTTCGCCAGAAGGGCAGGTGCCGGTTACGGCCTACAGTGATTTCACGGATCTACGGCTTACGCTTGGGACGAAAATGGTGCCGGTGAGTAGTGTGTGGCTAACAGACATTTTCAAGCAGTTGTGGAGGATTCGCAAGGGGACTGCTTGCACAGCCGATCGAAAGTTTGATTGTGATCCCATTTTCAAGTATCATGCCGATGATATTAGCGTTAGTGGCGGTGAGCTCCCGAAGAACGCTGTTCTTGCTTTGGTTGCGGATGTACAGATTGTTAGACTAGCGGGTAAGTATATGGTTCAGCGATGTTTGATGGGTTTGGTTCTGCTACCAAGAGGGGAGAAGGGTACGTGGAGACGTGTCGGTGTGTGGAAGCTTCAATTGCGCATCAGCGGCGTCGAAGTGACAAGTGAGAATATAGGTATTGTTGCTAAACGGTGGCGGGTATATGATGTGCTTCCGAAGGAATGGACTGACCAAGTGATCACGCTGGTTTGAGGTGGAAGCAGTGTTTAGGTTGAGCGGAAAGCGGGGGTGTATGAAACGGCGAGGGGAGCAAGAACACGGATAAATAACATGACTGGAGAAAAAGAGCAGATGCACCAGAGTCGAGTCGGGGAAATGAAGAGCAAAGAGTAAAGGAGCAACACATCCTCCAAGGAGGATGCTAACTGGAAATGCATAATCTGCGTATAGTATCTACATCACCGTCACCCATATTCCTCTCCCAAAGCCCAGGCAGGCTACCCCTAGCAAGGGCAAAGCCTGATATCCAAGACGCCAAACATGTAAAGAGCGTTCGCTAAAAGGAAAATCGTAACCAGATGGAGTATCCTGTCTAATCAAGAACGCCTGTAATGCAAAGTTGCACAGCCATTGTGATGGAGTGACTATAGCGAGTGGGTGAGTGCGCACCGTGTCATGTCCTGCTGAGATGACAAGGGGGCCGAAGCGGAGGTGTGATGTAATGGCTTGAAACCGTGGTGGTCTGAGCGGGTGCCAGGTTGACCCTGGGTGCGGCGGTATGCCAACACCATTAGTAGTTATGAGGAGTACCTCGAATCGAGCGATGGCCAGCTCGGCGCGTGTAGTAGAGATGCCGTGGCAGTAGACTTCCAATTCCTTTCTCAGAGGATACGATTCCTATTAGATGTTTGTTAGCTGGTGTTCCCTCTTTGCAAGCGATAGAGTAAGACTCACTTCCTGAAGGCAGTCTCAAGCGCAACAGCACTAAGCTCCGAATCATTCGGGATCTCTTCCAGCAGCGGCAGCAAGGTAGCGAACTTGTCACCACTTTTGTATGCGAGGACGGCAGGGAGGACATCGTCATCGAGCTCGGCGTCCAGACCAGTCATCTTGACGAAGCGGACGGTGTCGTTGCGTTTGGCGACGTGCAGCATCTCATTCTCGACGTCTTGGTTTGTTGGTATCCATATGCTGTAAGTATATCGTGAAATGTGTTGGGGATCCATCAAAACTTACGCTGGGGTTGTAGATGAACACCACAACAACAGTCCCACTGGCCGTCTTATCAACAGCATCCAAATACCCCTCGCCATCGACAAGCGGCATGCCGCCATATATCCTGCGACTCGGACTATTCGTCCTCGACCGTATCCTCTCCCCCACATTCTGCAGCTCTCGTAGTCGCGCCTCACGCCATTGCCTCATGAAGCCCTCGTCCATGTCATCCTCACTCCCACTCGACGCACTCTTCTCGTCCCGATAGGCATTAACATTATACTGCGTCTGTTGCGGTGCCGCCGAAGCCCTGCCCTTCCACGTGAACCTCCTCGCCTGTTTCTTCGCCTGCTCAAACGCCTGCGCATCAGCAATGACGCCCTTTGGCCCCGTGTTGGCCTCGGAGCGCAGGTTGGGCATGTAGTAGTTCGCCCTCATGTCGTGCGGGATGTCGAGCTCGTCGTCGGTGTCGACCTTCTCGAGGTAATCTGCGGCGGCGCCGGGGGATTCAGGCTCGCTGAGGTCGGAGTCGTTGTCAATGTCTTCGGGGTGGGCGTTGCGGTCACCGAGGTCTTCGTTGCGGCGGATAAGCTCGTTGAATTCGTCTTGTGCGGCCGTAGTCGTCATGACGAAAGAGAAGAAAAAGAAGCGGGACCCGGCGATGGGGAGCCCGGCTGATATATGTGTGGAGAAGGAAGTGTCAGCTGTCTGTGTGTCCCTTCTGGTGACGCGTGGGTAGGGTCGCAAAAAGGAAGGCGAGTCGTTGCGTTGCAAGGTTCACGGGTTGACGAGCTTGGGTTTGGGGTCGGTGTCGTGTCGGCCTGTCTGGGATGGTGGGGGGTTCCGACTAGGTGACGGGGCTTGGCGCATGGGCTTGCGCAGGCCTATTTCCGTGGGTTTCAGGCTCGCAATTGGCTGTGGGCGGTGCGGGAACCTTGAATTAGGTGAGAGGGCCCCTCGACGACGACAACGTGCGTGCCGTGGACAATGTGGCCGATGGGGTGCGGTGGGTAGGGATGTGCTTGGCTGGGTCTGTTTTGGGGCTTAGGGCTGATGCTGACCGGTACGACTCGCGATGCACTCGACGCCCGTACAGGTTAGCAGCCACTGCCGATTGGCGACAGGGCATAGGCATGTCGGCCTTGTGAAACAGGATGCTCGACTTCGAAACACGCTCGCCCGGATGGTCACGGCCCAATCGAGGAGCTGCGGGTGGCGCGCAATGGCTCCCAAAGCCTTTCGACTGCTGAAACGCCATGCCGAACTTTCTTGCTATACGCCTCGTTCGATACGTTGACATGTCGCATCACCAACTTGCGTGTTTTACAGCTACACGTCACGCTGACTGCGAGTATCAGTCGATGCAGCTGGCGCAGGCTGTTTCCATCTTCTCAAGGCAGCCAGCTGTCATGCACTGCCGCAGTGTAAAGGGGCCGAGGGACGTCCTTCTCGCCTTCGGGCTTGTTTGATATTCTCGTCCCGGCTGTATCCCTGATGCGAGTCCCACCCAATCGTATCGTGTATCCAGAGGATTCCTTCCAGGATCGCTTCTAGAAGCATTAGTTGTCATGGGCTGCTGTATTCTCCGATCGACCTCCTGCATCGGCTGAAGCGCTTCCTTTTGCTCTCTTTGCTATTTCAGGGTCCAGCAGCCATGCGCTGCAAGCCTAAGATTGGGGGCGCTCATAGCTGAGGCACGTTAATGCCCACCAGGACAATGCCCCAATTCATTGGATCTCCTTTCTGGAAATATACGTGGTAATAGCTGAGGCATGTTAATGCGGTTCCGCAAGAATAACATCGAATCTCCACTCGAAGATAGACGTTTGCATGGCCACGTGCCCTCAAATACGACATGGCTCTTGCACGCCTCCTGAAATGAAGCAGAAGCGTGCTCAGGCAGCTCTTGGGCATAATTGAAGATCTCTACCCGCCTCGCGATCAACGTTGAAAGATGGTCACGTCACTATCATCACAATAAGCTCCAAGCGCCAGTGCTTTGACCGCTCTGCTCTGACATGCGAGCTGACCCATTGATGTTCCCAGGCCAACCTGGTCTTACGCAACCTGGTACATATAGCATAGCGATATGTTCACGCCACAAGATTTGCAAACGGCGTATATCCCAGGACAGGTAATCAGCTTGGTGCTGTTAATGCCTCGCACAGATGGGACGGGGACTAGATGTCGTCGCAAAACAAACTGTTACCGCTGAGAGCGCGGCGTGATGATTGCGACAAAGGTCTAGAACTGCATCGTTGAGAGTGAACTCCTCATCTCTGTATCTTGTAACGGCTTCCTGGATTCATTGGGCGTGAAAGAAGTGGACACAAACAGCTCGAGAGGACATCTCCACTGCCCACCTGATCTCTCCTCACCTCACCTCACCTGACAGGACATGAGCTAGAAATGGGCAAAATAAACTTTTACCGCAGTGAGCGCGGCATGGCCTTGCAACGGCTGCGACAAAAGATCCAGAAGTTCGGAACGTTGAGAAGTATCTTTCTTTCTTTCGTCTGGACTACCTGATCAGAGCGCTCGAGACGTCCAAGGTTTATGTCATTATCGTCTTCGACTCTACAGTGGCTTGCCCAGGCTCACAGCAAAATGAGTGGGCAATGTTAGTAGGCATCATCGCTACGTCTCCTGATACTGCCTCAACCTACGCTCCTAGACATGACATTCCCACTACCTACCTGTCCAGAGGATTATATGTGCCGGCGACGACGATAGTAGTCTCTTCGTCAGATCGATCTGACTGCAGAACCTAGGTACTCGCAGTGAAAGGATTGCGCACACTGAAAAGGCATCATATCTATGCGTAAGTAGAGAGACGTCTACCCACTTCCCTCCCAAAACCCACCGCCACTCTACGCGCCGCAACAAAAGTCGCAGCAGGGACAAGCGCCACAAGTTGGGAAACGTTGAGGTGACTTCCTTATTTTCCTTCCAAGCTTTTATGCCACCATGCCACTCTCCATGCATGATCCAGCCAGCGAGCGCCCAAACGCCCTCGACGTTCCAATGGCTTCTTTCCACGTGAAATAGTAAAAAATAATAAAAATGGACAGTAGATCATTCGCACAAACACCCTTTTCCTGTTGTTAAACTGAAAAGAATGTGGACGGAAATAAGATGTTCACTGCTTACCCGGGCTAACTACATCACATACACTGACCCAACGTTTTTAGGTATTCTGAACGCAAAGCCAGACAAGGTAGTATCACAAAAACATCAATCAAAACAACAGTCCCAATAGACTTAAAAAGAGGTATATAAAAATAAAAAGCTAGCCGACTACCTTAACTTACCCTGCCCTACTCTAGCCCACCCACCTCGTCTTCACACATTCCTATCAAAAAATCGTACACATAGAAACACCGCATCTGCGCCCTTACCGATTTAAAAAAAAAAAAAGCCTTGATCCATCCATCCGCATCCAGTTCCACCACCACATTGATGGATTTTCCAAATTTCAGTTTCACATGCATCCCCCCACCATCTCTTCCCACGCAAAGCCTCTTTTATAACGAATCAAGATAACACAAGGAGAAAACACCATGTCGAAGGATGTTGGCTGAGGGTTTAATGTAGATAGGTGCTTGCTTGCTACTCATGTTACGTAAGAGAACAGCCAGCCCGGACATGAATAAAAAGGACTTTCATGCAAGGACGAGGAGATATACCTCGCGCTTCTTGTCGTAGAAAAGAAGAAGAATAGCAATAGGAACACATGGTGGTATGAAAGGGAACAGAGGGCACAGTAAAAAAAAAAGTATTTGACCAAGGGCGCCTGGGGACATTTCAGTCGGGGCGACCGTAGCTACATCGATGCGCATCGTCCTTGCCAACATCCAACAGAGGTGCGAGGTATTATGTTCTTTAGTCGGGGTGTAAAACAGCGTTATCCAGGTGCTCTCCTGACGGGTAAGATGCAGCAGGGGGTATGGTATCGCCAGGAGATGGGGGGATACGCTGTCGTAGGTGTAGGTGTAGGTGTAGTATGCCAATATTACGGGGAGTGATAGGACGCACACGTTCAGATTGGCGTCGTTACATGGCGTCGTAGGTATGATTGGGAGGCTGACGGCACTTATGCCCAGATGCGCAGCTACGTTGCGTTAGCTCTCTGTGCGACGCCGAGATGTGGAAGAGAGAGAGAAGTAGAGGCTATGTTCGGGTGTGACAACAGTCACTTCAGACGAACAGCGTGTCAAACCAACTTGTCCGCATTTCACGAGACCGCATGTACAAACCGAAGTGGCCGTGAGAAGATCCACCAGGTCTCAGCGCGAAAACGAGAAGAAGAGGATTGTGGGAGAGAAGAAAAATAAACGTACCATCGAGTCCCAAGAACCGGTGCATAGACTGAGCGCGTCATTGCTAACGCCGAGACAGCTGACGCGGTTGTCGTGTCCTTGCAATGTGCCTACACGTTCGCCGCGGAGTACGTCCCAGACCTGAGTGTGTTAGACCATGCCATTTGTACGAGTATCGCTGTGCTTACCTTGCACTCGAAGTCGTCGTAACCTGCGAATAGCAGTCTTCCGGAAACAGAAAAGGCTACAGAGGTGATACCGCACACTGGTTCGGGAATCTATCATGGCACGAATTAGTAATCCAAATATCCAACGTGTCCAGCATGTCACTGGCCATACCTGGTATGACGCAAGCTCGCGGTCGGCGCGAATATCGAACAGACGGCAAGAGGCATCGTCGGAACCGGTACCGAAAGCGTTACCGTTGGGGAAGAATTGAATAGCGTTAATGTCAGAGTCGTGGGCGGCAAAGGTCTGCACACACTTCTTCTGTCTGATGTCCCACAGCTTGGCGAAAGCGTCGCAAGCACCAGAGACGAATTGGTTGTGGTCGAGCGGGTTGATGCTCAAGCTCATGACGTCGCCGAGATGGTCGGCGAATTCGTGTACCTTGGAGCCCGTCTCAAGATCCCATAGCACACAGGTCATGTCACCAGACGATGTGAGGATGCGCTTGTCGGAAATGAATCTGCAGCAGCTGAGGTATCCTGAGTGGCCGGACAGCTCGCGCGCCACACGTGTCGGTCCTTCCCGAGCCGACAGGTTGTAGATGGAGCAGATGTTGTCGAGACCACCGCAGGCCACGTAGTTGCCGGACGGCGAGTAGGCGCACGTCATGACCCAGGATGAGCGCAGCGGGATGGCATGGACCTTGTTCGTCGTGTAAGCGTCCCAGATGATGAGCTTGCCGTCCTGCGAAGCGGAAACGAGATGTCTGCGGTCCGTCGACCAGTGCATGGCGTAGATCTTGGCCAGATGGCCCTTGAGCGTGCGCTTCGTCTTCATGGTGAGGCGCGGCAGGGCCTCGACACGGTCTCTGGCGACATCGCGAACTGCGCATCGTGTTAGCCGACTACGTGGCGTCGTTGCGGTGTGGACGCCGGCCGGAAAAAGAACATACGGGTAGTGTCAGCGAGCTCATCCTTCTTGCGCTTTATCCTGTCCTTGAGCGCCTCAGCGTCGCGTCGGGCGAGCTGGATCTTTTGCTGGATTGTTTCTTGGTTCATGTCGGCCATGTAGCGAGGTGGTGCCGGGTGGTGCCGGGTGGTGAGGTGCAGGTCGCGAGAGGCGCGAGACGGCGAGGCAGGCGAATCCAGGGGCCTGGGGAGCGCGACAGCCGGGTGGTCGTGGGGGCGGCGGCGGCGGCAGGGACGATCGACAAGCAGCAATGGCGAGGAAGGCGCGCAGAGCAGAGGCAATTGCGTGCGCGACGAGGACAGCGGCAGGCAGACGGTCGTGGGGGCTTGAGGATGGAAGGGTGCGAGTGCTTTGGAGATGAGTGAGGTACAGGAGCGGCCCGGGGTGAGCCTAGCTTGGCTAGCCGAGCGCTGGAGATCCAGGGCGTTCCTCCGGCAGACAGAGAATGCGCGCCCAGGCAACCTGCTGCAACACGAAAAGTGAGAGTGAACAGCTAGTAGCGCCAGCGCACCCTGGTATCCTCTGTGTCTGTCCACGTGAGCTCACGACTGGCACAATTGCAGCCGCGACGTGAGTATTGCCGTCGTTGCTGCCCTCCTCCTGACGAAGAAGGCGCGTTCTGCAATCTCCTGCAGCGCACCTCCTCCTTTGGGGCTGCCCAGGCGACGGACGAATAAGCGACCAGCGCCCCCCCAAAGAAGACGCACTAGCTCCATGACCCGCGTCCGCCGCTATACCGCGAATGCCTCCTGTCCTGGACGGCCCCAAAGTCTATCCATCTTCCATTATCGCTTCGAGAACCGTCGCCCACGCCACCAATACCGCTGTGCTCGTCCGTCATGTCTACACAGCCCAGCACAGCTGCACACCTGCCCGTCGACGCTGCCTTCACCAAGGGACTGCCTAAGATTGAGGTACTGCTCCAGCCTCCTTGGTTCCGAGTCAAAGCGCCAAGCGACGCTCAGACTTCCGTCCGCCGCATTGCTAATCCCGCGACTCAGCTTCATGCCCACTTGACCGGCAGCATCTCGCGCGAGTGTCTGCACGACATATGGGAGACAAAGAAAGCGCGGGATTCTGCCCTCGACCTCGACGACCCTCTAGTAGCTATTCCTACGGGAAAGGTCGACTACGATATCAAAACGTAGGCCTAGCTCGATTTGATTGGCCTGCTTGTCGGAATTGTCGCTGTAACACCGGCGTGCCCTTCGGGAAGACGATCGAGCACTTTACCCTGGAAGCGAGGTCGCCGCCGATGTTCTCCTGAGAAACGGTGACTGGTCGCAACCCGCTTGCCCTCCCAAACGGCCGGCCCACCAACGTGGAAGACATTGGCAGACGTCTGACAGCTAGAGTAGGTTCTTCCCGCTGTTTTCGTCATACATATATCGCCTTTGCAGCGATTTGCCGAGCATCCAGTACGTTTAGAATGAACGTGTTTGGCGATCTGTGGTTGATCAAACCAGGCGCTCCACCAAAGCTGTGCTGCAAGACTTCCAGGATGATGGCCTTGTCTATGTTGAGCTCCGAACAACTCCAAGAGCAATTCCTGTGGAAAACGTGACCAAGGACGATTACGTGAAGACTGTCCTGGAAATACTCAAGGCCCATAATGACGATGCTCATAATACGATGCGAGCTTTCCTCATACTATCCATCGACCGTCGCAACACCATCGCAGAAGCTGAAGAAGTAATCGATCTCGCCATCAAATACCAGTCCGCCGGGGTCGTCGGTGTAGACCTTTGCGGCGACCCAGCAAAAGGCAATGTCCGCATCTTCGGCGACAGCTTCGCTCGCGCAAAGGCCGCAGGACTGAAGATCACGCTGCACTTCGCTGAGAGCGAACCCTCTTCTTCAGAACTGGAGCTGCAGACGCTTCTATCATGGCAGCCCGACAGACTAGGGCACGTCATACATGTCAAAGAGGAGTTTCGGAAGACTATCGAGCAGCACGAGATCGGCGTTGAGCTGTGTCTCAGCTGTAACGTCCATGCTAAGATGATTACAGGTACTTACTCGGACCACCATTTTGGAATATGGCGGCATAGCAGTGTTCCAGTCGCACTGAGTGTATGTTTTACAATTGTACATGTGGCATATGTTGGTGGCTGACGCATTGCAGACGGACGATGTTGGTGTCTTCTGCAGTCCCCTCTCAGAAGAGTACCTGCTTGCGGCACAACACTTCAACTTGAACCGGAATGATATCAGATCACTTTGCGAGCGCGCAATCGATTCAATCTTTACTGGTCCTGATGAACATGAGCGTCTCAAGAAGATCTATGCGTCTTGGGAAGGATGGAATGTGTGAATCAATGTCAAAGCGATGAACAGTCATCTTAACGCTTACTTCCAGTCATGTCGACTCGAATATGACAACAAGTATCCTGCCATGTCCTATCCAACAGTCATTGCTGAGTACAAGATCTCCAATTACAACTTCTTTCCTTCTTCCTGCAATCTCTCTTCGATAGATATCATTACGCCTGTGCCGACCAACCACCATCGATTAAACCATCTTCGCTTCATCTACAAGTCTCGTTTTGCACCATCACCACCATTGACCCTTTACCATGTTCCACGCCGTCAATATGACTGGGCTTTAGTGAACGGCAAGTCAACAGTATATACCCAACGAGCGTCCCAGAACTGATTTCTCTATCGGACAGTTATGCCCTTCTTGCGCTGTCCAGATACGTAGCGCCACACATCAACGAAAACTTCTCTTTTTTCCTTAAAGACAACTGACGGGATTTGTTTTTCGAATCTTGCTGTTGCTAGCAATGAAGGAGATGACGCACCAATCCAAGTGACTGAGTGGTTCCAAACACCCTTGCTCTACCAACCAAACTACCAAGTATCTCGACTAGAACCTGACCAAGATGTTTTCGATGCGGAAAACTTACTCGATCCGGACCGAAGGGCTGATATAACAAGGGTGGCTTTAGTTCACGATGTGCCCGCGAACTTCGCAAAGGACAAAGAGGTTGTATGGACTACAACCTTCAAGGAAGCTCGGGATAATCAGCTTATCAATACCAACACAAGCTTCGATCGTACCTGCCTTGGCTTCGACCCAAACCAACATCCCTATGCCAGAGAATTCAACGGAAACGAAGCAGTCGATCTCGCTACGACCTTCTGCGAAGACACCATCAATGACTGGGACGAAGCAAACCCCGATCCCACCTACCGCTCGACATACGTCCCAGTTCAAGAATGCAAGCAGACAATATTCCCTCAGCCAAGTCAATGCGCAAGCACATCTTGGCTTCTTCGCTGTAGCCGATCCTGCAGCTTTCATCCAACCTCGAAGCGTCGTGCATTTTCTTCAAAGGGGCTTCAATTGAAGGTCAGGTCGACCACTGTAAACTGACATGCAAGGACATCATCAAAGGCGTACGCCCCCATTTCAGCCATCCATTATCAACTCATTTCGAGCTATAGAAAGCTAGTACCAACGTGATCGTGACACAGTTGCATAACGAAGATGCACTGGATGTTCTTAGCGCCCCAAGAGTACTTGGTGAACTGAATACACCCCGCTAGTTGAAGACCCAACTATTGTTTTAAGTCGTGATGTTGCCTCGTACATTTCATCTTATTAACCAAATCAGGCACCAGCGGCAAGCATTGTATTTCATGGCCAACCGAGAGATGGGATGGAATCTTGGAGATGAAGCTTACGATGTGTGGACGAAGTCTATACGCGACACGCGTACTGCGTAAGAGCAATCAATTGCCCACATGACGAAATATGGCCGACGGGTTGCGCACAGATATCGTAACAATGTCAACGGTGATATACAAGCATGTGAACCGAGTTCATTCAAGGGTGTCATACTGGCGGATACGATGGGGCTAGGAAATTCGCTCAGCATGATTGCTTTGCTGACGTATAGTGCTGACTCGTTGGACAAGGACGACATGCTCACTGAACCAAAGTTTACGGCTTGTCGCGATGTCGACGCAACACTAATCATTGTCCCACCTTCTCGTAAGTCATCGCAAAGCATGGACTAGTCTGAAGTACACTAACAGCAAAAGTTTTGCAAACGTGTGAAGAACAATTACGCCAGTAAGTCGTACCACGGCGAGAGATACCTATGGCTGATCCTCTAGACATTCACGCGACGTGAGTTTCCTGAGAATAAGACGACATCATGGCTCCAGCCGGATCTGCACTATAGACGAAGCTCGGTCACATCGTCTAATCTTAACAACATATCAAACAGTGGAAACAGAGTGGAGGGAACGTTAGTCTACATCAGCGTCACCTCTCTTTGCGATCAATTGGCAGCGCATCATTCTTGATGAAGGTATGTGCAAAAGCACCCGAGCAGGTCAAATGGGTTGCCACTAATGATATAAGCGCACTATATCAACAACCACCTAAGCAATACATACAAACCTGTATGCCGTCTTGAGGCTCAGGTGCGTTGGGCTGTGACTGGGACACCGCTGCAAAGTAAGCTCGGAGAAATCGCAACGCTATGCAAGTTCCTACGCGTTCATCCATGTGATGACCGAGAAACATTCAGCAAAGACATCATCGACCCCTGGAAGGCTGGCGACAACAACGCTGCAATCTCGGCATCTATCGCAAACGGCCAAACCCAATGTCAATTGTCGATGAGACCGCCTGGAATACACGTGTAGCTCAGAGAGCTATAAATGAACTCATAGCGACAAACGTCATATACTGCAACAGTTGCGGTGAGATACAGGACGGTACACGATACGACAACAACTTCGGCGCAAACCTTTATGTAACACGACTTTAGCTGTTCTCTTACTCCAGCATTTCCTGTAAGAGCTGCATGAGACAGAATTCATTAACCCGTTGTAGTTGCATGCGCATATGTCCCGCTGCCATCGTCATGCATACGCCCGGGATAATAGACTCAGGAGTCTCATTTCCTGTCAATTTGTCTTCGGACTAAGAAGACATCTTACCTACCAAGGTCAGCGCGATCGTTACTTACCTACTCAAGCAAACGTCGGACACTAAAAGGTTGGTCCTTTCGTCAAATTTCTCGAATCCAGTTTGCAACAGTAGACTAGCTTTCATCCACATGGCTTACTAACTTACCACCTAGCATCATCTTCACATTCTGGTCATCAACACTTAATCTTATCGAGAAAGGATTATTGCGCGCTTCAATCACCTTCACACGCTACGATGGTAACACAACGCCCACCAATCGGTCTAAAGCGCTAAACAACTTTCGTCGCGACCCAAATATCTCCATCATCCTCATGACTATTTCATGTGCTGCAGTCGGGCTAAACATCACCACGGCAAACCGCGCATACATCATGGAGCCGCAATGGAACCGTACGGTCGAAGAGCAGGCGCTGGCGTGCGTGCATCGTATGGGTGAGACGAAAGAGGTGACGACGATTCGGTTTGTCATGGCCGATACTTTCGAAGAGGCACGTGTGCGATTTTGGAGTAGTTGGAGTCATTCGCTCATGTCAGGCAGAGGGTCATAGAGACGCAGCAGCGGAAGAGAGAGCTTGCGGAGCTGTTGCTATCGACCGACCCACATGCAGAGTCAGAACATGGTTTAGATAGACTGCGAGTAAGTCGTGTAATTCTTGGGAAGCAGGGACACCGCTGACTTGCGCTTAGTATTTCCGGTCTTTGCTCAAATGACCGTTCGAAAAATCAACCTCAGTGGCAGCAGTCAAGGCTCTGAATATGTCGCCTATATCTTATCGGGCGAGCTTCCTCCTGTCCAAACCTCAGCCAATACTGGACAGACCTAGGCGAACGAACGAGAGGACTTGAACCAGAAAGAGGGAAGGAGTAAAGAAATCGGTAGTTTGGAGAGACCTGTTCATGGTGTCAATCACGCTCGCAAGGGCGGGTTCGATCATGCTACGGACAGTAGATGTCTAGCTATTACACGTAGGCGACAAAAACATCAACACAGGGTACTTCGAGGCTCTGAAACGTGAAGACGAGGATGGACGTATAATCGCGCATTTGAGAGAGTGTTTCTTCTGCTATGATAGATCAAGCATAAGCTCGCTTCTTTGTGTTCGCATCACGTACCGCGCCTCACACCTGCCAGCCTCCGAGCGCCGCGCGTTTTAGCGTGTCGCACTAATGAGTCCGATGTGAGCTACATCCATGGATCTGCCTTCTGCCTCTCCATCTCTCCAACATTCGCCAGCATCCTCATTCTGAGCAGCCCAATAGTGCTTGAACGACATGATGCACCAAGCAAGAAAAGATTGGGCAGAAAGAAGAGCAATGGTACGCTTGGACTTTCTGCAGTGGGGCTTCTCAAAGCGGCCTGGAAGTGACAAACGTTATGTTGATATCATTCTTGGCGTCGGTGTCAAGAAGAAACCAGATGTCACAAGTCTATCTTCCTTCAGCCATATGGCGTGGGAGGCGAACCTTTGTGTGGGCAAAATCAGTAAGGTCCAGACTGAGTGTGCAGCAATCGTACCAAAAGCTTTGCAAGGCGAGTATCTTGATGCATTTCGGAAATTACAACGTGTCGCGGCGGCCTTCACCCTCCTTGAGAACTTGTCATCGCGCCGCATCACTTCCGACCTGGACATCTTCCTCGACTGCGCTCGTATTGCTTCTTATCTATCCGACGAATCAGAAGAAACAGATGCTCAAGAGATTGATCGAATGAGGACTCAGCTTGATGTTGCAAAAGGTGTGTGTGTCGGCCTCCTCGACTACGTACTCGGATTCACATTCACTCTGAAAACAAAAGATCTGGAAACATCAACTTACAACAACCTCGGCAAGTTCAAGTCTTGGTGGGCCGCTAATCACCCGCAGCAGCGATCGAATGAGATCTCGACTCAGTCGGCAAAATGGAACACTGTCAAGGAGGCTGTGAGCGCGTGTCGTGCGACACAGACACGCCCGAAAACTGAAGTCCGCGCTCGCCGGGCTATAAAGGACTTTAACAGACGTGAAAACGAAAAAGTGATCAAGCAAAAGACAGAACTTACCAAAACACTACGAGCAGGCTGTATCGAATTAGTGACGGTCTCTGGGTTGCGTAAGAACCGGGTTAGCAGGAAATTCGGTATGTAATACTCTCGTCATGTAGGGACCATTGAAAGCTCATTTCACAGGTACTCAAAAGATATTCTCGAAAATCACAATCACCGATAGCGAACAGTTTCTTCCAGCTCATGAGTTTACCACTACCACCCAGAAGCGTGCAAGAAATCACGAATGGTCGGAATTGAATTTGAAAGGTTGTAAATACGTGTACGTTGTAAGCCTCGAATGTCCTCGGCTTGTTTCTCATCTCTTTGTAGAGGACTGCTGCCTACATCGACTATTGAGATATCCGTGTTCGAAATATACCTCAAAGCAGCCGATAGAACACTAAGGTACAGGGCTAGCTCACAGCAGATGCAAGGCCTGGAATTTACGAAGGGGCCAAGATGGATTGGACCCAGCGGGCGCGTTGCCGGCACTTTTGCTACAACTCATGATAACGAGCGGCCCTGTGAATTCAGCATATCCTTCCATCCGGAGGGTGGTCGTGATTTCCACGAAGAAATGAATTCAATCAAGGCTGAGGATTGGCGTACTCTGCTCGAAGAACGTCCTCCATGCTGAGCGTTACACTTAGATACCATATCGAAAACTGTATCCACATACACCGTTGTCATTTTCAAATGATATTACGATTACCACCGACTGCGCGATAACCTTGGCAGAACCCTAGCTCTACACACAGCTCCTCATTCTATGCCGTGAGCCCCGCAAACTCACGGAAATCAACCGAAATGCTGGTTCTCTGATAGCTCACGCATGGCATCCGTGAGGCTTGAGAATTGACTATCGAATAGTCAACTTGCTCTTTCCGCGCACTGTTTCGCCGTAGTAGTATAGGACGTACGGAACAGGAGTCACAGCCGCACTGATGCACCCGAGAGCCGTTAGCGCCCAATGTGTTCCCAGATTTCTGTACATTGGTATACCAACAGCTGTCCTGATTCTAGTCAGTCTTGCAAGGAAGGAGTGTTGAGGGTAGTTTTAGAGCTGGAAACTCACATGACGCCAGCTACGATATAACGGATCATGGTCATGAAGGTCAGTGCAGATGCAGCGTACATTTGATAGCTGTCGATGATGTACATATAAGAACTCATAAAGATACATATAGTACCAAAACCGATAGTGACAGAAGCGGCTAGTGGTGACCAGACTGATATGGTTGGCTGCTTGGCATTAATAAACTGACAAAGACATATCGTGTGGGAGTGTATGCTTACAACATCCGTCCAGCCCATCCAAAGTAGCCCTATGGGTAGTAGGGGTGCCCCAAACATGGCAAATATGAGTCTTGACTCTTGCGGAATTGATCTTCCGGAGCCGTCATCTCCTTTCTCGAGGCGCAACTGCTCTGTTTTTGTCCATACAAATGGAATGAGGGCGGCGGATAGTAGAGTGCCGACCAATAAGCCGAGAAAGCACAAGTTCTTCAATCCTTGACTCATCCCATAGGTCTGCTCAAAAATGTATGGATAGCCCACGAGAAAAGTGAACATGATCACGTAGACAATCGTGTTATACAACGCGAGGAAGAGTACAATCGGCTCCAAAGCCAGACGAAAGGGCCGCGTAAAGTTCTTTTCAAGTAGGCTTCCGAGTCCTGCTTCGTCGACCTCCTTTGCCGTTCTGAAGCGGCCATCCCCAGTCGAATGCCTAAACTCTTTTGCCTTTGTTTGAAGAAGCCGAGGTGCAAATGTTTCTTCCATACCAAGCACCACCAGCAGTATACACAGGCCATTCAATATTACGATCAGCCACTCAGCCCAGCGCCAGCTCAGAGACTTGCTTTGTCCAATGTAACTCGCAATCACTGGTGCTAGTACTGGCCCCCCAAAGCCCACTACAGCAAACATCGGGAAAGTAAAAGTCATCTCTCTAGCGTTCCAGAGATCACTCATACTACCTCCTGCAACAGTGAGGGGGGCAGATGCAAAGACCCCCGCCAAGAACCGGAAAACTGCCAGAGAGGCTGAATCCTGCGCCAAAGCGGACCCTATCAACCAGCACTCACATACACAGAGGGAGTAAAGATACACATAGTAGCGACCTAGAATCTCTGATGCTGGGGCTGCTAACAAAGCACCAAGCCCGAAGCCTATGAGATAGCTTCCGGTCCCGCTAAATGCTTGTAGAGTTTCCGAGGCATGAAAGAACTGCGCAGCTTGTGGTGCCACGGGGGACTCGATGGCGCTAGCGATTGTCACAACCGCCGCAACCACATCCAACAGCAACAGAGTCCTGATCCGTTTCCCTAGAGGCCAGTTATGGGGGTTGGCAGCATCTGAAGTAGATTCCCAGTCGACCTGGAAGAAGCGTTCGCCAGTTGGCGTAGTCTGTACGGAGACTCCAGCCATGTTTTTGTAGGGGCAATCTCCGACGACAATGCTCCGATCGGGGTATCTCGCCTCTTCCTCGTATGGATTGTGCCGGGATCTATCCGAAGATGTAACGTGTGAGCTGGTGTAGGGCTCTTCGCCGGTGTTGGAAGCGCCACGATAGCCCAAGATTTGCAACTGTTCTTTCGCCCGCGCGCGAATAGCTCTGGATTGGATGAAAGCCGCCATGGAACCGGTCGTTATACAAGCCGCCGCCGATATTTCTGCCTCTAAATTGTTAAGAGATGCCGATTGATGTGAAGCTGGAAGCAAGTTGGATTCTGCGGTATTGATGTCATTTCTGACAACAGGCGCTGCCGAGGTGCTCTGCATGGCCTACCTGCTTCCAATAGTCTACACGATCGCCATGCGTGGAATCGTGTCTTATTTCGCTACACAACAAGTGGCTACGTGTGGCCAGATGCACAGCTAGAAGCCGAAGGAGATGGAAAGATTGTAGATCAGGTGCTCCAATTGGATTATTAGATGGCCAATGCACAAGACTGGATCGATCTTTATCTCTCGGGTGGTCAAGTCTGATCAAAGTGCTCATAACGGCATCGAGATCCTGAACGATCTGAGCAGATGATGCGCTAATCATGGTGTTATTGGATGCACACCAATCTCGCCAAGGCCGACGAGCTGTGTGTGAGGGATGCATGAGTGGAGGCTGGTGCTAACATGATCTCACAACCATTTGTTGCAGCGCGCTGTGATCTCAAACCTGACGCACAATGATGCGTTGGCGCATTTGAATCTGAATTACTACTCTCACGCGACAGAATAACTCGTTTGAACTCTCCTTTAAAGCAGTGGAAATTATCTTAGGAAACAAGTCAAATTTCCACACATCTTTTCTCTTTGACTGTTGCTCAAAAGAAAAACATATAGTCTCAATTCTCACATCTACCACTTCTCACCGCCTACCATGACTACCGACGTTGCTGTCATCACGCTTCAGTCAGCAATGGACTTGAACCATTCATTCTTTGCTGATGATGGGGAATTCAAGACGACTTTGCACGACATAAGCGCTGAAGCTGACTTTACTCGGGGCTTTTGGGGAATCGAAGACGAAGACAAAACACTGCTACGAGTATTTGTGAACTGGAGCGCAGCTTGCGAAGCGAAAGACAAGTACGTGATTTCTTGAATCTGTCTTTTTTTCCATTCGCTCACGAGAACATAGTGACATGATGAGCAAGAGCTTCAAGGGTCTCAAAAAAGTCAAGGCTGTTGACATTTACCATGTCGATTTTGTGCCATCTCTCCCGACAAAGCCTCTTGATCCAGAGGTCTCTGGAAACACAATGGTTGAAACCATTTACTTCGACAAGGAGTTTCCGCACGCGGATGGCTGGGTTAGCAATTTCAAACAGAAAGTGCATAACATTCTGAGTCTTCGGGGTACTCAATTCAAAGCAGCGAGTGGAGGATGGGCACGCAAGACAGCGGTGGCTCCCGGCACCCAGGAAGAATGTTTAGTCTGGTTTGCAATTGTCGGGTGGCCCTCGATGCAAGCCCACTTGGAGTGGCGGGACTCACCTGAGCACCACGAGAATACCAAGCTGTTGGAGCAGTATAAGGATTGGTGGAAGGGAATCGCTAGGGTTCATTCGAGCATGCATGAGATCTACAAATGCTAGTCAGCAAAAAGGCATTGTAGCAAAACGCTATAGAATAGCTCCGCATAGATGCAATGCCATCACTTCGGCAGTTCCTTCAACGTTATTGGATGTGTGCCATATATCGCTTTCACTCCCTTGCAAAATAAGACGTTAGTTTTGGCGAAGATATCTATCAAGCCTCTCGCTTCATGTTAGTGTCGTGACTTCACCGGGAACGAGCGCTAATGCTTGCTTTTAAGATCTGCAACATACGCGAAGCGGTAGGTAAGTTTGAATCGGGAAAGTGGCATCGCCTAACTGTAGTGCCTGTATAGCGGAGGCGTATATTCATAAAGCAATGAGCATAGTGGAGTTGACCCGAAAGCCGAGCAACGACGCGATTGCCGCAGTATCGAGCAGACTTTCCCAGTTGGGACTTTACAAAAAGCGGTATAGAGGGCTCTCTTGATCATGACAGATCTTGTGGCGTTTTGACAATAAGAGAAAAAACAAAGTAAATGTCGATAGTACAAGACCGCGCACTAGAATCGTTGTAGACATTTCAAGCGATATGGAGCAGTGCTTGAGGGTAGACACGGCACACGCTGTACTGTGATATGAACGATATCGACCTTGGCAGGTTTCCAAAGTCCCACGTCAGACCTCTTCACTCCTTCTCGAGATGCTTAGTATGAAACGGCTGAGATATTGCACACTACATGTCTGGTCTGAATTTCTGCTCGAAAACGCTGGTAGGTCGGATTAAGAACTTGCGCGACTGATCACCATCACGCACCAACGGCTCATGCTCAGAGCGCTCGATCCCGTCGTTGGATTCGTCCATATAGCGTTTGCTAGGGTTTGTGTCATCAGTGGTGACTTATGTTTTGGGTGGTGTGCTACGGCACACCACAATTCTTCCACTTCCGTTACCCTACGGCCCTACGAAGCGATAGGTTTAGATATGCGCATGTGATCGTCAAGAATAAAAGCATGTCAGCTACTTCGAAACTGATCTGATGAGAAAAGCTGACGTAGGTAGGATCGACTTCCGAGGTGCTTTCCACATTATTACTCGATGATTATGTAGACAAAAACCTTCACTTTGGCGGTACTATAACACGAATATCTAGCGCAAATCAAAGCGAAATCATGAGAAGAAGCTGTGCTGCAAACAAGACTCTCAGAAAGTCTGTCCCCGATTTTCCCATTCATACGCCATCGTGGAGCGGGATGAGTCGCGCGGCCCTTCTCTGGCGTAACGCCTTGCGATCGAAACGAAAAAGTATGACATGTGTGATATATGTCAGCCGCACGCACAGGAAGAAGACTAAACGAAGCCTCCAGCAAATCACACCCAAAGCCATAACAATCCTACCGTACTCAAAGCTCAAAACCAAAGACCGTTGCCTAATAAACCTCAGGCCTAGCAGCCCACGGCAGCATTCTCATACCCATACTCGCACGCAAATGACATGGCGTTAACCCAAAGGCTCGGTAGCTTAATGCATCATGATGCATTGGGCGCAAGTCAGGTCGGAAGGTACGTCAATTAAGATATGTATGACATCAGGCGCACAGATGACGCAGGTAGAGAACAAACTTGAGGGAATCGGCATAGTGCTATGCTTGAAAAGGCGTTTGGGAATGGCTTACCAGTTTTGCTTTCCCCATACGGCCCGACCCACCACACCACTGTAGTTGTACCCACCCACCTGCATACCCAGCACACCACATCTACCTAGCATGTTCAGTGCAGCCCGCAAAACGGAAACGCCTCTCTGATATGAGGTTAGCATACTGTTAGTGCTGCATTAACAAGTATCTTTTCATGTTCAGGAGTTTCTTCTTCGCATCCAAGGGTGTAGCTGTAGTGCACTAATGCAGAAACCACAACCTGAAGCTTCCCGAAAAGGTCTAAGAAACGAATGTCAACGCTACATGTGTGCTCGAGCCTTGGGAGGGCGTAAGCTGGGGAAATATCGGGTCTCGATCCGGGTGGTCCATGTACAGTGATGGACGTACGATGGGTATAAGTATGCGTGCTGTGTATCATACTTTATGAGAAAACCACGACGGCAATTTCTCAGCGACCTACCATCACCATGCTTCCCTTCACCTATCTAGTCCCTGCGCTCTACTTCAACGTAAGATTGCGACAAGTCTCCCCTTGAGAAAGAAAAGAATTTGCTAACGATGCGTGTCACAAGGCTACTGTCAAGACAGTTGTACGTACCTAGACATGGCCGTGAAAACTGCCCAAGATCTCATCTAATCTGCTCCCACACAATCACAGAAACCACTAGGCCACGACTCCTTCGGCGCCGCCGTAAACATGTTTGAATTCGAGAGCGCAACGCTATACACCGAGCCCGAGGTAAGTCAGTCAGCCAGCCAGCCAGCCAGTCCAATCGAACCCACACAAAACACATCAAGCCCACATGAGCTATACAAGAAAATTAACGAACCTGTAAAGTTCGACTTCCAATTCACCGCCGAGGTGATATCAGCCGTCAACTATGCCAAAACCAATGAGGCAGCCGGTATCAGCAGCCCACACTTCCGTGGCACAGTCGTGCCAAACGATGGTGCTACGCCTTTGCAGATGAGCATGGGGGGTGTGCAACTAGGCAACGAGGCCGTCTTGCCTGTCATTACTGGTAATACACCGTCTGGACTCGAGGTCCCTTACGGAACTGTATACAGAGGTACGCATCACAGCCTTTACCCTCACCACCATCATCACCACCACAAACACCGCCGCCCAGACTCTCTCTCTCTCTCTCTCTCTCTCTCTCTCTCTCTCTCTCTCTCTCTCTCTCTCTCTCTCTCCAGACACAACTGACTCAAATCCCCCCAGTCTTGACCCCAACGTTCAGAGGGGGCGACGCACAGTACAAGGTACTAGAAGACTCAGTCTTTGTCGCATCGGAAACCGTTTCCGATTCCGGTATCGCAGGCAAATTTATCCTCGGGGTCAAGATCTCAAAGGTATTTGCTGCAAAGACAAATGTCACTATTGGGGGAGAGTTTGATGGGTAGATGGGTATTGGGACTGTGTTGTTGTTGTTGTTGTTGCTGTTGCTATTACACGCATGATCGCATTCCCTCGTCCAAGCGACTCAAATCATTCAAGCACTCTTCTGCCGTCATGCATCTGTCACCAGAGTAGTAGATTGTAATGTTTGTCCATCAGCGCGCTGTTAACTAGAAGCGGGGTAGGATAGCGTAGTCAATGCACTTTACTTCTAGTACTTCTATCAAGCTGAGCGTACGTATAGGGGAGGGAACAGACGATTGAGCATGACAAGAGTCGTGCCACCAGAAGCAAAATCAAGATTTCGTGACTCAAATAAAGTTGTTAACAAGTAAAAAAAAACTGACAAAACAGCGAGGGTATTGAATACGGTACAACGTGACAGAAGCAGGCAAGGCAAGATGCCAGGCGCCCCAAAAAAAAAGCTCCAGAAGAAGTGCTGCTAAAGTAGGACATCACGTTGATGATGCAACACACACTCAAAAAACCAAGCGGATAACAAGAAACAGTCACAAAAGGTTTGTAAAATGAACCCTATCGTAGCTGCCCCTGCACGTCATCAACAGTCCGCCTAAGCACCTCTTCAATCTTCCACCTCGGCGCCTTGATCTCCTCCTTCCCACCCATCGCTCTCTGCTTCTCCAAAGTCATCCCGTTGCTCACCTCGTCCGGTTCCAAACCGCCAGCAACTCCACTGCTAAACTTCAATTGAAGCAATTCACCGACCTGATCGCACGCCGTCAACATCCTATCCAGATCATCCTTTGTATGCGCCGCGCTGACACAGAAACGGGCACGTGATGAGACGAGGGGTGTAGCAGGGTAACCCACGACAACAACGCTGATCTTGCGCTTGAGCATCTCGTGGGAGAAGGCGGGCATTTTAGCGGGGTTGTACAGCATAACGGGGATAATGGGGCTGTCATCATGACCGTAGACAATGAAACCAAGACGCTTCAAGCCCAAGCGCAGATAACGCGAGTTGAAGCACAGACGCTGAAGTCTCTCTTCGCCTTGGCCGGGAACAATGGATCCATCGATGATACGAAGGGCACAGCTAATCTGCATGAGGACAGGGGGCGCCGGGGATTCAGCAAAGAGCATAGCAGCGTTTGCGGTGCGTAGTTTATCGATGATGGGTTTCTCAGCGGCAATGTATCCACCGTTTGCGCCGAAAGATTTCGTCAGGGTACCCATCAAGATATCGACTTCACTGGGGTCAATGCCGAAGTAATCGCACACGCCGCGGCCGCGGGGGCCGACGCCACCCACGGAATGCGCTTCGTCGACGAAAAGGTGGAACTTGTATTTGTGCTTGAGGGAGATGATGCCGGGGAGGTTGCACATGGTACCTTCCATGGAATACAAACCCTCGACAGCAACGAGGATCTTCTTCCAGGGGCGGTGAGTACGTGGTTGGCCTTGGGAGATGGCTTCGCGCAGTTTACGCTCTAGGTCGCGCATGTCGTTGTGCTTGAACATAGTAACCATTGCGCCGGAGAGACGGGCACCGAAGCGGATCGAGGAATGGTTTAGCTCATCGGAGATCATGAGGCAGCCTTTTCCGACGATGGTGGGGAAGGTGGTTGCGTTGGTAACGAAACCCATTGAAAAGACCATGGAGGCGGGCTTCCCAACGAACTTGGCGATGAGATCCTCGACTTCGAGGGTGAGGTCAGAGGTACCAGAGTCGGAGCGGGGAGAGGCCATGGAGATGCCGTATTTGCGAATGGTGGCTTCGGCGGCATCGGCACAGGGGCCTTCTGACTGAGCGAATCCGAGGTAGTTGTACGAGCTCATGTTGAGGGTCTCAGTCGTGGTGCCCAGCATCTTGAAGGTGTTGTTTCCGTCGTCGGACTTGCGGTCCAGCACGGTGATGAAGCGGCCAGGGACACCGGTCGTGGGCCGCGAGAAGCAGTCGTTGATGCGCATCTTCAAGCGCCTCGTGTAGAAGTTGTCAAAGTCGCTGTTGAGGGGCGCATATCCGTCCTTCTCCTGCAAATGGCTGTAGTGTTGCTTCCGGAAGCGCTTGCCGAAGAAGTCGCGGACATGTCCGAATACTATTAGGATTAAGTAGCTGATGTATGTAGTGAAAAGGAAATAATACGGCGGCTCGTCCTCGATGGGGTCGCCGAACTCGCCCTCGAACTTGCTCAGGTAGCGGTGCTTCTGGGAGCCCAGGGGCCCGAATTGTGCGTGTGCGCGTGCGAGGCGGCGCTGCTCTTCGGGCGAAGGCGGCTGGAAGAGTGTCTTGGGCTCCGTGGGCATCTTCTCGCCGGTGGCGGTGGTCAGGTTGATGGTCGGCAGGGAGATTTGCGAGGGTGAGGGGTTGTTAAGAAGGGCCTGTTGCTGAGCGACAAAGGCTTCGCGCAGGACGGCGGCGTCGGTCTTTGAGCGGGGCGAGCCGCCGAAGAGCGAGGTGAACTTGTTGCCCTTTGCAAAGGATGCTCGACGCGCAGGATCGCGCTTCTCGCTAGAGGGATCGAGGGGGGGAGTAGGAGCGGTGGATGCGAACGGGTTGATGCTTCGAACAGGCATTGCAGCAATTGCGACACGGCGGACCCTCCAATGGCGGTATCGGTATTAGATTGCGAGGATTGAGGATTGAGGATTGCGGAGTGGAGCAGGTCGTGGTGGAAGCTAGACGACAAAAGGGATCAGCAGGCGAGACGAGAGAAGAATTGCAGTGTGTCGGCGGGCCACGGCTGAGCACTGGGCGGGCGAGGATAGGAAGTGTGGTTGAGTCTTATGGGCCCTGACGCGCTCATGCACTCGGTCTTTCCGTGGACAAAGGCCGGGGCGGCGGTGCCGGATAGAGCGTGCAGGAGCAGGAGCAGGAGCAGGCTGGCCAGCTCAAGGAGGCAAGTGGATTGGGGGCGGAAGCGGCGGACGCTTGGAGAGAGGAGACCTACGTGATATGCGAACGGTAGCAAAAGCCGGAGAGAATGGCCCTGATCAGGCTCGAGGGCAGAGTACCGCGTGAATTGGCTGGCTGGCTGGCTGACTGGCTCGTCGCAACGCTTTTCGTGTTCCTGGGTGGCGCGGCCGTTTGCTGGGTACGAACGACCAAGCTTCCAAGCCACCGTCTGTCGTGACGTATCGATGCCGTACCTCGATTGACTTGGCCTGGACAAGCTCCCAAGATGGACTGGCGGTAATGAACGACAAGATGTAGGAGGGTGCAGGAGAGGAAGAGCCGGCCGGTGTGTGAGAGCTACAACTTGACTTATCAGCGCCGTTGGCCAGCCAAGGCAAGGGGGGGGGGTCCCTTGTCGTCGAGCTCTGCCTCTGTTCTCCTGCGCGAAAAGTACGGGCGGGCTTTGGTTGGCCCGACGAAATGAGCAGCCCCATTTGCCCGTTCCACACCACGCCCAAGCGGGACGACTGTCAGGGGAACACGATGCTCATCACTGCCACATGGCCAGGCGTACCGGCCATCGCAAGCCTTGCCCGTCCTGCTGCTCGTCCGAGCACTGCGGAAAAAGCCCTGCAAGGCTATACAGTCAGGCCACAAGTCCAGACCTTGGCACTCTTCCATCTTTCCCGCGACGCCCGCGATCAAGCGATGGAGAGCCGCACGTCATCGACTACTTGCAGTCCATGATAACAAATTTCCCTCGTCCAACGGTGCGCGTTGTGCACGGTGAGCCTGGCATGATCACTGCAGCTGGCATGTCCTGCCCTTGCCCTGCCTCTGTCATCAGCCCACAGGCCTTTCCCCTCGCTTCTCGCCCGCGAGCTTTGGCTTGGCACGCTGTTGTAGCTCATTGCCGGTTACGCGCACACTTCACACCACATGACGCATAATCGTCGATCTTATCGCATTGCCATTTCCTTTTCCAGCGCAACCCTCTACCATACTATTCCCCTACTAGCACATTAAGCACATACTCCCTTATACCTGAAGAGTCAGAGTCGTGCTACTGCCCAAGTCTTCTCCTCCCTCACCATGCAAAATACAACCCACTATACTCATTACACTTGATTACAGACCATGTGTTGCCAGTAGAATAACATGTTACATCTTACGAAACTCGCTGATTGGTCGAGCCGCCGACATTACCAATTAGACAGACCGATCGCGTGCGAGCCTTTTCCATGGGCTGGCCCGAAAGGCCACCTGCCTTCATTAATGCGCGCTGCCTGTCAAATAGGCCGCCGTGGTTAGTTAGTCCAAGGGAAAAAAAATTGGGGGCAAATTGCAATGTCAACTTTCATCTCGTAACCCGGGGACACGAGACAGTTTGTCCCATCGTAATTTCACAATTGCTATAACATGGCACTTCCCCGCCGCTGCTGTTAGCTTGACTTTACACTCTGGCCCTGCATACACATACACACAAAGTCACTCGCTAGTACAAGCGGACGCTTTCATCGTCATCCATCCCCAGGTTTGTTGAAGTAATGTAATATATTTGTTCACTGATGTTGCAAGATACAGTTTTCTTTTACTGGAGATCTCCCTTTGGAAAAGGCTACAACTGTCAATCAAGCACGCGCAGCGGCTATATAGATGATTTCACAACAACGAACCCCCGCAGCACAGGAGATCTCCTAAAAAAAAAAGAGAAAAAAAAAGATAGGGAACTCGCGATCCCACCACCATGCCAACAAGATCCCGAAAAGAGAAAAGTCCGAATATCCGAGACACACACAACAAAGGAAACAATGGTAGCTCGCAACAGAAACGAAAAGAAAAAGATGAATAACGGTTCAAAAAGGAAGAGAAACCAAGTAGAACCGAATTAGGAGACGATCTTGCATGTGACTGCTGCTGACGTCTTTGTTGTTGCCAACACCAGCCAGCGCAGGATCCACCAGTCCGCCATTTCTCTGTTGTATAATATGTATTCCACAGCCCTACCCAGGATTCCTTAGCAACGCCAGTATCAATAACCAATCCCTGTATGGTGTGTGGTCGTTCGATGTGCGTTACGAAGAAAGTGTAGAGTAGATGAGTTTGGTGGGGGAGGAGGAGTAGTAGTAGAAGGGGGACTTTGAGCAAGTGACAACAAGGTCCTGTATGCTCGCCATGTGTCCAACGATTTGGAACCAACATGTGAGAGGGCGAGATGACAACGACCACATTACGTATGAGCGCGATGATGGAGAGCGAGAGCAACACAGCGACTATTCCAAGTTGCAGTGTGCATCTGGCTTCCTTCGTGCAAGGAAGCATCCGCGACCGGGTATAAGAGCAAGCAAAAGAAGAATTGACAATAGAGAGTTATGGTATCCAAGCTGCTCATTGCATCTGGTGATGCTCCGGTGACAGGCTCGATGGGTCTAGCGTGCCAAATGACACCAGGTTCGACATGTCCAGATCGTCGCCATTGTCTTCCAGTAACGGTGACCGGAAGGGCATGTTGAGGTTCTGCTTGGCGTACATGTCTGTCATTTGCAGTGCTTCGTCGGACATGCCGTTGTCGTGCGACATTTGGTACACGTCGTTATGGTTGTCACGACCGAAAGAGCCCAGTGGTGGTGACTGGTTGGCGATGATGGGGTCGGGATGACTCATCGCTGGCATGGGTGAGTGGTGTGACGCCGAGTGTGGTGGCGGGCCCATTGGTGTGTGTACATAAGGCGGGATGTTGTACTGCCCATAGTTGGATGCCGGGATGTTGTCGTTTGACGGACCTGATGTGAAGAATGAGGGTGTGCCGTACTCGGACGGTGAGTTGGTCGTCGTTGCCGACATGGGATACTGTCGGTAGTCCATGCCGTATCCTGCTGAAGTATCGATGCTGAGATGGGGGCCAATAGGTCCTGCACTTTGTGGCTGCGGCGCGAAGATCTCTGGATTAGGCACATATGGCGATGGCTCTTGTTGGATCAAGAATGATGGCATCGGGTTACGAAGCATGGAAAAGTCCATCGCAACAGGAACTGAGCGACTTCGCTGACGCTTGTGACCGCGTGGCTGGAAGGGAGCAGGCGCAAGATGTGCTTCCTGAAACATACCCATGTGGTGAGGGTGTTGGAGGTGGTTTGGTTGGGAAGCGGGCCGGTGGTTGATAGGCGAGACCGGTGCCGAGACGGCAAATGTGTTTGGGTCGTACATGTTGTGTCGGTTCTGAAACGACTCCAGTGAGACAAGTTTCGCCAACTGCCCGCTCAGCACCTTCGGGTGGCCACCCAAGTGGTGCAACATGATGTTTGAAGCTTGCTGATCCTCGGTAAAGTCGCCGCACTGGAAGAATCCACCCGAGCCGGATGAGTCCATGAAAAAGTTTGGCGGGCGGTTGAGCTCCACAATCAGACCTCCCGGGCGTTGCGAAGCGCCCTCGGCATTTGCCGTCATGTCGCCGTTTTCTAGTGAAATGTTCTTGATGTATGAGAATGGGTACTCAATCTTGTAGCCCGCCGAGTCGTTGTTGATGTAATATGTGATGCAGCACTTCTCGGGTGAGTAGAATACTACAAGGTCCATGGCGCTTTGTCCAACTCGTCTCCAGCTACCAATGCTGAGTGAGCGGCAAGCAAAGTGGTGAATGACAACCTTGGAGTTGTTGGCGTCTGTGTTGAGAAGCATGCCACTTCCGTATGGCATGCCGCCTGCTCGGCCAATGAAGCTGGTACCAATCGACTTGCCAGACTCCATGGCCTGCAGGGCAAGGTATCGTCGCATTGACTCTGGGATGTCATTGCAGTCGTCACCGTTCTCGATGCTCTTCTTGGCAATGTTCTTGATCTTGGCACGTCTATGCAATGGTCAGTACTGCGTGTCGGCATGCTGCTCAGTAATCCTACCTGTTCTGGAACCAGATCTGGACAGAGCGCTCGGTCATGTTGATTTCCGAGGCTATTCTTTCCCGGGTAGCAGCAGTGGGCGTGGGGTTTTTGTTGAACTCGACTTCGAGGGTCACCAGTTGGTCTTGGGTGGCCCTCTGTCTCTTCTGGTTGCGCTGCTGCTGGGTGAGGGTGCTCTTGCGCGGGGGTCGGCGCGAGGCAGAGCCCTGAGTCGGGGTTGAGGAACCTGCAGGTGGGGATGGGGTCGGCGAGACCATTGCGTCGTCTGACTGCATGCTGGGTGGTAGGTATAATCGGAGCGCGGGAGTTGACTCGATTCGAAGCGGGGTGAAAGGTATATAGGGAGCAACCGACCTGACACCTCTGTCTATCTAGATTCGTAAAGTGTCGTCAAGTAATGGTCCAAGCAGTGCTGGCGGGTGAAGATGGTAGAGCTATGCGAAGCTTGTAAGAGTTCAAGGTCACGGGGAATTATTCCACACGTGTGAAACTCGAGCCACCGTCCAGGCGGGTGTGAAGTGTGAAGGGAGCTGCCGACCGGGGAGCAGATGGATCGTCCGAGAGCGAATCCAAGTCGAGAAAGAGTGGAGGGAGAAGGTGCTAGGGAGCGGACGGACAAAGCCTAAAGGAGGGTTGTGAAGAAAGGAACGTGGGCAAAGGCCGAAAGGAGTGGCGGCACTTCGCAGAAGTCGACAGAGAAAGAGAAAGTGAGTTCTACCACACCGACAGCAAAGGTGACGATGGGGAATCCGAATAGAGGAGCTGGGCCTTGGATGTAAATGAGCGACCGTGGTTGGGAAAGGGGAGATTAAGGGAAGGGGCATTGAAGCCGGGGGGAAGGTGCGCGCCGGCTAGCGTTGGCTGGGCAGAGCGCCCAGTGGCCCAAGTTCCCGCCCTGCGACTGTTTTAGCCCAACGCTCAACGCCAGCCCTGGAGGCGCGAGACCAGTGGTGACGCACCAAAACGCTTATGTTCTGAAGCAAACCATGCTCGCGACTCTTTGACCGGATGCTCCTCCGCTCTACACAGCAGCCACGACAGCCGCCTGTGGTGCCAGTCTCTGCTGCCCGCCCGCAACGCGCGCTGCCCGCAATAGCTCCGATCAGGGGGACTAGCTGCTAGGAGCTGCGAGGTACGTCGGAGTCGCGCCACTAGAGACGTGACGACCGGGGCCGAGGACAGGCTCTGTTCCAAGACTCAGGAGACCTGCGCCCATAGGGCAATCCTTGCCGCGAGGCTCGCCGATACACTGTCACGCATCGCGATACTTGTCGGAAAGAGCGCGCATGAACTTCACTCGCCATCCGAAAAGACCGCGACGACGCAGTGCTCACGGTCCGCTTTAGATTGTTCCGACAGGTATCCAAGCAACGCGCTCCACACTGTAGCCTGGGGTGCTACGGTTGTCGCGTTTGAGCAGCCCTTGGTCTGCCATCGCTCACCACAGCACCGGAACAAGCACAACAGCGCGTGACATGAATGGGCGTGGTTGTGAGCCTGATGGTACGTATAAGCGTGCATGCAAGTGCACTGGCAAGGCGTTTAATGTATGCCTGGCAGCATCTGTCGTACCTGTCATGCTCGCCGTACGCGCCCACATTTTTGGTGCTGACAATGTGCGGCACAGCGCGGCCCATTTCGGTATCGTGAATACTTACTCGAGCGAGCCTCGTGCGGATCGCTCGGGTGAGCCGAGCATGAGAAAGATCCTGACGAGCATCGGCGCCCGTGCCGTCCGATCGCGCCCATCCTGACACGCTCGTCGCCCAGTCAAAAAGCCACGCAAGGGGAATTATTCAGTTTTGGTAAAGTCGTAATCGTTCGTTGATCTCGAGAGTGCCGGTTTAGCTAGCTCGTCGCCCGTCTTGTCGCCCTACAGCTGTCAATCTATAGTACCGATCGCTTCCCTGCACGATTAATTGCAAGGCTTACGCCAGGCACGGCGGTGTGAATGGTGGACGAGTCGGCAAGCGAGCGACAACAATGACCAACCCAGAAACTGACTATTATCCACCAACGATATTGATATGGTCCGCTCCAAACGCGGCCTCGACCGGATCTGCACACCCCTTCCCACACCCGAGTTGCGGAAGCTGAAGATCCGTCCTTTTCTGTTCAAAGTTTTGTCTTCGAGAATGCCATGTGTAACAGAATATTGCGAATCGTGCTACTGCATTGAAAACAAGTCCAAACAGCCCAATGCGGTGTGACGAGCAGCGAACATCCCCATACTGTGTTTCAGCGTTGCACCGCTCGGGACCAGACTACGCCATAATGCACGCTTCGCTACTTACTCGAGTCCTAGCCTCTGTTGTATGTCGTGTTCAGAAAACACATGGTCGCCATCGCATGGGTATCGTGAAGGTCCTTCCGTCCTTTGTTTGAGTCCCGCTGTTTGACGCGATCGTCTTCTAGAAACCCCTCCTTCATGCTTTGACCATGTGCGGGAGAAGGATTTCTAGAAACCCCACTGACGAACAGTAGTAGTAATCGGGCCTGATTCAGTTGAGTCAGTTGAGTCAGTTGTACCGATTTGGGATTCTTCTTTGCGCAAAGCGGAATGGTCTGTCTCACTAGAGATGCAGATATCGCCGTCTGTGCCTGTTATCGTTCATGACGAGTACTGCAGCTCAACACCCACTGAACGGACCATCTGCTCTCTCTTCTTCAGGTCCAGACTTGCACCGAGCGTGAAGAGCAGCTCCTTGATCCTGCCCTCCCACAGCACTCCGATGCGCCAGTCCTGATCGACCCTAGCCTTGAGCACTCCAGAGACGTCGTCGTCTGGGGAAAGTGTTGGGCGTTTCCAGTCTGGACGCAGCTTCTTGATCGCCCAGTCTATGTCGGCCGTGCTGCGTAGACGCCACAGCTCGCACCCGAGCTGCAGCTCACTCTCATACGAATAAAAGTTGAAGTCGAAGCGAGACGAGAGGGCCAGGTTGGGGCCAGCTTTGACGGCATAAGTGGAAGATAGATTTCCCATCAACGGGTTGAGCGTGAGCGTCATGGTATACGGAAAGCCCGCATGGTTGGGTAGGGTGGCGAACCTCACCCCTGTGCTGATACCCCCGCTCTTGTTGAGTATGCCATAGTACAGCTCTGCGCCTGCGCTGAAGCGGCCATCCACAGGACCCACCTGCTCTGCAGCGACGGCTTCTGTGGACGCAACTCTGGGGCCTGAACCGAAGTTGTAGAGACCCCGGACGCCCATCAACGCCGAGTCGGTGCTGTACATGTATTCCGTGCTGTATTTGCCGAAGTCGTTTTGCAGTAGGGTCAGGATCGTGCCGCCGTTGTTGAGGCTGGAGTCGCTCACTGCAGCGATCCTGAGCTGGCGGGTAGGAGTGAGGCGGCGGAGGTACAGGGCTTCGAGCCTCTGCTGTGGCAGGAATATGCGCCCATACAACAGGGTGTCTGTCACGGCTCAGCGGGGGTACAGGGAGGCAGTGCCATCAAGCTCACTCTTGCGGTCGACCCGTTGGCCCTGATGCCAAACCTCCCACCACCACTTCTCGTCCGGTCTCCGCAGCTCTTGCACATGCTTGTAGCCTCGTATGACGTTGTGGAGGTCAGTATGAGACGTCCTGAAGTCCTTCTGCAGAGGCAGCGACGAGTACAGGTAAGACACTGAGCCATCGACTACGCCCACACTGCCTAGCGTGTACGATGTTGCGAAATTCGGAGCAGCGAGAGAGGATATCTGCATGCGCAGCCCTCGCGGTATGTCGAAGTCGAGCAATGCTGGCAGCTGCGTCAGTGTCCATCCGGGGGGGTTCAGAACGCCATCGAGAGTGACGTACCTCGTGCCGACGCGTTCAATGCGCCATAGGAATTGTCGACGTTCCAGCTCGATGCCTCGTAGAATGCATGCTGCACACTATCCATGAAATCCAACATGTCTGTGTCACCGGTATATCATCTCGAGCAGACTGGGCTGAGATCCGAGTGCTTGAGCCCTTGAGCTATGGCGGAATGTGAGGGAGGGTCCATAGCGGAGTCGAGCCGCGGCTGCACCAATCGGTGGTTCGCCAAAATTCCCCGCTCAATTTTTTGGGAGTCGCGAACCTGGAACTTCGAACTTTTCTGAGCGCAGCCTCCACCAACCACAACCCTTCTTCAGCACCGCCAACATGCCGAAATCAAAGCGCGCGAAGGTCGTACATCTTACCAAGACGGACAAGAAGGGCAAGGAGCTGTCTTTGAAGCTCTTCGCCAGTGTCCAGGAAGCGGCCGATAACTTTGAGCACGTCTTTGTCTTCGCCGTAGAGAACATGCGCAATTCCTACCTCAAGGAACTCCGTCAAGAGTTCGCCGACAGCCGGTATGTCTATGGCACTGCTCTCACTGCAAGCGCGCATGACTGACGATTGCGCAGATTCTTCTTCGGAAAGACCAAAGTCATGGCAAAGGCGCTTGGCCTAACCCCAGCTGAAGAGCACCTCACGAACCTCTCGGAGCTTACCAAGCACCTCACTGGCAATGTCGGACTCTTCTTTACCAACCGCGATCCCAATGAGATGACTGAGTACTTCGCCAACTACTCGCAGACCGACTTTGCGCGCGCCGGTATTGTCGCCTCACAGACCTTCACAGTCCCCGCCGGTGTAGTCCACTCAAGAGGTGGAGAGGTTCCTGACGACGAGGACGTGCCGCTGCCGCACAGCATGGAGACCACCATCAGAAAGTGGGGTATGCCAACGAGGCTCGACAAGGGCAAGATTGTGTTGGATGTGCCGTATACCATTGCGGAAGAGGGCAAGGTCATGAACAGTCACCAAACAGCGCTGCTGAAGATGTTCGGTGTGGTCATGGCAGACTTCAAGATCGATCTCAAGGCCTACTACTCCAAAGCGACCGAGTCGGTGACGGAAGTTGGAGCTATGGAACAGTAAAGAACAAGCGTGAAGAAAGAAGCTTAGTTCAGTTGCATTATGATGGCGTTTCTCAGGCGTTTGGTTCTGACCAGGGAAAAGTATGCTAGATGACTTTGACGGATAGGCTCAAGTCACCCCTACGAGCACATCACAATATACCCTATTATGTTGGTCCTAAATCTCGCTAGACCTCTGAGCGACTATTATACTAAGATGTTGCTTTTCAGCCGTCCGTTCTCTACCACGGAACCATTACAGCTTGCTATAGCATCGCCAATCCAGCTACTAGACCTCCCACAAGAGCCCCAAATGCCTCTGGGTATTTCACAGCACCCGCACCCGTCTCGGCCGGAGCAGATGCACTCGCTGAAGTCTCGTCAGCTGTAGGGGTCGCCGTGCGCGAAAGCCTAATCGATGTAGAGGAGTGTGTCGACGAATGCGTTGAGAAATGCGTTGACGAATGCGAGGTAGTAGAGTTGCGCGACAATGTTGAGGTCGAGAGCGTCGAGTTGGCCATAGCGCTAGACATGGAAATTACACCTGAGCTCCTCGACGCCGTGAAAGTCGGTAAGTTTGAAAGTGCGGGAGCGGACTCTGTGACGGAGGGAAAGACGATAGTGCTTGGACCGAAGAATGGCGCCGTGTCCGGGTCGAACATTGGGCCGGTATCTACAGTGCCGGGAAGCTTGATTAGAGTTGATTTTCACCGGATGATGTCGATGACTATTGCGAGACTATTCAAACTTACAGCTCGAGGTCTCTTGCGCAAGCGCGAGGGCTACAAGGCCGAACAACGCAACGACCACTTTCATCTTTACTTTCTGGTCTGGGTACCCAACCCGTCTTGGTGCACTAGTAACGGTAGATGTGAAACTCCAACCTGATGGTCCGCGAACTTCGAGACGTGAAAGCAAGACAGTAGATGTATTAGCAAGACAAGAAAGTTAAGAGTAAAGACCGACTATGAGCGACTGCGAGAGGGAGAGAGAGAGAGAGAGCCCAACACGCGCACGCATCACGAACAGAGAAAACCGCGTCTTTATCCCCATCCTCTTAGCCAGTCCCAGACCTGTTCTGGCCCTCTCAGCCCCTAAGAGAAGGATCTCGTAAAGAACAAGCATACCAATACTGCGCCGTCACCCGCCCAATGGTTCGACGTCCTGGGCACCCAGTCAGCGTGCCCAGAAGGCACGTTCATCTCCGTGGGGCTAGACACGTTTCGGATGGGGGGCTCGTGTTCTCGTGTCTACCCACCGTCAGTGGCTGGCGAGCGAGCGAGCGCGCCAAGTTTGGGTAACCTTGGGACTCAGTGGCGCCAGCGCCTAAGCCCATTTGCCGCTATTGTGCATTATCGGACGGTGCGAGGTAGTCTTTGGATCGTAAAATTCAAGAGCTAGAGGTGGGAGCGAGCAGCTGATGCTGGAGCCGAAAGGTTGTTTTTCTTGGTGGACATGGCATTGCATGCGTGTTAGTGGACGTTGGAGGCGCGTCTGGAAGTGGAGTCACCCCACATGGTGCCCCTGATGGCTTGGCAGGTACAAGCGATGTGAGGCACGCATGCATGACGTGCTTCTTTCTTTTCGACCACAGAACCTGTAACCGTCATCACAGTATTAGTTCTGACACACGAGATTGTGAACGGATCGTTGGATCTGGAATTTGCATCCCTGCCTGATCATGTCACTTGCCAAAGCACAAGTTCAATGGCCGTTGCCCTACAAACCTCAGGCGCCAACAGCCCTAAAAGACAACTTGCCTATTCTCGATGACCAGCGCGAAATCCAGGCTGGCAAAAGCCTGAGCTTAAAGCGTTGACTCTTCTTCCTACCTAGCCAAGCTCTGGATGTGCTGATTGCAAAAGACATAAGAATTCTCCGATACAATCATTCGGGAGACGCAACATACTGCATGGCTAAAGCATAATTGGCGGAATGCCGTCGCCTTTGTGGAATAGCAGCTGCGTTTGGTGTCGAGCTGCCCAAGCATTCCAATGGCCATCGCTTTACCACATCTGGAATGTTTCTCGCGGTCTCATTCTGATGTCTTGCATGAAGGATCACTCCAATCCACCTCTAACAATGAACATGTCTCGATCCCTAAACATACATAATGCAGCTGACTGTTACGGGCAGCAACAATTTCCAAACGAAAGCTAGCACTAATCAATCAAAGCGTTTCATGGCATTCCAAATCAGCAATGACCCGGTGCAGGTGGCTGGAGGGCGTGGCATGCTCACAACTCGTCTCATCGAACGAGGCGAGCTTATACACACGGAAGATGCCCTAGCCGTTTGCAACACTAGCTACACGCAGAACGGGTGGTCCGACCAGGCCAATGTCAACAGATTCTATGCTAGCCAGCGAACATCTGCAGGTTCTGCAATTCAACAAGCGCTGAACGACCTTACATTACAAGAACGACAAACACTGGCTACACTGTCCCCACAGCCTGGCGTTGGCTCACCACTCAACCAAGCGGTTTCCCGTTTCGAACACAATGCGTTCACCTTCGTAGCTCCTGGGAGTGGCAAAGTACATCTCGTAGTGTATGACAACATCAGCTTCATTAATCATTCCTGCGTTGCAAACGCCGCCGTCGATATCTGGCCAGGTCGCAAGGTCAATCCACAAGGTCAGGCTAGGCTTGTAGCAACGAGGGACATACCCGCAGGATATGAGGTGTTCCTAAATTATATTGTACGGGACTGGCGCAACGACCATGTGACTCGGAACACAGATCTAAACCGCCACTGGGGATTTGCTTGCTTGTGCGCTGGATGTACGTCCCCATGCAATATCATGGACACGACCTCTCGTGTCCTGGCAGGCGACTATCACGCAAACATTGCTGCCTTGGCCGCTGTTCCTACTGAGGAGCAGCAAAGACACAGTATCATGCATCTGGAGAACTACATCCGCATTCTCACTTCACTGGGGTTATCGGAGGACAAGTTTTCTCACGCGTAAGTGCAATCACCTACCCACCTCCATCATCATCGCTGACGGCCTTGAAATACAGTTGTCTAGAGCTCGCCCGACTCCACTTCGAACTGAGAGACTACCAAAGAGCGTGGCATGCTGCTATCGCTGGCGTGAGGGTCGGGGGAAATTACTATAGCCCGACTTATTCTGCGCAACTGAATGAGCTGGCCGGACAATGCCAGATACGCGACCAGGGAATGCGTGATGAGTACAAGAGGTCGGCCATGGGTTCATATCCGCTGTGATGGGATGTTTGCGTTGTATTATACAATCACCGTATATCGGCGGTTAAGTCCCCCCTTGACTTTTGTTTGTAATATATAGCACTGCAATGCGTCTTCGCTCTGACAATTCAAGCTTAAGTCTAGCATCTAATTAGTGGCTTCTTACATCACCCTGTTAAATATAGTCATAGTATTTTAGGGGGATGTGACGGTAGAACCTGTGTAAAGGAAGCCAGCAGCTGCATGAGCTCAAGATGCTTACTCTTCCTCTTTCCCGAATTCTGTTCGCACACTTTAGTCCTGCACAAGTATGTATGAAGAAGCTATGAAGCTATCCGCAGTCTCTAGCTGTGCAATGATTGGTATCGTATGCCTCAGACTTACTTCGCCGCGAAGCGTTGGTGTTTGGGCAGTTGATGGAACTTAAGACACAGTTCAGGATGCGCGTTCTGGATACGGTGGTAAATGGGTCGGGGTTAGGGTTGGATCGGGATCGCCTAGATAGGAAGGTACTAGGCCTAATGAACGTAGCTAAGACCTAATCTAGCCTAGTACCTTTCTATCTAGGCAACCCCAACCCAACCCCGATCCCGACCCATTTACCACCGTAGTTCTGGATTAGCAAGGACATACCTGCCGGTTGTAATATCTTGATTAGTTACATCCCAATGCAACATCACGAATTTCGCACTACTCGTCAGCATTTGCTGGAGCATGGCTGGGGCTTCGACTGCGTTTGCAAAGCATGCAAGGGCGTTGACACCCAAATCGAGGCATCGGAGCGAACCCTCGTCAAATAGTATCAAAAGGACTGCCCTAACTTGTCCAAAAATAAGCTCAGGCTATACATTGACCAACTAATCGAGTTGGAGATATGGGACGAAGAGTTGTCCAAGGCGTAAGTACAAAGCTCAACTACACTTTGAAGTTGATACTAACCCGAGTTGTTTCCGCAGACATCTCCGACTGGCCACTATGCAACTCGACCGGAACGACTACGAAGAAGCGTTGTCTAATGCTGGACAAGGTCTTCTTGTTGAGAAGTACTCGTTTGTGCACATGAATCACAAGGCCTTGACTGGTATAGTCGATGAGTGTTTCGCGAAACACGGAAGTTTGAAGGCCAAGTATGAAAAGGCTGGGACGGCTTCCTGCATTGTCTCGGAAGCTTCATGTTTCTAGCAGAGCAGTACGGATGATGGGTCTGCCAGAAGGACTGAGAAGGTACGGCCTGCTACCGACAACGATGCCACTATTCTTTCCTTACTGTAGTTACCTGACGTTTTTTTTCGAGGCTGCAGACGAAGTTGTGCTCATCCCGGTTATATGACAAGTTCGGCGCTTGAGAAGAACAGAACGATTGTCTTTGTGTGATAGAGTTGATAGAGTATACCAAAAAAAGTCCACCAAAAGTGAGAAAGAGTCATGACGCTATAAATTACTTTCTAAGCCAGAAGAAGTCGAAGCAATGCAGCGCATCCAATAGAAAAATCTGCCAGAACATTATCGCTTTAAGGGTGGCATACTCACGGAGAAGGAAAGCGAGAGTAAAGACCATACACAACGCTTAATAGCTCTCATAATCTCCCCATCGCCCACCCAAAGGCACCCTAACATTCCACTCATCATCCTCATACTGAAACGCCGAGTCCCTCCTACCCATAACATTCGGGCGCCTCATCAAATGTCTCATATCCTTCTTCTCTTGGATATGATCAAGAGCAGCATGGAAATCGCTTAGTCCAAATCGCTCATCCGGCTCCTCCCCATCTGCGAGCGCGCGTGGCTGAGGGACCATATAGTCGGGATCGTGCCTATCGAGGTATGATGACGAGCGGATGGGCTTGGGAGGGAAGTCAATCTGCGCATAAGGGTTGTGAATGATGGGTGGGTTGGCCATGGTTGCGCGACGGTGTTGCATGTTTAGACGGATGGGGTGAGTTGGGTGGTCGTCAAAGTATGACTCGGGTTCGTGCAGGTATGCGCGAGGGCTGCGGGGCTGCGGGTAGTCATGTGCCGGTTCTCTGGGATATCTAGCCTTCTGTGCGCGACGGTAGTCCATGTCATCATCGTAGATGTGGCTGGGGTGCGGCTGATCGAACACAGGTTGTGGCTTGTCTCCGTAAAACGACTTGCGGCGACTATGAACATGCTTGAAGCAAGGGCGGCGGCGGATAGGCCGATCCCATATACCGTCATTCGCTGTGTGGGCAGAGGTAGTGTTCAAAGACTCAGTCCCGCTTCCATGCTCCGACGACGAGTTGGAGCTTTCACGAGCCATGTCATGCGCAGTGTAGTGCTTTCCTGGTTTCTTCTTCTCGTTGTAAAGGTCAGCGGGCGAAGCATTACCATTACGCGTCCGGTCTTCTGCAATATTGTTGGTGCTCAAATGGATGTGAACAGGCGTCATATGACCCGGAATCTTGTTATGAGAGGACCGAAAAGAGTCAGTAGTGAAAGACTCTAGGCTGAGCCTGCCATTGCGTAGATCATCAACCAGGTTGGAGGCTCGGTGTCGGCGCGTAGACTTTGCAGCATGAGAGTCGGCATTGTTTCTGCGTGTACGGTTTTGGCTATGACTGCGACTATGCTCTCTGGCTCTGCTGAGTGAGTGATGTTTCTGGCTCTTCTTCAACTTCTTGTTATGTTGCTGACGTCCACGTTCGCGCCGGCCTGCATCGCCATGGTCGTCATGCTCGATGTTGACAAAACTTGAGTCCTCGGACTCGACTTCCCATGACGAGTCACTGTCAGACGATGAGCCGAAAGCATCGCGATGACCCTTGTGCCTTGCCTTCTGATGTCTGCGATGATTAGGGTTCAGTATATCTACTAGTCGGCCTTGACCGTGCCTCATGTGATTTGATGGCATTAGCAACTGTTCTGGGAATGTACCCGGAATGGGGTGTTGACCAGGAGGCGGGTGATGGGGCTGCGGATGTTGCATAGGTCCAGGCATGGGTCGGCCTCCTCCTTCATGCATTGGTGGGCGCGGAGGGCCTCCCATATCGTGTGGCCCAGGCATACCTGGAGGTGGCGGAGGTGGAGGCGGGTTTCCAGGGCCTGGCGTTTGGTTCATGTTGCCCTGGCCGGGAGGATGTTGAGGACGCGGTGGTTCGACTTGTTGGCTATGTCCCATGTTCTGCTGAGACGGATATGGCTGCTGCTGTTGTTGCTGCTGAGGAGGTCTCTGCTGATGTTGCTGTGGCATGTTCTGACTAGGATTGAGCTGGTTCGGGAACTGTTGGTTCTGCGGGTAGCCCTGCTGCTTGAGCTTATTCGGGTCTTGCGGTCCAGCTGAAACCGCAACCTTCGCTTGCATGGGCTCTTGAAACCCAGAAGGCTCAGTCTCCAGTATGATGTCCACACGGACGAGCTGGCGGTCGCGACGGTTGATCGAGCGCCATGTGTTAGTGACGCTGGCGATTCTGTACTGAATAGCCCGGTTGTACTTCGCGAGCTCGACGTTCTTGTCCTCGACAAGCTCGTTGATGATTCGGCGACAGTTGGGGGAAGGAATCTCATCCATGTTCTTCTTGACGTTCCCATGATTTCGACGGGACTTGTGCAACTCACTCTGTATTTCTTGAAGTGAAAAGTTTTGCCTCTTTGGCTCGGCATCCTCCCAGGATTTGGCGTTCTTTGGCTTCTCTAGGATGAAAGAAGCTAACTGCGGGTCATAGCCGGCATATGGGTTGAGAGGTTGCTCCTGAGATTGAGTTGGTCTCTGCTGAGCCTGTCCAAGGGCCTGCTGTCGCTGTTGTCCAATTGGAACTTGGCGTTGCTGGCCAACGTTCTGGTGTTGTTGAGGTACTTGGCCTTGGTATAGCGGCTGCTGTGAAGACGCCATCGTATGGTTCATGGAAGCTACCACGCGTGATGTCCAAAAGACGAAGTGACTGCCAGAAAGTGATCAGGTGAGAGAAGATCCCGTTGCTAGTGACTGGAAAAGGAAGTGCAAGGGGATGGAGACACGGGAAGTAAATGACAGGGCGAGCTTGAGAATCCAAGGCGGAACCGGGAGGACCTTGACCGAAGATATATCGAGCATTTTGCTCGTTGCACAGCAAGATTATCTCGCTTGATCAATACTCGCAGCATTAGTGATACCGTGTTGATGCAAGCGGAGTTAGGGGTCCTTCTAGGAGTACAACATTCATGTCCAGTCCTTCTTCCCAGGTTAAACATGAAACGAGAGTTGATTGGCCGTCTCCGAGGGCACCCGCAAACCCCACTATGAGATGAATACCTAGGCTTTCACCGGTTTACCAGGCTGAGGAGGAAACAGGCAAATAGCACTGCCTTCTTGCGAGCATAGCTTCGCTTGCTATATGGCTTCGAGCCGCAAAGTGACCGGATCCAATACGAATCATCCTAAACATGCATATGCGCGATGCGCATGTGTTGAAGGACTCGTAGCGGCTGCCTGTTGTTGCATGCAGCCTGATGGTGGTGATGTTTGGACAATGTCGCACACGCACTACACCTGCAACGTTTGAAAAGATTCGCGAATCACATGCGTAACTGTTGCTTTCTCCCTTGCTCGTCGTCGAGCTGGAAATGTGAGATCGTCTGAATTGTGGGAGAAGTTGACACGGCCAACGCGCGTGAAGGAGCTGTGGCCGATTGACGCGTCAACGCTAACAGGGCGTCATTACCCCACTTTTGGCCCATGCGCCGTTCACTATACCCATTCCGCTTCGACTCAGCCAAAAGCAGGCAACTGACCACACCTAGCTACCATGGCGAAGTGCAGCGTAAGCACCAGGAC
This sequence comes from Alternaria panax, assembly GCA_019702505.1. Taxonomy (NCBI): domain Eukaryota; kingdom Fungi; phylum Ascomycota; class Dothideomycetes; order Pleosporales; family Pleosporaceae; genus Alternaria; species Alternaria panax. The sequence goes on from JAANER010000004.1 coordinate 4,041,665, forward strand.
CGTTTGCTTGAGTACTCGCTGATAACCGCTGAGAATTTGTCTGCTGACATCCAGTCTGTTTGCCTGCCCTTTGTCCCGCTCGGCCAGCGCATCCAACCAACAGCCGCAATGAGAACCCGCCGGTTGCACAGAAGTCCTTCGATCACTTGTACTTTTACCTGGTATCACAGAAACAATCTGTATCCATTGTCTACGCCTGCAATTTACTCACCCAGCCCCGCTGGCATCACTACAGCGCACGTCAAACATTTTGGTACATCGCCATTCGGTGTATCGCAACGCCATCACATCTCCATAATCGATGCTATTTCAACTCCTGTCCAGGCTGAATGAGTCTGAGATCCTTCTGCAGCGCGGTTTAGGATAAGTTTGCGCAGTGTCGATCTACTGCTACATATTGGATTGTAGTCGCTTCTTCGACTGAAGTTCGACGCCCCTTCATGCACCTCATCACGCCCTCCAATCTTCAGCCTCCTAGATAACCAATGGCCTTCTTGCCGGAAGCTCGCGGAGAACATCGAATCTAGAGGCTTCATTGACAGATACCGGATGCACGTTGGATGACATGCATATCGGCCGCTGAATGACATCCTCGACAGCCCGCCTTATGCATGTCTGGGTTCAAATACCTTAACCGAATTCCAGAATGGTTTCCAATAGGCGAAACAACCACAACGCCTGCAAGGAGCCGCGCCAACTATACATTCTCATATTCCTTGCTAAGATTTGCTCACTGGACGCAGACAGACGTTGGCGTATGCATTGCTATCAGAGCTATCTCAGGATCAGTCTCGGACCGGGCTTGTCGGCTTGTGCCATCCACCTTAGGTTTTCGATCACCGGTATCAACGCGGCCACCCGAGCCTTCAACCAGTCAAACTCTTTTCTACCGAGCATGCCAGCGCCCTGCGGAGCGCAACTCCAATCAACATGCAATATTCCGCCGTCTTAACACCTGAGACATTGACTGGTCAACGACACTAAGCATCAACATGAAGCAGGAATATCGTGATCGGCACATAAATGTCAGGATCCGGACCACTCGGCACTTCCTGGGTTTGCATGCCTGAGACACGGGCGAACACCATGGCTTGCCTAGCCACACCTCGTGATGCATCCTTCTACTGGATTTTAGCGCTGCCTTGACCGCCATATTGATCCTTCAATTGCCAAGCTCGCGCATTCAGCAGGCAGCGGCAGGAACAATGATGACGATGCATTGTTAGGCGATATTGTTTACTTCTTCGGGCACACAACGTCAGGTAGTGCCCGTTATTGCGATGAAGACTGGATGGCCCGATAAGAGAAGAATGAGATGACTTCTCAATGACGCGAAACAATCTTCTTGACGCAATGATCTTTCTTGTGATATGCAACGTATGCATATACGTGTCATCAAACGTTGCGCAACGACCCCTACAGAGCCTCGCCACCATACGATGATTGTCTGCGTAGCTTTCAGCTCCCTATCAGCTATTCGCTTTGATTGAATGCATGCACGACGCAGCAACTAAGCATCACAAGGGCAAAGGCACGAATAATCTTCGCCTCACAGACATGATCACCAAACAAAGATACATGCTGTCTCAATTGCGTACCAAGTAGTTCGTGACAACATACCTGAGTGAGCTATTGTCCTGCTGAAGTTTTCCGCTCTGTAGCAGGCAAGTCCACATGCGTAGCCTTCCGCTCGAACCTGAACGTTCGAGCTCCCCGCTTCTTTTGCGGTTGTTCATCCCTCTAGAAAACATCCTGCCAAGGTTCGCCAATATCAACTTCATCCAATCGTCGTCTGCTTGCATCGCACTGCTGACGACCTTGATGCCTACTTCCTCGGCAATGTTTCTGACATCTTCGGCGACTTGCTCTGCACTTTCGTATTCGCCCTTCCAGGCCCTGAGCAGAACACTCCCGAGCCTAGCCTCCTCTAACACGTTCGGCCTGTCGCGCCAATCTTTCGATGACTTATCAGCCGGGCCACCTTCAGGCGGAGAGGATGGACCCCACTCTAATCTGCGCTCCGCATGCGGTCCGGCTGTGTGACAATTAGTCATGAGTTCTCAAACAAAGGTCGCCCGGTGAAACCTGTATTGCAATGATGTGGTTAGTAAAACTGCCCGTGCAAAGGGCGTTCGAGATGAGAACCATAGACACCTACAAGGCCTCTTTCGGTCGAATATCTCCGCTCTTTCGAGGACGTCTCCCATGATATTCATTGTAGAACACACTGCTATTTCCTACCCATTCTGCATTGTACCATGGGTAGGAGAAGTACTGCGGAACCTCTTCGCTTTCTTGTCCAATCTCTTCACTTGAAGCATCTGGCTCTTGATCTCTGTAGAAATCCTCGTCACTCTCGCGGCGCTTCGACTCTTTCCAAGCCTCTCTCCTACTACCAGTTCGAGCAGTCCTCTAGACATTCGACGCCTTCTTCCGGTGACTCGTAGCCGTCGTTCCATTGGCTTTCGTATGCGTTGAGATATTCTGCTGTGATGAGGAAGGGTGTGGGCGTTGATTGTTGTGGCTGGTTCGAGGGCGATGGGATGGGTTGTAAAAGGAGGTCTGGCAGTTGGAGGGACGGCTTCGTTGGCGTTGGCGACGAGGATGTGTGGTGGGTTGGATGGGTCTAGGATAGACCAGTAGAGGCGGTCGAATGCGGTGGTGTTGAGTATGGTGACGTCGGAGTCTTGGGTGTTGTAGGGGATAGACAATGTTGGTAATTCGAGACTAGCCATGGCGTTGTGAGATCGAAGCGTGATTTGAGAAAGGTAGGATAAGAGACATGGAAGCGCGTATACAAGGGAATAAAAAAATGGATAATAAGTGGCAACAGACCCTCCAGGCAGCAGTCCAAGCTAACGCCGTCTTCTCCAGCCAAGCAAAATGCGGTGTTCAAACTAATGTCAGATTCAAGCAAACCTCACCTCGCCGGCCCCTCCATAGTATTCCGCCGACTAGGCACCCTCGGATCCCTCTTCCCCATCGTAACCTCCAACGCCTGCACTAACGCCGTACCATCATACCTCACAAATCCCTCTCCCTCATGCCTCTTCCCATACACCCTAATCGGCTCAATCCCCACCGCCTTCAACCTCTCGCGATCCACCGCCGGCGTCCCCGGCCCCTGCAGATGAATAATATGCGTCACGTACTTTTTATACTGACTCTTATCGGGAAGAGACCCAAAAACATTCTTCGACTCCTCACACGCTTTTGCAATGGCGGCTATGAAGTCCAGCGCGGAGTAAGGTTGGGAGGAAGGGCCGGTTTCGCGATCGATGGTCGAGTTTAGGATGAGGATTTTGTAGCGGATTGATGGGTTGCTGACTGCTTCTCCGATTCCTTTTAGGACTAGAGAAGGGATGATGGATGTGTATAGTGAACCGATACTGTATATCACAGCCTGAGCATCATTCAGCGCATTAAGCACCGTTGGGTTGGCTGATAGCCGGATTTCCTGGCCGTAAGGGTTGATGTACCAGAGACGCTCTATTCTGGCTGGCAGTTCCTCTTCGTCGGCTTTGGAGAAGGTGATGTATTGTTTTCGGAGAGTGGGGAGGGAGCCGGGGAGATTTGCGTCTTCGATGCGGTCGTGCTGTTCTGTTTCGTCGATTGTGGGGGCTTCCGAGTTGGGTACTAGAGCAGTGGAAATTGAAGGGTGCGAGATGGAGTTTTGGCCGGTGATTGTGTCACCGTTTGCGAGGTTGACGGAGATGTGGTGGGTGAAGTTTGTGTTGATGGCGGGGAGGACGGAGGTGTGGCTGGGGACGGAACATATGCTGGAGAGTAGATAGATGGCGGATTCGAAGGAGCCGGTGAAGAGGCGGGCGCTATGAAAGTCAGTTTCAAGGGTTTGAACGTAGACAAGTAGTAGGTTGAGAGCGCGGTAGCTTGAAAATAATAAATGACGACATCAGATATCGACACAGCAGATCGACAGAAAGGAACAGTATGCTACAGCACAGCAAATATACACACCCAGTAAGAAACAGATTGCCAATACTCGCACCCGAGAAGTCAAAACTCGATGAAGGGCGACGACGCTTGACTATCTCATATGCGACAACGTTGAGTATTGACCGTACCAGCTCTTTCTTCGCCGTCGAAATATTCGTCCAGAGTGCATGCTCAGCCTCTACGATTTGCAGCCATTCTTCTCTCGCCGAAGAACGTTCTTTGGGTAATCTATGGTTGAAGAAGGTCTTGATAGCTGCTTTCTCGCTATCGTCGTGATCGGGGTCATCCGGAATTAGACGGACGAGACGACCTAGGCTAATCAACACATGACTACCATTATTCAGTCGCTGCGGGCGTACTTCTCACATCGCCGATACCTGTCGTTGTCAGTGTTGTACTATTCGTGCACCAGACGCCACGTACCTGGCCCTCCGAAAACGCGTATCAGCTCAGACGAGCTTCCGCCGTTATCACTGATAGGGATAACATAGCTCAGCGGGCATCTCTTGTCTTCTCTAACTTTCTTGAATACATCGACTAGATTATTGGCTGCGCTGCCGCCGGAGAACACTACGATGCCTTTGGTTCGGAGGTTGCCGTTGGGCGTCAAAGAGGCCGGCGTCGAGTTGTCGCCATGAGGCGAAAGGAAGTTCTCGGCAGACATGGCAAGATACGTGGGGTAGTTGTTGACCACATGGGTCGTGGTGCGGGCTTATCAAGTCATGTTGATGTTGACAGGGTGTTCGCAAGGGTTCATGGCTCTTTCACGAGATCAGAATGGCAGAGGCTGGAGGCAAGAGTCATGCACTAATCCGTTAGGGCAGAGCCACGCGTTACTTGACTAGGAAACATCTCGCATTCTAAGCACGGTTTGGTATGGACTGGGCGGTCATGTTTTTGCATTTGTGGTTGATTTTCCAACGAGATATGTACAGAACGAGTCGCCAGCCAAGATCTGGATGAAGGCTGCTTCGAACGCGCGTCCAGCCCCCGCCAACATTGCGTCGCGAATTCAGCCATGATGAACGCTGGGAGTCGTGTGTGATAGCCCCAGTCCCAACGTGATTGCGATGGCTTGCTGGACGCATTTGCAGTCGCGCACTTCCAGCCTCGTCTACCCCTCACACCGCAGCGTCCTGCCATTGCCGGTGACAGCTCCTCAAGAGGTGCCAGTGGCCTCCTCACGCTCCTTCCTTCGTTGTCTCTTCTCGAGCAGGGCGTCTCGTCGGTCGGCCAGGAGGCGGAACTGTCGCTGCTCAACGCCGGTGAGCCAGTAGCCGAAGCTGCCACCGGCGCCGGCGTAGATGGGGTAGACCCAGAGAGACTCCTTGTTGAAGAGCGGGCGCATCTCAATGCCCAGCTGCCATAGCCTCGCGGCAACGCCTGGCCAATGTCGTCAGTAGAGCCCTTGGTGGGCATGCGCAGGCGCGTGGGGACGTACCGAGCCCGCTCCAGAAGAGGACCTTGTGGACCATGTTGGATCGGATTAATCGGGGTAGTTGTGTGGATGCAGAGATATGCGTGCGTGCAGCAGCAGCAATTGGAAGCGGTGTCGTGAGGGCGCGTTGTCACCGCAGTACTGGCATTCTGGCTTGCGATGCTCCATCGTCAAGCTCCGGAATGCCAAGAAACGAACCACCCACGCGGATGCGGCAGCAACGTCCGCCGACCTCACCTCCGCAACAATGCCCGTTTCGCGACTCTCCTGATATTCTCCCTCGCTTTTTCAGTTTCCGCCCTGCAAATTCGTTCGTTACCACCATTCTGGGCTGGTGCAGCAGCCTAGCCCCCCTACGTCATTCGCTGCCCGCCAGCCTCTCCCACCCCCGAGTTCGTGCGCTTGGCCGCGACACCAGCGACACCAAAACGACGGATCGCAACCACGGCTGATCAACCATGGCGGAAGTCGGCCGCAAGCGCGCGCCAGAGGGCGACGGCGCTGCGACGATGCGCAAAAAGTTGAGGCCCTCGGAGCTCCCGCTTTCGCAGGCGAAACGATCAGCCATCGACAGCCTGGTGCACATGTTTCGCAAAAAGGGCGCATACGACGACATCCGCAGAGATCTCATGAAGCAATACGTCTCAGGAGTAGGTGGCAACATATTTATTGCCACAATGCAACTGGCTGACATGCGCGCTCTAGCCTGCTAAAGATGAACTGCAAGCCGCGCTCAAGGAGCTTGTCGACCGCGAAACCGACCGTAATCCCTCGCTGCTGTCCAAGGACCCCCGCATGGCGACCACACTCATAGAAGGCGCGGGTGAGCGCAGCGACATTTACGGCAACATCATGAACACGGTCAATACTTTGCTGGATAAACTGATCGACGAGCACGGCGTACCTAAGATGCGCGAGTACCGCATTCAGGAGATCGGGGCCGAAGCAGCTGCCGAAGAAGAAAAACGAGGCAGCAAGAGCGAAGAGGAATGGGCCGCAGAAGCAGATGCGCGCAGAGAGCAGCGCGAGGCTAGACGAGAAAAAGAGCTCGAGGCAGAGCGTGAGCGAGAGCGCGAGGAGAAAGCGAAGAGGGAGGAGCGCAAGCGCCGCGAAAAGGAAGAGGACGAAGCTCGCGCGAGAGAGCGACAAGAGGAGAAGGAGCGGAGGCGCAAGGAGCGTGAAGAGCGCGACAAGGAAGACGAGGAGCGCCGTCGCAAGGACCGAGAGAGAATTGACAAGGAGAGAGAAGTGGAGCGCTTGCGTCTCAAGAAGGAACGAGAAGAGCATGAGAAGAGCCGAGAAGCCCGTCTCAAGAAGATCCGCGAAGAAGACGCCGAACGAGAGCGCCGCATACAAGAGGAGCTTGACCGAGATCGAGGTGGGCGCCATCGTGGTGGTCGCGGCCGTAGCAGGACTCCCGAGCGCGACAGAGATCGTCGCGGACGAGACAGGAGCAGGCGGAGAAGCAGGACAAGGACCAGGTCACCAGAGCGCCGTTCGTCCATCAAGCCTGAAAACATCAAGGACATCAAAGTGGATGACGACTTGGCATTACAACTTCTGCTACAGGAAAGCGAGCAGATGAAGAAGTCACGGCAACGACCTGTACTTGAACGGTCGGAATCTTTGGAACCTCCTATGCGGAAGGCGCAACCTCCCAAGTCGATCATCCCCCGTAATCCCCGATTGGCAAGGCTTGACAGCAAACCCGCCTCGCCCTCGCAACGGTCACCAAGCAAAGATGCAAAATCTCCTGCTCCAGACACGCCAGCAAAGGGTGAAGACACCATCATGACAGACGCCCCATCAACGATCGAAGCATCCAAATCCCGATCATGGGACAAACCGCCCGACCTACCCTCAAAGCGAGGCCGTTCAAGATCCCGCAGCATCGCCCGTAGCACCAGGAAGCGCAGCAGAACCCGCTCTCACTCCCGTGGCAGCCGCCTTGACCGAGACCGCCGGTCCTCCCGCTACGAAGACGACCGCCGTTCCCGCCGTGACGACGACAGACACTCCTACCGTCCCTCACGCCGCGACGACCGAGACGAAAAATACTCGCGTCGCGATAGTCGAAGCCGTTCACGCGAAACTCATACTGCACAGAAGAAGCTACGGTATGGAACACGTACTCCAAGTCCACCCCGCGAGGAGCGGCGGAGAGAGCGGGAACGTTCAAGATCGAGGGGTGGGCGTCGTGAACGTGAGCGTGAGCGCGAGCGTGAGAGGAGCCCTGCGCCTGCGCGTCGTCGGAATCGTTCGAGGTCTAGGAGTCCAGAGAATATCGATCGATATGTACCTGGTGGCGGCGGTGGTGGTGCTGCTACGACTGGTAGTGCAAGGAAGCCACGGGAAGATAGTCGGGACCGTGACCGAGACCGTGACCGTGACCGCAAGCGCGAGCGCGAACGCGATGATAGTCGGCCTCCGAGGAAGAGAGATGATAGTAGGGATCGCGGGGGACGTGGTTATAGGGCTAGAGACTATGATCGGTGGGATGGGGGGAGAGAGAGGGAGAGGGAGAGGGGGAGCCGGCGGTTGGAGAGTGATTGTTATCAACCTGGTGGTGGGCCGGCGCCTGCTGAAGGTAAAGACAAGGAGAGGGAGCGTGACGATAAGACTAGGGAAAGGAGTCCGGTGAGGGAGAGGGAGAGGAGTAGGGATCGGGGAAGGGACGATAGGGAGAGGAGGAGACGCAGGAGTAGGAGTAGGAGTAGGACGAGGAGTCGGGATCGACGTCGCTGATGCGGTGTTGGGGGTTCCCTTACTGCAACACTCGCGGTCGGAATGTACGGAGATAATGCTGGGAAGGATCTTTTTTTCTCTCTATAGGAGCTGCAGTCGAAATTGACGTCGCTGATGATGGCAATGGGGTCCTACATTCTGCAGGAGTGGCGGTTGATATTGACGGAGATGATACGTCGTGGGTTTCTTCTTTTCCAAACTGTATGGTTATTGGTAGGCATTTTAATGCATGATAGGCTGCGAGCTCGTCAAGTATGCCTTGTTAGGATACTAGTGTGTTGAAGATCGCTCCTGCTCATTCGGATACGGCGAGGCTCACTTCGTGGGCACAGGAAACGGCGAGGTGCGTGCACACGCCTCTTGGAAATATTCATGACGTAGGTTCTACTAATCGGTCTCATCTTCTTCTTTCACCTCGCCTGCGCCTTGCAACCCCGTCCCAGTTATTTCTAGTTGTTACAGATTGTTCGGGATCGATCCATCTCAACCTACACAGTCTTACAAGGATTTCTTGGCCAAACTGCCTCAAAGCACCAGTCTTGTGATCGAGCTCGATCTTCGAGGCATCGAGCCTCCGAACTACCTTTCATTGTATCAAATTTCGGAGGCTCAAAGACCAGAAACTGCACGAATCTTCCTTCGCGCATCATCTACAGACGTAAGGTCCATATTCCAACACTGCCAGATCAAGTCTTCCATGGAATACATCGAACAAGTGAGACACAATGTACGCAGCTTCCAACTCGACAGCGCGCCCATCACCAAAGGGGAACTGCTCATTTCATACGATCCGCGATGCCTCCTTGATCGGCTTTCTATCCAACCAGGCCAGGTTCATAAGATGATCTTACCCGAATACGTTGCAACACCATCGAAACGACGTGCAGACCAGCTTGTCGTGCGCAGTCAGATACATCTGACCAGAGATACAGAGAATCGCTACATGGCTGTTTGGTTCGATTTCCGAGACGCATACATGATAGATGGCACAGTGGCGACTACCGACAGTGATGATCCTGGTTCACCCGGTATTCCAGCCTTAACCTGGTAGCGATAATTTGCCTGCGATTTTCGAACACCACCTAAAGGGCCTATACCCCAATCTATTGGTTTTCCTGGTCTCTTACTTCTGGATATTTTGAGCATTGATGTTTTGGCTTATGAGGTGTTCATTTTCGAGAAACAACCGGTGCTACCTGGGGTCACCCATGCTCCTGTTGGTAGTACCTTCCTGAGTATTCAAAGCCGAGCTACGGATTTACATTGGATAGTGTACGACTATTGCGGCATGACTTTGGTATTTTGCACCGTCGCTGCGCTCACCTACATTTGTTCCCAGGCAATGCCCCCCCCCCCCCTCAACGATAGCGGGCGTCTTGCTTGATCTAGAGGAGAACAAAATTCATATAAAGGTCAAAAACAAGCTTAGGTTGGGGGGATCTGGTACGGCGTAGCATGGATATCAATAATGGTCTCGTTCCTTGTTGGTATGTTGCACAGTCTCCGGCTGGGTCTAATCATACTTGCTGCGACTACCGCAATCATTGTATTACTATTACTTTTTTTGTTCTGTTCTTGTCGGCATGTACCTGATTTCAAAAACGATGTTAAAGTTGGAAAAAAGTATCGCCAACCTGTCAAACGTGGCGTGAGCATCCTGACAAAGACTTTATTATCAGAAGTGACAATTGCCTCATGTTGGTTCGATTTCTCCTACTACGAACAATCTCTGCCTCGATATTAATGCTTCTACTCCTTCTTCCCGTCCGCTCTCAACGCCTGCACACGATGCCTCATTCCCTGTATCTCATTCTGTTCTCGAATAGCCACACTCAGTTGATATATCATTACACCGACAAATACAAAGGCGGCGGCAAGGAGAAAGAAAACCAACGCGAGTATGCTGATGAAGAATTGGGTTTCCTGAGGGAAGACAATGTGCTGGTCGAAGTATACCATGATGACGAATGCAATCAGTTAGAAGTTTGCTGGGACCTAGACATCTGATGACGGGGCAAGCTTACCTAGGTACTGGCGGTGTTGTGATGAGGGGCGTGGGTTTTGTAGCAAAGCGAGACAGTTTGTATGTAGACTCGGCCCAGAAAATCCCAACGAGATTGTAGCTTAGCTGTGCGAAGCTGTTGATAACATTCGAAATAACATATAGTACAAATACCCACGCTGGTGCCTTGCTGCACGTGTGCTGACAGGCTAGTGCCGCTCTGGTTTAGGCAGGTGGGGTAGTATAATCTCTACCTATGCAGCGTGTAATGTATCGCCACTCCATTCGAGTGCAGGCCGCTTTAACGTAACATGAATTTATTGATGAACAACCTGGTGTAGGGAGACATTAGCTGGTCATCCCTTCTACGTCTACCATCCCATTCTTTTCGCCATCGACGACTTCCTCGCCGACCTCCCTTCATTATCACTCAAATCACCAATCTCATCCTCCTTCGTCTCAACGATCCTACCTTGTTCTTCTACAGGCACGCTCTCGTCATCGACTTCCATAAGCACCAGTCTCTTCCTGTGAAATTTCACTTTCTTCTCTCTTTTCGGCGAACCAGAACCAGGATCCAGCATCATGGACAGAGAACGCGGCGCCGGGCTACCATCCTGACTGTGACGTCGAAGTGCGCTTTTGCACCCCGGAGGGAGGGATCTTTCGCAACTCGGTGTCGGCGGACGACTCCTTACCTTTCTGAGTGGAGAAAGAGGAAGCTTCATTTCTTCGACAATGGGTGTCGCAGGTTCGTCATCGACATCCATCACCGCCTCTCCAAACTCAGCTTCCCACTTCCATTTATGCCAATCTCGCATAAATTCTCGGTCGATCTTTAACCCCTTGCCCACAGCTTCTACGTCTTCGGGCGTCGGCATACCTTCTACGTGCCAGTACAGCAGGTATTCATAGGTACCGGCGTTCCACCTCACACCCGTGCAGTCTTCCACCATCACACCGGTGGTTACGTACCATTCAATCTTCTTCTCTTTTAGTGTGGCGAAGGTGGCTTGATCGGCGATGCGATATCGTTTGCCGACTGGGAATTTCCAGTGGAAGAGGAGAGGGCGCGGCTCATCGAGGGAAGAGGCACGGGAGCGGATGGAATTGGGGAGGGTTTTGAGGAGTTTGGCAGTAGATGGTTGGTTGGCTGGACCGTGCGATATGCGAGAAACGGTTGGAGCACCGAGTAGGCCTTTGACCGTTCCTTCTGTGCTCTCATCTAGCGCATGTTGTCGTGCTCGAGGCGCAGCAAGAGCTGGGGGTTCGCATCGTGCTGGGCCTGATATCTCCAGCGCACTGCCTTCTCGCCGAAGTGCTATTGAGGCATCCGATAGTAAGCCTAGCCTGAATAGGCTCGTCGGGCTTACATGTCCAGTGCCAGGAGTATAATCCACCTCAGTCTCGATAATAACATTCGGGAAAGGTTCGCGAATATTAGAACTGACGCCGCATACCACAAGTTCATCAGTGACTGTACGCATAACGCGGTGAGTTGCTTCCGCCTCTTCCGATAGGCAACTTCTGCTCAACGACAACAGGAAGCGACAGAGTACAAGCAAACTTGCAATAAGACAATGAGAAATGGCACAATAGATAAGGTTGTGGGAAAGGATCGGTGTATGGGCGATATTTACCTTAGCTACATGGGTGCTGTGAAGCACCGAGATGGAGGCAGCCGCCTGGCTGGCGGATCTTGATGGTGAGGGTATTGAAGTCCATACTGCTGAAGGACTGTGTTACTCACTCACCCAGAATTTCAATGCGTCAGATGGATAGAATAACTGTTTGATATGACCGTAGGTGATCAGCATTGGCGTCGACGGCTCCCCTTGCATGAGGATTTTCCGGCAATAGCCATTTGCGGTATCGTGGCGTGACCACAGCAAGCCGAGATCAATGCAGAATAACCGTAACAACTCGAATTTCTGCCCAAACCAACTTCTCGGAGATTCACAGTGCCTTACATGCTCTTCTGACAGAATCTTGGCGTAGCTCAGTAAGGTGAGGTTGGTAGTGCAGAAGCAGGGACAGGTGCCAAGACGGATTACCGAGACGATCCCGGTGAGACGTGCAGTGGCGTGCAGGCTTCGGGACAGGCTGGTCACGTATCTTCTCCATTGCGCGTGCGACGCCTTCCGCATTGGCTGACCGGCCTGCTGCCTTCCCTTGCACATCTTCGACGTCCTTCTTTTCACAGCCGGCCCATACACTCCTTCACCTTCACCTGGCCGCGGCGCTTATCCGTCTTTTTCTGCACACTCCTGCACACACCGGCTTCCACCTACAAACTTTAACTAGCGCTGCGTACCGTCATGTTCGTTCCGGGCAAGCCCAAGATCAAAACGAGAACCGTCCTCGTCAAGAAAGCACCCGCCCCCACAGCCAACCCCTCACCATCGCCGCACACACGACCGGGCTACGGCCCACGCAGTTGTAGCGCATCGGGGCCGCCGTCGAATCGGTACCAGTCCACGCCTCGCTCGCAAACAGCCGCACGGGAACCTGCGCGCAAGTCGGTATCCGTGCCGCGTGTCGACACTCGCAAGCGTAAAGGCACCGATACACCGCAGTGGGCCAGTAGTGATGAGTCCAGCGATGACGAGGATAGTGATAGGCTGGGCGTCAAGCGACGGAGGACACGGCCAGCGAGCAATAGCACTGAGCCTATGAGTCTGAACCGCGCACTTGAGCCGGACTTGAAGAGACGTATACGGATCGAAGAGGCGGATGCAAAGACGAAGGCGAACGAGACATCGAATGGAGTTGCGAACGGCACAAATGGCGCACCGGATATGACGAAGATGGCACAGGAAAACGCCGCGTTCAGAAAGAAGAAGGCCGTATCAGGAAAGAGCACACTAAAGCACGGGTTCGAGATGACAAAAGACGATGGCGCAAAAGCCTACAAATCCGCATTCCCCGGTAGCGACAAGAAGTTCACCGTCGAACTCCAATACCCCAGCCTATCCCGCCCCGAGAAATTCGAAGCCGTCGCCCGCAAAGAAGTAGACGAGGAATACAGCCCTCTAGACGACATCTACTTCAGCATAGAGGAAATCATCCAGCACTACCTCCCTCCCGACCTCGCGACCGAACTCTCCTCTGACGCCCTGGGTACCGTGCGTCTCCTCAAGCGCGCCGTAACGAAAGACGACCCCGAGCTCTTCAAAGCCGAACTTGCCAAGTTCAACAAGCTGATCAAGGACCAATACGCCAACGGCACGATACCCCGTATTTTGGATGACATGCACGCCATCCCCCTCAGCCTCGTAAAACGCATAACAGCCCAGTCCTACAACCGCATCGTCTCCCCACACGCCCACCGCCTGCGCAAAGTCGAAGGGAAAGAAACAACCTACGGCGAACTCCTCACCCCCTTTGTTCACAAGATCTTTGCGCAAACGGGACTAAACAGCACACACACGTTTGTCGATTTAGGTTCCGGTGTGGGAAACGTGGTACTGCAGTCCGCCCTCCAAACAGGCGCTGAATCCTGGGGTATCGAGAAGATGAAACTAGCCGCCTCCCTCGGCTCAGAACAAGCCGCCGAGCTCAAAGCCCGCAGCAAACTCTGGAACATTACCCTCGGTCGCATCGAGCTCATCGAGGGGGATTTCCTCGAGTCCCCTGAAATCGACGAGGTGTTGCGACGAGCCGACGTTGTGCTGGTTAACAACAAGGTCTTTGGGGAGACGCTGAACAATCTTTTGCTTCAGAAATTTTTGGACCTGAAGCAAGGGTGTAAAGTTGTTAGTTTGGAGAGTTTTGGCGGCGGTGCTAAGCAGGGAGTGAGGAATGAACAGAGTATTGCGGGACTGTTTGATGAAGAGAGGTTTGAGAGTGGGACGAACAGTGTTAGTTGGGCGGGGGAGAGTGTGGAGTATTTTATTGCGGAGAAGGCGAGGTGAGGGAACTGTTCTTTAGGCATGGACCGTAGAGTTGAAAGATGTGGGTTTTCTTAGAGGGGGGTTCTATGGAGAGGGTGGTACAGGGTTGTATTATATGGAAAGAGCCGATGAAGGTCAGGTTAACATAGACATGGTCTTTTAGAACATTTTTTTTACCCCCCTAAATCACAACGGCAGACTAAGTTGGAATGGGTAGTGGGACGAGCGAGCAAAGGCGGTAGGCAACCAGTCAACTCTCGAGAGCATAGCACAATTGGCGTTTGATTTAACATCAATACCCCTCTTATCTCTTTACCCCATCTACATCATCGAAGAAAAAAAATTATCAAAATCAAGTTCAAACCCAAGTTAGTCACATGGGCAATCACACACAAGTGCAACACTCCCGTCTTGAACATGTTTTCACCCAACCATCGCAATGCAGTCAAGCTCATCTCTTCGATATATACAGTCGTATTTGCAATATCGTGTGCTCAAAACCTGGTCCGTTGTATTATATATATATATATATATACCGAAAGATAGTACAGAGCGCTGTTGGCTTCATGTATGTATGTATGTATGTATGTATGTATGTATGCCAAATTAACCTAGTACCCAACCCGTCCCGCCAAAACACCAAATATGCAGTATATATATATTCTAAAAAGGAGCGTGTATCGGGTATCCTGCAGAACCACAAAAAAAAGGAGCGACGTCGCTAAAGTACAGGCGAAGTGAGACCGTTCGAAGCAGGAAAGCAAAGGTGGTCGTGTTCTCGTAAAATATATACCCGAATCTTATCTTTTTCTCTCTCTTTTTTTTTCCACACTCTTATTCTTCTCCTTCTTCTTCTTCTTCATGTCTTGGCTTGCCTCAGGCGCTCATTTTCCATCTTGCAAGTCTAGAATAAGAAGGCCAGCGCACCAACACCAGCCACAAACCCCACGGCGCCCCCATTCTTAACCGCAGCACCACTCTGCACAGTCGGACTCTCCGTCGCATCCCCTCCATCACTGTTACCTGTAGCAGTAGCCTGGATGGGATCCACAAAAGTATAACTCGTCATCGTGCTCGGCCGTCCCTCCGAATCCGTCGTCGTAATCAGCCTAATACTACTAACCAGCCCCCCGCCAGGCGTATACGTCGTCAAGAACGTACTGCCCGCCTCGTCAATCTCGGTCTGTACTTCGCCCGCCGTGGGCGCATAGTTGGCTGCTGATGTGGTGACTGTTGTGCGGCCCGCGGAATCGGTCGTGGTGCGGATAACGGCAGGTCTGTTCTGTGTCTCTGTGCGGATGACGGTGGAGCCGCCTGCGACGTTTGTGAGGGTGCGCGTCACGGGGATTGAGGCGGTGACTTCAGACAGGATTTGGGTTGTGCGGACGAGGGTTGTGCCGTCTTGGGTTTCGGTTGCTTCGACGGTGATGATGGCGGGGCGTTGCTGCGTCGTGGTTGTTTGGACGCGGGTGGCGGTTTGGACTATGGTTGTGCCGTCTTGGGTTATGGTTTGCTGTTGCGTGTTGGTGACTGTTGCTGCAGAAGGGGGGTTTGCCGTTGTTGCGTCGGCAGTGGTTTCTTGGGGTTGGGACTGCTGCTGTGTCTGCGTTTCGACTTGGGTTACTGTGGTGCCCTCTTGTGTCTGCACCTGTGTGACTGTCGTCTCCTGCTGCTGCGTCTGTACATTTGTGACTGTGGATGCAGCGGGCGGTGGTGCCTCACTTGTCGGTTGCGGAGCCGCGGACTCGATGACGGTGGTTGTGCCGTTGCCCGAGGGCGCCTGTCTCTTCTTCAGGTCGTTGACGGCGTCGACGATGAGCTTCGTAGCGAGCGCCGGGTCTTCGCTGTGGATGTGTTCAACGCCCTGGTGATGCGACTCGAAAATGCCACTCTTGAAGTCCTTGAGTCCGCTCAGTGCGGCCTGTAGAGATTCCTCTGGCAGCGCGTTGAGCAAGTCCTGGAAGGCTTCCTGTGCGCTTGCGTAGATGGTCTTGGGGTGGTCGGCCTGTTTGTTCGGCGCGGCAACAACGGCGGTGCTTATCAACGGTAGGGCCAGAACGGCCAACTGGCAGAAAGAACGCATCGTGATGGCAAGTCGGCGACAGCAAAGGGAAACGAGGGTAGATTCCTAACGAAGGGAAGGCGAAACTGCGTCAATCGTGTTAGCACGTGGTCATTGCTGTAACCAGGGCCGTGAACTGTGGACAAGAAAAGGAAACCCGTCCCAGACAGGCAGCTGCAGCTCTTAAAGCCAATGGGCTGGCTGGCGTGACTGAGTGAGAAACGTCGCGGTCAGGCTTACGCTGAATCTGTCGCTTCCGAGTGGCTGGCTTCGTTACGTGTCTGGACGCCACAGCCCGATGATCGATAGCCGCCCCTTGGATGATTCCCAATTCCCAACGTTCAATCCAGACTCTTTGCTTTATTTTGCCGTCGATGGGTGGAAAAAGCAAGGGAACAGCGAGCTGTAATCCTTCGGTAGTTTGTTCGGTCCGTGATCAACAACGAGGGTGATGAGCAAGAAAGGTGGGCGAAACGTGTGGAGACAGAGGGCAGCAAGCTTGCAAAAGAGGAGAAACGGAAGATCAGTCCTCAAGACAAGTAAGAAGGGCGATACGGGTACTGTTACGAGGATTAACACCAAACTAGCTTTAGTTCAAGCACTGCTGATACATGGGTTGGGTGCTAGCTAGTGAGCTTGACAAGAAACACGAGGTTTGGACCCGCTGTTAATGTCATGGATCCCATTCTCACTGTTGCCTCGTAAGCACGCCCAGCAGAGCCAAGCAGACTGATCCCGACCTTTCCGTCGCGGATCATGTTTAGGGCCGCCGGACGGCGCGTTGAGCGAAGAATAGATTATCGATATCCTTCTAGATCCAATTGCTTGTCGCGCATACGGCAGTTTCGAAATCTTTACGCCGAACAGTGTCCTTGCGCGAAGATATGCCGCATGCACACACACATGTGCAAAGTCTCCATAATGAAACACATCTGCGAACCGAACCGTATCTCAGGGAAAGTTGGCACGTAAACCTCAGGGTGCGTATATGCGCAAAACATGCAATTACCCCCCTGCATACGTCAGAAGGCTCCTCGCCTGGGCCAGCCCGAACGTTATGAGTGGACCTCGCAAACCAGCTACCGATCGTAGCCCCCAATGTCCGGTTGACAACAGCCTCAGCACGGTTTCAACATGCGAACAGAGCGGCATGTTTAGTCTCCGTGGAGTAAGTATTAGAACCTGCATTTCAGATGTAACCGTACAATAGCATAATTCATCACCGTCATCGCAATTTCCGTCTTCTTGATCTCTCTCTCTCTCTCTCCAGCTTTTGCCTACTTACCTACTTACCTGTCCCATTATTCCCCATAGTCATCGCAAACCCGTCTTCTTCGCTCAGACTTTCAGTATCTATATATACAAGACCAACGTTGCAAGCTCCACTCTCCAGTCCAGGCTGTCCGCAGCCAATGGAAACCCTGCCTGCCTGTCTGTCCCCAGTTTAAAAATAGCCCATGCCCTTGATGCACACCACAATTGAGCTAGACCCCAAAGTTGCGCATGCAGGCTTCTATGGCCTAGACGCATCTTGACTGGTGGATATGCGCCGAACATGTAGGCATTGCCTTTGGCAGCAGGGTACGAGTGATGTCGCCACCACAACGCTATAGCCATGTATCGTCATTTGCCGAGGACTTTGAAGGAGGTGCGGTGCCGAGTTCGGCAGCGACGGCGTTGAAACGGTAGCAGCGCCGTTGGTTAGGTATTCAACATTGCAACGTCTCCACGCGTAGGCAAAAGTAGATTTGTTGGAGCTGCTGTGTTCTTGGCTTGTAATGTATAATAGTGTCATGGTAGAGGAATATTTGCATCATGCTGCATCATGATTGCCCCTATCCTTTCCATGATCCGAGAAACCCGTGTTCTCGCTCGCATGCTCTCTACACAAGTATGGCGATTGTTCCGTTCAGCTTCAACGGTCCAGTAGCACAAAAGAACAAACTGGAGTCTTTTTTTTTCTGTCATCTTTTCTTCTTTTCGGCTTCGCAAATAAAACTAGTCATCGCCTACAATCTAAAGCCTAAATGCACGAGATGATAAGCTGTTTAATGAGAAACCCCTTCTTTACGTGTAATTTATTGTTACAAGACCAACAAGCACGAGAGGATCAACCGACTTTCTTTTACTACTGTAAACACAACAGCGAGCGATACTAGAGTGAAAATCCTTTACTAGTATCCGAACTTGCCAAAGAGGAAAAAAGAAAACAAAAAGACGTTTCACTATATTGGTGACAAGTGCATGATGAAGAATAGTAAAAAGAAATAGATTATCATTACCACGCCCTCCCTTCCACAGTGTGCACTCATCGCATCGCATCGTATGCAACGCTCAGATAAGGCTTTCGCTAGCAGGCTTATCATCACTTTCATCGCAACATGCGCAACATGTGCCAGTATGCCAGTATGCAAAAAAAAAAAAAACTCTCCCATCCCCACCACATACATCTTTTTCGGACTTGAAGAAACACCTTGCCTTCCCTTTGGCCACCACATAAGCAGACCCTAGTCCTGTGCCAAACGCCTCTGACATCTTCCATCTCCCTCTCCATCCCCCAACGCTCTTCCCAAAATCTTCTTAACCCTCCCATACATCCCTCACAACTCGCCATCTGATCTCATTGAGCTCCACAATCCCCTGACCAATACTATGGCGCCGGATGACCTTGTGGAATAAACGCTGTCGGTGAAGGAGCAGACTGATCATCAGCAGTTGGTGACGCAGGTGCATGTGCATCTTCACCACCACCACCCTCTCCTCTCCCCTCCATCATCTGAGGCGTAACGGTAGCAGTCGAACCGGAAGAAGAATGCATGGGCCCGCTCGGCGTCGAAACAGTCTCCGTCTGCATCTGCACCTGTCCAGCTCCTCCCTCCTCTGCCTTCTCAGTCCCAGGCTGAGGCTGATGTTGAGTCGGCGCGCCAGCCTCAACTTGCTGTTCTGTCAGCTGGCTACTTTCCAAATTCTGTATCTGTGTCGCCGGTGGTGGCGTAGGAAACGACTGAGCAGGAGCCATCGTAGTGACTGGCGACCTAGGATTCCTATCCGGACTCCTGGCCACACTCCTCGGTTCCGTCAGCGCAGCGGGTAAATCCGTCCTCAACGCCATCGCCGGACTCATCCTCGTTGATTTGGGGCTCGCTGAGCTAGCTGGATTGGGCGGCTGTGGAGGCGTAGGACTTGTCCCTGTCGGCGTGACATCACTACTCTTATCCCTATCCGTTTTACTCGGCGTCTCCCCTCCAGTCTCCCGCACCACATCTGCCGTCCCTCGTCCACGAGCCGCAAGCGACTCCGGACTCTGCATAATATTCTGTGATGGCATTTCCACTGCTCGCCCCCTCGCAGCAACAACACTCTCGGGACTCTGCATGACCATATCCCGAGGCATGGGTAAATGGCTCGAACTACCCGGCGGACTCTTCGCCCGTTCCCTGCGATCAACACGCTCCTTATGATCCTGTCTTCGCTTGTGGAACCAGTCAAACGCGCCTTTTTTGTCCGATCTTTCGCTATCAGGAGGACTGCTGCCGAAGAGAATGGAATCGGAACTTTGGTTCGTGTCGTACTGCATGCTTCTCCGCCCTCCTCCTCCACCTCCCCCTGCTGTTGTCCATCCAGAACTACTTGCAAACGAGCTCATACTCTTGTCGGCACCGGGAACTGAACCATGAAGATCAGTTGTGCTAGTCGTCGGCGTAGCTTTACTCTCCCCCCTCCTGTGACCCTTCCAGAAACTGCGCTTCTCCTCTTTGGCAGGCTGGTCGTCTAGTTGCTCAGTCTCCGAGTATTCAGTTGCCGTGCTATGGGATCTGAAACTAGCAGACGGCGACATGCTGGGCTTGAGTGTGTTGCCAGAGGCTCGCGATGAGTCTGGCAGATTGTCCCTGGAACTACTCGCTTGGGATTGGCCATGCGCGAAGGGAAGTGAAGGTGGCTGCAATGGTGAGGGCGGCCCTTGAGAGAATTGACCACCGAATCCTGAATCACTACCGCCAAGGGAGTGCGTGGAGCTATGCGCACTCATGCTAACGCTATTGGGCATTCTCTTCTTCTGAAGCTTGTTCGGCTTCCTTCCGTCTTTTGACTCCTTGGACTCGTTTGGAGGAGAGGCTGCAACCTTGGCTAGTATTTGGGTAAAGGTACGAACAGCAGGTGTTAGCTCAACAGCGGGTCCCGAGTCAACAGGTGCTTCCATGAACTCTGAACGCTCACGTGTTGGCGTATGATGAGGGCTGTGGAGAGGACTACGCTGAGGAGTGCGCGTGCCGGGCGTTGTTGATCTTGGAGGCAACAAGTTCTGTGCTGTTGTCTGCATAGGGACATTTGGAGTAGTAGGCTGGCTTGG
The DNA here is from genome assembly GCA_019702505.1 of Alternaria panax. Classification (NCBI taxonomy): domain Eukaryota; kingdom Fungi; phylum Ascomycota; class Dothideomycetes; order Pleosporales; family Pleosporaceae; genus Alternaria; species Alternaria panax. The sequence goes on from JAANER010000004.1 coordinate 4,062,113, forward strand.
CGGGATGATGCCTGGAGAAGGGAGAGGAAACCCACCCGGCATATTATGAGTTGCAGGTGTAACTGCGGGTCTATGTTGTAAAGGCTCTGTGGGTTGGGCGGCTGTCTCGGGCGGGCGGTAGGGCTGGTATGGGCTCGGCATCTCTATCTTGTTCGGTGGCATCGTCAGCGCTCGTTGTGGCTGTGCTAGTTCGGGATCTACAGGCCGTGTGGCTGGAATGGTAGGTACTAAAGACTGCGGGCGTTGCCGCGGAGCTTCCGTTATATGTGACGGCTGCTCAGGCTCCGGCATCTGGCTGCTCTCTGGAATATCTGCAGGCATCGGTGATGAGAGCGGGCTTTTTGTCTCTTCGGGACCGGCTTGCTTGGCCGCAGGGAAGCGAGGACTTCCTAATGCCGGGGAGCGCTTTGAGGGCAGCGTGTTGCTGCGATGTACTCCAGATGTCGTCGGCGTGACGAATGCAGGTGTGATGGGACTGGGTACAGCGCCGGAGCGTCGTGAGCGCTTTGAAGATGTGGAGACGTTCCTACGGACACCACCGTACTGGCGAAGGCTCTCGGCGCCAGCGCTCGACGTGGTCGAGGCAGACCGCCCAATGCCGGAGCTGTTTCGAGGAGTGGTGGGTGTTCTCGCTTGTGGGGTAGAAGGTCCGCTTTCAATGTGCTTGACGGTACCCTCATCGACTGCTGTGCCCTCCATACCAATCAAGAAGTGGTCCTGGTTGTCGATGAGGAAGATGAGTACATCCTGGCTTAGCCTGTAATCCACTGGAGACATGTCGTGCTGCGGATGTGAGAGAAGTCCGGGTTGGAAGATGGCTGCCAAATTTGAGGTTGTCATCTTATTGACATCGGCCTTGGCAGCGAAGACTGCGAGCAAGTCCAGAATGTAGAGCAGCAGTTGTCGATTCAAAGATGGCAAAGCCTTGATCTCGTGCTGATATGTGCGTACAGCGGCATCTGGATCGAACCCGCCCACCGAAGGTTGCTGACCTTCGCTGGGGCCTACAGCCTCGGCTTGGTGGCCTTTGAGAGGATCCCGGAAAGGATCATAGTGCTGTAGCGGTATGATGGGCTCCGGGAGGTTGTTGAAATAGCGTCGCAGGATATTGGCGGCGTCGTGTACAGTGTACCCGGACCAGTCCAGACCTTTCCCGTAGCGGGGCGGGGTGTCAAAGGCAGTCCTGAGCTCTTTGATGCGCTTCTCGGAGCCCGCTAACCGGAAGATGCCTTCTACGTCGGTCGCTGTTTCGCTGTTAGCAGCTGGTGGGAGGCGGAACGTGTGACGGAGGTGAGAAGACTCGACTAACCCTTTTCCTTGAGGAAGACGCCGCATTTGGCGACGACGATTGGGACGTAGCCGTAGATGTAACTCTCGCCGTGCTCGTTGAAGAGCGATATGGCGACGTTCGCATAGGGTATGCTCTGTATGAGGGGCACGCCGAAGATGCCAGGAAGGGCGGGCTCTGCGTGGGTACAGTCAGTGATTGCGACGAACTGGGAGTTGGCGGGCGCGTGTTTGGGATTCAGCCTTGTCACGCGCAGCAACTGGCCAGTGTGCAGGCCCGAGCCGTGAGATGGACATGTGGTACCTTTGTCGTCGTCCTTTTTCGCAGGGCGCTTGCTGAACTGCCGCCACCACGAGGTCAAATCTCGACGCGACGAGGCGGGTTCTGGCGTTCCGACGGGGGCGGGCTGGGGCTCGCCATTGCGCACGCGCGGAGTGTGGGGATTGGTGTGCGTGCCTGGGGGCGCCATGGCAGGCTTCCAGGTGGTGAGTGCGGCACGTCGTCGTCGTCGTCGTCGTCGTCGTCGTCGTCGAGGATGGCGGACGGTCTGGTGGAGAGCGGTCTTGTCCAGGCACAGGTGGGCCCGAGGTGGGCAGGCGGCAGCTGTCTGGGGGGCCGCAATGTGACGTCGGAGGGTCGCGATGGGAGCGAGCGAGCGTGCACGAGGTGTCAGCGGGGCCTCTCGTGTTGCTGTGGCGGTGACGGAGCCGTGCAGACGGTGGACAGGGCGGACGGCAGTGGGCGCGAGTGCTCAGGACGCGACGGGCGGTTAGGGGTACAGATGCAGATGCAGATGCAGCTGGTCGTCGGGGCAAGGCCGTCGGGGCAGGCCTGGTCGGGCGCAATATCTTCAGCGCGCGCCTGGAACTGTGGCTCGAAGCGACTTGAGCATGCAGGGTCGCCGTCTGCTACGGGCAATGATCGCAGGCGGGCAAGACAACCAAGTGGCAGCCCGCTGGAGAGCAGCACTTAGCGGCTGGTGATGTGTGGCTGCGGGCCAATTGTCACCACCCGCCCAAGACGGCACACCGTCGCCTGACTGCCACACAGAGCGACGGCAAAATACGGCAGCGGTCAGTGCAGCGCGGATCGATACGGACCGCGGGCTGCAGCTGGCATAGGGAGCGCGTGTCGTGTTGCTGTCTTCACTCGCTGGTTCCAATAATAACGACCGTCTTGGCGGGCCAAAGGTACAGGTACAAGTTCTGGTACAAGCGATGCGGGAACGATATGCGGACGGACAGCCATGATTGATACCGAGCACTTGGCCATGTCATCACAACATGGCCCATTTTTAGCATCACGTCGACAGCGCCTCCCAGCCTGAAGCGTCGATGCCTTGAACACCTGAGGGCTTGTTTCCTGTCGTTAAGCTGGCCTGGAGGAGCGCGAACGGACCACCGTCTGGCCTAGCTCCCGTCTGCATTTTTGGGCAAAGGCTCGTCGGCACAGCATCCAGACAACCACCCGACGTCATACCAAATTTCCGAAAGAGTAAACAATAATCCATAACACACACCAGACCAGACACACTCGGATACCATGGACTCGTACGCAGCCCCCCAACTGATCCGCGGAAACAGCAAAACTAACCGCATGCAGACTCACGGCAAATGAGCAGCGCGAGCTGCAGTCGCGCATGGAGAAGAAGCAGATGAAGGAGTTTATGAACGTACGTCTTCTCATTGTATCGAGGGCGTGGCAATGACTGAACCCGTCTAGATGTACTCCAACCTCGTCCAGCAATGCTTCGACCACTGCGTCAACAGCTTTGAGAGCAAGTCCCTCACCTCGCGCGAAGAGAGCTGCGTCATGCGATGTGTCGACAAGCACATGAAGGGCTCCCAACGGTTAGGTGACCGCTTCCAGGAACAGAACGCGGCCATGGCACAACAGGGCGGGATGAGATGAAGCTTTGCGAGACAGCAAGGTGGCGTAGGCGGAAAATGAAGTCTTTGCGACGAGCGTCGATCATCCACCCCAAGCTGACAGCATGCTCGATGGCCCTGTCGATATCATGGCAACGACCATGCTGTGTATGCTATTTGCACGACTTGTATTATAGAAACGAACTCTGAAATTTGGGCCTGGGCGGACTATGATCCATGCACCTTTAGTAGGTTTGGTTCACGCAAGCTATCACCTTGCTATAAGACCAACTAGCAATTCACCTGCCGCTGTCACTCGTCCCATTCAAGCTTGTCAGTCGTCCATTCACCTTGTCACTATCCCGCTTCAAGCGCTTCCTGGGAACGGAATGTACGGTGAATCCGTTTGCAGACAACTACCAGTTTTAAGTGCTGCTTAATCGCTGCATCAGGCCGCAGGTGACAGGCTAAACACGCCCACGTCTCACTAATCGATGCCCACAGCCTCGAACGTCGTCATGCCAGTGCCACGATATCACCATCTCGGCCCTTCTACTGCACGATATTGTGGCGCACCAGATTGCACTCCAAGCGGCCATCTTGACAGAATCTAGACGCAGCCAATCAAACGCGTATCGATGCGCGAAAACATCGAGACTGCACTGTGCGCGCCCGAAGCAATCTCCACAAAGATCGTCTTTAGCGGTGGCTGTGCTGCATCTCCCAAGCCCTTGGCTCCCAGCCTATGACGCAGCTGCGACAGCTTCACCGACCCTGTTCTTGCCGTGAATCACGCGTTCAGCCTCCTACATTCCCTCCACACACGTCCTATATAACTCACTCACTGCGCGTGCTCTTCAACTACACCACAACAAGAACCGTTTGCAAAAGTAACCGATTCATCGACTTGTCCAAACCTAAACCACTTCCTACCACAACAAACAACAAGCAACCATGGGTCTTCTGTGGACTAAACACTGGGGAGGCCGCCATGCCGGTAAGTAGCCCACCTAAGAGCCGTCTGTTCCGGAGACACGCATGTACTGATAGGATGCTAGGCGGTGGTGTTGTCGCTGACCGTCACGGCGTACGTCGCGCGCCCTTCCGCATCTCTTGCGGACGATTCAGCTGCTTCCGCTAAGCATCCACCAACGATTCACGACTGTAAGCTTTGCCCAAGTCGACCATATCACCGCTCATCCTAACAACCGTAGCTCGACACCCACCCATACCATAATGATTTTCTTGTCAGGCGTTGGTATCGATTGAATATTAAATGGCGGCGAATGCATAGTTCAACGAACAAGATTAGGCGCATACCATGAGCATGTCGTCTGCGACGCAGGTCCATGCATCTACTATACCCTCAGAAGCCTAATACAAATATGTTTATTCATCACTGCCAATTTCTTTACTCTGATGCTTCTCGTGCAACCTGTCATCGCCATGCCCCCGTACCACAGCTAAACAGGCCCTGGTGAACAATCTAGAACATGACGTCACACGTCTCACATCCTTGTCCCGTCTCCACTCCACAATGCGCAAATCCCCTCACGCGATGCGGCAAAACACTGGGAAACTTCCGTAAGGCGGGGTCAGCCCAGGTGACAAACATGGCTAGCCATAACTACATCAATACATGACAACAAAAACCAATGGGCGAATACAAAACCGGCAACGAAATCAACACCCGCTACGCCAAAATGCGTTCTATACTCATCATCAACCCAAACTCCACGGAGCAAATGACAAACGGGTTGAAACCGCTGGTTGAGCAGTTAGGATTCAAAGATGTCACTCACCCCCACTTCACTTGTACCCATCCATCCATCATAAAAACAAAGTACCCGTGTTCGGAAGACTGACGATGGCTAGAAATAGACCGCATACACCTACTTCACCGCGCCCTCGGGCCCAAAAAGCATCAACAACGAAGACGACGCGCGGGAAAGTGTTGAGCACTGTCTCCCCGCGCTACGCCGTGAACTAGACAAACACGACGCGTTGCTCGTAGCGTGTTATAGTCAGCACCCCCTCGTCCCGCTGCTCAAAGAAGAAGCTGGGATAAAAAATGCAAGGAAACCCGTGACGGGCATCTTCGAAGCCAGCGTCGCCACATCGCTCCAGCTCATCCACCCCGAGGAGAAGTTCGGCATCGTCAGCACGGGGAAAGTCTGGGAGGAGATTCTAACAGAAGCCACCATCGCTTTCCTGGGCACGGGTGCTGATGCAGGAAAACGTTTCGCGGGCGTCGAAACAACAGGACTCAACGCTACGGATCTACATGATGCGCCTGCTGAGGAGGTCAGGAAGAGGATGAAAGATGCGGTTAAGCGATTGCTGAAGAAAGGCGACATCGGAGCGATTTGTTTGGGGTGTGCGGGCATGGCGGGGATGGATAGGATGGTGAGGGAGGCTTGTGTGGAGGAGTTGGGGCAGGAGAAGGGTGGGAGGGTGGCGATTGTTGATGGGGTTGTTGCGGGAGTGGCGTGGTTGGAAGGGGTGGCTAGGTCGGGGTTCTGAGAGGGGGGATGGCTTGTGTCTTGCGAGGTCGCATTGGATTGATTGAGGACGCGTTGGACAGGACAGAGGGGAAGAAGTGAGGTTGCAAGTGAGCATGAAAGATGAAGAAACAACGGACATGTAAAACGATTTTTTTTTTCAATATAAACATCTCTCAAAATAAGACAGAAAGCCAACCGAGATTATATATATTATCAGTGTCACACGTCGCGCCAAGTCTCCCGAAGTTCTGATCCGGCCTGAGCTGATATTCTGTCAGCTGCCATTTCTTCAGCTGCAACCTCTTCAGCGGCCACTTCTTCAGGTGCCATTTCCATATCATCATTGTTGCTTGAGCTGGTCCCCCAACTTCGTCGATGACCGTGATACAAGGTTTCTGCACTCTTCCACCCCATCGCGCGTCTCATTCTCCTAAACATCGTATCTTCTGCAAAAGGGGCCTCTTCTCCTTCTTCAGACGAAGATTTCCAGAGCCACAATGGACTGCTCGGCTGAGTGATGTAGAGTGCAACGAGTAAAGCCACTACGATGACCACGATGGTAATGGGCGCTGCAAGCGCTGGTCAGTGCAGACTCCCAGACCACAACACCCGAGACTACATACTTGCAACGCGCCACAGATCCCAAGTGGAAGGATTGTCTTCATCACCGGTGAGCTCTTTGATGTTTTGGCCAAAATATGATGTGAAGAATGATAGCGGCAGCTGTTTGCCAAAGTTAGATGTCTGCTACCATTATCCATGTTGTGATCAGACTCACGAATATCACGGTAATTATTGTGAACAACATCACAGCGCGGCCTTGAGTAGTCGCTGCCTGGGCTTCTTTTGCGCTTGACCGGGCTTCCGCGAGACTTGCTGATTTAGACTTGAGATCTAGCAGGCTAAGCAACTATACGAGTCAGTTTGGAACATTTGGACCAATTCTCCATGGAATTTACCATGTTGCGAGTGTGATCTGCCTCATTACTGATGCTAGTAATCTCATCAAGTAGATGCATGAGCGTCTCATCCACTTGACACGAGAGTATTGAGGCGTCAGGTTGGTTGAGTGATTCCAAAGTCGTGATGGAAGACTTCATGACATCCTTCTGGATTGACAAAAGATGTTGAATCATCTACAAAGCGCCGTTGCATTGTCAGTGAACGTCTTCCGTGTTATCGCAGTTTGAGTACTTGCCTTCAATTCGTCGATAATATCCGCAACCTCGAGAACAAGCTTCAGGTCCGGGCGGTCGTCAAAGATGGCATTATTGGATCTGCCACTGGCATAGCCCTGTTGAAACTCCTGGAAGTACGTCGTTTGAGTAGCAGCCTGTAAATCCGATCAATCCTCATTGTGTTGCGCAGAATAGAGCCAGATGTCCTCACCTTTTCGCGAGTAACCCATCTGTAGATTTCCAGAATGTCTAGAGAATTTCTATCGTGCTTGGTGAACATGTGCCTCGTTGATGCCTTGACTAGCAACGAATACATGTCCCAAACACTCTTTAGAGGCTTTGGATCATCAGATAAGCTGATCATGATGTTCCAGTAGAGATCTGGAACATTTGGAGGGCATCCACTGTACTCCCCACTGGGAAAGCTGGTTATTATAGTGTCTGGACCGCTAGTTAGCTAGCAAGAGCATGGTTGGTGGAACAACAAAACAGACTCTCGTCGATGATCCAGCACCAAAATTGATCTACCATGATCATGGCACTGTCAGTCGCGGCAGAGTGTCTGCCGTACCACCCCAAGGCGGCTCCACTCCACTTCGAAATGGTTTGATCTTTATCCCGCGCGTCTGTGTTGTGCAAGGCTGGATAATAGAACTGATCTAGGGTTCGTCGTGGGTACGAGGGCCTCTGCATGACATGGTCAAACCCCTCCTTAGGCCAGGAAGATATCTCTACACTGGCTGGGGCTTTAGGATTAATCGATGTACTTTGTAAGGTATCCGGTTTCGACTGCTTATCCTTCTCAGTCGATACCTCAGCTGGAGTCCCAGATAAAGGGCGTTGTTGACTTGTTGAGGGTGCCGCATCGTTTGTAAAGAATGCCGCATCCGGGTCTGTTGAGAATCCTGCGCTTGACTCTTCATACGTGTACATCATAGACCGAAATTTACCGTACCTCATCCAAGTCATGTAAGGAAGCTGTTACTTATGGTTACCGGCTTGTTTGCTTCTTTCAGCAGATAGTCTGGAGCTTACGTATACTGTCAGAAGAGGAAGCGGGATGGTGCCTTTTGACGGAGTTATTTCTTCGATAGAAGCGCCAGCAGTGGGGGTTTCGCCGCGTTGAACGCTTCGAGGGTAGCTGCCCTGCGTGCAAGAGGGCTCCAAATGTCTTGCGTGTTCGGGCCAGATACGCCGCGAGAAGGCGGGACGCATCTTGACGGCTGTGATCTTCGAGGGCATCCTGGTGTATCCGCACTTCGTGAAACACGCCTAGGAGCATGTCAATGTTACTATGTCAGAGCTAGGTTACTTCTCACACCTACATTCACCCAGAATAGATTGTTTACTGGAACATGTATCCATCGAACTCCATCTCCCAAGTGAGAAAAGTCTCCGGATGCATCAATCACTTGTCCCCGTACCTCATCCTTGCCATCATCTCCTACCTGAACGGTATGGACCCTTACCGAGAAATCGTGCAGCGGGCCGCCGTCACTCGAATTATCCGTTGCAGATTCGTTTTCCATGGTAATAACGAGTTGCGGTATAAATGATCATTGATAACAGTACGGGGATGGATGGGGTGAGACACCGTGATGGAGAGCTGAAGTCGAGGCAATGTAGACAAGGGATTCGAAAACCGCATCTGCTCAACATTTCTCAGCTGGCTGGACCAGGAGCCAATGAGGTAAGCATGGTAGTCGCCCAATATGCAGCCTTGTTGAAGTGGCGCATGCAGCTCAAATGATCCTGATCACAGAACAAGTTGTGTCTGCATACAGCAGAGAGGTTGGCATTCGAATGAATCAAGCTACATATGCGCTAAAAGAAAAATTAGTACATCCTTGAGTGTACCGACAGATGCTTCTCTGTGCACCAAGGTGCCATACTGTTACACCTTTGTGACTGTGGGTTTTATCTGCGTGGGCGCTGCGGGCCTCGGAAGTGCAAGGGTCTGCGCTTACCTACATCTTTATCCAATTAACCCAAGGCTAGAGATGCCGCGCATGGGGGCTAGTAGGCCCAGCAGTCCGTACCCGCGATATCCTCATCCTCTTTCTGCTTTAGGTACGGTACCTAGGATTGTTGTGGCTTTGGCTGGGATTCGCTGCAGGAGTCGGAAACGCCCAATCGGAACACCAAAACAGCCCCACAACTCGAGCTCAAGCAACGTTTTATCTCCTCATCTCCATCAATCAATCACTACAGGCATGGTAAAATTACAAATCCTCTCTGATCTTCATCTGGAGGCTCCGGCGGCGTACGACGTCTTTAAAATTACCCCGACAGCAGAGTATCTTGCGCTGCTTGGGGATATTGGCTACACAAAGGACGTCGGTTTGATCGAATTCCTTCGGAAACACCTGGCTAAATTCAAAATAATCTTCTATGTGCTCGGTAACCATGAGCTATATCACTCGTCTTATGCGGCTAGCAAGCAACATCTTCTCACGCTCCAGGCTGAAACCGAACAACAAGCAAGTGGAAAGTTCGTTCTCCTTGACCAAACCCGGTACGACCTCTCGCCAACGGTGTCTGTTCTCGGCTGCACGCTCTTCTCCAACATCACAGCTGCTCAAAAAGACTTTGTTAGCTTCGGACTCAATGATTTCCACTACATCGAGAATTGGACCGTAGAGGAGCACGTGCAGAAGCATGAATCCGAGCTTCGTTGGCTAAACGCTGAAGTTCAAAAGCTCATGGAAGGATCGGACCGCAAGATTATCATCATGTCACACTACTCTCCAACCGATGATGCTCGTGCAATCGATCCCAAACATAAGAACAGTACGATTTCATCTGGCTTCATGACTGATCTGTCCCGGGAGATTTGCTTTTCCTCGGAACGCGTGGCGGTGTGGGCGTTCGGTCACACTCATTTCAACTGTGATTTTGAACACGAAACTCATCAGACCAGACTCGTAACGAATCAGCGTGGTTCCTACTTCGCGCAATCGAACGGCTTCGACCTGGGAAAGACGGTTGAGCTTTGAAGGGGCTCAGAACTAGAGAAGATGAGAGATGAACGATGGGAAAATGAAGGAGAGAGAGGCGGTAGAGCGCCCTTCAGAAGAACCGATACTTCCCTTGATTCTCCCCGGCTCAATGTTTTACTCTTTTTGGTCTACTATCCAATGCAAAGTTCGATGAAGTGGTTGAATAACCAACGGAAATCTTTCAAACGTCAAATTCCGTCGCGAAAACAGGTGGAGAGAAGGTTAGAAGCAAGTGTCACATATAGACAACGACTCTACCGTAAGTTTGATCTACAGCAAGGTCTAATAGATATTAATGATACCTACTACCGTTGAGTGCTCTTCTTAAGCAAGACACGCATGCTAAGTCGCTTGATGGTCGTACGTTCATGTATTAATTGGTGTTGTCTTATCTTACGCGCGCGTGCTGTACACGGGCCTATTTACCTATGGCTTCTAGCCGTTGCTGATCGTAGGCGGGATGACGTACGCAGAGCTCCACAACTTCAGACCTCAAACACCCCACCGATGCGACAGTGACTACATCCTTATCGCTACGCAGTAATAGCAGGAAGTACACATATCGACAAAGTAATCGTACAGCATCATCTGTTGCGTCAGCGTTTACTCTAAACAACATCATGCAGTCCCTCCCAAACGAGCTGCTCGCTCAAATCGCCTCACACCTCGAGTCCCAACCCTCCTCAATCACCAAATTCAACCACGAACCAACTGCACACCTTGCCTATTCGCAGACTGAACTAAACAACAACCCACTCAAATCTCTCTCACTCGTATCATGGCGCCTGCGAAAAATCGTACTTCCTATTCTCTTCCGCTACGTACGCATCCCCCTGGACAAAGAACCGCAATGGGTGCCGACAGACGCTCGCCTCGTCGACAGCATGCAATCTGAACTCTCTACTCTGAGCAACCACGAATTCATGTTGTATACCAAACTCCGGGGCAAGTTCAAGAGCAGCGCTGGAGGAGCATTTGAACCGGCTATGGATGATGTATTGATTCAATTGTGCCGCATCCAAGACGGCGACGAGTTTCTGAAAAGAACTGACAGGAAGGTGTGGTTACCGCACTTATCAAGTTGGTTCCCTAATTTCAAAAAGTTTGCCGAGGGGAATGAATTAAAACACCATATCAGGAGCGTGGTGGTCTGCACAGATGAAGAATTCAAACTACGCTATGTAGTCACCGCGCTAGAGACGTTGGCGCGAGAAGTATCCAGGATGTGGAACCAGATATTCGAGCTATCAGAGCCAGAGCGCTTCGTCGTTGCTGCGCCACCAAAGACCATGGCGGCGTTGCTGGAATCGGGGGTGGCAACGAATGATAGTTGGGCTTTTGAGATGAAAATGCACTATATCGAATTTGTCCAAACACTCCCATCAGCTATCACCTCCAACACGGAAATCGAAAAAAACTCCAGACAACCATCCGACATCGGTCTCATCCACCGCCGCCCTTGGTCTCACATCGGCTACAACGAAGGCTCCTCCATAACCGCCTACAGCATCTACGAATTCCAATTCATGACCACGCCCCGCATCCTCGAAATCCTGCTTGATCGTCTCGCCAAAAATTCAAAGTCATGCGCTAACCTGTCGTCCTTTTCCCTCATCGCCGTCTTCCCTCTTTCCAGCCACATCACACAGATAGTCAGCGCCATGCACAGAATCCCGTCCATCCGCAAGATAACATTACAACTCGCGCCCGGGCCCGAGAATGATTTACTGAGCAATGGGAGTAAGAGGCGGAAAGCCCAATCCAGTGATTTCTGGTCTGAGTGGCGGTTGGGGTACAAGGCGTTGGCTGACATGGATCAGCTTAGGCGGGTGTATAGTGGGGAGGATGGGACGGGGTGGGAGCCGGCGCTTGAGGAGATTGTTAGTAGGGATTGCTATACGAAGCAGCTGGGTGAGGAGGTGAAGGAGGTTGTGGAACATTACCTGAAACAAGCGAAGCTTAGGTGGAAGAGCGATGGGGTGGGAAGGTGGGTCAGGGATGAGTCGGAGGTGGAGGATGTGGATTAACGGCCTGTGTTGGTGGTGGTGGCGAGGATGGAGTTGAGAATAGCTAGGTTGGTGTGACAGCTACGTGACATGAGCTTGTATCATAAGGTATGTTTTTTGTCTATTATAACGATCTTACCTTCATGTGTAGCGCACTACATAGTCGATACTGCTTCACGTATCTGATTCACACTTCGGCTATTGACGATGCACACAACTCACCAGTACTGTCTTCATCTTTGCTCAACACATATTTTCCTACCCAGCATACCTTCGACTTCGTCTGCTCCCGCCCACCTCCCTCAACAACACCGAGCTATTACAAAAACATGATCGAACTAACGCTAGCAACAGCACTCATAACAACAATTATTCTTCTCGTGCTTCAACAACGACAGTTCCAACGACAGATAGCGAGACCTCGAGCGCTTATGCGCGGCCAACGCCAGAGACGTATACGCATCCGCCACGAGGAACAGGAAGAAGACGAAGGAGACTGGGCAATTGGCGCGCACAGAGTAGCTACTCCAAAACGTCGACTTCCTATCCATAGGCCATCCCCAAGCGGGAGGTTTACAAGAAGTCGGCTTCTTTTCGAGCCAGACACTTTACCTGCTCCGGGGGATTTCGATACAGACATTGAAAAATCAAGACCAGGTAACGCCAGTCTTTCGGTCTGGACTGCGGCGTTCTGTCCCGAGTTTGCGTGCCACCGGCCCGGATAAAGATGTCACTTTTGGACTTCTTCCGGGACAAGAAGATGCGGCAGATCACGAGACGTTTCCGCACTCGCAGCTGGATAATCATGGCCAGCAGCGTGCGCTATACGTCCGTTTTGACGAAGTGTTGAGAATGCATAGTTTTGGCGGAAGCCAGTATGTAGGTCGCGTGATGGACAAGGATGGAAAAGGAGGGGTGTTGAAGTCGCCTATGGAGGAGTAAGATGAAGAAGGATGTGTACACGAAGATGATGATTAGCATGCGAACAAAAGTTTACTCTATCCTGGGTATATCGTTACTGTCCGTCGCTGTAATGTAAATGCCGAAAGAAAAAGCCATTTCCTCCGTTATCGTATCATGTATCATATGCCATATGCCATTAGATCCCGAATATGCGATTTGCCAGACCATCCATATCACGCCCCGCGAAACTTACCCAAAAACCGCAGCAAAGATGCGAGACCTCCTCTTCTCACACCAAATGCATTACTCCTCTACCACCCCGCTCGCATCACGTCACACAAAGAATCTCCTGCCACCCCGCCGTCCAACACACACTCCCCATGATGATAACCAACAAACCTAACCCAGTGCTCACACTCACGAGCCCATACAAATAAGCTGCCCTCCTCTTCAACCCATCAATCTCAGCAATCCACGTGCTAACCGTCGTAAGAGACCCACAGAACCCATCCATGATCCCCTGCAGCACACTGCACCCCACAACACTGCCGCCCACTTTCCCTGTACTAGCCAGCGACACGTGCTGGAGATCGTACGCCATACCCAGCACCGCAGTGCCGAAGACATTAACGGTGAAAGTACCGAGTGGGAAGGAAGAATTGATCGGGTTGAGAAGCAGGGAGATGTAATACCGTGCCAGACACCCTGCAGGCGCAAAGACGACAGCGAAGAGGACTTGAGAGCGCCACGAGGAGTGCGGCGGTAAGCACACCATGACGATGGCGCCGAACCATACGCCCCATCCCACCACCACGATTGCTGGATCTAGAACCCGGCGTGTGAAGCGGAAAGGTAGGGTAGGCATCACCCGATCCACCGCCAGCGCGACATGTGCACCGATATGCAGCGCGCAGTAACATGTTGAGATTGTTAGTATGACGGTGGCGAGGATGGCCATGACGCTGTATCCGCCATTCCGCGGTACCGTTGTTGTAGGAGATGGAGTAGGGACGTTGTTAGGGTAAGGATGGTTCATCGGACTCTTCAGGTCGTTGGACAGGCTCAGAAAGATGTCGCGAATAAAACTCGAGAAACTGGTGAAGGAGCCGCAGAACCCTGTTGCGAGGCCGATGTACATGGGTATTGTTTTCTTAACTTTGCCATGCCGTGGTTTATCACGTGTGTGGTCGGCTGGATAATCAGTCAGCTCCGGCAGTTTTTCTCCTTGTCTACTGTTGCGATGACCATGATGATGCTGACCCCATTCCGCAGCGAAAATCCGCCGGTCTTCAGACAGGAAACCCATGATGAAGGTTCCCGCGACGTTGGCCCAGAGTTCGGAAAACACGACTGGCGCACCAGGGTAAAAAGTCAGGGCCTGTAGACCAACACGGGCTAGGGTGCCCCATATCGAGAAGAAGATGAGGTAGGAGACTGTATAAAGCTCTGTAGCGAGTCGCGATGCTTTCTGCGCGCTGGGGGTGCGCTTGGTGCGGAGGTAGTACTCTGCGTGTGGATCGTAGTTTGGATCATGGGTGTGGTGGTTGTCGTCTTCTTGGACGGGCGACATGCTGGGTAAGGCGGTGATGTCTAGTTGAGAGCCCACTGCTGCTCGTCCGAGCGGGAAAGAGGTTCTTCGTGATCGCTGCTGCTGCCGTGTTTGAGACGCAGATCTACTCCCATGCTCTGGATTCGAATGCCTGCTCTGCGCCCGCGTTCTGGGTGTACGCAGAGGCTGCGGCAGAGTGGGCGACTGCGCGTTCTCGTTGTAGAGGTGCAGCCAGGATTGTGGTGCCAAGAGGTCTTCGCCTGATTTTACTTCTCCGCTGCCAGCTCGTGAGGAGACTGTGCTGAGCGAGTTGAGCCTTCCAGAGCGTCTGTCCCTGCGCTTCACGCTGCTGTACGACCTGTCGCGTTGGCGCGACGTGTACGGCACATTGGGTGCGGGCGAAGCGGTCGAGGCAGGGGAATCCGGTCCCGGTTCGCTATCCGCACGCTCCGAGGCGACTTTTTCCAGGTCGAGGTTGAAGTCGTGCAGGCGGCGCAGGTCGCTGCGTGTGCGGGATCGTGGTCGCGGGCGGTGCGCCGACTCCTCCGAGAGAGTGGACGAACGCAACGACGAGCGCTGGTTGTTGAAGTGCGACTCGCGTTTCGAGGGGGTGTCTTCTTCGTCGACGACCGGGATTGCAGGCTGGGCCATCGCTGCTGTCACCGTCCCGTGTGCCTGCAGATGGGATGTGCAATGACGTGCGGACCCGAGCTTGAATGCTTTGTCCGTACAAGGCCGAAGTACCTCAGCTCGACGCCGTGTGCAACTTGAAGCAGCACGTCACGCCCATTTTCTGTGGTGACGGGAAGACGGACGTGGCAGTTCCCAGCAATGGGACTGTACACGTATATCAGCCCCATGCTGCCTCCCCTTCGCTCCCTCGCTCCCTCCTGCGCCAAAGAAGAAACGGTCAAATCTCAAGCAACTTTTGCTTATGCAAAGCCACGCGACGAATGATAGGCCATGTCATTTTCTCCGATTGGCGCATGGGACCCTGGTCGAGCGCCGTGCAGTTCGCGAGGGCGTGACAAGGTTTCAGGCCACGGAGCTGCCCGACGCCGTGCCATCTGTTATCGCCGGCATGTGGGGAGCTTAGACGTGACCACGCGCTTGTCCCATGCACCTTCTTGTTAGGACAAAGGTCAAGTGTACACGGTAACCCGCCAGCTATATATTCCAGATACCAAGACTTGCAGCTCTGCATCGTTGACACGTCTGCACATCGAAACCACAATGTCCAACGCCAGCCTCCCCAAGAACGCGCACGTATCCACGCACCCGTGTCTCCAGGCGAAGCTCTCACAGCTGCGATCGGCGAGCACAGGGTCCAGAGATGCGCAAACCCTGGTGCACGAACTGGCCCTCATGGTCGGTTACGAAGCTCTGGCCGCAGGCTTAAAGGCACAACCGGAGGGAACGGTACGTCAATCGTCACGTCACATCACCAAGTGGGGTGGTACTCCGCACCGCATATCCATAGCAGGACTCCCATATCCCCCACACAACACCCACACAATCAATGCTATGCCATACAAAGCCAGCCCACTAACACCACCCAGGACAAATCCCCCCTCGGCTACGAATACACCACCACCACCACCTCCCCCTCACCCACCTCCATATCCCTCGTCCCCATCCTGCGCTCGGGACTCTCCATGGTCCCCGCCCTCTCCTCCCTCCTCCCCACCCCCGTCCCCATCCACCACCTCGGCCTCTACCGCGAGAAGTCCACCCTGCAACCCGTCGAATACTACAACAACCTGCCCTACCACACCCCCCACACTGCGGGGTCCACCAAACCCCAACCAGAACTCGCCATCATCGTAGATCCCATCATTGCGACAGGTGCGACGGCACAGGCGGCGATTGATACGTTGAAGGATTGGGGGGTGAAGCGCATCATTGTGGTTAGTATATTGGCGACGGAAGAGGGGTTGAGGAAGGCGTGTGGGGAGTGGGAGGAGGGCGTTGAAGTGTGGGTTGGTGGCTGCGACAAGGAGGTTGATGAAAAGGGCATGATTAAGCCTGGTTTGGGGGATATTGGGGATAGGCTGTTTTTGACACTGGGGAAGTAAAGGCAGGGATCAAGCATGGGCAAAGGAAAAATGTATGTCATGAATTCTATGAAAGAAATGAATAACGTCTACATGCTTTGGGAACGGGCCTTGCGTGTTTTGGCTCTAACATGCCAAAGTCTAGAGGTACGTTTGTGTTTCCAACTTATTTGGGCTGGTTTCTCTCTTGGACATCTCTCACAACTTCAAAAACCTTCTTCGTAGGCTGCAACGTGCAAACCACCCTGTACGCCAACGTCGCCCCTTCATACCTTACAATCTCAACCCTATTCGCCGCTTCCGTAACCGAATACCCCGCTGGAAACGCGAGTTCCCCAACCCCCTCCTAAACCTCCTCAGGCCTAATTTCAAAAATACACAGCACCATCTCCTTAACACTCGCCTAATCTGCTTACTCTTTGCTTGGCTTACCCAATGCCGCCCTAGGTTCGTGGCAACAGCCATTCGAATTATGCTTTCGTGTCTGTGGCAAAGCACGGTGTTTGCATTACATCGACCCGGCTGGTGCACAGGAATGATTCAAAGCCGATGGTGACCAAGACGCAAATGCGCAAGCAATGTTCAGAAAACTTCTGATCCGCCAAAACGAAAGCGTCGAAGAAGTTACTGTAGGTGAGATTAGACTAAGATTACACCCTCACCTACGCGTTTGAGAGATTGGCCCATCAGCCATTGCACAGTCTCTCTGATTCGTTGTGTAGCAACAAAAGAGAACAAATGCTTGTATGCCATCTTTTGCGGCTGCGGAAGTCTTCTCGTACTTGATTCTTTCGGTCTGCTGGTCGTGGTCGTACAACATGTTCAGAGTGTTGTACTTTGGAGGTTCCCGAGGTCGCTTACAGCCCTGTAAGAGACGCAGGTGTGCCTGCCTCTCCAAGCCACGGAACATGCAGAACGTCTGACGTCAGCTGAAGCGGGGTAATAATACTCGTCCTAATCGTTCTAGTCTTCCTGGCCTTCTCCTCCACATCGTTGCTTAGTATCAATAATCTATGGCCGCTCATGACTAGTCACGAGTCAAGAGCAATTCCAAACCTACTGCAAGCATGTGTTCATACGCCAAGATCCATGAATGGCAGACACGACTTGCGCTTATCAAACCGAACGAAGATCGCTTGGCCTGTCTCGAACTCAGCCTCGTTGTCGTTGACTTGGTCGACTTGAATACCGGGGCCGTCGTCAATCACAACGAGATTGTCACATACGATGCTCTGTCGTACGCTTGGGGAACTTTACCGCCTTCCATCGAGTGTATATGCGATGGCAATATGATACTCCTGCGAGAAAACCTGGCCTCGGCACTCGAATACCTTCGGCTGCCACAGGATGGACGATATATCTGGATCGACTTCCTTTGCATCAACCAGGACGATTTAGACGAAAAAGCTGTTCAAATACCTCGTATGAAGAACATTTACTCCAAAGCCAGTACTGTGATTATATGGCTTGGTAAATCACTAGTGATTGCGGACGTTTTGAGAGAATGTCAGCAGAAGTGTGGTCTAAAAGCGAATATTCTGGCGTGCTCTAACCACAGAGTCGCAGCGTGGAAATCGATCATGGAGTACACTTGGTTCAGACGAACTTGGGTTCGTCAAGAAGTGTTCGCCGCCGAAAGGTTGAACATCTGTTCTCCTTACTTCTCTACAATGTGGGAACACTTCAATGAATCTCTGCGCACCATGAGTACTCTCCACACCAATTTCGGTCATGAGACTGTTCACAACCTGACCTCTCTCAATGAGCTATACTCGTCGCGAAAATTACAGCTACTAGACTTGCTAAAGCAAGGGAAGGGCTTCCAGGCATCAGTACCACATGACCATATCTTTTCCGTCCTTGGAATGATGTCGACCCCTAAACACAGTACAAAAGGATCATTCCCGGTCACTTATGAAAAGACTTACAATGAAATCTGCGGCGACGTCACTAGATTCATCATACGGGAGTCTCGGAGCATTAGTATTCTAAAACTGTGTACCGTACAAAGAGACAGATCGTATGCATTCAGTTGGCCGACGGTGGAAATGTTCTGCCCAATCTCAGGTGAAATGATATTACCAGATGATGATAATACAGCTAGTGAGTCTATCGAGTGGTTCGAAAAGGAGAACACGATCAGTGAAGTCAGCGCTACCATGTCATCGGCAAGCACAGTCTTTCATTCGATACCAGGCAAGTCGATGTCTAGAAGACCTCTTGTACTGTATGGAAGGGCATGGGGTACACTGGTTTGCCAGCTTGACAATGCCATTCTTTTCGATTCCCACAGAGGCAAAAAGTCCGTATCAGCATACTTGGTGGATCATGAAACCGATGGAGATATCGGAAACAGATCCTTTTCTCAAGAAGGCGTCGACGGGTATTGCGATTCCATCATTTACAAGCGTGGCTTGATACGTTGCGTTGTGAAAGGCGTAACGTATGAGTGCGAAAGTAGAGTAAGGTGGGAGTGCCGTGGTAGTGTTAGGGAAGGCGACATTTTTGCCTCGTTGGAGCCAGGCCCATGGAACATTCTTCTTCGAAAATGTTCCGGATCAGAAGACATGCTTGAAGTTGTGGGATGGGCTAGTAGTATGAAGACGACGACATCCAGTCGATCCTTCAAGCCCATCCAAGACAAGACGGCATACTATCTGGCCGATGGATACATAGATAGTGGACGGTGGGAGATAGAAAGTGAAAACCATCCACCAGGACCTAAGCAGCGATTCAAAATCCGATGAATTAGTCCGAGAGGAGACGGAATGTTCCGAGACTGCTTGTGTTAGTGATTGCCACTCCACTGATGAGATTATCAGACTTCAGGTCCGTGCATAACACGAACTAAGTTATCATTCGATATATCATGTAGCCAAGTAGTTGGATTAGTCAACATATCTAAGCGCTTCGCTGATACTGGAGTGGATTATATCAACTTTAGGGATCCAAGCACATAGGGCCAGCCCCCAAACACTAGCACTGAATCTTAACTGCAATATTGTCTAGACATGTAAACCCCGCATATCATGAAACCTGCCGCGTAGCGACATGATATGGCTACTGTCAAGTGACATGCGCTGAGGTAAAATAAGTGCAAGATACTCTCTCCTCAAAGCATAAAAGTCCAGCAGCGGATGAAAAAAAGCCACAGTATCTTTCGCTCCCAATACTTCTGATAAACGTACTACTGCTTAAATCCAGCCCTTGGATTCGATATTCCGACACCCAAGAACAATACCCCCCGCATGATATTCGCGTCCAATGTCGAAATTGCACCGTCCTATCCCGGTTCCAAGATTCATGTCGCGTACCAGCTTTGGCGTGTCTAGACTTGTCAACAAGCAAATTGAGCAAGTCAATCTAGCTACATCAGGTAAGAGACTAGCTTATTTCAAACTTGGACCTTGCCTAGTAGGGTTAGATCGACTTGCTTAATTCGCTTGTTGACAGGTCTGGGCGTGTCTTCGTACGCATACCCTGTACGACGTCGGCGCTCAAACTACAAAGGCTGTGGGAGAAAACTATATTCAGACGCGTAGATCATGTCTAAAGCGACTTGCCAAGTGACTTCTCTTAGCAAAAAGGTGCTAAAGACAAGTTGTGCGAGCTCAGGTAATGGGTTCCCATCGAATAGCAATGTGAAAGCGCCAGTCGGTATATTCACGGACTCCAGGGCATTTAATTTCATTATCCAGCGTGCGACTGCTTTTGTTTCGTATTGTAGACATGTTTTATCTTCTCGGCTCCGGTGGTTTGCACGGTTACGACCCCTGGTGCTGGGCGACATGTTCATCCATTCTTCAGAATCCCATGAATATTCATCTTTGGAACAAAGCGCGCTTAATCACAGACTGTACAGGTCGTAGTGTTGCTTAAGTGGCTTACCCGTATTTTAGCCAGGTCGTTGAAGGGGTACGCGGTCATCCACAGATTGACGCTTCGTTCGATACGTAGATTTGGCATGTCGAGGCAAAAGGGAATCAAGCCTTTCATGTGGCACTCTGGGTACGCGGTCGATTCGTGGTATTCGATTAGTTTGACTTGGCGGATGTGCTTGTGCATCGTGATCGAAGTGTTCTTTAGGAATTGAATAGGAACGGAAGCAGCGGAATACCTGTGGTTGGCAGTGTCGTAAAATATAGGTTCATACCGAGAGAAATGTGTGCTGCATGGTTTTCCTGTCAAACTGGAAATAAGTCCCAGACAGCTGAACTCCCTTTCGCTGGGTATATTCCATGGATCCGGATGCAAGTCGATGAACTCGAGGAGGCTGTTATCGGCTCTGTACTGATCAAGTGACATGCTCAAGCAACGCACTCATTTTGTTCCAACCCAGTCAACTTTGGGTTATTCGCTACGGTCTTCAGGGTTTGATAGATGAAGTCGCGGTAGACGGGTAGTGGTTCGCTCCAACCATACACCTCTGGTCTAATATCCATATACCCTGTCAGACGCCATTTGGAGAGGATAGGCTTGAATTGTGGAAACAAGAGGGCCAGTTCCTTTCGATGGCTTTAGTCATGAATTGTTGGGCCATGCGTCCTACCAAGCGATGTTTGTAGAGGTCCAGCTTGTGGATACCACCATGCCAGAGGCCAACGCGTATATTAGTCCTTCTGAAGAGAGCGGTATGTAAAATGATGCCGTTGAGCTGAAAGATGCATTCAAAGAACTCGTTGTGGATTGTGTGGCAGGTGTGTCCAAGCGACTTTCAGACACGTTCGCCGTGAGTGGTTTCAATTCCGTATGTCTTGGGATCGTACACTAATCCACCTGTATTCGGTATGTAGCGTTCGTAGATGATATCCCGAAGTCCGTGTGGGTAGGAGGCTAAGCAGCGTTGGTACGGTTGGGCTCCCGGATACAGGTTGAGCGGTGATTCGAGCTATGTTAGAGACATGATCGAAGATTTCCGTATCCTTGAAGGATATTTGAGCCAGAGAGGCTGACACCTGGTCGTCCGTGCTGGCGTGGAGTCGGCTTGGAGAAGTCTGATGCGATCGGTCGATGAGTGACACTGTCGGCATGTGTTGCTGTAGGAGTTTGAATACCCTTGAGTATGGCCATCGAGAATGCTAAAGCTACGGTGATCAAATCGCGAAATCGTCGCCATTTAAAACCAGAAATTTAGTCCAACCATGGTATTATGATGACCCATAATCGACGAGCCGGTCACATCTTCTGGAGACCACATGATCCATACGCAAAAAGAGGCTCTCGAACCAGAAGTACCGCAAGTATAAGTAACCAAATCCAAGAACGTAACGTACCATGGTACGCATATACTTTGGCTATTGCCTAAAGGCCACCCACTTCTTTTGACCATTCTCTCGAAGCATGGTTACTTCTTTTCTTCAAGCTCAAAGTACAGTTTCCAATGGTTCTTGCATCCTAGATTGAATGCGCTGCCGCAACTTGTGCATTCGCTCCCGCTCTCCATATACTCGGTAACGGTCAGGATGTGCTTGCACTGCCCGCAAATTACCGCACTCTCATCTCTTTTTGTATATGGCCAAACACCAGACTTGTGCGTTTCGCAGGCATCATGACAGCTGATGCACGCGTAGAACCTCTGGCAGCAAAAATGTTTGATGGCGATGATGTCGAGCGGAGACTGCCAATGGGCGCATTGAGTTAGTGGTGTGACGGAGAGGCCGTGGACGATGGGGGTTTCTTGGATATTGGAGGTCACTATGGTGTCGGACATGGTTGTGGTGTAGGTGTCGTTCTGGTGGCTAGCTAGAGCCTGCGTGTGAAGGAGCTGGTAGGTCGGCCGGCCGTGAGGCTGAGAGCTAGGAGCAATAGCATGCGGGACGATCACGTTAGCGACTCCACCTTTTCATCATCGCTTCATCCTGCGACATGACCAAGCAGGTGACATTAATGGTGTTATGCATATCTTCTGCTGAATGCAAGAAGATGAAGAGTACGATGGAAGGTCAAGTGTCCTGAGCTAAGGCACGCGACTTCCGCATCTACCCGATACCCTGACCGCAAGCTGCAAGCAATGGACAATGTGAGATCGCGATAGTTGCCAATGAAAAGAAGAAATTTCAATACGTCTCCATTGTTTCATAGAAGGCTCACCCAAGCCCGAGTTTTGCCGGATGCTGTAACAGCTCTGAATGATGCGACGTCACTAGCCCCGCGGTAACCCCACTAAAGCTGTAAGAAGTGTTGCTGCTCAACAACAACAGCTTCTTCACCTTACTTCCACACTTCAATCCCACCTGAACACTTTTGATACCCCTGCATACTACCTTTCTACCCCAAATCAACCTTCCCAACCGCAAACATGGGTCGCCAATTCTTTGTTGGAGGTAACTTCAAGATGTTCGTAACTTCACAAGCCGTGAGTCGCTCAACGACAGCGGGAAGCTGACGGAATTAAGGAATGGCTCAACTAAGAGCATCACCGATATCGTTGAGAACCTGAACAAGGCCAAGCTCGACCCAAACACTGGTATGTAGGCAGACGGCTTCACGACCTAAGCAGGCGCAAATCTTCATCACACCACAGCAAGGACGAAGCACTAACTTCACAACTAGAGGTCGTCATCGCGCCCCCAGCCCTCTACCTCCTCCTCACACGCGAGCACCTCCGCAAGGGCATCGAAGTCGCAGCGCAAAACATCTTCGACAAGCCTAACGGAGCCTTCACCGGCGAGATCTCCGCCGAACAACTCAAGGACAGCGGCATCACCTGGGCCATCCTCGGACATTCTGAGCGTCGCCAGATCCTCCAAGAGAACGACGACTTCATTGCCAGCAAGACAAAGACTGCCACCGACAACGGTCTTGGCGTGATTCTGTGCTGCGGTGAGAGCCTGGAGCAGCGTGAGGCGGGCGAGACGGTCAACGTTGTCACCAAGCAGCTCAAGGCTGTTGCGGACAAGGTCAAGGACTGGAGCAAGATTGTCGTTGCCTACGAGCCTATTTGGTGATTCTCCTTCTATTTCTCCGTCATGTCAACAGTCACTAACGCACAGCAGGGCCATCGGAACCGGCAAGGTCGCAACCACGGAGCAAGCACAAGAGGTCCATGCCGCCCTCCGCGAGTGGCTCAAGAAGGAGGTCTCCCCCGAGGCCGCCGAGAAGACGCGTATTCTGTACGGAGGCAGTGTCTCGGAGAAGAACTGCAACGAGCTTGCCAAGCAGGCCGACATTGACGGTTTCCTCGTCGGTGGTGCCAGCTTGAAGCCTGCATTTGTTGATATTATCAACGCTAACCAGGCATGAATCCCGCGAAGCGATGCTCGTCTATAAACGACTGGAGTGCGCTTTAGCAATGCTCTTGTGAGAAAAGAAATTCGACTTGGCTAGGATCCATGTAGAGCCAGGATAATGAACGTTATGAAGATCAGTTGTGTTGGTTCAGAATGATCCGTGATGTTTGTGTATTTGATACATTGTTTGTACAGTCGTTGTATGTATTTCAACCAGTATCTCTCGCTCGTATGTCTTTGAGCATGCCTGCAGAATGCCGGGTCTTGCTGCAATAATCTCGCAGATGCTGCCCACATCTCCGTGTCCCGCAAGGCCGGTGCCATGCCAATCGCTGAATCTCCGATGCGCATGTCGTTCATGTCCGTGCACTTGCCATGCTCATATCTCGATCTTGCTTCCATGGAACGGACTCCAAATACCCCTAACACTCTCGTTCAAACTCTTCACCGGCCGTCCGTCCAGCTTCCTGTTCTTCTCCCCTGTGCTATTCCTCAGCATCTCCGCCTTCTCCCTCACGCCCTCATTCTGCAGGTTCTTCACACATATCGACCGCTGGGCGCCGTTGAGGTAGTTCGCGATGATGACGGGGTGCTTGCGTGGCCGTGGGCTGACGGAGATTTCAATCTGAGGGTTGCGCTTTGCGAAGGCTGGGAGGGAGGCTTTGAGGAAGGCGTTCATGCCGCGGGAGGACCCCCACCAGTTGCAGTAGTGGAAGGTGAGGGACTTGCATGGGAGGACGAAGGCTCCTACGCCGTTCTGTCGTGGGAATCAGGGCTGAGGGTGGCAAGCGGGGGCATGACAGAGTCTGCAGAAACATACCTGGGCCTTTGCGACCGTCTTGATAGCCGAGACAGGCATGTTGGCGTGCAATGGCAGTAATGGCAGCGGGTGCGTCGACCAGTCGCCCACTCTCTCCAAACCTTGGCCCTGATCTCACGTGCGGCAGTCGCAGCCTAGGTTTGCGCTAGTGCGAACTCCGCGTCGCAGCTTCCTCCAACGCCAATTCCCCCCAAACCAAACATCTCGACTTCCATCGTCACTCTCTCCCCAACCCTTCTTATCCCAACTATTCCACATCGCCGCCTGGAGCGCATTCCAGAACACTCGTCGCGGAAATGACGCATCTACTCCCCCCGATGCTGTTGAACCTGTTCGCCCCGCGGCCGCCGCTGCGCTGGGTTGAGCCGGCCGACCACGCGCCTGAGAAGCGCTGCACGCCCAAGATCAGCGGCGTCGCCCAGTACCTCGATGCGCTGAAGGAGTACAAAGACAACGACGGCTACGTGCCGACAGACAGCTGGCTGCAGAAGCGCGACCGCAAGAAGCTTGAGAAGAAGGAGAAACAGGAGTACCTGCTTACCGAAGGGGTCAAGGATTGTACGACATCGCCACGCGCACATGCCTCGTCGCCTGCGCATCCACTCCTTTTATCACTTGCTAACACTGCACAGACAAACCATCCGAAGATCCCAAAGTCCAGGGCGACGCTTTCAAGACGCTCTTCGTCTCTCGCTTATCCTACGGCGTCACCTCCGATGACCTCGAACGCGAATTCGGACGCTACGGTCCCATCGAACGCATCCGCATTGTCGAAGACGTCACGCAGCCCGCCGACGCGCCAGCCAAGAAGCGGAAGCGCGGCTACGCCTTCATCGTGTTCGAGCGCGAAAAGGACATGAAGGCCGCGTACAAAGAGACGGACGGTATCAAGATCAAAGACCGTCGCGTCCTCGTCGACGTAGAGCGCGGGCGCACAGTTTCTGGATGGCGCCCCCGTCGCTTCGGCGGCGGTCTCGGTGGACGAGGCTACACAAAGGGACCATCTGCCCGTGGCCCCAGTGGTGGTGGCAGCCAATTCGGAGGCCCCCCCGCAGGCCCTGGTGGTTTTGGCGCCCGTGGCGGCGGCTTCGCTGGTGGTTTCGGTGGACGAGGAGGGGGTCGCGGCGGCTTCGGCGGCGACCGAGGCGGCTTCCGAGGCGGCTTTGGTGGCGGCGGCCGCGGTGGACGGGGCGACTTTGGTGGTGGCCGTGGCGGAATCGGATACCAGTCCAACGGCTATGGACCTCCTGACGGCGCACCAGCGGGTCCCCGCGGCCCACGAGGAGGTGGCTTTGGCGGCGACCGTGGTGGAGGCGGGGGCCGATACGAAGACAGACGTGGTGGAGGTGGAGGTGGCTTTGACCGTGGATCCAGCGGTGCTAACAATGAACCGCTTGGTAGCAGGGATCGGTATCGCGACCGTGATGGGGGTGGGTATGGTGGTGGGAGAGACGACTCGAGGAAGCGCGGTTACGAAGGCGACAACTACGAAGATCCACGACAGCGTCGCAGGTACTAGGCTGACGATTTGTTGGCTGGGGTGTGTGTGCCGCGCTATCTTCGCGCGGCTTTTCCGGCATCACTACGCTGCTGATGTTTCGAGCTGCTGGGCAAAGGGTTTGTCAAAAAGGTTACCTCCCTTTTCTTCGCCTTTACCTCACCCTTTCTGGCCATTGAGGGTAAGATCGATGTTTGAGATGCGAATGACGTTCGACCATACAGCAACACAGGCAGCATGGTAAGGGTCTTTCGACATGTTACCTCTAGGCTCACGATCGGTCATGGGTTCCTCTCTCCATCGGCTCTCGAGCCCGAAAATCACCGGTAAAAGGAAAGGTACAGCAGCACATCACCATCGGCTATAGGCACGACCTTCATCACACTCGGGTTTCGCACAGGTTGGTAGGTCAGGATGGGTAGGACAAGGTGAACATTTTTCTTCTGCATGTCTTATTAGCTTCTTCCTGTTTTTCTTTCTTCATTGATTTTCGGACGGGTAGGTATAATGTAAGTTTAAGTATGAGTTTCGCCATTGGTAGTGCAAAGACGGTCAAGGTAAGGTTGACAGGTAAGGATGTTTAGTCTTCCGAGCTTGGTTGATCTTATCGTGATGGTGTTAGGTAGGAGAACCAAATTCACTGTGGTACATTAAAAGAAAAGAGATGAGTGGGTTGGCTGTGCATGTTCGGCAGTCATAACTGCTGATGTGCAAAGCGCTATTTTCGAGGGTTTTCTTTTTTCGGCATGCGACTTGCTGTCTCTACATTTTGGACAGGTGCGAGTCTCAAGACACGCAGTGATTCCTTTGATGATTTCACTGTTGTTTCCTCTGCACTTGGACAAGGCAGTGGCACACCGTCTGAAGTAACACCGCTTGAATACCGAGGTATACTTTCCACCACCTATATCAGTCCATATTCTCTGCACTCTATTCCCACTTGGATCTTCTCAAAGACAAAACTCCGTCACGGTATTGCAAACACTAGTGGCAGCAAGCATGCACATCTAGACGATGATAGCCTTACCGTAAAGGCAAAGCAGGTAACAAAGAAGAAGCCCCTAAGTCGCAAAGAACACAAAACCAGCAAGTCGCAGTCAGCCTTCAACCGAAACAAACTCGTAGGTGTACTTGGCATCCACTAAACATGTCTAGACTAACAAGTCCAGGGCTTCCTCGACCTCCCCACCCAACTCCGCCTCAAGATCTACCGCTACTGTCTTATCGAGGTTAGAACCATCACGGTCTTCTCCTCCTCCTCTAATGGCCCCGAAAACCTTGCGTTCAACCTACTCCGTACATGCCAGGTCATTCACTCCGAAGGCGCCGAGATGCTCTACAGCGAGAACGTGTTCCGCTTCTCGCATCCACCCGCCGTAACACCACCCACGTATACGCATAAGCACTTACCATTTGATTATGTTCCAATTACCCAGACCCAATGATACGATCAGCTCAACTTACTCCGCTTTCTGAGGCACATCGGCCCAGACCACAGGCGCGGGCTACGCTACCTGATTATCAAGACGCCGTTTATGGATCCCACCATGCCTGTGTACAAATTCGCCGACGCCCTGATGCGGAGACGTGAGAGTAGCGTCGTGGACGTACAACTTGCGCACTATACAGACGGT
Source organism: Alternaria panax (assembly GCA_019702505.1). Classification (NCBI taxonomy): domain Eukaryota; kingdom Fungi; phylum Ascomycota; class Dothideomycetes; order Pleosporales; family Pleosporaceae; genus Alternaria; species Alternaria panax. Next base: position 4,089,643 of record JAANER010000004.1, read on the forward strand.
CAACTGCGGCTGCGCCTGGCCGTTAGTCTGAACACACAATTTCTGGCAAACGAGGCCACTAAAGCTCGGCGGAATTATGTTCCTTTCGACGGCAACGCAACGTCTTCAGCTCAGAATGCAGTATAAGCTCTCGCGTTCATTGTTGATGTTGACGCGATGGTGTCTCTGCCTCAACGTGTTCTCTTGCAAATGACGAGACCGCATTGGAAGACATGAGACTGTAGATCCTGGAAAGGCGGCCATGTTTGTGTTCGGAAGCAGAGTGGAGGGGAGACGAAGCCCCTTTGGCTGCACAGAAATGTCTTATCCGTCTATTCGTACCATGGTACTGAGATCAGGCAGCATGCAGCCATCTAGGCGACTTTACAACGTCGTAGCCTACCATGTTTGATATCATATGAAACCTTTGTCAAAACTCATCTCACTCAATGGCACGTCTACTGCAATTTGCGGCCGCGCCATGTTTATGGTTGACAGGAGATACGTAGACGACGTCATTACTGATTGGACCAACGCTAAGCATTTCAAGGCAACCAACATCAGATTCACTCACAACGACTAGGATTCAGCGATCACATTCCGTGAGCAGACTCCGATGGAGTATCAAAACTTAACCAAGACCCGATACGATGCGGTCCGAACACATCCGAATTCAGCAAAAGAATCCAGTTGCCCAGGTACCCTTGCCCTTCGTCTTGCTTTGGTGTTCCAGAACAGCAGTGGCGCAGTAGAGTACAGAGCAAATTGGTACATGTTCATTTTGAAGCGCAGTCCTATAAACGTAGAATACCTAACGGGCGAGATGTAGAGATGCTTCAATAAGTAATCGGTGAGCGATCGATCCGACATCCACTAATCATAGTGCAAGGCGGCATATACCATCAACTAGATCTGAGTATACTAGTGCTTACCTAAGCGTAGACGAAGGAACAAGAGCAGATTCTCGCGAGATTGGGGTAACGACAGATAAGATTAACAAGGGTAGCCTACTAAAGTGTCCGATCTAGTAGCTATGCAACACTACTCCACGTTTATGCATTGCAAGGATCTCTCTAGTAACTAGTGTATATCGACTTTTACTACCGTGTCCCTGCTGGCGATGGTGCTAACGGCACTATGATCTGAGATGTACCTAGGTACTTATTGCTTGGCATCAAATTCACCGGAGTCAGCTCCATCTTGGCGTCGAGTAATGATGTATCATGTCGCCGAATTCTGTAGTCGCAAACGAGTATTCAGATTACTAGTCGTGTGTATAACATATACCATAGCAGAACTTTGAAACCATGTAGATCATAAACCTCACGTGAAAGTTGCAGAACACCACTGAGCTTAACAGCTGTACCATGACTTCTGAGTCCTAATGCTACAATAGCACTATAAGTCGGGGCCATGAACTATTTAACCCTTGTTGTCGTCCTATTCTTTGCGGAGAAGAGAGGAGCCGGAGCTGTGTAATCTCATAACAAGCATTTGGTAATTTGCTCTTCAAGGACTCGTATTTGCTTACATGACTGCGTTTCTGAGGCGGTCGAGAACGACTCTAAGAAGTCATGACGTAGTATTAATTCGATCTTTGCTAAGCATTAATCCCAAGTTGTTATCAAAGCATACCAGTTAGACAAGGGAACTTGGTCTACACTCCCTGTCACTACCTATCGTGGAGCCGAAAAGGCTCTCTCCGTATGCAACAGCAGACGGAGCAAGAGCAAGATCACAAGCGCTACCTCGGCAGGTTCAGGAAGAAGGGCAGTAATCGACTCTCTGATGACCAGCGTGCGAATATAAAAGGCGGTGCCTCGAACCTTTCCAACATCCTCTCATCATCATCATCAACAGTTCATCCTCACACTCCAAATCCACCTGCATACTTCCAACTCTTTTCGAAGAACATCATCTATCCACCAAAATGCGCGCCTCTACCATCATCGCCACCATCATCTCGATGGCTGCCTTCGCGGCTGCCACCCCCATCGACGCTGAAGCCATCACTCCGGAGTCTGCTGCTCTTGAAGCGCGCCAATGCGCCAACACCTGCACCGTCCAAGGGTAACCTATCCACTCACTCCTCACGTTCTCACACTTCCCCTTTCTAACAGACACCAACAACAGCTTCGCCATCGTGAACGGCGCCCGTGTCAACTTCGGCGGCACAGCCATCAATCTTCCGTCCAACATTGGCCGTAACGCCGACATCCCCAATTTGCTGCCAGGCACTAGCTGCGTCTTGACGGTCGTCCCAGCTTGTGCTTGTGCTAACTGGAGCGTGGTTGCGACCAGGAACTGCGGATCGAGCAGGTCTGTCTCCTTCAGTTAGACGGTGAAAGCGGAGCATGTTTTATCCAGGATGATCAAGATATTGGAAGGATCTTACCGGTGGGATGGATCCAGGAAATTGTTTCATTACACGGGGATGTTTGGTTGAATGTTTTGTTTTGTTTTCCGACCATGCCACTCATTTGTACTCGCTCATTACATGTCAAGCCTTAAAAAGGTTGACCTCTAGAATTTGTTCTAGGTTGCTTCCAGAAACCTAGCTCAACTTTTAGCAAAATCAAACAAGGTCAATCTCCCAGTCTTGTGCTATTCACCTAGAAACATGTGAGAATCCGTGGGGCCGTGTTGGTGCATTGACAACCAGACCGGATACCGTAGACGACCGTAGACGAGGTCTCTCGAATCATATGAAACAAGGTCCCTCTTCTAACCTATCCCCGTCCCCTGGGCCACAGCAAGACCTTCTTTGATGTTTGCTTGCAACGATGGATTGAAAGTTGTTTTGCGCAGTATTTCGACTGCGGTTCCTGATGGAGAGTGTCTGCACGCAAGGAACAATATCTCCAACACCAATCTCCTTGTGTGAAAGGTAGGCGAGCTCTGGAAGTATTAGGGAGCGAGAGCTTTTGCTGTGAAAAGAATGCACAAGTTGTGATAAGCAAGTAGAACACAACCAGAGCATGGAGGGGTAGAGGTACGGTCTTATTCTCGTACCGATTGTCGTACCGATTGTCGTGCCGATTCTCGAACCGAATCTCATATCGAATCTCATATCGAATCTCATACCGAATCTCGTTTCTGTTCTTTTCCCAATCCTCGTTATCTTACTCGTTCCTGGTCGTGACGTAACATTGTTAGTGCTGTGCCCCTGCGCCTAGACCTGAAATTCCATCTGGCAGGAACCATCGCCACCCCAAACCTCAATTGATCGGACAGACGGTTTCTTCCGTTCTTGCAAGAAAGCATGTGCAAATATGGCCTTGACTTTAGAATATAAAGCCGGGAGATGCATAGCCATCATATCATCTTCTATCTATGCGTTAGCTTGTCATGAGGCTCGGTCGGAAGGAAAATCCGGAAGAATGTAAACAACAGCAATTAGATTTATTGATAAAGACAGATTATTACAAGCGCACTCCCTATTCCCCTAATTCCCTCACAAACAGAGCTACCATCTACTACCTTCCACCACTAGCAACGAGCTAGTCAACCACTCCCCAGAACTAACCTCGCTGCAGACATGTGTATCTACAAGAACACATATGCTTTCTACGAGTTTAGTTAAGGTTGATAGGAGTGCAGCCGAAGTTGACGACACCCTAAAATATTGTTGTTAGTAAGTATAACTTTGAGATAATCCAAGATCTTTCTTACAGACTGCTCCATGTCGCCACAGCAGACAGCTTGCTGCTTGCACATGTTCTTGATAGGAACGGCGCCACCAATAACAGCAACGGTGATGTCGCTGCACTGGGCAAGGAGACTCTTCAAGACGGTGACGTCGGGACTGAGGCCGTCGCGGTGAGTCAACTGCTCCGTGGTCTCGTCGTTGCAGCAGTGGGCGGTGCTGTGACTGCCGCAGCTATCCTGGCGGGCCACGTTGGTGGGAACGGCGACGGCGAAAGCGGCGAGCGCGAGGATGATAGCCTTGGTGGTGAACATCTTGAAGATTTGTTGGTGGTTTGATTGTAGAGAGAACGAGGAAGTTGGAACGAGTGTGGACGTTGGAAATGAGTGTGGATGTTGGAAGTGAGTGTGGAATTGCTGTTGATGCTGATGGGATGTTCGATTTTAGAGAGCCAGAGCAGGGGATATATATATGTGATGGGAAAGTACAATGCTTAAAGGGGATGGACTAGAAAGCATTGATGGTATTCGGGAAGTCCCGCTCTCATGGAGATTGATCAGCAAGACCACCACACAGCGAGACAGTATCGATTCACTAAGGAATCGATCGACTTCACCGCCCTTCACTCAAGACGAGAGATGGTGTCAATGCTTGAAACAGATCCAACAACGCAGTAGAGTTCACCGCCCTTCAGATCCTCATCTAGAAAAATAACGGGTAAATTGTAGCGACACTAGTTCAGAGTACCGTAGCACTAACCGTGCTGCGTATGCTCTAGCTCCCGATTCGTTCGCTCCATGTGGCAGTCAATCTATACGATAGACACTTACCTACAGCAAACGGCCATATCAGATTTGAGCCATCATTTGGTACAGAACTCTGCGAAGCAACCTTGGTTCATGGTCTCGCGGTGATGCGTTGGTCACGATGTGCGCTAGTCGAGGCGGAACGGCAGATCTACCACACCCTTAGACCTTGGCTGTATGATATTCTTTTTCCCATGAAAAAAGAACTACATTGAGCGAACATGAGCCATATTGGGATCAACGCCAGCAGGTCCCTACAGCGACCCGCGCCGGACGAGCCACCTACCTAGTTACCAAAATATCGTGATCGTCCCAACTTTGACGCGTCACAATCTCACTGTTGAGCATCCCGTTCAGAAAGCAATTGTAGCTACCGCGTCCGTGCGCGGCTTGATTATGCTCGGATGGCGGCATTCGGAAACCAAGAAAAAAGAAAACGGTTGTGCAGCCACCCACGATAGTGCGGTGGGGACAACTAAGAAATATGGGGTAGATATAGCCGAAAGGCCATCGTACCCGGGGATGTCTAGTGCGGGATGTGGAAAAGACTGCGGACTCGTCTCAAGACTGTTCGGAGTCCGGAGACTGAAGCACACACTCATTCTGAATTAACATTCAAACATACCTAATTGCATCGAGCACCTGTTTCGATGGAGAACCACCAAAATACTCCACTACAATAGCTACTGCTACAACTCAGCCCCTTTAACATTCTCATTTCTTCTCTTTCTTGTTAGACTCCCTTTCCCCTTTCCTCTATCCTTCCCACTCGCACCTCACTTCCTTCGCCCATGCTTAGCAATCAGACTTCTACTCTCCCCGCACAGCCAAATATGCGGACCCGACTCCCCATCCTCCAATCCATGCTCGTTGATGATACTCTCAATCTGCTTTGCCCGCCCACGGTTCGCGCTCAGCGTGGTGAGACCGTGTGCCCAACCATACAGAAAAATGGATTGGTTGAGAAGTCCAAGTTCTGAGGCGACGGTCGTAGCTACGGCGGGGAGGCCGGCGATCATGGTATCGATATTGGGTATGACGACGGTGATGGGTAGGGCCAAGTTGGGGGGTGGGACGTAGTCGGATAGTTTGGCCTGGGCACGTGTTAGTATAGGGATCAATGTAGTCTTGAGTTCGGGCGGTATAATGTACCCATTCTTCTACAAGCTTCTCCCTCTCCCACTTCTCGCACTGGCCCTGTCGCAGCAACAAATCCGCTCTCAACTTCTCTGTATCAGTAGCCAACGTCTGCACTATCAAGTTCATCTGGTCCGCCGCTTCACGCGTACACACCATGGCGTGTGCGCCAATCGCAGGATACAAATGCGTTGGCAATAAATGCTCCTGCGCTTCCTCTTCGATCTGCGCCCGCACCTCCCCCGGATACCAATCCAATACCGGACAAGGTTTATGACTGATATCGGAAATGAGGGCGAGTAGAACCGTACAATCAATATTCAGCGTCTCGCTAAGAGCGCGTGAGCGATCGATGAGGAGACGTCGTAGAACGGCGTCAATGGACAGCGCAGGCGGAATTTCGGAGCCACATTGTACTATCGCACCCGTAGCGCGGATCTTGTTGATAATCATATCAATAGCTGGCGTTGTTCCAGCAGAGATACGAGTCAGTACGAAACGCACCTTGGGTGGGCGACCTCGAACGGGGTTTGCACGCGCGGCGCGCGCAAGATCACGGGCGTTGCGGACTACATCGATCTGATCCTCGTCGTCATCATCGTCTTCAGGCGGAGCCGGCATATCGTCGTCTTCATCAGAGTCTGAATCATTGACCCAGCCCAACTTTGCCAGATCGAAGAGAATTCTCTTCTCTGAGACGGTTGATACGCGGACCCACTCTGCGCCTTCTTCGGCGACAATATCGACGAGTGCGGAAGTTTTGTTTTTGACTCCTTGGCTTCCTCCTTTTGCTAGGCTGACGCCTTTTGTTGTTTTTTTGCCTGCAGGGGCTTTGTGCCGGTTCCAGAAGAAGTATTTGCGGAAACTTTGGATGCCGGATGTACGTTTCGCGGCGGCCCATAGTGCTTCGTAGTAGAGGAGGTTTGAAGAGACGATGTAGTGACGGGCTTTTTCTTCGTCCATGTTGGAGACTGCAAGCTTCTTCAAGAAGGCCAGCTCGTTACGCATGTCGTTGCGGAGGTTGCGGTATCTGTTGATGTCAGCTGCGTGAGCATGAACACTGTCCTGATACTCGGGTAGTAGATATTGCGGCTAAGCTTACTGGTTGAGCGGCCAGGGGATCTTCTTCGCAGGCAATTATGAGTAGCATGATGACTGAACGTACTCGACTGGATTGTAGACTTTTCCGAATCTTTGCTTCTCCAGAACTGCCGCAATGTATGTTTCTACCTCGTTGTTGAGATGGTTCCCACGTGCCACTAGTCCCTGAATGGTAACCTCAAGTTCAGCCCTAGGGGTGGGCCTTTTGTCATCCACCTCTTTCTCTTTGTCCAGATTCATGTTACCAAAGTCTTGGGCGACGGAGTCTGCCATGATGTCGCAGATGTATCAAATGCAGGCTGTTTGATGTTCCAAGGTTGTACACCAAAGTGTGCCGTAAAGGGATCACAGGTGAATTTGAGTCCCTGCGAAAAATGTTTGGGCTGCAAGTCAACCGCCGTGGTCGTGGAAGGTTTGGCGGAGCAGATATTCGACCACTCAAACCGCTGTTGCCTGATATGTCAGTCTTTCGCGTCAGCCCCTTTCCCGGATACCTGTCGCGTGGTGCGGTGCCTGAGTACCCAGGTAGGAGTCGCGATTCCAGTCTGGCCCGAAGTTCCTCCGCCCGCGACCCCGCCAAAAGTTGCCCGCCTACCGAACCCACCGACCATCCACAGCCTCACCCTTCAATTACCCCAGACACCACATCCACGATGCCGTACTTCGACACTAGCGCAGAGTGGTACGAGCAATCGTCGCTCCTGCTAAAAGCGCGCCCAACAACCGTATGCCAAGCTCCCCTCCCCACACACACGCACGCGACACAGCCCATCTAACCCTCTGCCCTCGTAGACACGCATCACATCCAAATACTCAGTCCTCAAACCCACCGCCTCCAAGATAAAAAAGCGCCAAAAGTACGAAGAAAAGCGCGCCGCCCGCGCCGCCGACGCTACTGACAACACCCAACGCGCGACCTCACCGCCGCCGCAACCGCAGAACCCCGAGGAAGTCACCGTTTTCTTTACACTCAAGACGTACGATCCAGAGTCCGGCACGTGTCTGCAATATGAAACGAACAAGGGCGCCGAGGTGGGGCGGTTGATCGGCAATCTGGGGAGGTTGGGGAGGCACATGGCGGCGCTGCCGGAGACGGCGGAGGATCTGAGTGTGCCGGCTGGTGGGGAGCGTGCAGCGACACCGCAGGTTGATGAGGGCGGGGATGTGAAGATGGGCGGTGTGCCGGCGGCTGGTACGGGGGCGGGAGGCAAGAAGAAGAAGAAGGGCAAGAAATGAGCGAGGACTCGGGACCATCACACCATGCTGCACGCTACGCGCTGAGCACCACACCTCAAGCGGAGAGACGATCGCGACGCGTATACACTGATCCGACACGGCGGGCGGACACGACGAGATTCACGAGGGCATCGAGTATGATGAGGTGGCTGATAACAGTGCGAGAGTGTATATCGCGCAAACTACCGAACGAAGATACCCAATGTCTTACGCTGCAACATACGCACCTTTCCGTGATCACCATTCCATTGCCGTCGATGCTGACCATGTACAGCGCTGGAGCTAACAATCCGACCCAACCTCAAGGCGCTATTGTTGCGCAAAACGCTTCGCACGCTTCCTCGCCTTCTTGCTTCTTCTTCTCGCTCTCGGTCTTACCAACAAGAACCCACTCTTCCTTATCCTTGGCATCTTGAGCTTCCTCTTCGTCTAGGACTTTCCAGTGCCCTCCGCTGTTAGGACTTGGTTCCTCTACGTGGAGGCCGGCATTATTGGTTTGGTGGAGGAAGTCCTCGAGCAGAGACTTTGCACGGCGCACCGTATTGGTGCCGATATTGGTGGACATTGTGGTACAGCCGTCTGGATTCGGGCTGTGTCAGTCGAGTGAGCAGAAATTGCGGGAGCTGTAGTGAGAGGTGACTGTCGTGAATCTTTGATGGGATCAAGCCTGCAGATGTGGGTGTATGGGACTGACTGGCTGGCTGACAGCATGCAGAAAGTCCTTGTACTTGGTTGTCGCATCCCATTTGGTGGTTGCGCATCAATTAATGCTGCTCAAACGAGATCGTGAATGTCGGAACCATCACTACGAGGCCACCCGCGCAGTGCGCCCAGCCAATGAAATGGCGCTGTACTCTTGATTAAACCATAGTACCCTGTAGGTGGCGATTGCACTCGCATACAAGCACTGAATCACAGCAAGGAAGAAGACTCGAAGACCATATACGCAGACTTACGGTTTCTGATCACGGCGTCCTGTATCCAGGCTGGCTTCATGTTTCCAATGTCGACGCACTCATATGGCGCCTACTCAATGCGGCCTTAGACTTGCACTTCCATTCCCAGCCTCAGAAGAGTGGAAGTGCTGCTGATGGAAGCGCAATCGAAGTCGACTGTGCAAATGAATTTCGAGCCGCGATACTAGGCGGCCATCACCCATTTACTTTGCGAACGAATCTCATCCCTCGGCTGATAATGTCTATTTGGCGGATTAGTTAGGCTGCGGCGCGGCATCACAAGGGGCAGTTGCGATCTCTTAATCATCACGCCTCCTCTAGCATTCTTCACCCTAACAACACATCATAATCGTTGCGTTCTCGTCTTTCCCATATGTTTACCAACTATACTGTCCAGAGCGCAATCAACAGCGACCACTCAAACAATACGATTGCTGACTTTACCTTCTCTGGGAACGCAAGGACGAGACCTGGTTTTACAACACATTCGCAAAGCCGTGCCCAGGCGTGTAGCGTATCCAAAACTTCCATCCTCCCGGTGGGGACCTTTTCGAACGCCTCCCGAACGAGATCGTTGATCTGATCTTCGGTTATGTAGTACCTCATTATAATGACAATCTCCACTTCGAGAAGTGCAAGGAAAGAGCAGCCCACCTCGAAGCCCAAGTTGACGTCCTAGAAGACTTTCTTTCGTTAAGTCTCTCGTCTGCTTATCTATGGTCATTAGCCTTGGATCGTATTCACTGGGGTTACCAGAACAACTGGGCGAGCAAGATGGTTGGCTTTCACTCAAGCCACGAGTATCTGATCAAAATTCCTGAGAAGTGGCGTAACCATGGTATGAAAGATAAGGCATTAATTCGAAGTAATCATGAGATATTTCAGTCAAAGACCTCGTGTGGCGATTGGACATGGAATTACTTCACCTGCGTGCCGCACATTGCATGGCGCTACATCGTCCTTCCTTCTTATGGACGTGGCCCCCTAGCATCCGAGTTGGACAAGGAAACGATGAAGTACCAGATGGAAATGGACTCGGGGGACCTGAAAAATATTGAGCGAGGTCTGAGGCCTATGGATTTGCGTTCCACAGGGCCAAATTGGGTACTCCGCAACCTGACAACCAAACAATACATATGCTCGGATCAATTACACGAGCCGACCTCTGCCATCCCGGAATGGGGGCCACCACCAAAGTCTCAGATGTCACTACTTTCCAGACTGAAGAGCTGCTGCAAAGACCTGATCTGCACATCCATTTTGCTACTAGTCTTCAATCAGCAAAGAAAGGAACAGTATTCGCCATGGCCTATGGATATTTCAAATAAGCCACTCACTCTTGCCAATATTTTCCTCATTCTGATATACAGTAATTCAGATTCACTGCCGTCTTGGGAGGGAACGCACCATCCAGAACGGTACTTTCACGTCGAAGACGGACCCTAGATGGGTTGCGCATTTGACGTTGTCACGCTGGAGGAACATCTGAAGTCTCAGGAAGAACTTCTGGAGTCAGAGGCATGTATGAACTAGGCTTGGGTCAATGTGAGTTGAGACGTAGTCGCTGATATCGCGAATCTGCGATACTGCATTGTTAGGCAGATTGATATGGCTATCTGGAGTCACCGGCTTTATGCGTCGTATGACGACCACGTATACTGGGACGAGTATTATGAGCGAGTCACAAAGACGAGGCAAATACATCTACAGTGGGTCACCACGAGTCCGCCTCGTCCTTGGATCGACGAGAGTATGTATGCGTCGACAGACATTGCGAGCATGTATCCTCCATCTATATAGTCGAAGTCACCAGAACAAATCTTCTTTCTCTTTCACTTTCACTTCAACCCAACTTCAACAACTCAACAATAGCTTCAACCTATTCATCCCTCTACCCACGTATCCTCCAAACCTATTGGGCCCCTCAATCACCACACTCCTATTGTGTCCTCCCGACCACTCTCAACACCTCATCAACTCACAAACTTTCCAGCTATTCTCACCTCAGACACCTACATCATCACCTGCACACCTACTCCACCCTTTTCAAACCTCTCAACAGCCTCCTCGCACCCATATCACCATTACCTCTACCACCCCAAACTAGACGCTGGCGTCTACATCCACACCATAATGCAATCCCACCAATCTCACTACTCCCGCCTATGCATCCACACAATGTCCCGTGTCCGCCGCGCTAGACGGGAATTGGAGCGTATGGCCAATGGCCCACCCGCGATGGGAACTCGTTCACGTCTCGCTGCAAAACCATGTTCGGTGGTCAAAGCAACACCACCACCACCACCACCACCACCACCACCACCAAACGACCTCCCTCCACAAAAGCGAAAATACTCGCTGCTGCAATAAGACTTGGGCGGAAACGTCTCCAATTGAAGAAGATGCTAGGAAGAAAGAAGAGAGGGATGGTGGAAGAAGGGAGAAAAAGGGTGGTTTGGGATGAGAGAAAGGATTAGGGTACTCACAGATATGGGGCCGAAGGGGGAGTTGGGGAGGAGCGGGAGTTGTCAGGTTAGGAAGGTTAATCTGGGGAAGACGGTGGAGGAGATGAGGGTGAGAGCGCTGAGCAGGAGGAGTGTGGGGAGGAGTTTATTGAGGGGGATGCTGTGAACTGAGGGGGGGGGGGGGGGGGGGGAAGATGAGGTCTGCTGGCGGAACTTGTCGACTTGACGATACAGTTTAAGGGGAAAGTGGGAGGTGCGGGTGCCTTGCATGTTTCCTTCGGGGTTTCATTCGGGGAAATGATGGACGCGCTGGTCGCTCCACGTTTCCCTCATACTACTTCACACCACGACCCACGTCCTACAGATTCAGCATCACACTCGCCAACCCCATACCAACACCCCATGCCGCTCCCGCGCTAGCCGTCCTCTTCACCACTCCACCCGTGTACTCCGGCATCCCACTTCCAGCACCAAAGTCATGCTCAAAGCTTCCATTCAGCGCAACAGGACCCTGGACGCTCTGCCCTGTACCAAGCACAGTGATGTTCTTCACAACAACCTCAGTCTCGTAGCCAAACTCACCGCTCATGCTGAACGCGCCGTTGTCATACGAAAACGTTATCGTGGATGTAGTCGGCTGTTCGATGCTGTCGCCGTCGTCGAGGTACAGTGACCCCTCAGCTTGGTTAGTGCTGTTTGGCGCAATCCATAGTACGAAGTCCTCCTTCCTGAGCTCGGTAGTTGTGTTTGCCGACTCAGCGCGAAGAGGCAAGATAGATCCGCCGCGGATATGAAGAGGGATGGTATCGAAACCGATGTCTGTGAGGTTGATCATGGATCCGTTACCCTGGATGCGCTCGCCGGTCCAGTAATCGTAGAAAACTTCGTTGGGCAGGTAAATGGATACATCGGTGGAGTTTTCTTCCAGAACAGGTGACACGAGAATGGCATCGCCGTAGAAGAATTGGTGCTCGATGGCGAAGGTGTTGGCGTCGGTTGGGTAGTGGAACCACATGGGGTTCAGACTGGGTACACCGGTGGTGGTCTGGCGGTGGAAGGCAGTGTAGAAGTAGTCGAGCAGTCTGTAACGTACTGCGATGGCATTCTTGGCTGCGGCCGTGGTCAATGGCCAGCGGTAGTATTCTTGATCGATTGATGTGTCGCCAGCGTGGTTCCGCATGAAGGGGTAGAAAGCACCAAGGGTGGCCCAGCGTGCGCAGAGGGTTTCCGTGGTGTTGCCAGCGAAACCGCAGATGTCGGGGCCAACCATGGGAATCTGGTAGATGGAGTTGAAGTTCAAGATACCGGCGATTGAGAAGCGGTACTGTGCCCACTCAGAGACGTTGTCGCCGAGCCACTTTCCCAAGTACGTGCCAAGGCCGACAAACTTGATGTCTTGTTAGCTGATAAGCGGTATGATAATGTGATAAGAACTTACAGTAGAGCGGGTGATGATCAAAGGACGACGTTCAGGACGGCGCGCAAGCATACTCTTGTGCGAAGCAATGGACATCATTGAGCCCCAGAAGTTATGTGTGTCATAGTGGTACGTGCCATCATAGTTCTGGATATCGGTATCGAGTGTCTTGTTGCTGATCGATCCAGCAGCGTTCGCGATCTGGTACTCCGGATTGATCAAGTCACGACCAGGAAGACCAGGGTGCGTGGCAAGGTCAGCAGTGTTGTTGGAAGCCTGGCGCTCGAAGATGGAGCGCTTGCTGAGAGGGTTACTAGACTGGCGGGATCGCAGAGCGCTGGAGTTGGACCCTGGCTGGAATCCTGCCGGAAAGCCTGGAATCTGACGGCCACCGGCGGAGGTGCGGACTGGTGGGGGCTCAGGCGGGTTCTTGGATTCCTCAGAGTAGGCCTCGGGGTCGAGGCAAGGGTACGGGCAGAAGTTTGCAGGCTCGTTCATGTCGTTCCATAGACCGTCGATGTCAACCCCGGTTGCTGGGTCGAAGAACGACGCGAACTTCTCGTCCCAGTACTGTTGTGTGTTGGGATGGAACCAATCAGGGAAGACGGTGGGGCCTGGCCAGACAGCGCCCTCGAAGAAAGAGCCGTTCGGTCGCTTCTGGAACACATCAAGCGCGGCGCCGTCGTTGTAGCCATCATAGTCGCCACTCCAGACAGCAGAGTTGACCATCACGATGTAGTGCTGTTGGTGCGCATGAAGATAGTCAACGAGCTGGCGGACGAGATCAAGAGGGTAGCGCTCTGGGTCCAGCGTGAACAAGCGGCGGAGCTCCATATAGTCAATATCGGTCCACATGGTCTGGGGAATGTTAGCAATGATGTAGGATAATTTCCGATAATTTGCAACTTACCTCAAGAGGAATGTCAGCAGCGGAGTAGTTGGCGACAACCTCAGCCACTTGCCAGACATCACGGTAGCCGTACTTGCACTGATGAGAGCCAAAGCCCCAGTACGGCATCATAGCAGGAAGGCCGGAGAGAGCAGAGTACTGGGTCGCGACTTCCTTGGGACCAGGACCGGCAAGGAAGTAAAAGTCAAGAACACCACCAAGGGTATTGTACTCAAGGTACTGGCCCTCGGAATCGTCGATCTTGATGTCCATGCCCTCGGAGCTGGCCAAGAAGACACCATGGGTGCCGTTCTCGCCGCGGTGATCAAAGTAGATGGGATGAGCTCCGTAAAGGTTGGAGCCTTCTGGGGTTCCGTAAGCATCTCGGTTCCAGAGAGTACGGGTGTAGTTGGTCGTGTTGAGGTGGAACGGATCAGTCGATTCACCAAGGCCGTATAGGTTGGGAGAAGGAGGCAGAGCGGTCCTCAGACGAAGGAACTGCGACTCGAAGACTAGTGATGCAGCCGACGTATCGAAGAGGGTCTCGTTGGTCTCCTTGCGCGTGATGGCGAACGAGAATGGGCTGTCAGTCCAGGTAAAGGCCAAAGCAGAGTCTTCTGGGCTGACACCCTCGTCGTCGGAAGGACGCGGCCAGACAGACTCTTGGATCTGGAAGACCTGCTCGGCGGCATCGAAGATCTTGACATGGAGTCGGTCGGCTGTAGAGTTTGTTAGCATTGAGACTATGATCAGCAAGATTAGCAAACGTACCAGTCTGGTACTCGACTTCGAGTTTGAGATCAGTCAAGTCGTCACCGTAGACATTGCAAGCGTTGCCTGCGAGGCTGAGGTCCGCAGTAACCCTGGAGCCATCATCTTGAAGGTTGCTAGCGGTATATCCGGGACATGCCTCCAGCGATGAGCTCTGTCGTTGAGCAAGCGAACCCGCAAGTGCAGGTACCGCCGCCCCGAGAGTCAAAAGTCCTCTGGTAATCATGGTGCCTGATGGAGTTGAGAGAGCCAGGACCTTGGTTGGATGCTGATCTATCGAGGCAGTTGCGTCCCTCTTATACTTGAACCCATGCAGCCCGTGTACTAGTTTGCAGCACTACAACAAAGCATGGATCGTGATCTCGGTTCAGACTTACCGTTTACACAGCTAGAGGAGGCGGATATGCACCCAAGACGCGCTCCCCCGCAGTACCGTCATAGAGGAGGTGGCTCTTGCATGGCTTGGCAACGATGCGATGGCCAAAGAAGGAGCGAGGCGGGGTCATTGGTTCCGGAGAGTCATGGTACAAGTGCTTGTTTACCCGGAGGCCTTCCGGTTTGGGGGTTTAAATGGTGAGAGGCGGTAAAGTCTGGGGTAGATGATCAGGTTTGTTTACTCGGGTGTGAAGCGCGATGCAAGCGCGTTGGCGTTGATTCGTTGAATGTCGGGAGTAGGAGATGCCGGCCCGACTTCGCCTACCGATCCGCTCTCCAGCTTCCGCCTGCCAAGAGGATGGCTGGATGTGCGAAGACAAGAGTTTGGTGACATCGAATGAGTGGCTGATTCTAGACGTCAGATCTGGGGACAAGTAATGTCACTGGTAGTCAAGCAGCTCTCCGTTGTCGGGGTCGTTATTTTGTGGTGGCTCGAGCAGTCCTCGGTCGCAGTTTTCGGAATCATGGTCGATGGTATCTTTTGTGGCTATGCTCCTTGGTTGCACAAGGCGCATGTTGAAGCAAAAAGGAGTGTACGATATGAATCGATAGGCCAAAAATATGGGTGATGTTGGACGGACACGACTTGCACGAGATGGAACGTTCACCAAAGAGACCTGAAAACCTACCCAAAGGAGAACATGGTCGTCTTTCGAATCAAGATCCCATGTAAGCGGTCGCTTATACGGTGAGAGCATTTCGATGGTGGACAAAAGGACGTCTTCGTCAACCATCTCGCATCTCGCAGCTGTACTTGACGCGCACGGTCCTAACCACTAGCGCGCTTCCGTTCTTGTAGGGAAAAGTTAACGAACGCGACAACATCAACCACCAACCCTTCAATCCGCCAACCATGCTCTGCGCAATCTCTGGCGAAGCTCCCCGCGAACCCGTTGCCTCGCGCAAATCGGGCAACGTCTTCGAAAAGCGGCTGATCGAAGCGCACATCTCAGAACACCACACGGACCCCGTTACGGGCGAGGACCTCGCGACAGAGGACCTCATCGAGCTCAAGTCGCCCAATGTCGTTACGCCGCGCGCCCCCAGCTTTACGTCGATACCTGCGATGCTGAGCGCCTTCCAGAATGAGTGGGACGCGCTGGTTCTAGAGACGCATACGCTCAAGCAGCACTTGGCGCAAACGAGGCAGGAGCTGAGCACGGCGCTGTATCAGAACGATGCTGCGACGAGGGTGATTGCGCGGATATCGAAAGAGAGGGATGAGGCGCGCGAGGCTCTGTCCAACGTTACCATCAGTGGGGGCGGCCAGGGCGAGGCCATGCAGGTGGACGGCCAGGGCCTGCCTGAAGAGCTCGTAGCCCTTGTGGATGAGACACAGAAAGAGTGAGCACTTCCAATCTACGGTGTTTGTGAACTCGGACTAACATAGACAGACTCTTCGGCACGCGACGAAAGCGACCTGTACCCGCCGACTGGACCTCTGGAGACGCCATTTCCAACTACGACATCGCCAGGACGACCGAATCGCTATACCCCGGCAGCACCAAGATTGCCGTCAACGAGGCGCAGAATGTGCTGTTCGGTGGAGCTGATGGCACTGCGGGCGTCTACTCGATGATCCAGGGCAAGGTCCTAGAAACATTCAACGCAGGCAGCGCAGTCACATCGGTGGCATGGTGGGGAGAGCGCGCGCTCATTGGGACATCGGCAGGCACAGTCAAGGTCTTTTCCAACGGGGACGATGTCGCGCAAATAGCATCACACGCCAGCGCCATTACGTCCATGTCCGTACACCCCAGCGGCAGGATACTCGCAACCGCTGGCGCCGACAAGCAATACGCCATCCACGAACTCACAACCTTCAAGACTGTCTCGCAAGTCTACGTTGAAGCTGAGATTACCTGCGTTTCGTTCCACGTCGACGGCATGCTCTTCTTCATCGGAAGCTCCGATGGTAACATCCGCATTTACGACATCAAGACTGGCGACAAGATGGCTGAACTCGCAACGTCGGCCCCAGTCATTGATCTCAAGTTTTCTGAAAACGGAACTTGGTTCGCTGTCGTACAGGAGAACTCGTCCAGCGTTGCGATCTGGGATATCAGGAAGCAGGCCGCAATTCACACCCTTGAATCTGGCAGCGCGGTCAACAGCGTTAGCTGGGACTACACCGGCCAGTTCTTGGCAATTGGCGGAAACGGCAGTGTCTCCGTGCAGCAGTACACCAAGGCAACGAAGAGCTGGGCTGAGCTCGTCCGCAAGGCTACATCGGCCAAGGACGTTGCCTGGGGTGGCAAGGCCGAGAGTGTTGTTGCGCTGACTACGGAGGGTGGGTTGGCGGTGTTGACAGCGCCTTAGGTAGCGGATTGGTCTGAGGCTACAATCCTTTACTTGTGATAGTCTTCCGTAAGCAGGAAACTCAGCAACTACCTTGAGGGTATCTCATGGTGTTTGAGACAATTAGGAAAGCGCACGAGGTTATGGCAGGCTGAAGAAGATGTCGAAGCTATGCACATGCATTTGAAGAGATTGCTCGCGGATAAAGGGCAATATGGCGTAAATTGGTTTGTAGGATTACTGTAGACGAAGGGGAAAAGCGAGGTGTCTCCGAAAGCATCAATCTGAATATCATCTTTCCCTATGCCAAAAAAACACTACGTCACGATCCATTTCGCATGTGCAAGGACATACAACGCAACAGCATTGGCGGCGGTGAGATGGCAGAAGACAATAGAATCATGTCGAAGAAGATTCGGTGACTGATGCTTGTCTCAGTGTCATGGTGAAGTGAAGGGGACGAGAGATTTGACGTTGGACGGTTTGTCACGTCGCCCAGAATGAATGTACGTGTTCCAGCGCCACCACAGTTTCGCCGAAACGAAGCACCCCGACCGCGGCACCACATGGAGGCCCAACTCGCTCAACCTCACCTCAGCTGCCGTGTCCCGCTGCCACGCCATCCCCATCCCACACACGCCCGCACACGCTCTCTCACATCCGGCATGGAAGGAGAAGGCCTGCCTTTTGGGTACACGCACAGACGACACAAGGTGAGTTGCCGCCGGGCGGTCGTACCAAGAAAGTGAGCGGAGAACAGCGGTTAACAAGGCGTGATGCAGCGCTCACATGCCCAAATGGACGACGAGGAAGCTGGAGCCTCGCCTGTGGGCTGGAGAATCGAAGCGTTCGCCAACAATAACCGTGGAGCTCCATCGTACCTCCTCAACCCCAGACCGGGGCGCCTCGACCACTACCCCGACCCCGGCGGACAAAGTCCAGCTGACGACGACTACGAGACGCGGTATTATTTCGAGCGCCAACCGACACCGAGTTTTGAGGAGACATTGCGATCGCAGGCCCGACCTCCGCCGATTCAACGCGCTGAGGGGAGTGCTGGGGCTGGCCGTGAACATACAGCCCAGTCACATCATCTGCCCCGGGTAGAACACATGGCTTCCTCAGCAGCGAGGCGATTCTCAGGGGACGGCCTGGACTACAGACGGCCTGCTGGGTCAGCAAGGAGCCAAGAAGTTGCTGCGAGTGTGGATTTAACAGGCGATGGTGAGATGGATGAGGATGTAGCTGAGGCTATTGATCTGAGCCAGGACGATGACAACGACGACGGCAACATCATCGACCTCACAGGCGATGAATCGGGCAACGGGGCGAGCCACGATGGTCAGGGTCAGCGGGTGGCATGGGGTGCGACTCGCGAGGGTCAAATTATGTGGCATGCACGCGAAGCTCGGCTGGCGAGGGAGAGACAGGCAGAGCGTGGCAGCTTACAACGAGACGAGAATCGGAGACGTCATGCCCCCCGGTTACCTCGCGGCATGGACATTATCATTGATCTCGACAACGGCGACGAAGAATGGAACGTTGATGTCGACGTTGACATCCACGCAGCAGCAGCACCACAACATCAACCACCCCAACCACAACAGCCCCCACGCCACCATGTCCCTTCCTCGCCAGAAATCGAATTCATATCCTCGCGCACCCTCCCGAGCGGCCCCCGCCGCCCACATCTCCCCGTCCCTCCAACCCGCAACGACGCCCACCCAAACGCCGACCTCCACGGCAATTTCGACGACGACGACGACGCCGCCGCCGCCAACAACTCCGACGAAGACATACAATTCCTCCGCTCTGCCCCCTTACCCGAACACGAACAACGCCGACGCGCAGCAAATGAACAAATGGATAATGTGCTCGATTTATTCGGTACGCTGAATGGTCGATTCACGCATCTACGTGCGCAGGTCGAGAGATTCCATGAGCAGGTTCATCGGACGAGGACGAGGTTTGGTGCCGGTGGGCAGAATGCATGGGAGAGGGAGCCTGTGCCGCCTAGTCGCAGTGCGAGCCGAGGGAGGATGGGCGCGGGCGCTCCACATATTAGGGTTGGTGTTGGTGCATTCATGGCGCCAGTCATGGATTTCGAAATGGTGGGGTTTGAAATTGGGGGTGGGAGGGCGAGGGAACATCCGCCTCCTCCACCGACTTACAATGCGCCGCCGAAAGCGCCGGAGGGTTTTACGAGGAGTCCAGAGGAAGAGGGAGGCAGTCTTGTTTGTCCGAATTGCGAGGAGGAGTTGTGTGTGGGCGGGGATGATGTGAAGAGGCAGGTTTGGATTGTCAAGGGGTGTGGACATGTGAGTTTTTTCCCCTTGTTTTCCTGCATTCATTTGAGAGACGAGTTTCACTGACATTGAATACTAGGTCTACTGCGGCGAGTGTACTGCCAATCGGAGTGCAAAGCGCAGTGCAAAGGGCAAAGAGAGACCGGCGAGTACAAATCCGTTCAAGGTCTGTGTGGTTGAGGGGTGCGATAAGAATGTTAGTAATAAGAAGAGCATGATTCAGGTCTTCTTGTAAAGAGGAGGGAGGAAACACGAAACACAGCTCAGAGGCGAGAGGAGGATAGCCGTCACAACCCTCTTCTCTTGCTTACTGGCTTTCACATCTCGGCTCTGTCATGGTTGGGTGTTTTTGAACGATACCCTTTGCTCACTTTGTCCACCCCAGCGGTGGTATGTTTATCTTATCTTATTCCCATTTTGTTGCATTTTGCATAGCACGAGGAGTTTTTGTATAGCTTATCGGCGTTTATAGGCAGTCTTTTGCTCTTCCTCTCGTACACTCGTAACCATGGTGAAAACAGAGGAATGGAAACGGATTGCGATGGAGGGGCGTGTGATTGGTTTTGCGATGAATGAGATTAACCTCGAACATGACCGTCTTGCAAGTGCTCAGATTGCACCGCTCATCTTACCCAACCTGCATTCGCTTTCCCGTACCTAAGCAATGCCTGTGACCTTCAATTTTCAGTTCTATGCCCTGGACGTCGTGACAAGATTGACGTATGATGATCTCATCCCACATGGCGGCGACCGACATCATCCGCGCCAAGAAAATCAGGGTCTCCCAGGTACGCGAGCCGAGGCGATAGGAAAGAGATGCCAGCTTGCATGCCATCATCGCGCCTCAGGCACACACACACACACCATCCATCGACCTCTCGCCTCATTATCTGAACCTCTTCCATCACGCCATAGCCACCGAATCGCTCACTGCAATTGAGTCCGCACCCACCACGAACAATGTCCGCCAAATCAAAAACAGCAAAGGCCGCCGCGCCAAACGACCAGCGGCCCGCCAAGCAGTCCGGAGTGAAGAACGCATACCTTCTCGCCTATAATGCCGTGTCTGCAGCGCTATGGGCAGGTGTGTTGTTCCAGACGGTAACGATCGGTGGAAACGAAGTGGTGAATGCACAAAAGGCGGGTGCGTTCTTCGGCAAAGACGACTGGTTTACCGCAACGAGACGGGGGTTGGCGAGCGGGAAGGTGTATGGCAGTCTTGAGGGGTACACGAGGACCGTGCAGACGTTGGCAGGGCTGGAGGTGCTGCATAGTTTAGTTGGTGGGTTTACGTTTCCTTGTTCCTTTTCACGACATCAAAAGTGAAGAACGGCCAGCTAATAGTATAACAGGCATTGTCCGCGCACCCCTCCTGACAACCCTCATGCAAGTAGCCTCCCGCTTCCTGCTCGTCCACCTCATCGCATCGCCTCCCGCCTTCCCGCTTTCGACTCGGCATTCGCCTGCCTACGCCACTATGCTGCTCGCGTGGAGCGTCACGGAAGTCATTCGATATTCTTACTTCGTCTTCTCGCTATCTGGTATTGGGGTACCGAAGCTGTGGACTTGGTTGAGATACAACACTTTCTTGGTGCTGTATCCGCTGGGTATTGCCAGTGAGTGCTGGTTGGTATACCAGGCGATTCCGTTGGCGAAGGAGAGGAATGAGCTGTTTGGGTACGCGCTTTGGACTATACTAGCCATCTACGTGCCTGGATCGTATGTTCTGTTTAGCCATATGTTGGCGCAGAGGAGGAAGATTGCGAGGCAGAATAAGAGAGTGTGAGATGGGCGTTGGGACAGCAGGTTGTGGTGGGGCGGAGAAGTGTTGGGCATTTCTCATGTAGTATTTCGTGTACACAATCAAGAAACGGTAGACATGCAGAGCAGCGCATCCTTCCAATGATTACGCACGTTAATACACCTCCTACTCCTTACCCCCCTCTTTCGGCCCCGTCTGCGCATTCCTCTCCCCAACATCCAACGCGACCAAGAATCTCGACACGCAATTATACGCCGCAACCGTAGCCGTAATTTCCACAATCTCCTTTTCACTAAACCCCGCTTCCTTCAGCTTCTCAAACACAGCATCTGGGACACGCACATCTAGTGTCATCGCATCGGTATACGCCAGTACAGCCGATAGCTTGGGACCGAGAACACCATCGAGCGGTTCTCGGGGTGGTGAGTCTAGAACAGCGGTGACTTGGTCTTTGGTGACGTCCGATGCGGAGCCTAGGATAGGCGAGTGAGACTCCCATTCGTACCACGCGCGATTCAGCACGGCGACGCGGCATATGGCTGTTTCGCGGATGGCGATGGGCAGACTGGTTTGCGTGCGGATGGAGCCTAGGAAGGAGTTCCTGTTGTAAACGGTTAGTCATCGTATATGGTTTCCAATGTTCGGAAGGCGTTTGGTACCATCCATCAGCAACTGGAGGAGCATGAAGCAGTGTTCGGTCCAGAGCGATGAGGCCCTTTTCGCCTCGCCGTTGTCTGACGCGCTGCTCGACGGCCTTGTCCTCTTCGGACGTGAAGTTTGGAGGGTCGGGGACGTATGGGAGACGCATTGTAAAAAGTACGGGAAGACGTTGTTTGAATTGTCGTGACTACCCAATGATCACTTATAGTGTTTGTATGATGAGTCAATGGACAGTGGGAAGGGGAGTCAAGCTGGACGCTCGTCACAACATATCCCGAGGTCGGGATGACATCTCGGAATGCATTCCGAACACTGAACATGTCGGGGCGAATCACACGCTCCTTCGCTTACCGCCTATCGATAACGAGACTTTCATCGTCGTTGCCCACTTGGTCTATGACCCATCGCATCTGGCAGTAAACAAAACCTGTAACACTAGCAAGAACGACAAAATATGGCACCCAACTCCAAACTTAACGCGAAGCGCAAGGCGCAGAGAGAAGGCGCAAAACCCGCCAAACCAAAGATCGACAAACGTCCGAGTTCGACCGCGGAAGTGAAAGGACCGGGGATATCGTACATTCCCATTGAACTCCAACAACTCTTGCTGAACATTTTCCGGAACTCATTTGCGGAGAGACTGAGCTCGGATTTTGGACCGCTCTTGCAGGAAGTCAAGGGGCATCTTTACAACCGCGACTTTGCGACTGCGTTTGGGAAGAACGAGTATCTAGAGACGTATGCGGCGAGATGGAGTCCGAGTCGTGCGTTGGGGTATCTGGACTTGATTTGGGAGTGGAAAGATGAGTTGTGGGCGGATGAGGAGGAAGAGGATGAGAACGAGGCAGTGGACAAAGAAGGGGCCAAGTCAAAGAGTCGGAAAGTCGTGTGTCTTGGTGGTGGAGCAGGCGCGGAAATTGTGGCGCTGGGCGGCATGCAGAAATTGATTTCTGACATGAGCTCGGAACGGGAGGGGAGCGAAGTTGCGATGCAGCACGTCGAAGTCGCAGCGATAGACGTCGCCGACTGGAGTGCAGTTGTGGAGGTCCTTGCGAACCAACTCACCACCGCGCCGACACTCAACAAATACGCATCCGCTGCTGCGAAAGCTGCAAACGTCCCACCTCTCAAGCCAGAAGACATCGCCGTAAAGTTCAAGCAGCAAGACGTACTCCAGGCCTCCGCGGAGGAGCTATCCGCTCAACTTGTACACGCAAACATCGTAACACTGCTCTTCACACTGAACGAGCTCTACTCGGCATCCATGCCTTTGACGCAAAAATTTCTTCTCCACTTGACATCAATCCTCCAACCCGGCGCGTTTCTTCTTGTAGTTGACAGCCCCGGAAGCTACTCTTCGGTCACGCTGAACGGCGCTGAGAAGAAATACCCGATGCAGTGGCTCCTTGACCACACACTGTTGGAGCAGGCTACAGAAAATCGAGGAAGTAAAGACGAGATAGTCAGGTGGGAGAAGATCAAAGAAGACGGCAGTAGATGGTACAGATTGGACGAGCGACTGCGCTATCCGATTGAATTGGAGAACATGCGGATGCAGGCTCATCTGTATCGAAAGATATAAAGCTTCGAGATATAATTGACAGATATGTGAAAATTACTACATGATCTTCTACTAAGAGGCTCCGGTTTGGCGATTCCTAACACTCGTATACCACTGTCACCTACTCATACCGAGCTTTGATCATATCGGCTGCTTTCTCAGCAATAGCATACAGCGTCGAAGTCGAGTGACCGCAAATCCGGACTGAACAACAGAAGCATAAACGACGCGAACGTTACTCGTACCATAAACGGTGAGATTGGAGTCGACAACACCGCCAAGCTCGCGCGGCACCATTGCAGCAGTGAAAATTTAATGGAAGTTAGAACCATCTGTAACAGTTCCATTAGTCTCCGGGTCACTTTGGTGATGACGTTGTAAGGAACTTACATGTCGACTTTAGCCACTTCTCCCAGACAGCATCAGACGCATTGACCGGCACTACATCGAGCCCGGGAGTCGTCTCGCCAGAAAGAGCGCCAGAAAGAGCGCCAGAGAAAGGCGCCGGATTGGCAAACTTCCTCGCCATCTTGGCCGTCGCAATCTGCTAATACATGTCGTAGTCCAGCATGAAGTAGTTGGGGTTGATGTTCGCCGGCGCAGAAGCATTGGAAGAGTTGATGTGAATGCTACCACACGAAAAGGGAAGAAGACCCCAGTACTCAATGGTAATGGGACTTGTCCCCGCGGGCGAAACGATGAAATCCGAAATGGGAATCTTGTTCTTGAAGATGAGATCGCATTGCATGCGGAATAGCTTCTCGGTTACGACGCTGTCGATGACGCCGCTAACGTTGGCGGTGCGCTCGGTGTAGTGCTTGAGAGAGCTTGCGATGCTTGCGTTGAAGGCAGCAAGGTCTTGGCCGAATGCACCCTCTACGTTGAAGTAGGCTGCGTAGCCGCCGAGGCTGGTGAAGTTGGTGCTGTTGTTGTTGGTGTAGAACATATCTGTGGTGGTTTAGTCTTGCAGGTTACTATGAGACCTTTTAGTCTTGAGATAAAGATGCAAATTGTTAAGGAAATCACTTACGATGGGTTGCCAACGACAGACCGTTCAAGAAGCAGGGGAGACCTGAGACTACCCGCTGAAAGGATAACTTCACGGTTGGCAATGATCGTGCTTCTCATGCCGTTGGCTCCTACGAAGATAACATTACTTGTGGTTCGTCCGATATCTCCGTTCTTCCACTCTGGATGCCAGATCATGTTCTCCACGAAAGATTCGAGATAGCTGTCAAGATTCGGCCGTTTCGATACCAGCCAGTAGTAGGCTCGTCCAGCATCCTCTTTAAAGTTGTCTGCTTGCTCAATAGTCTTGGGAAAGACTGTCAGACCTCGCATAGATCCTGTGTTAGGTTCTTCGTTGAGGGGAAGATCCAGCACGCCGCACGTCTGTTTGAATGATGACATCACTTCCTCACCCATCATGTTGTTCGTCCAACGAACGGCCAATGGAACGGATGTACCGTGTGGTTTCTGGGTCGTATGAAACACCTCGGAGGAGTTGAGATGTGCTTGGCTGTTGAAAGTACTCGCTCTTCATGTAGTATGGCATTAAGCTCTCCCAGTTTCAGCCTTCGTTACCGATTCGTTGCCAAGCATCAATCTGCGCAGTTTCAGCTCGTAAGTATGTCATCCCTACCACATGCGGATGTTAGTATTGTAGACTGGCTGCAGGGCTGTTGTTGTAGACGAACCGTTGATGTTGCTTGTGCATCCAAGAACCTTGCCTGCACGCAGGACTTGTGACTCATTTCGAGCGCATGTCTGGAGAACGCTCTCATATTGCCAATCGACGGAATTGCCAAAGGAATTGCCATATTCGAATGTATCGGTTATGTTGGGGTTGTACGGCTCAACGCCTCCAGCCTCGATGACTGCAACAGAGACGTTGTAGTCTTTTGAGAGAAGATTGGCAACAACAATACCAGATGTACCGCCATGAACAATGATGTAGTCGTATCGTGGATTGTGTGTTTACGCAGTTTCCGCATTTTCGGACACCGCTATTGCTACCGGTGGTAGCGATAGTGTGGAAAGGGCGGTTTGCGTATTGAACATTTCGAAAAGAATGAGAAATGATGAGCTCTATGACGAGCGATAAGGCGAGGATAAGCGATTTCGAACGCATGTGCGCTCCTATTCATTATAGCTAATGATATGGATTTTCTCCTGGCGTGCAAACACTGTCGCAAAGGAGTGACGCTAACGAAAGTGGACCACTCTGTGCAGTGCGACCTGCGATCATTATCAAGCGTGTTGTAAGCTGACTTGGTTCACAGTAATGATTGAAAGCTCGACTGGGTTTTCTCTTTTCGCTAAGCTGCCGGGTAACTATGGGTTCAGATCAGACTACATCGTTCTGTCGCGGTGCAACAAAACGTGCAGCGACCTGCAAATTAGATGCAATCTCCAATGTCCGATCCCAGCGGACTCTCCCCGTTTCAACATTCTCCTTGATCATCTCTGAGTAAAGATGACGATGGCGTGTTATCCGGTAGATCATATGTTTCGGTAGGTACTCACAGAGCCTGGCGTCCGTGATATCCCTGCGACTCTTCATCAAGTTTTCAGCCTTCGTAAGGATTGGAAATGATGCGCACTGCCACATCGTCAACGGTCCGGACCCACTCCGTAGCCACCTCCGTGATGATGCTTCGTCGCTATCATCGTTTGATGGCAGACAGATTCGCGTAAACCCGGCCGAGTAACTCATGCGCACTAGTATTGCAGATGCTTTATGTCGGAATACACAGCTTGATAGAGGCTGATGTCATTTCAAGCGTCGCACGCATGTCTCCAGTATAATGTCCAGATTGATATCGGATCAATGTCGTTGGCTGGCTTAGTTCCATCACCCACCCCTAACCTCAGTACAACTCCAGCCCCTCCCCCTTTCTCTCCCATTCCCATAGACCTCATCCGGCCTCTTAATCCCCGAATCTACCCTCTCCATCCTCATACTCGAACGCGACAACTCCTTCGTCACGAGTATACTACTCAAACTATGGTGTTCTTGAACGCTGTGTAGACTGATGTTGCTGCTTCCTGGACTCTTTGGTGTCTCCCGAAGACGTGTCTTCTCGTATCTTCGAAGGCAGATGGCGATCAAGGGGACGGCTAGGAGCAGGCAGACGATGGCTATGACGATGCCGATGATGGCGCCGGGGCTGAAGCCATCGGAGCGGGAGCTAGCGTTGGGGATGATGGCGAGTGGGGCTTCGGGTGTGAAGGTGGGAATTGGAGTTGGAGCCATCGTGCTGGGTCGGGAATAGTCGTAAAGAGTAAGTATTGTTGATCTTTAATCTTGTTGACCTTGGCTTGTCGAAGAATCGGGAACGGAGAGAAGTTGAATAAAGAACTTAACAACAATAATATAGCGAGCGTAACGACCCAGTATATGGGATCAAGAAGTACCGAAAACTAGGTTCAAGAACGATAGAAGGATATGCTGGGCTGTCAGATTACAGTAGTGAGAACATGAGGGGGTTTTCATGCACGAATCGCACTATCGCATCAACTATTACCAGCGTCTTGCACCTTCCAGAACGATCAACCCCTACTCCCTTGTCATGCCTATCCCAACCAAATCGTCACCTCTGCTGGCCATATGCAGTTGAGTTGTGCCTAGCGTGGTTTGCAACCCCTCGTTGCGAACTTGGAATTGGCTGCGAGGCAAAGTTAGTGGCGTTAGCCACGGACCAATCATGTTTCATTGCGCTGCGAAAGAGGCGAACGCGTGAATAGAGCCGCATTATGGGCGACGAAGGATTGCGCTGGAGAATGAGGCGATGCGGCGAATGGGATGCGTGAACGATGGAGAGGTAGAGGCGGAATGAGTGAGGCGCGTGTGGACGGACGTGGGATCAGGGTTTCGTTGGACCGGAGGTGCGCGAGGGAACGTTTGCGCCGGTACATGATTTGAGGTAATGGGACGGGATTTGACGAGATGCTGACCGCTTCTTGCGCGTCGAGCATTGATGCCAGGTGTTGTAGGCTCGTTCCTGAGATGCTGTTGTTGTGGTGTTGTGTTCCTGCCCCTTGATCTCAAGCGAGGCCACACGCTGCTCTCATCTGCAGTCGTCGCACTTGCATCCTCGGCAACGAGGTGGGTGAGCCAGGCGACGTCCTCGGGGTCATTCCAAGCACTGAAACTCTATAGGCGTTATTCCGGATAAGTCTGTCGCTTTGATGCTTGGAGGTGCTTCGGAGTGAAGAGGTGTCTGTACTGTGCTGACAGGACCATTGCGCTGCGTCCTTTGACGCGGTACTTACAACAGCAACAGCAGGTGCTCTCGCAGTCAGCAATGCGTCGCTTCTCCTGTTCATATTCATGGACCTCATGACGAGATTGTCACCAGATGCATAGCATTCGCCAGTACTCTTCATCACCAATCCACATTCCACGGCATCGCTGTAGCGCCTCGTTCCACTCGCTTCCCAGTCAGCTCGGTGGATTGCGCATTACCTGAGCAGGCATCTTCCCCTTCGTGAATACGATGGTAACTACTTTGGGGGAGTTAACGAGTGAAAGACAGAGTTTGAGGAAAAGTCGCTCGCAACGAAAAGGATGGACAGATTGCCAGCCCGGGATGCGACAGTTTTGTTCCTCTCGGCGTCGCTGCATTTAGAGAGGGAGATGGAACGAAGAAGGCACTCTTCGTGCTCCTGAAACGTTTGCACTGACGGCTGGTGTCGGGATCACCTCGCCAGCCTAGTAGGCTGTGCTTGTTGAGGGCATCGTGAGCAATGTTGTCAATTGTTGAACGAGACGAAAACGTGATTTCGGCAAATGCGAGTGCGACACCGGGAACGAAGCTCCGTATAGCGTCGTATGCACGGTTGTTGGGCCCGTGCACTTTCCGATATACGACTTGTACCCCAGGCTTGACGTCGCCTTGCGCTGTGCTATGTAATCGGATAAAGCTCATTCGCCAAATGTGCTGGTGAAACAAAAGATCTGGGGCTATTAGATCAACCAACCCAGGATCGCCGCCGGAAGTGCGGATCTTTGTTGCGGAGTTGGTTCTGCGACCCAGCAACGGGTGTTACGCGTACATCGTAAGGACGCGTGTGGATACTAATGTTACTTTTGGAGCTATAGGTCATACAGTTGTCGAGAAGATATAAGAGATGGCATCAGTCGCATCAGGACTATTCCAATATCAGCTTTCACTGCAACTCGACTCACATACACATCTCCGCTCGACGCTCACCACCATTTCCAATTTCATCATGAAACTTACTGCTGTTCTTACCGTCTCGACTGCTACGCTCGCTTCCGCGAGACCTCAATATGGTGCTGCAACTCCAGACCCCCACGCTTGGATGCCTGCCTCTACAAACGATTGTAAGCCTAGATGTCCAGAAATTATAGCACGCTTCAATGCTGACAAGCGTAGTCCGCGGCCCATGCCCAATGCTCAACACTTTAGCCAATCACGGTTTCCTTCCTCGTGATGGCCGCAATTTCACCCAGGCGAACGTCGTCAAGGGTCTAAAAGATGGATTGAACTTCAACAGCTCCCTCGGCGCACTCATGTGGCGACAAGCCATTATCGCCAACCCCGAACCGAACGCTACTTTCTTTACCCTGGAGCAGCTCAATGTTCACAACGTTCTTGAGCACGACGCTAGTCTGTCACGTACCGATGCGGCCTTCGGTAACAATCATGTTTTTAACGAGACCGTGTACAACGCTTCAAGAAACTGGTGGACGGAGGAAATTGTTACCCCAGAAATGCTAGCCAACTCTAAGATCTTCCGTCAGTTGGAGAGCCGAGCGACGAACCCGAACTACACTTTCACCGCTTCGACTGAAGAGTTCAGTCTCGGTGAAGTATCGGCACCTATCGTCGCCTTTGGCTCTTTCGAAGATGGTACTGTCAACCGCACGTTGATGGAGTACTTCTTTGGTGAGTCTATTGGAATCACAGGATCGTGTACGGTGCAGCGTGAGATCAGAAGCTAACGACAGAGTAGAGAACGAGCGCCTTCCTTTTGAGTTGGGCTGGACAAAGAAGACAAACGAGGTCACTCTTATGAACATCATAAACACTACGGCCATCATCCGCAACGCGACTAGCCTGCTTACTGGTGGCGAGACTGCCGAAGACTCTCCCCATGGTAAACGCGATCTTCATGGTGGGTTGTTTTAAAGGAGAAATGAGACCCCGTGCGCCTCGAAAAACCTGCACGAAGCAGTGTGCGCAAAATCATTCGACATGCACGTGCTGCCCTTGTCTTTCTCTAACAGCAAGTGTTCATATAACAATTTCACAGTCACATCTCTATGCAGAGCAACGTTCTTGTCCGTATTGCGTGACTTCCGAGATATGATTGGTCGTCAAGAGCCTGACAGCAGGTAAACAAACGTTCAGTCCATCTCAATGTTGTCCGGTGGGAGCCGCAACTAGACCGTGGCGTGACGGCTACCACACAAAGTGAAATATCACGTTTGCTGAGGTGTACTAGCCATACTCAGAATGAATCATGCTTTCTGCATGAAGCTGAACAATGGCTAACCAAGCAATATTTGGGCGCTCACTACACTTGATTGTTCCCTACACGTGTTTGTGGTTGAGCCACTTCACAAAGCATATAGCATCGAGTTCTTATCAAAACTATTAATCATGATTACCCTTCAGATAACAGAAGTGTCTCGTCAACAACCAGATCGCAGCCTGTGGATACATCCACCCCATGCTCATCGCCCTCCCTGGCGTGCGGAGCTCGATTCTGGATGTTGACGACAGCCTCGAACAACGTGCGATGTCAAATGAGGCTTATGCAGCGCCACAGGCATGATAGACAGCCTCCACGAACATGAAGATTGGAGTCAGCCCTGGGGTGCGCAAGCCCAGTGGCTTCTTTCTGACCAGTGTTGGGTTCAAACCATGCTGCATCGCCAGCTCTTGATGCGCAATCATCGCTTAGATGAGCGTCTTCTCCGACACATGGCGATGTGCCAGCGTTCCGACAAGGTTGGCCAAACGAAGGGCCTTAACCGTGAAGCTGGGATCAGCCGCACAGCAGCACTCCATCAGAAGCGTCATCTAACTCGGTGTACCACGGCTCTCCAGTGTTTGCCGTCAGCGACACAGATGTGGTTGAGTACTTACTTTCGCCCCCCGAGACTCCTCCAAAGCAGCACAAGCGATCACCGGTCAACGTCCAGCATTACTGAGACCTCCAAGAACCTCATACCTGACCAATCGTTCATCTACCTTATCAGTTGTCACAAAGTGCTCAGCCTACCATCACATATCGATGCGATACTTGTCGACGTGCAGTTCAGGGCATATGAGCGAAATTGTTGCGCAAGCTTTGATCTGAAGCGATGGAAGAGATGGAGACAGGAAGAGAAAACGAATGCGAAGCGTGTGGCTTTTGGTTGGTGGCGTTTGAACTTTAATGAAAATGGGGTGTGGAAGAAAGAGAGTGGAGTGTCCGAGGAAGAGGTCGCAACTTGGAGGGCGAACCAACAAGGGGACTCGTCGCCTGACCCTGAGAATACGGAATCAGGGTGCCAGGTTTTCGAGGCTGGACCTAAACAACGTCGTGTTCGTGGTAGGCATCATGGATGGATGCTGTCCAATCGGCAAATTTGGCGCGTTTCGGCCTGCCGCGACTACCGCCAGTCAGTCTCTTCATTACTGAAGACCATTAACATCAGCTCACCACTACACACACCATCACCTATGCAGGACTTGACATTGCGCAATATCGGCGCCGACGTTAATGTACCTGCTATAAACCGTTACCTGGAAGTCTAGATCCTCGGTCAGTATTGTTCCGGTGCATCGTCCGGGGCCATAGGAATCGATTCGATCATGGTAAAAACCTCCGCCCGCTTGGCGATGTTTTGAAACCGCATCCATGCAATCCATCAATCATGCCCACTTCCACGCACACCACACGTGTGATATGAATAATTACCGCAGGCGATATGTGGAGTACAGCCAGTCTTGCGCGTTGAGGATGTAGGCGTCGCCTGTTCTAGCCTGGCGCTTGTGTGAAGGGCGAAGAGTCGGAATTTTAAGGCATTGGTGGACCTTCGACACCAGCGCTTTCTCATCTATTATGTCTTGGCAACTGACACGAAAGATACAGCGTTCATGACAGGCGACAGAATGGTTGATACGCGACATGTCATGGTGCAAGTGGCGATGATGGTGGTGGTATATATGGTACCTAGTACTTCCAGTTGTGGAGAGATAGTCCCACTCTGACCTGCAAGAACACACTTTCACCCATCCTGACTATCAACACCATTTTCAATATGCGATCTCTTACTTTCGTCGCTGCTGTTGCGGCGTTATCTACTGCCAACGCGAAAGACATCTACGTGTCACCATCAGGCACCGGGACAGGAACCTCTACCGCACCTTTTGGTTCAATCCAGTCTGCTGTCAACGCTGCCGTGGCTGGAGATGTGATCCTCCTGCGCGCCGGTACATACAAGCCCACAACCAACATTCAGATCACCAAGAGTGGTACCAGGATTCAACCCATCACTCTCCGTTCTTTTGGGAAGGAAAAGGTCATCATCGACGGCGAGGGCATGCCCGGAACGCCATACGCTTTGGACGCGTCCCTACCGAACAAGGAGCGTGGTGCTTTCCATATCGAGAAGGCGAACTACTGGAAGTTCTACAACCTTGAGTAAGTCCATGTGAATACGTGCATTGTCTCCAACAAATACTAACCCACGCCCGGGACGCCTCGCACAACCACTATGAGCTGCTTATCACCCACGACAACTACGAGACCGGCTTCCAGCTCCAAGGCGTATCCTCCAACAACACCGTCCTGTACCTCGACTCTTACCGCAACCGCGACCCACGCAAGAACGGCGAGTCTGCCGACGGCTTCGCATGCAAGGAAGGCTCAGGGGAGGGCAACGTTCTGCGTAACGCGCGCCTATGGGATAACGTCGACGACGGTCTCGACCTCTTCATGTTCGGCTCGTCCGTCACACTCGAGGAGGTCTACGCATGGGGTAACGGCTTCAACCGCTGGGGCTTCAGCTCTTTCCAGGGAGACGGCAATGGTTTCAAGCTTGGTATCACGGATAACCCGCCTGCCAACCACATTGTGCGCAACAGCATGGCGTTCGCAAACGCAAAGAAGGGTTTCATCGATAACGGTAACCCGGGTAGCTTGACGTTTGAGCGCAACACCGCGTGGAACAACGGTGATGTGGGCTTCAACCTCAGGAGCTCCAGCTCGACAATGAAGAACAACATCGCTGTGGCGAATGTTGGTTCTTCACAAATAAGCTTGACTGCATCTGGTATCAAGGCAACCGGTAACTCGTGGCAGTCGGGTAGCTGGTCGAACTCGAGCTTCACGAGCGTCGATCCATCTACGCTAAAGGAGACGCGTGGTGCTGATGGTAGAGTGCCTGGAAGCGACTTCTTGGTGCCAAAGAATGGTGCTGCTATTGGTGCGACTACGCGATCTGACGTTTGATTTTTATATACAGTCCAGATAGTAGGAGTGGTATGGGTATAGTCCTCTATTCTTGTAAATATTCCGTGGCACACGCCTGTACATACTGTAGTGTGCTGTTTATACCATATATTTTCTCGCATGCGCTCGAGATGACATCCCCATTTTCCTCATAAAACATAGACAGCGACTTGTACGAATGACTTTCGGGCGAGTGGTTTTCTCTCATGATATTTTGATAGGGCAGCCACGCTTGAACAAGTCTTTGGCTAGTGAATATCCACTCTTTTAACTTGCCGATGGTTCGATGTACGTAGTCAGCGAGTATCTCACGTGCAGTTCGTATATATAATTCATCTACTTTCTTTAAGCAGACGCATGATCGGTCGAATGTGCAATGATTTGCCTACATTCTGGCTTTACTTTAGTTATTTTGCGGGGAAGTAGAGGATACACTTTATAGGGCGCGGGAGGGTTATTTGGTCTCCCTACGACTCATACCCAGCCATATTTGTACATCTGCCAAGCCGGCATTTCGTGCCATGGATGTGACGCAATGCTTCCTCGGTGATATATCCTTCACTGTTGTTCTGCAAGCAATTTCGATCCTTGCAGAAGTCGCTACAGTAGCACGGTTACCGCTGCGGGTCCACGACTGCTTTACATCGGAGCGTTTGATGAAAAGGGGTGATCTTTACCTGCTTTGCAGGGCGTCATTTTGTGACAGACGGACCGAAGAAGATATGACTCGGTGGAGATATACCTGTGATGGAAGAATGCGATTGACAGCACCTCAGCCAGGCTTCCACTCGGCTCGACCATTCCGATACTGCCACTAACCCCGATAACGTGTGTAACCAGTGCGATCTGCCATTTTCAGGCTTATCAGAGTGAAAGATGAATGAGGCCTCCAGGCACTTTCGGCCCGAAAACTTGACCAGCTGAAGCGACGTCGGCTCTCCTTCGGCGCTGCAACGAAGCAGAGGAGCGCGTCAAGCGCTTCTTGCATCCACGCGTCCCCCAACATCAAGGAGATACTAGCACATGTTTGAGCATGCGTTCGCCAGCATGCTCGGCAATGGAGCACTGTCGCAACCAGACCGACTTTCCTCTGTCCTGTGGCTTCCTTGGTTATCTTTGGTGTTTTTCGCTGTATTAGACGCCGCAACATACTACATTCTCTTGCGGTGCGGTGAGCGCGTAGATCTCGACGCGGAAGCCGCAGTAGCATGACTGCTGCGAGTTCCTCCGAATCCAAGGATGTTGGGGCGAGGGTCATTGCGCCATGCCCATGCGTCCTAGCGCCGTTTAAGCAAGTGTAGGGGTCCCAGCGAGGCGAAACAGCAAGGAACACCAATCAACGCACATGCAATACTACAACCACCGAATAGAGCCCGATAGAAGCCCAACCCGCACAACCATTCCCGCTGGTACGCAAGATTACCGACGGAATCGTGGATTTCACGAGAATAGTGACGAGTACGCAACGCTCATCGTTAATAAAAACAACTGTTACGAAACAGCGGCAAGTGGGCAAACCGCCGCTTGAGAATCGTACTCTCTGCATTCTACCAATAATTAATGCCAGTTTGCGCGAGCGAACCGTTGCGTTCGCCTGCTATTGCGGGAGGAACCGGATAACAGAAGCCTCAGCAGTTCCTTGAGCTCATGGCTCATAAAGTTGGAGTCCTGCCGCCTCGGTGTTAGTGCCCAGCGAGTGAACGCAGGTACAGCGCGCCACGGCACTAGGTATCAGGCACTAACAGGCAGTATGGGATTTTAATATGCTGTAGCCGGTGCAGCTACAGTCGCGGGAGCAGCAGAATCGCCCTGGCACCCAGGATTTCCGAACGTAGCAGCTGCGCTTCCCCGCAAACACAGCTGTAACATAGTTCGTGCCACGACAGGCAAGGGTCAAGTCGCCTCACCTACCGATCCCGCAGCCACCGAACTAACTATGCTAAGCTAGCGAAGAGCGGGGTTGGAATTGTGTTAGCTGACCTCGGGACCGCCCTGCATCACTGAGCCAAGAACGCCTGCCGCGACTTTGCATCTCGGCGCTAGAAAATTGAGAACGTGCGAACAGTTAACGACATGGTCATCGACCCGAAGCCGAACAACGTATATCGTCTTGGAGTGTACACCTGTTTTGAATGGAGGACAGACGAAGCAGCTGTTGATACATGGCAACGCTCGTATACACACAAGGCGCGCGGTGCGCCAGTTCTTCCGTGAGCAATTCATCGATACGATCAACTGGCCGCGGGCAGGCTTGTCGACAATCAAACCAGGCTTAAGTTACTATCTGTGTTTGCAAGTCGCTGCAGCAGGCTCGTGCCGCATCTACCTCGGAAGCAAGCCGCCTATCGGTCCGCTGGACATTTGACAAGTTCGCTTGCCAGCTGACTCGCTACATCCAGAACCAATGAAGTATCCATCATGAAATCAGTAGAAGCGCATGTTCAACTTGCATTCGTAGTTCAATCACTACAGCTAAGCGGAGTAAGAGTTGAGTGCCTCTTTTCTAGCACTGAGAAAAGTGGGCGTGCAGCATGTCAGCTAGGCGAACCAAGCGTCTCATTGCGCCAATGTGGCATCGCCTGACCGCCTGTAGGCATGCCCAAGGACGAAATACGAGGATGGTGGCACTCCAGAACACCAAAGAATATACGATCATCCCTAAGTATTTGCCAAGTTACAAGGTGGTGGAGTTTCGGGATATGATGTTGATGCCGCGGTCGGAATTTTTGACATGGGCCCGCTTCTGTACCCCTGACAACAGATCAAAGTTTAATCGCTGTAGGGGCTCACCCAGTAGCGCATGGCCACTTATGTCTCAGAATACATCTTGGCTGGGTACCCCAGGGTTCGCAACCTAGGATTTTCATACGGCACGGCCACGGCTACCATCCCAAACGGCAAAACAGCCTCGATCCCATGCAGTGCTAGCTCCAGCCATCTTCACATGGGGCTCAAGGCCTTTTCCCATCTCCTTCCTTCTCCACTACAAGAGTCGCGCCTCAACCCCTTCTCAGAGGATCATTCCCTATTATTGTATCTTATCTTTCTTTACCAGCGAGCATCCTTCTATAATTTCAACCTTCCTCAAAAGTTTGTTCGTCAAAGTCATCGTCGCAGCCGTTTTGACCGATCTTTTTGCTCCCCGACCACTCTTAATGCGACGCCAATAGGCGACTACGACCGTGACAATGGGTTTCACGCCGGACGCTGGCGTGATGAGCGCTATGATCATCACGTTCTCTGTCGCCACGATTCTCCTTGTCTGCCGTTTAGTATCTCGAAAGATTACACATGTGGCGCTGTGGTTAGATGATTACTTTGCTATAGTTTCTTGGGTAGCATCCGCTCTCTACTGTGGTTTTGCATTATACTGTAAGTTGATGATTACTCAAGGGTTTCGGGAACTTCCCCAGAGCCGCAAGGTACCAACAAACTAACTCTTTTTCAACAGGGACTCTTGTAATGGGTCTCGGCTATGTCAAAAAGGATATTCCCTACCCCGCGGAAGATGTCGACGAATACGCTAGGTTCGGACTTTTCATGGCCGAGTTTCTATACGCATGGTCGCTCGGAATGTCTAAGCTGGCTATCCTTTGCTTCTATTGGCGCCTATTCAGTGTCTCCAATATCCGGCCGGGAATATACATCCTCGGGGCATGTACCATAATCTGGCTCA
Organism: Alternaria panax; assembly: GCA_019702505.1. NCBI lineage: Eukaryota > Fungi > Ascomycota > Dothideomycetes > Pleosporales > Pleosporaceae > Alternaria > Alternaria panax. The sequence continues at coordinate 4,126,218 of JAANER010000004.1, forward strand.
CCATTCGAACGTTCATGACCATCTTCCATTGTGTGCCAACTCAAGCCTACTGGAACTTCAACATTCCCAACGCCGTGTGCCGCATCGACCCTGGCAAGTTTATGTTTGGCACGACTTTGGTGCATCTCTTACTTGAAATCTCCGTCCTGTTGTTGCCTGTATTCCAGGTAGCAAGTCTCAAGCTTCGTCCGGGTCAAAAATTTGCGGTTGTCTCTATGTTCATGTTTGGTATCTTGTACGTCTTTCCCCGTGCCTATCTTTCTCTCCTCGCGCTATCTTGGTAGGTGATCGACTGACTCCTTCTTGTAGTGTTTGTGCCGCGTCAGTGGTAGTACTTATCGTCGCAATCAACCTGGACAGCAAGACGACAGAGATGTCAAGGGATGTCAGAGGAGTTGTCATCTGGGCGGGAACGGAATCCTACCTAGCCATCATCTCTTGTGAGTAACTCACTGGTCCGATTTGACAAGCGTTTTGGATTCGATGCTAACTTCTTCTTCCAAAGCTTGTCTCCCTATCACAAGACCCATCTTCCGCAAATTCTTCTCCGGCTCAATACTTGGCTCCAAATCCAACTCAACTGGTCCGAACCCTCTTAGCGGTTGCAGCGGCAAGGGCATCAAACTTCGTAATACCTCCCGGACGAAGGAGCTCGATGATAACAGCTCGGAGCGACAGCTGGCTCAGCACGAGGATGAACAGTCTGGTCATGGCGAGACGTACTATGAATCCTACGCGGAGCGCGGCGGATACACCAATACTGTGATCACTCGCGATGACAAGGCCCCTCACAGCAACACTGACGCCTCGAGGACATATGGAATCCAAGTTAAGAATGAGACTAATGTGCGTTATGACTCTATTTGAATGAAAAGTATTGGACTGTTAAAGTTGGTCTCATCGGGTAATCTTTCGTTGCATCGCCGTCAGCGTACGTAGCTTGTTATGCAACCGAGTCTTTCTCTGCTTTTTGCTCTTCTCCGTGCCATATCCTTTGAAACAACGGCTTGTTGTCTGCGAGTCTAAGCGCACGTAGTTTGCCGGCTAAGTCGCTTTCATTTGCAGCATTGATACGATATGACAGCCATTTTCTGTTAATCAACAAAGAAACATCGCTCCAGGTGAGGTTTTCGTTCCCTTCCTACCCACGCCCTTCCGTTCTAGTCGGATACCTTTCTAAACGACCCTGCGCCCGAGGCCGACAGCGAGTGAAGACAATCGTGCAACGCATGCCTTTTGTTTTTGCACGTTGACAGCAGGCAGCCAGGAAGACTAGCCATCCAGCCTTCCATTCAGGGAGAGGAAACTCGATGCGGTTGGACTTAAGGCGTGGGAATGAATCGTTGCGTCGCTCTACAACACGCTGGAGGACAGGCAATAGGAGAGAAGGGATGAACTCTGCTCTAGGTTCTGGAAGGTCATGTCCGCGCCAATGCCACGCTTGTGGGTGCCACAGCTCCTCTGAGGTCTGCGATAGGGGTTTCCAAAGTATTTCAGCCGATCTCGATATCGCCATCTCGCCTTCGAGGTGAACGCCCGAAAATGCCAAAATATATACCGGAGCTAATTTGAGACGCCTAAGCGATTTGAAGGAGTTAAAAGAGATGTCATAAGGATTTTCCGGCATCCAATTGTGCGAGGATTGGTAGTCGTCAATATTTTTAGAGCCCCCTCCCTGGTAACCGACCTCTAGTGTCTCAAGAGTGTCCTGATGTTGTCCTAGAGCTCGTATGATTCTAGAGTAGTCTACTTGTGGCCAATAAATAGGACTTGCCATCTCGTACAAGTTTCTTTGAACTTTCCTGTTATAATTGCCTCCCAAAGCTGACGTAAATTCGCTGCGTGAAGACTGCATGCTCTGAGCTGCATCTGTTCGACGGCGCGACTGCGAGGTACCAGCAAAGCGGACCGATCGTCTTGTCTATTAGCCCAATAGCCCATGAATCTTATGGGGGGAATGGAGCGTAAGTTAGGTGGTTCGAACAGAATCGGAAGGTACATCATATGGTCATACAGAAACTGCTTGATGAAAAGGTCAATTGGCTTCGTGAAGACGACAGTTGGATCAAGGTGTTGTGGTGCTACTAGCAAGGTTGGTGGAATCAGATGAAATGGCTTGAGACATTTGCTAGCACGTTCGAGCATCGTGAGGAAGGCGTTTTGATCGTTGCAGTCATCACAGACCAGATCCAATGATTGGATGTTTGGAAGATTAGCGATGAGCAACGCGACCCCCACGTTGGCATCATCGGGTGATATGATGCTTTCGTACAGCTCTTCAGCCTCCTTGCCGTCCAATGCGTAGTCATGACACTTGCTTCTTACTAGATGCTCCGTTTCTGACGATCCGGAGTACGGCCATGGTCGTGTCCTTGACGGATCGGGGCGGGGGTTCCCGCGCCGGCCCCAGCCATCCGGAAGCGTGAAAGATTTTACTAGCGCGACTCTAGCTGACGGCGCGAAGATTTGATAGGCAAATAGGAGGTGCACCGGGTGAATACTACCACTACGCATGCGCCAGCCCAGTTTGATTTCTGCGTGCGAATATATCGTTTGATCAAAGTCGCAGTAGACTTCAACGTGTGCGGAGAGTCAGGGAATGGCGATGTGATGGAGCTGCTTCGACACAAGACATAGACTAGCTAGCGTAGTTCGGGTACAGAAGCTCGCGATTGTATCGATGAGCTCTTTAGAAGTTGTGTGGAACGGGTGCTGCATCGCGGGCAGGGATGGTGGTGAGAGGGGGAAGTCTCAGAATCACCTCGACTTTTATCGATAACGTAGGCTTGACGGGTTAACGCGCCAACGCGGCGCAGCAGCAGCGACAGCAAGGGTCTAGCGTAACCCGTAAGCAACAACCTACTTCATGTCGCTCACCATGCGCATCCACACACATCGCTCATCGCGTCATGTCTGATGAGAATGCAGCTAGCTGGCCACCATCGATCGGCCTAACAACCAAGATCGTCCCGCGAAAGGACGCCGTCTTCCAGATCTCCCATGCCACGACCGTACACGCGCCGGCACCGCATGTGTTCGACACGCTTCTCCACGCGGCGAACTACCCGGCATGGAACACGTGGGTCCCACGGGTGGATATCCTGTCCCAACAAACATCTGCCGGGCGCATAGAAGACCAGAGTGTTGAAGACCTCAGCCGCATGAGCATCGGCTGCACGATGCAGTTTGATGTCGTCATGAATGCGGATAAATCGAACGACATCACCAAAACCCAGCTAAAAGTTGTGGATATTAGCACGCCCGATTCGTCGACGTCGTACATCTCTCAAGAACTCCTCGCGGATCCGACATTCACAGCCGATCTTACGAAGGTATACAGGGTCAGTTGGACGGGAAACGGTGGTATGTATGGGCTTGCTCCTAAGCTGGAGCGGTTTCACGAGGTCATCGTCATAGGCGAGAATGAGTGCGAAATTAGGTCCTGGGAGATCATGAGCGGCATGCTGTCAAGGGTCGTCAAGTTGATGTACGAGGACACGTTGAAGGTCAAGGTTGGTCTATGGTGCGAGGATCTGAAGAAGTACTGCGAGAAGATACACAACGAGGGGACGGGAAGTTGTGGAGCTTACATGGTGTCGTAATACGCCTGACGAGATGTCGCCCTAAATCCCATAATAAACCTCGCTCATTGCGAAACTCGAATGAATTTACTGTCGTGCAGCTAGGGACCCAAAGATAGTCGCAGCATCCTAGTTTGCCAGGCTGGGAGTGCGAGAGATGATATATACGTCTTCCTCGACTACGGGATACAACTAATCGGAGGGCGGCTACTCTGTAGGCATTAGGATCATAATGGCTTTGATCTTTGCTCACTAGTTGCCGTGACGTGAATGCGTCGCCGTCAGTTTGCAACGTCGCGAAGTCCACGTAACGTCGTGCAGACCCAAGACGAGCGCTGCAGGCTCCTTGTTCGATCATGCCGCATTCAGAAAGTGCGGAAGGCAAAGCTGGGACTGATAGAACCCATAGATAAACATCATTGCGATCGTCGCACCGTTCCCTAACGCATCATGGGATTTCCACGCAGCGATTTGCCACAATATCGCCTCCGCTGAGTCGCATCCAATCTGCTCACTCTGACGGAGTGCTTGCCATTGATGGACCAGAAAAGTCTCGGTATGGCGCGCACTCGTGCTAAAGCTTCGGTTTGATGAAGATTGGGTCGAGATGAGCGATGACAGCCGCACAAGCTCTCGGACTGGACCAGACTACACGATCATCTCCATGTGCACAGCTCCTCTGTTCCCTAGATAATGTCGCAAATTAGGAATGACGCTCTGAAATTGTGGTTGGAATGGAAAGACTCACTGAAGAAAGAGCCGAACGCCATGTTCTCGATCGCTTCGTGCGCTCCGCAAGTTGCATCTCTCGTTGATTTTTGGGCTAATCAACATCGACCACAGCATGGAGATGGCACGAAGTAGCGCAACACCACAATACTTCCAATACTCAGAATTGTGATACACGACGTTTTTACCAGGTGCACTCCACCGGTCGTGAATGAAGGTCATATTAGCCGGTCGCCGCGCCGAAAGCGTACGATTTTAGGCGTTCAAAGTCATGCTAGGAAACTCGCGCGCCCGATCTTGAGGCCCCCCAACCGTTTTCACGAGAATCTGATCGCGACGTCATCTGTCGGCAATTGAAGCGGCTTCGGGGCCCACGCCAACCACCTAGTCAGGCTAGACTCCTTCCCCAGAAAACCTCGACTCATGTTACGTCACGACTCGCGACACTTCAATTCGGAGACAGGCAGCCGCTTTCCGCGCTCGCAGTCATGCGAAACGAACCCCCAATACCGCATGTGACTATGTGCGGCGCACGACCGTAGGAGCTTCAGAAAGCTTCAGCGGAAGTTTGATGATCTCGGCGCAAGGCTTGCGGTGCTTGGTGTGGGCAAGCTTCAAGCAAGTGCACCAGCGTCTGTGCATATCGGCGGGTTACCGCGTCCAGTAACCCAAATATCGCCAAACCACGGTCGCGCAAGATTCTGCAGCCGCTAACAAGCTTCAAGGCTTCATATCCTGAGAGATCCACACGATTATGGTCAGGACTGGAGAGGCTTCCGCATCCCAAGCAGAAATGACGGGCCGCTGCTATGTCTTGGGGCCCCATGGAAGCTAACGTCCCCGCAGAGTCGAGCAACCACGCGCCCAGGCCACGATGTAACTCGGATAAGCTCACGGCATGATGCTATAAAGGCACCTGGTACCTTAAGCGACATGCGATGTTCGCGCCTGCGTCTTTCCATCCCAACGAAGCCTCGACACGCATCGTTTCGCGATACTACACATCCAATCAAGGGCCCAACGTCGTGCGAAGCCATCACCGACCATGGACCAGATCTCAAAGTACAATGTCGTTCATCGATATGAGAAGCGCAGCCTACTCATTGCGCATGTATTTCCGTACGGTACGTCTAAGACCGCGCTGACCGTGTCACCAGGATCAATTGCATCGCTGGACTCTCGATCTTATTCTTTGGTTACGACCAGGGAATGATGGGAGGCGTAAACACCGCTTACGACTACTACACGCTCATGGGCTTTGGTCACAAAGGCGCAGATGGCGGGCCAGTCGTGGACGATACTTTGCTGCAGGGCGGCATCGTCTCGGTATACTATCTTGGGACGCTGGTGGGATGCTTGGTCGGAGGCTCCATTGGCGATCGCTTCGGCCGCATCAAGACAATCTTCGTCGGAGCCGCTGTCGCGACAGTCGGGGCTTGCTTGCAATGCTCAGCCATGAATCACGAATGGATGATTTGCGCGCGCCTCGTCAATGGCTGGGGAACCGGCATCCTCAACTCGATCATTCCTGTCTGGGCCACAGAGACGGCGGAGCACACGTCGCGCGGACAGTTCATCGCCATCGAGTTTACACTCAATATTCTCGGTGTCGTCATCGCATACTGGCTTGAGTACGCATGCTCCTTCTACGGCGACGGCACTTCCTCATTCATCTGGCGCTTCCCCATCGCGTTCCAGATTCCCATGCTCATGATCCTCATGGCTGCCGTCATGTTCTTTCCGGAGTCGCCGCGTTGGCTTGTGAAGGTCGGACGCGAAGCAGAGGGACGGTACGTGCTGGGCCGGCTTCGAGGCGATGCCGGCGAGAACAGGGTGAGAGCGGAGACTGAGTTCCAAGAGATCGTGGCCTCTTGCGAGCTTGAGCGCTCGAACTTCCGCAAGCAAAGCTACTTGCACATGCTGTTTGGCGTCGGGTCTGGCAAGCTACACACCGGTCGTCGCGTTCAGCTCGTGGTATGGCTCCAGATCATGCAGGAATGGGTCGGTATCGCTGGTGTCACTATCTACGCGCCGACCATCTTTGGTATCGCAGGTATGAGCCCAGCGAAGCGACAATGGATATCAGGTCTCAACAACATCTTCTATATGTTCGCGACACTCATCTGCGTCTTCACGCTTGACCGCATTGGCCGCCGATGGACTTGTTACTGGGGTTCCGCAGGCCAGGGTATTGCGATGGCGCTTGCTGGAGGGTTCTCATACTTGGGTCAGGAAGCAACGAAACGCGGTGATTCTAGCGCGGCATCATCGTACGGAAACGCAGCAGTATCCATGGTCTTCATCTTCACGGCCATCTTCGGCGCGACATGGCTCACAGTCCCATGGCTCTACCCCGCCGAGATCTTCCCGCTCGAAGTGCGCGCAAAGGGCAATGCCTGGGGCGTCGTCGGCTGGTCCATTGGTAACGGCTGGCTCACGCTCCTCTGCCCGATCATGTTCGACTCGCTTGGTGAGAAGACGCTGTACATCTTCGCTGCATGTAACGCGATCACGATCCCGATGGTTTGGGCGCTGTACCCCGAGACAAATCAGCGCACGCTCGAAGAGATCGACCTTTTGTTCGCGTCGGACAGCATCTGGAATTGGGAGGCGGAGAAGAACTTTGCGGTATTGCGGGAGACAGTTCCATTTGAGGCTACTTCGCATGCTGTAAAGAAAGACATCGAGCGTATTTCGTTGTAGGTGTATGTAGTAATTGTAGTACTGTACCGGTGTATACTATACTATGTACCTACTGTTATGGGCGGAAAGAGGTGTTACAAGTAACACGAAGGATTCTCTCCTTGACGCGGAAGGTGGGTTAGAGGTCAACCACGTCCACGTCAGAAGGTAAATGATCAACGCGGGGCGCGCTAGATCACGTGATTGACATCACGCCAAGACCAACCATCAGGCGCTAATATGTGACGGCAACATCTGAGTGATGGCTGCCATCAGGAACATCAGGCAAGGCAAGGTTTAGGTTGTAATGGCAGTGATGGCAAAGGACACAGCAACGAGGATATAAGGATGGAAAGGTTTCATTATTACTCTCGTTGTGGTCAACTCAAATAGTTCATCTCTTACACAGATTGTCAACTAGTTATTCTATCGTTTATAGAATTGGTATCGTTATTCTTTTGGTTACAACGATAACTCTTTTCCACCTGATCATTCCATACGCTACCTCACGGACTACCGCTTTAGTCTACCTCGCCTTAGTACGGACCGAGCCTAGAGAAGTATAGCCTAACCCCGTGTAACAAAAGGATAGACACGCTTCTACCCTACTTACGTATCTAGCTTTAGGCTAATTAAGAAGATGTTATCCTTCCTAATAGTTATAGTTAGATATAGATAGAGCTAGCTACCCTATCCTCTAATAATAGCTAGCTATTTTAAGGTTTAAGTAGGTTAGTAGAGTAAGAGATGCTAGAGTACCTTAGGCTTAGTAGTTAAGTAAAGTTCCTAGTCTAATAGCTAGCTACGCTATAGAGGAATCTTAGCTAGAGACTAATAATTACTTAATAGTGCTGTACCTCTATTAGGTAGGTAACGTTTAATATCTCTACGTTTAAGTAGATAGTAAGCTATAGGATAGACGATATAATGTTACACGGGGTTAGGCTATACTTCTCTAGGCTCGGTCCGTACTAAGGCGAGGTAGACTAAAGCGGTAGTCCGTGAGGTAGCGTATGGAATGATCAGGTGGAAAAGAGTTATCGTTGTAACCAAAAGAATAACGATACCAATTCTATAAACGATAGAATAACTAGTTGACAATCTGTGTAAGAGATGAACTATTTGAGTTGACCACAACGAGAGTAATAATGAAACCTTTCCATCCTTATATCCTCGTTGCTGTGTCCTTTGCCATCACTGCCATTACAACCTAAACCTTGCCTTGCCTGATGTTCCTGATGGCAGCCATCACTCAGATGTTGCCGTCACATATTAGCGCCTGATGGTTGGTCTTGGCGTGATGTCAATCACGTGATCTAGCGCGCCCCGCGTTGATCATTTACCTTCTGACGTGGACGTGGTTGACCTCTAACCCACCTTCCGCGTCAAGGAGAGAATCCTTCGTGTTACTTGTAACATTATCCCCCCTCTTAGGTGTATCGTCCCGATACCCTGGAATATCGTTTTCCCGTGCCGCGTGTTGAATCGCTGGCTGCATATAAGGCCTCGGTATGCCCGTCGTGTCATACGCTCGTTTTCCTTCGCGTCTTCCTAACCATGCCCAAGGTTCAGTCTTCCCGTCGCAACCGTGCCCGGAACTCAACCGCCGAGCGTCGTGCTCGCGCTGCCCGTGTAGAGCAGGAGTCCCTGGAGATGAACTTCCGTTGTAAGCGTTGTGAGGAGAAGAACCTTCGCTGTTTTGTGGAAACGACCACTGGTCGTTGCGCTGGTTGCATTTCTGTTTCTGCGGATTGCAGTCTTTTCGTTTCTGAGGAAGAGTGGGAGAAGGTGCAGCGTGAGCGTCGTGAGAAAGAGCTGGATATTGCGCGCGCTGAAGAACGTCAAGCGTTGTTGGCTGCGGAGGCTTCGAGGGCCGCTGCTGAGACGTCTCGTCTTCGGCGTGAGCTTCTAGAGGTAAAAGGTCGAGAGCACTCGTTTGCTCGTCGTGACCTCGCTCTTTTGAATCTTCAGGATCGTGCGCAGGAGGAGGCCGAGGGGAATGCTGCCCCTGGTACGGACCTTTCGACAACTGAACCGCCGCTATCCGGACTGACGACTGACTTGGGCTGGTTACAGGCTGACGCTTCTTTCGACCCTTCTTTTGATTACTTCCTTTCCTTAGAGGACCCGGTCCTTTCTTCCCTGGGTGTTTCCGGTGGTACTCAAGTACCTGTGACTTGCAGTTCGTCAAATTTTCCTTTGGTTCCCAAGTGTTCTGGCTCTCTGGCCATCCTTGCCACTTGACCAAGTATTTCCACTGACGACCGACTTTCTGCAGGTCCCTAATTTCCTCGACCTCGTACTCGTCGTCTTCGAGCTCTATGTCTGTTGCTAGCTCGGCATCTGGAGGTGCTCTTTCCAGGAGTTTTTTGTGAAAGACAGGGTGGACGCGCATGCCTGGTGGCAGTTGGAGTTTGTAGTTTACTGTGCCTATTTCCTCTAGGATTTCGAACGGTCCTACTCGGAGGTTATCCAGTTTCTTGCTTGGTCGCTTAGTTTTCAAGTTCTGTCGTGACAGGAAAACTTTGTCCCCCTTCTTAAAGGTTGGTCCCTCAATCCTTTGCTTATTAGCCGCCTTGGCCGTCGTGAGGTTCCTGTGAGCTATGTTCTTGCTCAATTCTTCGTGCAGTTTTCGCATCAAGCGGGCTTTGTCGTCTGCACTTACTGCGATACTTTCTATGTCTTTCGGATCTCGATGAGCAACCGGCTCATATCCGTAGTTCGCGTAGTGTGGCGAGTACTTGGTCGTCGCAGACCTAGTACCGTTGTAGGCCAATTGGGCTGTCGGCAAGAGTTCAACCCAGTTGTCTTGCAGCTTGTTGGCGTACATCCTCAGATACTGTTCCAGTGTCTGGTTTGTTCTTTCCGTCTGGCCATCGGTTTCGGGGTGAAAGCTAGTTGATAGCTTCTTTTTCACTCCCAGTTTTGCCAGGAATGTGTTCCAATACTTGGAAGTAAACAGTTTATCACGATCGGTGATGAACTCTTCAGGTATCCCATGCTCTGACATTAGTGCCTTGCTGACCTCATACGCGCATTGATCTGCCGTAATAGTCTCTTCCGTGGGCACAAACTTTGCTCCTTTCGTGTGTCGGCACACGATGACTAGGATTGTGTCGCATAGTCTTCCGGATCCTGGTTCTAACGATTTCGGGAGCTTCACTATGAAGTCCATCGTCACGCTACTCCATGGTCTCGTTGGTGGCGGTAAGGGCTGCAACAGGCCATAGGGCTTATGTCTCTTGGGCTTGTTCTGGTGACAAGCCAAACAGTTGCCTAGAACGTCCTGCACCTTCGCTCGTAAGCGTGGTATGGCAAACACCTTAGCTAAACGTCTAACCATCTCTTCTAGCGATGCATGTCCGTATTCTGGGGACTCATGCAGTTCCTTGATGAGATTCGTTCTCAGGTGTGGAGGTACATATGTTCGATTACCTCGAATCATATCTCGGTACTCTCGCTCGTCTTGTAACAGTTCATCGGAGCCGTTCTCGTCAGGCTCGAACTGCCAGCTGGCGGCCTTTTGCTGCCATTGCTGCTGGAGCGTTTCTACCCTCTCGGCCACCTTAGCTATCCTAGCTAGTTCCGGCTGGTTGTAACGTAGTGTGCCGTCAGGCATCTTCCTGAACATGGCCTTATGTGGTTCTCCATGACTTTCTTCGCGTAAATCGGATCTCCTGCTTAGAGCATCCGCTGCTCCGTTGAGCGTTCCAGCGCGGTGGGTTATCTTGAAGTCGAACTGAGCTAGCATCTCGGCCCATCGGACTTGTCGTCGGTTGAGTTTCTTGGTTGTCATGAAACCTGCCAAGTTCTGGTGATCGGTAAAAACCTCGATCTGGTGTGGTAGTCCCAGCAAATAGACTTCCCACTGTTCAAAGGAATCGACTACTCCTAGTAGCTCCTTGTCGTGAACGTCGTAGTTGAGTTCTGCTCCGGAGAACTTCCTTGAGTGGTAGAACACCGGTCTCCACTTCTTGTCTGGGCACTGCTGTGACAATACAGCTCCAAGTGCGTAATCTGACGCGTCGGTCTCGACTCGCGTCCCTCGTTTCGGGTCGTACATCTCTAGTACGGGTGCCTCGAGAAAGATCTGCTTGATTCGATCAAAAGCCTCCTGATGTTCCTCGTTCCATTTGAAACCAATTTCCTTCTTCGTGATCTCGGAGAGGGGTGTCGTGATCTTCGAGTAATCCTTGATGAACTTTCGGTAATAGTTGGCAAATCCCAGAAAGGATTGCACGTCCTTGACTGTTTTGGGCGTTGGCCACTCCTGTACAGCCGCTGTCTTCTTTGGGTTCATCTTTACTCCCTCTGTAGATATTATGAAGCCTAGGTATTCCGTTTCCTTCGTATGGAATTCGCACTTCCCTGGCTGCAGGTACAGCTTGTATTCTTTAAGCTTACTGAGCACTTTCTTAACATGTTCCACATGTTCTTCTAGCGTCCCGCTAGAGTATACCAGCACATCATCGATGTACGCTGTGACGAAGATCCCAAGGTATTCGTGGAGCGCGTTGTTGATGACTGACTGAAACGTTGCCGGGGCATTCGTTAATCCGAACGGCATTACTGTATACTCGAACAGTCCATATTTCGTCTTGAATGCTGTCATCCATTCGTGTCCTTCCTTGATCCTGATTCGGTGAAATCCTTCCCGAACGTCGAACTTCGTAAACCACTTGGCTCCCTGGAGTCGATCCATGAGCTCGGTTATTAGTGGTAAGGGATATCGGTTCTTCCGAGTGACGCTGTTCAACCTGCGGAAGTCGACACATAGTCGCCACTTCCCGTTAGGCTTCTTTACGAACAAGATGGGTGAGGCCATCGGGCCTGATCCTGGTCGGATGAATCCCTTCTTCAGATTCTTCTGGAGGTACTCCCTTAGCTCGGCATCGTGCTCGGGCGATATGGGGTACATTGGTCCTGGGCTTAGCTTAGCTCCTTCCTCTAGGATGATCTCGTGATCCCAATCCTGATGGTCTGCTAGATCGGTAGCCTCGTTTTCCTCGAAGAGTTCCCTGAACTCATCGGTTTGATACTCTCGTGGTATTTCTAGTGGTAAGGGTCCTTCCTTCGTGGTCGCGACTCGTCTTATCCATATGACTCCTACTTGCTGAGGGTCCTTCTCATAGATTCTCCTGATCTTATGAGGCGAGATCTTGCCGAACCTCCCGTCCTGGGTTGCGCTTTGGTCCTTCGGGCTCACTCTTCTACGTACTCCAGCAACCTTGTGCACAGGTTCTCTTCTGAGTATCGTTTTCTTTTGCCAGTCGATGGCAGGGTTATGGGCATTCAGCCAGTCATAACCAATCAACATATCCAGTCCTCCTAGATCCATGATGTCGATGTTCATTTGGCACTCTATGCCGGCTATCCTTAGCTTTGTTGATTCGGTTTCCATCCATATCATGCCGTTTCCATACTCCATGGGTTTCTCGTCGGCTAGCACTACCGGTACTGGATTCTTCTTGATCTGGTAGGGTACTCCGTGCTTCTCCACCATTCTCGGTGAGATTATTGTTCGTGCGGCCCCGCTGTCTACGAGTGCCTTGATCTTCTGACCTTGTATAGATACGGTCGTAAGCAACTGCTTTTCCTGACCATCGGTATCCTGTACCTTCCTTAGGGTCGTTTTAGGACTGCCTTCACCAGCGTGACCCTGTCCCTGGCGGCGTCCTAGTTTTTTGGCTGCCCCTTTCCCTTGTACTTGGGGAAAAAGCCTGTGTCGTTCTTTGAGCTATAGTGTATCAAACACCTGTCGTCGTAACAGAAGCTCCAGTGAATGTTCTCGTGAGGTATCTCCTCCTCGTGGATCACCTTCCTAGTCTTCGCCTTCTTGGCTTGGTGAATTTGGCAATCTGCAACCTTGCAGATGTTCGATGATAGGGTGCGGTGGTAGTCGTCGTCCACCTTGTGTGCTTCCTTGAGCTGTGTGCGGTGAAAGTCACATCCGATCTTGCATTGCGTCCAAAGGAGACATTCATGGAGTTTTACTTTCTCCGGTTCGTGGATGTGGCAGTTGTCCGCCAGGCATTCGTCTGCCCAGAGACTCAGGTGACAGCACCGGTCTTGGTCTGTCCTGCACTTCTCCTTGTCCTCCTTGTGGAACTGGCAATTGATCTTGCAGTCATACCAACACATCTTCTCGTGTTCCTCGGTATCTTCCTCTTCTTCCTCGGTCGTTTCTTGAGCCTTGCCCTCAACTTCCGGGTCCTCGAAGTAGGGTTGTTGGATCACCGCCTGGCGTCCAATAGCCTCGGCATCTTTGCCGGTAATCATGATTCGGCTTCGAATCCTGCAATCGTCGGCATAGTGTGCGGCGTCTCCGCATACCCAACATTGCTGGTTGGCTAGACGTTTCAGAACGTCCTTGCCCTTGACTTTCCAGTCCGTGGTCCTTGGCCTGTCCATAGCCAAGACCTTGTCGTCCTTCTTTACTCGTGGAACTATCACGAATGCTTCCTTGTCCGCTGAGCGGGCTTCTTCGTATAAGTCCTGGTCGCTCAGGCTATCCTCCGACTCTATCTGGGTCGGGTATGGCGTGCCCTGTCTGATCATTCTGATCTTGACAGCCGCCTGTTTGACTTGTTCTTCTTTGCAGTCTCGGGCAAAGTGTCCTGTCTTGCCACATCTGAGACATGCCTTGTTGTCATAACGCTTCTGGCGTTCCTCCTTGGAGAGACCATCTTGTCTCCATCCTCGGGTTTTCTTGTCCTTGGGTTTGTCTTGTACCTTGCCGGTCATGATGGCATCGCCATCCCTGTCGAACCTTCCTCGTTGCCTTTTCATATTGGGCAGGTTGGGTCGGAAGTATTTCTTCTGGTCGTTCCGTTCCCAAAGTCGATTATCGATGCGTGTTGCTAGCTCAATCAGAGCGTGCAGTGACTCGGGCTTATCATGGTGTACAAGTCCATCCTTGACATTTTCTTTTAGGCCTGTTTCGAACACTGTTCGAAGTGCCGCATCGTCCCAGTCGATCCGTGCCTGTAGTTGCTTGAACTCTGCCGTATATGCTGATACTGACGTGGTTTGCTTCAGGCGAGTGATCCTTTTTTCAGCCTGGTTCTTTGCGTCTACTTCCCCGAAGATACGTCCCATTTCTTCTTTGAACTCTGTCCAACCGGCGAACAAGGCTCGTGTTTCTGCCTTCGTTCCCCTGTGTTCTGCATCTAGCAGATAATCGTCCACATAGGGTTGCATCCAGTTGGAGGCCTTGTCCTTCATGTATGTACTAGCCATGAGGATCTTTTCCTGGTCGGTGGGGACCTCGTTGTACTCGCAGTACAGGTCGGTATGGGTGAGAAACGTTCGTAGCTTCTCCCGATCTCCTCCGAACTTTTCGGGTGCCGCTATCTTGGGCTTCCTAGTAGTGACGGGTCGTTCGTTGGGAGTAGCCATCAGCTGACTCGAGAGCTGATTGATCATGTCCATCATCGAGGCCAATTGCTGCGCCTGGACATGAGTCTGTCGCCTAAGATTCCTGACTTCTCGAGCACTGGGGTCCTCCTCAGTGTCGGAGTCTGATGCTTCAAGCATTTCGTCATTTTCTGGCATTGGTTGCGCTGGCATGGCGGGTCCCTGACCCTGGGCCATGTTGTTCTGAGCGTTTCCCTGAAAAGCCATTGCTGAATCTTAATCGGGCGGTTCTGTTGGTTAAACGTCCACTGATATCCAAGGTGGTCAAAGTGTTACACGGGGTTAGGCTATACTTCTCTAGGCTCGGTCCGTACTAAGGCGAGGTAGACTAAAGCGGTAGTCCGTGAGGTAGCGTATGGAATGATCAGGTGGAAAAGAGTTATCGTTGTAACCAAAAGAATAACGATACCAATTCTATAAACGATAGAATAACTAGTTGACAATCTGTGTAAGAGATGAACTATTTGAGTTGACCACAACGAGAGTAATAATGAAACCTTTCCATCCTTATATCCTCGTTGCTGTGTCCTTTGCCATCACTGCCATTACAACCTAAACCTTGCCTTGCCTGATGTTCCTGATGGCAGCCATCACTCAGATGTTGCCGTCACATATTAGCGCCTGATGGTTGGTCTTGGCGTGATGTCAATCACGTGATCTAGCGCGCCCCGCGTTGATCATTTACCTTCTGACGTGGACGTGGTTGACCTCTAACCCACCTTCCGCGTCAAGGAGAGAATCCTTCGTGTTACTTGTAACATATAAGTACTATTTGCGTTATAACGTACTCTATATACCTCTACTAAGTAATAAGCTAGTATTAGTTTTCTATACTCTGTAAGGTTATAGAAACTACCTTAAAAATCTAAGGCTAGTATAGCGTAGATGTTCCTCTAGCTAAGTAGAATAAGCTAGCTAGCTTACTATAAGAGTAAAGTATATATAACGTATAAAAACTATTCTACTCTTATGTTAATTATAAGGGAGAACCCTATCTCTCTAACACGCGTTAATAGGACTTCTTCCTTAACCTAAGTAATAATACGTACTTTACCTTCTACTAATCTATACTTTTTAAGCTAGTACGCTAGTTCCTTAATATCTAGGCGCTTCTAAAAACTACTAAGTAGGAAGGAAAGCTAATAAGTATTATTATATCTTATGTTAGCTAGTAGGTGAATAGAGAACCGGAAAAGGTCTTAGATTATAATAATAATAAGCCTACGCTACGGAAGGACCTAATCCCTAACATTAAGAGGGTGAACAGTAATGGTCTTGCGGATTTCCCGGGAGTCCGAGCGTTTTGAACGACAGGGGTATTACTGATTTACATATCTTAGAGAAATCAGTTAAGGTCGTAAAAAGCGACAACTTGACACAAAAAATCGCTAGACCCCCCAAACCGTGTCCGTTAATTCGATTGGCAAGCTTGGATTTAGTGTTTAATTGTTGTGTTCGCACAGAAACACCGTCCAACGTTGTCCGCGCAGTTTTGGTGAGGCAGGACCGTGCGAAGGTTTGATCGTCGTTGCACAGACCTACATGGCTATCACGCATCCAATCAAAGGACGTGGGGATATCGGTACAATATTAAACGGCAGTACAATAGAGGAAAATCAAGAAGAAGATGTTGGCAAGGTGAGGGGAAAGGAGAAGTGTTCAAAGATGATAAATAGCGCCCAACTGACGATTAGAAGATCCACTTGCACCCACAAAGAACAATGGATCAGTTCAACACCATATTCGTACACATCCCCAGATGCCGCATCATTGTTTGTAAAGAATGCGGCACAGGTGTCGTCAAGGCCCATGTAGCGACCCATTTGAACAGCAAGCATGCATATTTGACCGTAAGCACAAGAACAGACGTTGTCCGAGTAGTACGGGCAATGAACGACTTGGCAGAAGATGAGGACAGAGTCGTGTACCCAGAGCCAGGATCCGATCCCATACCCCATTTAAGAATATGGCAGGACGGTATTAAGTGCGAGGCAAAGGAGAACGACGCGACGACGTGTGGTTACATCCGCCGAACTGTGCAAGACATGCAGTTGCATTGCCGTAACAAGCACAACTGGACAAACCCGCGGAAGAGAGGGCGAACGTCCAAGGGACCGCGCATTGAAACCAACAGAATGTGGATCAAGGGTGTATGTTGCCAAAAGTTTGCGCACGCAGGACGATTGGGGCGTTTGTTTGAAGTCAGTAGCCAGGACAGAGGAGAGGCCAAGGGGGACACAGGAGGGGAAAGCGTCATGATCCAGCGGCGTTTAGAGGCAGTGTTTCAAGAGACCACCGCCGTGCTAGACGAGGTCGACAAGAAAGCCAACGCCCGGATCGAACCAGACCGCAACCGGTATGTCACGCACGCATGGTTGAACCGGACTGGTTGGGCCCGTCATTTAGGCGGCTTAGACCGCGAGTGGTTATTGGAATTGATCCAAAAACCTAGGAGGAACGAGAAGGCGTTGAGCAAAGTTTGTTGGGCGGTACAGATGGTGATTTGGAAGGCCCAGCAGGCTTCACGTCCGAGCGTTGTCGGTTTTCCGGCAATGAACTACATCAACCGCCGCGAGATGGGAAGCGAGACCAACGAGAAGCCGTTCAATGCACGTCAGACAGGCAAGACGATGGCTAAGTATGCCGGCTGGTGGTCGTCGGTCATCCGTTACGTTTGGCGGACCCATGAGTTGGAGGTCATGAAAGCCCAGGAAACAGAGGCAGATGCGCAAGAGAATCGGGACGGTGGATCGAAGGGAGTCAGGGGACGGAGGCCGCCGTATCGTTTGACAGCAAGCCAAATCGTGTGGTTGTGGAAGATCAAGCAAGTCGCAGGCGAGGACGAGGAAGAAGCCGAAGACGGAAGCCAGCACCAACCAATCGAAGGCGGAGATGAAGACGTAGAGAGCGAAGAGGATATAGACGAAGAGAAGGAAGGGCTGTTGGAGGCTCATGTTTTGGGGCTTTTGTTATCGTTGTTGGACCATCATTTGAAAGACGACGAGTACAAGAGCGCGTTCGTCAGCGCCACAGCAGTAATGGGAGTAGACGGCGATCGTGGGTGGAAGGACCCGCTGGTGTACACGCCCATCATTTCCGCCGTCGTTACCATTGCACGGATGTTGGTGTTGTATACGGCGGTGAAGACGCGTCAAGACCGCGTGACCGAGATCATGGAGAAGGAGGGTTATGTCCGCCAGGACGCCGATGAAATGGCCGTAAGCCATTTTGAACTGATCAAGGAAAGCGCCAATCGTTTCATGACGTTGACCAGCTACGGCGGCATGCCCAGCCCGATGGACTGGTTGTTGCGATTGCGGACGTATGGCATGAAGATCCGGTTCAACACCAACGCAGATGGCGTGATTGAATGGGTGGGCGATACATTGTTATACGGCCATATCCGCTTCACGATGCCCGGTTTACGGTCGATGATCCACGGATTGGTGGAAACAGCACGGTTTGAATTGCAAAAGCGGTTGCTGTTATTAGACATCGATGAGGATGGCCGGCTAGCGGAAGGGGCCACGCCGTTGCCAACAATTCATTGGGACAGCATCGTCGACAACCCAGCCGAGATGAAGGTTGGGTGGAACTTTTTCCAGGACAAGCGCAACACGTTTGGAGGCGTAGACGGGAAGAGTTGGTTGGCGCATCGCGTGATTCACGAGAAGAGGTTACAAGAGGTATTTGTAGACGTCCAAGCCACCAACCCATCCGTACCCGAAGGACGCGGGGTGGTGTGGAGAGCTCGGGCGGTGAGAGAGTACGAGAAGGCCATGCAAGCGTTCCGAGAGCATTTGTTGGTTTTGGTGCACACGACCGGGGGGCTACCAGCACGTGGAACGGAAGTGGTCACGGTCCAGTACATGAACAGCCCCAATGGCGAGAGCCGTGGTGTGTTCATCGAGGACGGGTTGATGGTGTACGTGACTATGTACCACAAAGGCATCGGGGCCAGCGCAAAGGCCAAGATCATCCACCGGTATTTACCGCGTGAGGTGGGTGAATTGTTGTTTTATTATTTGTGGATGGTCATGCCGTTTTGGAGGAAGTTAGAGGGGGCCGTCAGGAAAGAGGCAGTAAAGGAAGCCAGCCCATTCATATGGGAGCCAAGGGAGGAGGAGCCGTGGGCACGGCCGCAACGTGGAAAAAGGGGACGGGAAAGCGATGAGGGTGAGGGGGAGAGTGAAGTTCGGCGACGGGACGTGGACGAAGAGGAGAGGGAAGACGAGAGAGAAGAGGAGAGGGAAGAAGAACAAGGCAGAGGAACGAAAGAGGAGGAACCGTCGTTGCGTGGACCAGAGAAATGGGATACCAACCGGGTTCGGCGGGCGATCCAGCGCGTGTCAATACGATGGCTAGGCGTGAAGCTCAACATCATGGCGTGGAGACACAGCGGCAAGGCGATATATCGGAAATACATCAACGACAAGGCGGTCATCAAGGCAGTCGTAGAGGGCGACGAAGATGAGGACGGCGAAGACGACGCATTTGACATTCAGACAGGGCACAGCTCCAAGATCGGAGGCACAGTTTATGGGAGACCAATTACCGAGTCGCCGTTCAGCACCGAAGCCCAGCGAGCGGCATTGCGGCGAGTGAGTATGGAGTGGCATCGGTTTTTGTTGTTCAAGTCAGCGTTGGAAATGCATCCCAAGAAAGGGACGCGAGCGGCGGAGGCCAGGAAGGAGGCGGTCGAGGAGGAGTTCCGGCGTTGGAGGAAGATGCGAGCGGTAGACACGCAGCGTCAGCTGGAGAGCTTGGTGGGGGCGGGCGCCAGGTTCAGAAGCGTGCAACGGCCGGCGATAGAGGCCATCATGCACCAAAAGAGTCCCATTGTCGTGGTTATGGGCACAGGAGCAGGCAAGAGCATGGCGTTTATGTTGCCAGCGTCGTGCTCCACGGGCGTCACCATCGTAGTCGTGCCGTTGGTTTCGTTGCGCGGCAACTTGAAGGACCGGTGCGTCCAGGCCGGGATCGATTGCGTGGAGTGGGACAGTCGCAAACCGCAGGAGTGGGCGTCGGTGGTGTTGGTCACGCCCGAGTCGGCGGTCAGCGAGAGTTTTGGGGGCTTCATCAACCGGCAACGAGCCATGGGGCGATTAGACCGAATCGTTGTCGATGAATGTCACGTTGTGCTGGATTCGACAGGCGGATGGAGGACGCGGATGTTGGCGTTGCGGGATTTGGTCAAGGCAGAGACACAGCTGGTGTACTTGACAGCAACGATGCGGCCGAGAGACGAGGGCGAGTTTATTGCATTGATGGGGTTGCCAGCCAAGAAGGAATGCCAGTGGTTCCGGGGCCAGACGACGCGGAAGAACGTCAAGTACCAGATACAGCGGTACGACCAGAAGGAGGAAGACGAAGACGAGGTGTTGGTACAGTTGGTGGAGGAGAAGAAGCGGCAGTACCCGATGCCCGGCCAGATCATTGTGTATTGCGACACGGTGGCGAAGACAGTTCGATTAGCGAAGTTGTTGGATTGCGTTTGTTACCACCGGCAGGTAGGGAGCAGAGGCGAAAAGGCGGAGTTGGTGCGCCAATTGACAGAGGGGCGATGTAAGGGTGCGATGGGTTGACCATAAGTGCAAGGTATAACAGTAATGAATTCGATAGAGAAGCTACACTACGCTTGCGCTGAGTCTATGTATCACGTAGTGCTAGGTTCGAGAAACTTCTAAGGGTCCGTGGAGCGCCGATGAAGCCCCGACAACGCTCCGAGGGTTGCAGCCTATCCCAACCAGCTATAACGAAGGCCACAGGCCAAGTACTACTAACCAAGGCTTCAGCCTCTTACAGTACCCATTTTCGATCTCGATATAATAGGTTACCAGAGTCGTCTAAGCGACACTCTGAGATTGATAGCTTGAGGTCTAAGGCTGTTGGAAACTTGCGTTCACCGTCCCTAACCGCTTTCCAGGCCGATTGGTACACCTGATCTTTTTCCCTAGCTTCCTCCCATAGTTGCTCTAACCTGTGTTGAGCTGGTGGGGTTGGGGGTGCAGACACTGGGTAGGAGAAAACTGTCGGTCTCTCAACACTACACCGAAAGATCTTCAGTGCTTCGTCGTCAGCTGGGTCTTTGTCTATCGTAGCAGTAGCGGGTTTAAAGACCTGCAGGAAACGTCGAGAGATCCGTGCATCTGAACCATTAGCTGGCATATCCTGATGTCTTCTTGAAAGAGCATCGGCTCTGACATTGTCAGCTCCAGGCCGGTAGGCGATCTCCATGTTTGGGAACTTTCCGAGAAACTGGGCCCATCTCATTTGGCGTTCGCTGAGCTGCCGAGGCTTCCCAAAGTACTCTAGGTTCTTGTGGTCGGTAATTACCGTGAACTTCTTTAAAGACCTCAGCATTCCGTCCCATTCAGCTATGCAGCAGATTACTGCAAGCAATTCTTTATCGTGGATTTCGTAATTGCTCTGAGCGCTAGTCATCTTTTTTGAGTAGTAGGCGACTGGTCGTAGCAGCCCTTGGTCATCGTACTGAGATAGTACTCCAGCAACTACGTAACCAGACGAGTCAGTCTCTAAGATAGTCTCTCGATCCGGGTCCCATTGAGCGAGTACTGGTTCGGTAATAAAGATCTCTTTTAGCTTGTCGAACGCCTGTTGCTCTACTTCTCCCCATCGGAAGGTAACATCTCCAGTTAACCTTGTAAGTGGAGCTGCTATCTCTGAGTAGTTCTTGATAAAACGTCGGTAGAAGTTCGCAAATCCTAGAAAGCTGCGCACTCCCTTTACGTTCACTGGGGGTTCCCATTCCTTAATAGCCTTAACCTTGTCAGGGTCCATTTTCAGTCCTTTGCCAGCTTCAATCACAAACCCAAGGTACTTTGTACATTTAACGTCGAACTCGCATTTCTTGATATCCAAAGGTAAACCAGCTTTGCCCATGGCCTCAAGGACCTTGTTTGTGTTTTGCTGGTGCTCCTTCAGGGTACCGTTGGTGTAGATCAAGACATCATCCAGGTAGGCTGAGCAGAAGTCGTCCATGTACTCACGAAGCGTCCAGTTGATATACCGCTGAAAGGTGCTAGGTGCGTTTGCCATACCAAAAGGGGTGACTAGCCACTCGTACAATCCAAATCGGGTGCGGAAGGCTGTCTTCCATTCGTCTCCCGCGTTGATCCTTATCCTGTGAAAAGCAGCTGATACATCAATCTTTGTAAACCATTTTGCTTTAGCGATGTTGTTAAAGGTCTCCTGGATTAGGGGTAACGGGTATCGGTCCTTCTTGGTGATTGCGTTAAGAGCTCTATAGTCTACGCAGAAGCGTAGCCCTCCTCCTGGCTTCTTTGCGAATAACACTGGAGAGGCAGCTGGGGAGCTGCTTGCTCTAATCCATCCCTTGTCGAGGAGAGATATCAATTCCTTGCGTAAGACTAGGAGCTCTCCTCTGCTCATGTTGTACAAGGGGCCCCAGGGTGGCTCCTTCTCCTTGCCATTCTCATCCTTCTCTAGTTCAATCCGATGATCAATCTCCGGTCCGCGCAGAGGAGGCATCTTTGCAGCTGTTTTGGGGTCAAAGATCCAGGCCATGTGCTGGTGTGCTTTAGGAAGATAAGACATAACATCAACCTTCTTCTTTGGGGCTAACGCTTTCTCAATGTCTTGAAGAGAGGCTGCGAATATCTGTACTGTCTTGTCGTTCTTCGAGCGCCGGATGTACGTGTAATAAGCTGTTGCACCAATGCGCTTCAGCTGTAGGTCCTTCGGGATAGGGCGGTCCTCTGTGCTAATAAGGCGGATCCTCTGGTGTGATGAATGGATATAGATAGACTTCTTCGATGGAGCAATAGTAACTTGTCTCTTGTTCATCCACGGGCGTCCAAGTATAAGATCATACCCTGGGTGTGAAGGCGCAACGTATCCCCATATAGTGTCCTTGTAGCCTTGAATGTCGATAGTAAGCCTAGCGACTCTTCTAATAGTCCCAGGCTCTTCGGTAACTCCTTCCAACACGCGGGGGGAGATAGGTAGGCACTGTAAACCAGCACGTTTAACAAGGCGGGGGCTTATAAGAGAGTATGAGAGATTTCCAGTGTCAATTAAGGTTGAAGCAAAGGTATGCTGGTCAACTAGTGTCTCGACAGTAATCCCATTGCCGCTCATGTCCTTCTTAAAGGACGCCCACTCTTTTGCCAAATTGTGCTGACTTACATGCAGCTCTTGCCGGTGACTTTGGGCAAGAGCTAGTCTTTTCCCGAGTCGCTGTCTTCTTCTAGGGTATCCACACTACTTAATTCCTCGTCACTACTTGGTTCCTCCTTCTGGGCTTTCCTGCTCTTCCTTTGCTCTGTAGTCTTAGAGCTAGAGGCCTTTAGCACAGCTGTCTTTTTGTTCTTTCCCTTCTTCTCAGATAAACCTTTATCCTCTGCACAAGTAGCAGACACATGTCCTCTACGTTTACAGTTAAAGCAGCGTCCTTCACGGCGTAATCGGTCATACTCAGAGCTGCTGAGTCGGCGGGGCCTCCCGGATCTCCCTGTGTATTCTACACCTTCCATTCTATCCTCTAGTATTGGGGAAGGAGAACGGTGCTTGTTCCCGTGTTCTTTGTTTAGGGATCTGTCTTCCCGACGGCGGTTCTTGGTTCCCTTGGTATGCAAGTCCATCCGATACAGCTGGTCGGCGATCTCGATTGCCCTGCTCTGTAGCTCCTCTAGATTCTTGCTCTTTAGGCCTACAAGCTTGTCCTGGAGCTTGTAAGCGAGGCCTTTTCTGAAGATCATCATCTTCGTATTCTCGTCCAAGCTGCTGTTGGAAAGCAGTAACTGCTCCTGGAAGTCCATCACGTAGCTACGGATGTTCTTGTTCCCTTGCGACATAGACCAAAGCTTGTCACGAGCTCTCTCCTCCTTGTGTGGATCTCCAAACATCTGGTTAAAGAACTCAAGAAGTTGGTTGAAATCCCATTTGCCAGATATTCTCATCTGGCTTATGTATGGCAGGGTCAGAGTAGCAGCTGTTCCCTTAAGTCTCGCGAAGGCGTAATCACATGCCATCTTATCGTTCTCGAAATCATTCTTGTCATTTTCCACCTTAGCTGTCAGCTGCTGGTGGAAGACCTGGTATTGCTTCCTTGTACCATCGAACATGTCCGGGTCAGGCTGTCGGCGGCGCTTTGCGGCGGTATTAACGGTGTTTACGGGTTGTATTGCAGCTAGAAGGGTAGCTAGCCATGTCGGCGGCTGATCGTTTGGGTTTACGGTTGTAGTTGTAGCTGTAGTGGCTGGAAGATGTAGGTCTCCTGTCTCCATGGGCGCTGAATCCTCATTGCTCTGGGGAGTAGAGACATTGCTTGAACCAGCCCTCTGCAGCGCAGTTCTCATCGTACTCCAGATATGGAAAGCTTCCTGTACTCTTTCCTGGACTGCAGGCTCATCCATCCCCTGGGCCCTACATAGGTTCTGGAGAGATCCTCGTATCTCCTCATTGCTTACACCGTCGTGGTACAGTTGCGTTATCTGTACTGCCAGCCCTACTGCAGAGGCATCCGCTGCTGCCATTGTGCCAGTGTAGGTAGGTCGATTTCTTGGGCCACGCCTTGAGTAGTGGACTTATCTAACGGTCTTCGGTAGACCTTTCTCGGTTTCTGGTGCTGCCTAATGTCCGCGGCGATGGCAGGCTTATCCAACGATCCTCGGTGGACCGTTCTATATTTCCGGGTGCTTGTACGTGTACCAAGCTGTGTAGCACTGCAGCCAGTTGCAAGTGCTCTTCGTTAACCCTCGGTGGGTTCGAAACGGCTTAACTGAGATCGGTTCTTTGATCACTCAGTATCTTCAATATATCGCTCTAAAAGGCGTCCGTCTAGATGTAGCTCTAGGGGGCTTCGGTCGTCACTGCTATGGAGGTTACTCCAAAGAGGCTAGTTCGACGTAGCGGATGCTACAGAAGGATCGAATTCAATTGTAAGGGTGCGATGGGTTGACCATAAGTGCAAGGTATAACAGTAATGAATTCGATAGAGAAGCTACACTACGCTTGCGCTGAGTCTATGTATCACGTAGTGCTAGGTTCGAGAAACTTCTAAGGGTCCGTGGAGCGCCGATGAAGCCCCGACAACGCTCCGAGGGTTGCAGCCTATCCCAACCAGCTATAACGAAGGCCACAGGCCAAGTACTACTAACCAAGGCTTCAGCCTCTTACAGGCGACAACAAGTTTTCACAGCAACAAATGCGTTAGGATTGGGGGTAGATGCGCCCACCATCCGAGTTGTAATTCATGTCGGGACAGTAAGGAAGTTACGGGATTATGCGCAAGAAAGCGGGCGAGCAGG
The DNA here is from genome assembly GCA_019702505.1 of Alternaria panax. Classification (NCBI taxonomy): domain Eukaryota; kingdom Fungi; phylum Ascomycota; class Dothideomycetes; order Pleosporales; family Pleosporaceae; genus Alternaria; species Alternaria panax. The sequence continues at coordinate 4,150,918 of JAANER010000004.1, forward strand.
ACGAGATGGGCAGAAGAGTGAGGCGATTATTGTAAGAGGGGAGAGATACCGTCGGGATGGCAGCATGCAAGAGGGAAGTTGGGGTGGGGTAGATGAAGAAATGCGGGAGTTCATCACGACCAAGGGGTGTATGAGAGTCGTATTGGACAGAGAGATGGATGGGAGAATGGACAGAGTGGGTTGCGAAGTTGACGAAGAGAGATGTAGCGGGTGCTTTGGGTGTCAGATCGGGAGAGAGGCAGAGTGTGCAAGAGAAGTCGAAGACTGGAGGGAAGACGAAGGCGACGCGCAAGAGGCAGGAGGGATTGGGGATGAGGAAGAAAGGGTAGCGTTCGATCAGGAGGGAAGAGCACGAAGATTGGCGGCGCAAAGGGAGATGGAGTTACAGACCGAGGGGTTGGTGGGGATCCAAGGATTAGAAGAGATGTTGGACGAGTGGAAGGAGGGATGTCAGCGATGCAGGGCGTGGGGGGAAGGATGTGAAGGTCATGGGATGGCGGATTGCACAGCAACAGAGGCGGCGGAGATTCGCAAAGGAGTAGGGATCATTGCGAGTTCCATTCAGTGGGAGAGGTTTTCGTGTTGTTTTGAGTGTGGCGTACCACAGGCGATATGCGAAAGGTATGAGAGCCGGGCGGATGGCGGATGGAAGAGGAAAGTCGGGGGAAGTTGTCAGTACCGTGGGGTGTTGATCGCGTCGATTGCGTCGATTTGGGCCAGGTGGTCAGACAGATTCACGGAATGGGCGCAAGAGCGGATGGTGGAGGAGGGAGTAAGATGGCAGGAGGATGATGGGGAGGCATTTAAGCGGGTTGTTAAGTGGCTTGGGAAGAAGACGCGATGGGGCGGCATTGAGAGCAACAAGATGTGTTGGGCGTTTTGGGCGTTTGCAGCGTATTGTCGCGAGATAGAAGAATAGTGCAGGAGAGTTCAGGGAACCCGATCATGGTGCGCCCGCCCGAGAAGAGCCCCCCCAACCCATAGAGAGCAAGTAAAGAAGGGTGTATAGTGGAGTTAAGATCGGGCCGGGACGCAAGCCAGGATAGGGTTAGGGTTAGCCGTATTTGGGTTGAGCGGGCAACAGCATGTAGGATGACACAGAAGCCCGCAAGAAGACCCCCAACCCAAGTGATCCCAAGTGGTTCCCAAGTGGTTCCCCCAGTAGTGCGCCAAGCTGCACGCCAACCCAAGTGACCCAAAGTGGTCCCCCAAAGCCAAGGGAGTCCCCGTCAGCGCTCCCAAATCAGTAAGAGTCGGTAACTTAAGAAGAGCTCCCAATCCAGGAAGAGCCCCCAATTCGGAGAGAGCAGCCCAAACCAAGTAAGTCCCCAACCCGAAGCACCCGTACGTATTAAAGAGAGTCAGGGTCGAGACAAAGTAAATTTAGATAAACAGTAGAGTAGTCGGGAAAGGCATGCGCAATAGGTAGAAGGGGCAGCAGGATGGTGGATGGAAGGGGCACAACAAGGGGGTCAGTCGTATAAAGGGGCGTCAATTGCGTCGATCGCGCCGATTTAGACCAGGTGGGTGGGTTTTTTTACGAACCAGGTGTAAGAACGGATGGTGGAGGGAGAAGGCATTTGAACAGGTAATCAGGTGGTTTGGAAAGATGGAGCGGGATAAGATTAACGTGTAATAAGGTGTTTTGGGCGTTTACAGAGTATTAACACAAGATAGAACAATAGTTAGGGGAAGTTTGGCAAACCCGATTGTGGTGCCGCAGCCAGAAAGGCATTCCCGAACCCGTAGATGCCGTAGTGCGCAAGGGAAGGGCGGGCGGTGGGCCCGTCAGGTGCCACAGGGAAGCAAAGAGCGGATGAGGGGAGAGGGGAGAGGAGGGGAAGAGGGTGGGCGGTGGGCCCGTGAGAAGTCCGAGAGGAGCGAAGCGAGGTTGAAGAGCAGGGAAAAAGAGACGTGGATGGTGGACCGGTTAGGGGTCAAAGAGCATAGAGGAGAAGGAACCGTCGAAGGACAAGGTGAAGAAAGAGAAGAGCAGGGATGGAGTTAGGATCAGATTGGGACGCAAGTCAGGGTTAGGGTTATCGGTGTTTGGGGCAAGCAGACAATCAAGAATAAGAACAAGAGAGGAGAAAGAGGCGGAAAAGAAGAGCGAAGAAGGTGTAAGGGTGCAAGGATGGAGTAGTGAGAGTAGTAGAGGCAAGAGAAAGTGGTTTTGGAGTTGGGTTCCGGCCGGGACGCAAGTCAGGATAGGGTTAGGGTTCGCGTAAGAAGACAAGGATTTAGGAATTGGTAAAAAGACATGTGGGATAAAGAAGAGATATAGAAAAATAGGAAAAGCCGGGACAAACGCGTGGCAGACTGACTTGCGGCTGCACGGCGATCGCAAGTCAGAAAGAGCACGTGTAGGATCCGAGGTAAGCGCCCAATAAGAGAGTAGAATGATAAGGTGGAGACTAGCAACCCGTTGTAGCCCATGTAGAAAGACGGTAGTGGCGGGCAGTACCGCTGCGGGGCTGTAGGAGAGTCAGAAGAGGGAGCGTCGCAAGAACAAGAATACGATAAGAGTCGAAGGATGCAGGCAACCGCTAAGTTTAGGAAAAGGAAAAGGATAGCATACGCGAATCGTGAAAGCGCATAGAGTGTGTGTATGAATTGGGTTCGGGCCGGATCGGAAATCAGAAAGGTAAAAACTGACTTGCGTCCCCATCGGAACGGAAGTCAGGGACTGTAAGGTGTCACAAGAAGAAGAACAAACGTATGAAGACGATCGCTAGGCTTAGGAGATGGGTTCAATAGTTAAAGGCAACCGCTTGAGGCCGGAAAGAGCGCGTACCCCGGTTCCCGTTATCCGTGACCCGTAACGGCGACCGGTAACAGCAACCCGTAATGACAGCCCGTAACCGCAACCCGTTTTTTTTTTTTTTTTTTTTTTTTTTTTTTTTTTTTTAGCAGAGAGGGAGGAATAAGAGGCGGGGAAAGCGTCCGATTTAGGAGAAGAGGAGGGTGGGTGGAGGGCCCGTCAGGTATCACAAAGAGAAGAGAAGAGAGGGCGGCCGTGAAGCGTAGAAGAAGGGGGAGGCAGCATGAAGTTCCGTTCGGGCCGGAACCGAAATCAGAAAGGTAGCCCCGGTCCGTACAAGTAGAAAGAAGAGAAGAAAGTATAAGGTAGAATTGTAGAGAGAGTAGATACAGAAGCAAAGAGAGAAAGCAGTAGAGTAGAGAAAGATAGTAGAACAATAATAAGTGTTTAAGAGAAACAAGAGTTAAGAATAATATAATGCAATAATGAAGTAGAGATGTTTTACGATTTTATAGAATGAGAGTAGTAATAGAGTAGAGATGAGTTTAGTAGAGTTTGAGAAGAAAAAAGAAGGAAGAGAAAGAATAAGAAAATAGATAAAAAATAGAAAAATAGTTCAATTATTGTATAAGAAGTAGGGAGAAGAGAGAAGAAGTAGATACAAGATTAGGGTTTGAAGTTTGGAATTGTAAAGTTAAGTTAATAAAGTAGAGAGAAGATTGGGGGTAATAAAGAGGAAATTAAGATTAGAGGAGTTTAGTAGAAAGAGAAAGTAGAGAACAATAAGAAAGTGATAGGAAATAGAGAGAGTAAAGTAGAAGATTATTAAGAAGAAGAAAGGTTAAAAAGATAAAGAAGAAGAGAAGTATTAGTTAGTGTTTAGAGAATAAAGTAGGAGGTATTAAAGAAGAAGAAGAAGAAGAAGAAGAAGAAGAAGAAGGAGTAAAAAAGAGTTAAGAAGAATATAAAATAAAGAAGTAGATAGAAGGTAAGTAAGTGTTAGGGTTTTGTTAAGAGAGGATTAAAGTTATATTGATAGAAGAAGGATTAAGGGTTTAAAGTAGGAAAAGGTAACAAGGGTAAGGTAGTTTAGTAGAGAATATTAGTTGTTAGAGGGAGAAGAGGTATAAAAAAGAGAAGAGTAAGTAAGGATTAAAGAATTTAAGGTTAAGGAGTAAGTTAGAGTAGAAGAATAGTAGAAGGGTAAGTAAAGAGAGGGGGTAAAAAGAGAAGAGAAGAAAAAAAGAGGAGAGAATTAGAAGTAGTAGTAGAGTAAGTAAAGGTTTAGAAAGAAGTAGATAGGAGTTGGAAGTTAGATGATGTAGAAAAGAGAGTGGTAGAAGGAAAAGGTAGAGTTAAGAGAGAGAAAAAAGTTAAAAGAAAGAGGAGAAAGAAAGTGTTTAGGAGGGTGGGAGAGGAAGTTTAAAAAGGTTAGAAAGAGAAGTAGTAGAGGAAGTTAAAGAAGTTTAGAAAGGGAGGTAAGTAGAAAAAAAGAGTAGAAGGTAGAGTAAGGTAAAAGTTAGAAGAGAGAGTAAGAAGGTAGAGTAGGTGTAAGTGTAAAAAAGGAAGTAAAGAAAAGGTAGGAAGTGAAAAAGGTAGAGGGATAAAGTTGTAAAAGTAGTAGAAAGAAGAGTAAAAAAAGGAAAAGATAAAAAAGTAAAAAGGTAAAAGAGTGAGTTAAGTAAAAAAGAAGAAAGGTGAAGAGGGAGAGAGGAAGAAAGGTGAAAAGGTTAAGAGAAGAGAAGAAAGGGAAGAGTAAGTAGAAGAAAAGAGTAGTTTAGTGGTTAAAAAGAGAGTTGAAAAGAAAGAGAAAGAAAGTTAGAAGGTTAGGGAAGAGTAGAAAGAGGTTTGTTAAAAGGGGAAAGGAAGGGTAAAGTAAGTAGAGAAAAAGAAGAGGAAAGGGTTTAGAGAGGAGAAGAAGGGGTTAAGGTGGAAGTAAGAAAAAGAAAGGAGAAGTGTAAGAAGGTTATAGGGAGAAGAAGTAAAAAAAGTAGAGGGTTAGTAGGAAAAGAAAGGGAGTAAAGAAGGGAGAAGAGGTAAAAATAGTGTAAAGAGAAGAAAAGAAGAGGGTTAGGGTTTTAAAGTAGAGAAAGGGTTAGTTAAGAAGAAGAAGAGAGTAGAAAGAGTGGAAAGGAAGAAGAAGTAGAGAGTTAGTAGAATTTTATAGAAGAAGAAAAGGGAGAAGTAAAGAAGAGTAAAAAGAGGAAGGAGAAGTTAGGTGTTTAAGAGAAGTAAGGGTAGTAAGAGAAGAGTAAAGAGGAAGAGAAAAAAAAAGAGGAGAGATTTTTAAGAAAAGAGAGAGAGAGAGGGGAGGTTAAGAGAGTAAAGAGAGGGTTAGGGTTTAAAGAAGAAAAGGGTAGGAAGAGTTAAAGAGAGTAGTAAAGTAAAAGAGTAGTTTAGTAGTTAAAAGAAGTGTTAGGAGAAGAAGAAAAGTTAAAGTGTTAGAAGAAGGAGTAGAAGAGAAGGTAGGGTTGTAAGGAAAGTTAAGAGAAGTAAGAGTTAAGAAAGAAGTGTTGGAAGAGGGAAAGTTTAAAGAAGAGAAAAGAGGAGGTAAGTGTAGAGTAAAAGGTTGAGTTGAGGTTTTTAGAAGAAAGAGAGTGTTAGGGTTTTAAGGAAAGTTAGAAAAGAGGTAAGAAGTTAAAAAGTAGTGAAAAGAAGAGAGTGAGGGTAAAGGAGAGGGTAGGGGTAAGGAAGAAAGTAGTAGAAAGAAAGTTTTAAGGGTTGTAGGGGGAGGAAGAGTAAGTTAAAAGAGAGTGTAAGTAAAGAAGGAAGAGTTTAAAAGGGTTAAGAGTTAGGGTTAAAAGAGAAAGAAGTAGGTAGGTAATTAGGGAAAGAAAGGTAGAAGGTAGTTTAGTAGTTAAAAGAGTAGTTTGAAGGTTATTAGAAAAAAAGAGTTGAGAGGAAAGGGAGTAGTTAGTAGTTTAAGAGAGGTTTTGTAGTAAGTAGAGTAGTAAGTAAGGTAGTTTTTTTAGTGTAAAAAAAGGTAAAAGTAAAGAGAGTGAAGAAGTAGTTAAAGAGGTGGAGAAAGTAGGTTGTGAAGAGAGTTTAAGAGTAGTTAAGTAGTTTAAAGAAAGAAGTTTAAGAAGGGTTTAGAAGTAGTTTAGTTTAGAGTTAAGAGTGAAGTTAAAAAGAGAGTTAGAAGTAGAAGTAGTAAAAGTAAAAGAAAAAGAGAGAGTAAGGGTGAGTGAGAGAGTAGAGAGTTAGGGAAAAAGGTAGAGAAGAGAAAAGTAAGGTAGTAGAAAGTAAGGAAAAGTGGTAGAAAAAGAAAGAGAGGAAAAAGAGAGTGTTTAAGTTTAAGAAGAAGAGTAGTAGAAGAAAGAGGAAGTAGAAGTAGAGGTAGAGGTAAAGTAAAAAAAAAAAGAGTAAGAGTAAAGTTTTAAAGTGAGAGAAAAGGTGGAGTTTAAAAGTTTAAAGAGGAAGGTTAGAAGAAGAGAGAGGGTGAGAGTTTTGAAAAGGTAAGAGGAAGAGAAAGTGGAAGAAGTAGTAGAAGTAAAGAGGAAAAGAGTTGTGGTGAAGAGGGTGGTAGAGTTGTAAGAGGGTTTTAAAAAAAAGGGAGAGAAGGGAAAAGTGTAGAGAAAAGAAGAGTAGGTGGTTGAGGAAAAGAAGGTGGTTGAGTGTAGGGTTTAAGAGGAGGTTAAGAAGGAGTAGGGAAGTTTAAAAGTAGGAGAAAGAAGGGAGAGGAAGGAAAAGGTAAGTAGAGGGAGAAAAGTGGAAGAAAGGAGTAAAAAGAAGAGAGTAAGTGTTTAGAGTAAGAAAGTAGAGAAAGAAGTAGGGAAGAAGTAAAAGAGAAGGGTAGAAAGAAAGAAAGAGAGAAGGAAAAGAAAGGTAGTTAAGAGAGTAAGGGTGAGGGTTAGGGAGAGTTGAGGGTGAGGGAGGGTTAGGGTGAGGGTGAGGGTGAGGGAGGGTTAGGGTGAGGGTGAGGGAGAGTGAGGGTGAGGGTTAGGGAGAGAGTAAGGGTGAGGGAGAGTGAGGGTGAGGGTTAGGGTGAGGGTGAGGGTTAGGGAGAGTTGAGGGTGAGGGAGAGTGAGGGTGAGGGAGAGGGGGAGAGTAAGGGTGAGGGAGAGGGTGAGGGAGAGTGAGGGTGAGGGAGAGTGAGGGTGAGGGTTAGGGTGAGGGTGAGGGAGAGGGAGAGTGAGGGTGAGGGAGAGTGAGGGTGAGGGTTAGGGTGAGGGTGAGGGTTAGGGTGAGGGTGAGGGTTAGGGAGAGTTGAGGGTGAGGGAGAGTGAGGGTGAGGGAGAGGGGGAGAGTAAGGGTGAGGGAGAGGGTGAGGGAGAGTGAGGGTGAGGGAGAGTGAGGGTGAGGGTTAGGGTGAGGGTGAGGGAGAGGGAGAGTGAGGGTGAGGGAGAGTGAGGGTGAGGGTTAGGGTGAGGGTGAGGGAGAGGGGGAGAGTTAGGGTTAGGGTTAGGGTTAGGGTTAGGGTTAGGGTTAGGGTTAGGGTTAGGGTTAGGGTTAGGGTTAGGGTTAGGGTTAGGGTTAGGGTTAGGGTTAGGGTTAGGGTTAGGGTTAGGGTTAGGGTTAGGGTTAGGGTTAGGGTTAGGGTTAGGGTTAGGTTAGGGTTAGGTTAGGCGTTAGGTTAGGGTT